>CM061233.1:10222867-11570367 GCA_030844895.1 Ambrosia x helenae
TATAGTAGCTTCCCTTACTTTAGAGAAGTTTCTGACCGAACTTTATTAAGGACATGCAACAGGATTTCGACTAACAGAGAGTGTAAAAGTATACAAAGTTTGTGTTTTCTGTGTGGATGGTCCACAGAAAGACTCTAGGAAGTCGAATTGAAGCTCGTGTAAGAACATTCTTATCGAAAATGCTAGCTATTAGTCAACGATCTAATAAAGAGATAGTAATGGGTAGGTTCATGTTTGAATCTTGATGATCATATTGCAACCATGTTTCATTATTGTTGGATTTCTGGTTATGTTTGTATGACTTTGACGATTATCAATTTGTGTTAGTCGGATACATGTTGAAAAACCGTATGGTTAATCGATCGGTAGTAGACTAGTTAACTTGTTAATTTGTTTACACCATGAAACTAGAAACGGGTATTGGTTTGGTTAAAGTCAGTCGAATACTGGTTAGAAATGCTTATCAGCACGTAAAAGGGTTTAAAAAGCTTAATGGTGTTGTTATTGATCTTTGACACGGTTGTTGATCTTTGCTAGTTATTTTGGTGAAAATAGCGATCTTAGTAGATTTGTGTTCAAAGTTGGTAAAATGGAATAGTTTGTGATATGCTCTACTTTATGCTAGTCTAGGTGGTCATATTGTGTATTCGGTATTGTTTTCCTTGATTAATGTGGTTAGAAAACTCTTAACAGATGACTAACTTATCTTTAGAAGATTTGCATGAGATTATATCAGCTGCTCGCTAATAAACAATTTGAGGTGGTTAACGTGTGTTATCGTGTTAACTTTCCGTATAGTTGTCATGTTAGGATTTCCGAAAGGGATACTAATTGTCTGAAAATGAGAATGTTGATCTCACGCCTGTTTAACATATGTCATGTAGTTGACATGCTAGGATTGTTATTGTAGTGTCTTTATATATATATATATATATATATATATATATATATATATACACACACACATATATATGGGTGGGGTTCCTATACAAAGTGCATTTTTCGTAGAAAGTGTGAGAAGTCTATATAGGCATTGTGTTTTAAATTTTAGGCATGATGTTTTATGTTCCTTTGGCATAGTATTATATAGAAAAACACAAAAATTAAAAAATTAAAACACTAATTAATGTATTCTTAACATGCAATCTAAAACACCCTACAAAGAAAGTAATCAGTGTGTTTTAAATTTAATATCTAGAATACATTTGATTGTGTTTTAAATTGTAACATTTGGTGCTTTTCTATATAAATCAATGCAAAAGGAATCAAAAACATTATAGCCAAACTTTAAAACACAATGACTATATGGACTTCTCACACTTTGTACGAAAAATGTACTTTGTACAGGAACCTATACATATATTGTATTTGGAGTCTTACTTATGTTTATTTAGTGTTTTAAAATTAATCTAGTTTAAACAAATTCAAACTATCTTTTACTGGTAAATCGGGGATAAAGGTTAAGTACTATTGCGCCCGCTCGCGTCCATGGATCGATATCTGGTTCTTATCTAAGCTTACTACATATATGACAAGGTTCATTTGCCTTTTGTGTGTTTTAATGTTAAGGTCTAAACCATTTTTATAAATATTAAAACCAAATGTGTGTTTATTCAGTGTAAAATTATGTGTATATCCGCACACATCAAAAGCCACGACCAATGACCTATGCTAAACCAGACAACAACAACGTCGTCACTGGAAACCATAAGGTCCACCCCAAACAGATAGACAGCACCGACGTCGTTACGTACGAAACCAAGAAAACATACTAAAACAACTCAAAACTGTAAACGCAAACAGTAACCGGCCATACGGGAACAAACACTTCCGGTGACGGAACAATCTCCGGCAACTATAGGACAACGGTGGTGAGTTGGATAAGGACTGGTACGCCATGTCGCCTATTTTTCCATATCCAATCTGTTGGTGTATGCAAGTTTTAGCCCCCGCTTGTCGTCGTCTACGGTCGCCAATTGGGCCACTGGAGACAGTGGCTACCGCCGCCACTTCTTCAACCACCGCCACCATTGTTCTGGTCTAGACCGAGTTAGCCGCGACTCTAACTGTCGAAGACGCTTGTCACAGTGTCCTCACTCTCAAGTGGTTTAGCACCCCTTTAGCTGGCATAGCACTACGCGACCACCCCTCCCTACCCGCTGGTACTCGTGACCAAAATACAACCTCCGAAATTACCGTAGCAACCTGAGCCGGTTAAAACCCAAGCGAAGAAGACAAAGTAAAAGACAGAAGCAGCATGGCAATATCGTAGATAAACGAAATAGCGGCGTCATTTATGACTTTTTGTTGAATGCAATCCACCGATGTTGAAGGCCACTGACCAAAAACAAAAGAATAATGTTAAGATGTTAGCCAACGATGTAGTGACACTTGGAAACCTATCATTGTAAAACACGACGACCGCCGACGTTACATCTTAGTATGTATATAAATTTGCTACACTTTGTTTTAAGGACTCTACATTCCTCCCAGATGTTTTGTACGGGCGTGTCTATAGGGGAGTATTGCCGTGCCAGGTCTGTCAGACAGCTTATAAATAGAGACCTCCACTTCTCATTTTGGCATCCTTTTCAATCCATTCTACCCTACATTTCTTCTCTCCCAACAACGGGTTCTCTAGCCCTCAAATCAACCTTCTAAGGTTTTAGAGTAACATTTGGAGCTTGATATCACTCCATAAACACTCGTTGTAGCCTACCCTCGAGAGAGGAATCCTAACACCCCTGGAAATCTTTATCCAACCCTCACCATGATTTCTTGTAAAATCCACTTTTGTGAGTTTGTTGTAATGCCAAGTCTTGGCTAAATTTTTAGGTTGTTGCTAGGGTGAAGACTATTTTTGTATGAATTTATATAGTTTATGTTTAATTTAAGTGATGTTTTGTGTTCTTGGTAATTCTTTTTACTATTTCTTTGTTTGATGAACTAACTAACTAATTAACTTAGGTCTTGTGGGTGTTTTGGTAGGAAGTGGATAGACTTATGAGTATACCTATGACATGTAAAAACCTAATAACCTGTGCACTTGTAAGCGAACCACTAACTCCATGCGTAGAGATTAGCACATTTGTGTTGTGGAAACACTCACACTTTGTGGTTGATTCTCAACTATCAAAATTCACTTATGGTCGGTACGGTGTATATATTTGACCTTGGTGATAAGCCAAGATTTGGTTGAACGACTTAGCTACATGGTCTATGTGTTAGCTTTGGCGCAAACCAAAGATTGATTGTAACACCCCAACCGATGGCGGAATCATCGAGGTGCCACGTAGTGACGATTGTTCAAAAGCACATGGTACTAAAATGTAAATATTATTGAATAAACCAGAATTGTCTTACATGATAATGGAAATTACATTGTCTAAATGAAATGTAAATATGGAAATGACTGAAATAAAATAAAGCACTAAAAGTCTCTTGCTAAAGCATTAGATCAAACTGCACCTGAAACATGTACAAAAATAGGTTTGGTCAACATAAGAAATGTTGGTGAGCATTCCTAGTTTTGATATATATAGTAAGTTAAAAAGATATACAATTCAAGTGCATGCTACAGTGCAAATATGTAAACTATGTATCATACAAATGAGCGAAATCAACCCTGTGACTGTATAATGTACTGTATGAACTGTAGTGTACTCAACCAATCTATTTGGATTGACAACCCGCCTAGATTGATTCTCCCCCTTTTTCATCGGAGAATCCGTGGCCAGTGTTAAGTTATCATCCATTGATTGGTTGAGTACACTACAGTTCATACAGTACATTATACAGTCACAGGGTTGATTTCGCTCATTTGTATGATACATAGTTTACATATTTGCACTGTAGCATGCACTTGAATTGTATATCTTTTTAACTTACTATATATATCAAAACTAGGAATGCTCACCAACATTTCTTATGTTGACCAAACCTATTTTTGTACATGTTTCAGGTGCAGTTTGATCTAATGCTTTAGCAAGAGACTTTTAGTGCTTTATTTTATTTCAGTCATTTCCATATTTACATTTCATTTAGACAATGTAATTTCCATTATCATGTAAGACAATTCTGGTTTATTCAATAATATTTACATTTTAGTACCATGTGCTTTTGAACAATCGTCACTACGTGGCACCTCGATGATTCCGCCATCGGTTGGGGTGTTACATTGATGAACCCGTGTTAGAAGTAAACGGTCTTTATTTACTTCTATTATTATATTGCCGAACAATTAATAATAGAACAAGAACTTTTTGATAAACTAATCATTTCAAGTAAAGGATGAGCGTACTCGGGATGATACGAGGCCTTTGCCATGTCATGTGGTAGCTTATCAATCGCTATGACCTTTGGCAATTTATTCACAAAAGAAATAAGTAGTTAGATGTCAATATTGCAACTTTGGGATGTGTGTTTTTCAGGGTTGGGTGCACATAATCTTGGGTGATACGTCTCTCACAGTTGAGAGGTGAGCTTACCAGGACGGGAAACTCTCACAATAACAATCAAGAATACAAATCATTTTGATGTTATCGTGGGATGCATAACTTGGACACATCACTTAGCTAAATATTTACTATTAATTCATACCAAGAAAAGTCGGATCCCGAAGCAACACTTTTGTTTGGTTATTGTTTACTCTCTTTGCTATTTTCATTTTCTTCACTTTTATAAACTTTTCTTAAACTAACTTAAAACCGAGTAATAAAAGTTGTGTCTTTGAGTTCGATACACGGTACTTGCGCAGGCCTATATAATACCCGATAGGTACACTTACCTATTGTGTGAGTTTTAGACTATTAAGTAAATATCGTTTTATTTATAAATTTAAAACCACTCAATAACATTTTGGTAAAATCTTACTTTTCTTTGGTTTTAGAACATCAAGTTTTAACACTATTGAATCATCTTTTAAAAACTTGCTAAAACTCAACACATCAGTTAGAAACTCTTAGAAACATTTAGCTTGGATGTAGAAAATGAAGATGGATTGTCTGGGAAAGAAATGGTTAACGTGTAATTTTAAATATTTTTTTAATGTAGCCAATGGCTACTTTCTCTTACTCAATCCACTCCCCAACGAATAGTTTCATCGCGGCGTGTCACACCTGTTAATAAGCTCGCGGATACTTGGATCGCGCCCTGCTAATAGGACTGCAAATGAACCGAACGAACACGAATAAGACCTTGTTCGTGTTCGTTTGTTAAGGAAAATATGTGTTCACGAACAGTTCATGAACACTTACCAAACGAGATTTTCTGTTCGTGTTCGTTTGTTAAGAAAACAATCATGTTCGTGTTCGTTTGTTAATTTTGTTCATGAACACAAACAAGTGTTGATGAACAGAAATAAGCATAAACGAACATATATTAATTTTCTAATAAAACCGAATTCACATACATATATGTTTATATATTTATTCAGGTTAAATAAAATAATATTAAGACAAATTATAAAAATTAAAAACCTTATTAAACTATCGAACATAAACGAACAAAAAAACATAAGCAAACACGTTACCGAACGTTCGCGAACATAAACGAACGAACGTGGCCTGTTCATGTTCGTTCGTTTATTATACGAACGAACACAAACGGACTTCCCGCCAAACAATTCATGAACTGTTTACTGAAAGTTCGGTTCATTTGTAGCCCTACCTGCTAACGCCTCCACATGGTGGTGTAGCGCGCCCTTTTTGGCTAACTTGGAGAAAGGCATATTAGCAATTACAAAGGTATTATAAATAATATTTTTCTCTCACTTCTATGCCTTTGTAATAATTTATAACGTCTTGTGGAGATATCTTCATTATTTGTGTATTTAATCATATGTTTCACATGTGTTATAGTATTATTCCAAATTATATACTATTAATAGTTAATATATAATTAATAGTAACCAAAATGAATAGTAACTATAATATTATTATATTCATATATTATATACTATTAATATTATGTAATTTCATTATTAAGTTTCATTATTAATGTCATGTAATTTTATTATTATATTACATAATATTATGTAATTTTATTATTATTTTATTCATATTATTTTATTTAAAAACTTTATTATATTATATACTATTAATATAAATAACATAATATTATGTAATTTCGTTACAAATTTCATGTGTTACCTTATGTGTAGATTTCTTTATTTTTTTTAACGTTTACAACCAAAATAGAATCTCGATTGTATAATTCATTTATTGATCAACACCTCATCTAAGTGTCGATTGTAAAACGCGCAACACACGTGATTTTATACAACTAGTAAATGTTAAATTATGCATCTATTTTGAATTTTAATCATATATATTATAACATCATTTTGAAACACACATTCATACAACTAGGATTTTATTACCCGCGCTTCGCGGCGGGAGCTCCTGTTGCGTTGAGGGTTTGGTGGACGCTAAAGATCGCGCGTCGCTGTGGGAGCTCCTGTTGCGTGGAGGGTTTCGTGGACATAAAAGATAATATTAAGTGACTGTTATTCTCGCGTGGGCTTCAAAAAAATACTCGCGACTAAAAACTAAAAGTTTGGTGGTCAAAATTGAAATCCTAAAAGCTAAAAGTTTGGTGGTCAAATTTGAAGAAAAGAAAGTACATAAATTAGTAAGAAAATTAGTAGCCAAAGTGCAATGCAAGTTTATAAAAGTTGAGTAGTCAAACTTTGAAATCTTAAAAACTAAAAGTTTAATGATCAAAGTTTTAAATTTTAAAAGCTAAAAATTCGATGGTTAAATTGAAGCGAATAAGAAAGTTATTGGCCATAATATAGGTGATGTGTGTGCTAGTGTCAACTCAAACTGTGGACCCACCCAAAAAATGATCAGGCTTACTTTAGCAGCTACTCACTATTGAAGTGTAGCAAAATTAATATATAGATAATTAAGTTAGTATTGCATTATTCTTAAAACTATTCTTATTTATTTTATCCAAATATCATTAACATTTATTTTTAATTTCCCACCATCCTCATCTCTATCCTACCAGACACTAGGGATGAGCTCAGGATGGTATCAATACCGTACCGATACTGATGCCGAAATGTTCCAAAACCCAATACCAATCATGATACCGAATTTATCGGTTCGGTATCGGTACCAGTACCAGTATCGAGCGGATTCGGTATTTTTGATATAATACTAAAAAAATACTGAAACCAACCAAGCAAAATGGGTCTGAAAACCTGTGTAAAATACTATGCCAAATGGGCCTGAAGATCATATTCTGCTTTCGATTATATAGAAGTCATCGTTTACCAAAACATTTATGACAATAGTTACCCCCAGTGGCGGATCCAGAATTTTTTTCCAATGGGTTCCTTTTTTTGTTGATCAAAATTTTTACCTTAAAATATTAAATATTTCGGGTCGGGTCGGGTCGGGCCGGGTAAAACTTCTCACAAACCGAACGTTACATTTGTTCCACTAGCTCTAATTTTCGCAACCAAGCGTTAAAATTCAATTTTTCCGTAATTTTTAGGAAATGGAAACATTCCTTCCAAAAACGTGTTGAAAGGAATGTTTCCATTTCCTAAAAGTTTAGAGCGTAATTGTCTCGACTTAAAGCACAATTGCCTCCTCTCGCCTGAAAATGAGCCTAGGCGTAAAAGTCGATGGTTTTTAACAACTATGGTCTAAGTTGCATACCGGAAAAACAATATTTACAATTTCATATGAACTATGACTAATATAGGTGGGAAAATTGAGTATGATGATGATGATGATGATGATGATGATGATGATGATGATGATGATGATATGAACTATGACTAATCATTATTTTGCACTATATAATTTTTTAACTCTACTATCTAAATGAGTTTTCATTGAAATCGATATTACTGATATAGTTTTCTAGCATTTCCAAATATAAATTAATTTACGTATCAATTGAGATTGATTACAAGTTACTTGATCTTTGAAAAAGTTAGAACCACACTACTGTCTGTGAGTTATTCTTTTAACTTGTTTACTCCTTTAACAGTTGTTTTCCTAGTCTTTGCTTTGTGATTTCCATTAACAAAACCATGTTTTCTTTTATTGGTTCCTTTTCATTTGAAATTCAAACAAATAAATAATCTACATGACTCAAACTACTCACATAATAATAATAATAATAATAATAATAATAATAATAATAATAATAATAATAATAATAATAATAATAATAATAATAAAATACTTAATACAAGAAGATAAACCCATAGGGAAATAGAATATGAAACCAAAGGGTAAAAATGTAGTTGTTAGAAAATAAATGTTGCAAAAAAAGCGCTGCAGAGCCTCGAACACGTGACCTTCAAGAATCAAAGACTAAATTCAGAGCTCTAACCAACTGGAATACTACCTTTGTTTGTTATATGGGTTCCTTTTTAATTTATTTATGGGTTCCCTCACTATTTTTATATATACAATCTATTAAAATTTCGAAACTCAATGGGTTCCCGGGAACCCATACATAACTATGTAAATCCGCCCCTGGTTACCCCACTATGAACGTTCTAAACCATTAACATTGTCAGCAACATCTTCTTTGTATGATATAAAAATAACAACACATAGAAAGAACCAAAGTGCGTATGCAAAAGATAAGACTTTAATAAAGATTACGAAAAAAAAAACCAAAAGACACAACAAAGAAAAGCAAATAACAAATTAACTCCTACTTGCACATACTCTACAAAACATACAGAAGAGCAGTTCAAACACAAAAAGCGTTGATCAACATTCAAAACTTAACACTAATTGTCTGATTTTAAATTAATATTGGTTGCTACTATAGAAAACCCGAACATATATACTATAAACCATTGCACACACCATGAATTCTTGTTTATAACAGAACACATCAACTATACAATCACACATATTGCATAAGAAACAGCTTAAAACTTAAAATCTATATAATTTCGGTATTGAATTCGGTATAATGTATAATCGATATTAATCTCGGTATAACTGTAATCGGCATTCGGTGTTTTTTCGATATTTATTTGGTATTTTTTGTTTTCGGTATTATCGATTAAATATCGTCCCGATACTGAGTAATACCAAAACCGAAAACCCAAAAATATAGGTACCGATACCGATCCCACCCCTCGGTTCGGTATCGGTTCGGTACAGGATCGGTTCAGAACGAGATTGGGATTGGTATTCGGAACAATATGTTCATCCCTACCAGACACCAATTTTGAGTAACGGGTCAAACCCCTCACAAACTAAAAATTTCTAAAATTATAAAATCTCAACAAGATATTCAAATTATATGTAAAATAATTACATTTAAATTATAAAACTATATTGTCGTGTCTCGATCTTTAAATTTGACAATGAATGCTCAATTGTGACATTAACCATATATTTCCTAAGAGTTGTAAAAATATGCAAAACTCGTAAATTTATCATGTAAACCAATCTAGACTAAACTGGAACCGTAAGACTTGTGATAAGTATGTGTCGTGAGAGAAACTAACACCTCCACATCAACATATCATCCTCCATCTTCAATACTCATTCATTATCACATCGTGAATTCATGATCAACATACCCACAGCTCATCAATCATCACTAATTTCTTACACGAACCCACCTCCATTAAAGTATCATCGTCTCCATCACGTACCATCAAAAAGGCACACCCTATCGCCACCTGGCAACAGTCCATCTCGCCATCAATGTTGTTGACTAAAGGAGAATAAAACGCTAAAATGATGACACTAATCTAGAGTCTAGACCCTGGAAATTAAGGCGAAAAAATGAACAAAAAAGTAAGCTGATGAACCCTAGATAACGTCGTTATGTAGATATTTAATTAAATAAGCTCAAAGGTGGCCCAAGGCATTATAGCCTAGTGGCATCTTGGTGGTGAGATAAGACTTTGGGGCCATAAGGTCCTGGGTTCGAATCTCACAAAGGGGGTTTTCTCATAATTATTATGAGTTTCCTCCTGAATTGGTGACTTGGTGGTCGAATATGATCGCGTGGAAACATTGGTGGCACGATGATACTCCAATATTACGTGAGTGATTCCAATTTGTTGGCCGTTCAAAAAAAAAAAAAAAAAAAGTTCAAAGGTGTCAAATACATCTTTATAGTTTTTTTAATAGCATGGCTATGGTTATTTATCTATTCTATATCTATACTGCATTATAAATGAGGAAAGATGTCTACAAATGCATTTTACATGAATTTTAAGATGGCATAGAAAAAGTCTCATGCTTAAAACCCAAATGTCATGTAATGTTTTCCCTTTCTACCCATAATACAAACCTAATTGTACACATTCTTTTATCATAACCTCCAATTACCATTAATCTATATCTATAATCTATATTATATTAAAAAAATTGTAATTTTACATAAAAAATATATATATAAAAAATTATACAAAAAGGTTTCTAGACATACAAATATATATCTATACACCTTAAAAAGCGTGCACATGAATTGGTTCACGAACCGAAACAGAATTGGTTCACGAACCGAAACAGAACCGAAAAAATAATTTTGTAATGTCTTTTCTTTAAAAAAAAGCGTGCACACGAATTGGTTCACGAACCGAAATAGAACCGAAACTGATCTTTCAAACCGGCGAAACCAGGGCCGAAACCAAACCGAAAACGGTTTAGTTCGGACACGAACTGAAACCGATTCGGACACGAACCAGCACCAAACATGAATCGTTTTGGAAACGGTTCGATTCCTAGAAAAAAACAATATGTGTACGTCTATATAGTTCTCAGGTTGGGATGTCTTATGTGGAATATTTTCAACTAACTTCCAATTTTATTTTCCGATGCCACTGATAGAAATTTATGATGCACTTGATTAGCAGTTGTATTGCATTGCTTTTATCATGTGAAAAAAGTTATGGGTTTGCTTCTTTGTCGATTGATTACATGTGAGCCGTTCTAACCTGCTCTTAATGTGGATCTTATAAAGGTCCCTATTAATTCTTCTCCTCTGCAATCTCTCCAGATTTGACACTTTCAACATATTAAGTAGGACTATTAGTATAATAATAGTTGCAAATGAGTCAAACCGCTACTTCCATTTTTTTTACCGGCATGTAGGTCAAATTGCATATAGTATATACAACGTAGCATACAATCATGTCTCCTTGTAGCCTTTAAAAAATTACCCCACTGCAAAGCACATGTGCTTACAGACACACAAACATACACCTTACATATTGGTTCTTTTAATCGTTTTAAGGTTTGAATTACATTTTCGCCCTGTATTGTCGACTCCGTCGCAATGCACGAATTCCCTGCTAGTATGTATAAATAACTGAACCAGTTTTAGATCAAGCTTTATATTATTACTTAAAAACGTTTATAAGATAATAAGTTATATGTCGAAAAAGTTTGTTATATATATTTTTTTTTATCAATAACGTATTAGTTGTCCCTTGTAGTTTATAAATTAAAAGATTTTTAAGTATTTATTTGATTCAAGTTATAATTTTCCTATCTATTAAGGTTGTATGTAGTGGTCTTGTTATAAGGCGTTTTGGGCATTATAGCGCCCCCAACACCGCCTCAAGGGCGTTTTGGGCCGGGCTCGTTATAGATATAACGGGCGTTTTGCATTGGGGGAAGTGTGATTTAATGTTTTGGACCGTTGTTAAACGGCAAGATTTTAAAAAAAATTGTTTGCCTTCATCTTCTTCATATATATATATATATATAGGTATAGGTTCCTGTACAAAGTACATTTTTCGTACAAAGTGTGAGAAGTCTATATAGTCATTGTGTTTTAAAGTTTGGCTATAATATTTTTTATTCCTTTTGATTTATATAGAAAAGCACCAAACGTTACAATTTAAAACACAATCAAATGTATTTTAGATATTAAATTTAAAACACACTGATTACTTTCTTCGTATGGTGTTTTAAATTGCATGTCTAGAATACATTAATTAGTGTTTTAAATTGTTAATTTTTGTGTTTTTCTATATAATACTATGCCAAAGGAACATAAAACATCATGCTTAAAATTTAAAACACAATGCCTATATAGACTTCTCATACTTTGTACGAAAAATACACTTTGTACAGGAACCCTACCCTATATATATATATATATATATATATATATATATATATATACACACACACACACACTCTACATAACACACTTTATATATATATATACACTCTACATAACACACAAACAAAGTTGAGATCAAGCATAACACACACATACTTTCTAATTTTAAACACAAGAGAAGAGATGAATCTATTCGGTAGAGGTGGTTTCGGGTTTGGTTCCCAAAGTACTGGCGACAACACCCGACCCATAGCTCCGGATTCAGGTTCAAACCCACAAACTTTTATGAACCTGTTAAACCAACCCTATAATTGGGACCCGAACATGTATAACATGGGAGGGAGTTTTGGGCAACCCATGGGAGTTGGGTTTGGGTCAACACAAGTGTTTGGGACATCTCAAATGTTCGGGTCCTCAAATGCTTGGCAAGACTCACAGCCGGTTCCGGAGACACAACCGCTGGAGGAAGAGCAAGAGTAAGATGTTGTGCGACCAACCGGGCGAGGGAGAGGCCGTGCGAGCAACCGGACGCACAAAAGGAAAGAGACGCAAACACGCGCCAAAAAAATCGTACAACCATGGAACGACGACGAGCTGTTCAACTTAGCCCGAGCGTGGATTGAGGTGTTAGAGGATCCTATTGTTGGTAAGATATATTTTTTGTTATGTTATATTTGTTTTACATATATTTTTTTAAACGGGGACTTATATATTTTTTTTGTTTGTTTTTTAAGCGAACTATCAAAACAAAGGAGATTTTTGGAAAAGAGTCCGAGCAATATTTTTTCAACTAGTTGGTAAGGGAGAGAACTACCGGGAGAACGACTCGATATCGGGCAAGTGGACTGATATCAACTACAAATGCACAAACTTTCAAGGTATTTATCAACGTGCCCGATTTGGGTGGAAAACTGGGCAAAGCGACGCCCAGATTTTGGAGGCGGCTTTGGATGAATACAAACAAGAATACGGGAATTTTCCGTACTTGAGGGTTTGGGTCCTGCTGAAAGAATGCTCCAAATGGCACACCGTCCGCCCAACGGTTGGAACTTCTTCATCTAGGGCTAGAAAGAAGTCGAGGACCTCTGAGTCGGCTGATATCGGGACCCCTACGTCTGATGCGTGTCACGTCGACCTAAACGCCGAAGAAAATCCGTTTTTTGCAGTGGAGGAGGGGGCGGAGGAGTTGCGTCGTCCGACCGGGCGACGGGCTGCTCGACAAGCATGGGCGGACTCTTCGTCGTCGGGGGTGAACGAGTTGATCCCGGCGTTTGCTGAGATGAACCAGCGGCTCCAAGACATACGCGACATCGGGGCACAGCGTATACAAGAAAACCGAGAGGTGGTTGATATTATGAGGGATCGACAATTTGAGCGCGACTTTGCATTTTATACGAAGCCGCACGACCACCTAGAAGACAAGGCCTTGGAAATGTGCTTGAACTAAAAGGCCAAAATCGAAAAAAAATATAACCTATGAGTATTTGTTTTTTTTTTAGTATTTATAAATTTTTTTTTAGTATTTGTAATTTTTTTTAGTATTTGTAATTTTTTTTAGTATTTGTAATATTTATATATTTAATGGAATATTTAAAGTATTTAATATTATTATTTAAATGAGAAAATAATAATTTAACCAATGATTACCCAATCATTTATAACCCCCGTAACCCCCCCCCCCCCTTCCCACTACACCCTCTTTTTCCATAACGCCCCATAACCCCCATTCTATTACTTTTTAATATTTTAATACCCATAACCCCCATAACCCCCCACCACTACACATACACTAATAACCCAACCCAATAAATAGTGATGTAAATCTGTTAAACTTTGTCCTTTGATTTAGATTTTGATGGCTGAGGTTGTTGCTGCTTCACACCTCATCTTCTCCATTTGTATTTTAGCATTGGTTAAGTACTTGTCTTCATGTTGGATTTAAAAACCTTAAACTGGCCTTATCAACAAACTTAACACGAAAATGGAAGACTTAGTGGATTCATGGAACGATTGTGTGCTGTTGAGAAAATAACACGGAATAACACAAATCAACAACACAACAAAGTCTAATACAGAGTATCACAAATCAAACGAAATAACATGAACAAGATAATAATTCGACTCAAATGATTAGGGTTTTTATTAAGTGAGACCAAACAAAAAGAAAGAAACAAGAATGAACGAAAACGATTGAGAAATCAAAGAGAATTAACTAGCCCTATAAATCTTATTGCAAGCCTTTATAACGACCTGAAATCAGAAGCTAACAACCTAAGTTTCATTTTGACAACTTTGGTCCCTGAAGTTTCACAAGTCATGAACTTTTAGTCTAAACCTTATTTCTTCTCACATATCCTCTTTGCTGAAATGACTAAACAGCCCCTCTACTTTCTTTGAGTCACATTACCATTTTATATCACTAAGAACTTATTGGTTTTGGCCATAATCTCCAACAATCTCCACCTTTATCCCACAAACCAATAACCTTCAACCTGCTCCAATATATAGCAGATCCATACACACTTTAAACTTTGATCCTGGTACCACTTTAGTAAGAAAATCAGCAGCATTCAAACTTGTATCAACATACTCTACTGCCACTTGGTTGGAACTTATAACTTCTCTAATAATATGCATCTTCACACAGATATGCTTGGTCCTTTCATGAAAAAATAGGATTCTTTGACAACTGAATAGCACTTTGATTATCACACATCACCAAAGTGTCATCAGCCTTCATCCCAAGTTCAGTAACAAACCCTTTGAGCCATAATGCTTCTTTAACTGCTTATGTCAGAGCAATATACCCTGACTCAGTTGAAGATAAAGCCACAATATGCTGTAAAGTTGATTTCCAACTTACCAAACTTCCATTCACTTTAAATGCATATCATGTGACCGATCTCTCCTGTCCAATTCTTTTGCAAAATCTGCATTTACAAAGCCTTGGACCATATTACCAGAACCATCACTTTTACCAAACAATAACCCTACATCTCTTGTACCATTCAGATACCTTAGTATCCATTTGACAGCCTCCCAGTGTGTCTTCCCAGGATTACTCAGAAACCTGCTTACTAGACCCACTGCATACCCCAAATCAGGTCTAGTACACACCATGAGATACATTAGACTACTCACAATGTTTGAATAGGGAACCTTTTCCATCTTTTCAATCTCAGCATCTGTCTTTGGTGAATCCATTCTAGACAACTTAAAATGTTGACCCATAGGAGTAGTCATCACCTTACTTTGATCCATTCTGTAATTACACAGAATCTTCTCAAGATAAGATTTTTGGGATAGTTTCACAATACCAGCTTCTCTATCTCTTGTAATCTCCATGCCAAGAATCTTAGTAGCATTTCCCAACTCCTTCATTTCAAACTCTTGCATTAGCATATCCTTTATAACCTTGATATGATCGTTGTCTTTACAATCAACTAACATATCATCAACATATAGGATTAAATAGACACATTTACCCTTACTGTATTCTTTCATGTACACACAACTGTCATAACAACTTCTGCTGAACCCAATGTTTAACATATGCTCATCAAATCTCTTATACCACTGCCTTGGAGATTGCTTCAAACCATACAAGGACTTCTTTAACAAACATACCTTTCCTTGTTGTCCTGGTTCCTCATAACCTAAAGGTTGCTTCATATAAATTTCGTCTTCTAGGTTTCCATGTAAAAATGCAGTTTTAACATCTAACTGCTCAAGCTCTAAATCATTTGCAGCAACCAATGACAATATTACCCTTATAGATGTATGCTTAACTACAGGGGAAAATATTTCATTGTAAACAATACCTGCCTTTTGAGTGAACCCCTTAGCCACCAATCTTGCTTTGAACCTTGGTGCTTCAACTCCTTTGATTCCCTCTTTGAACTTGAAAATCCATTTACAGTCAACCAACTTATGATTCTCAGGTTTGTCAACCAATACCCCAAGTACCATTTTTCTTTAAGGAATTCATTTCATCATCCATGGCTAATTTCCACTGATCATGATTAACTGAGTTTACAACTTCATCATAAGTCAGTGGTTCAAATATTGACTCTTGTTCAGCTACATTAAAGACATATGAGGTCAGATTTACATCATTTCTGAACCTCAATGTCTTAACAATCTCTCTTCTTGGTCTGTCTCTAGCCAGGTTGTAATTATACACTTCACTTGAAGACCCTTCTTCATTTGTTGGTATAGAATCATCCTTTTGTTCAACATTATCATGATTCAACTCCACCTCAACCTGTCTTTCATTGTATTATGGGATTGGAACTTGTGAACTCTAACTGTTTATCAAGTCTTTATACATCACATCTTTAAAAAATGCTACCACATCCATACTGAGTTTTACCTTTGGACTAACATTTTCCATCCTCCAAACCCTAGACCCCTTTGTCCCTTCTGGATACCCCAGAATGACACATCTCTCAGCCCTAGGATCCAACTTTCCTTG
Organism: Ambrosia x helenae; assembly: GCA_030844895.1. Lineage (NCBI taxonomy): Eukaryota > Viridiplantae > Streptophyta > Magnoliopsida > Asterales > Asteraceae > Ambrosia > Ambrosia x helenae. The sequence continues at coordinate 10,239,417 of CM061233.1, forward strand.
ATCAATATGTGCATAACATAATGACGTTCTATTAATAAAAAACACAGAAGTAGACACAGCTTCTGCCCAGAAGGTTTTAGGTAACCCAGAACTTGACAACATACATCTCACCTTGTTCAAAATAACCATGTTCATCCTTTCAACTAAACCATTTTGTTGAGGTGTGCCTGACACTGTTAAATGCCTTGCAATACCTCTATCTTTGCACAGTCTATCAAACCAATTGCTACAAAACTCAAGTCCATTGCCTGTTCTTAACTTTTTAACCTTCTTTTCTGTCTGGTACTCCACCAAATTCAACCAGTCTTAAAATTTTTGATAAGCCTCATCTTTACTTTTTAGAATATGAACCCATACTCTTCTTGAGTAATCATCAACTATACTCAAGAAATATCTAGCTCCACCTAGAGACTGAGTTCTGGCTAGTCCCCATAAACCAGCATGTACATAGTCCAAAATACTACCGGTACTATGTATACCCTTCCCAAATTTCACCCTATGTGACTTAACAATAATGCAATGCTCACATTTATCTAAGTCACATACCCTTAAATCAGGATTACTTGCTGGTTCTTCAACTCAGCCAGACTTTGGTTACTTATGTGACCCATCCTGTTATGCCACAACACAGCAGAATTACTCTTTTGCCCTTCTGCCACAGATACTGCACATTCCATCACTTGTCCATCTAACACATAGATGTTATTACTTCTTCTTGTTCCAGACAATACCACTCTTGACCCATTAATAATTTTTGCCTTTCCATTCTTGAGACTCACTGTATACCCAACATGTAACACCCCAACCGATGGCGGAATCATCGAGGTGCCACGTAGTGACGATTGTTCAAAAGCACATGGTACTAAAATGTAATATTATTGAATAAACCAAAAACTGTCTTACATTGGAATGGAAATACAAAGTCTTAAATGAAATATAAATGATGAAATAACTGAATCAAAATAAGGCACTAAATGTCTCTTGTTAAAGCACTATATCAAACTGCACCTGAAACATGTACAAAAATAGGTTTGGTCAACATAAGAAATGTTTGTGAGCATTCCTAGTTTTGATATATATAGTATGTTAAAAAGATATACAATTCAAGTGCAAGCTACAGTGCAATTATGTAAACTATGTATCATACAAATGAGCGAAATCAACCCTGTGACTGTATAATGTTCTGTATGAACGGTGGTGTACTCATCCAATAAATGGGTGATAACTTAACAATGGCCACGGATTCTCCGATGAAAAAGGGGGAGAATCAATCTAGGCGGGTTGTCAATCCAAATAACGCTATCCAATGTTAAGGTCGGCTTGTACCATGTTAATGATTTCACTAAGTACAAATGTAATCCACATGTATTGTCTAAGCATAAAGCACGTTGTAAGCAATGCACATAGTACTAGAATTGTATTGTAAAAATGTAAACTTGTATTTGAAATTGTAATAGTGTACATGTAACACCCCAAAAATGAATAAAAGTAAAAAGGGGATAGGAAGTACTCATTGTTTACGTAATAGCTTGAAATTGAACTGGACAACGAGATATGTGTTGGAAATTATCCCAAAGGATCAACCTAAAGAATTTGATAACGTGTAAGGGAAATAACTCTAGGATACATGTATTTCTAGGGCTTCGAATTGGGGATAAACGTTTATTTGTTTATCAAACAATTTGTTTATTAAATATAAGAAATTTAATGAATAAATAAATAAAAGTCTCTTTGTAAAATTTTAAGTTGAATATAGTCACAACATAAGGTGTTAAATATGAAAATAATTTTTATAAAATTATCTTCTTGAAAATAGACTTTTTAATCTAATTATTTCAAATTGTCAAAATACGACTTTAATATCTAAAAATATTAAAATCAAAGAATTTCTGAATAAAAAAAATTGTATTTCATTTCTAGATAGTTAGAAATAATTTATATAAAATTTTGGTGCAAAAAATATTGAAAAATGAATTTATTATGATTTATTTATGATTAAAACTAACAAAAATTAATTAAAAATATAAAATAAACGGTTTTTCTGAAATAAAAATATTTTCTGGAATGTTTAAGAATATACAAGTTTAGGATAATTTTTGTGAGATTTAATAAAATCGTTTAGATATTTTTATAGAATTTAATAAATATAAATGAATAAACTTGTATTATTAATAATATATATTAAATAAATTATTTTTGAAAAACTAAAATTTGAGTGATGAACTTTATCATTTGAAGATCATATGATAATTTTTGTAGAATTTATAAAACACTTTTAGTATTTAAAAACTATTTTAAGAGATTAAATATGTTAAGTATATATATAAAATGGCAAAAAATATATATGTTGGTTATGGGAATCGAACCTGGGCCTCTGGCCGGTTCGAGTTTTATCACAAGCGTGGCCACCAACTGAGCCACACCCTGAGAACGAGTTAAACAGGATAGATATTAGTTATATAGGTTAATTGTGTAATTGGATAATTAGTGAAATGAAACAAAAAATAAAGGAGGCTTGTGGGATTCGAACCCTGGCCAAAGGCCGGTTCGATCCCTTTATAACGTGTGTGAACCAGCTGGTCTACTGTTGGATCAGTTTGCTCTTTTTGCTAAGTAAGAACTTGCTATCTTGACACTTAAGTGTTTAGCAAGTCCTTGTAAATCAGATTATAAGCACAGCGGAATGTTATAAGTTAAAGCAACACTTTTTATACTAAGGCAGAGTTATAACTCCCCCTTGATGTTTGAAACTAATAAATGACAAAGTATTTATTATGAATCTAAGTTGTAAATGAGAATTAGATACTTAGAGAGATTCACAATAAATACAGAAATGGAATAGAACAATGAGAGTGTTTGAAGGATTTTTCTGTTGAAAATCAATGTCTAAAATAGAAGGTTGAAGCCTCCTATTTATAGACGTTTACATGCATGTATCTTGCCTAAAAAGCAAGTACAGAAACAACAGTGACAAGTTGCACAAGTTGCAACATTGAAAGAAACAAATACAGCTAAAAGTAATATTAAACAACAAACTACTGATGCAAAAAGGCGGTGGGAAATATCTATTGCTAAGTGCTGATGAAGGACAACTACTGAAGAGTAGTTTTGTCTTCAGTACTTCTGAAGTGAACTTGTCTGGTTTGGACTTCAGAACTTCTGCAACTTCAGGACTTCTCATATCTTCTAATCAGCAGTTTCTTGTCTTCACTTCAGTACTTCTATACTTAGCCAAAATGACAGAAGTGAATTAGACTAAGGTTTACAAAAGTGGTTTCACCAATCCTCTTTGTCCTAACAATCTCCCCCTGGATTGATGAAGCCAAAACCTTACTAATTCCTTATGTGTTTCTTCTGTCTTGAACAATCTTCCATATCTCTTTGTACATGGTGTTCTTGAGCTGGTTTAACTGACCATCAGATAGAGATCCTCTCTGTGGTTCTAGATGTTGAATTGTGAGCAGGTCTTGTGTTGACAGTTTCTTCAGATCACTGATCTTCTTGTAAGCCCTGCTTGAGAGGTCTCTTCTTGTCAACAGTACTGAGTTGTTATCAGTAAGTGACCATCTGATGATAGGGATCTTTGACTTGTTAAAGTCAGAAGAATAGGGAACCAGACTTGTCCCTTGGGTTGATGGTCCTGAGTGCTGGATGTCTTCAGTTTCAGATAGCCTCAGGTGGGATTCTCTTCCTTGTTGTTGTTGCATATCAGGCATCTGAACAGTTGGGAGATGGTGTTCAGTCACTACTCTGGTATGCAGCTTTTCTTTGATGGTCTTTTGTATTTGATAAGCAAAAGTGGAAGGATCCCTGAATTGTGTTAACAGAGGTTTCTCCTCAATGTCAAAATCTGAATGGACTATTGAACTTCCTTCAAGTAGTACCATTTTGAAGTCAGTTTTGACATTGTCCTCTGCCTTCTTCTTCTGAGTAGCAGTTCTTCTAGATGCACCAGAAGTTCTAACTACTGATCTTGAAGGATCAGCAGTTTGAAACTTCTCAGGATTTGCAGCCTTGGCAGCCAAGTATTTTCTATAAGTATCCATCAGTCTTTCTTCTTTCCATCTGGATACTGAGGCTTTTGAACCATGTCCTTCTGCTACTAACTCTTCTATTATCTGGGCTCTCTTGGCCTTTCCATCTTTGCTTGTGGCCACTTTGTCTGCAAGTAGTTGTGCTCTTCTTGTCAGCTCTTGCATAGAGAGTCCTTTGAGTGTAAAGGCTTTAGTCTTGCTGTTCTTGGTAATATAAGACACCAGTTGTTGTCTTTTATCTTGTTCAGCAATCTCATCAAGGCTAGCCTGCCTTTGTAGTTCAGCTGCATAAGCCTGAAGTTTTTCTTCATGGCTTAAATCCAAATCATCCCTTTCTTCCAGAGATTTCCAGATCTGATCTTCTCTGGCCTTCTTGTTGGCTGCAATTAAGCTCTTCTCTAATAGTTCAGCTGATTGAGAGATAGGAGAAGGGTTTAATACAGTCATTGTAGTAACAGTTGTAGGCCTGATGGGATCAGATGTTGGTTGAATGGGAGCAGTGGTTCTAGAAGGTTCAGTTGTTTGAGGTTTGGAAGTGTTAACTTCTGATGTGCTGACAACTGCTGATGGTTTGTCAGCTACTGAAGGATTGTCTTCAGTACTTTCTGATTCTTCATCAGAAGTTTCTTCATTTTGCCTTAGGGATTCTTCAGATGTTTGGGTCTCATCTTCTTTCTCTGCAGCTTCAATTTCTTCTATTGAGACACCAAACTGTTTGGCCAATTTTTCTTTCCTGGCCTGATCTTTTTGATCTCTTTCAAGGAGTGCCACTCTTGCCCTTATCCTGGCTTGGAATGACTCCTTAGGTTCCCTGATCTTCTCCCCCTTTTTGGATTCATCAATCTTAACCCTTGAAGCAGAGGGTTGGGAGAATTGTCCTTGAAGATGAGCAATCTGTTGGCTGTTGAAGTCTATTTTGTTGGATAGATCGTTCATCTTGGTCTTGATCACTCCAAATTGGTTCTTGATGGACAGCTCCAAGTTAGCTGTATATGTTTGGAAGTGATTTCTGATGAGTGTATTCATCATGTGGTACAGGGGACCCTCTGGGCTGCATAGCTGGTTCAGGTCTATGCTTGTTTGCCCAGGGAATTGGGTAGGCATTTGTTGTGAAGGGGGTGTTTTTGGGAGATCCTCATGTTGTACAGAGGATGCCACTCTAGGGGTTTTAGGGATTGAGTGGGCTTTAACCTGTGCAGAGGTGACTGGCTTCTTGAGCCTGGATACCTTTGCAACAGGACCTTCAGAAAGTGCCGTCAATTCAGTAGTTTGAGTGTGTGAAACATCATCCAAACTAATGGAATCATCTGAATCCCTGATGTTGCCCTCAATGAGGACTGTCTCAGTTAAATCATGAGCTGAGCCCAACTCAGTTCTCTCATGAACCTCTTTTTCTTGGTACTGAGGATTTCCTACTTCAGGCATTAAGCCTTCATCAGTAGTTGCCACATCTGAGGTCTTAGCTATGTTACTTCTATCCTCAGATCCACCACTGGGTGGTAACTGAGTAGTAGCAGCCTCAGATGCCCCAAGAGTCTCTAAAATTGGGCTTAAAGACTCTGGTCCACCCTCATCTCTTGGGATAGGGCTAGAGATGTCCACATCCATGTCTGATGTAGTAGTTATGTCCCCTGTTTGTTGTGGTTGTAGGGGACTGACATGATCAGATGGGACATTCTCTTTTAGCCCAGAGAGAAGTTTGGCAATTTCTATTGCCTCTTGTTCAGAAATTTGTGGGGTTGGTTCAGTAGTTTGGGCAATAGGTGGTGAAAGTTGTTGTTCAGCAGTTTCAAAAGAAGAGTGTGTTTGATATGTTTTTCTCAGTCTTTTTCTTTTGAATAAAACAGTTATGGGTGCTCTTGGTGGGGTTTGAGATGGATGAGACTGAGAGGGTGTTTCAGTCTCATCTATTTGAAGAGCAGAATGCTCATGAGCATGTTCAGGCATCTCAACCTCCTGAACAGCTTTTCTTTTGGGTTGGTGGGGTGCAGTTTTTGTTGGCTTGGGCTTTTTGGCTTTTGGTGGTGTGAGTTTGGAAGATGTGGGCTTCAGGGGGACTTGTTGTTGTTCTCCCTGATCATCTTCTGGCCAGGCAGCCGGTTTGTTATGCCTTGAGTATGCTTGTGATGTTAAAGGATTTAAAGTTGAAATTTTTCCCACAAGCACCTCATTACCCAGTTCCCCTATTATGCATTGCATAATGAACCTTGGGTATAACAAAAACTTTTTCTTGGTATTATTGTGATGTAACACCAACTCATTGAAAAATAGTTTTGATGCCCTGAATTTAGTTTCATTCACAATGGAATGAAATATTGGTTGAAAAGTGGAGGGCATCTGGTCATAAGACCCTGTTTTTGGACTCAAACACATAATAATATAATGAAACAAAAGTTTGTATTTTGGTTCAAAATATTTTTTGAATATTGTAGCATGGGAGAGAGTACCTTGATAACCACACTCAGTCATGGTTAGATGAATATCAGTGTTAGCAACATGGTCAGGGGCAGTTACATCATCCAGACCCAGTCTTGTTGCTAGTGTGGCCGGTGTGATGGTCAGTTGTTTCCCTTTTATCCTTGAGTTGAGGGAAATGACCTCATCACCCATTGTAACCGTCTCAGCATTTACCCAGAACTCATTCAGAGTTTCAGTGTGAATTGGTGGGTTTATTGTGAGAGCAGTAAAATATTGGGATTTGACGACAAGATCAATGATCTCATCGTATTGGGACCAGCCTTCTTGTTTTTCAAGAAAGGCTCTTTGATTGTGTCCCTGTTTTAGAACTAGAGCCATGTGGTTTGGGTTTTTGATCGAACAGTGGATTTGCAGGTATAGGTTGAGAGAGTTTTGAGAGAGAAGGAGGGATATTTTGAGTTTGAAAGGATAAGTGTGTAGAAAAGGTATTTATTAGAAGTTTTAACCGCTTGAATCTTCTTTATTAGAAGTTTTTAAAACCGCCTTTGGTTAAAAATCTCTTTATCAGAGGTTTTAAACTGATTAGGTCAAACCTCTGATGATGGGAAAAGTCAGATTTGCCCTTTTGACTTAAACTGCTGATGAAGGATTACTTCATCAGTAGTTCCCATTTTCTCTTCAGCAGTTTTAACATCTGATGAGAAATGTTTTTATAAATACTTTATTCATAACTTCTGAAGGTTATTTTATCAGAAGTTACACACTTTTTCAGAAAATTATCCCCATACTGATGATATTTGCTCATCAGTAGTTTCTCTCAAACTGATTTTGTTTTTCAGAAGTTTTGTTTCAGACTTTTGTCTTTTGTAAGTGAAAACCAGAAAAAAGAAGGAAAAGGTTAACTTGGATTCCACCAAGGTAAACAGGATGGAATCAAGGATGGAAAAAGGAAAAAGAAAATTTTGATGCATAACAGTAGTGATTGATGTAGAAGTTTGATGTAGAGTTGGGTAGAATCAAGTGTTAACTTGGATTCTAACTGATATGCAGAAAAAAAAATAAAGTAAACACTTACAAATTTAGCATTCCAAGCATGGATACTAACTTCTGAAATGTTGATGTGTCAAGGGGCTTAGTGAAGATGTCAGCTATTTGATTAGCTGTTGCTACATGCTTCACCTCAATCTTGTCTTTTTCATAGCAATCTCTTATGAAATGGTACCTGATCTCAATATGTTTGGTTTTTGAGAACTGTACCGGATTTTGAATGATGCTAATGGCAGATTTGCTGTCTACAAACAAAGGTGTCTTGGTCTCTTTGATTCCATAATCAAGAAGTTGATATTGGAGCCATTGTATCTGTGATGTACAACTTGCAGCTGCAATGTATTCAGCTTCAGCAGTTGAAGTTGCAACAGATGTTTGCTTCTTTGATTGCCATGACACTAGACAGTTACCCAGGAATTGACAACCACCAGATGTTGACTTTCTTGTCATCTTACACCCTGCATAGTCACTATCTGAAAAAGCTGATAACTTGGTATTGCTTGAAGCAGGATACCAAATTCCCAGTGTTGGAGTTCCTTTCAGATATCTGAAAATTCTTTTGACTGCTATAAGGTGTGATTCCCTTGGTGCTGATTGATATCTAGCACAGACACATGTTGAGAACATAATATCTGGTCTAGAAGCAGTTAAGTATAAAAGGGAACCTATCATGCATCTGTACATGGTTTGATCAACCTGTTTTCCTTGATCATCAGGTTCAACTTGTGTGATTGGTGTCATGGGAGTGGAACATGATTTACAGTCATTTAAAGAAAATTTGTTCAATAATTCTTTAACATATTTTGATTGATGTATAAAAGTTCCATTTGTTTGTTGTTTGATCTGCAGTCCTAGAAAGTACTGCAGTTCTCCCATGGTACTCATCTCAAATTTTGATTGCATGAGTTTCTTAAAATCATCACACAGTTTTGTGTTTGTTGAACCAAAAATGATATCATCAACATAAATTTGAACAAGTAAGACATGATTTCCAACATGTTTAATGAAAAGTGTTTTATCAATGGCACCTCTTGTAAAGTTATTTTTGAGTAAAAAGGTGGAGAGTGTATCATACCAGGCTCTTGGAGCCTGTTTGAGCCCATAAAGAGCTTTGTCCAGTCTGTACACCCACTCAGGATGAGAAGGATCCTCAAACCCAGGTGGCTGACAGACATACACCTCCTCTTTGATTTTTCCATACAAAAATGCACTTTTCACATCCATTTGATAAACTTTAATTTTGTTGGAAATGGCATAGGCCAGAAATAACCTGATGGCCTCAAGCCTTGCAACTGGAGCAAAGGTTTCATCATAGTCAATTCCCTCTTCTTGAGAGTACCCTTGAACTACCAGTCTTGCCTTGTTCTTGATTATCATACCAGCTTCATCTTGTTTGTTCCTGAAAACCCATCTTGTACCAATTGGTTGCTTGTTTTGAGGTAAAGGACAGATTTCCCAGACCTGTTGCTTGTTGAACTGAAGCAGTTCATCTTGCATAGCTTGCACCCAATTATTGTCTTTGAGGGCTTCCTGGTACTTCTTTGGTTCCAACTATGAAATAAAGGCTGAGAATAGGCAAAAGTTGGAGAGCTGGTTTCTGGTAAGAACACCTGTAGCTATATCACCCATGATTTGATCAAGTGGATGATCTCTGTGTTCAATCAGTTGTTGTAAACCACTGACAGGTGTAGGTGGCTCTTGTTCTTCAAACAAACTACTGAGGTCTATAATATCTGGTTCAGCAGTTTCAGCTTCTTCAGTAGTTGCAGGTGCTGAAGCAGATATTTGAGTTTGGCCTTCAGTATTTGTTTGATCAGAAGTTTGAAAAACTTCTGATGGTGTTGTAGTTGACTTAATGACTGTTTGAGGAGTCCATGGTGTAGGATCCTCATCTTCAAACCTTTGATCACCATAATAAGTAGGTTTGGAAGAAGTAACAGTCTTTTCAGGTCCAAAGTGAAAGTTGTCAAGGTCAAAGAGTTCAGCAGGATGTGCTGGAATAAGAGTGTGTTTTGACTCATTGAACTTGACATTCAATGTTTCTTCTACTATCCTGGTGTGAGAATTAAAAACCTTGTAGGCTTTTCTAGTTGAAGAGTAACCAAGAAAGTAACCTGAGTCAACTTTGGCAGCAAACTTTGAAATAGATTCCTTGATGTTCAAGATGAAACATTGACACCCAAAAGCCCTGAAAAAGGAGATAAGGGGCTTCATGCCATGAAGAACTTCATAGGCAGTTTTGGAGTGTCTCTTGACCACAAGAACTCTATTCTGAACATAACATGATGTGTTAACTGCTTCTGCCCAAAAGTACAATGGCAGTCCAGAATCAGCTAACATTGTTCTTGCTCCTTCTATCAATGTTCTGTTCTTCCTTTCTACTACACCATTTTGTTCAGGAGTTCTGGGAACACTGTATTGTCTAATAATCCCTTTAGACAAACAGAATTCATCCAGAGTTTTGTTCCTGAACTCTGTCCCATTGTCACTTCTAATAGTTTTGACAGATAGAGAATATTGTTTCTCTACTTGTAGAATGAAGAACTTGATGATTTCAGCAGCCTCATCCTTGGAAAATAAGAAGAATACCCATGTGAATCTTGAGTAGTCATCAATGATGACTAAGCAGTACTTCTTTTTACCAAGGCTCATAATCTTGACAGGTCCAAATAAGTCCATATGGAGTAGTTGAAGACATGCAGTTGTTTTTGATTCTTCAATAGACTTATAGGAGGACTTATGCTGTTTTCCCTTTAAACAGGATACACAGTGTTCTTGACACTGGTATACTTTCAAAGGTAGACCTCTGACCAAGCCCATTTTTGTGACTTTATTTATGGTTTTAAAGTTCACATGGCCAAGTCTCCTGTGCCAGAGATCTGTTTCTGAAGTTGATGCCCTTGAGAAGAAACAGGCAGTGTTGTTCAATACTTTGTCTTTCTCAATGTCTACTGCATAGACATTGCCACATCTTTTGGCAATCAGCAAAGTATGATCTTCTATAATCTTCTCTATCAACTTCTGGCCTTCTGGTGAGATGATCTTGCAAGCTGTCTTTGTGAAAAAGGAAGAATATCCTTTATCACACATTTGTGACACACTCAGCAAGTTGTATTCAAGGTTTTCCACCAGATTGACCTTGTCAAACTGTATTTTGCCAGAGGAGACATTGCCATGTCCTAGCACATATCCCTTAGCATTGTTCCCAAAGGATACAGATCCTTCTCTTTGGCTGATAAAATTGTTTATCAGGTATCTGCATCCAGTCATGTGCATAGAGCCTCCACTATCAACATACCATATGCTGTTTAAGCCCCTGGAAACTCTCTGCACATAAAAGCAAATTAGTTAGATTTGGAAACCCAAGCCTGTTTGGCTTTGGGTTTGCTCTTGAGAACAGTTACAGTTTGTTCTTGACCAGGTTGAGAAATCCATGTCTTTTTGGCAATGGATTTTTCATTAAGAACCATGGTGGTATGCTTTTTAGGTCCACCATCAACCTTGGTCATCAGTAGTTCTACCATGTTCTTTAGATTTTGAATCTCAGCAGTTTGTGAAACTGCTGATGATTCTGGTCTAACTACTGACAAGGAATTTTGAGAAAAAGATTTTGGTTGAGATTTTATCTTTTTCTGAGAAAAGGTGTTTTCAGGTTGTTGTTTCTTGGGTTTAAAGATTCTTTCATAATCATTTCTGATTTGATTTCCCACAACCTGTTGTTTAAATTTTTGATTGAACTGAATTCCTTTTCTGTATCTACAAAATTCAGTTTTGTGGTTGAACAGGCCACAAATTTCACATTCTTTTGCCTTTTGTTTTTGATCTAAAGGCAAATTTCTGACAGTTGTGAAAAGATTTTGCTCATCAGTAGTTTTCAGGGTCTCAACTCCTGAAGTAGATGAAACTACTGATGGCTTGTTGTCAGTTTTTGTAAATACTTCTGAAGTACTTTCTTTAAAAATGCCAGGATTTCTGTTTAGAAAGTTTTCATGGAAAGATGTGCATTCTTTCCCTTCAGAAGTTTCATTTGAAACAATTCTTCTCCCATCTTCAGTAGTTTTGGGAGAAAAATCTGTTGGTGTTTCAACATGATGGTATCCTATGCCAAACTTAACATTTGAAGCACTTTGTTTGTTTAGCAATAATTGATACCCCCTACAAGATTCCACCCATTTTTCACAAGTGATCCTGGTGTCAGCAAGCTCTTGTCTGACATCTCCCAGGTCATTTAGCATCATTTTGATTTGTGCTTGGGTTTCAATAGCAGAGTCAGTTAATTTAGAAACCTCTTTTGTTTTAGCACACAGTTTTCTTTCTAAATCACATTTTATCTGTGTGTATTTTCTTTCTAAATCATTGGCTTTGCCTTGTAGGTGCAGGTTTGTCTCTCTTATGAGAGCAAAAGTTTCTTTGCAAGAGTTTGAGCAAAGTTTTGTCAAAGATTCTTTTGATACCTGAGACAATGCAGATTTTGAAGTACAGCCTTCAAATGCCATTAAGGCAAAGTTCTTTCTGCCATTGTCTGGTTCTCCCCAGTTGATGTCAAACACTTTGTTGTCTGCATCAGGATTGCACTCTGTGGTGTCATAAGGGAGACTGCTCCAGTCAACATACCCTGAGGTAAAGAGACTTTGTTGAGGGGGTTGTTGAGGCTGTGGAGGAAGTTGAGCAGCTGGAAAGGGAGGGATTGATTGTTGGCTCTGCATCTGTTGAGCAGGCACTTGAACATATTGTACTTGAGGCATATATTGCTGTTGAGGAGCTTGTGCCTGTACAAAATGAGCACTCCCTTGAGTTCCATTGTTCCTATTATAATTGGGGTTATAGTTATTTCCAGATTGTGATTGGTTAAAGCTAGAGCTTCTACACTCTCTAGCAAAGTGTCCCAACTTCTGACACTTGTGACATCTCAGTTTAGATTTGTCAAAACCAATTTTTGTATTACTGGTCAATCCTAGAAATTTCCTTCCTGACCTTTTATAAAACTTGTTAGTTTTAATGCTTAGCATGGCCAGTTGGTGTAATATGTCCATTTCTTCTAAGTCATCACTGCTAAAATTTTTCAAATCATCCATGATAAAACATAGATTATCAGCAGTTTGACTTTGGTCATCATTGTCATAACCTGGGAAAGATCTTTCTGATGAGATCCCAGTGGTTATGTCAATATTGTCATAAGATCCATAGGAACAAGTTGGTGAATCTTGTCCCAAAAGTGCTGTACTACCTGGTAGGTAGTCATCAGCAGTTTTACCAGAAGTTTGTAATTTCTTCTTTTGATCGATTTCTCTCTCAAAAGTAAGTAATCTCCCATGGAGTTTTGTAAGAGTGAGGGAGCTAAAATCTGGTGAGGATCTTAAGACAATGGAGTAAGTTTCCCATTTGTCAGGTAAAGACCTTAAAAATCTATGTAACATAGATACTGTTGTATAGGTCTGACCATTTAACTTTAGCTCAGAGATTAATGAGGAGAATCTTTCAAATTGTTGTGTCAAAGTTTCCCCATTAATATAAGCAAATGTTTCATATTGTTGAGCTAAAATTTCTCTGGTGTTGGCAATCACCTCTTCAGTTCCTCCAAACTGTTCTTTAAGACAGTCCCAAAGTTCTTTGGCACTTTCACAATGTAAAAGGCCAGAGTATATTTCATTTGGGAGAGCCATTGCCAACATAGAGAATGCTTTTGCATCTAGCTCAAGTTTTAGGAAATCCTCATCTGTATAGTCTTTGGGATCCTTTGGAATCCCTTCTTTAGTTTCAAGATTTATATTTACTGGTTTGTGAGGACCATATATCACAGATCTCCAACAACCTGTGTTGGTTTGTGACAAGGTATGTGCCATTCTCTTTTGCCATATATTGTACTCATTTCTCACAAGCATGGCAGGTTTAGTGGCAGAACCAGTATTATGTGGATCCATTTTTAAAGAGTATAGATTTGTCAGATGACTCTTTTAAGTGATGGATATTGATAAAAAGTGAACTTTTGATCTTTTTATTGAATATCAATAAGAGCTTTGTGTCTGATTCTCAATTTGTTAGATTGATATGTGATCAGATAAACCAATGCTCTGATACCAATTGTTGGATCAGTTTGCTCTTTTTGCTAAGTAAGAACTTGCTATCTTGACACTTAAGTGTTTAGCAAGTCCTTGTAAATCAGATAATAAGCACAGCGGAATGTTATAAGTTAAAGCAACACTTTTTATACTAAGGCAGAGTTATAACTCCCCCTTGATGTTTGAAACTAATAAATGACAAAGTATTTATTATGAATCTAAGTTGTAAATGAGAATTAGATACTTAGAGAGATTCACAATAAATACAGAAATGGAATAGAACAATGAGAGTGTTTGAAGGATTTTTTTGTTGAAAATCAATGTCTAAAATAGAAGGTTGAAGCCTCCTATTTATAGACGTTTACATGCATGTATCTTGCCTAAAAAGCAAGTACAGAAACAACAGTGACAAGTTGCACAAGTTGCAACATTGAAAGAAACAAATACAGCTAAAAGTAATATTAAACAACAAACTACTGATGCAAAAAGGCGGTGGGAAATATCTATTGCTAAGTGCTGATGAAGGACAACTACTGAAGAGTAGTTTTGTCTTCAGTACTTCTGAAGTGAACTTGTCTGGTTTGGACTTCAGAACTTCTGCAACTTCAGGACTTCTCATATCTTCTAATCAGCAGTTTCTTGTCTTCTCTTCAGTACTTCTATACTTAGCCAAAATGACAGAAGTGAATTAGACTAAGGTTTACAAAAGTGGTTTCACCAATCCTCTTTGTCCTAACATCTACACCAGCTGGTTGTGAGTTTATTGGTTTAAAATAAATATATACGTAACAGATTTAGATGTTCTTCCCCAATTCATACCAATTCGTGCCCTAATTTCCAAATCATCATAATTGGTGATCATTAGCCCCTGAATCTTTGGGGCTAATGATCACAGAGTGCCGAACGTTAGAACCCACGAAAAAAAAGAAAGCTTACAATGTATCACGATCAGATTAAAGCTCGGTCAAGAAAAAGTCAACGCGACAAGGATTTGCTTCGATTAACAGGTTTAGAACAGAAATTGAGGGTATAGAAATGATTATCGGCGATTTGAGGTGGTCTAGGCACGTCCAATTTATAGTGGAAGGCTTGGATTGTACGTATGGCAAGTTTTGACCCGTTCATAACTAATACGCGTGATACATGAGCTGAATTCACGGGTTTTAGAGCTGATTGAACGTGTTAATTAATTGGTCAACTAAGAGTAATAAATCACGATTCAATCAAGTCAATTAAGCCTTGATTTACATGGTCAAAGATTTGAAAGTCTGCTGCTTGCTGGTCGCGTACAGGAAGAAGAGGAAACAGACAAGCAAAATGGTTTAAATACAATTTAGGTTGAGATTTTAACAAGGACTGAGGTGTAGCCCAGATGGTTTGGACGTGAGGATGTTGTCCGACCCGTCTCCGGTTCGAGTCCGGGCAGGGACAAAAAGCTTTTATATATATATATATTTTTTTAGCTGATAAGGGTGAAGCGGAGTGGGCTTGGGCCTGCTGTTGGGCCGGACCCTTGGCTGAAATGTTTGGGCTCACAAAATGATTAAAAGGGATATGGATTGGGTTGTGTTGGGTTTAAGAGTGGTGTTTCAAGTGAGTGTCCATATAAATTTTTTTTTATATTAATATTATTATTTTTTATTATTATTATTATTATAAAAATAAAAAGTGACGGATGTCACAACATCCCCTACTTTTAGAAACTTCGTCCCGAAGTTATTAGAAACATAGGGTTATGGATGCTTGGGCAAAAATTAAGATAACTGTGGCACGACGTAAATTTATAGGTAACAGAGTGAATTGGATTAGGTTCGTCTCGAATAATAAGGAGAATAGGAATCTAGTGAATCATTAAGTTTCCAGTTTTAGGCATCCTATGATAAATGTACGGGTTGATTGACTACAGAAAGACTAAATGAACTACCAAGTAAACAGAGTTTGTTCCTGGTCCGACTTCCAGTCTCACTTTCAATGCATCATTAGTGTTTGTATACAGGGTGTACCGCAGCTAACTCACCACACCTTTGATACCTTGAAAACGTACTGGACGCCTACCAAAAACTCTAATAGAATTTCACACTACCCTAACGTACCTGTAAATTCATGATTACGTTCCGGACCGGAATCATCAATTTACCTTACATTAGGGTTTTATGTCCTTCTATGATCCACACATTAAAGCAAATAAGTTTCACAAGAAGATAACACAACAACACGTTTATCAATGAAATGAGGCTATGTAATAACGAGGTCAATTGCATTGGTTTGCAATGACTTGTAAGCATAACAGTTTATGGGCTACCACTCATCCGAGGAGCCCTTTAGATGAAATGTTTATCTGAGTTGTGTGGATAATACACACATGCAAGCAAGTTTGTAAGTACTACAACCATTAAGTGCAAGTGTTATCATGAATAATTAATTTTTTACGAGTATCATGAATAATTAGATGTTCAATGAATAATCAAATTAAGGGAAAAATCAAGTTTCATGTGACAAACAATGATGTTTTTAGAAAAGCTTTGTAGGATTAAATAAGTATTTTGATTTCCATGGAAGTCAAGACCAAATGTTTCAATAAAATGTAAGGTAGAGTCTGAAACTTATACGATATAAAATAAACGTAATCGAATTTGATAAATTTCCAATCTGTGTTCGTACACAATAGTATGCAAGGAAATTTCTAGATGTTGTATGCTAATGAGTGCGACAAAATTGGGTACAAAATGATAATAGAATCAAGAAAATGAAAACACGAGTATTGGATTCTCGAGTCTTGGGAAGATTTCATCCATGGCTTAACCAGTGGGATTAACGTCGTCCTGATCGTCTGCTTCGTTGATATCGATATCGAAAGCTTGTCCATGTGCCACCAGGTTTACATTGTTCAATTTGGGACATTGAGGTAGCATGTGGTTAGGGTCTCTACAATGATAACATGCCCGACCGTTAGTAATCTATAGTGGTTCCTGGGCAGCTGTTTGATGATTATCTTGCGTCCAATCTGTTACACGACAAGTGGTGACAAAGTGTCCAAACCTTCCACATCTAGTGCATTGACGGCATGGAAGATTTGCAGGGTGATGATACTTGCAAGTGCTGCATTGAGGATGGGTTCCCGTGTAGGCTTTCTTGATAGGAGGTTGAGTCACAGGATCCACAACAGTATGGTTCAGATTATCGCCCATTCGTTTCTTAGAGTTCGAAGCAGTAGTGGCGGCCTTTGCTAAAACAGTCTTAGATTGTTCAACAGTATTGGTGGTTTTCTCAGTAGACGTCTTGGTGCCCTTTCTAACCAAGTTTCCTTTCCTTACGTGTTTGTCTGTTAAAGTGGCTGCAAGCTGGATGGCTTCTTCTACCGTAGTGGCTTTGCCTCCAGTGACAACGTCTTGAATCAGGTCAGGTAATCCCTCGATATATTTTTCGATTGCTCGAGAGACCGGGGTGACCATGTGTGGAACCAATATGCTAAGTTCGTGATATCGAGTATTATACGCTAGATTATCACCACTGTCTTGTTTCAACCCATAGAACTCTTCCTCTAGTTTCCTGATTTCGTTCCTAGGGCAGAATTTGGCGATCATGAGTTCCTTAACATTAGCCCAAGATAAAGATAAAGCAACATCAGCTCCTCGATTGCGTTTTTCGCCATTCCACCAGGTTAGCGCCCCCTTTGAAGGACACTAGTAGCATAGCGAACGCGGAGTTCATCAGGACATTCACTGTTCACAAAAGTACTCTCCATGCTTTCAAACCATTGGAGGAGGCCAGTAGCACCCTCCTCACCAGTGAATTTTGTGGGGTTACAAGAGTTAAAGTGTTTGAAAGTGCACCGAAATTGAGTCGTACTCCCTGTGTTGGCACTGTTACTATTCCGGGTTATCTCACTGACAAGGTTTGGGATCACTGCAGCAATTTGCTCAGCGACTAAAGATGCAAGGCGACAGTCAGAACGTTGTCCAGGAGCATGAACAGGGCGTCGGCGGACATCACGGAGCATGCGGCGAGCAGACATCTATGAGGTAGTCAATGAACAATCATGAGATTAGAAAATGTGAGTGTATAACTGTACAAATGATTATGAAAGTATGAACTTGTAAGCAATATATGAAAATCATGAGATATTGTATATGAAACGAGAGAGTATTATTGAAAAATTTGCATAAGATGATTGGAGTGCCCTTGTCTAGCTGTAAAGCCCAACAAGAACGTTGACTTTTCAAAGGAATTGAGCCCAATGGTGATCAAAGAAGACATGCTTTAGCCTATAAGTGGACACTCACTCCAGGAATCCCCAGGTAAGCATAACAGGTCCGTAAATGGATTTATGCGCTATGCTTGCCTATGCCAGAAAACCCAGTGTACAGGCATCCACCCTTCCAGATTGCACGTGTCCTTATCACACTCATTAAAGTTCAACATCTTTGAAGGAGCAAAAATAAGAGTAGGCATTATGCCTAAGAGTGTCTTCATGAAAGGTACTGCTCCCGTTCCATGATTGATGTAGGCTTTCCACTCCTTGTAGGACACCATCTCTATGCACCAGGATGAAAGATGAGGAGAAATGGAGAAGAAGAGAAGATAGAAATGAGGGTAAGGTAATTTTAGGAAGTATAATGCATGAAAGTTGAAGTTCGGTTATAGTCTAGGCCTATTTCATCTAGTAACCTAGTTCCCTATAACCATGGCTCTGATACCAATCTGTAACACCCCAACCGATGGCGGAATCATCGAGGTGCCACGTAGTGACGATTGTTCAAAAGCACATGGTACTAAAATGTAATATTATTGAATAAACCACAAACTGTCTTACATTGGAATGGAAATACAAAGTCTTAAATGAAATATAAATGATGAAATAACTGAATCAAAATAAGGCACTAAATGTCTCTTATTAAAGCACTATATCAAACTGCACCTGAAACATGTACAAAAATAAGTTTGGTCAACATAAGAAATGTTGGTGAGCATTCCTAGTTTTGATATATATAGTATGTTAAAAAGATATACAATTCAAGTGCAAGCTACAGTGCAATTATGTAAACTATGTATCATACAAATGAGCGAAATCAACCCTGTAACTGTATAATGTACTGTATGAACGGTGGTGTACTCATCCAATAAATGGGTGATAACTTAACAATGGCAACGGATTCTCCGATGAAAAAGGGGGAGAATCAATCTAGGCGGGTTGTCAATCCAAATAACGCTATCCAATGTTAAGGTCGGCTTGTACCATGTTAATGATTTCACTAAGTACAAATGTAATCCACATGTATTGTCTAAGCATAAAGCACGTTGTAAGCAATGCACATAGTACTAGAATTGTATTGTAAAAATGTAAACTTGTATTTGAAATTGTAATAGTGTACATGTAACACCCCAAAAATGAATAAAAGTAAAAAGGGGATAGGAAGTACTCACTGTTTACGTAATAGCTTGAAATTGAACTGGACAACGAGATATGTGTTGGAAATTATCCCAAAGGATCAACCTAAAGAATTTGATAACGTGTAAGGGAAATAACTCTAGGATACATGTATTTCTAGGGCTTCGAATTGGGGATAAACGTTTATTTGTTTATCAAACAATTTGTTTATTAAATATAAGAAATTTAATGAATAAATAAATAAAAGTCTCTTTGTAAAATTTTAAGTTGAATATAGTCACAACATAAGGTGTTAAATATGAAAATAATTTTTATAAAATTATCTTCTTGAAAATAGACTTTTTAATCTAATTATTTCAAATTGTCAAAATACGACTTTAATATCTAAAAATATTAAAATCAAAGAATTTCTGAATAAAAAAAATTGTATTTCAGTTCTAGATAGTTAGAAATAATTTATATAAAATTTTGGTGCAAAAAATATTGAAAAATGAATTTATTATGATTTATTTATGATTAAAACTAACAAAAATTAATTAAAAATATAAAATAAACGGTTTTTCTGAAATACAAATATTTTCTGGAATGTTTAAGAATATACAAGTTTAGGATAATTTTTGTGAGATTTAATAAAATCGTTTAGATATTTTTATAGAATTTAATAAATATAAATGAATAAACTTGTATTATTAATAATATATATTAAATAAATTATTTTTGAAAAACTAAAATTTGGGTGATGAACTTTATCATTTGAAGATCATATGATAATTTTTGTAGAATTTATAAAACACTTTTAGTATTTAAAAACTATTTTAAGAGATTAAATATGTTAAGTATATATATAAAATGGCAAAAAATATATATGTTGGTTATGGGAATCGAACCCGGGCCTCTGGCCGGTTCGAGTTTTATCACAAGCGTGGCCACCAACTGAGCCACACCCTGAGAACGAGTTAAACAGGATAGATATTAGTTATATAGGTTAATTGTGTAATTGGATAATTAGTGAAATGAAACAAAAAATAAAGGAGGCTTGTGGGATTCGAACCCTGGCCAAAGGCCGGTTCGATCCCTTTATAACGTGTGTAAACCAGCTGGTCTACACCAGCTGGTTGTGAGTTTATTGGTTTAAAATAAATATATACGTAACAGATTTAGATGTTCTTCCCCAATTCATACCAATTCGTGCCCTAATTTCCAAATCATCATAATTGGTGATCATTAGCCCCTGAATCTTTGGGGCTAATGATCACAGAGTGCCGAACGTTAGAACCCACAAAAAAAAAAAAAAAAAAAAAGCTTACAATGTATCACGATCAGATTAAAGCTCGGTCAAGAAAAAGTCAACGCGACAAGGATTTGCTTCGATTAACAGGTTTAGAACAGAAATTGAGGGTATAGAAATGATTATCGGCGATTTGAGGTGGTCTAGGCACGTCCAATTTATAGTGGAAGGCTCGGATTGTACGTATGGCAAGTTTTGACCCGTTCATAACTAATACGCGTGATACATGAGCTGAATTCACGGGTTTTAGAGCTGATTGAACGTGTTAATTAATTGGTCAACTAAGAGTAATAAATCACGATTCAATCAAGTCAATTAAGCCTTGATTTACATGGTCAAAGATTTGAAAGTCTGCTGCTTGCTGGTCGCGTACAGGAAGAAGAGGAAACAGACGAGCAAAATGGTTTAAATACAATTTAGGTTCAGATTTTGTAACATTACGCATTTAAAACTTGTACGTACACGTTCGTCATTAATAAAAACGTCAAGTTTTATTTTATACGTTGCATTTATTATTTTTGTCGCGTTTATGGAACCCTAAAACTATATATATATATATATATATATTATATATATTATAACATTGGAATAATATCAAAAAAATAATTGTCTTGGCCGGGAATCGAACCCGCGCCAAGACCGGCCCAAACCAACCAAACACTTAACCAGCTGGGCTGGCTTGCAACTTGTTAGAAACCCGGTCCATTATTAATTATAAGCGCGTTTTAAAACCTTCACAGTTGACAAAGAAAGTCAACTGTGGGTTAGCTTGTTAATCAATCCAAGGAATTAACTCGTAATTGATCCTTATATGGCAACCTTAGTTGATTATCGGCCCAGTGTGACTCAATTACACGTCAATTACAACGAATCATTGACCTAATTTGAAACCCTACGCGTATGATATTAAAACGTGGTCAACTTTCCAATTAACCAAACCCTTTGATCCTCAGTATAAATAGATGACCTACGATCCTTGGAAACTCGCTCACAACTCTCTCTCAACCTCCAATTATCTCTGAAACACTCTAATTATAATCATCTTGTTCGTTGTTTGACTTCTGGTTTGACCAAGCACACGAACTCGAATCAACACTGTGAGTCTAATTATTTGTGTGGGTTATGTTCATCGGCCATCACACATCAATAGCCCTATGGTTAATTAGGCTATTGATGTGTGATTCGTCCAATTGCAATTTCTAGGGTTCGTTACTTTGAATTGGGGATAAACAACGATTCGCGTTATGTACTTATTTAATTTTAAACAGAGGATATCACAACCACTGGCCTAGGCCAAGTGGTTGTGACCTTGGCTCAATACAGAGGGTACCCGGGTTCGAGTCCCGGCTACTGCCCCTTTTTGCTTCTTTTATTTTTTTAAAACAAAACTAATATATATATATATATATATATATATATATATATATATATTAAACCTTTTAATCTTATAAATTCATTTTAAAATATTAAAACTATTTTATAAATTCCAAAAAAATTATATTTGTTTAATCTGAGATAAAAGTGTTATTCACAATTTTTATTTTTCAAAAATTCATTTATTTAGTATTTATAATAATTATATCATTTTTATACCATTATATTTATAAAAATCCATTTATATATCAAAACAATTTTATTAAATTCTCCAAAAATTATCCTGACTTTTTATAAAGTTAAACTTTACTGAAATAATTTTTAATTCAGTAAAATCATTTATTTCATATTTTTAATCAATTTTTGTTAGATTTAATCATAATTAAATCATAATAAATCCAATTTTCATCATTTTTGCACCAAAAATTTATACAAATTATTTTTAATTATTTAGAACAGAAATATGATTTTTAAAATAGAAATTCTTTAATTTTAGTATTTTTGAATATTAAAGTTAAATATTGGCTATTTATAATAAATAGATTTAAAAATCTATTTTAAATGAAATAATTTTATAAAAATTATTTTTATACTTCAAACACTTTAATGTGTACATTCAAAATTCAAATTTTATAAAAAGACTTTCTTTTATTAATTATCAAATTTTCCTTTATTAATTAACATTTTAATTTAAAATTCAACAATTGATTATCCCCAAATCGAAACCCTAGGATACATTTATAAGTTAATTAGACTTAGACTTATTATATATTACCTTATTATAGGGTGATATTTGGAATCATTTTGGGCAACACTATTATTTCATCTTTTCAACAAGTTTAACATTTGCTAAGGTGAGTTTTACATAGCCCCTTTTATTATCACCATTTTTTTGGGGTGAAACATGTTATAACATTATCATTGCAATTCAATCATCAATGTGTCTATGTGTTTTCTATGTTGCATTATGTCTTGAGCATGATTAGAGTAAGCACCATTCTAGCATAATCATTAACTCCGTACAAGCCGGCGGTAAACATTGATAGATCTATCGGACTGACAATCCCACCCGGATACGTGCCTCCTACAAAGGTAGCGTGGGTGTTTGTTATCGTATAACATATTCAATTGGACCATGAGCGTATGGTATGTATCATATTATAACAGTCATCAGGGTTGATTATGCACTCGATTTATTTCTAGTATGTTCTCACATATGGACTAGATTGACATGACACATGAATTGCACATCATTTTTATTCAATTATCAAAAACCTATGTAATTCTCACCAACTTTTGTTGACCCAAAATCTTTTCAACTTAACATGTTTCAGGTTCTATTTGCTTGAAGATATGAATTGATGCTTGAAGATATGTGTATAGATTTATTCAATTTGATGTACCAATTCTAGAACTATTGTATGTAATTCATTTAAATCATTTAATGGAATCTATTATTCACCATGAGCTACTGAACAATCATCAATACGTGGCACCCCGATGTTTCCGCCATCGGTTGGGGTGTTACAGATTGGTATCAGAGCCATGGTTATAGGGAATTAGGTTATTAGAAAAATAATCTAGTCTATAACCATATGATTTAATCAGTACTTGCTTCTTTTACTTGCTATTCTCTATCTTCCTCCTACTTCTTATCCCTACTTTCATTCCCCCAAGAAGGTTACTCTCCATCAGTGGATCTACTCTTAGACTAATAGGACAAATTCCTCAGGTTTTAACCTGAACCCCCTTGAGATCTCGTCAAAGTTCTAGATTTTAATAACGAACACGTGCAATCTGGAAGGGTGAACGCCTGTATTCTGAGTCTTCTGTCTAGGCTAGCATTGCGCATATATCCCAATCGGACGAGGGACCCTGATGCCTACCTGGGAATTCTCGGGATGAGTGTTCACTTATAGGCTAAAGCATGTCTTCATATGTTATTAGAATTTAGAATCTTTGATAAGTCAACGTTTTCGTTTATTCGTTTTAATGAATAAATGATTACACTCCTTATATAATCTCATTCATTTCACTGTGTCTCTTACAGATCATGCCTCCACGTCGCAGTGCTCGTCTTAACAGTGGTGAAAATCATGATGAAGGAAGTAGCAATCACAACCACAACCACGATACTAACCACAACAACAACAACAACAACAACAACAACAACAACAACAACAATGGTGTCGATGCCCAACTGGCTGCAATCATTTCTCAACAAATGGCGCAGCAAATCGCAACTCTGGTTCCCAATTTACTAGCTCAAGTCATCCAGTTGAACGGCAATGGGAACGGCAACGGGAATGGAAATGGAAATGGACACCACAACGGGAATGGACTTCCAGCCTGTACCCTTAAGCACTTTAATTCTTGCAATCCCCCAAAATTCAGTGGAGAAGAAGGAGCTTCAGGACTCCTACAATGGTTTGAGGGTATTGAAAATACCTTCATTAACAGTGAATGCCCCGACAACTTTAAGGTCCGTTATGCCATGAGTGTTCTTCATAAGCGAGCACTCACTTGGTGGAATGAAGAAAAACGCACTCGCGGAGCCGAAGCTGCACTAGCCTTAACCTGGGATCAAGCTAAAGACATTATGAAGGCAGAGTTCTGTCCTCGTAATGAAATTAAGAAGCTGGAAGATGAATTTCATGATCTTGCTCAAGACAGTGGGGAAAACCTCGCTTACAACACTCGTTTTCACGAACTTAGCTTACTGCTACCCCACAAAGTCACCCCTTTGCCCATTGCGATCGAAAAATACATTGGTGGCTTACCAATGCAGATTCAAGACACGGTGTGGGGAAGGAACCCTGCTACTTTGGAGGAAGCAAAGCGTTTGGCTGCCACCCTAACAGATAACCATGTGAAGGCAGGAACCCTGACTCGTAAAGGGGAAAAGAAAAAGGATACTCCCCAACCTGCCGTTGATATCAAAACTGAGGCCTCAACCAATGGGAAGAACAAGGTCAGGAATTTTGCAATAGACACCACTGCCCCACCCACCAAGAAACAATACAATGGGAACCTACCTAAGTGTGACACCTGCCAGTATCACCATCCAACTCAAGTACCCTGCCGACAGTGCACCAATTGCCAAAGGTATGGGCATCTTGCAGATACTTGTCGAATCCCTGCTACCGACGCTCTTGATGCTCCAAATAATCCGCTTGAGACCCTCCAACTACTCAACATCAAACCCTACCATTTGAATAATATCTACTTTCTCTTTAATTTCATGTATTGCCACTTTTGAATCAAATAATAAATTCAAGTATTATTATAACATCTGTGTGCATGCTTGTTTGAATGTGAACTGATTGCTATACTTGCTTACTTGTACAAATAGTTGACTACCAAACAATCCACTTAACGATGGGGAGAGGTCATCATGTCTTTCCAACAGTCGGGAGAGGCCCTACCACCTGCTCAACGACTGGTGGGGACTATCAGACCTGCTCAACAATCGGTAAAGTCATGAAAGGACACAAAACCCTAATGTAAGGTAAATTGGTAATTACGGTCCGGAACGTAATCATGAATTTACAGGTACATTAAGGTAGTGTGAAATTTTATCAAGATTTTCGGTAATCGACTAATTGTAAACCTAGTGCCTTCCTTTAACTTCGGGACGAAGTTCCTAAAAGTAGGGGAGACTGTAACATTACGCATTTAAAACTTGTACGTACACGTTCGTCATTAATAAAAACGTCAAGTTTTATTTTATACGTTGCATTTATTATTTTTGTCGCGTTTATGGAACCCTAAAACTATATATATATATATTATATATATTATAACATTGGAATAATATCAAAAATATAATTGTCTTGGCCGGGAATCGAACCCGCGCCAAGACCGGCCCAAACCAACCAAACACTTAACCAGCTGGGCTGGCTTGCAACTTGTTAGAAACCCGGTCCATTATTAATTATAAGCGCGTTTTAAAACCTTCACAGTTGACAAAGAAAGTCAACTGTGGGTTAGCTTGTTAATCAATCCAAGGAATTAACTCGTAATTGATCCTTATATGGCAACCTTAGTTGATTATCGGCCCAGTGTGACTCAATTACACGTCAATTACAACGAATCATTGACCTAATTTGAAACCCTACGCGTATGATATTAAAACGTGGTCAACTTTCCAATTAACCAAACCCTTTGATCCTCAGTATAAATAGATGACCTACGATCCTTGGAAACTCGCTCACAACTCTCTCTCAACCTCCAATTATCTCTGAAACACTCTAATTATAATCATCTTGTTCGTTGTTTGACTTCTGGTTTGACCAAGCACACGAACTCGAATCAACACTGTGAGTCTAATTATTTGTGTGGGTTATGTTCATCGGCCATCACACATCAATAGCCCTATGGTTAATTAGGCTATTGATGTGTGATTCGTCCAATTGCAATTTCTAGGGTTCGTTACTTTGAATTGGGGATAAACAACGATTCGCGTTATGTACTTATTTAATTTTAAACAGAGGATATCACAACCACTGGCCTAGGCCAAGTGGTTGTGACCTTGGCTCAATACAGAGGGTACCCGGGTTCGAGTCCCGGCTACTGCCCCTTTTTGCTTCTTTTATTTTTTTAAAACAAAACTAATATATATATATATATATATATATATATATATATTAAACCTTTTAATCTTATAAATTCATTTTAAAATATTAAAACTATTTTATAAATTCCAAAAAAATTATATTTGTTTAATCTGAGATAAAAGTGTTATTCACAATTTTTATTTTTCAAAAATTCATTTATTTAGTATTTATAATAATTAAATCATTTTTATACCATTATATTTATAAAAATCCATTTATATATCAAAACAATTTTATCAAATTCTCCAAAAATTATCCTGACTTTTTATAAAGTTAAACTTTACTGAAATAATTTTTAATTCAGTAAAATCATTTATTTCATATTTTTAAAAAATTTTTGTTAGATTTAATCATAATTAAATCATAATAAATCCAATTTTCATCATTTTTGCACCAAAATTTTATACAAATTATTTTTAATTATTTAGAACAGAAATATGATTTTTAAAATAGAAATTCTTTAATTTTAGTATTTTTGAATATTAAAGTTAAATATTGGCTATTTATAATAAATAGATTTAAAAATCTATTTTAAATGAAATAATTTTATAAAAATTATTTTTATACTTCAAACACTTTAATGTGTACATTCAAAATTCAAATTTTATAAAAAGACTTTCTTTTATTAATTATCAAATTTTCCTTTATTAATTAACATTTTAATTTAAAATTCAACAATTGATTATCCCCAAATCGAAACCCTAGGATACATTTATAAGTTAATTAGACTTAGACTTATTATATATTACCTTATTATAGGGTGATATTTGGAATCATTTTGGGCAACACTATTATTTCATCTTTTCAACAAGTTTAACATTTGCTAAGGTGAGTTTTACATAGCCCCTTTTATTATCACCATTTTTTTGGGGTGAAACATGTTATAACATTATCATTGCAATTCAATCATCAATGTGTCTATGTGTTTTCTATGTTGCATTATGTCTTGAGCATGATTAGAGTAAGCACCATTCTAGCATAATCATTAACTCCGTACAAGCCGGCGGTAAACATTGATAGATCTATTGGACTGACAATCCCACCCGGATACGTGCCTCCTACAATGGTAGCGTGGGTGTTTGTTATCGTATAACATATTCAATTGGACCATGAGCGTATGGTATGTATCATATTATAACAGTCATCAGGGTTGATTATGCACTCGATTTATTTCTAGTATGTTCTCACATATGGACTAGATTGTGACACCCGGCAAATTCTGGTTAACAACGTTGTCTAGATTAAAGTCTACCTTAGCGAGTCACGCGTATATTATACTTAACGAGGGTTAGCTAGATAGCTAGATAGGACATACGTGCATTGTTGTGAGTTTCACTACTCTTTTCTCAAAAGCATGCGTCTCGGGTTTGAGACAACTTACAAAACGTTTTCTAGTCCGGTTTGGGACTACTTTCACATCTCGGGTTATGAGATGCTTTGACTCCTTGTGTGGGTCGGGTTCTGACTCCTTGTGTGAGTTAACATGTGATTTCATGATTAGTGAACCTCGGACGTTGGTGAATAACAAACTTATGTGTCTCGGTGATATCTGACAAACTTATGTGAAAACCATACGTGATTATGTGAACCTAAACCGAACACGTTAATAAAAATTATTAAAAGTGGAGCGTGAGGTTGATTAGGGTCTTAACGCATGGGGTTACACTTGTTACGGTCCGAAATAACGAAAACATCGATGGATAACGCGTCGGGAGGCTAAACGAAGCAAAAACGCGCGCCCCGGACCTGTGAGCGGCCGCTCACAGGCTCCGAGCGGCCGCTCGAACCTATCTGACGGGTTTAAACCGCCTCAAACTCGTATTTAAGCATCCTTAACCCCCATGCAGCCCTCATACTCAACCCTAATCGCCCCCTTACTGCCCCACACGAATATTTCACTCCAAAAACTCCTGCTAAGGCTCAAGATCATCAATTGGGAGGCTCCAAGGCGCGCGATTGATTGATTTGAAGAGCTAAGGGTATAACTCATGATTTCTTACGCTTTTTACTTTATGTTTTATTGTAAAAATCATATAACAAGTTTGTCCAGGTCTGAATGGGTTTAATAAACATTAAAACATGAGTCTTTTTGAAGATTAAACGGATTAAACCTATTAATAAACGCGTAGTAACATCATAGGATGCTTGTTGCGCAAGTTATTGGTGTTTTGATCCTAAAAGCTTTGATCTTGACATGTTTGATAATAGGATCTGATGGGAATAGGTATTAGGAAAGTTGTATGATGATTATTAGGTGTTATTGATTGATAATATGCAACTAGGGTTTGATATAATTGATAATATTGCACGATTAGAATCTGGACAGATTCTGAATGTCGACTTGTAGGGTCTGTTTCGTGGCTTGAAAATAATTGGTTTGATCGATTCTTTGCATTATGGTAACGTACAAGGTCTTAGCTTTTCATAATGGGCAAAACCATCGATTTTGGACATCGTTTGAGTCGTTTTTGGAATTTTAATTGATTAGGGGTCATATCAGATTTTCGGATTTGTAAACTGGGTTAACTTTAAATGGTCATAACTTGAGATTTACAAGGAATTAGATTATGAAATTTTTCCAGTAGGTCAATACTGGAAAAATAGAGCTTTTCCAAGTGGATTCATCTCGTTTGGATGAATACACAATTTTTAAGAATTTTCCTACTAAACTGACCTGTTGAGGAGATTTTCTGGACATAGCTGTGTTGTACGAATTTTCATAATTTTTGTGTTTGGAATTAAGACAAAACAAAAATAGGTATTGTCGAGTGAATCCCAAAGAAAATTCAGTAAAAATTTGGGAGGTTAAATCACTGAATTTCTATTTTAAATAAATTCGTTTTGATGGCGCACAATCTGTCCTGAAAACACAGATTGTGTATTATGTGCTTCTGTGATTAATTGAGGTCTTAGGTGGTATGGAATTGACATGTAACTGAAGTACACTTGTCTGAGACACATACGGAATGTAGAAACTAATTGTAACCAACGTATTCACCAACGGGTCCGTAGGGTTTACTATTGCATGTAGAATCACTAGGCGTCGCATACACACTTTTGAACATTTAAAACGCCTTGGACAAACGAGTTATATGGGTAATGATATTACGCCTATACTCACTGAGCGACACTGTTATTAGGGTGTCGGTAGCATATATTGCTTGCTGTTCGGATTCTTTGCTTGCACGTTAAGGTGAGTTTACGGCCCCTTTTTAACTGGTTTCGCTTTTCGGGGGAGAAAACATGTGTTAAAACTTATGTTTGGTAACTACTGTCATACTATGGGTTTCTATGGTTTACTATACGATCTTTGGAAGTCCCGGGGGGAACCATGAATGTGCGGGTTTGCACAACGGGGAAATGTGAATAGCGCTATTGGGAGTGACCAACCCCGCTCGTCGGCTTGGAGGGCCGGGCGAGTGCATATTGTCTCAAACAGGAACAACAGGAACAACTGGTTTACTTTTCGGGCACAACATCTGGTATTCGAGTTAGTAATGGTTTTCCAATCGTGGTAGTAACAAAACATACGCCTAGCTAGCGTACACTGGTTTTCGATTTGTTATAGTATGGACAGGTGGACTTGGTACTTGGATACAAAACCTGTAAACTCACCAGCATTTTTGTGCTGACGTAAACTTTTACATGTTTTCTCAGGTCGCTAAGGTAGCACAATGGGACTAGGGCGC
This sequence comes from Ambrosia x helenae, assembly GCA_030844895.1. NCBI lineage: Eukaryota > Viridiplantae > Streptophyta > Magnoliopsida > Asterales > Asteraceae > Ambrosia > Ambrosia x helenae. The sequence goes on from CM061233.1 coordinate 10,269,331, forward strand.
ACGCGTCTGCACGGCGTCTAGATAGAGTCGCATGGTTTTTATATGTTGAACATTTGGTTACTTTGAGATACTGTTTTGAATAAGCTTCCGCTGTAAACGGGGATTTTAAACTATGTTTTGAAATTGCATTATATTCATGTTAGACTTGTTTATTGTGATCGTTGGTTTGGATCCTGGTTTGTCATGCGCCTCGCGGTAAAACTCCGCAAGTGGATTTTGAGGGTGTGACATAGATTGACATGACACATGAATTGCACATCATTTTTATTCAATTATCAAAAACCTATGTAATTCTCACCAACTTTTGTTGACCCAAAATCTTTTCAACTTAACATGTTTCAGGTTCTATTTGCTTGAAGATATGAATTGATGCTTGAAGATATGTGTATAGATTTATTCAATTTGATGTACCAATTCTAGAACTATTGTATGTAATTCATTTAAATCATTTAATGGAATCTATTATTCACCATGAGCTACTGAACAATCATCAATACGTGGCACCCCGATGTTTCCGCCATCGGTTGGGGTGTTACAGATTTTAACAAGGACTGAGGTGTAGCCCAGATGGTTTGGACGTGAGGATGTTGTCCGACCCGTCTCCGGTTCGAGTCCGGGCAGGGACAAAAAGCTTTTATATATATATTTTTTTTAGCTGATAAGGGTGAAGGGGAGTGGGCTTGGGCCTGCTGTTGGGCCGGACCCTTGGCTGAAATGTTTGGGCTCAGAAAATGATTAAAAGGGATATGGATTGGGTTGTGTTGGGTTTAAGAGTGGTGTTTCAAGTGAGTGTCCATATAAATTTTTTTTTATATTAATATTATTATTATTTTTTATTATTATTATTATTATTATAAAAATAAAAAGTGACGAATGTCACACAACACTTTCAAAAGTTCCCAAAGATATTAAGTTTCTTCTTAAACCAGGAATGTACCTCACGTTATTTAACTGAAACTCTGATCCATCTTCCAACTTTAGAACTATTAAACCTTCACCAAGAATTTGACAGGGTCTATTATCTCCCATCTGCACACTACAAAGATCCTTCATCACTAGGGTCTTGAAAAACTTCTTGTGTGGACACATATGGAAAGAGCATCCTGAGTCCATGACCCATTCTGCTATTATTATTCCATCCTTTGTTGTTACCACCAAAGATCTTTTACCTTCTTTACTTGTCACTATCAACACATCATAATTTTCATAACCATCAGGAGATTCATCTCCTGATTTATGACCATGAGCCTTATAATTTCCTCCTTCTCCCTTCTTTTTTTTTTCCATTCAGGGCAATATTTCTTAAAGTGTTTTTCAGAAATACAAACAAAACACCTTATCTTAAACTTTGACTTGGATCTTGATTGATTTTTCCGCTTAGAATTTCTCTGAACTGGCGTTCCTCTCACTATCAAACCTTCTCCACCTTCTTCCTTAGGATCATTTCTTTTTAGTTAATTCTTTTGAATTCAAGCCTGCTAATACTTCTTCCATGGACAGGGTTTCCCTTCCATACATTAGTGTATCAACAAATGTTCATAAGAACCAGGTAGAGATGACAGAAAAATTATAGCCTGGTCTTCATCATCAAGAACCACCTCAATGTTCTCAAGATCAATCACTAACTTATTAAACTCATCAGTGTGATCTTCTAGGGACTTACTAGGACTCATCTGATATGTGTAAAATCTTTTCTTGAGGTATAACCTATTGGCCAACGATTTAGTCATATACAATGACTCTAACTTGGCCCACACACCAGCATCAGATGTTTCTTTGGATACTTCTCTAAGCACTTTATCTCCCAAACCCAGGATTATTGCACTATGTGCCGTCTCCAATATGTCATTCCTTTCTTTATCATTCAATGTTACTAAGAGATTGGCTTCATCCAGTAATGCATCAACAACACCTTGATGTACCAACAAGGCTCTCATCTTCACTCTCCACAACCCAAAATCATTCTTACCATCAAACTTTTCTAAATCATATTTCATGGACACCATTCTTTTGACTAATGATCACAACTGTTACACTGTCTTCAAGAATCTTGAGCAACGAGGCTCTGATACCACTTGTTGAGAAAATAACACGGAAAAACACAAATCAACAACACAACAAAGACTAAAACAGAGTATCACAGATCAAACGAAATAACATGAACAAGATAATAATTCGACTCAAATGATTAGGGCTTTTATTAAGTGAGACCAAACGAAAAGAAAGAAACAAGAATGAACGAAAACGTTTGAGAAATCAAAGAGAATTAACTAGCCCTATAAATCTGATTGCAAGCCTTTATAACAACCTGAAATCAGAAGCTAACAACCTAAGTTTCATTTTGACAACTTTGGTCGCTGAAGTTATACAAGTCATGAACTTCCAGTCTGAACCTTATTTCTTCTCACATATCCTCTTTGCTGAAATGACTAAACAACCCCTCTACTTTCTTTGAGTCACATTACCATTTTATATCACAAAGAACTTATTGGTTTTGGCCATAATCTCCAACATGTGTTGTGCACTTAATAACGCAGTTCATGTGTGGTGCACTTTAGGGCACGTTGTGCACATCACACTCAGTTAGGGTAAGGCCATGTGTTATATGAATATATGATCATTCAATAGCTACATTCGTGCAAGATGTCTAAAGTCTAAACGCTCATTAGCGATACTCCATGTCATGAAAGAGTACATTGTTCTATTTTAATTTGATTTGTACACTAAACTAGCTTGAACTCACACACGTTCAACGTGACAGGTGTTCATGTTTATAACCCAATTAATCGAACCATTTATAACCGAAGCCAAAAAGTTATGAAACCTACAAACCATCATATCGGTTTTTAACAAAGCTAGCAGGAACCCGCGCGTTGCGGCGTGGCTGCACTCGTAAACTTTTACTACATATATAATAATTTTAAACTAAAACTCATCATGTATTCTTGTGTGACAATTATTTTGGTGGAAGTCCTTTGATATTGAAAGCATGAATAAAAAATAAAAATTGATGCGGGAGAATACTGAAAACTTGAATCAGAAGACACGATTTCAGTCTCTGGAAAAAAGTAGCTAAATATTCTAAATGAAGCCATAAAAAAAATAAAGAATGGCGTGTGGGATGGGTTTGCCACCCCGTAGTACTAACTGATCAATTTTGTGGTATATTCTCGAATATGCTCTGAACGTATATATGTCATTTCTCATGTTGGCGATTGTTTCGTCTAATGAGACACCAATAGGTGTAAAGGAGAAGTGTGTGTTGTATGCGTGGATCAAAGAAACCATGATTTTTGATCAAAGAAACCATGAGGTTGCTCTTGATTAACACAACATTTGTTTGATTGTAATTTTTAACCGTAAACTTTTATTACATATACAATAACTTTTAAACTAAAAGTCATCATGTATTCTTGTTTGACAGTTATTTTGGTTTTGCTAATGACCGATTCAGTCACAAATGGGACGATGCCTATCTCTTTTATTTGAGTTTGAATATGTTAGTCAAATTTTTATGTATTATTTTTAGTATAAGTTAATAAGTTATTTAATTGTTGTACTTTTAAACTAAAAGTTATCATGTATTCTTGTTTGACAATTATTTTGGTTTTCCTAATGACCTAGCCAGTCACGAATGGGACGATACCTATTTCTTTTATTTGAGTTTGAATATATTAGTCAAATTTTTATGTATTATTTTTAGTATAAGTTAATAAGTTTTTTACAAGCTTTTATAAAATACTATTGCATTAGACTATCCGTTGTGGTGCGCGACCGAGCAGGCGCGAACGAGCTTGAGAGCCACGTGGATAGCCGGAACCACAACACCTACACGTGAATGGCTACGTGAGCGAGCGGACGTGAGCCGGGTTGCGTGGGCTAGCGAAGAGAAATCAGGGTTGTTTGTGTGTGTATTGTGGTTTGTTTCTTTTTTTTTTTTTTTTTTTTTTTTTTGCTCTTGGAGGGTGAAAAAGATGAAGGAGATGAAGGGGAAGAAGATGAGTTACAGAAAATGAAAGGGATGAAGATGATGAGAGAGAGAGGAAGACTTTGTTTGTTTGTGTTTTTTTTTTTTTTATTTTTTTTCTGCCTATGTATTTTTTTTTATTTAATAATGTTTTAAAATATTTATGTTTTATTAATAATGTATTTTTTTATGTAAAACATTTTTGTTTTATTATATTTATTAATTTGGTAAAAAAATGACCCGCTCACCTCTAGCCACAACGTGATCAAGCTATCAGCTCGCGGTCGCGAGCCAGGGCCACATCGACGCCTACATGGCACAATATTATTCGATAAATCCTCCGCTCACCTCTACCCACAATGGATAGTCTTATAAATATAAATGGTAGATGTAATAACACTACATTATTGTTTGTCATTTATTACACAACATTATTAAATGCTAAAATGTAGAGAGACAATATTGTAATTGAGAAATTATTTATGCATTAACATTTGTACTAAATGCAAAAACAATGTTTTTATATGTCTTAAAATTAAATGAAAATTACTATCTTACCCATCCAAAACTTATTATATAGTAGTAAGTATAGATAACACAACTTGATTTATTTTTATCTGAGATTGTTTAATTATCACCTCTAGTAATAACTGCCCCATACAAGATGTTCACGTATTAAGCAGGTTGACCAACTATTTGAGAAGGCGGTTAACTGCTCCTTACTTTAGAATATAAAAACTCAATTTTTATTTGTTTAACATTTGGGGAAAATTGACCCCGCTTATATTTCTCGAACTCAATTTTTTAATGTTTTAGATTTGTAGTAATATATAAACTATCTATCACAATTTTAACAGAATTTAATTAATAGTACTATAACTACTTCGTGTACCACTAATGTGTTGCATTATATGATGTAAACATTCTTTTATGGGTTCTAGTTAATGGATGCTGAATGTGGTTTTATGTGTGAGTTTTTTGTTTTTTTTATGGGTTGGGTAGTTTAGGGTAGTGTTATCTTCAAATCTGTGTGTCAGTAAAGTAAATCAGTGAAGTGACGTGGCAGTGCAATATTGGTGGAAAATCAAGGTAGTTTAGTGGAGTCCGGGTAGCGCCCCGCCCACCCTACATTGTTCAACTATTATATTTAACTATATGATTAGCAAGTGGCAAATACTGGCCATATCACACGGAGTTGTTTGGTTGTTGATAGTTTCAAATGTCATGGGTTTATCACGAAATTTAATAATTTCATAATTATAGTAGAACTTGGAAAGCACATTTTTTGAGCATCTCCACCGCAGCTATGATCTCTGGTTTGCCCACTTGGTCATAGTATTGTTATTGGTGCCACAACAATATCTGAAGAAACACCAATCTAACAACCAATATACAAGAGCACAAGTAAAGATATGATTCTTGAAGATCCAAAAAGTGGACGAACCTGAAATAGTGCTTACAACAGGACCGTGTAAACTGGATCTTGAATACTACGAACCTAAGCTTCCACCTGCACAGAGTAAAAGACCGTTAGGCTCGTTACAGAGGAGGAGGGAGGGCCTCTCTGTAACCACCCTCCGGCGTGAGGATAAGTATTTGTTTAGTGAGAGAAAGTAAGATGCGGAGTGTATGCATTCGTGTGTTAATTGTACTTTGGTGGGGGTATTTATAATGGTCAGCAAAGTTGTACTTTGCTTCGGACCCCCTTTGTACTATCATTCGGAAGCTTTCTGACTTCCGATGATGTGACATGCTTTCCTTCGGTGGGGGACAACCTGGCACGTCCTAGGTCCCCCAGTTCGTACTTGGTTAGCGAGCCGCGGTGTAATTGCTTATACCTCTTCATGTCTTCCCAAGTCTTCAAGTTATTTGTAACTTGTTAGACTTAGGCGTGACCGAAGCACAAGGCATTTTGCTGAGGTATAATTGCTTATACCTCTTCATGTCTTCCCAAATCCTCAAGTTATTTGTAACTTGCTGGACTTAGGCGTGACCGAAGCACAAGGCTTTTGCCGAGGTATAATTGCTTATACCTCTTCATGTCTTCCTAAGTCCTCAAGTTATTTTGTAACTTGCTGGACTTTAAGAGGTTCAGCGGCTTCTTGGTTGTGTTACGGTTATTGAGGGGATCGTGAGGATTGCCGACACGTGTTAAAGCCAACTGTTGAAATCTTGTGTCCTACGCTTGGGACACGTGGACGTATTTGTGGCCATATGATGGAGTTGCTGATGGGATGGCGGTTGGTTTATCGAGGCGATCTGGACCGCTCATTCTTTCCAGCTGTCCAACACGTTGGCCATCTCAACGGTTTTCTCACTCCCTATATAATCCCCCCCCCTTTTTTTTCATTTTTTCTTTTCACTTTTTACCACTTCACTGCTTTTTCCTTTTCACTTATCCTCTCGAGTCGGAGCCTTTTCGATTGCCCCTGCCTGTTTGTTCACAAGACGATCCTCTGCAACCGTTAAGGTGCGTTCCTTCTTTCTTTAAACTTGTTTCAGATTGTTCATATTAGAGATGGTGAAGGATGATATGGACATTACATTTTCCAAACTATCCTTTGACAAATTAGGTCGATTTCTAGACGAATATAGGATACCCCGTGAGTTGAACCCTGTCTTGCCCGGTCCTCGAGAACCCATCTACCCCTTTCGTGAAGGGAAGTTTGGATTTTATACCAGTGTTTGTGATTTCTCCAATTACCGTGTCCCTTTCACGAAATTCTTGATGCGGGTTTTAAGGGTTCATGGAGTGCACATCTCACAAGTGAATCCCTTCGGCCTTAGCCGTATTAATCACTTTGAGCTTTCTTGCCGAGCTTTGGCTAAAGGTGCGGACTTGAACCTGTTTCGGTGCTTTTATAAGCTGAACAAACAGGGGAGTTGGTATACATTTGAGAAGCGGCGGTCCTTGGAGAGTTGCCATGATTACCAAACCACTAGTTTGAAGAACTGGAAAAATCAATTCTTTTGGCTCGATGACTGTTGCTTACCTTCGGATATGAAGTGGTGCACACGGTTCGAGTCCTCTGAGTGGGAGTTGCCCAAGAATTTTAGGTATAATCGTGCATTGTATGTGAGTCTTGCCGAGAACAAGACCAACATACAGAAGTATCCGGAGCATGTTCTTGTTCTAGGTTGTATCAGCGGCAACTGGGATTTGCATGACCGGTGGCCTGTAGTTTTATATGATGGCGAGGGTGAGTGGAGAGCTTGTGACTTGCTATTTTTAAAGTTTTTTGTTCTTTGTTTCCTAACTTTAATGTTTCTTTTTGCAGAAATGTCGCTGCTTGATAGCTTGAAGCTTACCACCTTTAATGATTCGGCTTTGTCATATTCTCATGTCGACCTGGAGCAGAGCGAGCCTATTTTGGATCAGATTGCTAGAGGTCAACAGCCTATTCGCCCTGCCGGGGAACCAGCAGCTAGTGCCAGCGGGGCCAGAAGAGAAGGTTTTAATACCGAAGCTGCTGAGAAAGATGCTACTTCTGTTCTTCCCACCGATGCTACGACTTCTTCCCAAAAGGATAATGCTTCGATTCCACTAACGGACGCGGTTGCTGATACCGGAGTTCCCCGTTCCGAACCTTCTAATGCTACTAAGTCTATTTCCCCAGGTGCTTCGGGTAATGCGGAGAATAGGTCTTTGACTGAGACTTCTGTTTCGAGGGAATCGGGGAAAAGGAAGCGTGTTGGCGCAAAGGTTACCGGGGCTAGTTCAAAAACTCCGAAGAAGCTAAGGTTTTTAGACCACCCTGATAAGGTATTTTCTAACCTTTTGAATAATCTTGAAAATCATTTGTACGGAGGGCAGTCCTCCCGTGACTCAGCCCCGTTATTAATGGTGGATCATCCCCAGGTCGATCAAGTTGGTGAGAAGTTTGTTATTGACGAGGAGGAGGATGAAGGAAATGAGGGTTTTGTGGGCTCAATAGTCCATCGGTTGACAAGGTTTCTGGGAAGGGAGCTCAACAGTTTGGTGAGTTTTGTCAGTCCCCTCTTCTTTCTCAAACTGGCATGGGGGATAATGATGCTACTTTCCCCCTAAGTTGGTTTGAGACTGAAGTGTTTGCCACGTGTGGTTTTGCAGCGATGGTAGGCGGAGATGCTGGGACGGGTGCTTCGGCTGCAGAGGACAAGTTTTCCCCGGAGTGGGATTTAAAGAATGGGGACAGGGTGGTGGATGCTCTTTCGGCTCGTATGATGATGTTCAACTTAGATACTCCGGCGAACCGTGAGCATTATCATAGCATGGAGTCCCCTACCATGTGTGAAGCTCTTTTAGTAAACCAAGCTCAATCGAACTTTTTGGTAGCCGAAGCCTACAGGAGATGGATGGATGCGAAGGTTGATCGAGACAGGTTGCGGAAGAAGATGGCGTCGGGTGGTAACTCTGTGGCGATGAAGCAACTTAAAGATAATCTAAAAAGTGCTCAGCAGCAAGCTTCTTCTTCCCAAAAGGCCCTGGCATCCGCTGCCGAAGCGCGGGATAAAGCTCTAAAAGAGTTGGAGAATTTAAAGAAAAAATTCAATTCTTCCGAAGCTTCTCATGCTGCATCTACCAAAGAGCTGCAAGATGTGATTAAACAGATGGAAATCACAATGGAGAATTTGCGGAAAGGGACTGATGCATTGACAGCTAGTACGTGCATTTGTGAACACCTTCCTCTTTTTCTTTTTTGTCACTAATTCTCCTTTTTTGTCCAGAACGCGATGATGCTTTGAGGGGCGAGAAGGTGGCTCAACAGGTTTATGCTGCAACCGAGAAGAAGATGGCCGAAGATGAGGAGGCTTGGAAGAAAGAGAGGGCCGAGCTTGTGGCAAATATTGATGAACTTTTTGTTTTCAAAAAGTTTTTCCTAACGGAGGGGGCTCAGCTTATTACGGACTTTGTTCACAAGGGTCCGATTATGAAGTAGGCTGTGAGCGGAGTTGTTAATGCCATGAATGCGGCCGGGTTTAATGAGGGCTTAAAGGCAGGGTATGTGGCTGCCGCAAAAGGAATTCCGTTGGAGAAAAACCCTCTATTGAAGCCCGACATTGATGCACAGCTCATGGCCGCGGTTAAAGCTTATGACACCCTGGTGTTCCCGAAGATAGAAAAACTTGCTGATCAAGTGACTGGCCTTCCGGAGTCCCTCCCTGAAGCCTTTGAAGGGCTTAAGCTCTCATCTTCTTGAACATTTTACTGTTATTCTGAACAAGTTTTATCTGCTCCAGACCTTTGTGTGGTCCGGATATGTCTGTAATATGCTGAACAAGTACCACCTGTTTCGAATCTCTTGTTAGGTTCGAACCGTTTTTATGCAGGTTAATTTCCGGACCTTTTTGTTGGTCTGGGTTATATTTCGGCTAACTTATAGTCGTTTCTTATAGTATGCCTTATTCTTATTTTTGTTCATGTGATACCTTTAGTCTTAAATGACCGGTTTTTTATAAAAAAGGCTCGTAGCTTAATTGATCGTGCGTCCACGTATGTTTCATTATGCTACGTTCTAATTCTGTCCGCGGATTTTTTGTATTTATCTTTTTGAGAACCATGGTTTGTAGGGTTTCCTTACCAAGACGTGGCTATTATCCATGCCTCGTATTGGTGTTTAGGCTTTTCCCTTTTCAGATAAGTTTTGTCTTACAATTTTTTGTTTGTAAAGGTTAGCAAGGTGCTTAGTTTAGGTTAGTTAAGATTTGGACCAAAAATTATCCACTTTGGTTCAGATCTTTTTGCTAATCCTGTTTGATCTTGCGTGTACCACGTTGTCTTTTTTGCATCGAGCTCTTTTTTGAGCCTCGGCTTATATTAGCACCTTAAAATAATTCACAGTAAACCATCTTTTTATTAATATTTTCGTCGGGAATGACATATCCCGAATAGTAACAAGAAATGAAAAATCATGGGGAATGGCGCATCCCACATTACAATATGAATTTATAAGAAAATATTACTAAGAAACATTAGCTGGTCATGCTCACATGTAGCATTTTTCAGATGAACACCATTCCAGGTGCGAGGTCGTCTTTCCCTTCTAGGGTTTGGAGGGTATAGGCATCTTTCCCTCCCGCGGTTTTGATCATGTATGGCCCTTCCCAAGAAGCGGCCATCTTTCCTTTTTCTATCTCGCTGGCCTCGTTGCACCGGAATACATAATCTCCGGGTTTGAACCGGATTTCCTTCACTCTTGAGTTGTAAAATTTTTCCAACTCCTTTTTGTACCGTGCCTCTTTTATGGCTGCGGCCTCTCGTCTTTCATTGAGCAAATCAAGATTCATTCGAAGTTCTTGGTCATTATTGCCAATGTGTTGGATTCGAAGGGATGGGGAGCCGATTTCCACGGGAATCACGGCCTCGGTTCCGTAGGTTAGACTGAAGGGTGTTTCTCCAGTGCTCGTCTTGGTAAGGGTTCGGTGAGCCCATAAAACATTGGGGAGCTCATCTACCCATCCACTCCTCTTACGTCCTAACCGCTTCTTTATCCCCTCTACCAAACTTCTGTTTATTCTTTCCACTTGGCCGTTTGCCTGCGGATGAGCCACCGAGGCAAATGACTGTTGGATATGAATATCCTGGCACCATTTCTTGAAGGGATTGTTTGCAAACTGCGTCCCATTGTCACTGATGATTATTTGCGAAAGCCCAAAGCGACATACTATCTGTTCCCACACGAACTTCTTTACCTCTTTCCCGGATATTTTTGATAAAGGTCGAGCCTCGACCCATTTCGTGAAGTAATCCACGGCAACAAGTAAGAACTTCATGCCTCCCGTGGATTTGGGAAAAGGTCCGACAATATCAACGCCCCATTGTTGGAACGGCCATGCCGCAGTCACAGGGATGAGGTTGTTTTTAGCCGGAGACTCACGGGTGCGTGCCTTTGGCATTCCTCACACTTTTATAGTTCTGCTACGGCACTGTTGTGCATGCCCAGCCAGAAGTATCCCGCGTTCATTATCTTTGCTACCACCATTCTTGGACCATCAATGATCTGGTACTGGAGGGCTTTCACTTTCAGCTTTCGAGCTTTCGCCTTATCTTCCGGGACAACATCGTTCATGAGATACTGGACTATAGGGGTCATCCAAGTATTTGATGCTGCATTCACTGATAGTACTGCAGTTACTTGAATGGGTGGGCCTTGTAGGGCTTCCATGTGTACCTCTTGCTTCATGATGTCAGCGGTTGACGCGGCAAGCTTGCTCAGAGCATCAGCCTTTTTGTTCTTGCTTCCGGGTATATGTACTACTTGACAGGTTTCAAATTGCTCCATTAGTTTTTTAGCCTCAGCCAAATATAGAATCATGTTAGCTTCTTTAGCCTCATATTCTCCGGATATCTGATTAGCTACCAGCAAAGAATCGACATGCGAAATGACCTGCAACATTCATAATGTTTTTAGGACTTTTGAACGAACTTTGCGTATAGCAGGGAGTTATTATAGTGTTGAACTTATGTTCATACCTTCTTGGCTCCGACCTTAATGGCTAATCGGAGTCCGGCTATGAGTGCCTCATATTCGGCCTCATTATTGGAGCTTTTGAAGTCCAGCCGAATGGCGTATAACAATTCTTTTTCTTCAGCCTCTTTTAAAACCATTCCGGCACCCAACCCTTCGAAGCCCGAAGCCCCATCCGTATATAGAGACCAAGTGCTTGCGGGAACATCTTGGGACTTGATTTCTGAAGTTTGAGGAATTTCCAACAAGAAATCAGCCACTGCTTGACCCTTTACTGCCCTCTGGTTTTGTACGTAATATCAAAGGCACTGAGCTCAATGGCCCACTTAGCCATTCGCCCAGAGGCTTCTGGCTTTCGGAGGATTCGGAGGATCGGCTGTTCAGACTGTACTTCAATATTAAATGCTTGAAAATACCTTCGGAGTCTCCTTGAGGTATGGACCAGGGCAAGAGCCAATTTCTTCATGATCGGATATCGAACTTCGTACTCTCGAAGAGCACGACTGATGTAATATACTGGATGTTGTACCGTGGCCCTGGTGACAATGAGGACGGAGCTGATGGCTCCCTCCGAAGCTGAGAGATAAACTGTGGGTGTCTCTCCTGGTTCCGGAGCCGTTAAGGTAGGTAGATCAACCAAACATTTCTTTAATTCGGCGAAGGCGACGTCTGCCTCGGCCGTCCATTCGAATTGTTCTTTTCCTAAACTTTTCTTCAAGACATTCATGAATGGCAGAGTTTTTTCTGCGGCTTTAGAGAGGAAACGGTGTAGAGCCACTAATCGTCCATTCTAGGACTGCATTTCTTTCAGACATCAGGGAGGTTGCATCTTTAGAACGACCTCTACCTTTTCCGGGTTGGCTTTTATTCCATCCCGGGCCATTAACACACCCAGGAACTTCCCCTCTTCTAAACCAAAGGAATACTTTTTGGGATTTAACTTCATATTTATCTCTCGTAGTTTAGCAAAAGTCTCGGTGATGTCTTTTATCATTGTGTCTTCCGTGCCACTTTTGATGACTACGTCATCCACATAAACTTCCAAATTTCTTCCTATCTGGTTCTTGAATGCTGCATCCATCAGCCTTTGGTACGTGGCACCAACATTTTTTAGCTCGAACGGCATTTTTGTATAACAGTACAAGCCACCGTTTGTGACAAACACCGTCTTGTCTTCATCAGTCTCGGCCATTTGAATTTGATGATACCCTTTGTAGGCATCGAGAAAACATTTCAACCTGAATCCGGCCACGGCGTCGACCTTCACATCAATCTCCGGTAGAGGATAACAATCCTTCGAACAGGCATTGTTGAGGTCTTTAAAGTCTACACACATTCTCCAGGCCCCATCATGTTTCTTAACTAGCACAGGATTGGCTATCCAGGTTTGATACCGTACTTCCCGAATTATTCCGGCATTTAACAGGTTTTCATGTCTTCTGCTATAGCCTTGACATGGTCCGGGGCCATACTTCTTTTCTTCTGAGCTACAGGTTTTACCCCGGATAAGTGTTCAGCTTATGTTCTGCCAATGATCTTGGAACCCCGGTCATATCCGAGTTTTCCCAGGCAAAGACATCTAAGGAGTTTGAGAGCAGCTTCCAGAGAGCTTCTCGAGCTGTAGCTGGGAGTTGTGCTCCGATGGAGATTTTCTGTTCTGGGAAACGTGGATGTACCGACCATTTTTCAACCACTGTTGTGCTGGAGCTTCCTGAGTCATCTTTGTCATTTCCTGCATCTAGAGACTGGCGAATCTCGGAGACAGAAAGTCCAGACTCGGACTCAAGTGTTGTTATGCCTTCCTCTGTGGGGAACTTGAGGGCACCGTGGATGGTAGATGTCACCATTCCAAAGGCTTTCATTCCTGGTCTTCCCAGGATGATATTGTGTACTGATCTGGAGCCCACTACTAAAAAGGTTAAGATGATTGTTCTTTGGCATGTTCCTGAACCGAACGTTACTGGAAGGGAAAGTTGCCAGACGGTCTGTACAATTTCACCAGAGAAGCTTATCAAAGGCATGGAAACGGGAATTAATTTTTGTTGGGATGTTTTCGGCCAGCAACTGAAAACACTGGAGGTACATGATCTCCGAAGCACTACCTCCATCCACGTAAATTATGTGGGTCTTGTGTCCTACTACAATTCTAGACACTATTATCGGGCCTTCTTTATAATCGTTCGGTGAGATGGATGGAAAGGTGATTGGTTGGGACATCCATGCCGTGACATGGTCGTTGTTTCGCTTTGTCCCTTGCTGTTTTAAAGTGCGGATCATGTGAATCCCTGCTTGGTCGTTGGGATTGGCGATGTGGGTGGTATTAGCCTTCCCTTCCTTAATATCCTTTACTAGATGCGACAGCTTCCCAGCTTTTAATGCTTTCTCAATTTCTTGGTTCAACGACCAATAGTCGTCAGTATCGTAGCCCCTGGCCCTGTGATAGTCGCAGTATTTTTTGGTGTTCTTGTCGGACGTGGGCTTCTGCCTCGGAGGTTTGAGGAAATCAACATTCTCCGTGCTAAGAATCTCGCTTGGAGATTTTAGCAAGTCGGCATAACTTGAGCTACGGTGTGGGGAGGAGTTTCGGCTTGAGGAGCTTTTATCATTTCTAGAGTAGGGTTGTGACCTGTTTTTACTCCTGAGCCTTTTTTCCACGAACTATTTCTTGACGAGGAACGATACTCATTATCATATGTCTGGCTGCAAGCGCTTTTCCCTCGAGCGAAGGCTCGCGCTCGCTCCATTAATACCTCCATGGTTTTTGGGAGATCTTCATGCAACTTTTCGACTAACTGATTGTTTCGGACTCTGTGGCAAAAGCCGGAGATCCGCAGCTGATCGAGGGCTCCACTGATCTGCATACTTTATTTGTTAAACCTGTCAATAAACCTTTCGAGTGTCTCCCCGTCTTTTCTACGAATGTTATGAATTTCGATGATGTCTTTTAAACACCTCCGATGCTGGGAGAAATTTTGTAGAAAGGCGCGACGGAGTTCAGTCCAGTTTGCTATTTCTCCTGGCTGTAAACCGTCAAACCATACTCTGGCCATAGCTCGATCTCTGCAGCTCCTCCAAAATCGAAGATATGATCATCTGGATCTGCCGTACCATCGTATTTCTTTACCGTTGTCGGCATCTTGAGCTTCGCTGGCAAGGGAGCACTAGCGATCCGGGGAGTAAACTTGGAGTATGCAGCCATGTAGGCGGGGCGATATGGAGCGACAAGGTCGTCCTCAGCTGTGGTGACAATTGCCCTTTGTTCTGCCACGGTGGTGATAGGTTGTGTGGTTCCGCGGTGACCCGAAGGGAAGCAACTCCCTTGCGGAGTCCCGAAGTTAGGAGTGGTAACAACAGTGGAATATGTTGCTTGCGAAACAAGGCCTGATCCTTGTCCGGAGGACGCTCGAGGTCCGTCAGTGGAGAACAAGTTTACCTGTACACTCTTGAGTTTGGCCTCCTTCTCTTGTTGTGCTTTAATTTGCAATAAGAAGTCACAGTTCTTGATGAGAAAGTCCTCATCAAACTCTGGTGCGGTATCTTGACTTCTGCGAAAGATGTTTTCCACCGAACTCTGCATGAACACAGAACGTCCTTCCGTATTGGAGAGCCCTACAGACGGGACAAAAACAACAGAGTTCGTGACTGTGGTGACCTCTTCATCGTGTTCCGTATGTGTGACATCCTCCATGATGAAACCTTCAGATGAAGCCGCCATGGGAAAAACCGTCGATATCTTTACCTTTTAGGGGTACAGAAAACGGTTGTACAAAAGTATGGCGCCAATTGAAGATCCAAAAAGTGGACGAACCTGAAATAGTGCTTATAACAGGACCGTGTAAACTGGATCTTGAATACTCCGAACCTAAGCTTCCACCTGCACAGGGTAAAAGACCGTTAGGCTCGTTACAGAGGAGGAGGGAGGGCCTCTCTGTAACCACCCCCCGGCGTGAGGATAAGTATTTGTTTAGTGAGAGAAAGTAGAGAGAGAAAGTAAGATGCGGAGTGTATGCATTCGTGTGTTAATTGTACTTTGGTGGGGTATTTATAATGGTAAGCAAAGTTGTACTTTGCTTCGGATCCCCTTTGTACTATCATTCGGAAGCTTTCTGACTTCCGATGATGTGACATGCTTTCCTTCGGTGGGGGACAACCTGGCACGTGCTAGGTCCCCGAGTTCGTACTTGGTTGGCGAGTCGCGGTGTAATTGCTTATACCTCTTCAATTCTTATTAATGACGGTGGGACAATACAAGACATCGAATAAAAGATCGTTACAGAGTTTCGACTATAATCTATCCTTCACAGCTATATGACGAGTTCTCTAAGAACTTCTCTGTTGCGGATTGAATACCCTCCTCTTGGAATGATGCAGGGTATTTATAGGCCTCAGAAGTGATCTGTGATTGGCAGATGAAGGAATGACAGCTGGTTGTACGACTGCAGACCATTGTCCTTGTCGGCGCTGTTGCTCTGCGATTGGTCCACGTGTCTTGTGATTGTCCTTTCTATCTTTTTTTGTACCTCGTACCTGCAGAAGATTGTGGAGCAGGGAATAAACGCCTCTGATTGGTTGTGTGTCCTTGTCATTGTCGGGTGACAACTGTCACATACGAGGTAACGTGCGCATGTTTCTAGAACTCCACGTCAGCATACTGTGTTGACGTGTATGTAGATGTGGGGCCGTGCGCACGCGCGGGTACATATCTCTTCAATATCGTAGAGTTTTGATGGGGTCAGTAGCATATGCGTACCCAAATTTCAGCTTATGTGGTAAGACAACATACTTTGTTGAACTTGGCAGTTGGCATCTCTTATGCCCACAAAAATATTTTAGGATTCGCCTAAGGTATTCCAAATATACATTTTAGGGACTCATCGCAATGATGAATAACACAAGAGTTGCCCCAACACCATCTTGTACTGCCTCTACCACGTTCATGATATTGTTCATTTTGTCCACAGGTTTAGAGTTCTATTTTTTGTGATCACATGAGAAATTCCTTGAAGGTCACCCTCGTTTTGTTAATGTTCTCATTTTAGCATGCTTAACTATAGTTTTTTTTTATAGGATATGTTGCGTCTAAGTCCACAAAACATTTCAGACATCTTTTTGTCTTTGATTGATATAGGATTTCTCTAAAGTTTTACGATAAGGTATTAAAGCTACTCTCGTGTTGGTGGTGTGTGGGGTCACGTCCATACTAAAAGAGGGACGTTGACAGAACGCTTTGCAATCTTGACGTGTTTTAGGGTCACATCCATACTAAGAAGCGAAGGTCAATTAGGGATGACAATGGGTCGGGTGTGGGGCGAGTTTAGGTAATTTCAACCCCATACCCCATTAGACATGCTTGTCTCAAAACCTGTCGGGTTTGTATCGGGTAATTACCCATCAGGTATCGGGTATACCCATGGGTTTCGGGTAAACCCGTTAATTTTTAAAACTTACCTATTAGGTATATACAACTAAAAACACATCGAGTATCTATTGAGTAACTACTAACCAATACATTTAGCATTATTAAATATGTATGTAAATGATTACAATGTATAAATATAAATACTTAAATCATATAAAAACACTAAAAGACATAGATACAAATAGTATACATTAATTATTTGTGTTTTTATAGCATAAGATGACAATCTAGATTAGGGTGAGCATATGAAAACCGATAACCGAAAAAAACCGAAACCGAACCGATAACCGAACCGAAAATAACCAAAACCGAATTAACCGATCGGTTACGGTTAACATATGGCCAAAACCGAACCATTCGGTTACGGTTTTGGTTTTGGTTTTGGTTTTCCTTTCTTCCGTAACCGAAATAACCGAAACCGAACCGATAGTTATATACTTAAGTATTTTTCATACATATATCCATGTATTTGGAACATATCTTCATCTATTTCGGTATATTTCAAGTACCTTTCATGTATATCTATGTATTTGAAATATATCTTTTATGTAGCTCATGTATTTTTAATGTATATCCATATATTTGAAGAATTTATTATTTGTTTTCTCCGTATTTCATGTATTTTTTCTTGCGTTTTGATATATATATATATATATATATATGTATTTGTATTCTTGAAAAAGATCCAAACACTTTACTAACTATTTTAAGTTTATAATTTTGCACAAGTTTTATGTTTGGACATTAACCGAAAATAACCGAAACCGAACCGATAACCGACATATTAACCGAATTAACCGAACCGACGTAACCGATCGGTTTCGGTTATGGTTTTTCTTAAAACCGAACTTCGGTTATCGGTTTCGGTTATATGTAAAAACCGAACCGAACCGACATTTGCTCACCCCTAATCTAGATTGACAATTAGATATATTATGCATACATATTTAAAAAGATATATAAGAAATTATATCAGGTATCTAATCGGGTAAATGGGTATACTTTATCAGGTAATCGGGTCAGGTAAACGAGTATATCATCAAATCTTAAACCCGCGAAAAAAAATAAAAACTAATCCTATACCCGAACTCTTACCTGATTACCTTACCGGCTTACCCCAAACCCGTCCCAAATGTGTCGGGTTTTGAGTTTACCCATCAAGTCAGGTTTGTTTGTTATCCCTAGAGGTCATCACATGAAGTAGTCATATATATGTGTGTGTGAATATATGAGAGTATACCGTTCCACTTTCAATGGTCATTTCAATTAGATGAATTTTTATATGCTTGAAGGAACTACTATTCTCTACTGAAATTATTTGAGCACAAGTCAAATAAATGGCCTTAAAAAGTTTTTAAACGAAGTGACGGGTCAGGAGGGACATAACACGATAACATATGCTTGTGGACGAGATTTTATATGTACTAATAATTAGTTAATAAAAAAATATGTTTTAGTAAGGGTCTTGCTATTCAACCCCCCCCCCCCCCCCCCCCCCCCCTCAAAGAATTATTTGTACCCCCTCAAAGCACTGAGCTTTGGCCAAAGCTCGGCGTATTGGGCCCACGGGTGACGTGATTGTCACACCAATCACTGCTTTATCAGACTTTAAGTCACATCACTGAAACATTGTACTTCAAAGCGCTGAGCTTTGGCCAAAGCTCAGTGCTTTGAAGCTCAAAAGCTGACAGCAGCACATGGGGCCTTGGGATTGCCTCCTAAGCGCTGAGCTTTGGGCAAAGCTCAGTGCTTTGAAGCCCTAAGCTCAGTGCTTTGCTGCCACGTTTAAGCCCACGAGCCACTGCATTTTGCGCTAAGCTCAGCGCTTAGGGCCTTTTTTTAAAAAAAAAAATTGTTTTAATGTTTTTTTTAATTGTTTTAATTAATTTTAATTCTTTTTTAAGTATTTTAACTTGTTTCCAATAAAAAAAAATTTGTTTGATGTGTTTCGGTTCGTTTATTGCTTGTTTGTCGTTTTGAGTAGAAACATCCGAGTATGAACAACTTTCATAAATTAGTGTACGTGATACATGAACTATACAATCAATACCGTTTTTATCAAAATACATATTTAGCATGTCTAATCGATATCCTGGGTATCCGGGACTCTGTTTGACGCGTTTTGGTTCGTTTATTGCTCGTTTGTGGTTTTCATTAGACATATTATGTTGACGAACAACTTTCACAAATCATTGTACTAATACATGAACTATACAATCAATACCATATTTTTTTTATCAAAATACATATTTAGCATGTCTAATAGATATCCTGGGCGTCCGGACTCTGTTTGACGCGTTTTGGTTCGTTTATTGCTCGTCCGGACTCTGTTTAAACGCATTTTAATTAGTAAACTTTTTAATTATAAATAGGGGTAACTTTGCTAATTATAAATATATTTTTGAACAATAACATAACCATTTTTCATTCCCGTATCTTGTACCCAGTCAGTCTCAAACGAAACTATGATCGGGTAAGAGCGTTCCTCCTAATCTTCTACCAACTTCTCATCCTCACCACCACCGTCTCTCTGGTCTTGTTGTATTAGATTTCAGTTTATTTATATTTTGTATCATTGAACTGATTATTATATGTTAATGAAGTCTATCTTTTGTTTGCTTTTATTTGTTAACGAATGCTTATATCTATTTGTTTGTTTATATGGCGTTTGTTTCGAGTGATTAATATGTTAACACTTAACGTAATAAATAGAGGAATAAAAAACAAGATCGTTCGTTCAAAACCTTATTTTATAATTAGACGTTTAAATGAATACAATGTTAGAAGTTATTATATCTATTTATTATTATTATTAGTATTATCTTATTATTATTATTTACAAACTTAAAAAAAAATCTTAAAAAAAAAACAAACACCAAAAAAACAAACACCAAAAAAACCCCACAAAAAAAAAAAATCATACAAAAAACAACCAAAACCCACCCAAAACACCCAAAAAAACCCAACCCAACACCCTATCACACCAATCCCAAGACCTCATCAGCTTTTGTACTTCAAAGCACTGAGTTTTGCCCAAAGCTCCGCGCTTAACACCAATCCCAAGGCCCCCCACCTGATCCACCTGATGCTGTCAGCTTTTGGGTTCAAAGCACTGAGCTTTGCCCAAAGCTCAGTGCTTTAAAGGCGGCTGAGGGGTTTAAATAGACAAGTGGGGGTACCAATAAATAGGGCCTTTAGTAATGTGAATCGATGTAGCATACAAATAATGTGTTCCCACACGACACCACTTCATTGTTTTGTTTCGAGCGCAGTGTGTAGATTATACGCTTCCATATCACCATATGGTATGTACCAAGCTTCCTTTTTTACACATTACTCGTCAATGTTATCTTAGGGGCTGTTTGGTAGCCTCTTAACCATTCAGGTCTGAATCATTCAGCATTCAGACTGTTTGTTTCAGCATCTGAATGGAATGATTAAGTGCTGAACCATTAAGCTAATAAGGGATGCTGAATGATTCAGCTCTTAACCATTCAGAGTCTCTTAACCATTCAGACCATCTTAATGATTCAGTACTTAATCAACCAAACAGCCCCGTATATCTCTATGTTATATAAAACATACAAAGTTTCCTCCTCATTTTCTAGTTTTTATTCACGAATATTTGAGTATAATGAGTAATATTCATTAATTTAACATTTGAATTAGTATAAAGAATTTTTGGGTTCGGATAGTAAGATATTATTCGGTGTTGAGTATCACCCAAATCTTTATAAACGAAAGTAACATTATATATGAATCTAATTCTATATCTAAATTTGAATCATATCAAGTTATGAAATATTCAAATTAAAAGCGAAAGAATCAAATAAACTTTCCATACTTTGAAAATTAGATTTACGAAATAGTTATATGAAAACATTATCTTTCGATTTAACTAGAAAGCACCATTTTCTCTAGTGTGAATGATATCAGAGAATCGTTTACTCGATCACATGTTAAGTTTAGCACAGGGGCGGACATAGGGAAGAAGCAGCGGTCGTGGACGTTGCTGTAACACCCCAACCGATGGCGGAATCATCGAGGTGTCACGTAGTGACGATTGTTCAAAAGCTCATGGTACTAAAATGAAAATATTTGATTATTGAATATTGTTTTACAACATGTGAAAATAAATACACGACAACAAAAATAGAGATAAATGATTGATTAATCTAAGTCCAAAGTTTTATGTGAAACGTCAAGCAGCTTATCCTGAAACATGCACAAAAATAAATTTTGTCAACATATGATGTTGGTGAGTATTACCTAGCTTTGTATATATGGTATAGGTTTGAAAAGCGGTACAATTCATGTGTCTAGCATCACCAAGGCATTATGTAAACACATAAGTAACCAAACAAGACAAGATCAAATGTAAAGTTGGTAAAGTAAAATTGATAATGAGCACCCTAACACGTGTCAAGTCTAAAAGAGCACCATAACATAAGTTATGTCTAAATGAGCACCGTAACATAAGTTACGTCTATATGTAAAGAGCACCATAACATAAGTTATGTCTAGATGTATGATTTTGTACGTAAGCTACATTCATGTTCAAACATAAAGCATAAGGATAAACAAGACACGTATATGAATTGTAAATGAAGAAAAAATGTATGTGTAAATGAATGTGCAAGTTTTGTATACTTGTGCATGAATCACCCCAAAAGTGTAAAAACGAAAAAAAGGATAAGTAATACTCACATTAGCAAAGTGTTAAGTCTCGTGGAATAGAATAAGTGTGATCCAAAGTTGCCAAGTGTCACCCTATGTTTAAGGTAATAAATAAGTTTAAGTGTTTCTAGTCTATAAGTATTTCTAGGGTTCCTAATTTGGGGATAAGTATTTGTTTAATTATTAATAAATTGTTAAATAAAAGAAATTCGGAAAATAAATAAATAAAAGTCACATTGTAGTTTTTGATTAAAGATGGTCATATAATAAGGTTTTAAGTATGCAAATAATTTTTATAAAATTATTTTCTTAAAAATCGAATATTTAGTCTATTTATTTCTATTTGTCAAAACATAACTTTAATATCTAAAAAGATTAAAATTAAAGATTTTCAAATTAAAAATTTGTATTTCTGTTCTAAATGGATAGAAATAATTTATATAAAATTTTGGTATAAAAATATTGAAAAATGAATTTGTTATGATTTATTTATGATTTAAAATAGCAAAAATCAATTAAAAATATGAAACGAACGATTTTTTCTGGAATAAAAATTATTTCTGAAATGCTTATTGTATACAAGTTTAGAATAATTTTTGTGGAATTTTATAAAATCGTTTAGATATTTTTATAGAATTTTAAAATTATAAATGAATAAAGTTGTAATATTTATAATATATAAAAAAATAAATGATTTTTGAAAAACTAAAAATTGTATAATAGAGTTTATCATTTGTAAATCATAAAATAATTTTTGTAGAATTTTTAAGACAATTTTAGTATTTTAAAAACTATTTTAAAAGAATATATAAATTATAAGTATAAAAGAAGATTAAAAAAAATATTTGTATGTGCCAGGACTCGAACTCGAGTCCCTGGCCGGTTTAGGTTTAATCACAAGTCCAGCCAACCATCTGGGCTGGACCCTAAGAACAATTAGCATTGGATTTCAATTGTTTATATAGGTTATTTGTTTACTGGGTTGATTTGATTAGCAAAAATTAAAATGTTTGGGACGGGGCTCGAACCCGAGACCCTTTGCAAATAAACAGTTGACACAACCACTTAATCTAGATTAGTGGTTGTTCCTTTCTGTTTCAGAATTAGTTTTATACACATATGATCAGAAACATTATCCCCAAATTTTCGATTCATATGAACCCTAATTATCTAAACCTTACAATTCGTAACCAATAGCCCTTGTAACCTTGGGGCTATTGTTAGCAATATGCCGAAGCACAAAACCCACCAAAAACTTTGGACTTACAGGGCGATTAAAGCAATGAACGATTGGTAGGAAGAAATAGTTGACTTGAAGCTTAATTCTTCAATAAACACGATCTGTTAGAAGAAATTGGTTTGTAGGGAGAGAATTTTCGGTGTATTAGGTTGTGGGGAGAGGTTCAATTTATATAATAACATCCCGATTCGTAAAATTGGAATTTTTTTACCCGCATTGATGATAATACGCGTAATTAGTCCAAAATAGGAATGTTTTTAATGGTGATTATGCGTGGAGAAGAAGCAGGGAAGGTCGGTCAAAGACATTCCTCTAATAAACACGATCATAAATGTTGATTGGAGTTGTATTTGGAAGGTTTGGTCTCGCAGTTGACTTTGGAAAGTCAACTATGCGTATATAAGGAAGGTATATATCTGTTTTGGTTAACAATAAAACCAAACATGGGCTCTAGCCCAGATGGTGGAGGTGTTTGTGTAGTGAGCCGTCCATGGACGCGGGTTTCGAGTCCCGGTCCATGCATTTTATTTTTTCTTGATTATTTCAAGAATATCAAGTTATTTTATGTTGGTAGTATGATTACACAAGTCCAAAAGTACTCCAAAATATTTTTAAAACGTATAAGAATGATAAAAAAATACGACGTTTTATTGATGATTTTAAATACGAGACGTTACAGTAAAATAAATACGAAAAGTGACGGATGCCACAGCATCCCCTACTTTTGGAAATTTCGTACCGAAATTCCTTCAAGTGGTAGTCTCTGGAAAAAGATGAGGATACTTGGACATCATTTGGTCCTCACGCTCCCAAGAGAATTGGGTTAGTTCCTGGTCTAACTTCCAGTGTCACTTTCGATGCATCATTGGTGTTTATATATAGGGTGTACCGCAGCTAACCCACCACACCTTTGATACCTCAAAAACATACTGGACGTTTACCAAAAACCCTAATAGAATTTCACACCACCTTAACGTACCTGTAAATTTATGATTACGTTCCGGACCGGAATCATCAATTTACCTTACATTAGGGTTTTATGTCCTTCTATGATCCTAATCTAACAACACATTAAAGCAAATAAGTTTCACAAGAAGATGACACAACAAACACGTTGAGTTACAATGAGACGTTATCAACGAAATGAGGCTATGTAATAATGAGGTCAATTACATTGGTTTGCAACGACTTGCAAGCATAACAAAATTTTAAGTATGGGCTACCACTCACCCGAGGAGCCCTTTAAGTGAAATGTTTGTTTGAGTTGAGTGGATAAATGTAGTAATTGTCTTTCATAGATCAACATGCAAATTGATAATACACACATGCAAGCAAGTTTGTAATTACGACAACCATTAAGTATAAGTGTTATCTTAGTTGACTATAGAAAATAGTTCATATTTGACCAGCCATGTTTACGAGTATCATGAATAATTAAATGTTCAAAGAAAGTCAAATTAAGAAAAATCAAGTTTCATATAACAAACAATTATGTTTTTAGAAAAGTTCTGTAGGATCAAGTATCATGTTTTTAATAGTTTGATTTTCATGGAAAGCAAGTCCAAATGTTTCAATAAAATGTAAGGTAGAGTCCTAAACTTCTACGATTAAAATAAACGTAACCAAATATGATAAATTTGCAACCTGCGTTCGTACATAATAGTATGCAAGGAAATTTCTAGATGTTATATGCTTACGAGTACGACACAATTGGGTACAAAATGATAATAGGATCAAGAAAATGAAAACACAGGTATTGGATTCTCGAGTCTTAAGAAGATCCCATCCATGGCTTAGCCAGTGGGGTTAACGTCATCCTGACCAGTTGGTTCGTTGATATTGATATTGAAAGCTCGTCCATGTGCCACCTGGTTTACATTATTCAATTAAGGGCATCGATGCCGCATGTGGTTAGGGTCTCCACAATTATAACATGCCCAGCCGTTAGTAATCGGCAGTGGTTCCTGGGCAGCTATTTGATGATTATCTTGTGTCCTAACCATTACACGACAAGTAGTGGCAAAGTGTCCAAACCTTCCACATCTAGTGCATTGACGACATGGAAGATTTGCAGGGTGATGATACTTGCAAGTGTTGCATTGAGGATGGACTCCCGTGTAGGCTTTCTTGATAGGATGTTGAGTCACAGGATTCATAACAGCATGGTTCTGATTATCGCCCATTCGTTTCTTAGAGTTCGAAGAAGTAGTGGCGGTTTTTGCTAAAACAGTCTTAGATGGTTCAACGACATGGGTGGTTTTCTCAGCAGACGTCTTGGTCCCCTTCCTAACCAAGTTTCCTTTCCTTACGTGTTTGTCTGTAAAAGTGGCTGTGAGCTGAATTGCTTCTTCTACCGTAGCGGGCTTGCTACCAGTGACAGTATCCTGAATTAGATCAGGTAAACCCTCAATATACTTCTCAATTGGTCGGGGATAGCGGGGTAACCATATGAGGAACAAGTAGGCTGAGTTCATGATATCTGGTAGTATACACTAGGTTTTCTCCACTGTCTTGTTTCAGCTCATAAAATACATCCTCTAACCTTTTGATTTCATTCCTAGGACAAAATTTGGTGATCATGAGCTCCTTAACCTCAGTCCAAGACAAAGATAAAGCAAAATCAACGCCCCGATTGCGTTTTTTCGCCATTCCACCAAGTTAATGCCCCCTTTTAAAGGACACTGGTGGCATAGTGAACACGGAGTTCGTCAGGACACTCGTTGTTCACAAAGGTGCTCTCCATGCTTTCAAACCATTGGAGGAGGCCAGTAGCACCCTCCTCACCAGTGAATTTTGTGGGGTTGCAGGAGTTAAAGTGTTTTAAAGTGCACCGAAATTGAGTCGTACCCTCTGTGTTGGCACTGTTACTATTCTGGGTTAACTCGCTGACAAGATTTGGAATCATTGCAGCAATTTGTTCTGCGACTAAAGATGCGAGGCGACGATCAGAACGTTGTCCAAAAGCACGAACAGTGCGTTGGCTGGCATCACGGAGCATGCGGCGAGCAGACATCTACGAGGCAGCCAATGAATAATCATGAGATTTAGAAAATGTAAGTGTATAATTGTACAGATGATTATGAAGGTATGAACTTGTAAGAAAAATATGAAGATCATGAAATACGAAATATTGTATACGAAACGAGAGAGTATTATTGAAAAACTTGCATAAAATGCTTGGATTGCCCTTGTCTAGCTGTAAAGCCCAACAAGAACGTTGACTTTTCAAAGGAATTGAACCCAATGGTGATCAAAGAAGACATGATTTAACCTATAAGTGGACACTCACTCCAGGAATCCCCGGGTAAGCATAACAGGTCCGTCATTGGATTTATGCGCTATGCTTGCCTATGCCAGAAAACCCAGTGTACAGGCATCCACCCTTCCAGATTGCACGTGTTCCATCACACTCATTAAAGCTCAACACTTTGAAGGAGCAAAATAAAAGTAAGCATCATGCCTAAGAGTGTCTTCATGAAAGCACTACTCCCGTTCCATGATGATGTAGATTTTCCACTCCTTGAAGGACACCATCTCTATGCACCATGATAAAAGATGAGAAGAAATTGAGAGAGAAGAAGGGAAAGATAGAGGAAGGAAAGTAGAGGGAAATGAGGGAAATGGAAATCTATGGAATATTATGCATGAAAGTTGAAGTTTGGTTATAGTCTAGGCCATTTTATCTAATAACCTAGTTCCCTATAACCATGGCTTTGATACCAATATGTAACACCCCAACCGATGGCGGAATCATCGAGGTGTCACGTACTGACGATTGTTCAAAAGCTCATGGTACTAAAATGTAAATATTTGATTATTCAATATTGTTTTACAACATGTGAAAATAAATACACGACAACAAAAATAGAGATAAATGATTGATTTAATCTAAGTCCAAAGTTCTATGTGAAGCGTCAAGCAGCTTATCCTGAAACATGCACGAAAATAATTTTTGTCAACATATGATGTTGGTGAGTATTACCTAGCTTTGTACATATGGTATAGGTTTGAAAAGCGGTACAATTCATGTCTCTAGCATCACCAAGGCATTATGTAAACACATAAGTAACCAAACAAGACAAGTTCAAATGTAAAGTTGGTAAAGAAAAATTGATAATGAGCACCCTAACACATGTCAAGTCTAAAAGAGCACCATAACATAAGTTATGTCTAAATGAGCACCGTAACATAAGTTACGTCTATATGTAAAGAGCACCATAACATAAGTTATGTCTAGATGTATGATTTTGTACGTAAGCTACATTCATGTTCAAACATAAAGCACAAGGATAAACAAGACATGTATATGAATTGTAAATGAAGAAAAAATGTATGTGTAAATGAATGTGCAATTTTGTATACTTTTGCATGAATCACCCCAAAAGTGTAAAAACGAAAAAGGGATAAGTAATACTCACATTAGCAAAGTGTTAAGTCTCCTGGAATAGAATAAGTGCGATCCAACGTTGCCAAGTGTCACCCTATGTTTAAGGTAATAAATAAGTTTAAGTCTTTCTAGTCTATAAGTATTTCTAGGGTTCCTAATTTGGGGATAAGTATTTGTTTAATTATTAACAAATTGTTAAATAAAAGAAATTCGGAAAATAAATAAATAAAAGTCTCATTGTAGGTTTTTGATTAAGGATGGTCATATAATAAGGTTTTAAGTATGAAAATAATTTTTATAAAATTGTTTTCTTAAAAATCGAATATTTAGTCTATTTATTTCTATTTGTCAAAACATAACTTTAATATCTAAAAATATTAAAATTAAAGAATTTTCAAATTAAAATTTGTATTTCTGTTCTAAATGGATAGAAATAATTTATATAAAATTTTGGTATAAAAATATTGAAAAATGAATTTGTTATGATTTATTTATGATTTAAAATAACAAAAATCAATTAAAAATATGAAACGAACGATTTTTCTGGAATAAAAATTATTTCTGAAATGCTTATTGCTATACAAGTTTAGAATAATTTTTGTAGAATTTTATAAAATCGTTTAGATATTTTTATAGAATTTTAAAATTATAAATGAATAAAGTTGTAATATTTATAATATATATAAAATAAATGATTTTTGAAAAACTAAAAATTGTATAATAGAGTTTATCATTTGTAAATCATAAAATAATTTTTTTAGAATTTTTAAGACACTTTTAGTATTTTAAAAACTATTTTAAAAGAATATATAAATTATAAGTATAAAAGAAGATTAAAAAAAATATTTGTATGTGCCAGGACTCGAACTCGAGTCCCTGGCCGGTTTAGGTTTAATCACAAGTCCAGCCAACCAAATGGGCTGGACCCTGAGAAAAATTAGCATTGGATTTCAATTGTTCATATAGGTTATTTGTTTACTGGGTTGATTTGATTAGCAAAAATTAAAAATGTTTGGGATGGGGCTTGAACCCGAGACCCTTTGCAAATAAACAGTTGACACAACCACTTAAACTAGATTAGTGGTTGTTCCTTTCTGTTTCAGAATTAGTTTTATACACATATGATCAGAAACATTATCCCCAAATTTTCGATTCATATGAACCCTAATTATCTAAACCTTACAATTCGTAACCAATAGCCCCTGTAACCTTGGGGCTATTGTTAGCAATATGCCGAAGCACAAAACCCACCAAAAACTTTGGACTTACAGGGCGATTAAAGCAATGAACAATTGGTAGGAAGAAATAGTTGACTTGAAGCTTAATTCTTGAATAAACACGATCTGTTAGAAGAAATTGGTTGTAGGGAGAGAATTTTCTGTGTATTTAGGTTGTGGGGAGAGGTTCAATTTAAATAATAACATCCCGATTCGTAAAATTGGAATTTTTGACCCGCATTGATGATAATACGCGTAATTAGTCCAAAATAGGAATGTTTTAATGGTGATTATGCGTGGAGAAGAAGCAGGGAAGGTCGGTCAAAGACATTCCTCAAACAAACACGATCATAAATGTTAATTGAAGTTGTATTTGGAAGGTTTGGTCTCGCAGTTGACTTTGGAAAGTCCACTGTGCGTATGTAAAAAAGGTATATATCTGTTTTGGTTAACAATAAAACCAAACATGGGCTCTAGCCCAGATGGTGGAGGTGTTTGTGTAGTGAGCCGTCCATGGACGCGGGTTCGAGTCCCGGTCCATGCATTTTATTTTTTCTTGATTATTTTAAGAATATCAAGTTATTTTATGTTGGTAGTATGATTACACAAGTCCAAAAGTACTCCAAAATATTTTTAAAACGTATAAGAATGATAAAAAAATACGACGTTTTATTGATGATTTTAAATACGAGACGTTCCAGTAAAATAAATACGAAAAGTGACGGATGTCACAGTTGCGCCTCAACTTCGCGCGCGTAGTGGAAAATCAGTGGAAAATTTGTTTTTTTTTACGAAATTTGAAAAACGTTGATACTAAAATGAAAAAAATGAAAAACGTTACTACTGATTTTGTGGCCTAGATCCACCACTAGTTTAGCATATGTGAGCACGATTTGTTAATTTGTGTGTACAATTATATTAATTTGTGTCTACAATTATATTAAAGTTGACTTTGTTTTGTCGTGTTCATAATTAAATTACTATTACATCAATGTTTTTTTAAGGAATAACATTAATGTTTTGACAATCTATATCTATATAATATTACGATTGTGTAGGAACACATAACACTTGTTGAGGGCCTGAGGCCATTCCCACTTTTAAATTTTTGTCAAAAATTTAAGGTTTTAAATAATCTAATATTTATTTTTTTTGAAAGGTGAATTTCTTGCTTATTGTGAGACTTGAACCTAAGACCTCACATTTTTAGTGTAGGGTTATTCTAAATACACCATACCTATTTTTCATTTACACCCTACTCTATAGTATTTATGAAGCTTGAATTTAACAAACCAATAAGAACTCATCTCCACTTAATTAAGTTTGACTAGAAATTGAGTCTACATTAATAACTATTTAGTATCTTTTTTTTTTTTTTTTTTTTGATCGGCGAACAACTGTGTGGCAACCACCCTTGCGGGGCGCCGTGCCCAAGAATCGACTACTCGACTTCCAGCAGCCCCCGTCTTCTCCCGATGCGCGAAAACCCGAGCCCCTTAATTACACTCTAAATTTAATTATTAATATTAGGATTTTGAATTGATTATGACATTAAAATCTTTATTTATTTCAAAATTACTGAAAATTGTATGAAAAATTCATTAAAAAGATTATGTAAGAATTTTTAAAGCTTAAATATTCAAGCTACATAAAACAATCTTATGAATAAAAACCGTAGCACAAATATAAGTTTTAAAAAATTAATAAAAATGTCTTCTAAGATATGCTCTTCGTAAAAGTATTTTATAAACCAATAAAATGAAAAGTATACAAAGAAATCTTTTTAAAAACTATTATGATTGTATTGCTTTCGTATGACCAATAAAAAGATAAATACCTTTTTAATTTGATTATATTAAATACATTTTTGTTGAAATTGAATAACTTAAGTTCTAAAAAAACATTCTATAAACAGGGGCGGAGGTATATACAGCATACCGTAGACACGGGACATCAATGTTTTTTCAGCTGTGTATGAACATGTATGCATGATTTTTTTTAAGTGACATCAATATTTTTTACACTGTGACTATATTAGTAGTTATGTGAATAAAAAAAAGTGATAAAACTGCGTCTTTAAAAAGTTCGAGCAGTCAGCGGTGATATTTGTGACTGCGAGAGAGATGAAAAAGAGTGACTACACTTTCTTTAATGCTAACCTTGAATGAAGAACATCAAAAGATAAACAACTCAACTCAAAGCCATCAATAAAAAACACATACTAAACTAATCATACACTCTGAATTTGGACTCTAAACGCCAACCAACTTCATACATCCAAATCTAACTCTTTAGTGGCAACTATCTATTACAATCTTTTCCGTTAAATAAAAAATTGAAAAGTATTTGTTAAGTAAAAAAACTCCTACCGGCTCTCTCATGAAGTGGAAGGGATGGACTCCTTTGAAGTGTAAAATTATGGTTTGGCGCGCCGAGCTTAATCGTCTACCTACTAAGTCGGAGTTATTTAAACGAGGTGTGGTGATAGAAGAGTTGGCTTGCCCCATGTGTGGTGAAGATCAAGAGACGTTGATGCATTTATTAACCGGTTGTATAGTGTCTTCGGAGGTTTGGGCTCGTGTCGCTTCTTGGTGTAAGATCCCTCCTTTGATGATTTTTGACGTTAATGATCTTTTAGCTATGGCGGACACGCAAGCGAAGTCAAGGAATGAAAAGTATATTCTTAGAGGCATTATTTACACTACCATGTGGATTTTATGGAACGAGAGAAATTCGAGAGTCTTTCAAGGGAAACATTGGCGTGCGTTTGAAATTTTGGCGAACATCAAAACAGTGTCGTTTTTTTTGGTTTAGACATAGAGCTAGAATAAAAGAGATAGAATGGAATAATTGGTGTAATAGTCCTTTGAATCCGATGTAAATGGTCTGGCCGTTGGTCCCCAATTTGAGGTCCATTTTCGGCGTGTTTGATTAATGAAGTTTATCTTTCAAAAAAAAAAAAAGTAAAAAAAACTCATTTTCATGCTGAAGAAAAATAATAATAAAAGAAAAAAAAAGTAACAAAATGATAAATAGGTTATTTTTTTTGAACGATCAACGAAAGATTTTATTACCATATGCTAGCGGGGTGCTAGCGTTTCACCAAATTACAAAGGCCACCAAGGGTTCTATAGATTACAAACAAAAGAAACGACAAAACTACCACCCAATATGAGACAAACTAAAATAACGCCATGATCTCCAATCCAATGACGGTTGTTTCGCCCTAGACGTCACCCAAAGATAGCTTAAAGACTTGATATCACCGAGTACCTTCGTAAGATTAACCTGTTGATTGTTGAAGACCGCCTCGTTCCGATGCTTCCAAAGACACCAAATCGTCGTTAGACACACCACGTTAAACGCCTTCTTCCTATTCTTAGAGCCACCAATATGCGAATGGAGCTGGAGTAGATCCTTGAAGTGAAACATGTAAACTGGACCTGTATTGCACCATTGAGCCACTAGATTCCACAGCGTTTGGGAGAAAGAGCATGAGATGAAAAGATGTTCCGTTGTTTCAGCGAAGTCACCACAGAAAGGACACCATTCCGAGCCTATGTTAATACCTCTACTTCTTAGAAATCAATTAAGAAATGTTTTTAATGCTCAACTGATAAAAAATAAATGATTATTGAAGTTTTCAATTTCCTAAGTAATAATTAATGATTTATGTAGAGTATGGTGTAGTAGGGTGGCTTTGCCTTGCCATTGGACCACCAACCCCAATGGTATTAATTTATATTTTTTATCTTTATCTTTATTATTATTTTACTATATTCTTATGATTATCTTATTTCTCTCTCATATGAAATAATATTATTAAATCATAATTTAACGTTCATCTCTTATTTATTTCCTTAATTAATTCTTTTTATATTTTCGCTTATTAAAAACCATTTAATAATTTATAGATAAAAAAACTACACCTTCAAAACCACTGCCTCCATCACACTATGCAATGATTGTTTCTGCCTTTGCATATAATCCTAACAGATATTCTCTCTTTAATAGACATTTTCATTCTTATTCATATGATTAAAGTTGTTGCTTTCTTGTATTATATAACATTATTTTTTATGCTAAATCGTAACACATATTTTGTCTTATTATTAAATTTGTTTATCTCAGAAACATCACGAGATATAACCTAGTGTTGTTATATATAATTGTGTATTGTGTGTTAAGTCAAGGAATGAATGTTATAATTATAAGAATACTATTATTTAATTCTAGCTATTCGTACAATAACAGCAACATATTTCTTAAATTATGGCGCAAGCCAATTTTTATAAATAAGTGTTGTAAGTCAACCGTCAGAGCATTCATAACCCACTCATCAAACTTTTCCTCATCTTTAAAATTTAAAAAAAAAAAACCTACTAAAAACACATCATAACCCATCCACACCCCACCTTTATATTATAAAAAAATGTTATCCTAGCATATGAAAAGCTACTATTCACCCTACACCAAATTATTGTGAGTGGTCGGAATTCCTTCTAAGGCATGTTGAATAATTTTTATGGATTCTGTCATTTCACTGATTCGTACTAAATAACGAGCTAATGAATCCCCCTCTTTTTGCCATTGGACTTCCCAAACAAATTCATCGTAACACTCATAACGATCAACTTTATTCTAACGAGAAATATAATAAAATGAGAGATAAATTTTGAAAAATATGATTTTTAGTTAAATTATAGAGTAAAAATTGGTGAATGGAATGTGAATGCTCTAACATACCTTGCGTTTTATCATTTTTTTTATTTTATTTTATTCTATTTTTTTAAACACCTATCAAGAGTTAACTTAAATTTCCGGAGAGTTTACATATTTGTTACATTTATCAGGGTTTTGCTAAAAACCATTTACATACGTATCAAAATAAAGGATAGAGGATATGAAATTGTTTTCAGAACCGGTCCGACCAAAAAACCGTGTACTCATCATGTCCAACTACTTATTAAAACATAATATTGTTTTGTTTTAAGAATGTGTGATGTGTTGATATGAAAACCTTTGTTTAAATTAATCCTATGATTTTATATAAAAAGGAAAGAAAAGTACCACGAGTCATGAGATATTTTAAAGATCATGAACGCTTTAAGATGGCATAATTAAGAATGAGGCTCAAAACAATGTGCATCCAAACAAGATAGCAAAAAGTGAGTGCATGATTCGTATGAATGTAGATGAAAACTTGAGAGGACATCAAGCTAAAAAGAAGAAAGACATCGATGGAACATGTGGTTAATTATTTGAAAATGCCAAGCATACCAAACAAATAATAATGTATCAAGAGAATATTTGGTACATTTAAAAGTTACATAATTATTAATATAAAATGTTTTCTTACCATACATTTTCACTAACTTTATGTGCTAGAGTTCATAAGAATTCAAATATTTATTTAATTATCCAAATAACTAAATAAACTTATTTTTTTATTTAAAAACTTGTTTGAAGTCTTCAAATATCACCAACTTCAATGTTATGTTCCTTAAATATTTTTTAAGAACATATAATGTGGTTGGATTGTAGAAAAACAATACTCAAATAACAAAAAAAAAAGTTATGTGGTATAAAAATGCAAGTTATAGTTCTTAATATTAATATTTTATATGTATTTATATGCTTATATACTAGATTATAATCTCGTGTATTACATTGATTAAATAAATGTAATGTTATATACTTAAAAAAAAAAGTTATGTCCTTAAAAAACATGTGTTGCATAGATTTTTTTTTTTTTTTTTTTTTTTTTTGCGGGCAACAAACTGCGCCGCCACCTCTTTCTCGATAGAGAACCCTAATCTAGAGAAAACAAATCCTCGCCCCTGGGGAGTCGAGAAGTTGCTGTGGACCACCCGCTGGTCTATCGTTAGGAACCTGATCGCTTCCGGTGCCAATGAGCCAAAAGTGTCAAAAGCCAAAGGGACAAAAGCATGTTGGTTATCCTCGCACGCTTTAGCGTGCTTTGCCACCTTGTTGGACTCTGCTCTAAGTACCGCTTGTCCGGCCACAAACCCACTCTCCCTGAATCCCGCTAAGGGTGACACTCCCGTAAGGTCCATATATGCGTGTTTCCCACCTTCCCAACCAAACACTAGCACGTCAGCCGGACGTAAAGTGGACCTCCCTTCTGTCGGGTCTGTAAGAAAGTTAACCAGGGCCTCTTTCTTTGCCGAGATCCCTTCTCGTCTAAGAATATCCATTACAACATCCTGAACGAAATCGTGTTTGTACTTAAACCCCAGTAACTCTCTATAATGGAGGGCATGCTCCACATAGATTGAATAAACCTGTGTATTTGTATTTGGTGCTAGTATTAGTACTATTGGAGTTGCTATTGACTTTTTTTATGGTTTCGGTTGATGTAAAACATGTGTCGATATATTTTGGGCATATTTCAACTTTATTTATTTAGGTTTTATCTTCCGGTTGCTATACCGAATACACCTATGCTAATTAAAAAAACAAATATATTTTAAAAGAATTTGTATTATGCCCTAGAAATAATTGTAGGCTCATAGCTCTAAAGTGTATATATATAGAAATGCTAAAGATAAGAACCCCACACATGGTTGCTTATTTGTCGATAATATGTTAGTGGTTTTATATCAGGTGCAGTGCTCTAGGGCATTCGAATAACTTTCTTTATGGGAGCTCGTCGGTTGAAAATTTTATAGTCTCATTCGTGACAAAATATGCGTGTGACATTTTACCACAATAGGCTTTCAGACGGTGGGTTTCCTCTGGAATCAGTGACCAGGTTATCAACATTGTCTGCGATCACAAACATGAATGACCTTTTTCCTAGGGTATACCCGGGTTACCAGCTTTGTTGGATGTTAAAAAAATTAGTGGTTTTATACCACTCCTGACATATTTAGGCAACTTTTTGATATACAAACATAATATTTGATTTCATATTTTATACGCACAATATACACAAGCCATATTTTTATTGTCCAAATTTACTATTGTATTTTTAATTTTGAAATTATTTATAATAATTTATTTTTTATTTCATAATAAAAGATAAATTTACAGTAAGTAAGTTGACTTATAAACGAATAACAAACATGAGATTTAATCTATTTTTTTATAAAAATATAAAACTACCAAAACTAATTTTCTAGAAAAGGACTATAGTTTTAGTATAAAAATTAACTAGGTTATGTCTCTGTGTTATACACGGGTATAAGAAATAAAATTTATATAAACTTTAAAGGTATAAGCAATTCAGATCACACATAAATTTAAATAACCTATGTACATAAGTTTTCTTAGATATAAGAAAATATACAAATAATTCATAAATTTGTAAGTATCTCTTTGTATACAGCATTCATTGTTTTATTTGTAACATTGTCATCTGTAAGACCCAACCCAAGTAAAACGGGGTTTTACGAATTAATCACATGATTAAGATTGTAAAATTTTGGGATAATTTAAAACCCTTTTAAACTTAGACATGATTCCCAAAGATTTGTTAAATAAATGTGATTAGCCAACGAGTGTCAAAGGTACAATGTGTTTACGAGTTAAGTACTACCCCATTACGGCATTACCTTACAATGTTTTTAAACAAGAATTATGCGGAAGCGTTTTATGAGATTTGCGTGTTTGGTTCTTTGAATAGCTTGATCATCTTCCGGCATCCATAATCTTCATACCTAGGGTTTAAACGGCATTAAATACCTGTTAGATGGTTAAACAAGTTAAATAACAGAAAACAGAATTCTAACAAAACTGAATTCTGACAAGCCTTGCCATCCATACCAATGTCTTGGTAAGATAGGGATTCATCTTAGTCACACTACTGTTGTGGCAGTGCCCTTGTGTCCATGGCCACATGTGCCATTTTACTTAGTCTTGCTCGTCTGACCCGTATGAATCAAGATTCGGAAGTATTGTTTAAATTTTAAGCTTCGTGGATCACAATGGTTTCTAAGTTTCCTCAAACTCAAGATAGCATATTAAAGATAGCATAATTAATATGTGAAGGTCATGATTATGACTTACCTTTAGTCATGCCCCTTTTTGCTTCATGACTAGCTTGAGATTGTTAGCATAATGATCTACGATTATACTCAAGCAAACAACAACAACCAATGTTTGTGTAAAGTTTGACCCTCGATTAAGGTCGGTTGTCTAAGTAGTGTTTTTCCCAATTGAACCATTAGCCTAATTGGGATGTTTTCAACCTTAAGCTAAGGCCGTTTTTTCTATCAAATTTGCATTCTAGTTCAAGCTTCCTATTGGGAAGCTCATATGGCTAGTTTTCAAACATGTATAAGTGTGTATATAAGCATGTTAATATATTTAGAATATAAAGGAGATAAAGCCATCAAGTGACTTACCTTATGCGTTCTTCCTCTTTACCTCATGCCGAGACTCCTTGGTCATCCGAAGTCTCTTGTATTCGCACCTAGTAGGTGAACGATTCACTTAGGTTGTTAGAACCTAAACTTAACTTGTCTATACACATTTTGGTTGTGTTTTACCATTATAAAGTTTTTCTATGGTGTACATATGCCACATCCGTGATTTCAACCAATGTTTGCAAATGTGGATTTCACCTAGGCATTACATCAAGCACTTGGTGTACATCCATTTTTATCAAGTTGTTTTTTAGTCCTTAGACCTTATGTAATTATCATTACCCAAGTTCATCACAATTTAAATGGTAATTGCATATCTAAACTCATGTTTACTCAACAATTCATCATAAGCATATAATTTCAAGTCTTTAAGTGATATTTGTAACTAGTGACAAAACTAACTTCATATGTATGTTCAAGAATCATCAAGATCTCTATATGGTTGCAATTGAATCATCTAAGTAGTGTTTATAGAATAACTAGGGTCCCTAAACACAAGGGTAACCTCTATTCATCAAGAATTCATCTTTTATACAAACCTAACATTTCTCATCATGTTAGTAAATAAACAATACATCAATTTAAGCCAAATAAAAGGTACCTTGGAGTGTATTAGGCTTAGATGATCCGAAATTTAGCTAATGCATAGAAAAACCATTTGATTTGGCTTGGATTTGAGCTTGTTTAAGTGATTTAGCTTTGTATGTGTGTTTACGGGTGTGGGAGGTGGATCTCTTGCATATGGAGGTGATCTCCATATATTTTTTTTATTAAATTTGCAATTATGGCACTTTGACAGCTTTGGCCCCTCCATAAACCCATAAGTATTCATCTAGTTAAATCCACTAACCCAGTTAGTCTCATGTAATTGTTTAGGCCCAGTTTAGCTAACAAGGTTAATGGACTTAATTGCCTAGATTAGGAATTTCGTATTATTTGTTATTCGATTGGAGTAATTAAACTCAAAGCATTCATATTAGTATAAGACGCGTTTTAAAAATTTGGGGCGTTACATAATCTATATCAAATATTAGTAATTTAACTATGGTTCTACATTTTATTATTGATAATGCGATGTACAATTGACAATGAGTGAAAATTAGGTATTTCAAATATAAACCCACTCTTGATAATGATTGTCATTGGATCTTGTTTATTGTCATCGAGAAATATAATCCATACATCCCTTATCAGTGTATGGAAAGCTATATCTCGAGCACAGGTTTATGTTCGGCCTCAATGGGAAAATAAAATGGAGCACTTAGCAACGCATCTTCACAGACCAAGAACTACGACATCACCCCTTTCATTCTGGGGTGACGGAGGAATCATACCATTCGAGCCTTTTTATCATGCTTTTCCCCAAGACATGGAGAAAGATGAAATCAAATGGGATGTGCTTATTTATTTATCTCTTGACTTAAAATGGGAGCATGTTTGAAAAAAGGATCTTAGAGTGTCTAGGGTTAGGCCATGAGGGTCTCTTAACGCCTTCTTTTTTCTTCTCATCGGAGTTCTTTTACAAAGACTTGCCATGGTAAGGAAGAAGGGGGAACAAGCACAGATAATGGAAATTGGCTTCGTTGAAATTTGAATTAAATCTTCTTATTGAATGATATTAAATTAATTTGTGGAATAAATGTGTGCGCACCAATATTTCCTCCGAATTTTATTTTGGTTTCAATAAAACATTTGTCTTAGTGTAACAACTTTTATTCTGGTACCATTATTTCTTTTATTTTTTTCATTCATTTCATTTTTTTATACTTGATTCCTCTGTTTTTAAGTTCACAACGATTCATCTATTCGCCATGGACATATTTATATCTATCTATACTATATTATAATGCATGAGTGAGGGGTAGTTTAAGATACCCAAAAGTTAAGAACTCATTTTTCATTAATAACCCTAAAATGAGGGTAGAATAGTCATTCATACATTATTTATATTTTAATACTCTATCTTAATTACACTTTAATCCCTTAAGCTTTACTTAACTTTTACTTATTTAAATTATAGTTAAACTTTTTTCCTTATTTTAAGCAAACCATCTTCCATGATTTTTAAATAGTCATATTTTTTTTGCATATATTTATACTTTTATAAAAAAAATTACATCATAATAATGAGCATTTTATTATCTTTAATTTGAGTATAGTATTGCTATTTTTTTATTTTAAAAATCTTTTATGTGGTACGTGATTAACGATATCTAGGAGTGAGCAATAACTAAACTGTTCACCAAAACCAAACCAAAAAACAGACAAAACTGAATCAAAATCTATTGAAAACTGAAAGCATCCGATTTAACTTAAAATTGGTTATCGTTTTTTTTAGTACCCTTAGTTAACCCAAATTAGTTAAACTAAAACAAACCCATTAATACATTCATAACAACGTGCCCGCATGATGTGGTAGTGAAAACAGATACTTCTAATGGTTCATGATTGAGTTAGGTTCAGTTCGGTTATAAGCCTCAACTGGAATTTTTTTTTGACATTATCGGTTTATCGATTATGTAACCAACCGGTTAATTGGTTCAGTCTATTTGCTTAGATTGTCGTTTTTAGTTCAGTTTAGTTAATTTTGGTTAATAACCAAAACGAAACTTTAATTTTACTTAGAAGCACATGAAATGAAGGTATAAATACATGTAATGGATGTATAAAAGATATAAATGTATGAATGGTTCAGTTTTGGTTTGTAAATTTTGGTTTACTTAGGGTACAAAAAAACGATATTAGGTTAACTTGGTTTTGGTTAATTTTCAGTTCGGTTTTGTATGTTTTTGTTCAATTATTGTTTTTTTTTTTTTTTTTTTTTTGAACGGTGAACTTCATTAAAAACCGACGAACCTCAAAACGAGGCCGCCACCAAAAACCTTACAACATATACAAAGGGTACTCTACCCAACTATTCCACTCTACACTTTTGTGTTTCGATCTATGCTTAAACCATAAAAACGAAAGACGTTTAATGCTAGCTACAACCTCTTCAACCCTCAAGGAAACCCCGGAAAAAACTTTCTTATTGCGAGCATTCCAGATAGCCCAACACCCGATCATGACCATCCCTGTAAGCAGCTTCTTTCGCCATTTCTGACCCTGCAGCCGATTCAGAAAATCCATCATTTATTGTTCACCCCTAAATATTATTAATCACGTAAAAAAATAAATTTTTAATTAAAAATATATAGCAAATTATATTCTAATATGATTTGAAGATGAGTAGATAGGTTTATGAAATGTAGTGGTGGTATAAATAGAGGGGTTTTTAAAATTTTTAGCTTTTATACCTAGGAATGTAAATGAACCGAACGAACACGATGTTCGTGTTTGTTCATTTAATTTTAACCGAACACAAACACATACTAAAACACATTTTTATGTTCATGTTCGTTCATTAAGAAATTTGTCATGTTCTTGTTCATTTATGTTCGTTCGTTTAAAACCTAAATGAACAGCTCACGAATGAACATAAACGGACGTTCACGAACATTATAAATGTGAACGATTTTGTATTACTGAAAAAACCTAAGGGTTTGTTTGGTATGGGGTAATGGAATGAGAGAGGGAATGGAATGGAAGAGGTAATGGAATGGATCATTACCATTCCATGTCTTGTTTGGTTATCATGTGGGAATGGAATGAATTCTTACTTTGTGTTATTTGGTATGTAAGAAAAAAACGAAAATATAAAATCGATGGTGAGTGGTGGGTGGCGGCAGTGACGGTGGTGGTGGGTGGGCGACGACGGCAGCGGTGGGTTGCAGCAGTGACAGTGGGTGGTGGTGGCGATGACAGTGGTGGAGGCAGTGGGTGGCAGTGACGCAGGTGGTGGTGGTGGTTGAACGGTGGTGACAATGGTGGGTTACGACGATGGTAGCAATAGTTGTGGGTGGCGGCAATAGACGGTGGTGGTTGGATGATGACAACGATGGTGGGTTGTAATAATAATAATAATAATAATAATAATAATAATAATATATTTGTTTCCATTCCTTGAAGGAATGAAAAAAAAACACCACCTTACCAAGGAATGAAAATTCTTAAAATGAAAGGAATCTCATTCCTTATGGAATGATCCATTCCATTACTACATGGTAACCAAACATGTTTAATTTCATTCCATAGGAATGATCTATTTCATTCCACATTTGATTCCTTCATACCAAACGCTACCTAATTACTAATTGGTTATATATTTATACAAGTAGCTAAAGCCCCAATTTATGTTTATATTTATGTAAATATAACTACGTATGTAATTAATAAACATAAACGGACATAAATAAACGAACGTTCACGAACATAAATGAACAAACTCAACGTTTGTTCATGTTCGTTCATTTAACTAAATGAACAAATTTTTTTGTTTGTTTACTCTATTAAATAAATGACATAAACAAACTTCCCGTCGAACAAGTTCACAAACAACTCATGACCATTCGGTTCGTTTACATGCCTATTTTTACCTCTATTTCATGTATTTATATATCACAATTTCATGTATTTGTAGGCAAAAAAAATTAGCCAAAGTTTGTTTTTGTTATTTACCAAAATTGACTAAATCGGATTAACAACTGATAATCTAACAATAAGGAACCAATTGTTTTATAAGATTGACTAATTGATGACTTTTGATTTTTGTTTCGGTTGAGGCTAATAATCGAACTTAACAGAACCATACACAAACACACACTTAAAAGTGTTTGTATTTCTCGCTGCATCGCGCGGGCACTCTACTAGTACTACATTATAAAGGATGAGGCATGGGCAAATATGTTCAAATTGTCCAAACTTAAGATGACATACCAAAGGTTTCTTTACAATTTCCTAAATTTTATCACTTTTCTTCCCTAAATGCCCCTAGAAAATAATCAACTTTTATATGAAAATAGAAATCACCCAAACTAAATAAACACACGGGATAACAATATTTTTGAACAAATTTCATATAATGGCGATGATAGATAATAATTTATGTTACCACAATGAATAATCTTATCTTAGCTAAACTTGTATGAGTTTTAAAACTTTGTCATACTAATACTTATATTATAAACTCTTTTCATATATATGCGTCTACCCAGCGGCAAAGTGGACGGGATGGTTCTGCTTAGGGCTGGCAAATCGTGTCTTAGCAGGTTTAACAGGTTTCAGATGACGCGAACAACACAAGTTCTAAACATGAACACGGCTCGTTTAACTACTTTATATCTCATGTATATAACGCAGTTATACGTTTTATGTACCAAAAAGAGAAATGAGGGATTTTTGCCTCTTAATTCTAATTATTTAAAAAAAGTAAAAAATGGCATAGTGTATTTTTCAGTTAACAAGTCTAATCGTGTCTTATACAAGTTACCCATTGCCAGCTTCTGCTCACTAGCTACTTTGGGCAATTTTTTAGTTGCTGGGTCAGGTTGGGCAAGTCTATTACAAACCACAACTTTTAATTTCTAAATGGATAGTGACCTTCATATGATAGTGTATACAATATCATATTATTACTACATGCTTTTGTCATGTAAATGAACTTTATCATTTAGCGAGGTGTCTTCAATGGCATGGTTATGTAGATGTGCAATGACCGGACAACTTACACAAGAGTGATGTTTATGTTTATATTGGTCTGTTACAGTAACATACCTTTGGTTTATTAAGATTTGTTCAATAATTAGTACATAGTTTTGTGGTGAACTGCAATCAGTTGTAAATGACGGTGCACATTTCTTTTATTTTCTTTCTACGAATACTTGTTAAAACATAGTGTGAACATTTCTATTATTTTTGCGTAACTTACGACAAAAAAACATAAATATCATAATGTTTTATTGCAACCCATTTGTGGATCCCGATGCAACGCGCGGATAAACCCACTAGTATAATCATTATTATCGATAACTTTTGTTTCGAAAGGGATGACAAAATAGGCAGTAGTGGTGGATCGTATGTGATGGCTAGGGTGAGCAAATGTCGGTTCGGTTTGGTTTTTACATATAACCGAAACCGATAACCGAAGTTCGGTTTTAGGAAAAACCATAACCGTAACTGATCGGTTACATCGGTTCGGTTAATTCGGTTAATATGTCGGTTATCGGTTCGGTTTCGGTTATGTTCGGTTAATATCCAAACATAAAACTTGTGCAAACTTGTAAATTTAAAATAGTTAGTACAATGTTTGGATTTTTTTCTCAAAAATATAAATATATATGAAAACGCAAGTAAAATACATGGATATACATGAAAAATACATGAGTTATAAAAGATATATTTCAAATACATAGATGTATATGAAAGATACCGGAAATACATGAAAATATGTTCCAAATACATGGATATATGTATGAAAAATACTTAAGTGTATAACTATCGGTTCGGTTTTGGTTAATTCGGTTACGGAAGAAGGGAAAACCAAAACCGTAACCGAATGGTTCGGTTTTGGCCATATGTTAACCGTAACTGATCGGTTAATTCGGTTTTGGTTATTTTTGGTTCGGTTATCG
Organism: Ambrosia x helenae; assembly: GCA_030844895.1. Classification (NCBI taxonomy): domain Eukaryota; kingdom Viridiplantae; phylum Streptophyta; class Magnoliopsida; order Asterales; family Asteraceae; genus Ambrosia; species Ambrosia x helenae. The sequence continues at coordinate 10,312,585 of CM061233.1, forward strand.
GTTCGGTTTCGGTTATTTTCAGTTATCGGTTTTCGTATGCTCACCCCTACTAAGAGGATTCCTGCTTGATATAAGTTTATGTAGATTCTTTAAGACTCTAAGAATAAAATTTTCAATCATTTATCTTTGTTTGTGTATTAACCTTGTATGATGTTGTTCTGAAACTTCAAATTTGTTTAAATAAGCGTTTGAATTGTTTGATAATGATGAATTTGGTATGTCAAGAACCTGAAATTTAATTAAAGTAATATTATATATAAAATTTAAATAAAAATGATAAAGAAAATTTTTATGTTACGAATAAATATCAAATATTTGGAAATCATATTTTACACTAATCAAATTCGCTCTACCTCCTAAATCATTTTCTTTCTATAGTTTCATACTGTAATTTTCAAAAGACAAACATCTCTGTTTAATTTATTCAATTCAAGTATATATGGTAATTATCAATATTAATTTAGAAAAATAATTTAAAATTATACTACTTACAATCAAAAGTTAAAAAAAAATCATTATTACAATTACCGCTATTTATCAAAATTTTATTTTTCATATTCAAATTAATTCATAACTACAATTATTACTAACTTCCTTTATCCAAATTTTAATTTTCATGTTCAAATTACTATGGTGATTATCATTGTTATGGAAATAATTTTAAAAATACATTTAAATTATAATTATTTCATCACTTATCTACATTTAAGTTTTCAAATTCTCATAAATATGATCTAAAAAGGCCGAAAAACCCCACGAAGATCACCTTATAGAGTGACATGTGTTCCTCATTTTTTTCTTTTATTATATAGTATGGATATAGATGACTTGTAGCCAATAATCGATTTTCGAATCTGAAAATGCGTAGATATGGATCCTTTGTGTATAACCGACACACAACTTGTATATATTTTCTGGTGTAATATTCTAAAATATAACTACAATGTTGGTTTATAATATAAAAGTAATAAATACTAAATGATAAATAAATTAAATAATTTATATATGTGTGTGTATGCATATGTATAACATCTATTATTGAAGATAGATTATATCTATATTACTATACAAATATATTGGGTCATTAAGAAGAAACACGCAAGCGAGATAGAGGTATCAGAGATGAGATGCTAAGGTGGATGTGTATGCACACAAGGTTAAATCAGATAAGGAATGATGATATTCAAAAAATATTAGGAATGACTAATATATCAGATAAGATAATAGAAGGGAGATTGAGATGATTTGGGCATGTGAAATCGACATAGCAGTTAGAATAGTATAAACCCTCACCATGAAAGAGAGGAGGAGCAAAGCTGGCTCAAATTGTCTTGGGATGAGTAGGTTAGACATAATTTGATAGAGTTGTTGCACCTCTCTGAGAAGCAAGGACATATTTCGTGATAGGAGTTTGTGATGACCTAGAATTAAGGTCAAAGAGTTTTAAGGGGAGGGGTACAGTTTAAGGCTTGTGTTTGGCTTATTGGCCTAGGAACGCTTTCGGTCAACTTTGCGTGTTCTATTTTTATTTATTCTCTAACTTATTTTTTATTTATATGTATTTCTTATTATTACTATGTTTTCTGCCATCTGTCCATGTACATGTTTTTACTGGTTTCGGCCATCTGTCCGTGTACATTTTTTTATTTGGGGTTTTCACTTGAAGCAGTCCCTATATCCTTATAGATATAGATAAGATGTGCCTACGTCCTACCCTGCCAATAACTTTTAGTTATCGTGAGATTTTTTGAGTATGATTGTTGTTCTTTTATATCTATGAATATAAAACATTTTAGATGGAAAGCAATATATTTACGATTAATGTTATTAGAAAGCTTGACTAGTTTTAGGGATAATCGTGTTTGCCTTTCAAAGAAAAACTCTAAAAAACCATATTATTGTTGTGAAACTAGCCTAATAACAAGAATATGAGAAAAGATAATAGGGAGAGAAAGAGATGTTTTATTATTGATAGGTGTGTTTACAATGAGGTACAATGAGGGTATATATAGGAGTACAAAACTTGGAGAATAAGTTAATCTAATTAAGGAGGTGATAACCACATTAATGTAATATATTTATAACACCCCCCCTTGGTTATCAACTTAATACGCTTTGAGATGCTGCCTCGTTAAAAACCTTGCTAGGAAAACCCAGAGGGACAAAACCATAGCTAAGGGAAAAAGAGTGCAGCGCGTATTGTCTCCCCCTGATAATGTTGCCTCATTAAAAACCTTACTAAGAAAACCCAATGGGATAAAACTTAGTTAAGGGAAAAAGAGTGCAACTTGTATAATGCTCCCCCTCATATGAACATCTATTCTCCAAGTGATTGGTGTAGATCTCCGTAGAATTACTCAAATATTTTGTAGTCAATGATGTGCGTCTTGATCACTTGGCGTGAAACTCTTTAATTCAAACAGTGATGTATGATATTCATTCCAAACTTTTAGTCCCTACTCTCGTAAGTGCAATTTTTTAAGTTGAACTCTGTTTGTAAAACTAATGTCTCCTCTTCTCGTGAATAAATGTCACAAAATCAATAAATGTGATGTGTTATATTCCCTGCATCTACAAGACTAACCAAACTTATTTTCATGGGTTAGTGAAATATAATCAAATATCGCTCATACCTGAAATATTTGTTTTAACTCATTCTGGTGTCTTCCCGCTTGACATAGGCTATATATTATGATAATAACTTCATACGGAAGATATAATAATCATGAATACCTAGTAAGACACTAATGCCCATGTGCATTTAACTATGGTACTTCTAGAATGAAAATCTCTACTTTGGTAGTAGATTAAATGAATAATTTTCCATATCAAGTAATTGGACAACCTTTAATGCACTTTAAGTGTGAGTTATGTTCATTTTAAAATGTCCCACTATCTTTTCAAGATATACTTTGATGGATTGGTAAACATATCATTACACATATACTCGAATTGTTGGTCAAGCAACAAGTGCACTATGTCAAGGACTTTCAAAAAATTCACTCTTTAAAAGTTCTACAGAGTCTCTCGATGATGCCTAGGCATTATCACTGTAAACTGCGATTATAGTGAACTTTTAAGAGAGAACTTATGTCAAAAATATATAATATTATAAGCCTATATTCCTCTTTGTAGGAATACTTCATGAGTTGTACAACACTCAACTCAACTATTTTAGTCCATATTTATTTTGTTAACTTTACAAAATACTTGATATCGATGCATTAGGCATCATCAATCCATCAAGGACATTTTTCATCTTGACCAATTAATGCCAGTGCATTTACTCTTTAAGAGCTTTGGTACATGAAATTTATCATATAGTAAATCAATTAGAAAAATCAAATTCATCCATTTGTCCAATCTATATTGTACTATTGTTATACATTGAAGTATCATAATCACCAGGTTTAGTTTATTACCTGTAGTGTATTGGTGCATAATAATTACATCCTATGATGTTTCATATTACCTTTTAAGCAATCAGTTGCTTTAGGATACTCATGAGGAGTTCCACCTATATTCAATTATAAAACAAACATAACATATTCAGAATTGAATCTATTTATTCTGATCATAACGTTCTCGAGAACTTACGTTACAAGATTTTGACACATTAAATCCTTCATCATGTATTTTCATGTAAACTTTCAGTGTCAAGTGAATCATGATATTTATTAGACGCATTTCAATTCTCTCTTTGCATTACCAGACTAATAACATAATGAAAAATCATTGTATCCACCACCGGAGAATGCGTCTCCTCATAATCAATTATGGGTCTTTGCGAAATTCTTGTGCCATCAATTTTACCGTATATCATTTTCTTTTCAAATGTTGATTCGCACAAAAGACCTTTTCATATCTATATGTTTTACAACTTTTGTTGTATGGACTACTGGTCCAAAACTTTCCTTTTCAATAGAGAATTCAACTCTGCCGTATTTGCGTCTTTCCATTTTGGCCAATCATTTCTATGTATTCATTCATAGGCAGATCTTACATCTTGATCCTCATTTCAAGCGCTACATTACATAAAATTTATAACGACGTCGATTTTATTTTGATTCCATACATTTCGTAGACATGATACTATATAACGAGATCTCTTTATTTTCAGGTACCTGAGGTTCTTCTAGAACCATCATGTCTAATGTCTCTTCAGGAGACCTTTTTACTATAACCTCGACTTGACCATCTTTCTTACTTGCTCCAATTTCTCGAGGATTTTTATTTATTTTTTGGAATCGACTAGTCTACCACGCTTCAGGCGTGCAATAGGCTTATTGTCAATATATGATTGTCCTTCCCGACACTCATCTTAAATGGAGCATTAGCAGTTGGTATATGTGACTTGATTAGCTATTCATCATATTTAGGTCAGTTAATGCGTCTGGTAATTAATTCGCTAATCTCTGTGAATGAATTATCCTTTGAACTTTTGGTTCACATTGTTTAATACGAGGATCAATGATATTTCATTCTAACTCATTTCTATTTCCAACTGCATTTTATCTCCCCCTGATGTTGGGAATGTTAATCCATTGAGATGGATATCAATTAATTGAGATGTAAATAAATCTCTTGTTGAAGGCTCTATAAATCATCATATATTCCCAATAATCATCATATATTCCCAATCACCTTTTAAGGTTCCGTCTCCGTGCGTTGTGGTGGATCAATTTCAATATATGTCGCACAACAAAATCTTAGATGGGCAACATTTGGTTCCTGACCAAAAACCAACTATAATAGGGGAGAAACTATTACCACGTATTGGCTTGATGTGAATAAATGTTACTGCATGTAAAATCAAATATAAACTTTTTCTCTCATGATCATTGACGTTGCAATCAATAGTAGATTAGTGACTATCTCAATGAAAGCAATATGTGTATAAACATAAGCTACTAGTATTTCAATATTTAGGAATTGAATTCACCAAATATGCCATTTTGGAATAATGTGCTTGATATCTTATTAGCTACGCCATATATCACACAAACTTCAGTTTGCGCACTTGATAACCATTTAGACGATGCATCGATTTTAAATACTAAATGGTATCATGTTAAGATATGTGTATCCTTTAATCAATTCCAAAATATATAGTGATACTCACCCTATTTTATATGGCAAATATATAATTTCGCTTAAGAGCAAACATTACATGCTATGTATCAGATTGAAGAGTCTTTAAGTTCTTTATTATGTTCACATCATCATCGACTCGATGTGGTCTTACCGGTCATGCCAAATAATTATGATCCATAAACTAAACTTCTAGTTTATGATCGAATATGTATTACTTGCACCCATGTAATACAAAACATATGATATGAAATAATTTATTGTAACTTCAATGTTCAAACCATCATGTTATATAATCACTCCTTTTATTTGCCACATGTGGTGGTCAATCTCATTAGTAACATGATCATTAATACATTTATGATGATCGATCTCATTATTAACTTGGCTATCGTTATAATTTCCTCATTCAATATTAGCATGGTTGATCTTATGATGATCATTACAACTTCCTCATTTACTATGATCATAACCTCTATAACGATCATTCTGTAATCATCATATTAGTAACAAAGTTGATCTCATTAACATGAACATCATAACAATTTTCACAATTACCATAACGAACTTAATTTACACCGATCATTATAGCATCGCATTTACTTCAGGGAATGGATTATAACCACAAAACTTTCATGGTGGAATCAACCAACTTCCTTAGTTATGTATATGATCATGACATTTCATTGATCATTATATTATCACGTTCACTTTAGGGAATTAGATAGAATCCGAAAACATTCATGGATCTTCATTCCCTTTTTGGATGGATATAAGGTCACTTCAAATCTTTAACCCCATTTTAAAGTTAACCACTAACATTTCGCATTCACGTGATCAAAAACTTAATCAATTAACCTACTTGGTTGATGTAGAATTACTCCACACAATAATTTTTACGTTCAAATTAAATATCGAACATGCATATTCCAACGAATGTAAATGTAAAGACTAAATAAAAACATAATATAATTTTTTTTAATATAACAATCTATATGAAGTTGATGCAACTCTCAATTATGCACCATTTAATCTTATTTTCACAAAGCACAAAGCACACATACTATACGAAAATACTAATGAGCATATGAAATTTGTAATATCTCAAAGTGTGTTAGTAGTGAAAATACAATTTTTTTTTATTTTATCAATGATAACCAAATGGACTATTCATAATAGAAATACAATTTTGAATACCAAAAGTAAAAGATTTACTCATGACATGGCAAGATAAATCATTACAAGATTGAGGATATTGAATTTGATGTATAATCGTAAAATTGATATCTTTAATATAAATATTAAAATCTTCATATATTCACACATCTTGCTACAACATATATTAATTTACCATTATAACACAAATATTTAATTTAAGGAGGAAATCAAATTTGGAATGAATTTTTTTCTTGACGAAAAAGTTTGGTCATCAATTTTCAATTAAAACATATTTTTCTTATAAAACTAAGACTCAAAATTGATTAATGAACATACGAAAAAAATATTAATTCATGCAAAATAATGATTGTAGTCCATGTATTATTAAATTAAACAAAACTAAAATTTAGTTTTTGAGGACATGAGAAAATCACCAAAAACTTGTAAATTAAATCAAAAACTAATTTTCTTTTATAAGTCAAGATGCAAATTTGTTTGCTACCCAAATCCCTATTTCCGATTACGCTTATTACTGGTGATCGAAATAATTACAATATCAGAATTCAAAGTTAAATAATTAACTTAAACAACCTGATTGGTTAACTGTACATAAATTGTAATTATACTAAAATAATGATATAGATCTCAAACAAACCCAAAATCGTATGAATTACAATATGGATGGTTTTGGGGGATTGAATACAAGAACAAAAACAAGTTAATGACGTACCTTATATTAATGCGATCTAACTCCAAACTCCAAAAGCAACTCGTGCTGATAACGTGTTGTGAAACTAGCCTAATAACAAGAATATGAGAAAAGATAATAGGGAGAGAAAGAGATGTTTTATTATTGATAGGTGTGTTTACAATGAGGTACAATGAGGGTATATATAGAAGTACAAAACTTGGAGAATAAGCTAATCTAATTAAGAAGGTGATAACCACATTAATGTAATATATTTATAACAATTATAGCTTGGTTACTATTTTATGATTTTCATCTATGTTATTATCAAATGGCGTTCTAGTTCTAGCTACCTTGTTCATCTTAAAGTTACCTTATTGAATGGCCTTTAAGAAAAAAAAGAAGTTACCTTGTTCAGCTTAAGTTTTTATTAGACATGATAAATTTATTTCTATCAGTATAAGGTTATATTGGAAACCCTTGTTATATGGTAAATTCTGGAAACTCTAACTTCCCGACTTTTTTTTTTATATGAAAACTTTAGGGTATGTAATATACATGATTTTAAGCATTTTGGGCTAAAAAATGGAAAAAGCGCCGAGCCATTTTTTTAAAAAAAATAAAAAACCGTCTTCGGGTAACAAATGGTTAACACTTGTTAGTTTCGCTTAACATGTGTTAATTCAAAAAGGAGTGGCGGCGCAGCTTGTTGCCCGCCTACCTACCATCCTTATGTAATTTACCCCTTTTTTTTATCAATGAAATCTATTCCCTTAAAAAAAAAAAAAAAAAAAAAAAATTACTCGGCGCTTTTTTGATTTTTTTGGCTCAAAATGCTTAAAATCATGTATATTACATGCCCTATTTTTTTCAAAAATAAAAAAAATTGGAAAGTCAGAGTTTCCAGAGTTTACCATATAACAAGGGTTTCCACATTATCCTTTCCCAATTTATTTCAAGACAAACAATCATCCTTGTCTAAAATTAAAGGGACCAAGTTGAAGCCAAGAACTTTCTTTTGGTTCAATGATATTGGTGAATTTTCAAATCATAAGGGCTCAAATTTCATCGTGAATATTTAGGTGGATTTTAGATAGTGTAAAATTAGGAGTGTGTTGCCATCTTAAAAAAAAAAAAAAAAAAAAAAAAAAAAAAAAAAAAAAAAAAAAAAAAAAACCAAGTGAAAAATAATGCAGCTTTTAAGCCAGTGTAATATGTTGGGCTCTTGGATTTGTGAGTTGGGTTAGAAATAAAAAGGTGAGTTGGCCCAAACAATTTTTGTGTATTTGCCGTTTGGGTCTATCGGATATATAGAACTATGGGCTCAGTTGGGGTTTAGATTCTAGGAAAACTTAGGTAGTTATTAGTAGTTAGTGGTTACTGGACTACTGGTTATGACAAATGGTAATAATAAACATTAAAAATTACAAGAAATCAATTTTTTGAATATGTTAATAACAATATATAGGGCTTTAAACGAATCAAACGAACACGAACAAGGCCCTTTTCGTGTTCGTTTGTTAAGAAAATAACGTGTTCACGAACTGTTCATGAACACTTACCGAACGAGATTTTTTGTTCGTGTTGTATCTATTAATTCTAAACATAAGGAAAAGTAGTATAGTTTAAGATCTTAGGTTTGAGCACTATGATTTTTAGTTATTCTTGCCCTCTTTATTCTTTTACATTTCTTCATTCACGCCCCTTATTTTTTGTTTTCCTTTTAATCTTTTGGTTCTCACATTATAGTAGTCGTTATTATTTATTACCTTAATAGTTATTATTACATAAGTTTTTTGAGTCGTTTCTCTAACTTGTTCAATACTGTGATATTGTTTTTTATATTAATGCGACATGCTATATTTTATCTATTTTATATCTTTTTATGTATATTTCGACTATTTTTTGTTTTCTCTTTCGACTGCTATATTAATTATGACATGGTAATGAAACGAACTTAACCGATACCAACCAAATCCCGCAACGTAGTGCGGGGTATCTCACTATAGACCCAAAAGAGATAGATATGTTTTGATTGAAAACAATGCTTCTAAAGAAACGAGTCATATAAGTATGAATTTATTTAGTTTAAAAGAATTGTAAAAAAAAAATACCCAGCTCTGCCGCAACGCGCGAGTTTCCCACTAGTTTAAAGCATAAGGTACAACCATAAAATGATTGTAAATTCGTTTTTTAAACATTAATTACACATTAATTATCTTATCTTAATTAATGTGTTACAATTATATTTAGGGGTGAGCGATAACTGAATTATTAACCAAAACTGAGAAGTTGACAAAACCAGGTCGAAATCAATTGATAATTGAATTAATAAAAACCAAGATAATTTAAAATCAGTTATCAGTTCTTTTGTACCCTTAGTTAACCGAAACTAACTGAATAGAAAACAAACCATTCATATATTTATGTATTTTTAGCTTTTATATGTCTATTTTATGTATTTAAAGTCACATTTCATGTACTTCTAAGCAAACTTTTTTTTTTTTTTTTTTTTTTTGTCAAAGTTGGTTTTGGTTATTAACCCAAATCAATTGAAACGAACTGAAAGCCGACAATCTAATAAAATAAACCAAATCAGTCAACTGATTGGTTAATAAGATTGATTGACCGATGACCTTGGTCAGTGGCGGATCTAAAAATTAATTTCAGTAGTAACGTTTTTTCATTTTTTTTTCATTTTAGTAGTAACGTTTTCTAAATTTTGTAAAAAAAAAAAACAAATTTTCCACTAATTTTCTAATACGCTCGCGAATTTGAGGGTTTACGGGCGCGGCGCCTAGCTTTATGCTAGGTCCGCCCCTGACCTTGGTTTCGTTTGATGCTAATAACCTAATTAAACCGAATCATGCATACCTTTAGAAGTGTCCGAATCATGGGGGCACCCTCCTTCTATACAATCTATATCTATATATATTAATACTCCAAAACATGAAATTCTACATGACACTCAAATAGGCCATCTTCCCCCATTGAGTGTGACATGTGACATTCTTCTTATTTCCATCCAAAACACTCTTTCTCTCTTATGTTTCCCCCACAATTTTAAAACGTTAATAAATTTTATATATGATATTTTTTAAAAAAAAATTACACCAAATTAACTAACGTTTTATTATCTTCCCAACGAGAACTATAGTGCTATACAAAAAAGAAAAAAAAACTAATTTTTTTGTGAGTTTTTATTCATACAGGAAAAACACACACAATGTGTTAAGCTAATTCATTAATCATGTGTAGGCAAGTCACTAATCATGTTCAAACAAGGAATTTTATTTTCATCAAGAACAGAATATGTTAAAACCACTCCTTTCAAAAAAAAAAAAAAAGTCACACATTCAAGATTACCGCCTCAATTACACCATGCAATGGTTGTTTCTAGCTCTGCTCCTCATCCAAACATACCTATTCTTTTTAATATACATTTTCGTTCTTATTTACATTATTAAAAATGTTGTTTTTTCGTATTATAGTACATTGATTTCTATATTACGTCATAACACATATTTTATCAAATCATATTAGATTTATGATGAATAAAGAACGTTTTTTTCTTTTTCATTTAATAAAAATAAAAATTTTAAATTAAAAATAAATTTTTTTTAAAAAATTGACTTTCATTAAACCACCAAACAAAGGCTAACTATTACCCAGACAGATATAGAAAGCCAAAATCCACAATAAACAAAATACATTAAATCAAAAGAACACCACCGCTCCCAATCGACTTCTCCTCCTTTAAACCTATGTTTATACCACAAGAAGCCCAATGTCTTAATGTCCGCGATCATCTCGACTACATTCGGATCCTTACTCGAAAATATTTTTTCATTCCTCGCCCTCCAAATCCACCAACAAGCTATTATTATGATCCCATTAAGCACCGTCTTCTTATTCTCTGATATGGCACAGTGCTCGTGCATTTCCACCAAATCATTAACATGAAACACGAACATCCCTGGAATACTACACCATCTAGATATACCGTTCCATATTCCCGCTGAAATGGCACAACGTGTAAGAAGATGCTCAACCGTTTCAACATTACTCTCGCACCACACACATAATTGATTATCCACCGGAATACTTCATCTCATCAAAGCCATCTTAGTTGGAAGACAGTCCAAAAAAGCTCTCCACATGAAAATATTGCGCTTGATAGGAACCCATTTACTCCACGTAAAGCCAAAACGCTCGTTACTGTTCTCCGTACCATGTAGATGTTTTTTGACCGACGCCACAGTGAATCCATATTCTTTACCATCGCTCCAAACCCTGGTATCTTAGTTGTCTCCTAGTCTCACCTGCTGTAACAAAATATCCAAATTATGTTTATTATTTACCTCTTTCACGGTATAAGGAGCTCGACTCCATTCCTAAGATAAAAGCCGAGAGTTCCGTCGTAAACTCAGACGTCCACAAACAAGAACCCGTTTATTCCTTTCAATATTAAATAAATTCGGGAACTTGTTCTTTAACGGCTCCTCACACAACCACGTATCTAACCAAAACCGTATTTGTCCCTGTTAGCTATCAAAAGAAAGAAAGAAGAACAGAGAGGAAAAATCAATCAATTCATAGCTAAAGATCGATTACAATATGATACCCTGTATTTATACATCCAAGTTCCCGCCCATAACTAACTAACCCTCTAAGTATCATTTATTACAAAACAGTCCCTCAAACTCATATACTACTAACATAACTCCCCCCCCCCCCTCAAAAGATTTTTGTCCCCAAAAATCAAAAAAGAGGAAAGAAATTTTGCCAATTAAATCTGGTCCATCATGAGAATCTTTCCTTGATGTAGTCAACATAAAACTTCACCCTTGAATTGCATCATCAGGAGGTTGGACCTTCCAATATATCAAAACTTGAATTGTTCCCTGTTGTCTTGTTTTTAGTAATGAGCCTTGATTATATTCCTTGACCTTGATCAATTGTTTTTGCATGTAATATGTTTTCCCAGCTCCCATTGTTTTATGTTTGCAGCACCCTTTGAGCAGGTGATGAGGATGTACCCTTGCCTTTTTTTTCTTTGATTTAGTAGAAACAGGCTTTTGCTTCTCTGAACTATCATCAAATGTTTATGTATTTGTGTTGGATTTCCCTTTCTTTTTCTGTAATCCTTTATCCGCTGCTTGTTTGGTTGACCCACTTTCACTACTCGTGTCATTGAAATCGGAAGAGCCGCTAGTTTCTTATCCCGATTTAGTAACTTAAGTGCAGTCCGTATCGATGGACAAAAAGACAACAGTTTATGCGCATCCAGGAAAACAAAGGATGCTGGTAAAACAGAAAGTGAATCAATCCAGCTACCATGTTCTATGGCATCCTCCACTGCAGCATCCAGCATGTTAACTGTCGATGGGTGAACAAACAAATTTACCAAGGGTTCCTTTTGGGCAATGGCAACCACACTAAAGATCCAATGAACTCCAGCACTAACTAATCCAAGAACTTGCCCTTTCTTCACCAATCCATTGATCATTGATTGGAAAAACGATCCTTCAACAGCCACACCGGCCGCACCGTCCATTTCTTGCAGTGATGGCTGCAATGAGCTCCACAATGCTGATAAATTCATAGGGACAGTAATCCCTCTAGCAGCCCCACGGACCATAGCATTAACACGTGCAACGTACGCTGGTGTGTACGACTGTCCAGCTTCAAACCTACCTTTTATCAAAGATCCAAGCCGAAACTCCAGCACTGTCACAAGCAACTCTGAACCATCTTGATACTGAGCCGTAATCTCCGCAAGCGCAATCTGACTACACTCTTGAAGCCAATCATTAACCTCCTCACAAACATTATTCCAATACCAATCCGATATAATTTCACCATTAACCAACATCAATGACGAGTCATCAGCCACAACAATCTGCGCTTGTTTCTCTTCCTGATACAAATCAACACCAACACTATCCGCTAAACCAATAAATGAAACAAGCCGTAATTGATCCCTCTTGATACCATCACTGTAGTAATATTCCTTCATGGTCACAATAAGAAACAATGGTTTAGCTTTCCATTTATGCCATAAACGCCTTACCATCACCATCAATTGAACTTGATTATTTGGGTTACCCATAAGAACTTCATCCAATGTCATTGCCTTCACCTCTTGTGGTTTCTTTATTATAAGGAATTCACTCATCACAACATCTTTTGGTTTTGAACAGGTACAAAGAACCCAAGATAGTTTAACATCTAAGCCAAAGCCACTTACATCACTTGCACCACACTTAGAGACCAGTGTGTTATCATGTGAATTTCTATCAAATGCATTCATATATCCAGCATCTTCAACCTTATCAGTCTCTTTATTTTCTTTACCCATCTTTAAAGAAATTTTATTGTTATAGTTGAAACAATAACCTATGACATGGACTTCATGAGCAAAATTCTTCTTCCTTATATTTTTATCAACTGCTTTCCTTTCAATCCACATTTCTTGATTCAAAGTATCATTTTCATGTGCATCCTTAATAGAATCAATATAGACCATATCATTCTTATTAACATTCATACTTTCCTTTGAATTATCGACCCTACCAACATTTTCAAGCATCACTTGGCCCGTGTCTACCATCCAAGGTCTTTCATCCGTCTCTGTTACATAAATCTGATTATCTTCCATCTTCCAATTCTCATCAAACCTTTCCACTTGCTTATTGGTCAGCACATCCACTTCTTTAGGCAACACAACACCCTCAAACACTTCTTGAAGCATTACAATCTCATTTTCCATCTTCTTCATTGAATCATCACCCAATTCTTTACCTATAACCTGTAACATCGCAAAATTTTCACCAAAATTTTAATACATAAAAAGCCCTTATATATATATATATTTTATTACACCTTTATCATTAATATTATACAAATGTGCCTAAGTCTTTATTTATCCTAACTCACAACTTATATACATACATAAATGTATATAAATAATAATAATAATAATATGATTCTAAATAAATTTTTTGTTTTTCACATACAAGATTTTTTTTTAAATAAAGCCTTGAGTCAAATAGTCAAAGTCCTAGTCAAAGTCTTAGTCAAACAGTCAAAGTCTTAGTCAAATAGTCAATTCATCATAAAACCTTACTTTATGGTGTTGACCAATTTTAATGGCCAATTGACTCCAAAACTAGTATAAAAACCCACCTATGACCCATTATACTTTGCACCTCTAAATCGATTGTTTCAATTCGATTAAACTTTCCCTCATACCTTTCTTCTATAGTCTATTACTTCTACAATTGAAGCTTTGATTATAAGCTCTTGTAATTAGCGAATTGGAAGCTTGATATTCTTTCTTTTTCGTTTTCTTCAATTTGGACTAGCTACGTTGTTGAGTCTTTGGGATTCGCCTCGCATACATTCACAACACATTATTCTATTTTTTTTACGAGACATAACATTTTGCTAAGGTGAGTTTTACATAGCCCCTTTTCTATTTATCACCATTTTTTGGGGTGAAACATGTTTTTAACATCATCATTGCAATTCAATCATCAATGTGTCTATGTGTTTTCTATGTTGCATTATGTCTTGAGCATGATTAGAGTAAGCACCATTCTAGCATAATCATTAACATTGATCAAGCCGGCGGTAAACATTGATAGATCTATTGGACTGACAATCCCACCCGGATACGTGCCTCCTACAAAGGTTGCGTGGGTGTTTGTTATCGTATAACATATTGGACCATGAGCGTATGGTATGTATCATATTATAACAGTCATCAGGGTTGATTATGCACTCGATTTATTTCTAGTATGTTCTCACATATGGACTAGATTGACATGACACATGAATTGCACATCATTTTTATTCAATTATCAAAAACCTATGTAATTCTCACCAACTTTTGTTGACCCAAAACATTTTCAACTTAACATGTTTCAGGTTCTATTTGCTTGAAGATTTGAATTGATGCTTGAAGATACGTGTATAGATTTATTCAATTTGATGTACAAATTCTAGAACTATTGTATGTAATTCATTTAAATCATTTAATGGAATCTATTATTCACCATGAGCTACTGAACAATCATCAATACGTGACATCCCGATGTTTCCGCCATCGGTTGGGGTGTTACATAACCCTCCTATACATACCATTTTCATCTTCTTTAATTTCTTTTCCTAATTCACTATTATCATCATTCTTTTCATCTTTGATTTCCAATTCTAATTTCTCCCTATCAATGATTTCCTGAGTCTCACCTTCAACCATACTAGGCAATTCATCAAACACATCAACAATAAATGCTTGTTGCTGCCTATTCACGGATTGTTTATCCCATGATTCTTGAATCACATCCCTAGCCCTTTGAGGCATTTCCTCAAACACTTGGTGGACAGATTCTAATTTGGTAAATTGAGAACAATAAGGTGATTTGATTTGATGTTTGAGTTTTATGACAAACTTACATCCATCCGAATCAGATGATGCCATTAAATTTGAAGAACGGAAACCTTCTGTTGATTGTTCCTGTTCTGTGTAGTTCAGATATTGCTTCTTTTGTATCATCATATTGTTTAATAACCTTTTCACTTCATTTGCTAATTCATTAAATTTGTCCAGGGAAAATAACTGTTCTTGTTCTTTTTTCACACGCACAAACTTCTCGTCAATTGTTTCTGTCAGAATTTTTCTCTTATTTTGTTCCAGAACATGGTTTCCTGTTTGTCATGGTGATGATTTATTGAGTATATGGATTATTATTATTATTATGAAATTTGTAGGTAATACTATTATTATTATTATGATTGTTGGGTTTTTTTTTGTGAATTGTGAATGTGGGTTATTAATGGTGGTTTATAGGTTTTGCAAGTGATAGTTATGGTGGTTAATGATGGATGGTTACAGTTGTTAATGGTGGTGATTGAAAGAAATGGTTATGGTGGTTGTCGATGGAATGGTGCTGGTTGAAAGAAATGGTTATGGCGGTTATTGGTGGTAATGAGCGAAAAAGAAACGGTTATGGCGGTTATCGGTGGTTGGTGGTGGTTGGTGATGGATAATGGTGATCGAAGGCCAAGAACCGGTAGCTCTGATACCAATTGTTAGCTATCAAAAGAAAGAAAGAAGAACAGAGAGGAAAAATCAATCAATTCATAGCTAAAGATCGATTACAATATGATACCCTGTATTTATACATCCAAGTTCCCGCCCATAACTAACTAACCCTCTAAGTATCATTTATTACAAAACAGTCCCTCAAACTCATATACTACTAACAGTCCCCCATTGCCAATTTGTCCTCGAATCATACTATTAAAACCGATGCCTTGTACCTTGTGTTTGTTCCAAAACATCACACAATTTTTCCATGCGCCTGTAATAGAACTATTAACCGGCGCAACACCCCAACTTTTACTTGCACCATGAATAGAAACAATGACTCTCCTCCATAACGCCATTTGTTCATTATAAAACCTCCAAAGCCATTTACCAATCAACACTATATTATTCATCTCTAATCTTTCTATTCCCAAACCTCCATCTCGTATAGATTTTGCAACTACTTCCCATGATACCCAGCTCATCTTTCTAAGATCATCTGACCCACCCCACAGGCGCCTTGAAAAGCGAAATATAATATGTAGGCAAATTGTCTAGAACCGACTTGATTAACGTCACCTGACTACCAATAGACAAAGTGTTAGCTTTTCATTTCGACAACCTTCTCTTGAACGTGTTAACAACCGGGTCCCAATTCGAAATCCTATTCATGTTCGCCCCGCCTAAACAAAAAAAATGGAATATATCATGCTTTACAACCCAAGGAGTCGGCTTCAATATTTAAATCTTCAATATCAACCACAACTCCATACAATACCGATTTATGTAGATTAATTTTCAATCCGGAACACAAAAAGAATATCCGCAGAATCCTTTTCATGTTCACGAAATTGAAATTAGACCATTCCCCCATCAAGATTATATCCGGCTCTCCCACATACACACCATCACCAATCGACTTCCTAACAACTTCAGCAAAATCGTCGCGACCAAGCCAAGAATTGTTGAACCTGAATGGTTTAGGCCTAAAATTCCTAGAAATGGTCTTCAGCACTAAGGGATTGTGATCCGACTTGTTTCTTTCAAGCGCTACATACTCCACATTCGGCCATTCCATGAAAAAATTTCCAGTTAACAAATATTCGGTCAATGCGACTTAATTTATCTCCGGCCACAAAAGTAAAACGCCTCCCTTTCAATGAAAACTCATGTAGATTCGAATTGTCTATGAAATCATTAAACTCATTCGCCTCAGTCGGGTTAAAAATAGAGTTTCTCCTTTCACATTCACTTCTAACCGCATTAAAATCTTCCGCGATCGTCGACAATCTGTTTCCTTCACCTATTAAATCAGCAATCGTCACCCACAAAACCCGTTTAGCTACCACGTTATGAGGTGCGTACACATTTAGCAAATGACTAGTAACCCTACAACCTTTGATGTTACCCGAAACCAATAAACAATTCGACAGTTTGGTCATTTCCATCATAGCAAATACTTTAGGATCCCATAATGATAATAGCCCTCCCGATCTACCGACCGAAGCAACCCAATCAAAACAATACTCCCCTCTCCCCCAAAAATGCCCAACATCCACCGAATCCAAATCCACAAACTGTGTTTCTTGAATCATCATAAAACTCACCTCGTGATGAACCCGTAAACCTCGAACCCAATCCGCTTTACTTAAATTCCTTATCCCACGCATATTCAAAGAAAGAACGTTCATTGTCCACCTTCTTTATAACCTTCACTTCGCAACACCTATTGGACTTTAGGTTAAAAATCATTCAAGTCATCCACACCAAGTGCTTTACCCAAGTTAATTGTTTGTTCAGCTTCATATGCAATCGAAACCTGAGCCTTATCTACAACCGTTTCTTGAGCACAAAGAGCAACAGCCAATTGTTCTTCACCATCACCAACCTCGTCACCTACAATTGCGTATTGAGATCCGGTGTCACAAACCCATCATTGGAAACCCTCTCCTCATCATCACTGTGAACTGCATTAGAAGAAATAATACCAATAATCCTATCCAACACATACGGATCATTGTCGTCCCTAAGTTGTTTCTTCGGCCTTTCCTGTGAACCACTAGACTCACCCCTATTTTTAAACAATTGTTTTCTTCGAAACTTCTTACGAACTGCCGTAGAACAATCTCTCGAAGCCGGATTAGTATTCGCCGAACACTCCACATATCTCTGTACACATATACCAACACTGTGCCCAACATATACATTCTCTTACTACCACCGTGCCCAACATTTACAGTCTCTTCCACACCTTCATGATCCTGAATCTCTCCCATTTCCACCTCGTCCGCAGTCCCCTTCACCACATCAACATTCCTATCTACTCCCTCCTCCTCATTATGCCCCCGAGAATCAACACCCGTATCATCCTCCTGCTCCACCGTCTCCGAAACATAATCGAAGTCATCCACACACTCTGGAACCCATTCCCTCACATATTCATCAATTCATACATTAAAAGTTAGACCCCTCCAACTAATGTCAACTCGATGCACAATTCTACTACAAGACTTAGACAATACTCCAATGTAAGCATAAGTGAAATTATTATCATCTACCGACATTCTCGCCGACTGCACAACCCTACCAAAAATACTCCCAATCAAATCTAATGCAAGTTAAACCGGCACACCATGCACGTGTAGCCATGCTATTCGCTCAACCTCCTTATAGTTTCCATCCTATTTGTACAATCCCTCGAACCAAGTTAACCACACATTCTTATCAAATAAAAATCACTCAGTATCCTCCATGCAATTAAACACTAACAAAGTTGAGAATCCACTCACATACTTAATGCACACTGAGTCCACCGTCGGCTCCTCAACAATGTCATCAAAGAAGTCAATGTATTGAATCAACCACCTTGCCGACTAAAGCCAATCCCTTCCACTGATAGAATATCTCCACACTGTCGTCCACTATAATAACATCCACTTTGTTCCTATTCAGAACCGAATCAAGGAAGGATCTCCCACCTCCCACAACATTACTGTTGTCTCCTTGAACATCAAAATTAACACCAGAATCATATGCTCCCCTTATATTAGGGTTTGCATGGGGTGCATGTTCTTTCATTGTGGCCTTCCCTTTTAAATCTGTCTTTGCCTTATCGTTCGTATCTCCGTCCACAAATCTTGCTAGGGCCACAAATAACTTGTACGATCCTACCCATACATCAACCATCTCCCCTTCCAACCTTTTAACATCATGAACATCCTTAAAAGAAACAAACGCAAACCTTTTCCCCCCACCTATCAAGTTTCCTGGCAATATACGATCCCTCATACGCACCAAAACCTCCAAATACCTCATTCAAATCTAAAGACGAACACTTCAGAGGCAAATTTGAAATGAAGAACTTCGTTATTACCTTGTTATTAGCCGCATCATGCTGAGAATTCCTTTTACCTTTCCTTGATGGAGCCTCCTGCCAATCCTCTTGAGATCGCTGCCTAGAATCGCCTGACATTGTCGGAGGAATTAGGGTTTTTTTTAAGGGAAATAGATAGATGTAAATAAAAATAAATTTAGTTTTTTTGTTTTGTTTTTTGAAAGGCTTAGTTTAGTGGAAATCCTTGTACAACCCTAACCTAGCGGTCCCAAGGTCGAATCCCAACCCACACACCGATGTCCTCTTGCCTAAGCTCAAACCGTTATATGGATTTTTTTTTTGTGGTGTGTATGGATCAAACCTGTGACCTACCCTAGAATAAGATAGGGATGAGCATACAAGGCCGAATACCGATCCCGTCCCGTCCCGATCCCGATACCGTACCGAACCGATACCGAACCGAGGGGATTCAGGATCGGTATCGGTACCCATATTTATGAATTTTCGGTTTCGGTATTATCGGTATCGGTACGGGATCGGTATAGTATCGGTATTTTAAGACAAAATACCGATACCATAACGGTACCGAACCGATACCGTACCGTATGTGTTCGGTATCGGTATTGGTTTTTTGGACTCTTCGGTATCGTTATTGCCGGGATCGGTATCGGTTCGGTACCAATACCGTCCCGAGCTCATCCCTAGAATAAGAACTCTTAAAGAAAAACTCACCCTATCTCAAATCAGTTGGACCGGAGATCCTTGGCAAAAATAAATTTAGTTGCAATAGAGAAAATACGCCATATGCAAGTATAGTATAGATCCAGTTTCCAAGTCGGATACAACTAAAAACCCTCCACTCCTTAACCTTCAACAACAACAACAACATAATAATAATAATCGAATCTCTCTTCAAACCCTTTGATCAAACCCCTAATATTTTATACAATTCATCTTCCCCAAATGCACTTCATAATCAACAGGTATTATTATTATTATTCTCCTAATCTTTCCAATCTTTTATTTTCTTGTTTTAACCATATGTAACATTGTTTTCTTTCTTGTTTTTTGCTTCTAATTACGTTAAAGATTGAATCTTTTTAGTTTCTTGTTACACAATTAGGGTTTATATTGCAAAAAAGATTATTTATTTATTTGGGTTTTGATCTTTTTTTTTAGCTTCAAGATGATGATGATGTCATGATGATGCTACCTGTGAAACTGTAATAGGGTTAGGAAGTGTGTTGTTTTGTTGAATGGTGTTTATATGGAAACATTAAAAGCATCAGAAACCCTAGTTGAGGGTTTAATGTCATCTAAACAAGATAAAGATGGGAATTTATTAGGAGGTAAGTTTTCGGGCGTTTCGCAGTCGTTTGATTTGGGGAAAGTGAAATGTGAGGAATCTGCGCTTGCGTCGGTTGCAGATAGTGTAAAGGGTATTGATCGGGTTGATTTAAGTGGCCGTGGAGATGGTGATGCTATAAAGGGTATATCGCTCTTCGTTGAATTGACTGGCGGAGTGATGAAAAAGCCGGACGGGGAATGTTTACGCGAAGAGAAGAATTGTTTAGTGAACGGAAAGCAGGTTAATGTCGATGAACAGGAACCTGGGGTCAATGTGGGTGATCTCGTGTGGGCTATAATCAAGAAACAGTCATGGTGGCCTGGGATTGTTTGTGATGTTGCTGATGCGCCAAAAGAAGTTGCGAACGCGCTGACAAGAGAAGATGATGTTTTGGTTAGGTGTTTTGGTAATGGTAGTTTTATTTGGTGCTCGCCTTATGAAGTGAGGCCGTTTGTCGGGTATTTTGATCAGTTACCTAATCAAAGTAAAGCTAAAAAGTTTCTTGTTGCGTTGGAGAACGCTGTAACGGAGCTTGGTCACCGTGTTAAAGCAGAGTTTAGTTGTTCTTGTTTCTCTAAGATGAAAATGGAGAAAACAGGTAACGTTGGTGATTTTTCGGTTAGCCGATTTGAGCCCACAGCGTTTCTTGATTATATAAAAGATCTTGGAAAAGATACTTCGATGACTCACAAGATTGATCATGTTGTCAAGCAGAGTTGCTTGTCTGCTTTTTATCGGTCATTAGGGCACCTTCAGATTCCCATGCATCAACTCAAGCCAGCAAACACCGAAGAGGAAAACGGGTATTTTGGTGATGATACTGAAAAATTCAATGAAACAAAGGGAAAAAGAAAAGGCGGTTTTTTGTCATATCCAGGTGAATGCGGTCAAAGTCAACCTGTGAAGAAGCCACGAAAGAAGTCGACTAAAAAGAATAAAGGTGTACAGGCTAATGTATGTACATCTGAGGTGCTTTCCCAGCTTCAATTTGCAGCTCAAGATTGTCTTTTTCCGTGTGAAAGTAAGAATTTTGATTCGGTTGTACGGTTTATATCTGGATTTAGGAAAAGGGCATTCAGTGATTCCTCGAGTGAAGTCCCGGTTGAGGTGCTAAATCGCCAAAATTTGCAAGAAACTTTACCCAAGAAGGTGAGAAAGAAAAAGGACAAATCCGTTGTTTCTCCGGCACCAGGAAACGACTTGAATCATGGCTCACAGTTTGTAAGTTATCAGAATGTTGGGTCGTTTAACTTTGATGCGGAATCAATGGCAAACAAGAGAACCGAATGGTCAGCAAATCAAGTCCCCATCTTTACTTTTGGATATCCACCGTTGACTCAACCACCACCCTGTAAACTCGAGCCTATGAGACCACATAAAATTGCTGAAAACGGTACATCTATGAACGCATGGAATGCTAACATCAACACCCTCCCAAATGTGAACCACATGGGAGGATTATATCAAGCTCCTGTTTTTTTCGCAAATCAATTTGGTCCAATCCCACCGTATTTTACCGGACATGGTCAACCACCAGTGGGCCTTGTTCCAACCGGTTTGACCCGTGTGCCTAAGAAAAGAGGCAGAAAGAGGAAAAACATAGATTTGCAGGCCCAGCCAGGTTCAACCACGGGCTTGCAGGCTCACCCTGGTCCAACCACGAGCTTGCCGCCTCAACCCGGTCCAATCACGGGCTTGCAGGCTCAACCCGGTCCAACCACGCCTGGTCCAACCACGGGCTTGCCGCCTCACCCCGGTACAACCACGGGCCTACCACCTCACCCCGGTACAACCACGGGCCTGCCGCCTCACCCCGTTCCGACCACGGGCCTGCCGCTTCCCCCCGGTCCAACCACGGGCCTGCCGCCTCCCCCCGGTCCAACCACGGGCCTGCCGCCTCACCCCGTTCCAACCACGGGCCTGCCGCCTCACCCCGTTCCAACCACGGGCCTGCCACCTCACCCTGTTCCAACTATGGGCCTGCAGCCTCACCCCGGTCCAACTATGGGCCTGCAGCCTCACCCCGGTCCAACCATGGGCCTGCTGCCTCATCCTGGTCCAACCATGGGCCTGCAGCCTCACCCTGGTTCAACCATGGGCTTGCAGGCATATCCTAGTTCAACCATGGGGTTGCAGCCTCACCCTGGTTCAGCCATGAACTTGCAGCCTTACCCTGGTCCAACCATGAATATGCAGCCTTACCCTGGTTCAGCCATGAACTTGCAGCCATACCCTGGTTCAACCATGAATATGCAGCCTTACCCTGGTTCAACCATGAACTTGCAGCCATACCCCGGTCCAACCATGAGCATGCAGGCTCACCCCGGTCCAAACATGAACATGCAGGCTCACCCTGGTCCAACCATGGACATACAGGCGAACCCTGGTTTAACCATAAACCCAAATTTGAATGAAAATGTCACCGGGCAGAAAAAACAAAAAAGAGCGAAACGAAGTACAGAAATTGGGGTACCCTGCATCGAACTCAGGTATAACAAAGTGCAGCAGGATGATTCAGAAGTTAAAGGTACTGCTTTTCTGTTGAAGTTTTCATCAGATCATCCTTTACCATCTATTCAAGATTTGAATTCCGTATTTTCAAAGTATGGTGCATTGATTGAATCCGAAACCCAAGTATGGAACGAAAATCTAAGTGGTCAAGTTGTGTTTCTTGATTCTTCTAGCGCTGGAGGGGCATTTTGGGGTTTACAAAACGATAAACCGTTTGGGCCGGTTCTTGTTAATTACAAGATTCAGCATCTCGCGGGTTCAGAATCTATGGTTCCGTTTAAGACTCCTATCAAGAGTCCATCCGGACCCAAACCAACGGATTCAAAAGCTGTCGTTGGTCCAACCATGATACCGGATTTGAACACAAATTCTACTGAAGTTCAAATCATCAAAAGAAGTAAAATAATTGAAGAAATTCGCCTACCGTCGTCTAATCATAATAATCTCAGTAACAATAAAGTTCATCAGGGTAGTGGAGTTAAAGGCACAGCTCTTCTTTTAACATTCTCCCAAAGTTTTCCATTACCTAGTGTTCAAGATTTAAATTCGGTATTTTGTAAATACGGAGAATTGAATGAATGCGAGACTCGGGTATCAGGCGAAAGCTTCACAGGTCAAGTTGTGTTTGTGAATCCATCTACTGCTGCAGACGCGATTCATAGACTGGACACAGACCAACCTTTCGGGCTGGGTCTTTTAAGTTACCAGCTTCATCATTTATATAATGGTCAATCTGCGGCTCGGGTTAAAAGTCCGGTAAACGCTTCTTTAGAGCTGAAAGCACCTCAAGATCTTGGGGCCATTAAGAAAAACCTTGAAATGATGAATTCAATGTTGGAGAAATCTGGGGATAGTTTGTCACCAGAGATGAGAGGGAAGTTGGAGAGTGAAATTAAAGGGTTGATGAATAAGTTGAGTGCTTTGGATGGCTCTTCTTCCTCATCTTGTCTATGATTGGTGAACTTAGTTTTTTTTTTTTTTTAAATCTTTTTTTTTTTTCATGTAGTTGGTGGGCCAAAGAATAAATTTGGTAAAACTGTTGGGCCATTTTATAATCTTGTGTTTTGACCTCTCTTTGTGATTGTTTTGTATTACATTGAGAAAGCATGAGTGTCTTTATGGAGAATGGAGATTATGTTAAATGCATGCTTGTGCTTCTACAGTGATTGTGGTAGTCATTTTTCTGTTTTTTTTTCCTAGGTGCGGTGAGTTACTTGAGAACAGCTTGCTAAAAACTCGGCCTGGCTCCTTTACACTCATATTATTTAAAATTGGTTATTATGATTTAACGAAACAAAAATCTGAACCACCCTTTGAAAACCGAGAACTGATTGGTTACGGATTTCTTAAAAATACCAAACTGATCCATGCTCACCCCTAGTTCATTGTTACAACTTATAAGAACAATGCTTAGAAGTAGTTAACCAACCATAAATTCAGGAACATGCCCATATAATGAAATAAAAGTTACAAATATTATTAAAAACATAACTTGTTCATGGTAATCCTAATACAAAATCTTTCACCATAATCAGATCTGGCAAACAATGTTTTGATTCCATTCTAAATCTTGCCAATTAAGAAATACTAAATAAAAAACAATACAGTTGCAAAGCATCACTCCATTACAGCAACACCACCAGCAGCCTTTATCTTCTCTATTATCTCATTTGCCTCTTCTTTAGTGACCCCTTGCTTTATCAAAACAGGAACTTTCTCCACCATATCCTTAGCTTCCTTTAATCCAAGATTAGTAAAAGCGCGCACCTCTTTAATAACCTTAATTTTAGAAGCTGCGTCAAATTTCTCCAACTTAATATCAAACGCCGTTTTCTCAGCCTTCTCTTCAGTCTTGGCAGACCCGGCCCCAGACCCACCTTGAGCGCTCAAGTCAACCCCTTCAACCGAAATCGACTGCATCTTAGGGTGCCTTAATCTCTCTCTAAGAGTGGGACCTATTTGCATACGTTCTTCAGGGGGTAAGGCAGCAATTTTCTCAGCTAGTTGAACGATTTTATCAGAAGGTGGCGGTCTTGGGCCATATGGATCATAAAATGGAGGCAGTTTGTATTTTTTTGGTTTGGCATTGGGGTCTGCTGGGACAAAATCATGTTGAAAAGAACGAGATTGCAGAGGGCCGGTTATCTCACGGTGAGTGGCCCGGATGCGAATGGATCTAAGCAGTGTCAAAGACTTCATGGTTTTCGTTAGTTTTTAGTATAAAAAAACTCAAGCAATGTAGTGATTTTGAGAGCAAATGTTTATATTGAACAGCATGACACTGGTCTCAATCTTCTTACGCCTGAAATAGACAACATTCCAAACATGTTTTTATCTGGAATCAGTATAAATTTTGGGCTACAAACAAAACATAATACCTTTTTAACAAATGTAAATCTTATAAGGTAAAATCTACCTGAAACTATTCTCTCTATGAAACATTCAATTTTTCACATATTGTGCACACCATTATTCATTAATCTGTTTTGGCACTTAACAGAAAATGACGGCAAATGAGACAATACATCAAACATAAGAGGGGTACGGGGATGATACGGGAGAGAAGGCTGAAAAACGGCGTAGAAGTCATAGATATAACATACGATAACACAAAACATACACTAATCCATCTTTACCTAGGAAGTAAACTGATTTCAACGGCACACGCAGTTAAATGACACCAAATTCAATCGAGCACAATACCAGGAGGCATTTGATCAAACACCTGGAGTGCATCCTTCAAATTACACCACAAATTATATATAAAAAAACATATGATAACACAAACATACATTAACCATTTAACCTATCTTTATCTAGCAAATACATTGCTTTAAATAGCACACTTGATTAAATAACCCCAAACTCAATTAAAATATAATATAAAACATTTCATCGAACACCTGGAGTGCATCTTTCAAATAACACCAAAAAATCAAAAATCAAAAATCACAAAAGGGTCAGCTCCAATCCCAGATTTCATACTTAAACCTATACAGAAACACACAAACATAACATAACATTAAACTTAATCAACAATTAAACTGACCCACTAACATAAACATAAAATATGCAGTTAAAAAAAGAAATAAAACAGTAACAAATTCAGCAAGAGTTTAAATCATTCAACAAACCGTTGTTTAAAGAATCTTGAATGTCTGTTGAATCGAAAACATTGAAGTTATTTGAAGGAGAGTCGCCGCCTATTGTATGAAAACTAAATTAGCGATCGAAATGTTTTGTATAACCAATTGTAGTTTGGTCCTTAAAGTTTTATCTAATGACATTTTAGGACCTTCATGTTTCTGTGATAGACTGATAGATTAGATTAGAATAGTAAATGGGTTTTGGGCCAAATTTGTAAAAGCCCAATAAACATAACGGTCTTTATAAAATATACTTTGGACCAATAAAACTTATGGGCTAAAATAGTGCTTAGATTTTGTCACGATGCTACCTGAAGTATCGAACCATAACCTCTAACCCTATTTCAAGCAATTAACATGTTAGTACTACATAGACACAGAAACATAAATGTTTGACTCAACAAAAGCAAGTTTGATGATATGTTTTTAAGGATATAGAAAACTCACTTTCAATATGTTTATTAGTACTTATAGCCATTCCCACACACATGCCATTTGTTTATCCATAACTCATTTAGTTAAGTCCCCGTCAATGGATTGTTTTTCCTCAAGTGGCTAAAAGAACTTTAGCCACTCGTGGCTTTGAAATATACATTAACAAACTTGATTGGATTTTATTAATCATCACAAGATTGAAAATTAATTGAACTCGTTCTTACAATCTTAGGATTAAAAACCAAAGAAGAAAGGGAGTAGAATGAGAGTATAATCTAGGGGTAGAGGAAGAATTGAGCAATGGAAATGGTTGGAAAAGATTGGTCATAGGTTGAGTTTGGTGACCAGGTAAACGAATCTTGGTAGCATAGGGGTGTGGTATTGTGGCATGGGCGTGGTCAGCTCTTGTGGACCCTATGGGATCTTCAAAAGTCAAAAGATATATTTTTGTCGTTTCTAGGAGGAGGCACGAGGGATGCCTAGACAATTTAGTATCAAAGCTTCAATTTTTCACTTGTTTTGCTTTATCTATCCGTTTTTTGGCCTCTTTGTCTTGAAAATAAACTAAACTAAGCCTATTTCATTTATATTTTCAAGAAATCCATTCCAAACGAAACACAACCCCCCCCCCCCCCCCCCCGTTCCAAACGAATTTCTCCATACCTACCATCCCACACAACCTAGTGTTGTACATCCCCACCTCCCGAATTACGACTATCCTCAACAACCCAACGTCATA
Source organism: Ambrosia x helenae (assembly GCA_030844895.1). Lineage (NCBI taxonomy): Eukaryota > Viridiplantae > Streptophyta > Magnoliopsida > Asterales > Asteraceae > Ambrosia > Ambrosia x helenae. Next base: position 10,340,129 of record CM061233.1, read on the forward strand.
CCGCCCAACAATCGAACAAAGCCTATCTTACTGGTTGCCCTTCTTCATTATGTTGGGTGTGAAGTCCTTGGGCTAGTTATTGCTATTTGGCTTATTTTATTGGATGTTTAGGAAGCCCGTTTAGGTTTTCTTGTTCACCAAGCATAAACCCTAGATTAGTCTCTATATATATCCTGTCTATGTAATTGTAATAGTTGTCAGAGCTTAATAATAAATCCCTAGTTGCAGCCCGTGGACGTAGGTTCCCCACTGGAACCGAACCACGTAAAATTCTCGTGTTTGTGTGTCGTGCTTTATATTTTCTCGTTTAGTATTGCGTGTTCGTTGTGAATCGGTTATTCCGCTGCGCCACTTAATCCTAACAAGTGGTATCAAAGCTACGGCTCGTTTGATTCACGAAACGTTTCGCAAGATTTTGTTGGGTTCGTAGGTTGTTTGTTATAGCCCTTTGGAAGCAATTTTTTTGTGGCACGATTTCTTTCAAGAAGATTTACATCTTTTGTTGAATAATTCAAGTGAGGTGGAGGTCTGTTTTTTAGTCTTTTGTCGTGAGTGATCTGCAACAAAGATAAAAGCTCCTTTTGTTTATTAAAATAGAAGTTGAATTAATTCTAAAGAAAGTGTCGACTATTTGTTTTAATGGCTCACGATTTGGTTTTCTTAAACCTTAAGTCGCCGTCAACATTGTGTACCACTAAAACCAATTGAACCACCGCTGCTGATTGTGAAGTTTTCGGGAACGCGCCGTTTACAACTGTTTTTAGCCACAATCAGGAGAGACAGGTTCACTCGTTCTTGTTTTCTGGTTAGGGTTTGTTCGGTTGTTGTTCGGGTTTTGGGTGTTCAAGTTTCGGGTTATTATTCGGGTCGTTCGGGTTTGGTTTGTTTGTCAGTTTTTGACCAGTTATTATCAACTTGAAACCGGGTTACTTTAATCTTATTTTTTTCGTTTGTCATTATGGTTGCAGACGGAAAATTGGTGATTGAAAAGTTTGACGGTTCGGATTTTAGTTGGTGGAAAATGCAGATAGATGCATTGTTGGGTCAAAAAGACTTGGATATGGTACTGGAAGAAAAACCGGAGAAAATGGATGAAGCTGACGAAGCTCTGTGGAATGCCAAGGACAAGAAAGCTAGAGGTGCTATTACATTGTCGTTGACGAGGAGCGTTGCATTTAACATCATGTCTGAAACCACGGCTCGTGGTATGATGTTGGCTCTGTCAAACATGTATGAAAAACCGCCTGCAGCTAATAAAGTGTTCTTGATGAGAGAGTTGTTCACGATGAGAATGAAAGAGGAAAGCTCAGTGACCGAGCACATAAATAATTTGAATTCTCTTCTGTCCAGGTTATCGTCTGTGGGAATGAGATTCGATGATGAGACCAAAGCTGTGATTTTGCTATCTTCACTGCCTGATAGTTGGTCCGGGACAGTGACTGCTGTCACTAACTCAGTTGGGCCTGAAGGGTTAACATTTGAAAAGATCCGGGATCTATGTAGTTAATGCGGCCGAGATCTCGGTGGGATCTCGGTTATCGGTGGTTGAAACAAATATCGGTTGAAATATCGGTCCCGATAATATCGGTGATATTTACCGATATATCACCGATATTTAACCTTTTTTTGTATCGGCCATCTCACTGATATATCGGTTTGGCCCTAAATCAATCAAAGTTAGGTTAAAATTTGACCAAATCAGTAAAGTAGAATCAATTATTACCCCTAATCGAACCAAAATCGGACCTGCACCAGCCTCCAAAGACGAAATCAAACCCCACTTAAGAATCAATCGATAGATGAAGTGAATTTGGAGCTAGGGTTTGTGTGTTTGCAAGTGTCTGATGAAGAAGATAAAAGAGGGAGGCACATAATGAACCTGGGTAAGGATTAGGGTTTATTAATTAAGTATGGGTATTTTTACATTTAACACCCTCCATCTTTCAATAGTTTACATATGGTTTCCAAACATGTAAATGTATATAAAAAATATAAACTTAACTATATATATATATATATATATATATATATATATATTTGTAAAATTATATAATATATATATGTTTTGCAATTACCGATATCCCACCGATATCTCACTGTGAAAACCGATATCCCAAATATCGGTCTTTGACCGATATCCGATATTTTTTCGCATTAACTACATAGTCCGGGATTTGGTATTGGGCGAGGATGTTCGCCGCAGGAATACTAAAGGGTCGTCTTCTGAGATGTTACATGTTGGCAGGGGAAGGGGAAATAGTAGAAACAGTGGGAGCAGCAAGGGTCGGGGCAGGAGCTCGTCTAGGGCTCGTCCAAGTGTGCGTTGTTGGGACTGCAACGAAACGGGGCATTATAGGAATGAATGTCCGAACAAGAATTTTGATGGAGGATCGAAGAATTCTAGTGGATTGAACACTGCTATGGTAAGCGATTCTGAGGATGACGCTTTGATACTGTGTGTTGAAAGCATTGTGGAATCCTTGGTCATGGATTCCGGTGCATCATTCCATGCTACCCATAGCAATGATGGCATGCAGAATATTAAAAAGGGCGATTTTGGCAAGGTTAGGCTAGGAAACGGTGAATTTCTTGATGTGACTGGCATGGGAGATTTGGATCTGGTTACTACTTGGGGCACTACTTGGACTTTGTGTGACGTCAAGATTATTCCAAGGCTTGAAACGAAGTTGATCTCCGTTGGGCAGTTGGACGAACAAGGTTTTGACGTTAAGTTTGGTGGTGGAAAGTGGAAGGTCGTTAAAGGTAATCTCGTGGTTGCTAGCGGTTTCAAGAAGGGGTCGTTGTATATGGTGCCTGTTCCGTCTGGGGAAGTGACCGCCCCTGTTAAGACGAACGCCAAAGTCGGGCTTGCCGATTCGACAGTTAAACGAGTCCAGTTTGCAGAAAAGGACTCTGGGACTTCAGGTAATCAGCTTGAGCGTATTCGGAGGTCTGAACATGTACGGGATTTTTGTAGCAGTGGGAGCATAGGAAGTGTTCCGACACCGTCTGGAAATCGACGTTGGGTTCAGAAGACCAGGTTTCCGAATGAAATCTCTCCTGAGAAGTTTCTGCTAGTGGGGAGTGTTCCTCTGAGAATCCCTGTATCTGATGGTTTGTGTCTATGGGAATCAGTTGGGATTGAGGATGTGAAGACGAGGTCTTTTGAGACCGGGTTGAAGCCATCTGGGGCTTCAACGGGCCTTTCTGTTTACTGATGATGATTGGCCGACTGTAACTAGGTTGATTGGGGATACATGGTTTGAAGTTTGGTTTGTTCTTGGGAGCTGGACCTGGAAGACTTCTGTTCCTGTGTGTGTTTGAACTTTACGGATTACTGAAGACATGGATTGCTTTGTGCTTGTTGGCGGACTTGGTGTTTATCGCAAGGCCTTCAAGTGGGAGATTGTTGGGTGTGAAGTCCTTGGGCTAGTTATTGCTATTGAGCTTGTTTTATTGGATGTTTAGGAAGCCCGTTTAGGTTTTCTTGTTCACCAAGCATAAACCCTAGATTAGTCTCTATATATATCATGTCTATGTAATTGTAATAGGTGTCAGAGCTTAATAATAAATCCCTAGTTGCAGCCCGTGGACGTAGGTTCCCCACTGGAACCGAACCACGTAAAATTCTCGTGTTCGTGTGTCGTGCTTTATATTTTCTCGTTTAGTATTGCGTGTTCGTTGTGAATCGGTTATTCCGCTGCGCCACTTAATCCTAACACATTATGAGTTTCATGCCTAATTTCCAACCGGGTGTCGAATACAATGTTTAAGACACTCGATCTTCCGGTACGTCGACTACATCACCCGTTGCTAATCTATTGACATCTCGAAAGAAAAATGGTAAACAAGTTGATACGGGGCCTTCTATACTCAAGCTCACTGGTGGCCCACTAAAGAAAAAACGTTTTAATGCGAGTTTACATTAATGTCACAACCAACCCGATCATCGTGATTTGTGTTGGTTTTAATAATTTATTTATGATTCAGATTAATTTCACCAGAACAAGATCAAGTCTAAACTTATAAAACAAATGAATTTACCTAACTACACACAACGGGAAGAAAACCTGTTATCTATATCTGTACTACATTATAAAGGAGTAGAGATGGTTAAAATAGTTACTTCATGTCAATTTTAAGATGACATACAAAAGGTCACAAGGTAAACAACTATCTTTTTGCCAAATCCTTCCCTTTATGCCCCTATGTGCAACATTTGATTACAATTGTACAAATGACTAATGCAAGTCATCCCTATTATATTTACTTCACCTTTTGATTTTCTCATCTTTAATGAATTCAATTTGAGATTCAATGCCTCACATTTTCCTTTTCTCATCTTCAATGATAAATTAAAATCAACATCCCTCAATTTAATCTCTAAAACCCCTCATATCATTGCCTTATCACACCATTTTCTTTATTTCTCTTGAAAGCTGTCATCGAATGATATTGTTCAACACCATGTAGTCTTGCACTATCGATTATTATGTTGGTAAACCAACACTTGTAATCTTGTATATTCTTTATGTATATTTATTTATTTTATTTATTTAGTTATTTAGTTTTTAAGCTTTTTGTTAGTTCTTATATATGTTTTTTCATTATTTTGTCTGTGTTTTCTTTTACATTCTTTTTATTTCAACTTCTGTATATTGTGGTTTCATGTTTATTATTCAATTGAATTGTTTAATTTTTAGGATCAAATTTGTTTTGTTTTAGAGACATCACAGCTCATCAACCCATTTCCATGTACATACATATTTTAGTTTATATTATATTCTCTAAAGTACACTTATTTCTTCTACGGTTATAATGTGATATTCGCTTCCAATTGTCATTTTCGTTTTACCCGCATGGTTTACAATAAGGAGAGGGAAGCAAATCCCAGCTTATTGACATTTGATAGTGATGTGTGTGAAAGATTTATATTGTAATATATCTTGTCAAGGCGCATAAGCACACTCATAAGAGCTAGAAACCGTGTCTTTCAGTTAACTACTCATATGGTGCGTTGAGCTGACCTTGAGCACCGCGCCCCTGGCGCGCACCTTTGACAACTTAGATTATAATTGGTGTTCACAGTCATGCATTCATATGTCATCATTTGAGTATAAATTTGAAGTTTTGTTGATTTCACTTGAAATTTTAAAATAAATTACAAATTTTTCTCAGTTTACTTTGAATGATAACATTAGAGCTTTAATGGCAATTTTCATTTTTTATAGATCCTAACATTATTAGAGAATGGCAAAACAATCCGAGCCCGATGGGAAGTTTGAAATATCACGCCTGTATATCGCATTGGCGTGTTAGATGGGAAGTTTGGTTGGGCAAATTGTGACTGTGTATCGCATAAGTGTGTTCGATAGGAAGTTTGGTTGGGCCAATTCATGGGAAAAATAATCTTTGTTGTGTTAAGAAAAACATTACAAACAAAGAATAAGATTACAACTACGAGTCACCTATGTAATAAAAGAAGAAACATAAATGATCAAATAAGACATCTTACAATCAATTACATCGTAACTGTAAATACTCGAGTTTGTTTTTTTAAGTTTGGGTTCGAGATTTCTGTGAAAAAATTACCCTCTTTTAATTTGGAACTAATGCTTTAATGATTTTGATACTTATTTGACATCTTTGTGTTTTTTTTTTAATTTACAAGTAATTGTATTGGATCTTTATGACACTAAGGTTGAATTTGCAAGGTAAAATTTGTTTTCTAGAAGGATTTTCCTCTCAAATTCTGGTGTTGCTTTAATTGATCAATGACTGTGTGTGTATATAAGCAAGAGGAGGACTTGCTTAAGAAGCGTCAATAACTACGCTCCCCATATCATTTTCTAAGAACTTTATACAATAAGTCGACCAATACGAACCAAACTTTAAGGAATATATGTTTGTCGACAGGATTTACCCACTGCAATACGCGGTGGGAAAAGTGCTCGCGTATTACAAGTTATTTTGGATCCCGCCGCAACGCGCGGGTAAACCCACTAGTAACTTAGATAAGAACAAAGTATTAAACTCAAAGATACGACTTCCCTTACCCAACTCTGGCTATTAACTAACCGCTTTTAATTTTTAAAATTGGGGGTGTAGTTAAAAAGGGTAAAATAAGATAGACGTGGAAAAGATAAGTAATTCAGAAAATTTTCAAACAAAAGGTTACTCTTGGATTGCATCCCTTAGTTTATTGTTAAATACATTAATACTAGCCATTGATGTGGAAAACATAGGTGAACAGTCTCAGGGCCGTCTTCGAAAATCTTAAAATATGTTTGGGCTCTTGGTGAAAAAAAATCGGGCCTTACCCCCGCAATATGATATAAATTCATCATTCAAATATAAAAAAAAAAGATAATATAACGTTAATTGTTAACATTATCTTCACCCAAATTAGCTTCATCCACATTAAAATCATTCACATTATAATATAACGTTAATTGTTAACATCATCTTCACCCAAATTAGCTCCATCCACATTAAAATCATTCACATTATCATCCGCATTAACATCATCTACGCCCAAATTAGTTTCATCCAAATTATCCTCGGCATTATCCTCAACCACTTAGCATCCACATTAGCATCAACGTTAGAACTAGAACTTTGAGGTAGTTTAGAGAAAAACTTGTGTAACTTAGATATACTTTTCTTTTCAATCTTTCTTCTAATTTCCTCTAGCTTCTTCTTTTTACGTTTTTGACAACCGGACTAGTATTTGGATTTGGGAGGCAAAATTTCTACACAAAAAATATTCAAAGTTTCAACAACTAAATAAATATAACTAATAACTAACAACTAAGTAAGCTTCAATGTTTCATAATTTATAAGTTTCAAAATTAAAATTTCAAAGAATCAAAGTTTTAAGCCTTAGGGTCTGTTTGGTATGTGGCAATGGAATGATGAGGGAATGAAATAGAGAAGGTAATGGAATGGATAAGGGAATGAAATGGATGATTACCATTCCATAGTCTTGTTTGGTTACACGTAAGAATGGAATGCATCATTACTTTGTATTGTTTAGTATGGACGAAAAGACAGAAGAATAAAATCGGCGGTGGTGAGTGGTGGTGGCAGAGGTAGTGGTGGTCGGTGGGTGGGTGGCGGCGGTCGGTGGTGGCGGAAGCACCGACGACGGTGGTGGTGGTGGTGGTTGTCATTGGCGGCGACGACGATGGGTGGTGGTGGTGGCTAGTGATTGTAGATAGCGACGTCTGGTGGTGATAGTAACGGTGATGGTGGTGGTCGGTGGTGGCGGGTCGCGACTGGGAGTGACGGCGACAGCGAGTGGCGGTGCGGTCGGTGGGTGGTAATGGTCGGTGACGGAGAGTGTCGACGGTGGCGGTCGGTGCTTGGTGATAAGTGGAGGTGGCAGTTGGTGGTGGGTGGCGGTGGTCGACGGTGGTGGTGGTGGTGTCGGTAGTCAGTGGGTGGCGGTGGTTGGTGACGGAGAGTGGCGACGGTGGTCGGTGGTAGTGGTCAGTGGTGGTGGCGATGGGTGATAGTGGTAGAGGTGGGTGGTGGTGGTCAGTGGTGATTGAAGTTGACAGAAGGAATGGAATGGAAAAAAAACAATGGGGTAGGATGAAATGAATATGTGGGTTTTTAGAGGGAATGGAATGGAGGAGGTAATGGATGATTCCATTACCTTGACCAACTAAACACCTTTTTTTTTTCATTCCATCGTAATGCTCAATTCCACTCCGCCTTTCATACCTGCGTACTAAACACTACCTTAAGGTTTTTTTATTTGTTTAACTTGATGCATCAACATCATCACATTCAATTATTCAAAAAAGCAATAAAAATTATTAAATTATAAATTGTGAACCTTAAAGAGTAAAGAGTTAAACTGTTAAAGGCTTTAAAATATTTCAAACCTTAAAGAACTAAAAAGTTACTGCCTTTGATCGTCCCTAGCTGTTCCCTTTTTCCCCCGCGTACAGTCCAATGTGAATATGATCGTCAGATGAGATCGTTCCTGTGTGTTGGCTGTTGTTGTTTTTTGTTTGGCTCATCCCCTTCCCTTATCCTCAAATAATAAACTAACCTAGATTTTTTTATTGGGTTTAAATATTAAAATTTGGATTGAGCCTAAATATTGGGTTAATTTCAAGTGTGAACAAATACACAATAAGCCTAATTAAAAAAATTGTGGTCCTAAAACTTCAATTCTAAAATCTAAAATCACATTAGGCCTAGTTAATTTTTTTAATATATATATAAAAAAATCAGGCCCATTTGCAGGTCGGGCCCTGAGCCGGCGACCACCCGACCCATGCTCAGGGCCGACCCTGAACAGCCCCTTCAGAGCATGGAAATGAGAAAATACATAAATAAATAAATATGGGGTTGTGTTTCGGTAACTAGATTGGTCACTCACAGGTTCCCGCAAATGCTAAAGTCCCTATCTGGGTGTCTTCAGACTGCTAGCCCGTATGCCGGTATTATCCTGATTAACTTGGCCCCGGTCCTAATAACATAAGTCATACAACTCATTGAGAAGAATGGGGGTATTGAACAACATCACATTAGTTTAAACAAATAAAGATTACATAAAGTAAACATTACATAAACTACTTTATATATTATGTTTAGCTCTAACTTCTCGACATACTTCCTCGTGCATCGCTACCGTTTCTAAGTCTTTGTGCGATTGATCTATGAAGAGTAGTGGCACGTCTTCGTTATATAGAGGAAGTGATCTATTTGGTTCTTGAACTCATGACGAAAGGCTTTGGTTTCAAACATTTTGCTTATCTTCACAATCCTCAACCGACAACGGATCAGCATGGTTGAGGTCTAAAGCGATTGTCTGAACATCCGACGTAGATGTGTTATAGTCATGTGATGCTAATGTCTTGATTTGTCCTCTTCGATTGGATGCAATTGGCTCATGCTACTTTGGCTAGTCTTTCTCAATCTACCACACATGTTAACAAAAAAAATATATCGGTTCGATTTTTTAATCAACTTTTGAATAAAAGTATTACCTGACCCATACCCATCTCTCCCATATTTCGAACACACTCACAAACGAAAGCGACAAGACAAGCCCTTCAACATGGCCGCCCGACCACATGGACGTTCTTCGTGGTCCAAATTCAAGTATCGAAGGTGTTCTAAACCCAAAAAAGTTCATTTTAATTCATAGATGACATGGTTTGAAACAATTTCAAATGTCACATATCTTGGTTGTTGACTTAAAATCATGACAATACACGCACAAAAGAAACAAGAATCAAGCATTGTTAATCAAAACACTAAACATGATTCTTATTCTTATTTGCTTTTTATAGAGGAGAAATAGATATTTTTATCCAAGTTCAAGTCGACCAACAAACTCCTTTCTGTTGGTTATAGTTATATAAACAACTTATATTAGATTAGATGTTATATTTTATTTTTTAATAATAAAATTGATGTAAATATTTGTGAATTTGAATGAATTTCTTATGGGTGACTTTCAATCTACTTAGATTAGATGTTATATTTCATTTTTTAATAATAAACAAACTTATATTAGATTAGATGTTATATTGAATGAATTGATGTAAAAAGGTTTATAAACCCAACATCATTTTCTTTTATATTTAACAAAAACAGGCCTATAAGATAACTTTCACATTAAATATTCACTCTAAAACCCTCAATCAAAGACATCCTTTAACAACTACGATTTTTGTCTTTATAAATGATTAAAGAATTCAATTGTTTTATTGTTTATGGAATTCCGAGAGCCGTCAAAACACAAAGAGACATAGGAGTCAAATGCTAATGAGAACGCACATTTCAAGACATGTTTAGCTTTGCTTTCATCACCCTTCCCTTTTACTTTTATAGTTTTCTACTCCTTAAAATCTTATTTTTCCATTTTTTAAAAAACTAAATATTTTTTAGTAACTCCATCACCGATTAGTACAAAAGAGACTCCATTAATATCTTGTTTACCAACAGGATCAAATAATTAAGAGTTTGTGTTATCGTAAAATATAGTAGAAGAAAGCTCTATTATGTATGAAACATAGTATTATTATCATCACCTTTATTAATATTATAGTTTAATGAATCTATATGTAGAGCAAATTGATTGCCATTTACCGTATAACATGCATCTTAAGAAGAGTGTTGGCTTAATATCAATTTGACTTGGTGATAAAGCTAGAGAGAAGTTCACAACCGTTTTTATCTCTGATAAGATTTTATGTTGTAGATTTGTCTCACATATATACTTTATGCAACTATATGTTTTAAGTGAGACAAAAGCAAAATTTTAAAAAATAGTAAAAAAGACCACACTTCATAGAGGTAGGGAGATATTCTATACAATAATCGTACATGCTAAAGTTTCATCCCCTCGAACTTCAAAGTAATTTTTACGTAATTTATAGGGCAAAATTCATTTTTTTATGAACTTATGGTATGGATTTTTTTTTATTTGACAATTTTTTTTATTAGCAAAATTTAAATAAAAACAACCAATTACAAGTGACAGACAGATTTAGCCAATTAATTATCACACACTTTTAACTTTTTTTTTTTTTAAAGACTAATTTCTTTTTAACTGACATTTAGATGTGATTTGGTTTATTTTATGAACTAGCCAAATATCACATATTGCAACTAACGTTTAGATGATTTAGTTTATAAAATTAATGATTGCAACTAACGTTTAGATGATTTTGTAATTATGAAATTAATGGAAGCCGACAAAAACATAGGCAGATCAAGACAAATATTAATCTAGAAAAAACACAATGATTGAGAAGACATTCTCTAGATAGAATCTTAAAGAGATCATATATCACTTGGATATAATTAGCTTTAGAAACATTAAAATACACACTAATTTCCTTTCTTAACGTGTCACAAAATCCTACCACCCTGAATGCCGATTAAAATACATCCACCAACACTACTAAATATATAATAATAATAACATTAATTAATTAAAAACCAAGATCCAAATTCCACCAAAGCAGTCATTTTTGGACTCATTCATACTAAAACCTTCAAACCCTAACCCATAATCCGAACCCATTACACCAATGGGTTCGTAGCCGACGGTCCATACCCATTCATTAACCCGCCCCATGACGACCCAATACCCGTCAGGTATCCACCACCATTGCCATTGCCATTGCCACCACCGCCAGAACTCGCACCACCACCGGATTGATCTTGCCATTCTAAAGCCAAAAGTTTTGGCTTTACATCAAGAGAACTAATTGCATCCTCATTCACATCATTCCCATCATGATTATAAGCAATTAACCTCTTTCCATAAAAGGATTATTAATTGAGTCAAGTGTCATCCCACCAAAAGGTGAACAAAGATTACCACCATGGTAGTTTTGCCCCATCACATTCACACCAGCCATTTCTGCCGCGTAACCACCGCCACCACCCATTATCCCCATCAACTGACCACCACCCCCACCACCATTGTTCTCCATGAAGTCAATAGCCCTAGTAACATTCCCATTCAAATTCTCAAACATAAAATTCGGAATATTACTAGAACTCCCAATGCCGAACAAATTCGACCCCGAAAATTGCATCGTTGATTCCGGATAAGACAATTGAAGATCGGTAGAGTTCATAATCAACTGGTGATGGTTATGATTATGGTTATGGTTATGGCTATGATTAGGGTTAGGGTTTGTATTAGTGTTCATAAACAAATGTGAGTTTTGCTGATGGTGGTGGTGGAGAATATTATTATCATTACCATTACTGTTACTGTTATTATTACTATTATTCACCGTTGGTGGCGGCTGAGCTGGATTTCTTGGAACTTGAAGAGACTTTTTTGTTTTTTCTGCAGCCGCCACCAACGGGGATATTACGAAGCGTGCCGCCTTTGGTCCAGTACCGGCGGCACGTTTTGCAAAAGTAACGAGGCTGAGTGAGTGAGTAGTTGTTGTAGTAGCAGAATTTGGTGTGTGTGGAGTCACACCTAGGACATTTGAGGGCTTGATCATGTTGTGGTCGGAGACGGCGCTCCATTAACGGCCGGGAACATGCAAGCATAGGATCTGTCATTGCTGATGGTGACGATGAGTCCATTCCTGCTTCCTCCGGAATTGTGCCCTAAACATAATAATAGCAATAATAAGTTTGATAGAGTAATTATTGTTATCTATTTGTGTCAGGAATTGTACTTTCAGAACATTCATTCAGAATGTACAGAATGAAAATGACATTCTTATTATTATCTTTTTTATAATTTATATTCATTTTTCATCTTGAAACTGCAAAAAGAAAAAGTAACCAAAAAAAATAAAAAAACATTGTTATATTCTGAAAATATGAAATAAAACTTATTATGTTAAGTGGAACCAGCCTTTCTATTCTTACGGAGTAAAAGTAAGGTTGTCTACACCTTACCTTCTCCAACCCTACTACGTTGGCTTTCCTATTTATTGGATTAACTGAGTATGATGATAATGAAGCGTGTTAAGTGGTTTACTTCACGACAAAAAACTTAGGAGTTCAAATCTTACAATGTGCGATTGTGATGTATTTATAATATAAAATTAAGAAAATTGTTGTTCAAAAAAGATTATAAACTTGTAAATGTATTTATCTAGTGTGTGGTATAAGGTCACATAGGTCACCTTATAGATACGATATTTTTTAAGAATAAGAAAATTTATTAAGAAAACAACTAGCAAGAAGCTAGAGCCGAAAGCAAAGGATACAAAACCGATTACAAAACTAGATTAACTTTACAACATGATAACACAATGCTTTAGATTAATAATAATAATATAACTAGTTTGAATCATACTGATCAGAGTGTTGTCAGGTACCTGAAACCAGTCGGGCGAGTCCATGCAAACTTGAAGCGACGTTAAACCCATTTGATATTAGGAGATATAAACGAGTGGAATACTTTTATAAGTATAGAACCAAAACCCTAACACACAGTAAGTGTGTTTAGAGTGTGTGTGTGTGTTTTAGAGCGTAAATGTGAAGTATGCAATGGGGACTATGGTGGCGAGAGTGGATGTAAATAAGAAGGAAGAAAAAGTGTGTGTGTGTGGGGGGGGGGGGGGGGGGGGGGTAGGTGTGCCTGCCGTCGGTGTCACATTCCCAATGTGGGCCTGCAGTGTTGCAACAAGAACGGACGGTTGAGATCTTACGTGTGCTTTTTGTGGAGTATGATCGTGGCCGTTAGATTGGAGCTAGGGACATATGACTGACGTTGACAGTATGATGTTTTATAATGTTATGTTTAAGAACCGAAAGATCAGACTGTTTTGTGGGGTGTTGGGTTGTCTGTAAGTAGGGCCCACTACGTCGCTTCGAACACGCAAGGCATAAATTCGTTTTGGTGACGTGTTGCAATGGATGGTTGACACGTGGAAATTGTTTGGGTTAAGGTATGGTACATTGGTTGATAATTGCCTATTTGCTAGCGTGAAGTTTTTACCCTTTGAAAACTAGAAACATTGGTTTTTACTTTTTATCGCAATTTTTTTTAATAAAAATTCAAAGATCACGAAACTAAAGATCAATGAAGATCATAAAACAAAGATCAATGAAGATAGTAATCGATTTATGATGGCGGGTGGACGCGACAAGGTAAAAAAAAATATTTGCGAGTTGTTGAAAGTGATGGTTACAGGAGGTTAGGTCCTTCGGCGAGATTTATTTAAACATAAAACAAAACTTGTTGGAATTTATGTGTGAATGTGAGTCAAATTGGTGTTGGAGTTGAAATTTACTCCTTGTCCCACAATGAAGAAAACATGAGTTGGTTTATATGTGGAAATCATTTGAAAAGGTATTGAGATCTTATGTTACATTATGTTACATTTTACTTGAAAACCTTGTCGTGCGTAGGGGTTGCAAAAAACGGGTTGGGGGCGGAAAGTTTTTGAATCACTGTGCGACCTGTGTGCACAAATCACTTACACATATTGATCTCATTAGCAAAACTATAAAGCTAGTTTTAACAACAAAGGATCATATTGTTATATGGTTAGGCAGTTCATTGGATTTATACACTGACAAACATACGAAGAAAGTATAAACTATTTTCTAAGTAATTTTCTAGTATTTTTTGTATTTTGAAATCTACATATGTTAGGCTATATGTTGTGGCTTGCGGTGAGCACCGTCGTGAGCCACCGATGTTAATCTCAAGTAATCCGGTTACACACGTCAGGCTGTTGTGGCTGAGAGTGAGCACCGACGCGACCACAACCTACAAATCCAACACGAATTCCTTTCTTTGCTCAGTGAGCCTGTGTGATCCTGCTTGCATTAGCTCACCTGTGTCGGATTAGCGTGAGGCTGTTATGGCTAGGGGTCAGCTTGAGGCTGTTGTGGCTGCTCACACCTGGTCGCTCACATGTCCACAACACAACAGAGTGTCTTAAACCTACAAAGTAGGTTTTATGAAAACTATACAAAAGTTTCACGGTCAAAGAGACAAGGTAGTTAGTTGCGTTAACGAGACCATACATTTTGCATTAGTTTTTATTAGACGATATAATATCATTAAAGATAAAATACGATTGTACGTCTTTAAAAGAAAAAAAAAGAAACATTTTTTCAAATATTCAACGTAGAAAGAGAGTTATAACATGTCAAAATCTCCTAAAATAACTATTTTTTATTTAAAAAATCATAAATAGATATATAATTATGATTATTATTTGGAAGTATTTTAAAGTTGTATTACTCATGACACAATTAAGGAGACGATTATATTCTGAGTCTAAAATTGGCACTTTGTTCTTTCTTTACACTTAAAAAGAATTTTTCATCATTAAAAGACAACTCAAAAATAAATCAAGAATTTACGTAGGCCATCATTAATTGTTCGATCATCATGCAATTCAAAATCTTTGGTGTACACCTTTTATATTTTTTTTTTAACGAAACTTGTATTAAACACCAAGGCTAGCGGGGAACTAGCAAAATCACCCGGCATACAAATAAAAAACGAACAAACACAGATCGCCTACATACAACGAACAAGAAAACAAACAAAGACAACATACTAAATCAGGTGGGATATGTTGAAGCCCCGCCACTTCTCCCAGTCCAAATCAACCAATTTCGCTCGCGCCTTAACCCAAAGGAAACTAAGTGTTTTGATATCTCCAATCGTCTTATGCAGAGAAGGATGAATTTGTTTAAAAACGATGTCGTTTCTGCAGCCCCATAAGCACCATAGGGTCGTCAAGCAAATCGCGTAAAAAACCTTTTTCTTTTTCCTAGAGCCAGCCATGTAGTTGTGCAACGTTAGAATATCACGGACGTCGAAAGTAAAAATACCACCCACATTGCACCATTGGGAAACCTGTTGCCAAACCGAGTCCGCGAAGGCACACGAACTAAACAAATGATCCCCGGATTCAGTCGCGTCACCA
Organism: Ambrosia x helenae; assembly: GCA_030844895.1. Classification (NCBI taxonomy): domain Eukaryota; kingdom Viridiplantae; phylum Streptophyta; class Magnoliopsida; order Asterales; family Asteraceae; genus Ambrosia; species Ambrosia x helenae. Next base: position 10,355,530 of record CM061233.1, read on the forward strand.
CATATCGGACAAAGACCCAAACCCACATTAATGTTTCGCCTAGCTAACGCTTCTCTAGTAGGTAGTCTATTTAGACCCGCACGCCACGCCATTATTTCAACTTTCTTTGGCACCCAATTGTTTCGCTTGAAAACCCACGCAGCCGCGTCTGAGTTCTGTACCTGCAACAGCTTCTTAATATCCTTAACCGCAAACAGCCCCATCCCTTCATGCATCCACTGCCACCTGTCCACCACGTCTGCGAGAACAGGAGGCTGCAGTGCAGCCCCAAACAGACCCATTTCAATCATAGCAGCCCCATTCAGATCACTATTACGCCAATCCCAGACCCACCCCAACCCGTCCGAGGAAACACGGTCAGCAACAGCAGCATGTTTGTCTGCAGCGACTGCAAACAGAGCTGGGTAACCAGCTGCAAGCGGACCATATCTAGTCCAATCATCAAAAGCCAAAACTTTATATTGTTACCATTACCTACTACACCTCTCATAAGCGACCCCACATCAACACCCCTCATTTTCAGCCTATCCAAAGCACCAGCGATTGCCTTCCACGGGCCCGGAGCCGACAACATACAAGGGATAGGGTTCCACGCCTAAGAAGAATGGTGAATTGACCAAATCACTTTACGCCACAGCCCTCCCGACTCGGTTCGAAATCTCCACCACCACTTTGCAAGTAGTGATAGATTATTATCTCTAAGTGACCCAAACCCAAGTCCACCCCCATCACAAGGCGCAATAACACCATCCCAAGCAACCCAATTCATCTTGGCTTTCTCCTCCGACCCACCCCAAAAGAACACTCTTCGCATACGATCCAATTTATCCAACACACCCACCGGGGCTTTGTATAAGGAGAAAAAATAGGTGGGCAAGGAGTTCAATACCGATTTAATAAGGACAACCCGGCCACCAAACGACAACGTTCTCTCCTTCCAAATCGACAATATTTTTCGAAATGTCTTCAAAATCGGCTCCTAATGTTTAATCAAGTTCATGTTTGCCCCCACTAATAATCCCAAATAAGTGAATGGGAAACAACCCATCCTACAGTTTAACAAAGACGTCATATTTTGTACATCCCCACTTTCCACTCCTACACCAAAAACGCTGCACTTACCAAGGTTAACTCTCAAACCGGAAACCAGATAAAAGCACCTAAGTATCCTCTTCAAGTTAGCCGCATTAGCCCTACTCCATTCCCCAAGAAAAATCACGTCATCCCCGTAGATGAGGTGTGACATCACAATGTCGCCATAACCACATCTTAAGCCAAGGAATAAACCCACCTCCCCGCCCTTTTTAAACACCGGTAAGTGCTTCCATAGCCAAGACGAACAAGAAAGGTGAAAGTGGATCACCTTGTCTAAGTCCGCGTTTACAATCAAACTCTTGTGTCGGTGATCCATTTACTAAAACCGATGTCCTCGCCATTGTAACAATGGCCATTACCCACTTACACCACATATTAGGGAAATTCATTTGCCTCATGATTGACCCTAAAAAATCCCAATTCAACGAGTCATACGCCTTTCCAAGATCAACTTTAAAAATCATACCTTGCCGTTTCATCTTCTTTAACCACCCAATAATTTCATTGAGCGTTAGTGGACCGTCCATGATACTTCTATCCGAAAGGAACGCGGATTGCTCCGGCGACACAAGCTTCCCTATCACCATTTTGAGCCTAGCAACCAACACTTTTGAGATGACTTTGTTAATGCAGCCTACCAAACTTATAGGCCTAAAATCCCGAAAATCCATGGGGTCATCGGACTTTGGAATCAAAGCTATAAATGAGGAAAAACACCCATTGGTTAGAATCGGATTTTGATGAAATTCCTGAAACAGGCTCACAAAGTCGCCTTCAAGACCGTTCCAACACCGTCTAAGAAACTTGAAGTTAAAACCGTCCGGCCCGGGCGCCTTATCCCCCTCACATGCCCAAACCGCGTCTTTGATTTCTGTGAGTGTAAACGGCTGGATAAGCATATCACCTTCATGACTCGATAGACGGTTTACATGCGTACAATCAATAACAGGCCCCGACCCCAATGGCTCCTGAAATTTGGCCTCAAAAAAACGCAAATGCCTCATCTTTGACTGTTGTTGGAGCAATCTCCAACACCCCGTTTATACGAACCCCATTAATCCGATTATTAGACGTGTTCGCGTTCATAAGCCGGTGAAAAAACCGGAATTTTCGTCACCATCGATTGCCCACCTTACGCGTGCTTTTTGCCGCTCGTCCATATGTACCTTCCTGTCGAAATCCAACACGAAAACCTTGCATTCATCCCTGACACTTTGCTCAGCCAAGGTAAGATTTCTGGATTCGGCTAATACGTCAAGTCGTTCCAATTCCACCTTTTTAGTGTTGCACATATCGTGTGTTTTCCGCCTTTCAACTGCCACCCAATCCTTTATCTTGTTTTTCAATTACTTCAGTTTAGTTGCGAGGGCAAGATCCGGCGGACCATCGAAAACAAACCGAGAGCAGGCTGCACCCACCATATCGACAAAACCCGGTAGTCCACTATTTATTAATCCCACCTTTTTGCAGTTGGCCGATAATAATCCCACCTGAGTTTATTCTTCCCACCAGTCCCACCTTTTAGACATTTTACTCTCAATACACCCCCCGTTAACTCACATTAATGTCGTTAGCTTAAACTCATAATTTTAGGCGGTTATTCACATTTGAAAGATGGAATCGAGATGAAGATATTGGTATGTTCAACTGCATAAATTAGCATGGTTCGATGGTTTAATGGTTGGTTCCGGTCATCCCATTCGAGAAGAACATCAACCTTTAACCGAAGAACAATGCTTATTTCTGTAATTGAACATACCAATAGATTCGTCTCGATTCCCTCTTTCAAATCCGGTGAATAATCAGCTAGGATTGTGAGTGTCAGCTAACGACGTTAGTGTGAGTTAACGAAGGGTGCATTGAGAGAAAAATGTCTGAAAGGTGGGACTGGTGGGAAGAATAAACTCAGGTGGGATTATTATCGGCCAACTGCAAAAAAGGTGGGATTAATAAATTCCATTTTGCCATTCTTTAAATGTGTTGTTTATTCATCTATCTTGAAAAAAAAAAAAACAAATATATGAAGCAAATTCATTAATTTATATAAGCTACACATGTACAATATAAATACATCTTTCTAGGGCTGCAAACGTACTGAATATTCAGCGAACAGTTCATGAACCGTTCGGCGGGAAGTTCGTTTATGTTCGCTCGTTCGTTTAATAAATGAACGAACATGAACAGAGGCGCGTTCGTTCATTTCTGTTCGTGAATGTTCGGTAACGTGTTCGTTTATGTATGATAGTTTAATGGAGTTTTTAATCTTTCTAATTTTATTTTATATTCCTTAATTTTTATTTATTTTACTAAAATAAATAAATAATTTATGTGAAGTAAGTTATAAGACTTTAAGTTTAAATAAATTAAGACTTCAACTTTAAGATGAGAGCTTAGTTTTTTGATACACTACTTTATTATGTTTTACCAATATTATGTTATGTTAATATGTACTAAGTATGTTTGTATAGTTAGGTTATATTTTGGGCGTTCTACTTAATTTCTTAACATATGTGAATTCGATCTTATTCAAAAATTAATATATGTCCGTTTGTGTTTGTTTTCGCTAATGAACAATTCTGTGTGTTCATTAATGTCCGTTTATGTCCGTGTTTGTTCATGAACAAACTTAACAAACGAACACGAACAAAAATTCTCATTCGGTAAGTGTTCATGAACTGTTCGTGAACACATAATTTCCTTAGCAAACGAACACGAACAAGGCCTTGTTCAGGTTCGTTCGGTTCATTTGCAGCCCTATATCTGTTTAATATAAATACATCTGTCTTTTAATTTTAGCGATCCAATGAAGAAATATGGTGGTGGGCTGTGGTGGGCTATTATAGTTATGGTTTCGGGTGACAAAAGAGGGTGTTGGTTCACGATTGGGGGGGGGGGGGGGGGGGAGGGGTCTCGGTTATGGTTTTGGGTTACGCTGCAGACGTTAACAAATAAATAGTCTTCTTTTTGCAGACTGTGAACATTTTACCTCTGAAAAATAAAAAAGCACCGGAGTTTCAAGAAGAAACAACATTTCCAATTTAATTTCAAAGTCCCACCTAAAGTATTTATAGTAAATTTGATTTGTTTTACTTATGCTTCACATTTTATATAATATATATATATATATATAGGCAGTTATTGTGAAAAGTAACAACAACGTGCGAAGTGTGCGAAACGTCACTTTGTATATGATAATTACGTAATGATAATTATGTAATGTAACAGCGCAAATTTTGTTTATTTTTTTTTTTAAATATCCAATCGGTGCTTTTTTTTATTTTTTTTGGCCCAAAACGCTTTAATACATGTATGTTACCTTGTGTATTTTTTTCAAAAAAAAAAATTAGATGGTTTTTTCAAGAGTTTTCTTAGTTTTCTTAACTCAAGGGGGTTTTCAATTTATCCTTGAGTTAAGAGAGTTTTCTTAGTTATATATATATATATATATATATATATATAGGGGAGGGTTAGAATGAAAACCTCAATTATTTGAAGAAACTTATTCAAGATTATTATTAAGGGGGATTTTGTGCTATAGGACAAAAGAAGGGTATATTAGACAATTGGAAGGTGCATTGGGTTTCTATCTCTATACATGGCAGAGTTTCATCATCACCATCATCCTACCTACATATAAAAGCATGATCCTCTCTCTTCCTATTCTCTCAACAATCAAGAAATTCAAATTACAAGAAGCTCTCAAGCTTCAAAAGCTAATAACCTTCATCCTGATTATACAGAAGAAGCTCGTTCATCAACAAACTGTTCATCCATCCACAGTACGTCGATCAAACTCCAAATAATCTAATAAAATCGGTCATCAACCCCTATACGTTGATCAAAATCCGAATGCAATCCCTTTTCTGGTCAATGTCTTCGAAGAGACGACACTGGAAGCACAAGAAATCTGATAGGAGGTATTATTTTTATTTTTTGTAATTTTATGATCTTTTGGGTTGCTGTAGATAGTGTTAGGGTGTTATAACAGGGATTTTGTATGTATTTATGTATAATGATCCATTGTTGATAACATGGGTTTAATGTTAGCGTGATATAACAGCGGTTTGGGGTGTATTAGCATGTTTATAACAGGGGGTTAATGTTAGGGTGTTATAACAGTGTGTTATAGAATTGTTTATATACTGTGTTTGTGTGGGCAATGGTTTATTAGCATGTTAAACAAGGGTTTTGTATGTGTTTGTGTATGATGATCCATTGTTTATAACAGGGGTGTTGTATGTAATCATTCATTAGCATGTTAAAGCTGTTCTCAAACATTGCACTTAATAGGGGTTATACTGTTAACTTTGATTTTATTTTTTTAATTTTATGATGTTTTGGGTTGTTGTAGATAGTGTTAGTGTGTTATAATAGGGGTTTGGTGTGTATGATGATCCATTGTTTATATATTGTGTTTGTGTGTGTAATCGTTCATTAGCATGTTAAACAGGGGTTTTGTATGTGTTTGTGTATGATGATCCATTGTTTATAACAGGGTTTAATGTTAGTGTGTTATAATAGGGGTTTGGTGTGTATGATGATAAACCGAAAACACATTGGAGGCTGTTGCTAATAAACCGCCTTCCGTATTTGAGCCAACCCTACTACCAGTGTACAGAAGGCGTAGGAGTCATGATGTACTTCAGGCGTTGCAGATGAAGATACGTATGCAACATGATGGCATGGGTGCGTCGGGACAGGATATAACTAGTGATAAGGACGTTAATGACCATAAAGGTTGCAACCTGAAATGAATTGAACAATAAATTAGTTTTTTGAGGTGTGTTATAAATGTGTTGTTTGCATGTCATAGAAACAGGTGAAGCTGAAGGGAGCGAGGAGGCTGGAATGACGCTGGCGGATGTGGAAAGTCTGGACAGAGAGTAGTGGACATAGAGAGTAGTGCGATGGGAAAAACAATGTCAAATGAGGGGTACGATGGGGCCAGCTTCAGTGTCGGCTTAACACAGTTGGACGTGGATGTTACGGATCAGCTGACAGGTATGTATTGATTATGAAATCAAAACATTTCATATGTTAAGATATTAATGTGATTTGCAAACTTGAAGTGGGCGCTAAAGGCGAGCTACCAAATGAAGAAGGAGATGCTAAGCCATGTGAACAGACCGGTGAGTTTTGTATGTCCTGAAGGTATACATATGTAACACTTATATGTAAAACTTGTATATGATTGTGCTAGCAACTCTGCAGATTCATTGTTCGGCCCTGATGTGGTTGGACAAAAAGAACCTCTTAACGTTGACGTTGCTGAAAAGAATCATAAGTTTGTTTTGTTAGTACACATGAACGATTGCATTATGCATGCATTGTTGCTTACGTAAATGTTGGTTGTGACAGGTTTCATTGATCTGTTAGGCGCCATAGGTGAAGGGAAAAGTGATGAGACTACAGCAGTTGACATGGGCGGCGAGATTCCTCAAACTGGTATGCTTTAATTTATTAACCTTGTTTTGACGGTTTGCATATGTAACACTTATAGATTGTCTTAAGTTTAATTTATTAACTTTGGAACAGCCAAAGGCAATGACGTGTCGGATGACTTTATAGGACATCGAAAGAAACTAAGGGTATTAATATTAAAATATTAAATGTATGGATGAGGTTACGAATGATGGTGTTGTCTAAATGTATGGATGATGCATAATTGATTACAAGTCATGTTCAGAAACAGAGGAAGGTATGTCTAGATGATAAACATATGTTTTCTAGTAATATGGAGTGTAACCTTTATCTATTTTACAGTAGGTGGTGAGGGGTTGCGTCGGTGGTTAAAAAGGAAGGTTATATCAAGCGAAATAGATGAGGCAGCGGTAAGAATTGAACGAAGAGTAGTGGGACGACAACGTAAATAAGCCAAAAAGAACAAGTATTCTGGGATTAGGACTATATGGGCACCGTTTTAGTTTTTTAGGTGTATTAATGTTTATCCTAATTATGATCAATTTCTTAACATGGAAGAAATCAATCTTTATTACTATTGTATGTTTCCTTTTGCAAGTAGTCAATTATATGTCGCGCTCAATGACTTTCTTTCTGTTTAGCATTGTATTCCATATTTTATGTAATATATGCAGTTCTTGTGTAATACATGAAACAGATGTAGCATGCATTCCATACATGACATGTGTCTTTTGTATTGATCAAAGCATGTATCTTGTGCTGAAAGTAAAATGTCGTTACATACTTACATACTTAACTTATTTTTTATCACCTTGTAACGTATGCAACATTTGCATAGTTAACTTGTATCACTTCCTAGCACATGCAATGTGTGCATACTTACCTTTTTTTTTCATCTAAGACATGCATTACACCTAAATTTTCACTTTGTTACACATGCAACATATGTGTATTCAACTTTAATACTTGCCAACCCTAATTTGTATCAACGTGTAACACATGCAACACGTGGATTTTTGTTATTTTTTTTATCACTTTGTTACAAATGCAACATATGTGTATTGAACTTTCATACTTGCCAACCCTGATTTGTATCAACGTGTAACACATGCAACACGTGGATTTTTGTTATTTTTTTTTATCATTTTGTTACACATGCAACATATGTGTATTGAACTTTCATACTTGCCAACCCTAATTTGTATCAACGTGTAACACATGCAACACATGGATTCTTATTTTTTGCCACTATGTAACATATGCAACACTTGCATACTTAGCTTGTATCACTACATAGCACATGCAGTATGTGCATACTTACTTTTTTTCCCATATAAGACATGCATTAAACCTAATTTACATTTATTACACTTTAAACATATGCGTACTTAACTTTAATACTTGCAAACCCACTTTTTATGATGGCTTGTTTCCCTCAAATTATATGAGACATTAGAAAACAACAGACCCAAAAAAATTAAATAATTTGCACCAGTAGGTTTCGGTTTAAATATGTTACATATGCAAAACAACCACGATCTAACATAGTTTATCTAAAATGAGTTTGTTAGGCAAATTAGGCAACCAACCATATTGTTTTTTTACTACCATACCCTACCCATGCACACATAACTTATCTAACATCAGTTTGTTAGCCAAAATAGACAACCAACTATACGTGTGAACAATCAACAAATGCTAAAAAAAAACTATCATAAAAAAAAATTGTTTACACTTTAAGTGATTTTTGAATGTTTTTTGTTCTTGTGACCATTGTACAATGGCATAAATCACACAAATTTGAATGAAATAAAAGAGAGGAAATCAAAATATTATATTAGAAAATAATGATACCATATATTTGACTTTGTTCCACCAGAAGCTCTTTGCCTAGAAATGGCAGCATCTTCTTCAATTAGTTGATATCCATATCTTTGAAAACACATACATGTATATCAAGGATTATCTTCAAAATCAAGAAGAAATTTTAAAGTCTCAAACAGTGGTTTAAATCAACAACTGATTTTTTTGGCAAAAAAATGAATGACCGATTTACCAGAACCCATATAAGTTTGATTTGCAAAAATGATAATTGGGCTCTCAATCAGTAGTTTAAATCAATATCAAACTGAAACCCACCTGGTCTGATCCAAAACCGAAACCCACCTAGTCCTATCCAAATCCACACCCACCACCTGGTCCGAAACACACTTGGTCCAATCCAAACTCTCAACCACCTGGTGTGACCAAACCCACACCAACTCCTCATTCCCTCTCCAGATCTGAGTAGAAAACATCATTATAGATCTAGTTTTTCTTCTATCGTGGTTTTCTTTCTCAAATAATTTTTGCTTCAATATTCTTTTGTTGGATCTAATTTGTTCTCAGGTAAGAATGGATATTGATTAAGATTTTGAAAAAGAAGAAGAATAAGAGATGGATGGAGATAGAGAAGGAGAGAGAGAGAGAGAGAGAGAGAGAGAGAGAGAGAGAAATGAATTTGAAAATCATATCATGTCTTCTTTAATAGATGTTAGATCACTAAAAAAGATGAATTCAGACTTGACAAATGACTATAATGCCCTTACAGGTTGAAAATGAGTATGTTGTTAATGGATGATGTGGAGCATCCTCAGCCACTTATTGTGTTTCTTCAAATTTTTGGGTTTTCATCTAATACTTAGCCTATATATATATATATATATATATATATATATATATATATATATAGGAAAAGATCAAATAGGAACCAATACCTTAGTTAGGAACTTAGGAACCAATCTGAGCCATCCATTTATAATTTTGATCTAGGGGGTATTTGTGTAATTAGACAATTAAATATTATCTTTTTAATTGATTAAGACTTTTTTATATATGGCAGTTGTTTTAATTAGAGATTGGGTTTCCTTAAATCTCTCAACCATTATCATCTCTAATTCCTTAATCATAAAAATCACGTTCATAGCAATTAGAAATACGTTTGGGTATACCATAAACACTAATTTGCTGTTTCCAAATATACAAGAGTTTCTTATTAATTACCTAATAAAAATGATATTGAACAAAAGACATTAATACCCCTTTATTAAAATAATAATTAATTAAAGTTTTACTTATTTACAATCATGCCATTGAAGATGGATGGCTCAGATTGATTCTTATAGTTCTTATTTAAGGGTTGGTTCCTATTTGAACACTACCCTATATATATATATATATACATATATATATATATGGTAGAGTTCATGTACAAAGTGTGTTTTTTGTGAGAATGGTAAGAAGTGTTTATAGTCCTAAGATCTATAGATTGATGGTTGAGATTGATTAGTGGTAAATTGGTAATATTTGTTATCTATTTGATTTATTAATTAATGCTAATAGGGGTATGATAGTCATTGTGTGTGCTTAAAAGATGGAAACAATTCCATCTCCTCAAATCTCGTTCATCTCTCTCTGTCTTTATCTCTAACCAAAAAACAATCTCTGTATGCTTCACCCAAATCAATCGGCTATAACCCTACCCTTTAAAAAATATTGAATATACCTTTTAAAAAAAATGTTGAAGATAGGTTTGAAGATAATGATTCGGTTGGTTCAAGCTTATTGGTTCTTGGAGTTTTGCTATTCGCATGATGTGTGCATAAGTTGCAGTAAGATTGCATTTGAGATCTTCATAAAAAATTAAATTGTGAAGATACAGGTCACGTATGAAAACATATGATAATTATTGATTACACATATTTGTTAGTTTACTATCACTATCAACTCTTAGTTATGTGTTCAGATCTGTATTTTAGTTATGCCTTTTACACAAAGTTGTATTTTTTTTTTCAGTTTCATATTTCCTAGTAATGTGTTTTACACAAAGTTATTTTTTTTAGAAGTCGCATTTATGTGTATGGTTGACTTGAAATGAGTGAGATAATTTTAAAACACAACATTGTGGGGTTTGCATTTGGGTGTTCGATTTTGGTTTATGCACAATGATGGGTGTTAATAAAACACGAGTTTTAAAACACCCCTCGTAGAAACAAACAACTCATATTCATGTAAAACACCCCCATAAGAACAAAAACTCATATTCATATAAAACACAACGAGTTTTAAAACACCCCTCGTAGGAACAAACAACTCATATTCATGTTGTGTTTTATCATGATCATGTTATTGTGTTTTATACTCATAGGCTGTATGATGGTGTGTCTAGATTTCTTTGGTGTTTTAAGAATAATGAACGTAATTCATACGTATAATACCATGGACCCATCGTCTGAATATTTGGACATTTTTTAAAAAATAAGTCATTCAGATAAAACACCCCTAATATGAATATAAAACACTTCTCGATTTGTATATGCGAAATGTTGATCCCGATTTGTATAAGCAAAATTCTGGTCTCGACTTGTAACAGATATATTGTTATTTATGAATGTAAAATATGATTTAAAAATATTAATTGGTTTCGAAAATTGTGAGACTTCCTAAAATTATGTAAAGCAATATGACAAATATAGCCCTATTAAATAAAAATTATAAAGGACACTTGTCACCTCCATAACACTTCTTACACTTCTCACAAAAAATCTCTTTTGTACAGGAACCTAAACCTATATATATATATATATATATATATATAGGGTAGGGATCCTAAGAGAACCAACCCCTATTTGAGAACTGAGAGAACCATTCTGAGCCACACATTTCATATAAAGGCAAAAAAAAAAATTTTTTTTTTTTTTTTTTTTTGCTTTAATCGCACATTTTTATGCAAGGAATTTTTTTTTTATTTTTTTTGAATTTTTTTTTCATTTATACATATGTGTATATGACAATTATACATATGTGTATATAGCAATTATACATATGTGTATATAGCATTTTTCAGCTATACATATGTGTATATTTCAGTTATACATATGTGTATATAGCATCATATATATGTGTATAATGCAATTATACACATGTGTATACTGAAAAAAAAATACAAAAAAATAAAAAAAAAATTTCCTTACATATAAAGCAGCGATTTTTGCAAAAAAAAAAAAAAAAAAAAAAAAAAAAAAAAAAAAAATTTGCCTTAGAGAAATGTGTGGCCCAGAATGGTTCTCTAGTTCTCAATTTGGGAAAAGGTTCTCATTTGAACCAAATCCTATATATATATATATATATATATATAGGGTAGGGTTCCTGTAGGAAAATAGTTTTGTGTAGGAAGTGTTTTCAACCATTAGATTTATAGATAGATGGTGAAGATTAAAAGATGGGATGATATTTAAAATCTAATTAATATATTATAGAATATAAGGGTATGATCGTCAATATGTGTTTTAAATGAGGGTGTCAAAGTCATTTTATATCAATATTTTTAGAAACTGTTTGAATGTTTTCTACATGTATGGTATCCCTCCTATCTCTCTCCTAATTATTATTTTCATTAATATCATTCAAACTCAAACATTTATTTTCACAAAACAAAATCAATTGTGCACTCATCTTCAACATTCATCTTCATCTTACGTGTAAGAAACACGTAACAGTGTTTTTATTTGTTATAAAATCATAACATCAGAAGTGTTTTATATAAGGCTTTTGTTAGTTGATTGTTCTATAAACATAAGAAGTGTTTTATAAAATGTTTATGTATATTATGTGTAGTTGTTGTTGTGGATTAAAACATTTCAACGGTGTTTTGTTTGTTATAAAACACCCCCCGTTATAAAACACTCTTGATGTTATAATGATATAAAACACTTCCGATGATATTATAAAACACTCCTTATTAATGCATACTAGTTTCTATATCATTATAAAACACTCCTGACGTTATTATAAAACACTCCTGATGTTAACCTACTGCCATGACTAGATTAATCGAACAAGTGATAGAGATGGGTTATATGTTTGAAGAATCAAACAAGTTTTTGGGTATTGATCAACTTATTTGATATAAATATCTTATGATTCTTATGAAAAATAATAAATAATTAGTTAATTTAGGATGATTAATCTTCATAAATATCCAAATGTTAGTTGCTAATTTAGTGGGTTTGTAATAAATAAAAGATGGATAAAAAGTCTATAATGCCCTTCATCTAAAGATTTAATCAGATTTGATCTAATGTTTGAAAATACTTCCTACACTTCCTACACAAAACAATTTTCCTACCGGATCCTCTACCTATATATATATATATATATATATATATATATATATATATATATATATATATATATATAGGGATGGGTTATTTTGAGAACCATGGTGAGTTGTGAGAACCATAAGAACCATTGTAAGTCATTGATCTTGGCCAATCAAAGGTTGAGATTAAAAGTTTGGGTTTTTGTCTTTTACCAAAGCCCCCACTTGCAATTTAATTTTTTATTATAAATAAAGTACAATTAGGGGTATTAAGGTAAAACATTATGTGAGAGAAATAATTAATATTATATCATATGGAGTTTTTATTCAAATAATCCAAAAAATCATATTTTTAAACTATATTTTATTTTTCAATTTCTTTATTTTTTTAAAACAAATAATCAGATAAAATTGATAAGGATGATTTACACTGGTGTAATTATTTACACCAGTGTAAATCTACCATACACAACACTGCGACATTCGTATTACACCAGTGTAATTATTTTACACCAACGTAAAAACCCAAAGAAAAACATCCATACAATCATATTACACCAATGTAAATGCCCCACAATCGTATTACACCAATGTAAACATCCATACAATCAATTTAAATCAAACGAAAAATGTATTACATCAATATAAATCAACCAAAACTTCTATGCATTACATCATCATCATTTATAAAAAACAACCCAAAAACATTTAAAAAAATCATACTAACAAATAATACTACACATTAATGTTACAAAATTTTTTTATAAAAAATCATCCTACACATTATTGTTACAAAAAAAAAAAAAAAAAAAAACATGCTGAATCTACAAAATCATCATCATCCATCGTTTTTCCTCATATTCAACCCAAAAAAAATATATAATAATAATAATAATAATAATAATAATAATAATAATAATAATAATAATAATAATAAACCTGCTGCCGCCGTCGATCTGTTCATCGCCAGACCACCACCACCCCCCCCCCCACCGTTCGAGCCACACCAAAACCCCTCATCTGTTCATCGTCGATCTGTCCATCTGAGAACAAAAACAACAAAAAAACCTAACCTTAATAATAATAATAATAATAATAATAATAATAATAATAATATTAATAATTAACAAAAAACAACAAAACAATACTCACCTCTGTTACAGTGTACTGTAACAACAAAACAATACCCACCAGTGTACTCAGCTTCAAACCACCGTCATCAAACCACCGTCCCACTTCCGTCCTCCGCCCCTTGCCCCACCAAGACCACCCCCTCCGCCTCCAGATCTGTTCAGAGCCCAACGAAACAACAAGAACCATAAAAAAACCCTGTTTTCAGATCAGAGGCCAACGTCTTCGTCATCGAACCACCACCATCGTCTTCATCGAACCGTCATCATCGTCGAACCGTCGTCATCCTCGTCGTCTCAAGAGAGAGAGAGAGAGAGAGAGAGAGAGAGAGAGAGAGCGAGAAAGATGAGTGTGTGTCTGATAGAGAGAGAGAGAGAGAGAGAGAGAGAGGAGTGTGATGTTTATTTAAAAAAAATAAAAACAGTAATATAAAGGGTGGGTGTTGGGTGGGGTGAGGTAGGGGAGGGGGTAAATTACTTTGTTACCCTTTGATATTATAATGATAAATGGTATATGTGTCATCATGTTATTGGTCTAGGGGGGTTCTTATGTTCTCTTAACTTAATATGGTTCTCATATGAACCCATTCCTATATATATATGTATGTATGTATGTATGTATATAGAGAAAGGATAATGTGGAAACCCTTGTTATATGGTAAACTCTGGAAACTCTGACTTCCCAATTTTTTTATTTTTGAAAAAAATAGGGCATGTAATATACATGATGAGTAAAGATCCGGTACAAATAACTTTTTTGGTAAGAACTGTGAGAATCAAAGGAGGGTATTTTTTTTTTTATTTTTTTTTTCAAAATTTTTTTCCCATATTGTTAAACATGTATTATAGTATTGAAAACTAAAAAAAAAATAAAAATAAAAAATTTGGTGTAGAGTAATTACGTGTAGAGTAATTACATAATTACTCTAGTGTAAACTAATGTATTTACCTTAATGACGTAATTACACTAAAAATTTTTTTTTTTTAATTTCTTTTTTTGTATTATTCATCTAGAAAGAATGTTTAAGCACATGGGAAAAAAAAAATTCTAAAAAAAAAATAATTTTTTTTACCCCCTTTGATTCTCACAGTTCTTACAAAAAAACTATATGTATTTGATCTTTACTCTATACATGATTTTAAACATTTTGAGCCAAAAAAAAAATCAAAAAAGCGTTGAGTAGTTTTTTTTTAAATAAAGTTTTGACTAACACATGTTAAGAGAAACTAACACGTGTTAACCACTTGTTACCCGAAGACGGTTTTTTATTTATTTTTTTAAAAAAATGGCTCGCCGCTTTTTCCATTTTTTGGCCCAAAATGCTTAAAATCATGTATATTACATACCCTAAAATTTTCATATAAAAAAAAGTCGGGAAGTTAGAGTTTCTAGAGTTTACCATATAACAAGGGTTTCCAATATAACCTTATACTATATATATATATATATATATAGGGGCAGGTTCAAATACAAAGTAATACAAACATGCGAAGGATGCGAAGGATCACTTTGCACATGATAATTACGTAATGATAATTACGTAATGTTTTCATGAACATACAAAACATTACGTAATTATCATGTACAAAGTTCCTTCGCATCCTTCGCACGTTTCTTTTACTTTGTAGAATAACCGCCCCTATATAAATATATATATATATATATATATATATATATATATATATATATATATATATATATATATATATATATATATATATATAGGGGATGGTTCAATAGAGAACTCATTTTATTGAGAGAACTCGAGAACTTCTAATTAAATACAAAAAATTATAATAAAAAAATCATAACTCAAAATTTAAGTAAAAAAATAGAAAAACTAGTTCGGAGTTTCTCTTTCCCACGTCATACCCATTCGGAAAAAAAAAACACCTAAAAAACGCTGCTGCACATGTGTAGTATAACCCAAAAGCCTAAACCACCTACCCCCAACTTACCCCCACCCAAAAACCTAATTCCACCCCACCCACCCCCACCCTCACTAAAAAACCTAAATCGCTTACCCAAAAACCTAAACCACCCATCCACCCCCACCCAAAAACCTAAACCCACCCCACCCACCGCCTACCAAAAACCTAAGCCCCACCTATCACAACCAAAAACCTAACCCCCACCAAAAAACCTAACCCCCTACCCAAAAACCTAAACCCACCCTACCCACCCCACCCCACCCCCAAAAACCAAAACCTTACAAACTAAACTAAAAAAAAAACTAACCCTAAAAGCTAAACTAAACCCTAAAACTAAACCCTAAAGCTAACCGGACATTTACTACACAGGTGCATTAGAAGTCGCATATTTTTTATTTTTTTTATTTATTTTTATTTTTTTTATTTTTTTTTCTGAACCGGGATGATGTGGGAAAGAGAACCTCCAAACCAGATTTTTGGTTTTTGACTTAAATTTTGAGTTATGATTTTTTTTTATTTTTTTCTTAATTTAAGTAGGAGTTCTCGAGTTCTCTCCCTAATTATGAGTTCTCAATTGAACTTTGAGAACACCTATATTTCGTGAGAACGGCATCTAAAACCATTCAAATTTAAAATTTCTTTTTACACTTGTCTTTATTACTAAAATACAATCCCAAAAACACAATTTACGCGTAAAAATTCAAACGTATACAGAAATAATTTGTTTTTACACATGTGTAAATTTACTGTTTATACATGTGTAAACTGCTTCATTTACACATGTGTAAAAAGTTAATTTGAAAGTGTTTTTGCAAGAAAAGATGAATTATTTGGAAAGAAAAATCATCTATTCATGTTGTATTTTGATTATAATGAAGATTGTATTAAAAAAATTTGATTTTGATTGATTTTTTTACTTGTTCTCACGGTTCTCACGATATTTAGCGTTCTCAAGATAACCCTCCCCTATATATATATATATATATATATATATATATATATATATATATATATATATATATATATATATATATATATATATATCACTTCTTTGTCAGTAATAAGTTCGAATAGTAAATCTATACCTCAATAACCTAGTAACATGGGAGAGTACTCTTAGAGCACCAAATGTATCACTATGCATCCTGAAAAAGCAAAGAGAACAATCCTCTTTATTCATTAAGGTTTGACATATCCTCTTTAAATTTTAACCACCCTCCTCATGTCTTTTCTTCCTGCCAAAAAGAAACAAAACTCTAATAGAGGTTAAGAATCTTGATCTACAATCTTGTTTCCTTGTGCTTTTTTTGGGTTCAAAATCAAATGCAACCCCCACACCCCCTACCCCACCTAACCCCCCAAAAAAAGTTGGCGATTTTGATCCAAAAACCCCAAAATTTACTTTGAAAATGATCACTCATAAATGTTATTCTTCTCTTTCTTTTGTTCTTCCTTCTTTCAGGATAACTCTAGCTTTTTATATTCCAAAACACAAATAACAAAAATGACAAAAGAAAATGGACCCCAAATTGGATTTGTGGGTAAGGTGTAAGGACCATTGCTATGGTGAGTAACTGTATTGATACTATGGTTGCTTCATGTTGATTTTTAGCATAAATAGACAGGCTTCTTGAACACATATTTCTCCAAAATATAAATTTATTTATGTTTTATAACTAGTGCGCTTGCCTAGCTATAAAGGGCCTGTGTTACGTCTGAGAGTTTTTCTATATGTGTTATGTAGTATCCGGTACTCTTTATTTTTTTATATGTAATATATGTTTAAACTTTGGTTGACACAAATTCGCCGCACCTATAGAAGAGTAACAACACTAAAAGAATCTACTTAGCAACCCACAGATTATAGACACAGTTTTCAAATGATTAATGTCTACTTTATAAAAATACTAGCATCTCCAATTATATTGCAGAAACACTTCTTTTGGTTATCTACAAATTATAAGACTAAACAAATAGGAGTATTTGTATTGCAACTATTGCTTTATATTTTTTATATTTGAAAAATGTACTTTAGGCATGAAGAAAGTTTGAAAATTTCAAAATATTTCAACACCCCTTTAAATCTTTAATATATGGTTGGATCTGAACTGAAAATATAAAAAGCGTTAAAACTACTGAATGTTAAAAAAATGAAAACTATATAATTATCATCTAACCCACAAGCTTATTATTTGACTTGTATACATTTAAGTGTCCACTCTAGGAATTTTAGCTTTTACTTGGTTTTCATTAAACTTTCCAACTATTTATATACAATTGACTTATTGACTTAATCACATTTAGTTAATACGAAATTCTAAAGTTATCAAACCTTTTGTTTTTCTATGCATGGATCGAAGAAGAAGAAAAAAAATCGAAGTTGTGACGATGTTCGGGTTATGTTTATGAAACATAATTTTATATTATTGAAGTTTCTAATAATTGGTGTGTTTGATTTGATGGTTTGTGATTATAAGTTTTAAAATTAAGAAATATAAATCTTAAAAGATCGATCCTTTAGATTTTAGAATTCAACTAATCATGGTGGGTTTTGATGGGTCCAGATAGATTGGTGGACCTTCTCTCATCCTCCTTTCTATACCTCTCTTGATTTTTATTTCAAATAATAAATACTTATAATACTTATAATATCACCTTTTCTTCTCTCTCTATACTTCTTTCAAATTCTATATACATTTTCAATCTCATTTACAAATCAAAAGCCTCATGTATATTTTAATAATACTCTTGAACTAATTACAAGGTTATTCTGATTCTAGAAACATGTTTAGTTTGTTCTTGCCTATTTATGTTGTACCCAATGTGTTAGACCAAATGATGTGGCCTCGTGGAGAATCATCAGTGGAGTGAGGTAGCCTTTTGCCCGATCAGGAACACCGCCCCTCACACACTTTAAAATCGGTGACTTCGACACTCCCCCACCGTATGCACCGAGCCTTCTGATTGGTCCACAAAATGTGAACGTTGCAAAAATTAGACCGTTAAAAAAATGGCCGTTGGCCTTTTAAAAAAAAATTCCAAACATTTTTACTTTATATAAATACACAATCACACCACAATTTTTAACCACGCCACAGTTTTAACCAACAACCATATTTTATAAAAATTCCTTCAATCTTCAAACAAAAAAAAAATTATAGATCCAAGGCGTTCAAACCCGCAACCCTTTTTCCTGAACACCCCCGCTACTCCTTCGACCCAAGCTCCAAACTTTTCATACCCCACTACACCGCTCGACCCTAGCACATACGCGTTTGGCAGTTTCAGTCAACCCCAAAACGCTTGGCAAATGCAACAACAACATCAAATGCCGATGTTTCCCCGCGAGACCTCAATCACAACTCGAACACGATCTTGTATCCTTAGGCGCCGATGACGACGTTATACCCCAAACCCAACAAACCTCAAAAAAGACACCAAAGGAAAAAAAAACGTGTCGTTGAAGAATGAGGCCCGACCGGGAAGGCAGATAGCATTCCTTGGAGTCAAGTCGAGCTCGAGGTCATAGCACGAGCATGAGTGAACGTGTCTACCGGCCCAGTAAGAAGTAACAATATGTTTTTAAATATATACATTGTCTTTAAGAAAAATATTATATTATATTTATGTATTGTCTTTAAAAAAAATATTATATTTAGGTATTGTCTTTAAAAAAATATTATCACGTGTAGGTACAAATCAAAGACGGGATAGCTTTTGAAACCATGTTTGCGTTTAGTTTTTCAACTTAATGCAACGGGAGCCTTATCGAACCTTCCATTCCGTTAGTACGAAGTTTCGGGAGATGAACAACAAGTGCCAACAATTTGCGGGTGTTTATCAAAATTGTTGGAACAATCGAAAGACGGGTCAAAGTGACGAGCAAGTGTTGAAAGAGGCGCTTAAGAAGTATAGCATAAGGAAAGAGGGTGGGGGTACATGAAGCCGTATGAGATTTTGAGCAAATGCGAAAAATGGAGAGTGGTGCCAAACGAAGTGGCACAAGCAAAACGAACGAAGACGAGCACCTCGGGAAGTTATAGTGCAGGGGGTCCGATGCACGTTGTATTATAAACATAAATGATGAGTCGGAGTTTGAAGATGAAGCTCCAACTCCCGAATCGCAGCGGCCAATTTTTATGTAGCCAATTTTTATTTAAGCCATCTACATATTTCTCATAACAATAAAAAACTAAAAATAAAGCAAGTTTGCTTCATTTTAGCAATGCAATTTCTATACTTCACACCTAAGTGTGTAGTAAGCTCTCTCAAACTACCCAATGAGCCCAAACTAACCAACCAACCAACCATTGAGTGATACCTCATTGCAATACAAAAGTATTCGAATGTACTTGATTCATTTGGGATAGGGTTCCCAATTTACCCAATGAATCCAAACCAATTCCATTTTTTTCCTTAGAATTCACGAACCCAATTTCACTACTTGAAGTGTTTGCGGTCGTGTACCATAAGTACCCAATTACCCGAATGAGGTTCCCTATTACAAGCCCTTAACCCTAACAACAAATTCTTGTTAAATGTGAATATTTAGTAATGAAATTAATTTCAAGAAAGGGAATTTATATAAAATACAATACTTAATCCAAAATAATAATGTGATTGTCATGTGAATTAAAATCTTAAAAAAAATGTATACTAATAATAGTTAGAGAGTTATGACGAATTGGGTTGCTTTTTTTAGAAGAAATGTTGCCGGGAAAAGTGGATTTAGGAAGCGATTAAACCGGGAGACAAGGACCGAATGGATACGGTGGGGATGGATGGATGACATGTGGTCCACCTCATCATGATGCATGTGGTCAAACTTTACTAACCTCGTTCCTTGTGCAGTCAAACTATTCTACTACTCATTTGTGGGTCCCTCTCATGCATTCACATGCTAATCTTCTAGCCAATCATACAATATCAACTTCCACATTTTAAAGTTACAACGTTGGATTAGTTCATTTTAAGTTAAGTTTTATGGGCGGTTTGTTATGGTTATGTCCACCTATAGAACACCCTCCAAATGGTTGCCAATAATATGTTTTGTTTATAACATGTAGATTTTATAAATGACACAAACACCCGAAATATATCTACAAAGCCTATTTGAAACCTAACACAAGGCCACAACACAACAATGTTATCATATTTAGATATTATGACCGGTACAACATGTGTGTTTAAAAGGTGTTTAGCTAGGCATACATTAAAGAAATTTTGAATTTATTTTGTGTTATTTTAGTTTGTGATCATGACTTTAATTAGAGACTAAACGTACACGTATTGGATTATAAGAAGACTAGATTATACCCCGGGAGCGTCCCGGGTTGAGAAATTTAATATGATACATCAATTTTATATATGAAATAGACTGATGTATAACTCTAATATTAATATCTAACCTAAAACAAATTAACAATGTACAACTCCAATGCTAACACCTAACCTAAAAGAATGTAGAACTTTAATGTAACTCTAATAATATTAACACCTATCCTTAAGACTAAACAAATGTACATCTCTAACATACTAATATTGATACCTAACTTAAAACAACGTATAACTCTATTAACCTATTCGGCTCTAGTTGAAAAAAAAAATTCATATTTATTGATTTAAACATAATTAGTGACTTGTCTATACATGATTAATGATTTACCTGAACACTTTGTGTTTTTTTTCCTGTATGAACAAAACCCCACAAAAAAATTTCTTCGTTTTTTCTATAGCATTATGGTACTCGTTGGAAATATAATAAAACGCTCGTTAATTTGGTGTAAATTTTTTCTTTTAAAAAATCTCGTATATTAAAGATATTTACGTTTAAAAATTATGGGAGGAAACATAAGGGTAAAAAATCTAATTTTGTTTTTAAATTATTTTTTTCCTAAAATATCTCAATGCCACATGGGATGACACATGGCACACTCAAAGAAAAGAATGTCTCTTTGAGTGTCATGTCATTAAAATGGCTTTGGTTTATTATATGTATAGATTTCATATACAAAGAGTCCTATTTAAGTTTATTTTGATAGCAAAACATAAGAATTTTGATCCGTGGTTGATTTATATGGAGGGAGATTAATATCCATCTTTGGTCTCTGCATACTAATGTTTATTCATCCAAATCTGTAGCAACATGAACTTGTCTTTGTGTTTATTGTTTGTTTTGTTTGGGTAGAGACCTTCTAACTAAAAGGATGTCTACTTAACCTTGTGCTTATGATGATCATCAATTAGGTGTGATGATTATGTTATTTGATATCTTTCTCTTGTTGGATTATGATAATGTATGTATGTATGTATGTTTATTGCTTTATTTTGCTAGTTTTCATATGAATCATAGATAAACCACCTAGAGTTTATGGGACATTGCTTCAATTTAAGGTTTATATTATTGTCTTGGTTAAATTGCAACAATAATATCTATTAGAAGTTAATATAACTATGCATATATTAATGTTATCAAGATAAAGATGCAACAAACATAGCTATTGATAGGCTTCAATGTGAATAAGGTCAACTCATGTTAGCTGGTTTGGAATTATAGAAATCTAGCGGAAGCGATTTTCTATTTGGTTTAGTTTGTTTATTTGTTTGAGCCCTGCCATCAAGGGCGGTATCGGTTTCTAGCCACCGACTCTCAAAACGGCAAAGTAGATTGTGAGAAATGTAGAGATAGAAATGAAAGATGTTGATTTTAATATTTTGGTACATACAAATGAGGAGATAACCTCCTTTATAAATACATGAAGAAAATCATAAAATGGGAAGTGACTAATCTTTAGGCACAAGACAAGGAGCTATTCATGAGGGGCATAATGTAAGAATGACTTTGACTATAATAATAAGGTCCACTTTGACTATTTGACTAGTTAAATGGTTATAATCTCCAATACTTCCCCTCAAGTTGGAGCGTGTATGTCAATAACGCTCAACTTGCCAAGTAATATTTTTTTTTTTTCGAACACTCCTCTTCAAGTTGGAGTGTTTTTTTTTTTCTTTTTTGCGGGCTCATACATTTGGACCCGACTTTTCTTCTTGCGGGTTCAAGAAACCCGACTTTTCTTCTTGCGGGCTCAATGTAACCTGACTTTTCTTCTTGCGAGTCAAAGAACCCGACTTTTCATCTTGCGAGTTCGATGAACCCGACCTTTCTTCTTTCGAGACAAAGAACCCGACTTTTCTTCTAGCGAGTTCGACGAACCCGACTTTTCTTCTTTCGAGACAAAGAACCCGACTTTTCTTCTAGCGAGTTCGACGAACCCGACTTTTCTTCTTGCGAGTTCAAAGAATTCGACTTTTCTTCTCGCGACTTCAAAGAACTCGACTTTTCTTCTCGCGAGTTCAAAGAACTCGACTTTTCTTCTCGCGGGTTCAAAGAACTCGACTTTTCTTCTCGCGGGTTCAAAGAACTCGACTTTTTTTCTCGTGGGCTCAAAGGAACCCGACTTTTCTTTTTCTCGCGAGTTCAAAGAACTCGACATTTCTTCTCGCGAGTTCAAAGAACTCGACTTTTCTTCTTGCGGGTTCAAAGAACCCGACTTTTCTTTTTCTCCCGAGTTCAAAGAACTCGACTTTTTTTTTTCTTGTGGGCTCGTAGATTTGAACCCGACATTTCTTCTTCTTGGTCTTCGATTTTCTCCATCTTACTTTCGCCCATCACATCCTCTCATTTTTATTATTATTATTATTTTTATAATCAGTTCTTTTGAAAAAGTAGATTTTTTTTTTATGAGCATGATCAGAAACATTGCTCTGATACCATATAGAAATCTAGCGGAAGCGATTTTCTATTTGGTTTAGTTTGTTTATTTGTTTGAGCCCTGCCACCAAGGGCGGTATCGGTTTCTAGCCACCGACTCTCAAAACGGCAAAGTAGATTGTGAGAAATGTAGAGATAGAAATGAAAGATGTTGATTTATTGTAATATTTTGGTACATGCAAATGAGGAGATAACCTCCTTTATAAATACATGAAGAAAATCATAAAATGGGAAGTGACTAATCTTTGGGCACAAGACAAGGAGCTATTCATGAGGGGCATAATGTAAGAATGACTTTGACTATAATAATAAGGTCCACTTTGACTATTTGACTAGTTAAATGGTTATAATCTCCAATACTTCCCTCAAGTTGGAGCGTGTATGTCAATAACGCTCAACTTGCCAAGTAATATTTCGTCATTTTCAAACACTTCCCCTCAAGTTGAAGCGTTTCCTTTTCAAACACCCCCCTCAAGTTGAAGTGTTTTTTTTTTTCTTGCGAGCTCAAAAAGGCCCGACTTTTCTTCTTGCGAGTGCGAAGGACCCAAAGACTAGCTCCTTATTGTGTGCCCAAAATACTAGCTACTTTCTTATTTTATGTATTTCCTTCAAAGTCGGGTTCTTTGTCTCGAAAGAAGAAAATTCGGGTCGTTGGACTCACAAGAAAGAAAAGTCGGGTTTATATCTTTGAACCCATGAGAAAACAAAATTCGGGGTCTTTGAACCCATAACAAAAGAATAGTCGGGTTTTTTGAACCCGCAAGAAAAAAAAGTCGGGTTCTTTGAACCCGCAAGAAGAAAAAGTCGGGTTCTTTAAACCCGCAAGAAGAAAGAGTCGGGTTCTTTAAACCCGCAACAAGAAAAAGACGGGTTCCTTTGAGCCCGCAAGAAGAAAAGTCGGATTCCTTTGAGCCCGCGAGAAGAAAAGTCGAGTTCTTTGAACTCGCAAGAAGAAAAGTCGGGTTCGTCGAACTCGCAAGAAGAAAAGTCGAGTTGTTTGACTCGCGAGAAAAAGAAAAGTCGGGTTTCTTTGAGCCCGCAAAAAGAAAAGTCGGGTTTTCTTGAACCCGCAAGAAGAAAAGTCGGGTCCAAAACTATGAGCCCGCAAAAAATAAATAAATAAATAAATAAATAAAAAACACTCCAACTTGAAGAAGAGTGTTCAAAAAAAAATATTACTTGGCAAGTTGGGCGTTCGTAACCTTCACGCTCCAACTTGAGGGGGAGTATTGGAGATTATGACTACTTGACTAGTCAAAGTCTTGCTTGCTTTGTGCCCCAAGTGATCAATAATGTTGACTTTGACCATTGACCAACATTATTGATCATTGACCAAGACTAGCCTCCTTGGATTATGCCCAAAAGTTTAGTCATTTCCTCATTTTACACTTTCTTCATGTATTTATATAGGAGTTTGTTTACTCCTTGTTATGTACCAAAACACTACTATCAATATCAAAAACAACCATTTTATCTCTACACCTTTTCTACAAATACCACCTTGCCGGTTTGAGAGTCGCAGTTTAGAAACCGAGCGGCCTCCGGTCGCAAGGCCAAAATAAACGAACTAAACCAAATAGAAAATCGCTTCCGCTTAGATTTCTATAGGAATTGCATGTGACATGATCCAATCCACCCTAGACATGCTTAAGACGTGAGGATTGCAAATGTCATCCGAGAAAATAAAGAGAGGGTGTGCGATAAGAAAGAGAGGCAAGAAGCAACCACAGGTTGTACGTTGTGGGGTGAATATGTGATCGACCAGGCTGTGGTGGCGATGCATGAAGTTAACAAGGTGGCATAGTGGCAACGTTATTTTTTCTAGAGAGAGAAAGGGTAGGAAGCATTGACGCTAGGATTGTGGTGCGATCTAAGGTTCTAGAAGGTCGGATTAGTTGTTGATCATGATAAGGCAACTAAGGCAATAGGCAGTTGTTTGATCGGAAAGCTAGTAAATCGTTCGGACGATTGATGTGAGTTTTATGTCACTTATTTTAATGTTTATAAGCATACTTGGGTTGATTACATA
This sequence comes from Ambrosia x helenae, assembly GCA_030844895.1. Taxonomy (NCBI): domain Eukaryota; kingdom Viridiplantae; phylum Streptophyta; class Magnoliopsida; order Asterales; family Asteraceae; genus Ambrosia; species Ambrosia x helenae. The sequence continues at coordinate 10,381,047 of CM061233.1, forward strand.
CAAAAATTAAGAGTTTTTTTAAAATATTCAATGAGATTAATATGAGTCAATAAGATACCGAATCTCTAGTATTGGATAACTTTAGAGATGTTTCTTTTTTTGAAAGGCACTTTAGAGATGTTTATGGGAACAAGATGGTTGATTATAATAAAGTTTGGTGAATTTACAAATATTGATTTGATAAAGTAATATTGTAAATATTTTTACCATCTGTAATAATATTTTTACCATAGACTTATCCGACAAGGACAACGAACATAGCGAAGTAGGTATTTTGCTACAAAGTAATACTTTTATTATTGTAACGATTTTATGTTCATCTTTAAGGTTATGGAGATCACAATGATTTTGAATTTTATATAAAAATAAATGTTAGTAAGACATGAGAAAGTCAAGGATATCGGACAAATCGGGAGGGTCGGTGGACAAGATCTATTGTATACGACGTACGTGCACACAATCCATTCAATGTTTGTGTGTGATAAACTAATTGGGGATTTGGGTCTGGTGTGCGTCTTTGGACTATATGGTCACATGGGTCCAAGCCCCTCATGTTTGTCCCGTTGTAGTATGTACTCAACTTCATCCTCAATATAGCCCACTTATATTTATGGTTAAATAGGTGGAATTTTAAAAATTAATCAAAGTAAAGTGTAGCATATTTGTGAGATTCTTTTATATTTTTTATAAATTATAAATATGTTTTTAGAATATCCAACTAGGATTTTATTACCCCGCGCTTCGCGGCGGGAGTTCCTGTTTCGTTAAGGGTTTGATGGACGATAAAGATCGCGCGTCGTTGTGGGAGCTCCTGTTGCGTGGAGGGTTTCGTGGACGTAAAAGATAATATTGAATGACTGTTATTCTCTCGTGGGCTTAAAAAAAAATACTCAAGACTAAAAACTAAAAGTTTTGTGGTCAAAGTTTGAAATCCGAAAAGCTAAAAGTTTGGCAAAAGTGCAATGGAAGTTTAAAAATTTGGGTTGTCAAAGTTTGACATCTTAAAAACTAAAAGTTTTGTGCTCAAAGTTTTAAATCCTAAAAGCTAAAAGTTTGGTGGTCAAATTAGAAGAAAATAAAGTTAAGCTAAAAGTTACTGACCAAAGTTTTAAATCTTAAAAGCTAAAAATTTGGTGGTCAAATTGAAAGAAAATAAAGTTAACCTTAAAGTTAGTGAACAATTTGTTAGAGACTTAGGAGAGAGGCATCACTTTGTGAGATGTGCAAAGTAAATATAGGTGTGCCATTAGTAAATATATAATAGATATTATTATAGATATATAATTTCTAAAGTGTGCAAAGTAAAAATAGGTTTGTCATTAGTAAATTACTTTATAGATATATAATTTCTAAACTGTACAAAGTAAAAATAGGTTTGTCATTAGTAAATTACTGTTCAAGTGTCAATAACTTAAATGATACATATAATAAATACGAGTAAAGCTAACATATTTTTGTTTTCGTTTAGGTCGGTTACAACACGTTAAATGGATTTTATGTCGAAAGCTAAACTTGTAAGGCATTTTTTATTCATTTATACTTCTACTAGCTGATTACTCCGGGAAGGTCCCGGGGTTGAAAAATTTAATATGATTTAATAAAAAATGATAAAAGAAGAAAACTCAAATCACGAAAAGCGTAAATAACTTAAACATAATCAATCTTAGTTAAAAAACATTTATTTAAAAAGTTAAAAAAAAATAAAAAGCATAAACCATATTAAACATAATACAGTATTAAAAGGATAACCTTCAACATATAATCATCTTCACGTAATTTAAAATATGTTACAATTTAACTTTGACTTATATAGATGTAGAATTCATGATGGAGGTTGAAAAATATAACAATTCTAATAATATTAATACTAATAGTAATAATTATTACTCTTGTAATTAAATAAATAAAAAAAATAACCTTGTTATAAGGTGACACCATGTGTTGCAGTGTTGCGTGATTCGTTCTCCTAACTCCTCTTGATGAAGTATACCTATCCATCTTTAGAAGAGTAAAATTCCAATGATAGCATGGCGATTGGGCTGAATTTCAACATCGTAGATAAGAACCTGGTTTAAAAGAAAAAACATGATTAATGAATAACCTGAACACTTTGTGTTTTTTTTTTTATAGTATGAACATAACCCCACAAAAAATAGTCGTTTTTTTCTCCGTTTTTTATATAGCACTATGGTACTCGTTGGAAAGATAATAAAACGCTCGTTAATTTGGTGTAATTTTTTTTATTTAAAAAATCTCGAATATAAAAGATATTAACGTTTAAAAATTATGGGAGGAACATAAGAGAGAAAAATTTAAATTTGTTTTTAAATTCTTTTTTCTTAAAATAACTCAATTTAATTTTAGTAATTGAAAATTGAGAGATAGAGAGATAAATTTAGGGTTTTATGTTTATCTTTTTTTTAATTAAAAAAGGAAATAATTCAAAAAACATTAAAATCTTTCAATTATGATGCCACGTGGCAGTTTTATGGAGAGGATGAAGGCACCATTGCACGCCACGTCAGCAATGTTCAATTCTTTTATATATATTATATTAATAGATAGATTAATAGATATCTATACTTATATCTATATACTTTTATATAATGCATCCTAGATGGGCATCAAGGTAATTTCACTACTATTTTAAGATGACATATGAAGAGGCATAAACATACATCTCTATATTTTAGCCTCGTTCTTCCCATTATGCCCTTTATACAACATATCATGCCTATGGTACATATGACTAATACACGGTTAATATCTTCTCCACAATGTAACCCCCTTTATACATTAAAACATACTAGTAGGATTGCTCGCGCGTTGCTGCGGGTATTGTTGGTCATCTAAGGGTGTGCATGGGTCGCTTTGGCTTGGTTCGGTTTTTACAAAAAATCATAACCATATCCATAAGAAACTTCGATCGGTTATGGTTATTCGGTTAAGAATTCGGTTATAGTTATTTCGGTTATTAACCAAAAAAAATAAACTAAAACTAACTTTAGGGTAAAGTATAAAATTAAAAGTCAATGGGTCTAGGAAAACCGAAACCTACAATATTGTACTTAGTTTGTGCTATTTTGTACAAGGCAATCAGACTACATTTTCTAGTTATACTACCAATGTGTGATTCCTTTTAATAAGATATTAACAAAAAACATACTTAGCCTTTGATTATAATTTTAATTCATCACAAAAAGAGCATTACATCAAGATCATTTTGTTAATAACATACTTTTATTATAGTAAAAATCTCTACATAGTTAATGTAAAACATAAAGTTAACATTACAAGTACGGTTCGGTTATATTGGTCAACCAAAACTTCATAACCATAACCATAACCATTGGTTATGTTGGTTATCGGTTAAAATCGATTTGATTATGTCGGTTATGGTTAGATTATCGGTTATGGCGGTTAATTTGCTCACCCCTAGTGTCATCCATATTATTTGCTTTAGGCATCAACCATGATGACTTCCTTAAAAAAGGCTTTCAAATATAAAATTGCTTCAAACCGGAGCATCTTGATTCGGTGATCTGACACTGCCGTTATTCAAAACCATAGTTATCAGCCAAACTTTTTCGTTAGAATGGACCGTAAAGCATCTATTATCCACAGGTGTTTTCTTAAAGAAAAGAAATCAAATTTGTGTTTATTTTTGAAAAAAAAAAGATAAAAATAATATGTATGTTGTATATTAAGGGGATGGGTAAGAAGACCTTCGCTAAACTATGATGTTCAAATGTCCGTGTAATAAGACATTTACTTTATCATAAACAACATTTTATTAGAAAAAGAAAATAAATCAATACATGTAACACATTAGATATGTATAAAACACAAAATTAATGCACATTCAACATGACAAACTGTACAATAATTATTGTGATTACATAGTTAACATGTCATTATCTAGATAATATAGCGCAATAAACCAATTGAATTTATGGACTATGGAGAGTTACTTTAAAAGAGTAACTAAAGCAAACAGTAGTAAATCAAATAATCTTCCTGGAGTTTGATCTTGTAGCTTTAGGCCTCAACCATGATGACTTCCTAAAAAAGGCTTGCAGATCCTGATTAACTCTAGAACGACCAAACATTCACATTTAACCACTCACCCATTATTGTGATTACGTAGTTAACATGTCATTATCTAGATAAGATCCTGAATTTGCCTCCAGGCATAAAAAATTACCTATTGTATCCTCACATTCAAGAAGCTTGACAGCATGGTGCCCATCATCTTCTTTGTTGAGTTGCTTTTTTGTATAACTATTTTTCAAGGGCACATTATTGGCGCTGGCGCTCATATGTCAAAATAGTTCTCACCATTCAAAAAGAATTAGATTTTATGAAACATGCTTTGTCTTATTTTCTGTTAATGGAGTTACTAATTATCATATTGCGTAAATCTGATGTAGATGAAATTCAAAAACAACTAAACAACTATCTGTACCTAAATCTAATATAGATGATAGATCAATATCACAATTAATTGGTGCTTAATTTTATAGTCTGATGTAGATCAATAGCACAACTAAATGGTGTTCTAATTAAAAAAGAGCATGTTATATAGATTATACACTAACAGTTCACCTTATACTAACTAATTTGTTTAAATTAAAAATTGAAACATAACCCCAAATAAAAAGTTTTTCAATGAGTTAGGTCAAAAAATACAAAAGTTGAGATCGGCCCATTAAATTATGAATGAACAATAAAGAAGATCATAAGCTATATTAACATCACCAATTACAAACTAATAAGATGGATTAAACCACAAGAATGTATCAAAAAGTTCTTAACCTTTGACGTCAATCTTTTATTTGCTTCATCCAGTTCTAGATTCTTTTTCTACAACTTTGTAGCCGTGATACCAGTCCGCAAATATCACTGTGCAACAAATGAACCAAACAAGATTTTAAGCATATAAGAAGGCTTCACGAAGTACATCAAGATTTCCACAACACTCGAAGCTGAAGTCTACCCCACCTTCTGTCATCTCTCTTATTTTCTGTATGAGTTAAGTGAAAATTTTATTAACATTAAATTACATCATCATAATGCTTAATCATATGAATACTATGATAACAAATGTTTAGAAAAGGATAAGAAATTTAATACATACATACATACATACATACATACATACATACATACATACATACATACATACATACATACATATATACATACTTACCTCATAGTTACAAGATCCTTTGGGTTTATAAAGTTAGTCATGCCCAATGTTTGGCCTGTCACAATAAATAAAAGTTAATATGTTGATCGGATATTTAGTAAATGCATTTCATTACACCAATATGGCTAAGAGATACTTTTCGTTTGAGCTTTGTTGAAACTCTAAAGATTTAATTTGGACTCCAAAATTTATTTACAATAAATTACTTTAATTATACTATATTAATAGATGAAGCCAATGAATAGTGATTATATTGTTTTTTTTATTTTCTGACCATTTTTATCTCATGTTATAATGTTTTTGTTTTGATTATATATCAGTGTTTAGTGGTGGTCTGGTGGTTGGCCCTTTCCCTTCCTGCTCTCGCTACCCGGGTTCGAGTCACACATTCCTTTTTTTTTTCAACCCTAACTGTTTTGCATCCCTTTGAAACACGTGTAGAGTACATGTCTTCTTCTGCAACACGTGTTTCATTAACCCGGGTTCGAGTCACACATTCCTTTTTTTTTTCAACCCTAACTGTTTTGCATCCCTTTGAAACACGTGTAGAGTACATGTCTTCTTCTGCAACACGTGTTTCATTATCCTGGCCTAAATAGAAACCCTTTTTTACCACACTCATTCTCTTATCTCTAAAATAACCCACACGCACATACATATGAGAGTGAGGTGCTGAGGAAGGCCTCCAGCCCGGCGGCGTTACCATCCCCGTCACCACCAACCTACCCCCACACCCCCACACCTATGATTAATTGTAAGATAAGAAGAGAGAGAAACAGAGGAACAGATCTGTTAGAGAGAGAAAGTTAGAGAGAGAGAGAGGGGAGAGAGTGACGGAGATGAAGGCGGCAACAGAAGCAAGTTAGGGTTCCGATTGAGATGTCAGTGGACCAGTTGTTTTTATTTTTTGTAGTTTGGTGAGTCACCTCCTTCATAGCATGCCACGTTTCTTCCAACTTCCCAACCCACAATCACCGTCGACGATTTTCTTGGTAGCTTCTTACTCACGTCTCTCTATCTCCTCTCTTTGTATTATTGATTTAAACCCTATTATCTAACTGTCTCTATCTCACTATAAAAACACACAGATCTGGTTGGGGTGGTTCGAATGGAGGGCTGATGATGCTGGGTTCGACAGAGGGTATGGTGGTGGTTGAGGAGTGGTTCGAATGGGTGGTTGGTGGGTTTTAGGGAGTGGTTCGAATGGGTGGTTGAGGGGTGGTCGACGGGTTTACCACACCGTTCGACCATGATTTGTTCAAGTAAGCATCTATGTCTATATACTTACACTGTCACATACACATACACATCACTTATTATCGCTTCATTACCTTTTCACTTGCTGTTTAACCTTATCTGTTTCACTGTTTGCTGAACTGGTGTTCTGTGTTGTTGTCGCAGTTTCTGGCGAGGTGCCGGAAGAGCCTGTTGTTTCTAAGTCATCCGGACTACTCTTCGAGAAGCGATTGATTGAACGACACATTCTGGTGAGTTGTTTTACTGTTTCTAGGGTTTGTGTAATCAGTTGTGATGAATATTGGTTAAGTTTGTGTTAAATTGCCCTAGAGTTGGAATAAAGTGTAGGAGATTATTATTGAACAGGTTTAGAATTGAACCGGTTGAACCGAAATATGGCTACGGTTTGAATTTATGTGCTGCATTTTTTTTTTGGATGGTTATGAGCTTGCAAATCGTATGAATTGTGATGAATATTGTTTAAATCTGTGTTGGTGTGGTGTAGAATTGGAGCAAAGTGTAGTTGAAGAATAGTTACTGCACGGATTTAAAGTTGAACCGAGATATGGATACAGATTGAGTATCCGTGCTTAATTTCGTTTTAGATAGCTCTAAGTTTGTAACTCTTATCAATCAGGCTAAGTATCGTTTAAATTTGTGTTAGTGTGCGAGTTAAATGAAAAAAAAAACGAGTTTGAGAATAGTTACTGAGCCGATTCAAAGTTGCATTTTTTGAATAAAAATATGGATACTGATTGAGTTTCTGTGTTGAATTTTGTATTAGGTAGTTATAAGTTTGTAACTCTTATGGAACATAGGTATTAGGGGGTGACTTCATGAGAGGAGTAAAATCAGTTATTAGTGGTGTTAATATTATAATTTGGATCAAATTTCATATTAATGGTTAACTGATGTTGATAACTTCATATTACTGGGTATTGTCTAACAAAATGTGGATTTGTATGTGTAGGGAACGGGTTCGATTAGGCAGACCAGTAATGGAGGTAACTGTTTCTTAGACCAAACAACGACGACACACCACAGCGTATGACTTTGCTGTGCTTTTGTGCAGGTGGGGGAGATGATGGATTCAGGTAGTTGCGTTTGCGATTAAGAAGGGGATTACGAGGATAGACCAGACAAACAAAGTTCCCACTGAGCAGTTAAGGAACGCTTGATATCTTGGATTTAAGTCCGTTGATTTTTACACCGCGACTTTTCATCAGTAAGATTGTGTAAAATGTCACAGATTCAACTTATGAACTTAACAATTAGAAGATGGCAAGCTACTGGAAAATTTATGAATAATGTTCATGATGCAATTTACTAAGGTTAGTTTGTCATTTTGCAGGAGCAAATGATTCGGTAAATAGGATTACAAGCACAAGTGATGGAGGATGCAATAGCATCCATAGAAAATCAGTTTTTGAGGATTCAAATTCGAGCAAGAAAACAAAGTTCAAAGGTTTAGGAAACGTCTTCAGTTCATACTTATCTTTACCATTGTTGTTTAATCGCTTATAAAAGTTAAAAACTGAGGGTTGATTTTTCGGAAGTAGGGCTGGACGTGGTCGGCAAGTGGGGATATCGCCTTCTCAGTCAAAAGTATGAAAAAATGTATTTTTGAGGCGGCAAATGTGTTACCAGAATCGCAGTTTGAATGGTGTAATTGGGTTCCAAAAAAGGTGGGCATAGTGGCGTGGAGAGCTTATTTGGACCGGTTGCCAAGCGCGGAAGCCTTATCTAGACGACATATTCAGTTGGATTCGCTGCAGTGTAAGTTCTGTGATATGGTTGTTGAATCAATATTTCATTTTAAAGAATCGTTGTTACATGTGAGTAAAACATACTCTACTAATCCATGTAACACAATGTGGATGCATAATGGTCCGTTTATATATGCATTGCAAAACATTTTCTCCATATACTTCATTATACTTATGATTTACATCTATGCATGATGCATCTCCCTTTTTTGAGTGCTCATGCTCCACTTTAAAACCGCCTATTGGTTTGGTTTTTGCGATCTTTTTTTTAAACTCACTAGAAGTATATTCTTGGTGCTAAAAACCTTTTATTAGAATTACATTATTATTTAAAGAATACAACCTTTGTAATGGGTCACATATATTTGTTTCATCGATAATGGGTCAAATCGGTAAGCAACTAAGCACTTGCTGGGAGTGTGTTTTTAATGCATGAAAACTCCTTATTTGTTATGAAGTGGAAATAATAATAACTTTTTTAATCGTACTGTTGATATATTCGGATAAACCTTACATATTTACTCTTTATTAGTTTTGTGGTTCCAGAAGTGTGGATTAGGAGGTTATAATAAGATCAAGTGTAATGGCAATGGCTGCTGCTGTTATAAACTTATCAGACAGAAATTGTAATATTCACCAATACATACCAGCAGAATTTACTAATGTATACCTTTGCAGGGTGGCGCTAGACAACAGTCGTGAAAGGTGAAGAGCCAGGCATTGTACAGTCGAAGTTAAAACTACAACCTTCCTGGATACACGTGTTGTGGCAAATGACTACACTAGCAATATATCTCATCCAGCAATGACGCGTATAGGCAAGCAGCGCATCTGTTTTCATTCTTATTCCAGCTACAGATGAGATACAGGCTGAGTACTACGAGTTCGTTACCCGAACTTGAATGTCATTTAGCTGCTGTAAGTCCAAAAGCTTGCTTTGTATTCTCTTTCTGTTATTTTGTTTTTTGTTTCAGTTGAAAATGATTGACGCTTAATAGGAAGCAACCTGTTGAAATTTTATTATTATCATCCTCCTTTCTGATCATCATTGTTTTTTTTTCCCGGAAACTTTTTAGATAGTGCTTGGTATAAAACTTGGAATGGAGCCGGAAGAGGCGATAACAGAAGTGAAAACGCTTTCAGATGTGGAAGGTTTATGTGTATCCTTTGTAGGCAGTTGTGGATCTTCTGACCCAACCCTTGCTGTTAAGGTATATATTGAACTACAAATATGATTTACTTACAGATGGCAATCTCGACTTATTCACTTTTAAATGATTCACTTTGGGTTATATAGGTCAAGTGGGTTGAATACGCATAACTCTAGCCTAAGTGCATTTTTTAATACATTCAGTCTCCTAGATCATTGTATTTATAATTTTACATTGTATTTATTTTTATTTAACGTTTACAACCAAAATGGAATCTCGATTGTATAATTCATTGATTGATCAACACCTCATCTAAATCTCGATTGTAAAATGCGCAACGCGCGTGATTTTATACAACTAGTTATAATTAATTATTCAACAAAGATGTAACCTATGGAAAATATTAATGAAGGGCTAAATATTAAATCATTTTTTTCTTGGAAAAGAAGAATATGGATCTTAATACATGTTTTGTAGCTTACATGTGGTATAAGTTGGTTGAAACATATGCCGCGTGAAGGAAACGTCTACACAAACTTTTCCAAGTTTAGTGAGACACACCTTAAGAACCCATAAACATGAGAACGCCTAACGTGTATATACTTGGAAATACAAAAAAACACAAAAATTGAGATCGACTCATTAAATTATGAATTAAGCTTAACAATAAAGAAGATCATAAGTTATATTAACATCACCAATTACAAACTAATAAAATGGATTAAACCACAAGAATGTATAAAAAAGTTCTTAACCTTTGACGTCAGTCTTTTATTTGCTTCATCAAATTCTAAATTCTTTTTCTACAACTCTTGTAGCCATGAAACCAATCCGCAAATATCACTCTGCAACAAATGAACCAAACAAGATTTTAAGCATATCTTAAATACTCATGCCTTGCCCATTATTAATCAAGCATGTTTTTTTTTTTTTTTCATTTTTTGGTTGCAAATCAAAACATCTGATAAGAAGCACAACAAACACCATTATAGATTAACCTACACCTAAATTAAGCCCTAATTAGAAGGAAAACCCCAACTAATCACTTCACAAACAATTAAACAAACGTGAATATTCCATAAAACATACATGATCACTTCACAAACAATTAAACAAACGCCGCACAAAGTACCTCTAAAAACATACTAAGTGATTAAAAAACAACAGATTCATTGAGTTCACGAAATACCTCTAAAAAGGTTCAATTGAACAACATGGATTTGAGGCCTGTGATTTCTAGGATTGACAATCAGAATCATAAAATGCTTGTGGAATTTCAGAACCGATAGTAGATGTTTGAGTTAGTGGATTAAAGGTGAATATTATGATTGAAAATGATGATTTTATAGTTGTCATCAAATTAAATTGAAACAATAACTTTTCATCAATGGATCATTGATTTCTTGGAAGGTGGAAGGGTATTATGGGGATGAGATTTTAGTTTTTAACTAAAAACAAAACACAAAATTACTATCATAACCTCCAAAGTGTCTTAATTGTCACAACTATGCCTATTATACCCTTAAATTTATTGCTTAAATATGTTGTACATGTTGCTTCTTAAGTTGTATGGAAATGAAAATGACCATGTTGGCCATCACTCCTCCTTTATAATGTACTAGTATGAATGCCCGCGCGTTGCGGCGGGTGCATCTGTTTTGCCCTTCGTGCATCGTGTTTGTTGGTTATTCGTTATAATGAAATAGAAAATAACGATGTATAAAATATATGTTATTAAAAACTGGAACTCATAAGTATATCTTCTGAATAATTTAAATAGGTACATCACAATAGGCCATACTATTCCTTGCAACACCCTTATAATGGCCCACGTCCTTTGGTGGGACCCTTTTTATGTATCTCAAAGGCAGATAAGTATGCCATCGTAGAGCGGTGCTTAGCATAGTGAAGTGGCGTTGTATCTCTTAATGATCATAAGATTGTAGTGGAAGTGATATAATTACTAAAATGCAGTTTGTAGTGTGCAACATATTTCTATTATTTTAGGGCACCCGCGAGATACAGCGGAGTCAATGTTTTTCATAGATACTCTCGTTTTATGTTAGTTTGACAAGCACCATAACAAATATATTAGACCAAACAAATTAGTAATCAATATAGTTAAAACTACCAAATCAACTGATAAGAACTTGTCTTCGTTTGGATATGTAAGCAATTGGTGACTTCGTGAGATCAGAAACTTAAATTATATTCCTATAAGCTTATAGTAGCAGAGAAAACAAAAAAACCATCGAGGAAGATGATGACGTTGCTCGTGAAGTATCTCTACCATATTTGCTTGTATAAACGTCAAGCCTACATATATCGCTCACTTTAATGGGTTGAAGCGTGTCTTGGGTTGGGTGTGTTGGCAAACTTCAAGCCTACATATTCATTTGTGTGTAGAAGTGTCACATCATACCATCCTGCAACCACATAAATTTAAAAAGAATATATAAATACATAATATATGATGTAATTTATTTACTATAAACATTGAAAGATATGTAAGTTATGTATGTAAAGAGTCATCACATTATTTATATACCAAATACATGACCACTATTTATAGGACTATAACATTGATACAAACATAATAAAGACATGGAGGTTATGAATGTAAAGAGTCACCACATTATTGTTAATTTCCTCATCAATTTTATAATTATGTTTAAATTAATTTCTTCAACAATTTAATATTTAGGTAGAAAGATAATTTTACCTCCTAAATGACTTCAATAACCATTGTACTATAAGCAATAAAGGTTGTATTTACTTAAATTTTGCAGGTATCCTTTACTGATGCTTTATAATATAGTATAGATATAGAAGATAAAGATTCGGGTTGATTCAAACATAATACCAAATACATAACCACTATTTATAGAACTATAACATTGATACAAACATAGTTAAGACATGGAGGTTATGAATGTAAAGAGTCACCACATTATTATTAATTTCCTCATCAATTTTATAATTATGTTTAAATTAATTTCTACAACAATGTAATATATAAGTAGAAAGACAATTTTACCCCGTAAATGACTTCAATAAGCATTGTACTATAAGCAATAAATGTTGTATTTAAATTTTGCGGGTATCCTTCACTGATGCTTTATAATATAGTATAAAAGATAAAGATTCGGGTTGATTCAAATATAATACCAAATACATGACCACTATTTATAGGACTATAACATTGATACAATTCATACAATTCAGTAGCGTTGAGGTCAATAGGTCATAGAACATGTTGACTTCTGAAAGCTTCATGGAGAAAAACTAAAAATGCACAAGAAAAGAAAAAACTTTACTAATTAATTTTGAAAAATATTTTCTCATCAATAATTCTGAATATTGTTTGTTTATTGGTTTAATTCTTAGTTGCATAATTAAATTACCTCAATTTGATTCTGCAATGATCCAACATAGTTGATTATTACATCAAATATCAATGGCATTCCCATTGTCTATAGCAAATAACTACATTTAAATTGAGCAAAACAATGATATATTATGAAGAAAAAATTTTGTAATTGTCAAAGAATATATGAACAAGTAGAAAAAAAATGTATATATGTATATAAAGATTAACTCATATCTTTATACCTTGTAGCATCCGGGAACCATATCTTGCAAGCGTCTTAACTTCTCATTGATTTTTTTCTCTTCTCATCTAATGAAGACATAAATTTTTTAGACAAAACAATGTTTAAAAGCATAAAATTAGCTCTAAGATTTTGTTTGGGTTATGAAAAAACTATTAGCATTGAAGAAATTGATTATAATGAAGTATATATAATAATATGGATGGGGGGTTGAAAGGTCTCACATTTAAGATGCATCATAGGTTAAGTTGTATTTTGTGTTTTAAAAGTTGGACATAAGGGCATAATTGGGATAAGATTTTAGGATGTGAGGTATTGAATTATGTTAAATTTACTAATCTATCCTCCTAAGTGTCTTAATTGTCACAACTATGCCAATAATACCCTTATTTTTTTTGCTTAAATATGTTGTACATGTTGCTTGTTACGTTGTATAGAAATGCAAATTACCATGTTGTACATCACTCCTCCTTAATAAGATAATATAGATAATAGATAATAGATATGATATTATGAATTGAACTAAATTAAATAGAATTGAAGATTATGATTAATTTGCCAATGAAGAGTCATGGCAATAAACAAGAACTTGTTAGAAATGCATTTATATAACCATTGGCATGACCTCATATGTCATTATGTTGTCATTCACACACAAAGCATCCTCTCAATCACCATTTTGATCACAAGAATGCAGCCATTGCCAAGCTCTGATTAACACCCACTTCGAACATAAGGATCTCAAGATCGTCAATATACTGGTTATTTTTCTCTATTTCAATCAAGGTACGGCAAACCCATCCCACACGCCATTCTTTATTTTTTTATGGCTTCATTTAGAGTATTTGGCTATTTTTTTTTCAGAGACTGAAATCTTGTCTTCTGATTCATGTTTTCAGTATTCTCCCGCATCAATTTTTATTTTTTATTTGTGCTTTCAATATCAAAGGACTTCCACCAAAATAATTGTCACACAAGAATACATGATGACTTTTAGTTTAAGATTATTATATATGTAATAAAAGTTTACGGATGCAGCCCCGCCGCAACGCGCGGGTTCCTGCTAGTACTATATAATATGTTTTAGATGGGTAAGATAGTAATTTTCATTTAATTTTAAGACATTGTTTTTGCATTTGGTACAAGTGTTAATGCATAAATAATTTCTCGTTTACAATATTGTCCCTCTACATTTTAGCATTTAATAATGTAGTGTAATAAATGACAAATAATAATGTAGTGTTATTACATCTAGCATTTATATTTATAATACAATAGTATTTTATAAAAGCTTGTAAAAAACTTATTAACTTATACTAAAAATAATAATACATAAAAATTTGACTAACATATTCAAACTCAAATAAAAGAAATAAGCATCGTCCCATCAAACTCAAATAAAAGAAATAGGTATCGTCTCATTCGTGACTGACTAGGTCATTAGGAAAACCAAAATAATTGTCAAACAAGAATACATATGACTTTTAGTTTAAAAGTACAACAATTAAATAACTTTTTAACTTATACTAAAAATAATACATAAAAATTTGACTAACATATTCAAACTCAAATAAAAGAGATAGGCATCGTCCCATTCGTGAGTCGTGACTGACTCGGTCATTATCAAAACCAAAATAATTGTCAAACAAGAATACTTGATGACTTTTAGTTTAAAAGTTATTGTAAATGTAATAAAATTTTACGGTTAAAAATTACAATCAGACAAATGTCGTGTTAATCAAGAGCAACCTCATGGTTTCTTTGATCCGCGCATACAATACAAACTTCTCCTTCACACCTATGGGTGTCTCATTAGACAAAACAATCGCTAACATGAGAATTGGCATATATACGTTCGGAGCATATTCGGGAATATACCACAAAATCGACCAGCTAGTCCTACGGGATGGCAAACCCATCCCACATGCCATTCTTTATTTTTTATGGCTTCATTTAGAGTATTTAGCTACTTTTTTTTCAGGGACTGAAATCTTGTCTTCTGATTCAAGTTTTCAGTATTCTTCCGCATCAATTTTTATTTTTTATTTTCGCTTTCAATATCAAAGGACTTCCACCAAAATAATTGTCACACAAGAATATATGATGACTTTTAGTTTAAAATTATTATCTATGTAATAAAAGTTTACGGGTGCAGCCCCATTGCAACGCGCGGGTTCCTGCTAGTACTTAGTTAAAAGAGAAAAGGGAAAAGAGTATCAAGTTATGTTCTTTTATGTCTGCCCGTAGCGAGCATTAACCATCTTACACCTAATCAAGCAATGTGGCCAAACACGGAAACCTGGACTCTAATAGAGTGGCGCCGAGGATGATAACGCCAAGGCTCTAATAACATCATGCATGAGGATATAGAACGAGAGAGTGAATTTTTTAGCCAATCACATCAAACCACACTGATGACGTAGGATGGATCCGACACTACCGATAGAATAAACGTACCGGCACCACCGATGGAATAAACGTAGAACAGATTCAACACTAATAGCTCAGTCGGACGAAAGATAAGTAAACTGAATTCTAAAAGAGTTAATTGCCAATTTAGTTCCTAAAAGAGTTAATTGCCAATTTAGTTCCTAAGATTTTGTTGTGTACTGTGACGCTTCCATTCGTGGTCTCGGTTGTGTGTTAATGCAACGCGGGAAAGTTATTGCCTACGCCTCTCGCCAGCTTAAAGTCCATGAAAAGAACTACACCACTCATGATTTAGAGTTGGGTGCGGTGATCTTTGCGTTGAAGATCTGGAGACATTACTTGTACGGTACCAAGTGCGACGTATACACCGATCACAAGAGTCTCCAGCATATCTTCGACCAGAAAGTATTGAACATGCGGCAACGACGTTGGGTCGAACTCCTGAACGACTATGACTGCGCCATTAAGTACCATCCTGGTAAGGCGAATGTTGTGGCAGACGCCTTGAGCAGAAAGGAGTCTGTCAAACCTCGTCGTGTTCGAGCCTTACAGCTCACTATTCATTCTTCGTTGCCTGACCAAATTCGTTCGGCTCAATTGGAAGCTTTGAAGGAGGAAAACCTTAAAGCTGAAACCATGCACGGTGCTGATAAACACCTCGAGCTTGGGTCTGATGGCCTGCATTACTTTGCCGAGCGCGTTTGGGTTCCTTTATTTGGGGGTTTGCGGGGGCTTGTCTTGGACGAAGCTCACAAATCCCGGTATTCTATTCATCCGGGTTCCGATAAGATGTATCAGGACTTAAAGATACTCTATTGGTGGCCCGATATGAAGGCTGACATAGCTTCGTATGTCAGCAAGTGTCTGACCTGTGCTAAGGTCAAGGTGGAGTACCAGAAGCCGTCTGGTCTTCTACAGCAACCTGAAATTCCTGAATGGAAATGGGAACGGATTACCATGGATTTTGTGACCAAACTTCCGAAGTCGCCCAGTGGTTGTGACATGATCTGGGTGATTGTCGACCGGTTGACAAAGTCCGCACATTTCCTCGCTATTAAGGAAACCGACAGTCTGGAGCGGTTGTCTCGTATCTATCTTAAGGAAGTGGTTTCCAGGCACGGGGTGCCCGTCTCTATCATCTCCGACCGTGACCCTCGTTTCGCCTCCCGTTTCTGGAAACAATTACATAAAGCGTTGGGTACTCAACTAGACATGAGCACCGCATATCATCCGCAAACTGACGGTCAGAGTGAGCGGACGATTCAGACGCTTGAAGACATGCTTCGAGCATGCGTCATCGACTTCGGTAAGAGTTGGGAGATTCACCTACCGTTGGTGGAGTTCTCTTACAACAATAGTTACCACTCCAGCATTAAGGCGGCACCGTTCGAAGCTCTGTATGGACGGAAGTGTCGGTCCCCTCTTTGTTGGGCCGAAGTGGGCGAAAGCCAACTCACCGGTCCAGAAATGGTGTACGAAACTTCCTTTGGAGTTCCAGGTTGGCGACAGGGTTTTATTGAAGGTATGGCGGCAGCTCGTGATCGTCAGAAGAGCTACGCTGATCGTCGTCGTAAACCTTTGGAGTTCCAGGTTGGCGACAGGGTTTTATTGAAGGTATCTCCATGGAAGGGCGTTATACGCTTTGGGAAGCGCGGCAAACTTAACCCTCGTTATGTCGGCCCGTTCCCCATCTTGGAACGTATTGGGCCGGTGGCATACAGACTTGACTTACCAGCCGAGCTTAGTGGCGTACATAATGTCTTCCATGTCTCGAATCTTAAGAAGTGTTTGGCAGACGAATCTCTCGTAGTTCCTCTCGAAGAAATCAGGGTTGATGATCGTTTACGTATTGTGGAGGAACCAGTTGAAATCTTAGATTATAAGATTCGTAGCCTTCGTCGGAGTAAAATCCGTATCGTTAAGGTTCGTTGGAATTCTAATCGTGGACCGGAGTTCACGTGGGAACGAGAAGATCAGATGAAGGCTAAGTACCCTCATCTATTTCCTAAGCGTGCATTTGAATCGAACTATGTGGCCTCCAAAGAAAAATGAATCTCGGGTCGAGATTCCTTTCAACTGGGGGATGATGTAACAACGGGGAAAATTTTTCTTTTCTTTCTCCCTTTCGTCTCTTCATCTACGGACTTCATTTAATTTTCGGGACGAAAATTCTTTCAACTGGGGGATGATGTGACACCCGGCATATTCAGGTCAATACTTTTATACCTTACATACATGCGTTTCGTACTTTACATGCATACAAGTCTATCTCAACGAAAACATTTCAAATAACTACTTAATATCATACTTAACTGGGGTCAATTAAGTCGTACTGATGATTCGGGAATCATCGGGAGTCGTTACAATGGTTCGAGAAACCATTGGGTGTCGGTCCATAACCATGTGTACAAGAATCGGTGATTCGTGGAATCGCCGGGTTTAACGCACCCACGCAAGTCTCGAGTCTCGGGAATTGGTGATCGGGCGGGAACGTGTCATTTATCATGCATTATATGTTTACAATCATTATGTGACTTGTCGGTATGTGAATATGTGCTAACATATGTTAAAACGGGGTTTAACGCGCAAAACACACACACACAGGGGCTATAGGCGATTAGGCTTATGGGGAATAGCCTAATCGCCAATATAGGGGCGAGTAGGAAGATATTATGGGCGAGTAGGGGCCAATCGCATGAACAGTCATGCGATTAGGCTCCCTAATCGCGTATAAACCTGCATACTCGCGTGATACGTGCTGAACGACTAGGAACGCCTATAAATACCACCCTTGACCTCCAAAACATCATTTGTGCAACCCCAGCCGTCCCATAACATAACCCAACGCACAAACACCCTCTGGAACTCGTTTTTGCATCAAAACCACCATTTTCAAGCTTATTCCATCATCACCTCTTGAATACAAGGTGTGTTCTTCAAACCCAAACCTTTATTTGATTATGTTTTACTCCCTAAACGTCCAGACCTGACTTATAAATGTTTTTATCTTTGAAAATCCATTTAAAACCGTTTTTAAACAAACCCACACCTTCACATGTGTTATATGTGTTATATGTGTTTAAAGATAGGATTTTTAGGATTGAATCATGGTTGTTCTTATGTTATTATGATGTTTATTGCTGATATAAGTTAGTATGATGATATCCTAGGAGTTTGAATGGTTTTGGTTGTGTATTGTTGATATTTGATATTTTGACCCATTTGAAGGATTTTGAACGATTAAGGATGATATGAGGTATGTTGTTGATTGAATGATGTTAGGGTTTACTCTAGGATGATTCTAGAATAGTAGGATGCTATCGGATAACGTGGTTATGTGATTTAATCTGGATATTTGCTATTTAGGGCAAGTTCTTGCATGTTGATGTGATGTTTACATGCTAAGTTGCTATTTTGGGAAAACGCTCGCATTCGGGACTGTTAGAATGATGAAAACTTAGGGGTTTTGCTTGAAATATGTTTGTTAATGTGTTAGGATGATTATTGGGTGTTTTTACACGTTTCAGATCTGATTTGGAGGGTTAAACGCGCGAAATTGCATTGTACAGCTGCAGCAGGCGAGTAGCACCCTAATCGCATGATGCTATAGGCGATTAGGGGCATACTCGCCTGAATGTGAAGCCTACTCGTGTATATACAGGCGATTAGACCTTGTAATCGCCTGTTGACCAACCCTAATCACATGTTGACTTTTCCTAAATGCTAGTTTGATTCCTAATCGCGTGTAATGCTGCTGTATGTATATTTTAACATCCCGGAACATGATTTGACGCCTAGGAACATGATAGGAACCCCGGGATTCACCCAATGACTTAGTAACACGTATTCGGACCTGTTTATGCGTTAATCAGACATTATGCTAGACTAGGCGAACTATCACGCGTATTAAGTGTTTAACTGCATATGTGGCATGATGTCTTGTATTGTCTAACACATGAGATGTCGGGTCACCAATGGGATGTCGGGCCTTGTCTGGTACGGTCGGTTAAACGTTGAAACATCATTTCATATGTACACGGTTGTGGTCTGGACTACTAGGGACTAATCAACCTACGGGTTGTTAGTCTAACACCTTATATGCTCGTCATGATAGGTCACCGGTATTAGGGGCCGTCTATTGAGCAGGTTTACTTGTCGTAGTGTGAAGAGCAGCATCAGGTGAGTTTCACGGCCCCGCCTTACGCTTTACATTTTGGGGAGACACATGCTTATACTTATTACATAAATTATCATGTTATGCTAGTGGTTGATTCATTTACATACTATACGATACGTAAAGTCCCGGGGAAACCATGAATATGCTGGATAGCATAACGGGGGAAATGTGGATAGATCTATTGGGATTGACAGACCCCACCCGTCGGCTGGGAGCCGGACGGGTGCATATTGTCTCGGTCGTACGCTAAATCATTTCGGGCAAAATCATATATCGTTGTCTGTAATGGTTTCCGGTCGTAGTAGTATAACTCATGCGTCTAGCTAACGCTATTACTTCTGATATAGTGATAACATGATGGCTTTTATTACTTTAACATTTATTTTAAAACCTGTGAACTCACCGGCATTATTTGCTGACGTTTTTAGCATGTTTGTCTCAGGTCGTTGAGGTAGCAGCTTATCATAGGCGCACGGAGTCACACGGCGTCTAGGTTTCATATGCATTATCATATCTTTTTCAGACTTACGTACTTTTACATTTTGGGTTGTAATAAAAGTTACGCTTCCGCAGCGAATGGATTTATGGAAACTTGATGGTTGTTTATTTCATTTTACGTATCATATAGTGTTGTTTATTGTGACCGTTGACTTAGATCCTGGTTTGTCATGCGCCTCGCGGTAAAACCCCGCACGTGGAATTTGAGGGTGTGACAGGTATGACCCGACCCGTTAATGAGACCCGTGTTACGGCGGGGTGTTACAATATAATATCTAAAAGAAAATCAAAATAAATTTAAAAAGGGTTTTGGATGAAAATGGCAAAAGGAAAAAGTTTGGTGTGTATGGACAAAAATGCCCTTAACTTAACTGGGTTTTTGTTAACTGAGTTAGTGCTGATGACTAAAATGGCAAAAAAAAAAAATGAAACCTCAGGGACACAGATGTAACAAAAAAAAAGATTTGGATGAAAGTGGCAATTTTTGACAAACCTCAGGGACTAAATTGGCAATTAACTCATTCTAAAATAAGCAAGTGCACAAGCCTACTCAGAAGCCGCAAGGACAAAGCATGAAGGATACTGACAGGGACAAACCAACAGCTCTTGGCATAAGGCGGCTATCTTCTATCGGACAAAGCCGTAACAGTAGCCTACCCTAGGAAAATATAATATAATAATATAAATGTCATACCTGGATTAGCCGTAATAGTGACCTTTGTACTGTTCCAGCCGCCTTCATGATGACCTACAATTAATGCGAAGACATTTATGACGACTATAAATGCCGTCCCAACCCGGTTGGTAGAGGCACAACCACTCACATTGATTTCCATCGGAAGTTTCTTTACTTTCGAATAACCTCATTCATCCCGATCACTTCAATACCATAACACACACCACCTACATGTTTTTAGTTAAACCACTACACTATTGTGAAGATGTAGTTTAGTTAAAGCCATAATACTTATGTATCAGTTATCTGACAAAATCTTTGTACTTTTTAGTTAACCCAATACATATAGTCTAAGGGGTTGTTTGTGTTAGGACAAAGAGGATTGGTGAAACCACTTTTGCAAACCTTAGTCTAATTCACTTCTGTCAAAATAATCTAAGTATAGAACTGCTGAAGAAGGAAGATCAAACTGCTGAAGAAGAGATTACACAAGTACTGAAGAAGAAAAGTCATCAGAAGTTCTGAAGTCCAAACCAGACATTTCTACTGAAGAACTACTGAAGACAAACTACTCATCAGTAGTTTGTCATTCATCGGTACTTGTGAGAAGATTTTTTCCACCGCCTTTTGTATCAGTAGTTTATTAGTTTAGTATTACTTTTACTTTATGTACAAGTTCCAAGACTGCAACTTGTTGCAACTTGTTTCTGAACTTGCTTTTTGGCAAGGTTCATGTATTTGTAAAGTCTATAAATAGAAGGGTTCATCTCTTTGTTTTAGACATTGATTTTAATACAGAAATCCTTTATAGCATATTATTGTTATTTCCATTTCATATTTATTGAGAATCTGTCTAAGTGTTTCATTCTCATTCAATACTTAGATTCTCAATAAATACTTATCATTTATTAGTTTCTCAAACATCCAGGGGGAGTAATAACTCCTGTTGATAAGTGTAGCTTTAAACTCATAACATTCCGCTGTGCTATCACTGATTAAGAACTTGCTAAACACCTAAGTGTTCACTAGCAAGTTCATACAAAAGAACAATACTGATCAAACAGTTTGGTTGATTAAGTGCTGAATCATTAAGATGGTCTGAATGGTTAAGAGGCTCTGAATGGTTAAGAGCTGAATCATTCTGCATCCCTTATTAGCTTAATGGTTCAGCACTTAATCATTCTATTTAGATGCTGAAACAAACAGTCTGAATGTTGAATGATTCAGACCTGAATGGTTAAGAGGCTGATTAAGAGGCTACCAAACAATCCCTGTTATTTTGTAGGCATTATTGCTTTTACATGTAAGTTTATAATTTTAAAGTAACTAGGTTGATAATATGACGCGCGTTGCGCGTTTACGCAATCCGTTTCTAATATAACATCTATTTGTTATATTTTGCGAAATGGTGGGTAATTAGTTATGAGTTAGGTTAGATATCATACGGTTTTTTTTTGTTAATTTAATGTAATGTTATATGGCATATTAATGTGGCATGAAGCAGAAGTATTTTAGGATATGTATCAAACCTTTGAACTTCCATTTATGTAGTGTGCACGGTTACATGTGAGTAAAGAGTGTTAATGTGAGTGGGGTAGTTGAGATATTGTATTTATGGCAAAGTAGGTGAAGTGTTATAAAGAAGGGATACATCTACATCATTTTTCTGTTTCTGTTCAGTTGTATTGCTTGTTTGTTTGTTTTTTAAACATGGGTTCTAGAGTAAGATCTTTAGAAGCTGTTACAACCTTTAAGGTGGGAACCAACGGCAAAGTCTATTGTTATCATAATCTTGTTGCAGCCCTGAGACAAGCTGGAACGTGCACTGCTCGTGCGGGTGAAGAGTTTTATGAGTGTCCATATGCATTGGTATGACATGCATTTGTTTTTCTTTTTATTTTTATAAGTATGATCCCTAAATAAATTTTTTGCATCACATGTCAGGGAAGGTCTCATTGTAGTTTGTTTGTGTGGAAACATGAAGTTGATAATGTGATCCTTCAACCAAGTGAGAGAAGGGCATTACAAAGCGAGTATGAGAGGTTGGAAAGGGACAAAGATTTGCTAGAAAGGGAGGTTGCAGTTTTGAAGGCTAAAGTTGATAGCTATGAAGAAGTCGTTGCTGAGAAAAGGGCATTACAGAGTGAACATGAAAAGGTAGGAATGGAAAAAAGGTTGCTGGAAAGGGAGGTTATGGGTTTGAGATCTAAGGTTGATGCCTATGAAGCAGCGTTGGTGAAAGTTTTTGGTGGTGTTGTGTTGTTTTTAAGTTTGTTGTGTTTTTTTATTAAGCATTAGTATGTGTAGATGGTAGTATGAAGGTAGCAGTTTTAAGTTTTTGGTGATGCATGTATGCCGACAAAGCTTGGTGAATCTATAATATCAGTTGATCGGTAAGAAGGTCATATTTTAATGTGTGTGTGACTGTTTTTGTGTTAGTTATTTTGTTATCGTTTGGGAACAGTGACTAACGTATAAATCTTGTTCGAATATGCAGCACTTATAAAGCAGATGTGTAAGTGCATAAACGTCAATTTGTGTAGACGTGTAAATACGTATGTGTCTATTTTGCTAGGAATGCAGATCAAATGTGCAGACGTATAAATGTTTATTTGGCCGGATTTGTAAACACATTTATGTGGCGGGAAAAGTTCTCGGAAAAGCTAATGAAAAAAGCATACTAAGTTAATTCAAATACCTGCTGACATATGGGCAGGAAATTTACTGGTTTCGTATTGCGGTCATACATGAGCTGTTTTTAAAAAACGAAACAAAAACATCTTTGCATTTGACGACTGATTTCTGGCCTAAATCATACAGTCGCTGTGCTTTTTAAGCGCAAACGATTTAATCGGATAGTTTTGGGCTCGCACACGTAAGAGATCAATATCGCACCAGTACTCAAACAAACCCACCAAGATCACCTCCTACCACCAGCCACAGGCAGACATCATTAATTCTTGCAAACCACTTCAATTCAGGCGCACAGACTCCGACAAAACGTTATCTTAACAAAAACGGCATGTCTATGTTTTTTAAGCATCTCAGCAGGACATATTAAGCATTTTGTTGAAAACACATTGCATTTGCATTTAGCGCCCCGGTGCCGCTGCTACTGCAGGGTTTACGCAATCAATTGATTAGAACCCCCTTAATGTATAAGCACTTAAATGCTTATTTGTGTGTTTGTGTTTGCTCGCAGACGCATATTGATGCAGGTTGATACAGAGATTTAATTTATTAAGTTATGTTCCTAAAGCGTCGATATTTTGTGTTTAAAAAACAAAAATTGAGCGCACATGTCTGTAGGTTGCTGTATATAGTGATTTTCAGCACCAAAAAGCAGCGGTTTAAGCGATTTTTAGTGAAATGTGCATTGTGTTCTATAACACCATTAGTAAATCAGGTTAAATGGCATTGAAAAGATCGATTACTTCATACATAAATTACATTATATAATCTCAAATTAACAAACCAAAAATGTGAATTCTTGGTCACAAACCAAGAGAATTCAAACATAATCGTCAAAAGAAAATATGAAAACCAAATTAAGTAACAGAAATAAATAAAAAACAAAGTGTGGAAGCGCGACATTAGTAACGGTTTGTAGCATATAGAGAGTTTGTGGTTCGAATTCGGCAAACCTGTTCCTAATCCAGATTGACTTATTGCCTGCGGTAGTGACACGTGATTTCTTGTGAAGTCAAGTTTGTTCATACAAATATGTGTGTTTTTGTAATGTGAAAGTGGCCGTGTGAGCACATTTATTTGTGTATTTGCGCATGTGTGCATCCGCATATTTGTTTAGGCGCAAACAGTACCTTGACTGGTTTTGTTTAGACACCTAAATGTCGTGATGGATTTCATGGCCAACGCTGATGTGTGAATGTGTAAGCACCCGCCTGCGTTATTTGCGCCTGAGGTTCTGTTTGAAGCTTGGCTTCACCATACAAACAGGTTTTATTTTGAAACTGTATGTAACAGCGCAGTTATTTGTGTATTTGCGCCTGCGTGCAAGCACATACAGCAAAAGCGACACATGATAAGCATACAATTGGTTTAATTTCTAATATCACTCGATTATTTTTATGTTAATCTGGTTCCTGAAAAATGTCATACTTTATTTAAATTTCGTTTCATAACTACTTTAGCAGCGCGTCTAAATGTGCACGCTGTTGGGCGCTTAAGCAAACCAAATGGTAGAGCGTCTAAATGCTTGGTTGCTTAACCAAAGTGTACGTTTTAGCGCATAAGTGCGCAGCTAGGCAGCCACCTGCGCGCGACATTTGTCTCTGAAGTTCTGTCTTAAGCTGTGATTATGTATACAAATAAGTGTTTATGTGCCTAGCTATTTTGTTTGCCTAGATGGTTAGCTTTTTGTTAAAAGATTATAGCCAGCATAGATGATCAACAAAATATAGAGCATCCTAATAAGTCAACATGTATTAACATGACACAAGATCCTAGACAAACTACACAACATCCTAATAAGTTTACATAATATCCTACTAAGTTATCATACCATAATAATATTTCACATTAGAGTTTGATTGAGCCGGGCGAGCCAATACCATGATAATCACAAGCACCATCACAAGGAAGTTGAGTGTGTGGTGTTTTTCCAAGGTGCTAGCTAATCTTTTGGATTAGCAGCAGGTTTCTTGCTTGCTGATTCATGCTGGAATGCTGGTGTAAATAAAAACAGAATTAGTAAGTGTTTTTTGATAATAAAAATTTAGACATTAAGTATACCTTCAGACGACATCAGAGCGCGTTTGGCAGTAGGCATGTCACTTCCTTTGTCAACACCTGATGCCGAAGAGGATTCTATCATCCTAGTGGAAGAACGATTAACTTGAGGAGTTTTTGGGGCAGGTGTGCTTGCTGCTGGCATGCTTTCGGTAATGTGCGGATGAATGAACGCAGCATTGCTAACAGTACACCGTGTAACACCTTTCCTGTCTCTACTTGCCTGCACTTGCAATTCCAATTCTTTGCCTATGATGTCGTGCACTAATGTCTCCTTGTTGGGTTGTAACTTCATTTCAGCACATGATATTTTTAGAAGTTGGCTTGCTGTCCTGTCAAAGAATGTTGCTTCGATTGTTTCTGTGTTGTCAGATAATGTTGCTTGTATGCGGTACCTGTTTAGATATTAGTATTAGGTTGTAGAGTATTATGTATAATACTGATGTAAATTTTAAAAACAGAACGACTAACATGCGCGCAGAAAATTGTGTACTAATGTGTGTAACATACATACACGAACATGCACAACTGAATGCGCGCTGGCTTGAAACTGTGGCGAAATTGTTCTGAAACAGCACTTTGCGCACGAGTTGGAGTTCAATAATGCTGGTTTAGCTCTGTTTACAAGTTTAAAACTGGTTTTAAACAGTCTTGTGCGCGTGCAAAGTGTTAAAACAGGACTGTTTCAAGCGTTTGTGCATGCGCAGAACTATTTCAGACATGTTTTACCACCGTTTATGCACGAAGGGTCCACGTGTGTACAATGCTGAAACAGAGTTATCTCAGCACAGCATGTGCATGTAGAATGTGCAGGGTTATTTCAGTCTTGTGTGTGCGTACAGGACTGTTTCACACATGTTTCACCCGTATGTATGTGTGTAAAAAAATCTTGTAAAAGTGTCACTAACATACTGACTATGATAAATTGTGAAGATAATGCGGGTGTAAAATGAAAACTTAGACATATTTAATGTCAACAACTTCTGCATGCTCTGAACAAAACCAAAGTGTGTCATATTCTAACACAAGCTGATTGCACTCTGCACAAACGGTGTAAAACCATGGGACTGTTGCTGACATATAATCAATCGTGCCTCTGATAACGAAACTTGTACCCTATTAAGAATAAGTAGTTTAGTAATAGTGAGGCTAAGAAACGCGTATTTCTTAAAAATGCAACTTACAGTCAGCCTATTTGCTGGTAATTTTTTCAGTCCTGCAATCGAAATTTGCTGTCCTATTGGCTGTATAATTGGTTGTTGATGAAAGCCCTCGTTCGCATACCTATGATAAAACACATTTATACGTATGTTAAGTTT
This sequence comes from Ambrosia x helenae, assembly GCA_030844895.1. NCBI lineage: Eukaryota > Viridiplantae > Streptophyta > Magnoliopsida > Asterales > Asteraceae > Ambrosia > Ambrosia x helenae. The sequence goes on from CM061233.1 coordinate 10,407,869, forward strand.
ACAAGTACAATTAATATTCAAAATGCCTAGATATGAAAGCAAACTACAATTTTAAAGAGAAATTTCTTTTTACATACATATCCAACAATTGTTGTGTTTCTGGTGCTCTAGGATTCCGATATATGCAGGTTGCATTGGTCGTTTGGAACTGAAGCGCTCCTGTAAAAAACAAAACATTTATACCGTCTTTTCAAAGTTAATTGTTTCTTATTATATATACTAACCAAAGTAGTCTTTGCTTTTTAAAGCTGTTAGCGCTAATATGACAGGAGGAGCAGCCATCTCATACTCGCTTCGATTAAATCTCGTTTTGGATTTCAACATCTCTTCCCAAATAGCAACCGTAACATCCTGATTGCTGTATAAGATTAAATTTTAGCTTAGTATTGTATCATAGAATTTTAAATATAAGTTATAAAGTATATACCTGCAATCTCTTAATGTCATAACAACATATGGCTGATTATTGGCAGTAACCTTATCTGTCATCCCGCGCAGAATACCGATGTAATCTATTAATAAGAAAAATTATGTTTAACAACTAAATGAGTTTAAGTTTTGGGTGGGAAACAAATTTAAATTTATAGAAACATAATATAACATAATATACCTACAATCCCTTCATGCGGTGCAGCCACTTCTGCTCTTCGACGACTTGCAATGTCAAAGAAGTAATTTTGTATCGTTGTACAATCTGGAATAGGGGTGATCACAGTTGCTTGTGCTAGAAAATTATTGCTGAATGTGTCAAGGTGTTGGTGTAACTATCTGGTTCAACATATGCATATTTCTCAATTTGGTAACACAAGCCAGGTTTAAGTTTCGGTTCAACGACTCTTTTATTTTTGCCTTTTTCCATGGCCTGGATTCCCATACCCTATTTAAATATTTAGATAGTGTTAAAATAGCTATGAAAGTACACAAAGATAGTAAAAATATGCATTATAAACTTAGTAAATTTATTTTTACCTCAGAATCCACAAAGACATAATGTATTTCTTCATCACGGAATGCCGGCACCCATTTTTTTACAACGCGTATTTCAATTAGTCTTGTTGCTTTTTTAGGAATCAGTTCTGCTACGCCCTTGTAGTCCATTATGATCAGCCTGCAAAACATAATGCCAAAAATATGTGTTATTGTTTTATATAATATATAACATCATGTAAGTATAATAAAGACATCAAGAATAAGAATAAGTACACAACCTGTTGACAACTGATTTCATGCAATAATTCAGAATAAACAATATTTAATGTTGTGTTATTATTTTGTGTATCATTATCAGGCAAAAGTATTTTTAATGAGTGTGGAGATGTTGCTCTTGATAACGCAACATATAACTGACCATGTCCAAAAATTGGTTGTGGCAAGTATAGGCCAACCTTTTTCAAAGATTGTCCTTGACTTTTATTAATTGTCATAGCATAACATATCTTAACTGGAAATTGACGACGGGTAAAAACAAATGGCAAGTCTTTTGAATTATGCACAAAATTTATTCTAGGTATGTATACTCTGTTTCCAACTGATGTGCCAGTAATGATTCGTGCCTCAATCACACGCGGGAGTAATTGAGAAACTAATAGTCTTGTTCCGTTGCACAAGCCATTTTTAGGATCTATATTACGCATCAACATAATTGGGTTAATAACCTTCAAATTTAAACAATGATTTGGAATACCAGGAAAGTTTAAAACATTTAAATATTCAGGCGGATACATTGCATATGTTTCAGCACCATCTTTGGAATGAGGGACCATAGAATCAGTACTTAAGTACGAAAAACATTCCCCTACTGATAATTGTTGCACCATTTCATTTATGGTATCAACTGTTTCATTTTTTGGACAAATAATAGCACGTTCTGATATCCTTACTGGTGTAGGATTTTCAAGTAAATCTGGATCATATATATAACGAATTAGGTCTAAAAGACTATTTTCGGACGGTTGTACCAAGAAATTAGTGGGTATTTCAATTTGTTTGATATCTGGGTGTTTAGTATCGACAGTTACACCTTCTTTACCGTCACCTATACTTAAAAGCCATTTAGAAAAAGCCTTAACTTCTTCTTGGTGCCAAACGTTTGCTTCGTTTGTTTTAATACGCATGTTCTCGGTGAGCATGTAAATAACAAAGTGTTTCCACAGATATGATCGAGGAAGACAGGATGCCAAGATTTCACTTTTGCTACATTTTGGCTTAACTGGTAATGTTTGCCTAAAATCACCGCCTAATAATATTGTTTTCCCACCAAATAATTGTGAACCATTTCCAGTGAGATCCTTTAAAGTTTTGTCTAATGATTCAAAACATCTACGGTCGCTCATGGGCGCCTCATCCCAAATGATAAGTGTCGTTTCCAAAAGAAGTTGAGCAAGATTTGTTTTCTTTTTGATATGACATACAGATTCTTCTGTTAATTCCAATGGTATTTTAAATCTAGAATGAGCCGTACGACCAGCTGGTAACAACAAAGATGCAATGCCTGAGGCTGCGACTGCAAGAACAACCATACCAGCTGATCGTAAGCGTGAAATTAACGTTTTCCATATATAAGTTTTACCAGTACCGCCATGACCATAAACAAAACCTAATAATTGTGTTGAGTTTGTAATTGCATTCATGACTGCATCATACACAATTAATTGCTCACTATGAAGGCTTGCATGCAATTTTTCATGCTCAATACAAAGTGCATTCCTATCATAATTCTTTTCTTCTAACAGCAAACTATTACCCAATACTGAAAACACAGATGGATCTGGAGTTGGAAGGCCAAATTATGCTAATGTACGCGGATTAGAATTCGAATCTAACAAAAGTTGCAACTCATGTAGCACATATTGTTGCAAATCTGAATCATTAGTAACATTCAAATGACCCGTAATTGTTTGACTGATATTACGATTAATATCATCAGACATGCATTTCCATTTGGAATCCCACAATTTACGCGGATTAGAAACATCACAAAAAAGCAACATGCAAACAAATAAAGATCTTAATTCAACAGAAGTAGCCCATGCTGCAGCCTCAGTTAAAGCAGTCTCCCATTCTCTATCATTTCCAGTTAGACCTAAAACCTCAAAAGCCTCTCTAAAAGTTGACATAACAACACCAGACACAGTTCTTAAATCCGCATAAGAGCAACATCCTTTTTGATAACTTAGTAATAATCGAAGATAAAATAACTCACTACATGTCGGATGTGCATATCCTAGCCTGCCTATTGAAGGCACTCTTTTGCTTTTTCTTTCCTCCCATGTTTTGGAAGAGGCTACCCAACGAAATTTGCTTAGGTAATCAATGTATCGCAAATTAAGACCTACAGGCACTGATGTTTGAGTATTTGCCATCTCTTTTGCGTTATTTGCAAACCATTCTGTAAGTGGTGTTTTACCAACATTAGGATTTGATGTAATATCTGTAAGTTGTTGTGATTGCCTAAAAGTAAGATTCAGTTTACCTTCAAGATGAACAGCTAAAACTTGTACAGCTGGATTTCTATTATGAATGTAAAAACCAAAAATTCTCCACATTGCCTCATGAGGACAAATGAATCGGCCGTCTACATAATTGCTAATCTCATCAACAACATTTGGTGCATTATTCAGTTCGGTATCTGATTGCATTGTGTTTTGAGATATTGAAAATCGAACTCTATCTGCACCTTTCGAGATGTATTTAAATAAGTATTTAATTAACATTGTCCACCCACAATACTCAACATTTATATGTGCATCAAAATGTAATACCAAATTTGCATTATATGGAACAACATATCCATTGTCAAGGGGGACACCATTTTTCAAGAAAGGCACGCCATCTGAAGGCCTTTTGTAATGCACATAACCAGCGCTATCAAACCGTGTCACGTCTTCGTATGCTTTTGGAAACTTCTTTGTGCATATTCTATCTTTCATGCATGGTGAATTCAACCGGGCTAAACCACAAGGTCCATGCAGCATAAAATCAGTAACAATCCTATGCAAGGTTGGATCAGTAGAAGCATTTGGAATAACAGCAGAAATATACTGATATACTTGATTGGCATCACGTATAGCATAAGCATTTGACACCCAAAGCAAAGTATGACAATGTGGTAAGCCTCGTTTTTGGAATTCAATGGTGTACAAATCTGTGTGTTCAAATTAATGTTAAGAACATGTACACATGCAACCAAACCAAGTGAATGTAAAACAATAAATGTTGCAAAAGTAACATTCACTTGCTGTTACATCACCAAATGGTTTGGCCTTGCGAAGGTGTTTCATAAATGCACGCACCTTCAATTGAAAAACTCTTGCAATTATATCCGGTCGATCTTGCGGATTAGAAACACCCACTTTATCCAAATACCTTTTTATTTCAGGCCAACGAACATTACAGGTGAAAGTAATAAAATACTGAGGATTACCATGCACACGACATATAGCTAAAGCATCCTGATAATGCTTGTACATGTATCGTGGTCCACCCGTGAAACTCGCAGGCAAAATAAGTCTTTTTCCGATACTATTGGCATCATTATCACCTCTTGATATCGCATCCTGTACTCCTTGCAAAAATTCACACCGAAATTCATCCTGATGATGTCTATAGTACTCTAATCGACAGTGTTCTACACATATGTACGCATCTACCAAATATTGCTGTAATAGTCTTGATGCCTTAAGTAAATGTGTATACAAACCTTCACGGTCATGTATTTGATAACTATAGAACATTATCGGCGTTAATTTTGAATCATCAGTAGCTATGGTGGTAATCGTGGATGTTTCGGTTGTGTCAGTATCAACTGGAGCAAAAGCGTCAACATTCTCAACGTTAGCAACTGTACCTTTCAAACGCAAACTCGGTGACCATCCTTGTTCCGCACGAGGAAAAAGAATAGGATATTGTAACGGCATATAAGATGAATGCAATTTACTAACTCTGTGCGGTGTACCATCTTTGCTTCTAATAATGACATCAAATTGTGATGATACTTGATCAGCATCACACAAAATAGCCCCCAAACAGTTGGCAGATGGTACATCATAACGTCTGTTTGAACCATGATTGTAAAGCCGAATCTGAAAATTTGGAACCTCCGTATGGCCACACATATCCTTATCCATACAAAAAAGTTGGACATATTCATTAACCTCATCTAACATATGTGTTAATGATGATACTATATCACTGGCTAAACCTGATGTATCTAAATTCTGGAAAAATCTAAGACGATTTGCCACCTCATTTTGTCCATCAAAAATATACATTTGTAGGAAACGTGGGACATCACCAGGTAAAGGGCATACAGAACCAAGCCAGTGTGACACTTGGCCTGCAACCTTAAACACATACGGTGCACCACCTTGATTTATTTCCTCATTTATTTTTGCGCCAAATGAGGTCATAGAAAACATTGCATTATAAGCTCGTATATTGCTCATAAACTCAGAATTTAAAAACAACTCTTTTAAAACTTGTGGGGGTTCAGAAGGGTATGGCAATTCAACTTTTCCGCCACGACAACAACGGTTATAACGTGGTCGAGCTCTAACAGGATAACCTGTTAGACGCTCTTCTAACCAAAATAGCGCTCCACAAAATTCGCAGATTTCTGTACAGTCACCAAAATCAATATAAAAAGGCGAAACTGTTATTGTATTCTCATTTGTAATTGTCTCAGTATTTATATCAGACATAACAGTTTCAGTGCGTTGACGCCGTCGCAACATTGTATTTCTGTATGATATTTGTTGACGACTTGGTGCCAAGTGAGGCAAATCTGATGTCGAAGAAGAACCAACATCAGACTGTAAAGCTGATGAATGTGCGCCTGAGGTAGACGCAACATCAACGCGTCGTCGCTTTGATCTTGAGGACTGATAGTAAACAGGCAGCAATAAAATGTCTCATATATGATATATAAACAGTATTATTATAACATATATGTATGCAGACCCATTTAAGCCTAATTCTAAATAACTATTTTGAAAATACCTAGAAAGAATTCAACTATCATAAACCATGAGTCCTAAAAGGAATTTTTGAATCGACCTTATTTGCTTTCTTAATACTGTTACTGACCCATCTAAACACTATATCGTCAAGTGGCAAGAAAACACCAAAACAAATCTAAATACCATTCGCTTATCCTAACTTACCACCTGTTTTCAATTTTACTTACGTACGCTAAAGTATCGCACTTAACACCTAAGAAAATATGAATTTATACACTAAATATAAACACACACTCATAGCAAAATGCGCGCACTCTTCACGCATGATTCCTATAATACCCATACTAAAATCAGGTTGTGAAAATCCCTGTAATTAAACCAAGATGATCTAAAACAGGCTTAAATTCACATTACCAACCTATTAACTAAATTCTTCCTGTTTTATACACACTAAACTATTATGATATGTACTCACAATGACATTCAAACAACCACCTCATAACCTCTTTGCCACTAAAAACCAACACCTCATGAAATGAATGGGTTGTACAAATATGACACCTCAAAGTAAATGCTCATCTACTTTCCAGTTCAACATATTAGTCGCACCAGCTAACCACAGATCCCTAAATCCTATGCAGGTCTAAAACCTACTGAACAGAAGCAACAGAACAGTGCCACTCCCAAGACAAAAACATCTCTGCACTTGACGACTGATTTCTGGCCTAAATCATACAGTCGCTGTGCTTTTTAAGCGCAAACGATTTAATCGGATAGTTTTGGGCTCGCACACGTAAGAGATCAATATCGCACCAATACTCAAACAAACCCACCAAGATCACCTCCTACCACCAGCCACAGGCAGACATCATCAATTCTTGCAAACCACTTCAATTCAGGCGCACAGACTCCGACAAAACGTTATCTTAACAAAAACGCCATGTCTATGTTTTTTAAGCATCTCAGCAGGACATATTAAGCATTTTGTTGAAAACACATTGCATTTGCATTTAGCGCCCCGGTGCCGCTGCTACTGCAGGGTTTACGCAATCAATTGATTAGAACCCCCTTTCATTTTGCCTCTCGCTTGATTCGCCATGTTGTACCAGTACTTACTCCCCCTTTTACCACTTTATTTGTACATGGAATCGGGGGAAGATGGAATTGGTTTATGCTTAAAGTTGTAACAATTCACTTTCAACTGTATCAAAACACTCACACACCAAAAACAATCCAAACATTAAAAACTAATCTATGTCTTATTATCCTACTCTTTAATAGCTGCCCAAAACATTTACAAAAATATAATACAAACTGTATCACATATTAAACAAAACAGCTTAAAGACAACAACATACCAGCATAAACAGCAAGTAATCTGAAATCAAGACCAAAATCTGCAACAAATAAACACTGACCATCAGTTGAATGACTATAACAAAAATCAGTTTAACTTCAGTTTTTAAAGCATAGTGCAATCTCATAAGCAACCTAAATTTTTCAAACAGACCATAACCCATGTTTACATGCTAAATTAACCACGATACTTATTTACGCCCTTTCACCGGAACGCGCAAATACTCAATTGTCACTTTGCTTACAATCGTATACATACACACACCCGACTGAATCAATAAGTCTAAATACCAATCATCAGCTAATGCCAACGCGCCTGCATTAGTCACTTAGTCACCTAAACACCTTTCAAATACAGACACACACCCGCCTGCATAAGTAAGTCTAAGCGCCAATCATGAGCTAATGCTAGACCATAACTCATGTTTGCGTGCTAAATTAACCGCAACATTTATTTACGCCCTCTCACCTGAACGCGCAAATACTCAATTGTCACTTTGCTTACACCACACACCCGCCTGCATAAGTAAGTCTAAGCGCCGATCATGAGCTAATGCTAGACCATAGCTCATGTTTGCGTGCTAAATTAACCACAACACTTATTTACGCCCTCTCACCTGAACGCGCAAATACTCAATTGTCGCTCTGCTTACACTTGTATACACACACACACTCGACTGAATTAATAAGTCTAGGTACCAATCATCAGCCTGCATTAGTCACTTAGTCACCTAAACACCTTTCACATACAGACACACACCCGCCTGCATAAGTAAGTCTAGGCGCCGATCATGAGCTAATGCCAACACACCTGCATTAGCCTTAAACACCTAGTCACTTAAATGCCTAAACGTCCGCATAAGCCAACACATTTTAACAAAAACATTTATCTTAAGTTAAATGAACACCCAGTTTTTTTTCTTTTAAAACCATCTATATATTATAATATACAGCCTACAAAAACCAAACAAAAACATTTAAAACAACCAAATTTCCGTGAAAATCAAATCAGTTAAGCCAGACAACCCAAAAACAGGTGCCAAAAATCAGTTAAACCACACAACCAAAAAAAAGAAAAAAAACAAATTGTTATAAACCAACATCCTACACAAACAACCTAAAAGCTTTTAACAAAACACCTTAAAATCCTGGTAAACACATTAAATCTGATATAAATTTACACGTGACAAACAAAATGAGCTAAAAACGCCATGTATAACCATAATAACACCAAACAATAACAAAATCAGCCAAAACATAACTTGTGTTTAATAACCCATCACTTTTTTTTAAAGCTACCAAACCAGACGCATGTTTAATAAAAAAAATGAAGATAACAGACACAAAAAACTACATATAATTAGTATGACAAAACAACAGCTTCACCTCTTCAAAGTCGCCGATGAAGAGCCAAGAAGACAATGCAACCAAATTTGATCATATAACATGCAGATGAGTTTTATATGCAACTTTTATTTATAATATAAGTCAACCAAGTGGAAAACAAATGGCCAGCACATGCACCGGACACGTGTCCAACACAACTTTAAAAAAAAAAAAATTTTAGCAGCCCCCAATAAAGAATCGAACCCGGGCCACTCAATAATAAGCCTTCTGCAAAACCACCAAGCCATCAGAACAGCATCTTATCAGAATTACAAAACATTATTACTTATGCGTTTAAAATTATACGGCTTTTTTGATTTTACTGTTCAAATCCGAAGACATATTATTATAGTATAATAATTGGGAAAAAAAAAGATCGAGTTAAACTGTATTATTCGCAAATATTATGACGTAGCCATGTCATGTTACCTCTAAAAAATTGAAAATAGGTTTAGGTATTTTGTTACCTTTGTTTGATTATTCTTGTGCTATATTGTTTTGAAATGTCCTCTTACTTTTACTCTCTCTCCTAAAATCAAAATACAATTTAATATTTATGTTTATATTGTGCGTAGTGACAATGCCAAAGAGTACTTATCCAAGTTTTGTAAATGATTCATAACTAGGTTTTTCCTTGTGTGCTACACCACGGGAGTTCGGTTGCTTTCCGATGATACACAACGTGACTATGATCATTATCAGTTTGAAAACGATGATGTTCGTTAATAATTGGTTTGGTTTGTCACGGTACTACAATAGTAACTGCACTCCCTTATGATAAACTGTATGTACGTACGTACGTACTTGTGACAAATTATAAAAAAATCGAAGTTTTCTTACACCCTAAGGCTTACTATTTCTCTTTAACTTGATAAAATGGGTTTTTTAAGTAGTATTTTCTCAAAGTTTAAATTAAAACGTCCCTTTTTTTAATCAAAAGTGACAGTGCATACCTAGGTGATAAGACTATTTAACAAGTATATTGATGTTGAAATAACGAATGACAAGCAATTAGACAAAAGTCTTTACCTTCCAAAAAAATTAGACAAAAGTCTTTATACGTATCATATCTTATCGTGTTATATCACATCTATAGTCTGTATAATATATGCGTGTGATCATCATTTTCATTTTTTAATGAGGTGAAATGTATTAGGGGAAACGGGGCACTACCCGTGAGTTGAAACAACTTCACTGATTTCAACCAATCATATACTGCCATATCATTTTACTGATTTCTTTCACTAAAACATTTTTTTGGTTGCAACACTTCACTTATTATTTACCCACAATCAATGGAGAGAGGTAGAGACAAAGAGAGAGAAATCACGGGTACCAGCCTGTTAACTAGAACCAGAATTTGGTTCACGGGACCACTACCAGCATGGGTGGCGGCGGTGTTACCGTGTTGGTAGTGAGGTACACGTGACCAATTCTGGTGGCGCCCCGTCTCCCCTTAGAAACTAGTGTGCTAATTGTTTACTTGGGTGAAAATAAGTCTTAGAGTCACTTTTTAGAAAATGATACGACTTCTTTACTTAATGAATTAGTGTGTAACATATAAATACAAGATGTGCGACTTTTTTACTCAATTTTTTTTTTCTTGTAAGGTAATATCTTTTATTTGTCCATTAGAGATGGTATATAACCCGAATATACCTATAAGTATATAGTCCATGGTCATTTATATTTCTTTAGACATGATTATATGACCTGAACATTACCCATTTCTAAGTTCTTACAAAGTTTATGGGTTCCTTTTTTTGGTATTCTTGTAAAATTTGGTGGGCTGGGCCATGCGAGGTGTACTGGATCACAGAAAAATACGGTTGGCTTGACGTGTTCTCTTCTAGTTATGGGTCGCTAACAGCACATATCCACACACACATCTATATCTATATCTATATCTACTAGCAGGAACCCGCGCGTTGCAGCGGGACTGTATGATACTTGTTTGTTACGTTGATAAGTGTAATATTCGAAAATTTAAATAATAAAGAATATATAGAAACTAAATAAAAGTCTAATTATTTAGAAATTGATAACTTAAATAATTTATTAAAATAAAGTTGAGTAAAGTAATACATAATAATAAAATTCTTTTTTTTTTCGTTTTGGCTTTCAACTTGCCATATCTTCTGCTTCATCCATATCGCAAATTCAGTTTCAAAGCAAATTCTTATTTGTGTCAAACGAAACAACCAAATAATTTAGAACGCAACACTTGTTTCTATTAATCATTATAAACCCTAGCAGGAACCTGCGTGTTGCGACTGTAGGTTGATCAAAAAACAAGGATTTAGAGGTTCTGTATAGAGGAGTTGGATATATATGTTGAGGTACTTAATACTGTTCTATTGCACAATTGCGCTATACCCCTCCGCTCCTTATTCAGTACCTCGGCATATATATCCGACTCCTCTATACATAGCCTCTAAATCCTTGTTTCGTGATCAACCCACATTCTTAAAGAGTATAAATTCAATAAAAAGCGAAATGTCTGTTGATGCAAGTCTTATACATTACCTGATTAGATCAAATGTTCAATTAGGAATCAAATACAATGATTTTCAAGAACATAAATGAAAGCAAGGTGATGCAAGTCTTATACATAACCTCTAAATCCTTGTTTCTTGATCAACCCACAGTCTTAAAGAGTATAAATTCAATAAAAAAAGCGAAAAGTCTGTTGATGCAAGTCTTATACATTACCTGATTGGATCAAATGTTCAATTAGGAATTAGGAATCAAATACAATGATTTTCAAGAACATAAATGAAAGCAAGGTGAGAATAAATAAATAGAAAGTAAATCCATAAGCAAGTAGATAGGCATGAAACTTCAAATGGAAAACATACCAGTGTAGAATTTGGCGGAATCAGAAAAGATTAAAACTGGCTACCTAACCAATTAATTAACACGAAGCACATGATCAACAAAAATACTCATCAACCAAATCATATTTTGAAAAACAAATGAATTGAATGACAAATAGAAGTAAATCTAACATACGAAGAACAATCACAAAAGTCATATTGGGGTTCCTTAAATCGAAATCGTATTCAGTGTGCAGAACATATGATTCTTCAACCACCGATTTCAATCGGTTTTAATGATTACCGTTAAAACTAATTGGTTTTAAGAATGAGTTGATTGGATTAGAGATGGTTTTCGAAATATGGAAAGAAACGTAGACGATCCATATAAACAAATAAGCGGTGAGTAGATGTAAGGTTTAAAGTAATATGAAGGGGTGTTCTCAAATTTAATACCAAATTATTAAAATTAAATCAATTATATCATTAATAAAGTAGAAAAAGTTGTAATAAATTTGTCTTGACAAGTAGATGAAATTACAATGTTACCCATTTATATGAATATGAAATGACTCTTTTACCCATCTAGAATGCATTATATAGTAGTATAGATATCTTTATCTATATCTATATCTATATACTAGCATGAAACCCGCGCTTTACGGCGGTGACGACAGTTTGCAAAATGGTACTCGTTTTCTGTTAGTTTATCAAACATCTTGTGATATGTTATATAGTATTTCTACGAGTTTTCTTTATCCGTGGTATTGGCATGGTCTATCTATTACATGAGTCTTGCATATCTCAGTTATATGAGGGATAAAATGAAAACCCTCTTGAATTGAGAAAATCTTTAAAAACTCATGTAAAAAATCATTATTATTTTTTTGAAAAAAAAAATAACCAAAGTAAAATACATTTGTTTAAGCATTTTGAGCAAAAAAAAAACAAAAAACAAAAGTGCCGGTGGGATTTTTTTAAAAAAAAAATAAACAAAGTTGCTAAAAAACATATGTTTTCAGCTATTTGCCTATGTTTTTAGCAACTTTGTTTATTTTTTTTTTAAAAAATCTCATCGGCGCTTTTTTTATTTTTTTGGCCCAAAACGCTTACAAACATATATTTTACATTTGTTATTTTTTTCAAAGAAAAAAATATTTTTTTACATGGGTTTTCGAAGGTTTTTTCAACTCAAACGGATTTTCATTTTATACTTGAACTCAAAGATCCATCATAGTAAATATGAATTTAAAACCTTAACTATATTGTGTTTTTAGATTTGTATACTACAGTATGCAATAATTAGAGCATGTTTGGCTTTTCAACTAAGAGGGTGTTTGGGATTGAGTTTGAAGATGCAAAAGTGTTTATTGACTTATGACTTTTTGAAAAGGAGTTTTAAAAAAAGTGTTTGGATTAGCTTTTTGGATGAGAAACGTCAAAAAGTCAATAAATTGTTGTTTTTTTAAGTATTTCACTTAACTTATTGTGAATATTGGTTGTATGGGTGGTATAGTTGTAATTTTTTTTTCCCAAAAGTCAAAAGCCAAAAGCCAGGATTTCTAACTTTTCAAAGACAGTTTTTTCACCCTTAAAACCAAAAGTCAAAACAGAAAGTGTTTTTGGGTTACACAAACAGCTTATTAACTTATTGGCTTTTTGGAAAAGCCAATAAGTCAATAAGTTGTTTTGAAACTCAATCCCAAACATCCTCTAACTTATCTATCTTCTTAATCAAAAAATCACAAATTGTAAATTTTAACTTATCTGTTTTTGAAGACATAAAAAATCCTTTTCTAACTATTACCCAAACATTTTTTCCCTCTTATTAATTTTTTGAAAAAGTGCTACAAGGAGAGCCACACATGCACTTAAATATTATGTGAACTTTTTTTCACAATTTTTAACCATTTTTTTGTAAGAAAAGTTTAAGTCCTTCATTTCATTATATATTATTATTTATTGTCTAGTTATATTTTGTTTGGAACGAGTTGATGTTAACCCGCGCGTTGCTGCGGGTTGTTTTTCTAATTTCTCATTTGCTAACTTGAAACCAATTAGCCTCCCATGCGTTACAACTTACAAAGGAAACGTCTGTACACAGAAACTTATACCTCATGATGATAATGTTGATAAAACATAAAGTCATTGAATCATTTGTTTCATTTAAATATAGGGAAAGATACAACATTCAAAAAAAAGGAAAAATGAAGTTAAAAAGAAAAGTGGATGACAAATTATATTACGCTAATATATTCGAGAGTTCAACTGTTAAAGTAGGAACTCAAAATCCCCAAATAAAAAGATAATAATTTCAAAACATTAGTTGATTATCAACAGTAATACCTTCTAGCTCAAATCTCCCCACTAATATATGTCTTCTTCTTTCTTCGTCTCTCTCAAGAACAAATATTATTTTTCTCTTTGTAAAGGCGCAATCAGACCGCTCTCTACTATGTACATAAATACTCTTTGTTTTCTCCTTGTATCTATGTTATAAGCTGTGACGGAACTTAAACATTTAAATTGAGAGGAGTATTTTTTTTTCACCAAATAGTTACCAGAATAAAAAAAAAATCAGTTCTTCCTCATAAACAACAAAGAAAAAAGAATCACAAATTAGCCAAAGATATTTAAGGTCTTTAAATTCATCCATTATTGAATGAAGGGACTTGCTATTAGACCCCCTGTAGTGGGGCGTGAGATTTCCAAATTTTGTAAAAATAGCGCCCCCCCACACCGAAACATGGGGGCGCTATTTGTGTAAAAATGGTTGGAGCTTTATAAATATAACGCCAATGAAATCATGCAAGACCCAATCAGACCTTGCCACGTGGCAAGGTCAAATATTCAACCAATCAGATTAAAAACATGGGCTTTATAAATAAAGCCCCACCACTACACCCCTTTTTCACTTTATCTCTCCATGCTGACTCAGCAGCCACGTGGACCAATCAGGAACGGGGGATTTATATATAAAGTCCCCCACTACGCATGGTTTTATAGCCGAACAAAAGTTAGAAACAAAACTTTTAAAACATGATCGGTCATCAAGTCAATCCTTCCACTGTGTCGGATCGATTTGACCAGTCCAACTGTTTTATAAACGGAATTATATCTATATCAAATAAAAATTTAGAAACTATAAAGAATTAAATATAGTAAATTTAAGTTTCTTCCCTTGAATTAAAATAAAAAAATATAAATGAGATAATAATAACTGTCATTGCGTTTGTTTATATTTATTTCATTTCCAAATCTTTAATTTTTAAAAAGCATGTGGAAGACCATTTTCTATTTTCAGTTTCTTATATGGTGATTCTCTCTCTTTCATCTCTGTACGTCTACATTTTTACACTTTACCATTCTATTATGCTAAAAAATCCAAGCGAGTGGTTGTAACGATAGATGAGAACGGCAATGAAGAGGCGACGGTTACAAATCTCCGGAGATGAATAGGCGTCGGTTACAAATCTCCGAAGATGAAGAGGTGACAGTTACAACTCGCCGGAGACGAAGAGGCGATGATTACGAAACGCCGAAGGGTTTATACAACAATATTTTTCCAAACGTAAATGGGATAAAAGGTTGTTTTTTACTTTGGTTACCATGCCGGTTGACAGTTACTCGCATCGCTGGTTGAAGATGATTCACAATGATGTCTTTGTTGCGGATCTCATTTAGAGCCTGTATTATTTGATGTTGGTGTGTTCAGAATTTCTAGAAGACATAAGAAAAGAAGTTGGGAAGTTTGGGTAGGTTTTGGTTTGACAGTTCCCCGTGCTTTCATAAAAGGTATAACAAACTTAACGGCGTTAATAACAAAAGGAAGAATAAACTAAACGGCGTTAAAATGGAAGTTAAGTTGCTTTTTGTATTATTATATAATAGTTATTGCCTGGTTATTATTGCTTATACAATTTTCATAGAGCAAGGAAAAATAATTGAAGAGGCTTTTTTATTATAAGTGTAATTATTTTATAAACAATTATAAAAACCACAAACAATATCAACTAATAAAAGATATCAAAGTTACACTAACCATGAAAAATAAAAATTTATAAAGACTAATGATTAGAAAATTAGAAAACAATTGAAGACGTTTTTTTAGTCTTTAGACAATAAATATGTTTAGTTTGAGCGTTTTGATTAACAACATGTCATCTTGGTATAAATGAAGAAGTATCAAATTAAATTATAATTTCTTAAAGCCAAAAAAAGAGATTTGTACAGGTCACCAATCGTTATAATATTTGTTTTAATAGAATGATAGAGTTAATAGCCAATTTCGTCCCTGAGGTTTGGGCCAGTTTGCTTGTTCAGTACAAAAGTTTTTTTTTTGCAATTCCTTACCTGAGGTTTGGATTTTTTTGCCAAATTCGTCCTTTTGTCTAACTCAGTTAAAAAGTGTCGTTAGTGTCAGGGGTAATGTTGTCTTTTACCTACTTTAATGAAGGGCAATATTGTCATTTGATACCCTATATTATTATAAAACCTAACCCAAACCCCCTATCCATTCCTGCTGCTCGAGAAAAGTCACACACAAACCCACAAACATATACACTAATACAGAGAGAGAGAGAGAGAGAGAGAGAGGGAGGGGGAGGGAGGAGCTCCGGTGGTCAGCGACGGTGTACAAGGCGGAGCTCCGGCGGCGTTTCCCCCTCAACAACCACCCACCCTTCCTGCTTCTATAAACACAACCGCACCCCCATCCCCTTTTTACTTATTCATATACTTTGAGAGAGTGAAACAGATCTGTAGAGAGAGTAGCGGTAGAAAGAGAGAGAGACTGATGAAGGAGAGCAACAGAGGGAGAAACAGACTTCAAATATGAGCATTCAAGATCCGGTCATCTACGCCGCTCCACGTCGTCACCTTATCGGAACTTACCGCCATCGTCTCCCTCATTGCTTCGTTTATCTATCTCTTAGGCTTCTTCGGTATTGATTTTGTTCAATCGTTTATAACTACCTCACGTGCTGAAGAAGACGCTTGTTTTGATAACGAAGTAGAAGACGGATCTGAACCTAAACCTAAACCTAGGTTTATTGATCAGGTAGTTTAGTTCATTACTTAACCACAATTGTTTGATGCTTTTGTTGATTGAGGTGTTAATATTAATATTAATATTGTTTTTGAAGGCGTTAATATCTGAAGAAGATGAGGAAATAGTGAAGGCGGTGGTGAATGGTTCTGTACCGTCGTACGCTTTGGAATCGAAGCTGAATGACGATTATTATTATTATTATTATTATTAATCTGACTTTTATATATATATATATATATATATATATATATATATATATATATAGAGAGAGAGAGAGAGAGTAAGAGTGAGAGAGAGAGAGTAAGAGTGAGAGGGAGAGAGTCAGAGAGATATATATAGGGGGTAGGGTAGGGTGGGGTGGGGTGGGGTGGGGTAAGATTTTTTATTAAAATTTAAATTATAGGTAAAAAGACAACCCTACCCCTGAGTTAACGAGATTTATTAACTGGGTTAGTGAAAAGGACGAATTTGGCAAAAAAATCCAAACCTCAAGGAAGGAATTGCAAAAAAAAAAAAACTTTTGTACTGGAGTGGCAAACTGGCCCAAACCTCAGGGACGAAAATGGCTATTAACTCTAGAATGATATAAAAACTAAAACGTTATTTTATTATGGACAAAATGTTAATAACAAAAAAATGACTGAAATACAATAATAACTAATATGATCCGTTAATATAATAATCATGTTTTTGTTATACCTATTTTTTTACTCTTAATATAATAATCATGTTTTTGTTATACCTATTTTTGTGTGAAGTTTGGAATTAGTTTAAAAAAAAAATTGTGGGTTTGGGTCGGGCCTGGGTTTAGGTGATACCCGACCCAATTACCCTTTTTTTATATTAGAATATGATAACTTATGGCAGAGATTTGTTTAAAATAATAATAATAATAATAATATTCATTAATCATATATTGGCAGATGCCATTTTTATAGTTTATATACTTCTAATTTTATTCACTTTACTTAGATTTCTCAATTCGGAACGCTCCCGGTGTAATAGTACTGATTTCTGAGAAGAATAACATGGACCTTTGTATGACACCCTAGGCAAATCCCACATCGGCCGTGGCCAGGAGAGATCATTAGTTCATAAGTAATCCAAAGCCTCTTAAATCACCAACGCGTTTTGGGCTCAATGCTAGTGGATGAGAGGAGAACTCCACAGTTAAGCGTGCTCAGGTGGGAGTAGTATCAGGATGGGTGACCTCCTGGGAAGTCTCCACCGGGGCGACCAAAAACAAATCCGTGAGTTCTGGATGGGCAACCCATCGGGGCAAAGCGGACAATATTGGTGGTGGGAGGGGCCAGATGTTACAAATGGTATCAGAGCCACTCCTGTGCCGTTCGGGATGGTGGGGCAAACCTCATCAAGGACGATGAGTCCCTAAGGGGGGGTGATTGTAACAGTACTGATTTCTGGGAGATTAACATGGACCTTTGTATGACACCCTAGACAAATCCCACATCGGCCGTGGCCAGGAGAGATCCTTGGTTCATAAGTAATCCAAAGCCTCTTAAATCACCAACGCGTTTTGGGCTTAATGCTAGTGGATGAGAGGAGAACTCTACAGTTAAGCGTGCTCAGGTGGGAGTAGTATCAGGATGGGTGACCTCCTGGGAAGTCTCCACCGGGGCGACAAAAAACAAATCCGTGAGCTCTGGATGGGCAACCCATCGGGGCAAAGCGGACAATATTGGTGGTGAGAGGGGCCGGATGTTACACCCGGGGTATAAACTAGTTATATGATATATGAACTAGAGGTGCACAAATCGTTTTTTTAAACCTTAAACGGTTTTTGCCTCGTAAAAACCCGAATCTATACGAACCAACTAGTTTAAAAAAAACTGGTTAAACTATTTCCGGTTTTAAAAAATGATTAACCTATGAAGTTTATTATTCAAACTTTTATCATTATATTTATGTAGGAATTATAAAAGTTGTCACTTGTAAGTTATTAGCCTTAACGATTATGTTGAAGAGATTAAAAAGAGAGAAAACTGAATATATGACTGCTATGCCTGATGTTTTACATGTAGATAGAGTACACGGATAGCCTATATTAACTTTGATTCTTTGTTGAAATAAGTTATGTTATATGTAAGTCGAATACTCGTTTTTATTTTAATATATTGGATGATTCATTGATTTGGCAGTTGGAAATATCACAAACTCCCGCTTGTGATGTCAATCAATAAACATTCATTTGTCATTTCTTTTAATTTTTGGTATTTTTAAAAGGTGAAAGGTCAATTGATGGCACCACCAACACTTGCCTAATATTCCTCTTGAAGTCTTACTTCTTATAATGATCATAACATTCCTTTGTTTAATGATTATGCAAAAATTAACCAACAACTTTTCACTAACAAAAGATTTCACCATGTGATAATTAGATTAATGAAACCAAGCACACCTACCACTAATGTTCAACATATAAAACTTGACAAATAAGAAAAGTAGTAGGAACTATACATATAAGTATATAACACACGTAAGAAACATGAAAACGTATATAACATTATATAGATGATCAGGGCTGGCTCAAGGGATAGTGAAATAATGCTAGTGTTTTAGGCCTCTCATTTTCTTGAGGCCTCGATCGGGTTTGTCCCGATTGCCAAGTGTTCTGTACCTTATGTCCAAAGCTTGATACCAAACCACATCGAGCGGGGGGTCTCACTGAAAGCAGCCTCTCTATTCTTAGGGGTAGAGGTAAGGCTGTCTACATCTTACCCTCCTCAGACCCTACCTTAGCTTTGTTATAGGTGAGATTAACTGAGTATGATGATGATGATGATTTTCTTGAGGCCTCGAAATTCTAAAAATAGAAACTATATACACGTAAATTTTGGCTTTCGAATTGTTAGAACCAGGGCCAACCCTGAAAATTCATGTACCCTATCCGAGCCGTTAAAAAATAGGCCCCTTAGGCCTAAGTTTAAGTGTTAAATGAGTTATATAAAAAAATATATACATATATATAAGAATTTTTTTTTTTTAAATTATGTCTTCAAAATTTGTGGACCTTGTCCGGTTAGCCTCATCGGACCTCCCCAAAGACGCCCCTGGTTAGAACAGAGGTTTGTGGTAAATAATACACACAAAGATCTCATAGTAATCATGGTGTTAAAAACATTTTTTTAACGAAAAGAACCCCAATTTGATTATCATCTTTAGGGCCTCAAAATGCTTGAGACGGCTATGTAAATGATTCTCAACCAAGAATTTGATTTAAGCTTTTTAGTTAACACACTCGAGACCTCTAAACTCATGAGCTAAGATTTGTTGTATAGCAATTCTTGAGCCATAAGCGATTTTAAAATTTTTTTTTTTTTTGAACGATCAACAAAGGATTTTATTCACCGAAAAAACGCTAGCGGGGAACTAGCAATACGCCTACAAAAGGTCACCCAAAACAATTATAAAACCAACACAAACTAAATACACACTAATCACCACCCGACATAAGCGATTTTAAAATCATTGTACATTAATTGTAATCATTAAAGCATGCAAGCTGATGATATGTTTTTTCTTGTCCAAATCACTTCGTCTTTTGAAAATAAAAGATTTGAATTTTATGTACATATTAAAGATTCTAAATAAGAATGTAAAATATGATACGCTTCTAAAAAATAAAAAATAGGGTAAACAATTGTGTCGTGTTAACTAGTTTTCGGTTGGTGGATGATGGATTGAACAAACTATATCACTTGAAATCAAAGTACATTCGTCAAATAGAGTCAAACACAACAAATTCAACCACCAAACTATGACAAAATATTCTGTGTACAATAGAGTCAAACATGTGTCGTATACGTATATGATAAACACCTGTCCCCCCCCCCCCCATCCAAAACCCCCTTGAATTTGGTCAAAACATGACTCAAATAGACCCATAGTCCCCCCCATTAGTCAATCTAAAGAAGTACACTAATGTACCAATCTAACCAAATCAAGCCATAATTTCAATAATAAAAGACAACCCTCGTAATTTTAAATTCAATATACATGCACATAAATTAAAATCGCAAACACAACATATCTACATATGCATTCATACAGAGTGAGAGGTTAGGGGAGGGGGTAATTATTTTAATTGTTAAAATTATATGACATGCTTTGATAAAATAATACATCTTTTACATATTTTTATCCGTATATTATCATTGAATGTATTAAATTGCTCTTTATGTTTGAATATTGTCCAATAGAAATAAACAATAAAAGTCTCCCCTTCCGATTTGGTGCTTATATACACAAATTGGTTTTGTGGTTGCGTGAGTAATAAAAAATGGTTCGATGACCAAACATGATTATTGTTTACTTTTCTTTTAAAAATACAATTTAAATAGTGTATAAGTATTTGGTCGGCCAATCACCAATGTGTACTCATATTGTAGTTGCGTATTTGGCAACTAATTTAGACCTTTTTAATAAACAAAACAAAATTGTATTATATGGCTTGTTAAATGTAGTTTATTTTATAAAATAGCTTTATCCGTAATTCCGTATACTTTATCTTAACCATAAACAATGGCTACATATGTCATGTTCCGCTATTTTAATAGTAAACTTACTAATTTATACCCCGGGAGCATCCCGGGGTTGACAAATCTAATACGACGTGATAAATTGTCAGTTGAAAAATCTTAATTTATAGTAATAATATCCACTCACGTCAAGAGCTTTATTTGATTTGTTACATGCATCAAACAAATACGATTAACTGAGGTGAAGAAACATACAACCGTTAACACACTACAAATTGACACAACTGAAATAAACCAACTATTATAAAAACCAAAAGGATCATCTACTGGATTGATTTCGTATATCTTATTTCTGTATTACAGAGCACAAATGTCAGCCCGTCAAACGTTGACAACGCCAAAAATCACAACCATTATTCCAAGAATAGCCTACATTGCAAAATGACATATTTGTTTATCTAAGTCTTTCCGAACGATTGATAAATTAAGGAAAGGAATATTGTCCGTTGAAAGCTATAGGTAACCAATTCAAACAGACTGAACATTCCAAACGGAAGAAAGACAGTCGATTTAAGATTTATACAGTTCAGTTCATGACTCGATTTTGACAGTATACAGGGAAAAAGATGAACCAGCGAGAAGAAGCAACATATGTGAAACAAATAAGTAATCCAATAAACTATTATGAGATGTTAGTAATAAGATACCGCAATTGTGAATTAACCTTGACTGATGATATGTGCTTGTTGCTATGTCTGCCACTTTTTTCACCTATGAACAAAGAAATGTAAAGAGTAAAATAGATGTTAATTATCATATGTTCATCACTTAATCATACAATTACCGTTAAGATCATAATATACCATGTCCCACAATTGGCTCAAATATAAAAAAATGTGTATCTAAATGGAGAGAAGATGAAGGTTTAGATAGGAGTGAGTTAATAGTAGCACTATTGGAAGAACCGAATAAGTCTACATTTATGAGATGGAAAGCAAAGATTTTTAGTTGATTGTTACCTGTTTTAAAAAGCACGCCTCATGTGTGCTTAAGCATGAGGCGACCTGAGGTGCGGATCTATGCGCCTTATGTCACATAACGCGTGCAGTGTACAAAAAGCGCAAGAGAAGCGCGCTTTTTTGGAAGAAAAAAAAATCCCCTGAGGCACACACTTTTGTATACGGGGTGTTTTGTGCTTCAAAGTGTTATACATGTAGCTACAAAGGTTTTGCATTTAAGTTAAATCATATATAAACCTTATTTATATCTATATTTTGGGTAACGGATGCTAAAACATATAGGATATATAAAAAATTATATAATAGTCTTGCGCCTCGCGTACGGAAAGTCCACCGCTTTTGCGCTAAAATTGTCTTTCGTACAAAATGGGCATATTGTCTAGAAAGAATATCAAGAACATGGCACAAAAATTACCTACGTTATGATTCCAAAGGGAAGGTGTAGCCTGTAGGTTATGAAGAAGGGACTGCAACAGTTGCTTCGGTAAATTTGTTTCTTTTAATCTTCTTCTTACCTATCATCAACCACCTAAAACTGTGTGTTGTGGTGCGCGAGCGAGTGGGCGCGACCACCTTGAAACCATCGCTTTGGCAATCGCTCGCGTGAGGTGTTATGGCTCGCTCATGACCATCGCTCGCGTCCCACACAAAATCCAAGACAATAGCGTCGTAACCGTGGTCGCTTGTGATCGCAGTGACTTGCTCGTGAGGGCCTTAGCGTGGGTTGTTGTGGTGTTCGCGTATCCACAACGAACATCCTAAGAATCATAATAATCATGATCAATGTCAAAAGATTTAGAATAGTTGTCTATGATAACAAAAACAATATTCGAACCAATACAACATAAAGAAACTATGTTGGTGATGAGGCATTACGACACAAGACATAAAGAAAATATATATTAAAATCATCATCCCTATATGAGGAAGCATTTCTTTTTGAAAAATATCACGGGTAAAAACTTATTTTTTGTTCTTTCACTGTTAAAAATGAAAGCTTTACACAAGACTTCAAATATTAATTTGCAACTCCCAATATTATACCAGATTTTAATTAAGCATTTAAACAAATACATACATCTGCATCATGTAACATCTTCTTCAATCATATAAACATATCAGATCATAATTTGATTGCCCAAATGTTCCATTGTAGCTCTCAGTTAAACATAACATAATCAAGCCATCACATCTACTACATTCTAAACACATAAACTAAATTAAATTAAAAAAAATACAGCTACTACAATTGTAACGCCTAAGTGATTACACAAACATCTAACATGCAAAACCCAAATAAAAATCACTACTTTACAGATCCAAAAGCACCAAGCACAGATTACAACAATCATTTCACTCTGTTACTAATTTCTTTCAAGCTTCGTCAACATTCTTGCTTCGTTTCGTTATCAATCGATAAATCAATCACAATATAATTATTTAAATAATGAAATCAATTCAATACAATAGAATACTGTGAATTAATCAATCAATAAATCAATCACAATTATGAAGAACCTGATTCTTAGGGCATATTATTACCGTTAACACGAATTTTGGCTGATTTCGACACATTTGTTTCCCTGTGACCGTAGAAGCTTAGATAGAGATAGGCATAGGAAGATGATAACCTAAACTTATAATAAACCCTAAATTAATAACAAATAATCACAGCCCTCATTTTAAAACAAATCGAAGATGAACCTTTAATAATAATAAACCCTAAATTATTAACATCAATTAACAAATAATCACAACACATATACCGTATTCAGTGGATGGTTTTAGTGTTTCATACCGTTTTATTGTGTGATCAAATCGAAGAACAATTGTGAAAAGATGAACGGATCTTGTAAAAGTATTAATGGAGTTAGGTAGGGTTTGGAGGAGAAAGGAGAGTCACGATATGTTCCTGGTTTTTTTTATTTTTTTATAACTTATATACCCCTTGACACCTAGGATGACACATGGCACACTCAAAGGGGAGAATGCCTCCTTGAGTGCCATGTCATAAAAAAGGCTTTGGTTTATTATAGTTATAGATAGATATGATGGGTTAAAGTTTCATCTAACGCTTTATTTGTGTTTGTAACCCTCAAATTTGTTTGTGTATAAATGGTGCACAAAACTTTACATTTATACACATGTATAATAGTATACTAGCATAGCACAATCTGTAACTATTTGACATAAACTTTGAAGTTAAGTTATTATACATGATGTAGATTTAGGTGTTGTTTGTTTTTTCTGCAGGAAAAGGTCTGCAGTCTGCAGACATCTGCAGGAGAAGAGGTGGACCAAAGGTCTGCAGTCTGCAAGAAGAAGATTGTTTGTTTGTTAACGTCTGCAGGCTACTGAAATAAACTGAAATTTAAATAAACTGATTTTTTACAGCAGTCTGGTGGTAGACGGTGATGGTGGTGGACCATGGTGGTGGTGGTGGACCATGGTGGTGGTGGTGGTGGTGGGTGGTGGTCTACAGTGTGGTGGTGGACGATGGTGGTGGTGGACGGTGGTGGTGGTGAACAGTGGTGGTGGACGGTGGTGGTGGTGGTTGACCGTGGTGGTGGTGGACGGTGGTGGTGGACGGTGGTGGTGGTGGACCGTGGTGGTGTGGTGGTGGTGGTGGTGGTGGGTGGTGGTGGTGGACAGTGGTGGTGGTGGACGGTGGTGGTGGTGGACGGTGGTGGTTGGGGATGGTGGTGGGTGGTGGTGGATGGTGGTCGTGTATGGTGGTGGTGGTGGACGGTGGTAGGTGGTGGTGGACCGTGGTGGGTGGTGGTGGTGGTGGTGATGGTGGACCGTGGTGGTGGTAGACGGTGGTGGTGGTGGTGGATGAGGAGAAGAGAAGGGAGAAGACCTTAGAAGACTTTGGAACAAGTCTGCACCAAGAAGAGGTCAGGAAGACCTTTTTGAGTGAAAGGTCTTCCAAAAAACAAACAATCTACACACCTCAAACGTCTACGCGCGTCTGCGTGACGCAGACAAAAATGTTAGAAGTGTTTCTTGTAACACCACAACCGATGGCGGAAACATCGAGGTGTCACGTATGAATGATTGTTCAGTAGCTCATGGTAATACATGAGTTTAAATAATCATTTATTTCATTACAGTATTGAATTACATTAAATGTCTTGAATGAAATCTAATACATCCAATAATTAAACAAAGCTTAAAACTTCAAATATCTTCTCATGCTAGCTCTAGACTTCAAGCATCAGTATTTCCTGTTGAGTTTGGAAAATATGGGGGGGGGGGTCAACTAGAAGTTGGTGAGAATACATAAGCCAAGTCAAGCAATTAAGTTTTATAAAAGTTTAGCAATTCATATGTCTAATGTACGTTTAAGTCTACATGAATAAACATGAAGTGTAGTATGCACATAATCAATCCTCCGACAAAGTTTAGGTCCATCCCGCATCCACGGTTCTCCTTATAAAGTTTAGGTTCATCCCGCATTCACGGTTCTCCTTATAAAGTTTAGGTCCATCCCGCATTCACGGTTCTCCCTATAAAGTTTGGAACGATAACAATCACCCGCGCTCCCCATAGAAATGGTCAACGAATCTAGGTGGGGTTGTCAATCCAATAGATCTATCATTGTATACCGCCGGCTTGATCAGGGTTAATGATTATGCAAGTTGAAGTTTAAGTCTAATAGTCTTTGTCTAAGTCATGAGGCATTAAAGTTTACAACTAGACATGTATGTAGAATTGCTTAAGTATAAAGTTTCAAGTATAAAGAATTGCATAAACAAGGTTACGTAAATGTAACACCCCAACCGATGGCGGAAACATCGAGGTGTCACGTAGTGACGATTGTTCAATAGCTCATGGACTAAAAGTGTAAATATTGATACATTGATTAAATAGTTTATTACATTGAAATGAAATACAACGGTTCTAAATGGCAACTAAACTGAAATACAATAATCAAAATCTAAATATAAATCCGAAAGCATAAAAGGAGCGTCTCAAAATAACCTGAAACATGTACGAAAATATTTGGTCAATACAAAATGTATTGGTGAGCATACCCTGATTTGAATACATATAGTAAGAAAAGTGTTTAGCAATTCATGTGCGGTACCATTTTGCAATTATGTAATAAGTAATATCCGTTCAAAACCAAGCCTATGAATAATGACTAACACATGACTAACCAAATGAATAATGAATTAACAAGACAATGACCAAGATTCTCTCAACAGAGTCTCAAGGGGGTATACCATAGTACTATTCATTGAAATGCTAGGCCGCAAAACGGTTAATGATTTTGACAAGTCATAGACACACCAATTAACATAAAGCAAACACACATGAGAATTGCATTTAGTAAAAGAAATAGAAACTTGATAGTAAGTACATGAGTCACCCCAGAATAGTAAAACAGTAAAAAGGGGAAAGATATACTCACAGTTTGCGAAAGCGATCAAAATCCACTTAAGCGGTCATGAGCTAAGTAATGGGAATTCCGAGGAATTCAACCTATAACGTATATGAATACTAGTAAGGAAAAGTCTACAAAGTCTAAGGTATCTATGGTCTAAGGCATTAGGGTTGCTAAGTCGATTTGGGGAATTAGAGTTTTTACGATAAGTCGAATTAATATAAAAGTTGTATATTAAAAATAATATACCAAAGTTTATAAATGAGGTGTAGGTTATATAATTATTGCCAATTGAATAATTAGGTTAAAATATGTTTAAATAATTAATACAAAATAATTTAGTTAATTACAATTATTATAAATAAATGCAATAATCATAAATATTGAAATAAATGATTATGGGCTACACGGTGATCCAACAAATGATAATAAAGACTTTCAACCATAAGAATATTTCTATTTTATAAGAAAAATATTTATAAAATAGATGTCTAAATAGTATAAATAAATAAATGTTTTATTATGTCTAATTAATCATAATAAGACTAATAATACAAGACACAATCCCAAAAATACTATTTTCATAGAAAATGGATACTTCCTGATGTAAAGTAATGAAAATAATTTTCCCATAATTTTTATAAACTTATTTATATTTAAAACTGATTTAATGAGATTAAATCATGTTTAAATGATTAAAAATAGGAAAATTAATAAAAATAAATGTTTTCTGAAGCAATAATTTTTATTTCAGTTCATGATGATTAGAAATAATTTCACAAAAATTTTGAAATTAAAATCATTAAAAATGAATTTTTAATGAATTAATTATGATTAAAACAAATTAAATCAATAAAAATATAAAAATAAAACATTTTCCAGAAAATAAAAGTGTGGAAATTTTCTTTATGGTGTCAAGAAAATACTCCTAAATTTTTATAATTTTTGAAGCAAAAATGATTTTATTATGAATATTTTAAAGTCCATATATTATATATATTTAAAGAAAATAAGAATATGAAATTTAAAAAGGAATTAGCCAAAAAGATACAAATTCGCGTCCATGGGGACTCGAACCTGTGCCTTTTCTGCACAATGTAACATGCATAACCACTAGACCAAAGTTAATTTTGTTGATTATACTGAAAACGAATTGTATTTAAATATTATACACTATTCACATTCTTCCCCAAATATACTCAAGAACCCTAACCCTAATCCCAAATACAATCACCCTTAAATGATACCGTTTACGATTAGAACCATAGGGCTATTGTTCGGAATAATGAGGTAAGTAAAACGGCACAAAGAATTGGTACTTACATCACATATATCGATCGAAAATAAGGAGAATAGATCCGGACATAAAACCCGACATTCTGACTTGTTTTGACCGTGATAAGATTGATTTAAAAGAGGGTTTCGAATGAGTATTAGTGCAGGAACGTAATGATATAATCAATTTATATAATGGACAAGTAACACAAATGTGATGCAAGCTTCTTTAATACCCGATCGGTTACAACCTTAAGGTCCAATTAAAGTCATTTAGTTCATGTTTAATAACACATTGATGGCCGAAAACTTGATAGTAATGACGAGGAAACGAAAAGAATGATAAATAAACATTTATAAGGCCTTTACACATCTCGCCGGAGCAGAGGTGGCCACCGGCGGTGGTCGGCCGGAAAAAAAACGATGGCAAGAAGCTGTTCTCTTTTTTTTAAACTTTTACATTTTGACATAATAGGTCCCCCCAGTTATAACTGAGTTTATTTTTATTAAAATTTGGTTAGTTTTCCTTTATAAAACTTAACTAAAGTTAACCTTGTTAACTTAAAATGTTTTTTTTTTTTTTTTTAAACTTTATAAAACTTGAAATCTTTATAGAATCCATTCCGAATGACGTTTCAACATACACATTTATTTAAAACGTAGACACGGTCCATAATAAAAGCAAATGATATATTTTGTGTTCGCTCTTTTATTAAATTTGAAAACGACGAAACTTACAGGGGCTAAAATAGAAATATTTGAAGGGCTATTATTGTCTATTAGATGGAAGACGAGGGTGACGGATGTCACAGTAAACTCACCTTAGCAAAGTGTTAAGTCTTGTGAAATAGAATAAGTGTAGTCCAACGTTGCCAAGTATTACCCTATGTTTAAGGCAATAAATAAGTCTTTCTAGTCTACAAGTATTTCTAGGGTTCCTAATTTATTTGAAATGTAATAAAAGGAGTGTAACATAAATCATAAAAAAAAACTAATCATAAAAAGTTTTAGTTAATTGTTTGATAAAACAAGTTCTAATGGAAATTGTTCAAAATATATAATCAATTGTATACATTTATAGAAAAAAATAATAATTAGATTTTAATCCTTTAAGGGCTTAGGATAATTATTTCAATTACAATGATTATCTAAAATGAGTTTCATATTAAGAGATTTACATGCTACGTAAATTGCAATGACCCATTTATAACGGTATGTTTTTTTTTTATTTCATAGATTAAAATAATTAGTTTGAACAAAAACTTATAAGTATTAAACTAGTACTAAAAAAATAGTTAATTGGATGATAAACATTAAATAATTTGATATGGGTTTATCATTTTAAATAATTATTAGAAAAAGAAAATGTTTTAAACTTCAAATAAGATGCAAAAGAAAAGTTGAGATATGAAGTTTATTTAGTATAAAAGATATGATAGTCCATGTGCCCTAATTATTAGTTTCTTAAACAACAACTTCCCAAACTTGACCAAATTAGGAACAAAGGGCACCTCAAACACATCTTCATATGTGTGTTTGGCAGGAAGCTCGAGATCGAGAAAAAAGAATATAAGACTCACAGTGCCGGAGGAAGAGGCGGTGATGGCGAGCGCCAGAGATTAAGACCATTAAGGGACGGTGGTCTGGAGTTGACGGTTGTCGGTTACCGGTGGCTTATCGGGAGGACGGAGCGGCGTCCGTTTGACACAAGCAGAAGGGAGGAGACCAAGAAGGTATGGAATGTTGTTCACGACGGTGGTGGATGTTGCGAAACCGCTAGTTCAATACGGGTTTGTAGACGGATTTATCCAGCACACGCCAACCCACAAGAGATCGATAGAGAGTTGGGTCAGGAAATGGTTGATATAAACTTTATGGTTCAACTTGTTTGTTTCATTTCTATACAAGACTATATATACACATACAAACACAACAAAGATGGAGATAAAAGCTCCTCTAGACTTTGACTCAATAATTACACATAATTCTTTGACTCAAGGCTTTGACTCCAAGAATTATGTTGTCAAGACTTTGACTCTTGACTCAAGGCTTTGATATATATATATCTTGAAACGAATTTATATCTTCCTTGTTGAGATTATAAATGTAATTGGAAAAATAATTAGCTTTAAATAAGAAATAAAAAAAATCATTAGTTTGAATTAGAAAATAAAAACACCGTCTTATATAATGACGATTTTATAAATAGAATTAGGATAGGACATATGTCATGATTGAAGATTTTTTTTTTAAAGTACAATGATAAAAGGAATTTAGAAAAATAGAGTGCACGGATAAAGATAAAAATACTTAGAAATAAATTAGACTTTATATCATGGATCGGGAAATACTTTAATGCAAAATAAATAGGAAAATTCGTGAGGTTACATTTCTGAGCAAAAAACAAACAACACCTTAATCCGTATGACAAAATATGTATACTTTGTCCTTGGCTCTATGCTTTTTTGGTTTGGGAGCTAATTTATACATATTGTCTCTTTATACCCAAAAGTTTAATGTACATAAGCTATTATACTCATATATATCCAAAAAAAATGTGTGAGTCGTAATTAGGACCGAATCCCAGTTATAGTTCGAGTTGTGCGCTTCACATTTGTTTGTGCCCGAAACCACTACACATTCGCATCTTCTGCTTTCAGCCTTCTCATTGTTACATTGTGTGTAAAGTAAACAAGAAATTATCAACTTTGGTAAATTGTTCTTTGCCATGAGTGGTCAATGTGTGAGCCCATTGTATAATGTTGAGTTTTTTCCCATATGGTAATATTATATTGTAATTATGTTAAATTGTAAATTGATTGTAAAAGATATCATCAAAATGAATGTTTTAAAAAATATTTATCAAAATGGGTTTCCTCCCTCCCAATTTATTGGAAAAAAAAAATTGCTATTTAATAATATGTTATCAAATAAATGTTAAAGAAAAAAATTATACTAAAATTTACGATTTTGTTTTTATTTTGTTCAATTATTTTAAACTCCTGGAGAATATTTTTTTAACAGAAGGATGTCTACTCTTTCATAAATATTTTTTCAAATTGCCGCTTTCCGATACTCCATTTTATCTAAAAAAATTACACATTTTGAACGATCTACACAAATGCACAAATTCACACCTTATTCATTCTTAAAAATTTACACTGTATTCTGTATTAAAATTGTATTGTTTTTAAGTTTTGCAATTAAATAACAAAATACTTGTATGAAGCTAAACCGAATTAATACAAGTTCTTACTGTGCAGTTTTTAAATTTTACTAGTATTGTTAGATAGCATATTATAATATCAATTTTTTTTTATCCAGTAAAATCAGGCATGAGAAAAAAGCACGTAAAAAACATCTTAGCAATTAATTTTTCAAGCTACAATTTGATTTTTTTTAAAAAATCTCATTGTTAATTAGATAACATATTTTAAATAGCGATCCTTTTTATCCAATAAATTAGGATTGAGAAAAAAATATGTTTTGGAAAAACACCCATTTTTGTAAATAAGTTTTCCACTTATACCTATTAGGGAAAAAACTCGCATAATGTTTATACATATGTGACTAAAAAAGGGTTAGGATCAAATACATGGTGAAAGAAAAACAGGAAGTCGTTGAAAGGGTATCAAACGGACTTCAATTGAACTCATTCAAGCGGCATTGGAACCGTATCATCGAACCCTACGATCGATCTTGGTTTTTAAGTTTACGCTTTTATGGATTTTTAGCTTGTTTTTAAAATTTACATTGTATCATTGTGTCTTTTTCTTATTTTCTTCATTGTGTCATTTTTGCGATTCATTATGGTTTTTTTTTTCAGCATTGCATTATATTTTTTGGCATTGTGTTATGTTTTGTGGCTCATTGTCTCTTATTTCGTGATATATTGTGTTTTTTGTATCATTCTTAGGATATATGGTGTGAGAGCAACCTCCCACAACTCCTTCAAATGTCACATCAGCACCATTTTATTTACCACATTTTCTCCTCTAAAGTTTGAAAATGGTTTCTCATTTCACCCTTCTCCTCTGTCTGTCTCTCTCCTTGTACCCTCCACCAATAAAGAGCCTCGGTACAAATGGTGAGATATCACCGAACTCACCGATTTAATAAGGGAAATAGCCACATCACCCCCACCAAGTGAAGTCTTCAAGACCACACCATTTGGTCTTATTGTGTTTTTTTGTGGCTTATTATATAATGTTTATATATGACTAAAAATATACTATTATAAATAACTTGACTTTTCAAAAATAAAAATAAAAATAAAAATAAATTACGCATAGTATTAAAGTGAATGGGAAATAATATTTTTTTGGTTAGTTGCTGCGACGATAATGCTATAAAGCATATACTAAGCCACCTCTTTTGTATTCTAAAGTTTTCTTTGTATAATCAATCGACACTAAATTATTTAATTCTTTCATAATTTTTTTCTAGTGGATTTAGTAATAGTGTTTTTCGTGTTCTATAAATGTTGTTACAAATAACTATAACTAATAGAGTTAACGTTTCAGGTAAACTGATATAAAATTATCGGTTTACCTTGGGTATAAAAAAACTGTAGAGACTCTTAATGTAATTTATAATTTTTTAAAATCAACAATTCTTTAATACTTTCATACATTTTTCTAGTTTTCA
This sequence comes from Ambrosia x helenae, assembly GCA_030844895.1. Classification (NCBI taxonomy): domain Eukaryota; kingdom Viridiplantae; phylum Streptophyta; class Magnoliopsida; order Asterales; family Asteraceae; genus Ambrosia; species Ambrosia x helenae. The sequence goes on from CM061233.1 coordinate 10,440,264, forward strand.
AAAATAATTTTATTTTTTTTATTTTTTTTAATTAATTTTACTTCTCATTAAAACAAAATACGAAAGTTACATCATAATAGCAGGTAGACAGGCAACAAGCTGCACCGCCACCCCTTTTTGAATTGCAAACCCTAGTCTACTAAAGACAAAACCTTGCCCCCCTGGGGATGAAACATTGCTGTGGACGACCCGTTGGACCCTGGTCAAGAAACGAATAGCTTCTGGCGCCAAAGAGCCAAAGGTGTCAAAGGCCAGATGGATAAAGACATGTTGGTTATCTGCACAAGCTTTAGCGTGTTTATCTACTTTCTTTGATTCCGCCTTTCTTGATGCTTGCCCAGCTACGAACCCTGTTTCCCTTAACCCAACCAGCGGAGATACCCCGGTGAGGTCCACACAGGCATGTTTCCCCCTCTCCCAACCAAAGACAAGCAGATCTGCGGGTCGCAGGGTGGATCTCCCTTCCGTGGGGTCTGTGAGGAAGTTTACAGGGGCCTCCTTTTTGGCAGAGATCCCAGCTCTTCTCAAGATATCCCACAAAACGTCCCTCACCCAGTCATGCCGATATTTGAAACCAGGGAGCTCCTTGCAATGAATTGCATGCTCCCCATATTTATCCATGCAAGTTTTACGGCAGATGGGGCATGTTTCATCTTCCGGGTACATAGGGATCATCAATCGGTACTTGAGTATAGCCCTGTACTCTACTGCAGACATGCATTGACCCAAACCCTCAATCGGGATAACGGTCAAAAAATCCTGAGCATGAGGGCCCTTTAGGCATTCAATCACCGCCTTCTGGCGAGTGTACAACTCAAAAACTTCTCCTAGGCTCTGAGCAGTTTTGCTAAAAAGAGCATTCGCCAAAGTTTTTTGTGGCTTTGGGGGGGCGGTGTCCTTGTTAGAAAAACCGCCAATATCAAAGTCCGGGAGATAGACATTTAAGCGTTCGAGCGCCTGTTGATAGTCTGGGTCTAGTCCAATGACCCCACTGTTTCGGAGGATATGATCCTGAAGTTCCCAAGACTGAGCTCTGGACGCCACAAAGGCATAGACCCCAACATCTCGAGCTGAAAGGAGGCCCAAACCACCTAAACGCATCGGCAAGGATGCCAAGCGCCACTGGAGGTCCCCGAAGAAGGGGCCGCCACACACAACTATATATTCAATAGCTTCGCGGAGACCATCATCGAAAAGGGATACCGCCTCCACCATGAAGTGGGGTTGGCAAGTTCGTAACCCAAAAAGTAACTTAACGACCCCCATGCATGACCTGAGCAGTAGGAGTTCACTCTGGGGATCTCTAAGGCAGGGTAGTAGTTTCATGAGGGCAACCGCACTCGTAGCCCGCCGCCCTGCCAACTCCCCGATAAAGGTAGGATCTCGGCTAACAGCCCCACCAAGGAGCTTAACCCCTTTCTCAGGTCTACCAATCCCTGTCGGGAAAAGCCCTTCCTGACTTTTCAACCCGTCACACGTCGGCCAAAAGACCTATGTTTTCTTAATATTGAGATGAAGCCCCAGAGATGGCCCATACACATTGATAATGTCTAAAGCCTTAGCAACCTCCACTGCGTTGCCTATAATCGTCCCATCATCCAAATACCAGGCATGAAACGGTAGGTTACAGTATTCCTGAATCCGCATGATAAGGAGATGTAAGGCAAGGGCAAAGAGAAGGGGCCCCAAAGGATCTCCTTGCTGCACTCCGGTGGTAGCCCCAATACAATCATTGCCCACATACAGCCTAGCTGGCTGGGCATAAAGGAACTGGACCCACGGATAAATGGACGGACATCGCTGGTGAACCTCTTGGAGAAAAACTGTACGGTCGACCATGTTGAAGGCATTGGAGAAGTCTACTGTAAGCATAGCCAGAGACCCATCCGCATGAAAAGAGTTGAGGAACCTGTTGGCACTGTGAAGCACCGACTCTGCCCCATTTGGTACCCCTACTCCAAATTGAAAGTCCCCCAGGTACTGGGCAATGTCTTTCCCAACCTTCTTCATTGCCACCTTAGAAACTAGCCTTCGCCAAATGCCCCCCACAGCAATAGGCCGAATTCCATTATCGGGCTTCAATAAGGGGGTGAGGGGGCCGATGCAATGAACTCGGCCAGCGTCTTAGGGCAGGCCCCCCCTAAGCCATAGGTTGACAACTTCAGTGATGGCCGCGAGCAACCCCGAGGAAGTCACTGAGCCTTCACCCCCAATAGCATCCAACAGGTGTTGGGCCCGTATCCTGTCCCTACCACAAGATGTCCCTTTAGGGAAAGATCGGATACATTTAAACACACAACCCTCATCTACTGATAGAGCGGGTTGGGCGATGGGGTTAGAAGGAAAGGATGGAGGCGGCACCACTGGGTGTTTATCAATGAGGGCCTTCATGGTCGATTCACATAGGGGGCGACTCCACTAAAGCACAACACCTTTACCGCCGCCGTGAAATGACCATCCCTGACTTTTCGAAGACATTGTTTTATGTTAGGTTTGCTTGCATTGTCCTCTCCCATTTTGGCTTCTCCCCTAGATACAGAGACCTCCCCTGTGCTATCCAAAAGAGAAGAAACCAAGACCGCAAACCCAGACCCATCTTTCCATTCTCCAAGCGCTTGCATGATGCTACTACACTGCAGAGATTTCCTGTTCCCTGATCTTCGCTCTTGCCTGGAGGACGGTCTGATCACCCTCAGGGTTAACCGTGGAAGCAATAGCAATTGGACCCAATTGTCAACCGAGCTTGGCGACGCCACTACTTTGCGTAAAGCACCTGTTAACGCTTGAGCAAACATTAGACGACAACTAGGGGGGATGTTTTTAACAGTCTGAATAGGGAGGGAAAAGACACGCTCGAGGAGGGAAACATCCCCAACCATCCCGGTTGGGTGACGTGGGTTTGCGTCGTCTACCGTTGGACATGGTTTCCGTATCCCAACAATGAAATCTTCGACATCTTCGGAGACCACGACGAACGATACAACCTCATCGTCATGCTTGCATCCTCTACTGAGAGCATGCATCACCATGCACCTTCCACATAACCACTTATCTCCTTCCCTGAGAACTTCCCCGACATCTAAAAACAGGTCCCGATCCTTCGAGATAGCCTCCTTCAGAGATAGCCTTCGGTTTTCTGTGTTGAGGTGGGTGCTTTGGATGTGTCCAAGAAGGCGCAGAAATCCGCCATGCCCCGGTTTGCCATCTTTACAGTCGTGAAAAAGTTTAAAGGGGCAGGCCCTCAGACCACTAACAGAGCCCTGCGCAGAACTACGCGACTTGGCGTTCCGGGCCATCCTGGCAGGGGCCATGAGTGAAATGTAAACCGCCGAACTTGAGATGAGTTGGGGGGCAAAGGAAACGGCGAGCAAAAACCCTTTACAGGGCGTTAAGGGTAGCAACCACAAGTTGCCCGCCCTCAAAACGAAACCCCACCTATTTCCTTACCCCATTATTATTATTATTATTTTATTATTATTATTATTATTATTATGAATTAGAATAATTATATAATAGAATAGAATAAGTTACTATAATTATTATTACGCTATATTATCGAGGTGAAATAAACAAAAGGATTGAATTGTTTAAAAACAATAATTCTCAAAGCATGAGACAGAAAATAAAACGGGGTTCGAATGGAGATTTGAAAGGGCGAATGGATACACAAGGGTCGAATGGAAATTGAACGGACGAATGGGATTCAAGACGGACGAAAGAGATAACAAGGTCGAATGGAGATTATAATTCAGAGATGGAGAGGGCGAACGAAGAGCACAAAGGGCCGAATGGGATTAGGAAGGATCGAAAGGGATTCAAAATTGAAATAGGACCGTTGGGAGGTAGGAGAAGAACAAGATCTGAAAGTGGGGAAAACCAGATCTGAACGTGATGACTGAACGGAAGAGACGAAGGGAGGGGAAACCAGATCTGAAAGTGGTTACTGAACGGAAGAGACGAAAGGACGGCCGGAGAAGAAAAGATCTGAAAGTGGTTACTGAACGAAGAACACAAAGGACCGTTGGGAGGTACAATGAAATGGGAATAATATTTTATATGTTTTTTCTTTATCATATCAAAAAGAAGTTTTTAAAAAAGACAATTAATTTATTTTTAACATGTTTTTAGTCTTTAAAAACATGAACACTTTTTAAAATGCATGATTTTGCGACAAAAATTGTAATTTAAAAAATTTTGTGGCAACATTAAATTTATAACTATTTTGTCTCCTTTTATCATTGAAATTCGGTCTTAAATGTTGAGACCGGTTTGAGACTGACTATTTTTGCAACATGTTATTGTGCGACCAATTTAGGATCAGTATTTAGCGATAAAATTGCAACTACTTCTGTTTTTATTTCTGGTTTAAATTCAACGTTGAAATTTCCAGAAAATTAACAAAACAATTTGTTGGAATTTTAATAATATGAATGGATATTTAATTAATAAAATTTATTAATTAATGTATTCATAATGTGAATTGAAGAAAAACTCTTGAGTTGAGTTTTTTTTATTTCACTTAATTAACTTTTATTGGAGTGTTAAGTCTCTAATTAAGAGAAAGACCATTCACTCATCCTCAACTCTTGTATAATTGTAGGCTATGTGCCTTATTTGATACTAGAGGAAATAATATAATTGAATACATGGAGGGTTCTTGAGAAGGAAATAATATAATTGTAGGCTATGTGACTTCACTCATGTGTTGAGTACATAGAGATGAGTATTTTCTACCAAATTCCATAAGTTCTAACACTATAATTTACCTGGTGTAACCTCGGGCACGTAGCCTTCTCCGGCAGTACAGACTGCTTCGGCTGTTGTACCCTGGGAGACAGACGTGTTATCTTTAGTAGAGGCGCGAAATCTGTTTTAAGGGAAGCGTGTTGAACACGTGCCTCAGCCTCAACCGTCAACATCTTGTTTGTTCATTCTTGCAATTAAAAAGTGCACAAAAAAGATCATGTTGAAGACTCTATGTCTTGAAGATCTTGCCAAGGACTGTACAAGAAGACTTTGTTCAAGTCCTCATTAAAGACGAAGAGAAAATTGTACAAGAAGAAACGGTTTAAGTTCTTATCAAAGACAACGGTTTGAATCTTTTGTGTATGTCTTTTTAATTTTCGTACATGGTGCGTGTACTACTGTTTCCCAAAATATGTATAAAGTGTATATCTTTATTATTTTGTTAATATTATTTTAATAAAATCGTGACCCATGTCTTACAATCTTAAAACAGATTTCGTGAGATTGTTGCTACAATCTTAAAACATTATTTATAAGGATTTTGGGTTCACGAAATGGTTAAAAAAATGTTTTTAGAGATTTTTGTATAATCTTGTAAATATTTGTTTTGGGAAATATATATGTAGTACAACTTGTTGGGTTTGGATTTATAGATATTTTGGTATTATGTTAAATCCTACACCGTGATACAAAACAATTGGTTTTGATTCAACCATTTGGTTTTAAACGATCTTAATCGGTTTTTTTTATAACATGTGTGTTATACCGGGTTTATTGGTGTAAACCATACGTTTTTTTGTAAACATTAAATTCCAACGTTCGCGTAGGACTTGGTTTATTTTATAAACAATACGCTTTTTTGTAAACGTTTCATTTTCTAACATGTGTGTTAGAAATGATATATTAGAAAAAATATATTGATTTGAAAAATTTGTCTAAACGTCTCGTTTCTTATAATGGGTGTTGGAAATAGTTTATTTTGATAAACTAAAAAGCCTTATAATGATTTTTGTAATCATTTATTTCTAACGAGCGTGTTAGAACCGGTTTATTTTATGCAAACCGATAAGTGTTATAACGATTTTTGTAATCGATAATGTCTAACAAGTGTGTTGGAAAATGGTTTTTTTTTATATAAATCAATAAGCATGATAATGATTTTTGTAATCATTTACTTCTAATGATGGTGTTAGAATTTGTTTATTGTATATAAATTGTCAAGTTCGTAACGATTGTGTAATCGTTTAATTCTAACGAGCGTGTTAGAACTGATTTACTGATAAGTTTTATAACGATTTTTGTAATCGTTTATTGCTATCTAGTATGTTTGAAATGGTTTATAGAACCTTCAACTTCAAGAATGATTTTTGTAATCATTTGTCTTCTAACATGTGTGTTAGAAACGGTTTATGAAAACCATCAGTTTTAAAATGGGATGGTAATAGTTTATTTTCTAACAGGTGTGTTAGAAATGGTTTAACTTTTGAACCACACACGTGTTTAAGATATTTCGTATTGAAGTTTTACTACTTCTAAATGTGTGAGTTAGAACTCGTTTTAGTTTTCTAACATGTGTGTTAGAAAATTTTTATCACTGATACGAGTTTAGATACGATTTATTTTATAAAATGAAATATTTGGAAATATTTCATGAAAAAAATGACTCTAACGTGCGCGTTGTGATCATTTAAAGTTCTGACATGTTTGTTAGAAAGGTTTTATATTGTAAACCACAATGACAAAGAAAATGTTTTATGTAAACATTTTATTTTTCTAATATGTTCATTAGAAATGGATTCTTTTATGAACTATATCATTGGAAAAGGTTTTAAGTAAACGTCCAATTTTATAACATGCGCGTTATAACATGATTTTTTTAATGTGTGTTTGAAACCGTTATAGTACATGTGTATTAAACTGAAACCATATAAAATAGTTTGATATTTTGGGTTTTGGTATACGGTTTCATAAACCCGTATGATATTATAAATTTAATATATTGCAAAACTAAGGAAATGTTTTAGAATGATTTTAAAACAAGTTTTGCATAGTTTTGATAATTCAAATGGTTCGTTACTTTTGCTAGATGTAGCATATGTTGAACCAAAGTAGTGTTCTTGTTGACACTATATGGTGGAAAACAACTCGGTGTTGTTGTGAACAAGATCAATTGTTCAAGCTTTACTACTTAATTGTAGTCTTTTTAACGACTTGGTGTTGTTTTGAACAGATTTGTGACTGTCCAACTTTAGAATTTCACGATCAAATGAGGAACTTGTACTTATAAGTGCATAGAGTTCTCAAGACACATTGCAAGACGATATTGTTGTGATGAATTTGATCGGATGATAAAAGTGTTGAAGATGATAACACTATGAGATTTGATGTGTAGATATGTCTACTTATCCATTTAAACTTTTAAAGTGTTTTGCACTTTATGATTTAGTTTCGAATGTATATTATTTATTGTTTTGTGTTCAACATCTTCGGATAACACATGCAATTTTTATTTACAAAGAAATAAATCCGTAAGGTTTGTGACGTATGAAATGTTTTTTTTTTTTTTTAATAAATGACTATAACGTCAAATATACAATGTTAAAGAACATTGTTATAAACAGATAGTATACGGAAAGAATTGGACATAAATAACTTAAGAGTTGTTGCATTGACTAAAAGTTGGAGACGAGACATCAAATGTTTAACCACATCATGAGAGAATCATGAAAGAAAGTGGTGAGTGTATTGACATGAAATACACAAGTATGTTACATATCGATATGTTTCATTAAAGATTGTCGTGAAAATTCGTAAGGGTGAATTTTAACATATGGAAGAAATTTATGTTAATACCAATCTTTAACGAATCAAGAAAGATTTGTTCCAAAAGATTTACGATTGGAAATGGAGGACATGTTGATATGACTACCACTTTCAAGTTGTTGGAAGTATGTAAATGTTTTGACTTTAAAATTGGGAGAGTGACCTAAATATATATATAGATTTAAAAGAAAACAACAAGGCATATCACTTAAAGACGCAATTTTGAAGTCGTTTTGTTGCGTGTGAATCTAAGTGATTTCATATCAACATAAAAGTAATTGTACACATACACTATTCATACCTTTTGTGGGTGATGAATGTGTTCAACAAAGTTACTCGAGATAAGACTTATAGTCAAGTACTTATAAGTTAATGGTGAAGCCTTTGAGATCAAAGGCAAAAATGTTATATTTTTAGACTGAATAATGGTAAATGCATGTTTATGTAACATACATATGAGACTATATGGAAAAAAAATCTCATGGTCATGTATAAAATAAGAATGAATGTTGGTAAGAGATAATGCGTATATCTCTTAAGGCTGTGAAGAATCAGAATGATGCATCTTCTGTTCACATGCTAGAGTATTGTAGTCTAAAGCATGCTAGACTAGTACATGTTAATTTAGATGCTTTTTGGAGATTAAATTAACTTTAAACATTCAAATTATAAGATGGCATGAGAATGAATTTGGTGTCTAACAAACACTAAAAATATATAACTTCCTTCAGTCTAATGGATAGTGAGGAGAACACATACACACAAAAGTGTTGGCATCTCATGCTAAGGCATATGTTGCCTTGTTTATCTTTAAAACCTCTTGTGCACAAGTGGAATATGAGGTGAACAGTATATTCGAATGACTTCAATAGTACAAAGATGTAGATATTTGTGATCTAATCAAGGTGTTTAGTAGTCATCGTGAGTAGTATTACTTAAACTTGATCAAAGTGCAAGTAATGTGGGGGAGAGATCCGTTTAAGGAACAACCATAGGTTTGTATAAATGGTGTTTGAGGAGTCTCTCAATCCATATAAAAAGATGACATTTCTTTACCTTTTATCTTGTGTTGGATTGTTTCAATCTAATAACGCTTAAATGTGGGGGGTAACTTGCATTTGATAATATGAAGTTAAAAGTTGGCAATAAAGGTTATGGTTGTAACGAGCCATCTGGTTGTTTAGACTCAGATGTCATCTAGAATACACAATGGTCATAAGGAGTTAATCTGGTTGATTAGACTCATATGCCAACTTGATAAGGAGTCAATCTAATTGATTAGACTCAGATGCCAACCGGTTTGATATTAATGCCTGATGATTGAGCATACCGGCCATATGCATAATGAATACGTGTTCATATTGAAATAAGATTTGTTTTATTCTAAAAAAGAAGACGTTATAACTAGATCAAAGTTTAGATCATGAGTTATAGTCTTACGAGTTGACAATAAGGCATGAATGACTAGCAAGTCGATAACACGTTAGTATTACAACTGATCTCAATTACAAAATTATCAAGTAGTGACTTGATGAAGTCAAAGATAATGTTATGGATCCAACAACCTGAGGGTTGATCAGAGATCAAGTTGTGGAATGAGACTAAAGCCCATGGAAATAAGGCATGTGAAGGAAACCTACCTTAGTTGACTGGAGATCCCAAGATCTAAGTTCAATAGGACAACTAATTCATACGCCTAAGGGTGGTCACTGAGGGGGCATAGCTAATATGTGTAAGCTAGTATATATGGTTATATATATCCCCCTAAACTATAAAGGGTGTTTAATTATGTCCTTGTCCATTCCTATGACATTCAGTGACAAATTGTGAGGATAAGCATAATATATGGTAAATGATGTAGGTAAATCATGGTAACCATAATGCTTTTAATGATTTGACAAAAATCACCTATGTTAGAGAGAAGTGGGGTCGCTTCAAATGGAATTGGGGGCACAATTCCTAGAGCTCTCGCAGAACCAGGAAAGTGTTCCAGGACCATTATTGGACACGAAAGTGAGGGGATGGCCCGGCTAAGGAGAGTATTGTGTGAAGTGTATTGTCGTCTACACAAACGGGGGTTTGTTCAAGGACATCGCGTCTACAAACTGCTAGGAGGCTAAGTATGCTTCACAAAGGAAGGTTCAAAGCTAATACCTACCTATCCTGCAATACTTAACTGTCGAGGTTGCATTGGAAATTTTGTGTGTTTTGATCAATCTCCATTCATGTGGGGGATTGTTGGAATTTTAATAATATGAATGGATATTTAATTAATAAAATTTATTAATTAATGTATTCATAATGTGAATTGAAGAAAAACTCTTGAGTTGAGTTTTTTTTATTTCACTTAATTAACTTTTATTGGAGTGTTAAGTCTCTAATTAAGAGAAAGACCATTCACTCATCCTCAACTCTTGTATAATTGTAGGCTATGTGCCTTATTTGATACTAGAGGAAATAATATAATTGAATACATGGAGGGTTCTTGAGAAGGATAAAGACTTCACTCATGTGTTGAGTACATAGAGATGAGTATTTTCTACCAAATTTCATAAGTTCTAACACTATAATTTACCTGGTGTAACCTCGGGCACGTAGCCTTCTCCGGCAGTACAGACTGCTTCGGCTGTTGTACCCTGGGAGACAGACGTGTTATCTTTAGTAGAGGCGCGAAATCTGTTTTAAGGGAAGCGTGTTGAACACGTGCCTCAGCCTCAACCGTCAACATCTTGTTTGTTCATTCTTGCAGTTAAAAAGTGCACAAAAAGGATCATGTTGAAGACTCTATGTCTTGAAGATCTTGCCAAGGATTGTACAAGAAGACTTTGTTCAAGTCCTCATTAAAGACGAAGAGAAAATTGTACAAGAAGAAACGGTTTAAGTTCTTATCAAAGACAACGGTTTGAATCTTTTGTGTATGTCTTTTTAATTTTCGTACATGGTGCGTGTACTACTGTTTCCCAAAATATGTATAAAGTGTATATCTTTATTATTTTGTTAATATTATTTTAATAAAATCGTGACCCATGTCTTACACAATTCACAGAACTTTACGAATTCATTAATATCCAAATTTCGTAAAATATCTTAAAAAATAAAAAGGCGATAATCAATATACATTTTGTAAATTCAAAATGTTTTACAAACAAAAATATTTAAAGTTTACAAAAGAAAATTTTCAGTTAGCGATTATCAATTTAATTTTTACATTAATACGGTAATTATATAAAATGTTTGATTTTACAATCATATGAAGCATAAAAAATGCTAGATTGTTAATGTTTTCAAATATTTAAAAATAATAAAAACTTATTTAAGCTTAACTAATTTTACAATCAAACGAAGTGAAAACATAAAAAACAATTAAAAAAACGTTTTAAGAAAAATAGAAAAAAGTTGAAAATTTTAGAATTTTGTAAAAATGTATTAAAGAAGTGTCAATTTTAAAATCTTATAAATTACATGGATAGCCTCTGTTGTAGTCTTACAAAAGATACAACGGTAACCTTGTTTAATAGTAATGATGTTATATGTTTGATGTATTGACTATTGTAATTCAACACAACGCCGCCGTATTTCTTATTCTCTTTTATATGTTTGGTGTATTGACTATCGTTTTTGTTTGTGTTCGTTTATGTTCATTTATATTGATCATTTATGTTCGTTTATGCTCATGAACTGTTCGTTTAGGTTTAAATAAGCGAACATAAACGAACACGAACATGACAAATTTTTTAATGAACAATCACAGACACAAAAATGTGTTCGATTATATGTTTGTGTTCGGTTAAAGTTAAATGAACAAACACGAATTCGATTCGTTTACAGGCTTATAGAAGATTGTTGAAGTTATATATTTAGCAGCATCCAACTTATACAAGACATTAAATAAGTGGTAAATCTATCTATCCTTAGTATATAATAAAAGGAAGCAAATATAGGAAACATGTCACTTATGGGTTGATCTTCTGTAGGATGTGGATCACGATTTTATGCAAAAATATTAATAAAAGTAATAAAGACACACTCTATATACATTTGGGAAATTGTAGTACACAAATCGTGTATGAAAATTAAAAATAAATACAACAAATGTAAGTAAATTGATTCAAACCAAGATCTTCAAAAAGTTAAGTCTTCAACAACGTCTTCTTATAGTCCTCCATGGCTGCAAGAATGGACAAACTAATGTTGACGGTTGTGGCTGAGGCACGTGTTCAACACGCTTCCCTTAAAACAGATTTCGCGCCTCTACTAAAGACAACGCGTCTGTCTCCTAGGGTACAACAGCCGAAGCAGTCTGTATTTCCGGAGAAAGCCACGCACCCGAGGTTACACCGGATAAATTAGTGGTTGAAACATTGAGAGGTGAAGATGATGTCTAGAGAGTACTCATCTCTTTATTTAGTGAGACAAAGAAATATACAAAGGTTTCTTTGCTTGACATTATTTTGAGTAATACACAAAGTATTTCTGTTGTTCAACTCTCTTCTCTTCTTTGTATCTAAGACTTCTCATAACAAAAATAAGGCACACAAACCTCATGTTTATATGCAAGAAATATAGACATATGAAGAGACTAAATTAATTCATCAATTATTAAATAATAATTGTCATGATAATTAGAGACATAAAGTCTCTCATTTATCAACATTTAACAAGAGTTTAATCTTTATTAGTGTCATGAAATAAAGGACCCAGCTCAAGAGTCTCCTTAATAATTTCATTAAATAGCAATTAAATTCCATTCATCATTCTCAAATTCCAACAACCCTCACATGAATGGAGATTGATCAAAACACACAAAATTTTCAATGCAACCTCGACAGTTAAGTATTGCAGGATAGGTAGGTATTAGCTTTGAACCTTCCTTTGTGAAGCATACTTAATCTCCTAGCGGTTTGTGGACGCGATGTCCTTGAACAAACCCCCATTTGTGTAGACGACAATACACTTCACACAATACTCTCCTTAGCCGGGCCATCCCCTCACTTCCGTGTCCAATAATGGTCCTGGAACACTATCCTGGTTCTGCGAGAGCTCTAGGAATTGTGCCCCCAATTCCATTTGAAGCGACCCCACTTCTCTCTAACATAGGTGATTTTTCTCAAATCATTAAAAGCATTATGGTTACCATGATTTACCTACATCATTTACCATACATTATGCTTATCCTCACAATTTGTCACTGAATGTCATAGGAATGGACAAGGACGTATTTAAACACCCTTTATAGTTTAGGGGGTATATATAACCATATATACTAGCTTACACATATTAGTCATGCCCCCATAGTGACTACCCTTAGGCGTATGAATTAGTTGTCCTATTGAACTTAGATATTGGGATCTCCAATTAACTAAGGTAGGTTTCCTTCACATGCCTTTTTTCCATGGGCTTTAGTCTCATTCCACAACTTGATCTCAGATCAACCCTCAGGTTGTTGGATCCATAACATTATCTTTGACTTCGTCAAGTCACTACTTGATAATTTTGCAATTGAGATCAATTGTACTAACGTGTTATTGACTCGCAAGTCATTCATGCCTTATTGTCAACTTGTAAGACTATAACTCATGATCTAAACTTTGATCTAGTTATAACGTCTTATTTTTAGACTAAAACAAATCTTATCTTATTTCAATATGAACATGTATTCATTATGCATATGGCCGATATGCTCAATCATCAGGCATTAATATCATACCGGTTGGCATCTGAGTCTAATCAATTAGATTGACTCCTTATCAAGTTGGCATATGAGTCTTGTGACAACCTGCACCATTCACTTTTCATAAATGTGCATAATTGATTCCTCAACTATTTCAAAATTTTCATTTTTAACCCTCGTATTTTAATAATACCAAAATTCACAATTTAATAAAACTTATAATTTTTATAAGTAAAAGTATGCACGTTTTATACTCACATCTACATTCGAGCACGTATGTTTCAGACCTTGATACTCAAAGCCCTTAATTTTCGGTCCTAAAACAACTTAGAAACAGAAGGAAACAAGTCTATAACTTAAAATTGATTAAATTAAAAAAAAATATTTTTTTTAGCCCTCACGGTCCGCTAAGACAGTCTCAGTCAAGTCCTAGTCAAAGTCTCAGTCAAAGTCCCAGTCAATGTTCTAGTCAAAGTCTTAGCCAAACAGTCAAAGTCCTAGTCAAATAGTCAATTCATCTTAAAACCTTACTTTATTGTGTTGACCAATTTAAAGCCTAATTGAATCCAAAACTAGTATAAAAACCCACCTATGACCAATTATACTTTGCACCGCTAAATCGATTGTTTCAATTCGATTAAACTCTCCCTCATACTTTTCTTCTAGAGTATATTACTTATACATTTGAAACTTTGATTATAAGCTCTTGTAATTGGCGAATTGGAAGCTTGATATTTTTTTTCCTATTCGGTTTCTTTTCTTCTAAATTGGACTAGTTTCGTTGTTGAATCTTTGGATTGCTCGCATTTTCACGCTCGCTTAGTCATCTAGTTATTTGGCGAAAGTGAGTATTTCCTATCCCATTTTTGCTTTTATTCATTTTTGGGGTGTTACATGTACACTTATACAAATTACAAATACAAGTTCACATTTTTACAATACAATTCTAGTACTATGTGCATTTGCTTACAAACGTGCTTTATGCTTAGACATTACATGTAGAATACATTTGTACTTAGTGAAATCATTAACATTGTACAAGCCGACCTTAACATTGGATAGCGCTATTGGATTGACAACCCGCCTAGGTTGATTCTCCCCCTTTTTCATCGGAGAATCCGTGGTCATTGTTAAGTTATTATCCATTTATTGGATAAGTACACCGCCGTTCATTTAGTACATTATACAGTCACAGGATTGATTTCGCTCATTTGTATGATACATAGTTTACATAATCGCACTGTAGCTTTGCACTTGAATTGTATAACATTTTCCAACTTACTATATGTATTAAATTTAGGAATGCTCACCAACATTTCATATGTTGACAAAACTTATTTTGTACATGTTTCAGGTGCAGTTTGATCTTAGTACTATAGCATTGGACTTTAGTGCTTGCTTTTAATAAGTTATTTCAATTTTCATGTTTCGTTCAGACTTTTGTATTTTTCTCATTTCATCTATGTAAGACAATTTAAATTATTCAATAATATATTTACATTTTAGTACCATGTGCTTTTGAACAATCGTCACTACGTGACACCTCGATGATTCCGCCATCGGTTGGGGTGTTACAAGTCTAATCAACCAGATTAACTCCTTATGACCATTGTGTATTCTAGATGACATCTGAGTCTAAACAACCAGATGGCTCGTTACAACCATAACCTTTATTACCAACTTTTAACTTCATATGATCAAATGCAAGTTATCCCCCACATTTAAGCATTATTGGATTGAAATAATCCAATACAAGATAAAAGTAAATAATGGTCATCTTTTTACATGGATGTTTATTTAATGTATCTCTCCCCCACATTACTTGCACTTTGATCAAGTTTAAGTGATACTACTCACGATGACTACTAGAAACCTTGATTAGATAACAAATATCTACATCTTTGTGCCAGTCTAGTCATTCGAGTATACTGTTCACATCATATTCCACTTATGCACAAGAGGTTTTAAATCTGAACAAGGCAAAATATGCCTAAGCTTGAGATGCCAACACTTACGCGTATATGAGTTCTTATCACTACACTTAGAAAACCGGCTAGAATCATTATCAATGATCTAGTTAATCGGTTTTTCTCGAGTTATTCCATTAGACTGAATGAAGTTATATTTTTAGACTTTGTTATACACCAAATTAATTCTCATGTCATCTTATAATTTGAATGTTTAAAGTTAATTTAATCTCCACAAAGCATCTAAATTAATATGTACTAGCCTAGCCTGCTTTAGACTACAATACTCTAGCATGTGAACAGAAGATGCATCATTCTGATTCTTCACAGCCTTAAGAGATAAACGCATCATCTCTTACCAACATTCATTCTTATTTATACATGAACATGAGTTTTTTTTTCATATAGTCTCATATATATGTTACATAAACATGCATTTTTCATTATTCAGTATAAGAATATAACAATTTTGCCTTTGATCTCGAAGGCTTCACCATTAACTTATAAGTACTTGATATAAGTTTTATCTCGAGTAACTTTGGTGAACACATTCATCACCCACAAAAGGTATAAATAGTATAAGTGTACAATCACTTTTATGTTGATATGAAATCACTTAGATTCACTCTCAACAAACCAACTTCAAAATTGTGTCTTTAAGTGACATGTCTTGTCGTTTTCTTTTAAAGCTATGTATATTTAGGACACTCTCCCAATTTTAAGGTTAAAACCTTTACATACTTCCAACAACTTGAAGGTGGTAGACATATTAACATGTCCTCCATTTCTAATGGTACTTTTGGAACAAATCTTGCCCGATTCATTAGAGATTTGTATTAACATATATTTCTTCCATATGTTAAATTTCACACTTGTGAATTTCCCCGATAACTTCTAATGAATTATGTCGACATGTAACATGCTTGTGTATTTCATCTCAATACACTCACCATTTTCTTTCATGATTCTCTCATGATGTGGTTAAAACATTTGATGTCTCTTCTCCGACTTTTAGTCAATACAACAACTCTTAAGTTGTTTATGTCCAATTATTTCCATGTGTTATCTGTTTATGACAATGTTCTTTAAACATTGTATATTTGACGTTATAGTTATTTATTTAAAAAAATAACATTTCATACGTCACAAACCTTACTGATTTATTTCTTTGTAAAAAATTGCATGTGTTATAAGAAGATATTGAACACAAAACAATAACATACATTCGAAACTAAATCATAAAGTGCAAAACACTTTTAAAGGTTTAAACGGATAAGTAGACATATCTACACATCAAATCTCATAGTGTTATCATCTTCAACACTTTTATCATCCGATCAAATTCATCACAACAATATCGTCTTGCAACGTGTCTTGAAAACTCTATGCACTTATAAGTACAAGTTCCTCATTTGATCGTGAAATTCTAAAGTTGGACAGTCACAAATCTGTTCAAAACAACACCAAGTCGTTAAAAAGACTACAATTAAGTAGTAAAGCTTGAACAATTGATCTTGTTCACAACAACACCAAGTTGTTTTCCACCATATAGTGTCAACAAGAACACTACTTTGGTTCAACATATGCTACATCTAGCAAAAGTAACAAACCGTTTGAATCATCAAAACTATGCAAAATCATTCTAAAACATTTCTTTAGCTTTGCAATATCAATACGGGTTTATGAAACCGTAAATCAAAACCAAAATAGCAAACTTTTTATATGGTTTCAGTTTAATACACATGTACTATAACAGTTTCAAACACACATGAAGAAAAAAAATCATGTTATAACGCGCACGTTATAAAATTAGATGTTTACATAAAACCTTTTCCAATGATATAGTTCATAAAAGAATCCATTTCTAATGAACATATTAGAAAATAAAATGTTTACATAAAACATTTTCTTTTTCATTGTGGTTTACAAAATAAAACCTTTCTAACAAACATGTTAGAACTTAAATGATCATAACACGCACGTTAGAGTCATTTTTTTTACATAAAATATTTCCAAATATTTCGTTTTATAAAATAAATCGTATCTAAACTCGTATTAGTGATAAAAAAAAATTTCTAACACACATGTTAGAAAACTAAAACGAGTTCTAACTCGCACATTTAGAAGTAGTAAAACTTCAATACTAAATATCTTAAACACGTGTGTGGTTCAAAAGTTAAACCATTTCTAACACACCTGTTAGAAAATAAACTATTACCATCCCATTTTAAAACCCGATGGTTTTCATAAACCGTTTCTAACACACATGTTAGAAGACAAATGATTACAAAAATCATTCTTGAAGTTGAAGGTTCTATAAACCATTTCAAACACACTAGATAGCATTAAACGATTACAAAAATTGTTATAAAACTTATTAATAAATCAGTTCTAACACGCTCGTTAGAATTAAGCGAATACACAATCGTTACGAACTTGACAATTTATATACAATAAACAAATTCTAACACCATCGTTAGAAGTAAATGATTACAAAAATCATTATCATGCTTATTGATTTATATTTAAAAAAAAACATTTTCCAACACACTTGTTAGACATTATCGATTACAAAAATCGTTATAACACTTATCGGTTTGTATAAAATAAACCGGTTCTGACACGCTTGTTAGAAATAAATGCTTACAAAAATCATTATAATCCTTTTTAGTTTATCAAAATAAACTATTTCCAACACCCATTATAAGAAACAAGACATTTAGACAAACTTTTCAAATCAATATATTTTTTCTAATATAATCATTTCTAACACACGTGTTAGAAAATGAAATGTTTACAAAAAAACGTATTGTTTATAAAATAAACCAAGTCCTACGCGAACGTTGTGGAATTTAACGTTTACAAAAAAACGTATGGTTTACACCAATAAACCCGGTATAACACACATGTTATAAAAAATCACGATTAAAATCGTTTAAAACCAAATGGTTGAATCAATAAACCAATTGATTTGTATCGCGGTGTAGGATTTAATATTATATCAAAATCTCTATAAATCCAAAACCAACAAGTTGTACTACATACATATTTCCCAAAAATAAATATTTACAAGATTATACAAAATCTCTAAAAACAAATATATTTTTTAACCATTTCGTGAACCCAAAATCCTTATGAATAAGGTTTTAATATTGTAGCAACAATCTCACGAAGTTTGTTTTAAGATTGTAGGATGTGGGTCACGATTTTATGAAAAAATATTAATAAAAGTAATAGAGACACACTCTATATACATTTGGGAAATTGTAGTACACAAACCGTGTATGAAAATTAAAAATAAATACAACAAATGTAAGTAAATTGATTCAAACCAAGATCTTCAAAAAGTCAAGTCTTCAAAAAGGTCTTCTTATAGTCCTCCATGGCTGCAAGAATGAACAAACTAATGTTGACGGTTGTGGCTGAGGCACGTATTCAACACGCTTCCCTTAAAACAGATTTCGCGCCTCTACTAAAGACAATGTGTCTGTCTCCCAGGGTACAACAGCCGAAGCAGTCTGTACTGCCGGAGAAGGCCACGCACCCGAGGTTACACCGGATAAATTAGTGTGTTGAAACATTGAGAGGTGAAGATGATGTTTAGAGAGTACTCATCTCTTTATTTAGTGAGACAAAGAAATATACAAAGGTTTCTTTGCTTGACATTATTTTGAGTAATTCACAAAGTATTTCTCTTGTTCAAATCTCTTCTCTTCTTTGTATCTAAGACTTCTCATAACAAAAATAAGGCACACAAACCTCATGTTTATATGCAAGAAATATAGACATATGAAGAGACTAAATTAATTCATCAATTATTAAATAATAATTGTCATGATAATTAGAGACATAAAGTCTCTCATTTATCAACATTTAACAAGAGTTTAATCTTCACTAGATATTTGCCCGCGTTGACACGCAGTTTACCAACGTACGATTATTTGGAGTAGTATAACGTATAAGAAAAATAAAGTAGAAACATTTTATTAAAATTTAAAAGCAACGAATACACAGTTATTCAAATATCGCTAAAAATTTCCTTATAAACAACATTTTTTGTTTTAGTCATCACTTTCCCATCAGCATCCAGTATAAGTAACTTCACGCCTGCCCTGCTTTTAACTCTTGATAATGCGACATAAAGCTGGCCGTGTGAGAATATAGAATGGTGATATTATGCGACATAAGGAAGAAGACCACCCATCGTGTGATAATTCTCACCACTTATTCTGTATATGAACATGCAATTCCAAACCAAAAAAAACATCTTATCGACTAAATAAAATTAAACGAATTTTATAAGGGTTCAACTAAAAGATCCAATTATTTCTTCTTGTTAAGTTGATGGTGTTTCTCCAGATATGCAACTTAAAAGTAGTAGCAAGTAGTTGTAGATGAGGTTATGCGAAGAAATTTTAAGTCATTAAGCTATGTTTGGTAATCTAATCATAAGTAAATAAGAATAATAATAATATTATTTGTGATTATTATTAATGTTAATCACTAAACATTCAAATCTTATGTTGCGTAAAGGTAATTATATGTCATCAAGCTATGTTTAAAAACCTGTGTATTATTGATTTTTACATAAGGTTTAGATAATATCAATTCTGTGGAATGACAAACGTTAGATACAACAACGTTAAGATATATTAAAAACACACATGAAACAAAAAAACATTTAAAAATTATTAAAAATAAGCAAATATAGTCCAAATAATAAGGATAATAGTTAAAAAGTGAAAGATAGAGTACATGAACATAAAAGATCAAAAGAAAGTTTAACAAAATGTCAAGTTGCGCGCATCGATTTCATGATCATAGATTATAAATCTTGATATATTGAAAATAAACACCTACCAACTACCCACCCTTCTCCATAAATTGACATTTTGCTAAAAGCACCAAAAGTCAAACAACATCAGTATGGATGTACAGTTGGAAAACGTGTCGAAGGGACATTGAAGATTGACATAAATACCTCTAACCTTGAACATGCTACAAACTTACCATGAGTTCATCAGCATACTCTTTTGAGAATGAGATCAGAAAGCCACTTTTCTCCACTTGTACAAGTTGTGTAGTGCTTCATAAAAGTCAACACAAAAAGTCAAACTTTGTAATATTCTTTTAGTCATAAACATCGTTCCTTGAAAAAGATGGGAGGTAATTTATTAATATTCATGTATGGTTTGTGTGTTGATTCCCTGACTTCCAATATATTGCGACTTTTACGCTTTATTTCAAAATTGTAATACACAAAGATGTTTTACTTCAAATTTTAATATTTATGCTTGATTATTATTTGTATATTATATTATTTGACATCTACTAAAAACATACAGATCCAACAATTTTCTTGCAGGTGAGGTAACAATTAACATGCCGGGAAATAAAACAGTAATTCAAAAGCAACATAATTAATAAAAAAACGAAGTAAGATAATACGTACATGCGATCAGGAATCGTATTCATGGCTAACTCATTCAATCGAACAACAAAGCCTCTCTGTAACTGATCGGATATGACCAAATCATTGAGTTGAGTAGCAAGCATCACATGCTGAGAAAACGCCCCGTCAGATATGCGAACCCTATACCTTTCCTTTCATGTTAACACGCGGTTACAAAAACCCAAGCTGAATAAACCATTTTAAAAAGGCAAAACTTGATGCATTAGCTTTTCAAATTTTAATAAGAGATTTATGAAGAACAAACATTAATTAGTAACCTTTATGCATCCAGGCATCCATAACATCCAATATAGCTTAAGTACCAATAACATTATAGTCATAACACATTAAGGGCTTTTTCACACTTTCACAAACTGCATTTATTTAGGAAATATGAATTACATGGAACATATTTCAACTAAACATGAAATTGCCTGAAAATATAGACAATAATGGTAACTTTAGGTGTTTTTCCATGAAATATGTAAAAGAATTCATAAAGCTCAGTGATTTATGCCCAAATTTCCATTCAGTACAAACATATGAGCCTATAATGATATAAACATACAGCCCATATTCCCAAGTTAGCTAATTATCTATTTAAGATTCCACTCCAATTTTGAAGCCATAACTCAGGAGCTATCATCTATAAAACTGATCACACATTGGGATACTACTCTTAGCTGTAACAGTCAGCCTACAGAAAAATATTGGTTGTGGTAATGACACGGTGGCCGTGGCCACACGATCAGTGGGTGGTGGCGGCAGCCATCGGTTGTAGATGTTGCTAACTCATTAAACCCATTTTAGGTTTAAAAGACACAGTAGGAAAGATAATGTAAAGGAATTTAACAAAGATGATATAATTTTGATGTAAATTTACCAAACCAACATGATTCAAAAGGTTTCCCAAGCTTAGATGTGCGAGAACACCATTAAACAACCCTTATGTGAAACAATGATTGTGCGGTATTTTAAAAGAAAGAAAAAAAAAACAATCTTCAAGAATCACTAAATTCGTTTCTCAAACAGCAACAACACCAAACAGGTTCCAATCATTGATTCTAAATGTAGCAACTACCTGTTTGAAAACATCGGCCATAGGAGTCCGTCCAGAATCTGCAGCAGGCACGGTTAAACCTGCTCCAACTGATCTTGCACTTTCACTTGAAGGGCTGCAACGACAGCACAAACGGACCATAGTCAATTATTTGATTCATGAGCTAATCATAGATTCATAGCACCAAAAAGATACAGTTTATTCATACCTTATGAATACAGGCTCATATGCAGTGATAGGTACATCTGTTTGAACTCCTTTGAGTCGCAAAATTGCCAAATAGACCTGAAGAGATCACACAATCAGAGATTTATTGTATAGAAACACGATAAACGTAATAAGCACGTGTATGTAGTGCTGATCAGATGTGATAAAGGGTGGTAAAATAGGCGGCCACATAAGTTTTTTGAAACTAAGTTGAGGTTGTTAATAGGTAGGGATAAAAAAAATACGTCTTATTTATCTTTTTTAAACTTAGTCTTTAACTATGACCCTTGGAACTATGATTAACAGTCAAGTTCAATAACCATCATCCAACCAAAATCAACTCTTAGTAAAGATTCACAGAGTTAACATACTGTGAATATATCTATTTAGAGCAAAGAGCTGTAATTACCTTTCGTGATGTGATGAAATGATTGCTGATCGTTTTTTATTGGATCGAATATGATTTGATCGAGGGAAGTCAGCTGCACTTGGCTTCAAATTGCTAAAGTTGCTTGCTGAACCAACGACTTAGATATCAGCAAATGAAGAAACGAATTATTGAAAGAGGAGGCGATATATACACATTAACACAGACAAAAACATAATCATGATTAGTTTAAAAGCACGCCTCTTAGTGAAACTGACCCTTTCATGTTTCTAGCAATTGAAAACCTACAACAGTGTCGGCAAATGTTTGTAGTTCTTACTATTTAAGTGACTACAACTTAGTATTGGTTATTTAGTCTACAGTTACACAAATCAAACAAACATTGTGCCCGCGCGTTGCCATGAACATGTTTGCTACATAACAAAGTTTTTATGTATAGATAAAAAAAACTTTAAGAAATGATGGATATAGAGAAAAACTGTAAAAATGGTTTATTCAAACTTTCATAAACCTTGCTTCTCATAGACTACCTAAAAAATGAAATGAACGAAAACGAAAAGTAAAACCTCATCGGAGTATTGGTACCATTAGATACTTCTAACTCTCTACAAAATCATAAGTAGAGAAAAACATATCCCTGATTCAAAACCAAAACAGGAAGCGTAAACATAAAATTAGAAAAACAGTCGCGAAAAACAAAAAGAAGATAAAAAAACCAAAGAACATACCTTGAAGAAATATAATCAAGGAGGCTTGATCACCCCACCTGGAACATTAGGAACAAAACCAATAAAAAATGTCAAACAAAACTCAATACAAAAATCATAAATTTATTAACTTCACTAAAGAAACAACCATCAAACCAAAAAACCACTAACCACAAAACAAAACCTAAAAAGTTTCAACTTCTTTCTTTTAGACAAATCATCAAACAGTTGGTGTACAACATGGATATTCATAATAAATCAAATAAGGCTAAAGGTATTGGATCAAATAAGGCTAAAGGATCAACAGCATAGTTACCTCTCTTTAGTGCCATAAATTGCTATGTACCACCAATGGTTGATCCATCTTTCCACAACGTGTACTGTGAAAACTTAATACAAAATAAAGTTATAGTAAGGTAATTTTAAAAAGAAAATGCTAGAAAGCAGGGACTTACGCTACAATCACTACATCATCTCGAAAAACATAATTCCTTTGATAAGCAACACTATCACCAACTGCACAGACCGATGCATGTTTCATTAGAAAACATTAACAACTATATTGAGAAAGAACAAACACACATACACGTAAAAAGTCCAGCGAACAGATCCAGTTCAATACTTCAACAACTCAAAGTAGCTAAAAGAACAACAGATTCTTGACTACATGTTTGCCACTTGAGAGACAACAATATTCACCAATTTTGATAGTGTTGATAAATAATCAAAATCACTCAAGGAAGAGAAAAAAAAAACCTTTAATCGACAAAGAAATCAGAAAAAAACGAACAAAAAACAGAGAAAAAGAGAGATCAAGATCGATTCATTGAAATAAGAATGGAATAGAGAAAACCTTGGAGAGGAGATGAAGAAAACCTTGGATCGCCCTTGATTAGGGTTCTTGATTGGAAGGAGGCGATGAACGATTTGTGATGTAGGGTTATGTAGGGTTTCTTGATTGGATCGATTCATTGGAAGGGTTTGTTTGAGGAGGCGATGATAATGAAGATGGTTATGTCCGTGTATTTTATTTGGGTATTTATATTTTCTGTTTTTTTTTTTTAAATCAAAAAGTTTATTAAATCCCACAATGAGACACTTGGCACAATATGATTGGCTACACAATTGAGGATGAATGTGGGAGTGCCAAGTGTCCTCATGGACTTTTGTTTATTAGATGTATAGATTAGTGTCATGAAATAAAGGACTCAACTCAAGAGTCTCCTTAATAATTTCACTAAATAGCAATTAAATTCCATTCATCATTCTAAAATTCCAACATCTTCATGGTGTTTTCCTGTCATCATATTTATGTGAATTTGAAAAATTAATTATAGATAAAACAAAGTGATGGAGGTAATTGTAATTTGAATGTATTTTTAAAATAATTTTGTATGCAAATATTGAAAAATAAGATATCGATCAACGGGTTTAGAAATAATTGTAATAATGAATTTTTTGTAACTTTTATTGTAAGGAATATAATTTTAAAATAATTTCCTTAACAAAATTGATAAATATCATATTTATTTGAATTTGATAAATTAAATAGGTGATAACTTTGTAGAAATGTAACCAACTTTGTCAACTATTCCAACTAAATCACTGAAACTATTTTTATTTGATTAAAGTCACTAAAGTTCCATTTATTGTTTTAATCCCGTGTAATTAACAAGTTACCAAGTTACAATGATGATGTGTCAGGTTTCAATAACATGCTTTTCAAAATCTAATCTAATATTCTAAAGCCTTAAATCCTACGTGGCGCTCATAGAGGCCATTCTCCCCCTTGAGTGTGTCATGTGGCATTAAGGAATTAAAAAAACTTAAAACCGTAAGGCATCAAAAGATCAAAACCCTATTCAACCTAACCCTAATCTCTCATTCTCTCTTATTATTCTTTCCTCCAACATCGTCCTTTCTTTCTTCGATTTGCATAAAGGATTTAATCTGATTCCAGATTAGATGAAAACCATGATAAAGTCCCAATCGATGAATACTCAAATGGAGAATTCCAAGGGTAGTTGTCGGCGACAACGTTTCTTTTCTGATCGCCTTTCTCCATGGCCGTAAGGTTCTGAACTGTATCTTCTTTGTTGATGTATGTTCATAAAGTTAATGGATGATTATTCATTTATTTGATTATTTGTGTACTGATCTTAAGTTACCTTTTCTAGATGGTGTGGTATAGATCAGATCTGTTATATAGTTATGTTTGAAGATCAGTGTTATTGTATAGAATATAGATGATGTGTTGAGATTTGCAAAACAGTTATACGGTCGTTTGGCAATCGAATTGTGAATGATAGATCTTGCAGTGCTATTGAATTTTGCTTTTAGGTTAAGGAAGAGTATATTAGATCCATGAATTTTTTTGGATAATGAGTGTTTATTTTTTGCAGTTGTTTGATGTGAATTGCAAAATTTGTTTGTTAAAGTGGAAGGTAACTGTGGGTTAAGGTATTGAATTAATTAGTTTCAATTATTACTTTTGTATTTATTAAGTTTTTTTTTATAATTTACAGAAAAAATAAGGAAGAAGAGAAAGCCATAAGGAAGGAATTGAATGAGAAGATAAAGAAGATGTCAGCCATGACGTACGTTATGTTGATTAATTACTACGATGATCTGTGATTTTTATTTAGGGAATTTGTTGTCATGATGCTCTCATGCGATTTATGTGAAATTTAATGCAAAGAGTGATGTTGCTAATATTACCTTATCACAAAAGAGGTCAAACTTGTCACACCACGCCTATGGCGGAAACACGTGGCGCGACGGTTCAAAAGTATTAAGCCAAGATTAATGCAAACCACAATAATAATTAAACAAACGGGCATTTATTCAACGCCGATAATCATGTCAAATTATTCGTACATAATCATAAATTGTTTTTGAAAATAATAAGGAGGCTCCTCCCTTTATCCCGAAGTCCATGGAATAAAGAGATGAGACCCCTTCACGACATTCCAACGCCCGACTTGGAGATTCCCCCGACCCTGCTTGCCATGCTAACCTTCATCATTCAATTACCTGAAAGATATGTTTGAAAATCGTCAATATATAAATATTGGTGAGTTCACAGGTTTTGATTTAATAAATCTTTATTAAGTGGGAATATCCTTGTTATGACATTTATAGGAGTTGCAAGGTCCTACAATTTACTTGAGCCTATAACCAAACCAAGACAATTAATAATGCCCCCGCCCCAAGTCGTTACTCGGTATTCCTACGACTTGATTTCAGAATACGTGCACCCCAGGCATACGCCGATGCATAATCGACGCTATCGATTAGGGGTGGGCCTTGTCAGACACCAATAGTACTATCCAAATATTCCTTTGGTTTCTCTTTCCTGAATTAATGATTATAGTGGGGAGGTCTCAACCCCGAGTGGCGATCTTAACTCAAGTATCCAACCCGTCATACAATCCCAACATATCTTTCCCCCGTAAAAACGTTAAATAGTTTAGAAATGGGGCCGTGAGACTCACCTGTAACTGTGCTCGGCTCAAAGAAGAAAATAGTAAAGTTTGTGATCCCGCACCTACAATGTTCTAGGCGTATAAGTCACTACACCTATGGTGTATGTGCCTTGGCAAGTTGTACACCCAACTTCCCGACCACGTCTTTATCCCAATTCCCGTTTAATAGTTTCGTATCCTAGGTTCAATGGCGATGGATTACCTTTCCTTACAAGTCATATATTATTCTTATTAATATTCTTTGTGACTTGTACAATATTATACTCGACGCGGCTCTACCCATCGTATAATTATTTTCCCATTTAAATAATTATACTTAGGGTCGTTTCGCTCGATATAATGTGATTTCTTATTATCCGACCCGACTCACTTTGCCACATATTTACTTTCCCATTCAAATAAATATGCTAAGTTCTTGTCGTTCGGCAACATATTTCTAACGCCCGACTAGACTCACCATGCCGTACATTTATTTTCCCATTTAAATAAATGTACTAGGATCTTGTCGGTCACTCACACGTTCATAGGTATATTTCACCTACTCGTCTCGGTTTTCCTTCTCGCATATCTATTTTCCCATTCAAATAGATATACTAGAATTTCGTCGAAAACGAGCATATGTACATATACCATCGCGTGGATACTACTTGTTAAGTTCATGTGTCGTTTAGCGTTTTTAATTCGTTACGTTGTGTTTTCCTCTCCCACGAATATTCTTTCTACACTTAGGAAAGTGTTTCGCGTGTTTTCACCCTTGTTATATATATTTTATCTCTTAAAATATATATATTTATTTTCATCTTGCCGCAATGGCATTTTTCTCATATGTTCGTTTACGTTAGTTCATGTAACTAAGTTCGTTAGTTAGCGTTTTTCATATTTGTTTTCATTGCGCGTTCTTATGGACGTATTATTCCTACTTCCGATTCCGAACGTTTTATTTCCTTGGAAAAATATACTTTGAAGATTTTAGCCCAACTTGTCCAACTTGTAACCCAAAAATGTTTCCGATACTTTTATATTCCCATTTATATAAAAGTATCCATATTTGTATAAGTTTTTCAAGTTTCAACCTTTGTTCAACATTTTTATTAAAATCCCTATTTTTATAAAAATCCTTGTGTTAATACAAGCCCATATTTTTATAACTTTCACTTTTATAAAAATACACTTTTTATACAAAATACCCAAGTATGTTACTAGTATTTACTAAATCAACCTTAGAAAATTATTACTTATACCTTTGACACCAAACTTTTCATTATTGCATTTTTGGACTAATAGTTTCTAAAATATTCATTTTAGTCCTCTAACTTTCAAAGTTACAACATTAGTCCCTTAACTTTCAAATGTTGCATTTTTCTACTCTAACTTCCAAAGTTAGCATTTTTCACTCAAATTAGTGGACTTTGAAGATCCATTTTCATGGTGCTTAGTTGTTTTTACTTCATTTCACTTTTAATGATCTTATAATCCATCTTAGATGTCATTAACATGTTTGTTCCATACTTTTATCCAAAACATCAATTTTTCACTCATTCAAGTGAGTGGACTTTGAATATGGAAACTTTTCATCTATGTTTATTTAATCCATTTTTGTCATTAACATATCATCTTATGATGATTAAGATCATCCTTGATCATATCCAAGTCTTTTTCAAAAATCATGTTCCAATCATCATCTCACTCAAGAGTATGTTCATATTTTTACATTTTCTTCAAATATCATATTAATAATATTAAATCCAAGATTTACCCATATTATTGTTCATCCATTTTTATTCTAACAAAACTTAATAAAATCCATTTTATTACCCATTAATGTACAACTTGCTCATACAAGCACATAATATGAACATTTAAGAATAAAAACAATGTAATACTTACTACTAGCTCAAGGCTAGGGAAGACAAAAATCTTGGATTTGGGTGAGGTTTAAGGTGTTCTTCCAAGTGGGTTAAGCTCCAAGTTCTTGAACACACAAAGAGGGTTTTGAAGAATGATGATTTAGAGATGATTTGGAAGTATAAAAATTGAAAGAGAAATGTTAATGTGGGGGTGAAAACTTACGGCCAAGAGGAGAAGAAAGAAGAAGATTTTTGTGATTTTCTTCAAGTGTTCTTCAAGTGTGTTTATAATATCCTTCTCAATCTTCCAAAGATCACCAATATCTTGCTTGGATTGGATGGAGATATTTGTATAAGATTATGGAAGATTTGAGATGATCACAATAATATTAGGGGTGTTTGGGCCGTGAGATTAGAGAGAGAGAGTGAGGGATTAGTTAGTTTTCTTGGCCAATGAGAGTTCATGCATGATCATGATTAGTGTTTCAAATAATTGGATTAAGAATGTGAAGGGTTTAAATGAGATAACAAAAGATATTAATCTTTTGAGTGGGCCATAGGCCGGCCCCCATGGGGTGTTTGGTGGGGTCCACTTTGCTAAATATTATCCCATATTATGGTTAAGTTAATCTCTTTCGGGTACCGTCCGGGTATTCTTGGGTTTTTAACCGTGTGTCACCCGAATATTAAAATACCATTAATATTCCTTAAATTTTGCCCAGTTAAATTACTGATAATTTATTTTGGCTTTTGCCGGGTGAAATTACGTGCTACGCGCGTATCGGGTGCGGTACGCGCACTTTATTCGTTACCGGGAGGTTTGTACAATAAGCTTTCACGTATGACTTTGGGTTTCCAAAACCCATTATATTTTGTGAAAATATTATTTATTTTATATTCCGGGTGTCCGGAGTTCGTTTCGCTTATTTAATTTTTACCGGGTAATCGCCAGTGTCCATACCGGATAGTTTTGCTTGCGCATGATCCTATCATGCTTTGCTATTAAACTTATGCATTCTTATGCATTATTTAGGAACTTCTATCTTTCTAAGGCCTCAATTAAATAGTCAGCACATAATTACGTTTAATTACGTTAATTGCGTTTAATTAATTAGTACGGGATTACCTTAATTTTGCCGGTTGTTACAAAACTGCAAATAGAAACTAAGTTTACACCATTTGATTGTTATTTTACCAAGCACTGATGTTATTAATTTGTTGACTCATGAGTATACTTACTCGCCTCAACCAAATCACCGCAAGGTATAGTGAGAGAAGGTGTGAGATTTGATTTGCATTGTTGATCATTATATGTTTTATGTTTTGTTTGTAGGGATACTTACTCGCCTCAACTAAATCACCGCAAGGTATGGTGAGAGTAATTGTGAGATTTGATTTGCATTGTTGATCATTAGATGTTTTATGTTTTGTTTGTAGGGATGGTTGATTTGCTTGGCTGCAACTACTGTTGGCTTGAGTTCTGACAATTTCTTTTCACGTATTCATAATGATTTACAATCATAAACCTATGTTTTTTTCTTTTATTCTTTCTGTCTGTTGTGGTAACTAACATAATACTTTCTATCTTCTTTTTACTTCATATGTGTTCTTTTTGCCTATAGATTGCATTAGTCAAACGCATTCCCTATTATTAAGTAGCAATCATGCCTATATATTTGATTCAGTCTATGATCATCTATCTATTTATTTATTTGAACAACACAATTGTTAACTTCGCTCCAAATGCTACCGTGACATCCGGATCCAAGAAGAGCATGTCACACCCCAACTGATGGCGGAGTACATCGAGGCGCGACTTGTAATAGATTGTTCAAAGACATCATGACACTAAATTGTGGCAATATAATTTTAAATAAGTTGATTTCATAAAATAATAAAAGGGGGCACATCTTGTTCATAGAAAAGGAAATTACAACAACATAACAACAAAATTAAAATAGTGTGTTTCTAAGTCCAATCCTATTTAAGTTCTTGGATCATCATATCAAGCATTTCATGCAACATGTATAAAATATCCGTCAACACATAAAGCATTGGTGAGCATGCTAGTTTTGGTTTACATACTTAATATAAAGAATGTTTAACTCGAATCCTCATACTATAGTTTACTAGTCTAGATGCGCATACAACATACAAAAGGCATACTCAAATCATAGATTACCACTAGCACATCCTATCACCGAAGTGAAAGGCCGATTAGATTACTTAACAATGACCCACAAAATGGGCGGCGTGCTACTCCTATAGCGCTGCGCTATACATGTTACGGTAGGCTTGCAAAGTTAAATTTGTTATGCTAAGGCATTTGTATCTAGTCATTGACATATAACATGGCATAACATATAAGCATGATTGATAGATTAAGTTTATGTGCTTAGAAGATTCATAGAGTGATCTTAGTGTGATTTTCGATAGAATACATGTTAAGTCCCAAATAGTGATAAAACAGAAAAAGGGACAAGTATGAACTCACCTTTGGGTGCGTTTGATAAGTTTATGAATGAGAGTCTTGGGAGGATTTGGTAGAGCTCGGGTTATCCTATTAGGTGTAACGGAATTGTTTAGATTTGGAGGAATGAGTTTTGTGTCAAGAATGTCATGCATCGCCAATGACGGACCAAAGTACAAACCACCAAAGAGGTGATTCAGAAGGTCAAGATTGTTAGGAGGTTAAAACCAAAGCACAAAACCACCATAGAGGCGATTCGGATGGTTAAAGTTAGATTAGGAATGTGAATCCGACTTAGAGTATTTCATGTCTTGTGTAACATCGCAAAATTTTCCCCAAAATTTTAATACATAAAAAGCCCTTATATATATATATATATTTTATTATATATATATATATTTTATTACACCTTTATCATTAATATTATACAAATGTGCCTAAGTCTTTATTTATCCTAACTCACAACTTATATACATACATAAATGTATATAAATAATAATAATAATATGATTCTAAATTTTTTTTTCACATACAAGATTTTTTTTTTTTTTTAAATAAAGCCTTGAGTCAAATAGTCAAAGTCCTAGTCAAAGTCTTAGTCAAACAGTCAAAGTCTTAGTCAAATAGTCAATTCATCATAAAACCTTACTTTATGGTGTTGACCAATTTTAATGGCTAATTGACTCCAAAACTAGTATAAAAACCCACCTATGACCCATTATACTTTGCACCTCTAAATCGATTGTTTCAATCCGATTAAACTTTCCCTCATACCTTTCTTCTATAGTCTATTACTTCTACAATTGAAGCTTTGATTATAAGCTCTTGTAATTGGCGAATTGGAAGCTTGATATTCTTTCTTTTTCGTTTTCTTCAATTTGGACTAGCTACGTTGTTGAGTCTTTGGGATTCGCCTCGCATACATTCACAACACAATATTATATTTTTTTTACGAGACATAACATTTTGCTAAGGTGAGTTTTACATAGCCCCTTTTCTATTTATCACCATTTTTGGGGTGAAACATGTTACAACATTATTCATGCAATTCAATCATTAATGTGTCTATGTGTTTTTCTATGTTGCATTATGTCTTGAACATGACTAGGGTAAGCACAATTTAGCATAAACATTCATCAGCCAAACGGTATACATTGATAGATCTATTGGACTGACAATCCCACCCGGATACGTGCCTCCTACAAAGGTTACGTGGGTGTTTGTTACTGCAATATAAACGAGTGAACCATGAGCGTATGGGATGTACCACAATACAACAGTCACAAGGTTGATTATGCACTCGATTTACTTCTAGTATGTTTTCGCATATGGACTAGATTGCCATGACACATGAATTGCACAACAATTTTATTCGATTATCAAAACCTATGTAATTCTCACCAACTTTTGTTGACCCAAAATATTTTCAACTTAACATGTTTCAGGTTCTACTTGCTTGAGGATTTGAATTAATGCTTGAAGATGTGTTCATAGTTTTATTCAATTTGATGTATGAATTATTGTAGAACAATTGTATGTAATTTATTTAAATCATTTAATGAAATTTATTATTCACCATGAGCTACTGAACAATCATCAATACGTGACATCCCGATGTTTCCGCCATCGGTTGGGGTGTTACAGATTGGTATCAGAGCCATGGTTATAGGGAATTAGGTTATTAGAAAAATAATCTAGTCTATAACCATAGGATTTAACCAGTACTTGCTTCTTTTACTTGCTATTCTCTATCTCCCTTCTACTTCTTATCCCTACA
This sequence comes from Ambrosia x helenae, assembly GCA_030844895.1. Taxonomy (NCBI): domain Eukaryota; kingdom Viridiplantae; phylum Streptophyta; class Magnoliopsida; order Asterales; family Asteraceae; genus Ambrosia; species Ambrosia x helenae. The sequence goes on from CM061233.1 coordinate 10,472,864, forward strand.
TTAATCCCTACGAGAAGGTTGCTCTCCATCACTGGATCCACTCTTAGACTAATAAGGCAAAACCCTCAGGTTTAACCTGAACCACCTTGAGATCTCGTCGAAGTTCTAGATTTTAATAACGAACACGTGCAATCTGGAAGGGTGAACGCCTGTATTCTGAGTCTTCTGTCTAGGCTGGCATTGCGCATATATCCCAATCAGACGAGGGACCTGGATGCCTACCTGGGAATTCTCGGGATGAGTGTTCACTTATAGGCTAAAGCATGTCTTCACTATGTTGTTGGAATCTGGAATCTTTGATACGTCAACGTTTTCGTTTATTCGTTTTAATTAATGAATAAATGATTACATTCCTTATATCACCTCATTCATTTCATGCCACATTGAACCTTCATTGTGTCCCTTACAGATCATGTCTCCACGTCGCAGCACTCGCAATAACAGTGGTGAAAACCAAGAGGAAAGTAACAACAACCACAACACCAACCACAACAACAACAAAAACAACAAAGATGTTGATGCCCAACTGGCTGCGATTATTTCCCAACAAATGGCGCAACAAATCACAACTCTGGTTTCTAACTTGTTGGCTCAAGTCATCCCAATGAATGGGAACGGCAATGGAAATGGAAATGGCGATGGAAATCACATAAAGAACGGGACCTTAGTTTGGAAAGGCGAGAAAACAAGTATTGTGGCCGCGGTAACTACCGAGAACCAGAAGCGCAAGACCAGGGATCCTAATGTAAACCTCACTACACAAGCTTCTAACAAGAAACCCTATACAAGAAACTTTCCATTGTGTAACACATGCAAACGACATCACCCCACTGTTTCAGTGTGTCGCCTGTGCACCAATTGTGGTAGGTATGGCCATCTGGTCAACACATGCCGTGAGTCCCCAAACCCTAACACCAACCAACCAACCTACCCTGCTCAGGTTGCTAATCTTAATCGTCTTGGTAAATACAACTATGGTCAATGCTATGAATGTGGAAACCCAAATCATTTCCGTAACCGATGCCCTAAACTAAATCGAGATCAAGACCCTCCAGCTACTTAACAGCAAACCCCACCATTTGAATGATGTCTACTTTTTAATTATATGTATTGACACTTTTTGATTCACGTAATAAATTCAAGTATTATCATAACATCTGAGTGCATGCTTGTTTGAATGTGAACTAATTGCTATATCTATAATCATACTTGCTTACTTGTACAACAATTAGTTGACTACCAAACAACCTACTCAACGATTGGTAGAGGTCATCATGTCTTTCCAACAGTCGGGAGAGGCCCTACAACCTGCTCAACGACTGGTGGAGACTATCGAACCTGCTCAACAATCGGTAGAGTCATAAAAGGACGCAAAACCCTAATGTAAGGTAAATTGATAATTACGGTCCGGAACGTAATCATGAATTTACAGGTACGTTAAGGTAGTGAGAAATTTTATCAAGGTTTTCGGTAGTCGACCAATTGTATACCAGGTGTTTTTCTTTTAACTTCGGGACGAAGTTCCTAAAAGTAGGGGAGACTGTAACATCGCAAAATTTTCCCCAAAATTTTAATACATAAAAAGCCCTTATATATATATATATATATTTTATTATATATATATATATATTTTATTACACCTTTATCATTAATATTATACAAATGTGCCTAAGTCTTTATTTATCCTAACTCACAACTTATATACATACATAAATGTATATAAATAATAATAATAATATGATTCTAAATTTTTTTTTTCACATACAAGATTTTTTTTTTTTTTAAATAAAGCCTTGAGTCAAATAGTCAAAGTCCTAGTCAAAGTCTTAGTCAAACAGTCAAAGTCTTAGTCAAATAGTCAATTCATCATAAAACCTTACTTTATGGTGTTGACCAATTTTAATGGCTAATTGACTCCAAAACTAGTATAAAAACCCACCTATGACCCATTATACTTTGCACCTCTAAATCGATTGTTTCAATCCGATTAAACTTTCCCTCATACCTTTCTTCTATAGTCTATTACTTCTACAATTGAAGCTTTGATTATAAGCTCTTGTAATTGGCGAATTGGAAGCTTGATATTCTTTCTTTTTCGTTTTCTTCAATTTGGACTAGCTACGTTGTTGAGTCTTTGGGATTCGCCTCGCATACATTCACAACACAATATTATATTTTTTTTACGAGACATAACATTTTGCTAAGGTGAGTTTTACATAGCCCCTTTTCTATTTATCACCATTTTTGGGGTGAAACATGTTACAACATTATTCATGCAATTCAATCATTAATGTGTCTATGTGTTTTTCTATGTTGCATTATGTCTTGAACATGACTAGGGTAAGCACAATTTAGCATAAACATTCATCAGCCAAACGGTATACATTGATAGATCTATTGGACTGACAATCCCACCCGGATACGTGCCTCCTACAAAGGTTACGTGGGTGTTTGTTACTGCAATATAAACGAGTGAACCATGAGCGTATGGGATGTACCACAATACAACAGTCACAAGGTTGATTATGCACTCGATTTACTTCTAGTATGTTTTCGCATATGGACTAGATTGCCATGACACATGAATTGCACAACAATTTTATTCGATTATCAAAACCTATGTAATTCTCACCAACTTTTGTTGACCCAAAATATTTTCAACTTAACATGTTTCAGGTTCTACTTGCTTGAGGATTTGAATTAATGCTTGAAGATGTGTTCATAGTTTTATTCAATTTGATGTATGAATTATTGTAGAACAATTGTATGTAATTTATTTAAATCATTTAATGAAATTTATTATTCACCATGAGCTACTGAACAATCATCAATACGTGACATCCCGATGTTTCCGCCATCGGTTGGGGTGTTACATCTTGACTACTTTGCTTATGAGTTTAAGCATGAGTCTTGGACATGGGATTTTCCCATTCTTGTGTGGAAGTAATTCCGAGTCACAAGGTGGGTCGAGAGAGAGGAAAGGTAGGGATGTATCCACAAACCTTTGATATATAATTATTAGGATGAAAAGGAAACAAGTATATATATATATATATATATATATATATATATATATATATATAGGTAGAGGATCATGTAGGAATATTGTTTTGTGTAGGAAGTGTTTTCAACCGTTGGATTAAATCTGATCAAATCTTGGGATGATGGGCATTTTATACTTTTTAACCATTTTATTAATTATATCAAACCCACTTTTTTAGCAACTTCCTCTATGATTATGGAGATTTATTATCCTTAAATAACTAATTATCCCTTTTTTCAACTTGATTCATAACATCTTTTTAATTCAATAAGTATATCAGTATCTTCTATAATAATAATCTGCTTTCTTCATCTTCTTATAATAATCGAATTAAAGATTCATAACACCAAATATGAACACTGGTAGTGTTTTATTAGCTGTTAGTAATAAATAGTGTAATAAGTAGTGTTTTAGAACATAAGTAAAAAAACACTCCCAAGTTAAAACACCTGTTACCAATGGTATAATCTGCTTGTTCCTGTCCACTTATAAAAAATAATTATCATTAATCAGAAGCAGTGTTTTTTAACTATTACCAATGGAAGCGTTTTATTAGCTGTTAGTAATAAGTAGTGTTTTAGGAGCAGTGTTTTTTAACTGTTAGTAATAAGTAGTGTAATAAATAGTGTTTTAGAACATAAGTAAAAAAACACTCCCAAGTTAAAACACTGTAATTGAAAAAACCCAACAAAAATTAAAGATTCATAACACCAAATATGAACACTGGTATAACACCAAAATTGAAAAAACAATCCCAAATTTAAAACTCCTTCATTCATGGTACATTAAACACTGTAATTGAAAAAACCCAACAAAAATAAAGATTCATAACACCAAATATGAACACTGGTATAACACCAAAATAGAAAAAAAAAAACACTCCCAAATTTAAAACTCCTTTATTCACGTACATTGTGTGCTGGAAAAAAAAAAAAAAAACCAAACTCAAGATTCATAAAAATCCAATTAATAAAAGAAAAAAAAAATCAAACGGTGCCTGTCGATGTCACTGTAGGGTGTGGCGGTGTATTATCTCCCTGCATGGTAGTCGGAGGTGGTCACTGGTGTCCGAAATAAAACACTGATTGGGTTTTTTTTGTCAACACTATATAGTGTTTATCGGCGATTCTTGATATTCACACCACAAGAATAATGCTACTTGGAAGACGATTTTGAATGAGGATGGAAGATAACCCGGTGAACACTGAAGATGAAGAAACATGATGAACAATGAAAATGAAGAAACCAACGATTGAGAAAGAGGATGAGAGAGACTGTGATGAAAGAGAAACACTTATAGTCTATATTATAATATGAAGATTCTGTAGAGAGAGAATAGGCGCATGAATTAAGAAAGATAATCAATGGTTTCTTTATCAAATAAAAGAAAATGACATTCCTGCTCTCTTTTAAAACACTTATTGGACCATCCTACCCTTTTTTTAAAACACTTATTAAATTATATATTGTTTATCTTAAGAATCCTAAACTTTTAATATAAAGCATCCATTTGTAGATCAAACTGTTTAAAACACTTGCTACACTTCCTACATAAAACAATATTCCTACAGGAACCCTACCCTATGTAAGAACCATATGAACCATTTTTTAGCCATTGATTTTGGATGACATAATAGTAAATATATTCAACTTTATTTAAATGATTATTTTAAATTAGGGGCACTCTTGTACTTTTCAATCCCATATTTCTCTCCACTAAAATAACTAATTACTTTATATCTCCTATTTTCTCTCTCTTATTTCTATTACAAATTAATTAATTTATTAACATAAGAAAGCACTTATCAGTTATTGTTCCATTTAGAATTACGTACGGTTTTGTATTATACTTGAAGGGATAGAGAGCCTAATCCGCGCGGAGGCGGCATCCCTATTCCTGTTCATAACGATCCGCTGACCATTCACGCGGAAGTCAGTCTGCGGGGAGCGGAAGGACTACACACAAGGCAGCCTTATCGACTACACCTAGTAAGATTGGACGCGCATACGCCCACGCGCGGAATGTCTCATTACACACCAACCTTTAATACGAGGTACAGAGGATCAAAGATCAGGAAGATCCACCTGTAGAGGATCAGAAGTACGACCAGCTGGAAGGCGACACGTGTCCGCAGTGGTCCAACAACCACTGACGTTCAACAGTGACATGACCACTTCCATGCTTCCACCATGCTGCTCCAAACAGTGCTGACCAGGCATGCTCACCTACTGTCAAGTGTCACGTCAGACACCAGCAGGTAAGTCAACCATGCTGTGTCAAAAAGATATACCGCCGGCGCCCGTCACAAGCCGCCACGTGTCCTCTAGACAAGACACCCTCAACTGTCGATGACGTCAGCTACAGGATCGTTCTTTTTCCCGCCCTTTCCATGGGCTAGAAGCATTTGGGCCGAAGCTAGGCCCAAGTTACACGAGACTTTTCGTGGGCTTTCTACCAAGCCCACGACCTCCAATATAAATAGAAGACATCAACTCCTTAGCAAAGGATCCGAAAGTACTCACTTGTAACTTAGAGCTAGGTCTATTTGTAATACTTTATACTCTCCACAGTAATAAGAGAACCGGCTCTTCACAGTGGACGTAGGTCTTGTTTGTAACACCCCAACCGATGGCGGAAACATCGAGGTGTCACGTAGTGACGATTGTTCAATAGCACATGGACTAAAGTGTAAATTTGAATACATTGATTAAATAATTTATTACATTGAAATGAAATTACAGGATACAATAATTCTAAAGTGACAAGTCTAGCTAAAATACAATGTAGACAAGACTGAAATATAAAATCCAAAAGCCTAAAAGAAACGTCTCAAAACAACCTGAAACATGTACAAAATATTTTGGTCAATACAAAAATTGTATTGGTGAGCATATCCTGTTTGTATACATATAGTAGAAAAGTGTTTCGCAATTCATGTGTTGTATACTGTTTGCAATTATGTAATAAGTAATATCCGTTCAAAATCAACCCTAAATAAGTATCAAGAATCAAGAATCAAAACATTTTTAGTAATATGAATCACAAGACAATGACCAAGGTCTCTCAACAGAGTCACAAGGGGTATATACCATAGATCTATTCATTGAAATGCCAGGCCCTCAAAGGTTAATGATTTTGACAAGTCATAGACACACAAATTAACATAAAGCAAACACACATGAGAATTGCATTTAGTAAAATGAAATAGAAACTTGATAGTAAGTACATGAGTCACCCCAAAATAGTAAGACAGTAAAAAGGGGAAAGATATACTCACAGTTTGCGAAAGCGATTAAGATCCAACTTAAGTGGTTGTGAGCTAAGTAATGGGAATTCCGAAGAATCCAACCTATAATGTGTAAGCATACTAATAAGGAAATGTCTAAAAAGTCTAAGGTAACTAGGGTCTAAGGCATTAGGGTTTGCTAAGTCGAATTGGGGAATTATAGTTTTTATTATAAGTCGCGTTAATGTAAAAGTTGTATATCACAAATAATATATGAAAGGTTGTAAATGTGGTTTAAATAATTTAATTTTTACCTATTGAATATTTAGGTAAAAATATGTTAGAATAATTAAAAAAAAAAATAATTTAGTTAATTACTCTAACTAAATTAAAATAAATACGATAATCATAAATAATTAAATAAATAATTTTGAATTACACAATGATCCAACAAAAGATAATAAAGACATTAAGCCATATGAGTATTTCTATTTTATAAGAAAAATATTTATAAAATAGATATTTAAATTGTATAAATAAATAAATGTTTTATTATGTCTAATTAAACGTAAATAAGACTAATAATTCAAGACATGATCCAAAAATGCTATTTTTATAGAAAGTGGATACTTTCTGATGTAAATTAATGGAAATAATTTTCCCATAATTTTTATAAAGTTATTTCTATTTAAAACTGATTTAATGAGATTAAATCATGTTTAAATGATTAAAAATAAGAAAATCGACAAAAATGAATGTTTTCTGAACCAATAATTTTTATTTTAGTTCATGATGATTAGAAATAATTTATGACAAATTTTGAGATAAAAACCATTAAAAATGAATTTTTAATCAATTAAATATGATTAAAACAAATTAAATAATAAAAATTACGAAAATAAAATATTTTCCAGAAATAAAAATTATGACAATTTTCTAGAAGGTGTCAAGAAGCTACTCCTAAATTTTTATAATTTTTGGAGCAAAAATGAATTTATTATGAATATTCTAAGTTTATATGCATTTAATATATAATAACTACCAAAATAAAAGAAAAAGATAAAAGAAAGAAATGCTGAAAAAAACGAATTGTGCTGCTAGGATTCGAACCTGTGACCTTTGGGTTCTGAAACAAGAGACCCAACCACTAGACCAAGTGATCAATTGTTGTTTTATTTGGTAACACATTATATTTAAATAATAACCCCTACTCATCTTCTTCCCCAATTCAACCTAAGAACCCTAACCCTAACCCCCAATTTTAATAATCTGATTCATGTCCAAGAACACTTCTGTATTAGAGGGCTTTCAAAAAGTAACTTATAAACAACAAAACGGCAAAAGAAAACTGGACTTACACATTACATTGATGTCCGAAAATGAAGAACAAGACAAAAAAAAAACGCCTCATCTGATTCCTAAGGTTCTGAATGTGATTAACTTGAAATTTGTAGTGGGTTATGCTCTTAAGTGATGCAGAAGGGTAATACTACCTTCAATTTATACAACGGGCGATGAGAACACGCGTTTTAACTCGGTTTAAAGCTTCGGCGGTTACCACCATTAAACTTGATTAAAATCTGATTAAAGGCGCGTTATAACCCGGTTTAAATGATGAGGAACCGTTAAATTGTTGAGGAGAAGTGTATTAAAACTGAAATGGAGCGTTATAAGGAATTAAAGCATGTTTAAACTCCCTCGCCGGAGTTGCAGGTTCGCCGGCCGGAATCCGGTCGGCCGGAAAAACGCGAACAGGAAGCAAGAAAAAAAAATTTATTTTGTTTTGAAACTTTAAGAAATTTGCAGAAATGGCCCCTCTAATATAACTTAGTTAGTTTTATTCTTTTGTTTCTTTATAAAACTTAACCAAGTTAGCTAAATTTAACCAAAAAATTTCTAAAACTTTATAAACATGAAACTTTTATAGAATCTATTCCGAAATATGTTTCAACCTATTCATTTGATTAAAACTTATACCCGATTCATAATAAATATAAATGAAAAAAAAAATTTATATTTAGTTCGCTCAAAAAAAAAAAATTAAATTTGAAAACGACGAAATTTACAAGGACTATCATGGAAAAATTTGAAGGACTATTATTGTCAGTTTGACGAAAGACGAAGGTGACGAATGTCACAGTCTCCCCTACTTTAGAAAATTTCGTCTCGAAATTTCTTTCAAGTGGAGGTTACTATGAAATAAAAGGTGTTGTAAAAGTCAAATATGTTTTTAAAAGAGAATTTCATCTTTTATGATTCAACACAATTGAAAATAGTTGTCTAAAACTCCAAAGTAAAAGTTTCAAAATCCTTGACAGTTAATCCCAAAATTAGAAATATGAAAGTTTAAATGAGAAAGGTTTTTTTTTTTTTTTTTTTTTGGGAATGTGTAACTGGTGAGGGTAGAGGTACTAATGAGGCAATCTCCCCTACTTTAGAAAGAGTTCTGACTGGACGTTATTGGAGTATGCAACGAGAATCAAATAAACAAGGGTGTAAGAGCGTACAAGGTTTGTGTTTTCTGTGTGGATGGTCAGGAGAAAGACTCTAAGAATATGAGTTGAAGCTCGTGTAAGAACGTTCTTTATCAAAAGTGCTAGCTATCTATAAAGTAATGGGTAGGTTCTTGTTAAACTCCTAGTCCGTTCCCGCAGTATCGTTCATGCTTATATATAGGGTGTACCGCAGCTGACCCACCACACTCCCGATACTTTGGACTCGTACTGATTGTCTCCCAATAGCCTAAATAGAATTACACACCACCCTCATGTACCTGTAAACCCATGATTGCGTTCCGGACCGTAATCATCGATTTACCTTACACTAAGGTGTTATGCTTTTCCATAACCTTAACAAGAAATAAATGCGTGTAACCAATATGTAATAGCCACTGTAATGAAATAATGTTCAATCATGACATGGTTAGAGGTCCTTCCCTTTCGGGTTTACCCTTTAACCGTAATGAGAATAACATGTAAGTGTAAGACATGGTTAGAGGTTCTTCCCTTTCGGGTTCACCCTTAACCGGTAGCTTCTGTTCATATCGTTGGCTCTAAACACCCATATTGATAAACTCCGAGATTTACACCGTTCCCCTCGGATTAAAGGAATACTCTAATCCGAGTCGTACGTGGGTACTGGCTTAGATCTCATACGAGTTATCAACTAGTATATTCGTTGGCCCTGACGATGAACAAAATAATGTAAAGTATAACAGGGTTTTGCTCAAAACAGGAAAGAAAATGTGCATATACCAAATATGCGTTCAAGTAAGTATATAAGTATAGCATAAAATTTCGACTGAAAGAAAAGTATAACATAAATCGAGTAAATCGCACAAAATGAAAGTAAACGAGTTGAATTAATGCAAAAAGGCAATGTGAATTTAATCACAAATGACGTGTTAGAAATAACTATGAATAGAAATGGTGCAAGAGTAAAATAACGAAATAACGTGTATAGCCTACTGGCATGTAAGTTAAAATCTAGTAATTTTACATATATGCGTTATACTATAAAAGACATTTAGCAACATCCGGATAAGAGGATATGTCCATTGTTTAAACCAAAAGTTTTGCGACTGAAAGTGTGCGAGTGTAATAAGATAAATTTTCGTTTATCAAAAACATAGTTTGCTCAAACTTCGTGATATAGTTGGAAGAATAGTAGTAATGCATGAGGATAACTTTTTAGAAATCAAAGTGTGTTTTAGATTCAAAAACAGGTTTATTTGAAAAATCTTCGTATTTTCATGCGTTTACGAGAAGTCGAGTTCGAAAAGTGTTATAAGGCCTATTATTAGTTGCAAATTTCTCCTGAAAATATATATTGGATACGTCATATGAAAACAAAAGGTTTACATTTTATTTGTAAAATATGCACTACAAGTTTATAAAATGCATAATGAAACCATTTTATGAAGTATGTGTAAATCTAATGTGTTTTTAAAAGACCAAGATTTAAAATGACGTGAATGATAAAATTAACGTATGTAATAGATTACCAACATTTAAGAAAATTCATAATTAACGGGATGTAGAAATAGATCCTTGAGATGTGGATTTCACTCCTAACTCAAAGATGTATTTCAAAATTGAAAACGATTGTGGAATGAAACCAATCACTAAGTTAAGGATATCACTCCCAGCTTAGTGGTTAAGTTTCTTTTTGAAAGAAATACTCTTTGAGGTGTGGATGTCACTCCTATCTCAAAGATATATTCCTAAGATAAATAACCTATAGAGGAGTGAAACTAACCACCAAGGTATGGATACCACTCCTAACTTGATGATATCGTTTCGTTTGTGAAATACGAGTGTCTTCTTCACCAAGAAAAATATCGAAAGAATAACGAGAAATAATTATAACGAAAATATCTTGAAAGTAAATAATAGGAAATAAGAGAAATATAAACGAGAGGACTCGTGAAAGTAAGCTTAGTTATAGACTAGGCTAAAAGGCATTCTAATAACCTAATTCCCTATAACCATGGCTCTGATACCAATCTGTAACACCCCAACCGATGGCGGAAACATCGAGGTGTCACGTAGTGACGATTGTTCAATAGCACATGGACTAAAGTGTAAATTTGAATACATTGATAAAATAATTTATTACATTGAAATGAAATTACAGGATACAATAATTCTAAAGTGACAAGTCTAGCTAAAATACAATGTAGACAAGACTGAAATATAAAATCCAAAAGCCTAAAAGAAACGTCTCAAAACAACCTGAAACATGTACAAAATATTTTGGTCAATACAAAAATTGTATTGGTGAGCATATCCTGTTTGTATACATATAGTAGAAAAGTGTTTCGCAATTCATGTGTTGTATACTGTTTGCAATTATGTAATAAGTAATATCCGTTCAAAATCAACCCTAAATAAGTATCAAGAATCAAGAATCAAAACATTTTTAGTAATATGAATCACAAGACAATGACCAAGGTCTCTCAACAGAGTCACAAGGGGTATATACCATAGATCTATTCATTGAAATGCCAGGCCCTCAAAGGTTAATGATTTTGACAAGTCATAGACACACAAATTAACATAAAGCAAACACACATGAGAATTGCATTTAGTAAAATGAAATAGAAACTTGATAGTAAGTACATGAGTCACCCCAAAATAGTAAGACAGTAAAAAGGGGAAAGATATACTCACAGTTTGCGAAAGCGATTAAGATCCAACTTAAGTGGTTGTGAGCTAAGTAATGGGAATTCCGAAGAATCCAACCTATAATGTGTAAGCATACTAATAAGGAAATGTCTAAAAAGTCTAAGGTAACTAGGGTCTAAGGCATTAGGGTTTGCTAAGTCGAATTGGGGAATTATAGTTTTTATTATAAGTCGCGTTAATGTAAAAGTTGTATATCACAAATAATATATGAAAGGTTGTAAATGTGGTTTAAATAATTTAATTTTTACCTATTGAATATTTAGGTAAAAATATGTTAGAATAATTAAAAAAAAAAATAATTTAGTTAATTACTCTAACTAAATTAAAATAAATACGATAATCATAAATAATTAAATAAATAATTTTGAATTACACAATGATCCAACAAAAGATAATAAAGACATTAAGCCATATGAGTATTTCTATTTTATAAGAAAAATATTTATAAAATAGATATTTAAATTGTATAAATAAATAAATGTTTTATTATGTCTAATTAAACGTAAATAAGACTAATAATTCAAGACATGATCCAAAAATGCTATTTTTATAGAAAGTGGATACTTTCTGATGTAAATTAATGGAAATAATTTTCCCATAATTTTTATAAAGTTATTTCTATTTAAAACTGATTTAATGAGATTAAATCATGTTTAAATGATTAAAAATAAGAAAATCGACAAAAATGAATGTTTTCTGAACCAATAATTTTTATTTTAGTTCATGATGATTAGAAATAATTTATGACAAATTTTGAGATAAAAACCATTAAAAATGAATTTTTAATCAATTAAATATGATTAAAACAAATTAAATAATAAAAATTACGAAAATAAAATATTTTCCAGAAATAAAAATTATGACAATTTTCTAGAAGGTGTCAAGAAGCTACTCCTAAATTTTTATAATTTTTGGAGCAAAAATGAATTTATTATGAATATTCTAAGTTTATATGCATTTAATATATAATAACTACCAAAATAAAAGAAAAAGATAAAAGAAAGAAATGCTGAAAAAAACGAATTGTGCTGCTAGGATTCGAACCTGTGACCTTTGGGTTCTGAAACAAGAGACCCAACCACTAGACCAAGTGATCAATTGTTGTTTTATTTGGTAACACATTATATTTAAATAATAACCCCTACTCATCTTCTTCCCCAATTCAACCTAAGAACCCTAACCCTAACCCCCAATTTTAATAATCTGATTCATGTCCAAGAACACTTCTGTATTAGAGGGCTTTCAAAAAGTAACTTATAAACAACAAAACGGCAAAAGAAAACTGGACTTACACATTACATTGATGTCCGAAAATGAAGAACAAGACAAAAAAAAAAACGCCTCATCTGATTCCTAAGGTTCTGAATGTGATTAACTTGAAATTTGTAGTGGGTTATGCTCTTAAGTGATGCAGAAGGGTAATACTACCTTCAATTTATACAACGGGCGATGAGAACACGCGTTTTAACTCGGTTTAAAGCTTCGGCGGTTACCACCATTAAACTTGATTAAAATCTGATTAAAGGCGCGTTATAACCCGGTTTAAATGATGAGGAACCGTTAAATTGTTGAGGAGAAGTGTATTAAAACTGAAATGGAGCGTTATAAGGAATTAAAGCATGTTTAAACTCCCTCGCCGGAGTTGCAGGTTCGCCGGCCGGAATCCGGTCGGCCGGAAAAACGCGAACAGGAAGCAAGAAAAAAAAAATTTATTTTGTTTTGAAACTTTAAGAAATTTGCAGAAATGGCCCCTCTAATATAACTTAGTTAGTTTTATTCTTTTGTTTCTTTATAAAACTTAACCAAGTTAGCTAAATTTAACCAAAAAATTTCTAAAACTTTATAAACATGAAACTTTTATAGAATCTATTCCGAAATATGTTTCAACCTATTCATTTGATTAAAACTTATACCCGATTCATAATAAATATAAATGAAAAAAAAAATTTATATTTAGTTCGCTCAAAAAAAAAAATTAAATTTGAAAACGACGAAATTTACAAGGACTATCATGGAAAAATTTGAAGGACTATTATTGTCAGTTTGACGAAAGACGAAGGTGACGAATGTCACAGTCTCCCCTACTTTAGAAAATTTCGTCTCGAAATTTCTTTCAAGTGGAGGTTACTATGAAATAAAAGGTGTTGTAAAAGTCAAATATGTTTTTAAAAGAGAATTTCATCTTTTATGATTCAACACAATTGAAAATAGTTGTCTAAAACTCCAAAGTAAAAGTTTCAAAATCCTTGACAGTTAATCCCAAAATTAGAAATATGAAAGTTTAAATGAGAAAGGTTTTTTTTTTTTTTTTTTTTTGGGAATGTGTAACTGGTGAGGGTAGAGGTACTAATGAGGCAATCTCCCCTACTTTAGAAAGAGTTCTGACTGGACGTTATTGGAGTATGCAACGAGAATCAAATAAACAAGGGTGTAAGAGCGTACAAGGTTTGTGTTTTCTGTGTGGATGGTCAGGAGAAAGACTCTAAGAATATGAGTTGAAGCTCGTGTAAGAACGTTCTTTATCAAAAGTGCTAGCTATCTATAAAGTAATGGGTAGGTTCTTGTTAAACTCCTAGTCCGTTCCCGCAGTATCGTTCATGCTTATATATAGGGTGTACCGCAGCTGACCCACCACACTCCCGATACTTTGGACTCGTACTGATTGTCTCCCAATAGCCTAAATAGAATTACACACCACCCTCATGTACCTGTAAACCCATGATTGCGTTCCGGACCGTAATCATCGATTTACCTTACACTAAGGTGTTATGCTTTTCCATAACCTTAACAAGAAATAAATGCGTGTAACCAATATGTAATAGCCACTGTAATGAAATAATGTTCAATCATGACATGGTTAGAGGTCCTTCCCTTTCGGGTTTACCCTTTAACCGTAATGAGAATAACATGTAAGTGTAAGACATGGTTAGAGGTTCTTCCCTTTCGGGTTCACCCTTAACCGGTAGCTTCTGTTCATATCGTTGGCTCTAAACACCCATATTGATAAACTCCGAGATTTACACCGTTCCCCTCGGATTAAAGGAATACTCTAATCCGAGTCGTACGTGGGTACTGGCTTAGATCTCATACGAGTTATCAACTAGTATATTCGTTGGCCCTGACGATGAACAAAATAATGTAAAGTATAACAGGGTTTTGCTCAAAACAGGAAAGAAAATGTGCATATACCAAATATGCGTTCAAGTAAGTATATAAGTATAGCATAAAATTTCGACTGAAAGAAAAGTATAACATAAATCGAGTAAATCGCACAAAATGAAAGTAAACGAGTTGAATTAATGCAAAAAGGCAATGTGAATTTAATCACAAATGACGTGTTAGAAATAACTATGAATAGAAATGGTGCAAGAGTAAAATAACGAAATAACGTGTATAGCCTACTGGCATGTAAGTTAAAATCTAGTAATTTTACATATATGCGTTATACTATAAAAGACATTTAGCAACATCCGGATAAGAGGATATGTCCATTGTTTAAACCAAAAGTTTTGCGACTGAAAGTGTGCGAGTGTAATAAGATAAATTTTCGTTTATCAAAAACATAGTTTGCTCAAACTTCGTGATATAGTTGGAAGAATAGTAGTAATGCATGAGGATAACTTTTTAGAAATCAAAGTGTGTTTTAGATTCAAAAACAGGTTTATTTGAAAAATCTTCGTATTTTCATGCGTTTACGAGAAGTCGAGTTCGAAAAGTGTTATAAGGCCTATTATTAGTTGCAAATTTCTCCTGAAAATATATATTGGATACGTCATATGAAAACAAAAGGTTTACATTTTATTTGTAAAATATGCACTACAAGTTTATAAAATGCATAATGAAACCATTTTATGAAGTATGTGTAAATCTAATGTGTTTTTAAAAGACCAAGATTTAAAATGACGTGAATGATAAAATTAACGTATGTAATAGATTACCAACATTTAAGAAAATTCATAATTAACGGGATGTAGAAATAGATCCTTGAGATGTGGATTTCACTCCTAACTCAAAGATGTATTTCAAAATTGAAAACGATTGTGGAATGAAACCAATCACTAAGTTAAGGATATCACTCCCAGCTTAGTGGTTAAGTTTCTTTTTGAAAGAAATACTCTTTGAGGTGTGGATGTCACTCCTATCTCAAAGATATATTCCTAAGATAAATAACCTATAGAGGAGTGAAACTAACCACCAAGGTATGGATACCACTCCTAACTTGATGATATCGTTTCGTTTGTGAAATACGAGTGTCTTCTTCACCAAGAAAAATATCGAAAGAATAACGAGAAATAATTATAACGAAAATATCTTGAAAGTAAATAATAGGAAATAAGAGAAATATAAACGAGAGGACTCGTGAAAGTAAGCTTAGTTATAGACTAGGCTAAAAGGCATTCTAATAACCTAATTCCCTATAACCATGGCTCTGATACCAATCTGTAACACCCCAACCGATGGCGGAAACATCGAGGTGTCACGTAGTGACGATTGTTCAATAGCACATGGACTAAAGTGTAAATTTGAATACATTGATAAAATAATTTATTACATTGAAATGAAATTACAGGATACAATAATTCTAAAGTGACAAGTCTAGCTAAAATACAATGTAGACAAGACTGAAATATAAAATCAAAAGCCTAAAAGAAACGTCTCAAAACAACCTGAAACATGTACAAAATATTTTGGTCAATACAAAAATTGTATTGGTGAGCATATCCTGTTTGTATACATATAGTAGAAAAGTGTTTCGCAATTCATGTGTTGTATACTGTTTGCAATTATGTAATAAGTAATATCCGTTCAAAATCAACCCTAAATAAGTATCAAGAATCAAGAATCAAAACATTTTTAGTAATATGAATCACAAGACAATGACCAAGGTCTCTCAACAGAGTCACAAGGGGTATATACCATAGATCTATTCATTGAAATGCCAGGCCCTCAAAGGTTAATGATTTTGACAAGTCATAGACACACAAATTAACATAAAGCAAACACACATGAGAATTGCATTTAGTAAAATGAAATAGAAACTTGATAGTAAGTACATGAGTCACCCCAAAATAGTAAGACAGTAAAAAGGGGAAAGATATACTCACAGTTTGCGAAAGCGATTAAGATCCAACTTAAGTGGTTGTGAGCTAAGTAATGGGAATTCCGAAGAATCCAACCTATAATGTGTAAGCATACTAATAAGGAAATGTCTAAAAAGTCTAAGGTAACTAGGGTCTAAGGCATTAGGGTTTGCTAAGTCGAATTGGGGAATTATAGTTTTTATTATAAGTCGCGTTAATGTAAAAGTTGTATATCACAAATAATATATGAAAGGTTGTAAATGTGGTTTAAATAATTTAATTTTTACCTATTGAATATTTAGGTAAAAATATGTTAGAATAATTAAAAAAAAAAATAATTTAGTTAATTACTCTAACTAAATTAAAATAAATACGATAATCATAAATAATTAAATAAATAATTTTGAATTACACAATGATCCAACAAAAGATAATAAAGACATTAAGCCATATGAGTATTTCTATTTTATAAGAAAAATATTTATAAAATAGATATTTAAATTGTATAAATAAATAAATGTTTTATTATGTCTAATTAAACGTAAATAAGACTAATAATTCAAGACATGATCCAAAAATGCTATTTTTATAGAAAGTGGATACTTTCTGATGTAAATTAATGGAAATAATTTTCCCATAATTTTTATAAAGTTATTTCTATTTAAAACTGATTTAATGAGATTAAATCATGTTTAAATGATTAAAAATAAGAAAATCGACAAAAATGAATGTTTTCTGAACCAATAATTTTTATTTTAGTTCATGATGATTAGAAATAATTTATGACAAATTTTGAGATAAAAACCATTAAAAATGAATTTTTAATCAATTAAATATGATTAAAACAAATTAAATAATAAAAATTACGAAAATAAAATATTTTCCAGAAATAAAAATTATGACAATTTTCTAGAAGGTGTCAAGAAGCTACTCCTAAATTTTTATAATTTTTGGAGCAAAAATGAATTTATTATGAATATTCTAAGTTTATATGCATTTAATATATAATAACTACCAAAATAAAAGAAAAAGATAAAAGAAAGAAATGCTGAAAAAAACGAATTGTGCTGCTAGGATTCGAACCTGTGACCTTTGGGTTCTGAAACAAGAGACCCAACCACTAGACCAAGTGATCAATTGTTGTTTTATTTGGTAACACATTATATTTAAATAATAACCCCTACTCATCTTCTTCCCCAATTCAACCTAAGAACCCTAACCCTAACCCCCAATTTTAATAATCTGATTCATGTCCAAGAACACTTCTGTATTAGAGGGCTTTCAAAAAGTAACTTATAAACAACAAAACGGCAAAAGAAAACTGGACTTACACATTACATTGATGTCCGAAAATGAAGAACAAGACAAAAAAAAAACGCCTCATCTGATTCCTAAGGTTCTGAATGTGATTAACTTGAAATTTGTAGTGGGTTATGCTCTTAAGTGATGCAGAAGGGTAATACTACCTTCAATTTATACAACGGGCGATGAGAACACGCGTTTTAACTCGGTTTAAAGCTTCGGCGGTTACCACCATTAAACTTGATTAAAATCTGATTAAAGGCGCGTTATAACCCGGTTTAAATGATGAGGAACCGTTAAATTGTTGAGGAGAAGTGTATTAAAACTGAAATGGAGCGTTATAAGGAATTAAAGCATGTTTAAACTCCCTCGCCGGAGTTGCAGGTTCGCCGGCCGGAATCCGGTCGGCCGGAAAAACGCGAACAGGAAGCAAGAAAAAAAAAATTTATTTTGTTTTGAAACTTTAAGAAATTTGCAGAAATGGCCCCTCTAATATAACTTAGTTAGTTTTATTCTTTTGTTTCTTTATAAAACTTAACCAAGTTAGCTAAATTTAACCAAAAAATTTCTAAAACTTTATAAACATGAAACTTTTATAGAATCTATTCCGAAATATGTTTCAACCTATTCATTTGATTAAAACTTATACCCGATTCATAATAAATATAAATGAAAAAAAAAAAATTTATATTTAGTTCGCTCAAAAAAAAAAAAATTAAATTTGAAAACGACGAAATTTACAAGGACTATCATGGAAAAATTTGAAGGACTATTATTGTCAGTTTGACGAAAGACGAAGGTGACGAATGTCACATTGTTCGACCGAACCACTTACATCTTCGTGTTCGTACTTTCACCACACACACACTCACATATATTTTTGCTCTCGGTTTGAACCAAAAGGTTTGGGTAAAGGATCGTACTTGTAGTTACATAAGTATTTACCCCTCGGTGATTAGTGATAATCTCCGAGATACTTATTGTTTCTTCATTGGCGCCATCTGTCGGTTTAAACAACAATTTTGTCTCATCTTTTAACCCAACCATGGCTGAACCCAACCCTAACACTGCCGTCGTCAACCAAACCGGGGACGTTGATGCCCAACTCACCGAAAACGTCGGCACCCCAGCCACTGTTGTCAAACAGTCCACCTCACGCATCCAGAAGCCAGTCTTCGAGGTGCATGACGCGGAAACTGACGAGGATAGTGGTGACAACTCAGCGGAGGACCCGGACCAATGGCTCCTCCGTCAAAGCACAAAGAGCGCCGCTATTTACCAGCGGATGCTCATGAAACAAGCAAAAAAGAAGGACATGGCCCTGACTTATGACTCCCCGCCAAAAAGGAGTCATAAGGGCAAAGAGGTTACTCATGTACATATATGTACATTATTAGATATTGTTCTTCTATTAATCTTTTTCAAATTTACATGTTTGATTTTGTAATGTACACATATGTACATGTACATACTTCGTTTATCATCTTATTTTGTATATATACACATGTGTATTTTGTATATATACACATGTGTATTATGCTTGTACAGTGGTGTACAACATGTATATACGCATTCATTTAATTTTTATCATCTTATTTACTATACATACATATGTGTATTATGCTTGTACAGTGGTGCACAGCATGTATGTATACATTCATTTAATTTTCAGTTAGTTTTGTATATTGAATGTACATGTAAATGTATAAAAATGTACACATGTGTATACACAAGTTAACTAACAAATACAAATCACATCATCAAGGTGTTCTATACTTTACCCTAATACACATACTTATGTGAACAAACAAAAATACCACACATATGATAATACCTCGTGAACTACAATATTATCCATAAGTGTTGAATGATTAACTGAAACTATTTACGGATGTTTTTTAACTTACGGCATAATGTTTCATCAAGTGGATGATGATTAAGAAATTGTAATTGTTATCTTAAATTTAGGGGAGGTGGTTAATTATTAACCATATCTGTTTGATAGAAAAAATTATGAATAAATAAAAACTATAATCTATAATTGTAACTTTACATAAATACCCTTTATATCAAAATATAAATGGATGGCTAGGATTGATTCACAAGGTTCACAACTATACCATTGGTTCTTATTTGATCCCAATCCTATATATATATATATATATATATATATATATATAGTGTAAGTATATAGAGAAAACCCTTTAAAATGGAAAAACCCCAAGAAACCCAACCCTTGGTTCATATTGTGCCACATCACCCACTATATTATAATATTCTATAATATTAAAAGGGGCACAATAGACATTTCCACTACCTCTTCTCTCTCTCTCCCTATTAATATTGTTTCCCCCCTCTCTCTCTCTTTATTTTATTTCAAATTCAAAAGTTTTTCTCTGCCCTCTCTCTCTCTCTCTCTCTACTCTGCCCTCTCTCTGTCTCTCTCTAGAATCACCACCACCATCCACAACCACCATCCACAACCACCAGCTACCACCACCATCGCCACCTCCGACTAAACCAGGCAAGTTTTCCGACTGAGCCAAAGTCGATTCAGCAGGCTTCCGGACAGTTTGATCGCCACTAAGTGAATTGGAAAGCAGCGTATACATGGCCGGTAAGTCGGACACAGACAGAGCCATCGGAAGCAGATTCTCTGCAAATTATTATTATTTGTTTGTAAAAAAAGGTAAGTGAAATGAGATGAATTCTTTCTAGATTTATTAATCAGATGCGATGAAGATCAAGGAATTGGAAATGGTGATTATAATAATAATAATATGAATGAATGATGATTACCTGTAGGGTTTATGGTGGATTGAGAATGAATTATGTAGGGGGATTGGGAATAACAATAATAATAATAATATGGAGTCAATAATAATAAGCTATTGCTTATTGTTTATTGTTTATAATGGATTGTTACTCTCTCTCTCTCTGTGCGTTTTGTGTTACGTTTTGATTTTGTTAGGTTTTGGGTTTTGTTAGAATAATAATAATAACAATTTTGGGGATAGTTTTTGTTCGCATACAAGTGTTCGATCAAATGCTTGAGTGAAAAAAAAAACTTATGTTAACCTTTTTTATTTTTTTTTATTATTATTATTTTGTTTTATGTTAGATTTTTATTGGATTGGGGACATGCGGTTGATAGATCACATGTGATTGATGAATAAATTTGTAGTCTTTTTATATTAGTATATGCTAACACATGCTAGTGATGCCCCCATTATGTATTTGAGGATCCCAAACTAACATGTGTATCTGTTATAGGGTTGGTTTACATGAGTAGGCTATTGGAAGAAGGCGGCGTTGGTGATGTGGCTGTGGTAAGTTATTGTTTTTTATAAAAATTATAAATTTTTATTTTTTTACGCAAGTGAAGGTGTTTATGAACTCGTCTAAGGTGCATGTCTATTTTTGCGGTCTGAGTCATGTATGCCCACACACGTTAGTAATGCTAACACATGCTAGTATATGCCCAACTAACAGGTGTTAGGGTCCATATGACATATGTTATTTTCAGTAAAACATATGTTTTAGAATATGCTAACACATGCTACTGATGTCTTTTATTATATTATATATTTCATGAATATGAGGATAATTTTTTGGTATATGGATTTGGATTGGTTCTGATTTGATTTTTTAAAATTTATTATTGTTGGATTTTAAACCCTATTTAATCGTATTATTATTATTATTATTATTATTATTATTATTATTATTATTATTATTATTGTATTCTGTTTAATATTTTTTTTGGCAAGTGAAAGTGTTATGAACTTGTCTAGGGTGAATGTCTATTTTTTGCGGTCTGAGTCTTGTATGCTCACACACATTAGTGATGCTAACATATGCTAGTATATGCCCAACTAACAGGTGTTAGGGTCCATATGACATACGTTATTTCCAGTAAAACATATGTTTATACACATGTTAGTGATGCTAACACATGCTAGTATGCCTAACTAACAGGTGTTAGGGTTCATATGACATGTGTTAGTATATGCCCAACTAACATGTGTTAGGGTTCATATGACATACGTTTTTTTCAGTAAAACATATGTTTTACAGCACACTACACATGTCAGTGATGTCTCATTATGTGTTTTGGAGAGCCCAACTAACACGTGTTATCTTTTTTTTTTGTAGGTGAAAAGATGTTTTTGTGTTAAAGATGCAGATGGGTATCAAGAACGAAGCATAGCTAGATCATTTTTATGTTGTTATGATAGTTTTTTATCATTCGCAAATAACTATGTTTGTATGAAAAGTTTTTGATACATTTTTAGTATTGATTGTAATGATCGTTTTTATCATTTCTTATATAAATATACATTTTATGTGTTCTTTTTATTTTGTTCTTTTTAGTATATGTGTGTGTTAACACATGTTAGCGATGTGTCACACGAGGTCAGAATTTTTTATCACAACACTAACGTACGTTAATATTGGTGCTGGAAAAGGGCCATAAAGTAGGAGAGAGATGATTTGACAAGTGTCAAATCAACCTTTTTAAACCTAGGATTCAGAAAATTTAAGTGACCCACTTGCTTATTTAAGATTACCATATTACCCTTGATTTCAATTATGACCACACAATGCAAGTTGCTTTTGATTATTAAATACAATTAATTATGGACCATTGATCAAACTTGATCAATGGTCAATAGAGGGTTTTCAGGGTTTTTCCATTATTTGAGGTTTTCATATTATCCACTCCCTATATATATATATATATATATATATATTATACTTATATTTAGTTAAGTATCAAAGTGAGGTATGGTGCAATCTTCTTTAATGAAAGAACCTTGGTCCTTTATGAAACCATTTACCTTCCAACATAGATTTGTTAGAGAACTTGGTTTGGTTTCATTCACTTGTAAGATTACTTAGATCATAAAAGATGAAAGAAAGTTTAAGAAAAAACAACCAATCTTGGGACTTTAAAATGGTGATTTACCCTTTATGTATACCTCGATAAACAATAGGCAAGTCCAAGAAGTTCATCCAAGTTGTTGGAAGAAGAAGGAAAATGTAGAAAGTAAAAAAATGTAAGAATAATGTATTAGAAATGAAGAGAGAATTACCAAAAGTTTGAGATTTTTTAATGGATTTGAGGACTTAGAGAATCCTTGAGAGAATTTGAAGATTTGGAAGTGATTTGAGAGTGGTGTAAGAGATTAGAGGTGGTGGAAGTTGGTATTTATAAGTAGGATGAAGGTTAGGGTAATAAAGAAGACGGTTTAGAGTTAGAAGTTGGTGAAAAATAGTTAATGAAGGTGATTAGTAGTTAGTAAATGTTTATAAAAAAATAATAAATAAAACATTTATAAATTATAAATGTTGATATTAATAAAAGGTATATATGCATGTATTTTATATATAGGTACGTATACGTGTAAAAAAATGGATAAAACAAAAGTATATAAAAATTCTAACGATTATATTTACCACTAAAGCTTAATTACAATAAGTGAAAAAATGCGGATATTACAGAGCAAGCCGCCTCAGCCAAAGCCGCTGTCAACTATCTCCACTGTTGGTAAAATTTGCTTAGCAGTTTATTCTTTTTGGGTTCCCTTATTCTTGCTTCTGGAAGCTAATACACTTGAAAATTCAAGGTGAATTCAAAAAGTTTTGATTTTTAGTAGTTAATTAATATAAATTTGATATGTAAAGTTGGTGTTGATATGGGTTTGATTTTTAGACACCATGTTAGTTGTTGTCATGGTCAAGACATCAACTCAATGGGTGGTCAATGTTTCTCTACCACTTTGGATAATTATTTTAGAAGCACATATAATAAATTGGGTCAGTTGACTAGACTTGTGTATCCATCAATGCTTTTGTTAAGTTTTTGTTGCCTGCAATTTTGTAGTTTGTTGCTGGTTGTGTCAAGTTTTTTGAGGGCACAACTGAGCATATGTATGAGTCACTGTGTGTCACTTTGGCTTCTTTGCCAAAACTAACTAAAGTTTACTGTGGCCATGAGGTAAATTTATTTTATGCTTTTGTATTTTTGGATCCACATATATGCTTTTGTTGATAATCAGTCTATTTCATATGTAAAATTAATGTGCCACATTAGATTTCTTAGCCTTGGGACGCTCCCGGGGTATAATCTAGTTATCCAATACTCTAAAAATTTAAAAATTAACATTATACAACAATTAAAAGAAGAACTAATCCAAGAAACAAAAAACATTAAACAACAATAAAAATCAAAACAAAACCCCTGAATCCTACACCCTCTCAAATCATCATCATCGTCCTTAAATAAAACCTGCAAATCCGTTCAATTCACCCTACCAACACATGACTATCCATTCTCACAACCATGAACAACAATTACAATGATTGATGATTAGAAAAAAATGCACTTGTTAACTCACTAGTGAGCTCCAGATCGGCAACGAAGATGGTAAATGGTTCTCACTATTTCGTTATACATGGTTACTCGCTGGAGAAAGTTACGAAGATAGATAATGCATAATCGTCGAAGGTTGAACTGTGAAGCCGGTCGTTGCCGTCAAAGGGTTTGCGCATATCAAAGGTTGAAAGTGTCGTCCGCTAGTCCTGAGTTTGGGTTGGGAGGAATTCAAAGATTGAAGGTAGGTATGATCGATTGATGGTTTAAACGTCCAAGTGTTTTGGGAGATTTAAAGTATATAACTAATTTAAATCATATTCACATAGGCATTAAAAAATAGGAAATAAAATTAAAAAAATGGTAACCTGGTAGTTTGGTAATTACGCGATATTAGAATACCAAATTAAAGTTTACTTACTTTATAGAGACAGCAAAAGTTTGGATGACTTAATCGAAACAATTGGCAAGCTTGATTACATTTCTGTGATATTTTCCCATTAAATAGGGTTGTTTGTCTTTTGGAGAAAAAAATGCGGTATTAAGCTATAAAAAGAAAATGACTTGGGATGTAGAGCGATTTGATTATTTCTATATATTTATTATTTATTTCTAATATAAAATTTTTCTTTATCATTTTTATTTGAATTTGATATATAATATTTATATTAACTACATTTCAAGATATTGAGATACCAAATTCATCTTTTTACAAACAAGTAAACAAATGATATATTTGAATGAAGTTAATACATAATCATAGCATGTCTTAAACATCTTAAGTTGCAGCAGGGGTTGTAACATTTTTTTAAAGGGGAAAAAGGATAAGATCCACACGTTATCGAGAGGATTGTATTTAGATCAGGAACGACCGCTTAATGCAGTTGGCAAGCGGTGGTAGTGTCCTCATCATTATAGTAATCACGTTGAACGGTGAAAGGTAAACACGATCACACTTCACGTAAGTTAATGAACTCCTCTCTTTTACTAAAATTATTAGTTTATTTAATTTTGCATCGTTATGTATTTACTATCTTATGTCCCCGTGTGACACACTGGGTAAGAAATAAAGTTTGTATAAATTTTAAATAAAGGTATAAGTAACTATGATTACACATGAATTTAAATAATTGAGATACACAAATTTTATTAAAATTAAGAAAATATACAAATAATTTATAGATTTGTAAATCTCTCATTGTATAGAACATTCGTTGTTTTTTTTGTAACATGAATGATGACAAAGGAGGTGATGGTGGTGGATCATATGTGACGGTAGTGGATCATATGTGGTGGTTAAAAGGATCAGTGCTTGATAAAATTTAGATATACTCTTATGCCTTGCGGTAGACCGGACATGTTTCATTCTCCGTGAACATGGGAATCATTAAACTGTATTTAAGGATGGCCATATAACTCTTGTAGACTCTAAGAAGTAAGAACAAAATTTATAATCCTTTATCTTTCTTTGTGTATTAATCTTTTATGATGTTTTTCTGATGTTTTAAATTTGTTCAAATAAGCATTTGAGTTGTTTAATTAACAATGCATCATGTGTACTCTGTACAATATATATCCTCGAATACTAGTGGTCGAAGAACAAGTGTACATGTCATTAGCGTTGTGTTCCAGAGATCTACTTAGGAAGAGAAGAGAAAGGAATCCTCCTTCTTCCTCCTTGTTCTCTTCATTTCTCTCTATCAAGAAACTCTAGAACACATTTTTCCTCACTTCCTTTCAATTCCCCTGTTAAATGAATTTAGGAATACAACATAACTTACATCGCAATTTAGCTTTTGTATAAGATGACGTGTTTACCCTTTTCATGTTGCAATATAATATAATGTTTTATAAGTTTTGAGTTGTATCTACGATTTGATAAAAATGTTAATTGAGCTGGTCAAATACAATTGTTTTTTTCTTTGTGGTAAAAACTAAATTGATACCATCCGAACAACATCGATACCAGTACCGTATTCATTTTCCTGTTTTTCTTAACGTCCCAAACAACGTTAGTGAAACAATGTATCGTAATGAATTGAATCGATACCGGCTAAATAACACTAGTACTGGTGCCAGTATTTACCAGTATTTTTAGTTTTATGGTTTTTCAATCGAAACACAACATGTGGCAATACCTCTCTTTATTAACTTATGTTGTTAATCTATACTATATTATAATGCATAAGGGAGGGGTGTTTTAAGATACCCAAAAGTTAAGAACTAATTTTTCATTAACAACCCTAAAATGAGGTAAAATAGTCATTCATGCATTATTTACACTTTAATACCCTATCTTATTTACACTTTAATTCCCTAATTTTTAGTTAGTAATTACATTTTCCTCCCCTCCCCTACAAAATTATAATTTCTTTTATTTAATTCTATCATAACTTTAAAACTATTATATTTTAAAAACATTCGAATATACCATGACGACCGGTTCATTTTTGTCGACGTGTCGGTGTTTGTCGTAGTCAATACCGATGTATGTATTAAAATCTACAAGAAAGAATGCCTTATGTACAAGTGATTATTGCATTTTATGATTTAAATACAAACTAGATGAAATATAATATGGATTTATTGTTAATATGGATGTTGAATCATAACACCATTTCATGATCAAGTAAAACTCAAAATTGTAAAATTAAATTTGGTGTTAAATACTGTTCCGCCCAATAATGAAAAATTCACATAAGTCAAATGCAACGATTTAAAAAACCAAACAGGGCACTCGAAATCTACATATCAGCTTTGGTGATTCTTAAAATATGATAATGTTGTTAAACATTATGGTTCATCATTGCTTTGACAGACAAATAATTTGTCACACGGTAACAAAACTGCAACACAAGACTAGGCTCTAAGAATGCTTTATGATAATCAACATTAGCAATATGTGCATATGTATATGGGTATGCATGCATATATTAATAGGTATACACATAAATATAATTAACTAAAAGAAATCTCATTAAACTTTTAAATATACATAGCTAAATATATAAAACTTTAAAATAATTAAGTTTAGAAAAAATATAAAAATGCATTGTAGATATTAATTGTAGGTAAATTTCTTTTAAAAACCTCAGCTGCATCAATTTGATAGAAAACACATGATGCATATTATATATCCATGTGATATGAACATCTATGTTAATAACAACAAACTCCCTAATTTGAAGTGGTTCTTTTTAACAAAGTTTAAAAAAAAGATAAATGCACTGAATTCGGTATTCACAGAAAACACAATAATTTTTTACACTTTAGTCAAAGATAAACAAAATTTCCTAATTTAAAGGGGTGGGAAAATCATCAATTTTAAAATTTAAACCATGTGCTAACCTACTAAATTTTAACAAAATTTCATAATTTAAAGGGGTGGGAAAATCATGAATTTGAAAATTAAACCATGTGCTAACCTACTAAAGTTTATTCTATAAATACATACAATTGCACACCTATTTCACTTGCTAAAATACGTAGGCATGGATACAGAATTCAAAAGTTGAAGCTTCTAATGTTTGTTATTTGTTAGTTTATGGTTTTCATTCGTCCCATTTTACTAATTATACCTTTTATACATATTGAAGAAACGGCGGTTATGACTAGCGGGGCGGTGCAGGAAGCGCCGCCTCTGACTTTTGGCATGAGGACATCGGCCTCCTTCCACGAGTCATCGAGTGGTTGTAGGCAGGTGCGCTTGCCATGCTGGGTGTTTTTGCCACGCTTAGTCATGTTGCAGTGATGACGAGGGACGAGTGTGGCGGCATGAGTGTTAAGGCCCCGGATTTTCTTTCGCGACCCCTCCCCTTGATTTCCGTCGCTCGCATTACCTTTGCCAGTGCGGTGGACGTTTTTTACTAAGTGACCGAGCTGTCCCGATTTCAGCGCGGCCTCGATTTCCATCTTCAGGCTGCAACAGTTGAGGTGACCAAAGTCGTTGTGATACTCACAGAACTTGCTTCGGTCCACGTTCCTTCGTTCCCCCAAGGGGTTGGCTTCTTTCAGCGTGACCTGCTCTGTTTTCAGGACCTGGGATGGTGTCTTTGTTAGCGGGGTCCAATCGTGGTTTTTCTTTGAATGTCCACGCTGGTCCCGCGATTGCTTGTTATTGATGAGTTGGCGGGCATCGCCCGCGGGGGAGTATTTTCCCTCGTCGGTCGTGCCCGATATGCGGCTCCAAACAGACTTGTTTATGTGTTTATTTCTATTATTATTATGGTGTTGCGGTTGGAAGCCGTGCATTTGGTTGAAAGATTTTTCGGAGGAGGCATATATTTTCGCGGAGTGGATGAGTTCATCCCAGGACTCCGGAATGCCATCTTTGCCCGTAAGGCATTTCATTAGTTCTGGGCTCCGTACGTTATGTATGAATGCTGCCCGGGTAAGTTCTTCCCCGCAGCCTATTTGCAAGGCCTCCTTGTTGAATCGAACTATGAAGTCTTCGATGGATTCATGATCATGTCGGCGGCATAACAAAATATGCGCCTTGTCCTTCTTGTGCTTGCGCAAGTGTGAAAAGTGGTTACCAAACTTGTCAGTGAGGTCGTCGAAGTCCTTAACGCTCCCCGCGGGGAGGTTGTCGAGCCAGACTCTGGCTGCGCCGGTTAAAGTCTGGGCAAACAAATGGCACCAGACCTGGACGGGCCAGTCTACCGACATACCTGCGCACTCAAAGTCATGCACATGGTCATCCGGATCACGCAGGCCATCGTATCTACCGATGCTGCTAGGAAGCTTAGCTTTCCTTGGTATCTTGGTTGTCGCTATGCGAGCGACAAACTTTGATTTCTCAGCGAAAGCTTTCGGCCTAAATGGCCTGACCAAGTCATCGTCTTCATCGTTATGACGCGAACGGTGACGGTGTTTCTTTCCATTACGGTCGGAGTCGCTGCTAGACGACTCATAGCCATCTGGTTCATCACGTGACTTCGCGCAGCCCCGAACCCTGGCGTCTCCGCCGAGTTCCCCGCTGCGACCGTCATCGTGAGTGGCCGAGTCTTTCCTTTTGTACCCCTTTTTTGATGGGGTATCGTAAGTGAGGGATTTACCCTTCTTTTTGGCTTGTTGCAAGAGTTTGCGTTGGTATATCGCAGCACTTTTGGCGTTCTGACGAAGGAGCCACTGGTCTGGGTCCTCCTCAGAACCGCCGTCACTGTCATCATCCGAGTCTACATCACGAATCTCGAGATCCGGCTGCTCAAGACGTGAAGTGGGTTTTTTGACGACAGTGTGTGGTGTGTTTTGGTTTTCCGGGGCCTGAGCATCGACGTCCCCGGTTTGGTTAAGGATAGAAGTGTTAGGGTTGGGTTCAGCCATGGGTGGGTTAAAAGATGAGTGAATAGAGCTGTTCTAACCGTTGGATGGCGCCAATGAAGAAACAATAAGTATCACGGTGATTATGACTAATTACCGTGTGGTTTATACCTATGTTACGCCAGGATTAATCCTTTACCCAAACCTCGTTGGTCAACCCGTTGGGTGATTTAGTGAATGTAATGAGTGTGAATAAAGTGTGTGGGAACACAAGATATAAGTGGTTCGGTCGGTAATGACCTACGTCCACTGTAAATACCGGAATATTATTGAGGGAGAAGGATTACAGGGATTATATCTAGTCGTGGGAGTTATTTTTTGGATCCCTTACAAGAAGAAACCTATTCCTATTTATAGGCATAATGGTGGGCTGCATGGAAAGGCCCACAGGTGATACCATTGGCTTGGGCCCAACTGAGGCCCAAGTCCATGTTTCTTCTGAAATTGGCGGGAAGCGGCAGATTACTGTTGATGACGTCATGCTACAGTGTGGTCGTTGTTATAGGTGGACACGTGGCAAGTTTCTGGTGGTGTACAGTAATGCTGTACTTGCTACAGTGCTGAGGCTACCTCTGCCGTCTGATGTGACGTCTGACAGTTGGCGAGGTATGCCTGCTGGTCACTGTTGATGACAGCATGAGTATAGTAGAGCCGTTTAGCTTTTGTACTATCTGCCACATGTCATTCTCCTGTTCGTGTGTACTCTGACACAGATCTTTGTGAATCTTCCTTTTGTTGTCCTTCGTACCTCGTATGAGAAGTGTTAAGGAAGATTCCGCGCGTGCTGGTACGCGCGTATCAGGTATTTGTTTGTTGCTTATCAGCCGTCTTGATGCGCGAGGTTGTTAACTGCTTGCCCCCGCGCGAGTGGATCACTGCGCCGTGGTCTGGCGCGAGGATCCTGTTTATGGGGATAGGGATGCCTCTCGGATTAGGCTCCCTATCCCTTCACATATCTTAATCATTTAAGTGTTAACTTATTGGTTTTGCAGATTCATTTAGATGAAAAACATACGGAGATGAACAAACCAATAGCCATACAAGCGTCTAAAGTAGCGTCTAAGGTTGTATTTATTAATGTGGTATATTGTATTTGTTTTATTGCAGGATAATGGTGATAATAGTGTTAAGATTATTTGCTATGGTGCAATGTTTAGTCCTTACAAATCTGATCTTCAACATGAATTTAGTGAATAGGTAATATCAACATTTATTTCAACTTCTATTAACTTGTGTATTAAATATTTTTAATTTATTTTAAGGATCATGAAATTAATAGGAAGAGATCCAAGAGGCCCTTTTAATGGAAATGGAGTCAAGTTATTGATCTAGACAGTTCTGATGAAAATGACAAAGAAGACATATTTGATGACACTTTAGATAGGAGAAAATGGAGGAAACTCATCCTCACCAAAAGATGTAATAATCAAACATGGAGATATACAAGAAATTTCAGTGATTGTTCTTGATGACGAATGGTGAGCAAACAATATAGATGAAATCATCCAGACATAGAACCTGTATGACTAAATTGATCTCATGATTCAAGTAGTTCACTACCTTTTATTTTTCTCAACTTTTATGTTTATTAATACTTATTTTTCCTTTCATATGTTACTTTATTTTATCAAATATTTGTTAAAAGTACTTTACAATTTAAATGTTAAATCTTTTTAGTTACTAGACATGTGTAATGCTTATGACGTATACCCACCACAATGATGCTACAACAAATACTATACGAATTTGAAATAAGTACCGAAATAAAAAGTGTCACTCTCGTCGCATCACGTGGGTTTCCTACTAGTAATACATAGTATAACTGTATAATACTATAACAAACTATAGTAACACCGTAATAAACCAATCAAATAACAACCGAAAACCCATCACATATCACGGCGAATCCCACTTACTAATATAAAAATACCACCTCTATTTTTGGTAGAATGGTAGACAAACAATTTTTTAAAAATAAAAAAATCTTCAAAAGTAGACACAAACAAGAAAATTCTAAAACAATCAATATCATATATTCACATTGATATTATTATAATTATAACCATATTCAAAACATTTAAAAAAAAAAATATCCTACATACAAAAACGATAAAGTAAAAGTCATAGAGAAACCTTGGCCCTAGGAATAGCACCATCATTTTTTTCTCATTACAAAGTATAAACGCGTACCCATTTCATTACTCTTTTAACAACAATATTTCCAAATCTCTTTGTGTAAACATGCAGTTCGATTCCTTGAACTCAATATCTCCAAGTTTCACCGGCAATTCATCTAACAACAATCTTGCGGATATCGCCGCTAGAGTCGTTGAAGAATTTCGCAACGAAAATGGTTTCGAAGACGATGAAGATATCTATAACTTTGTAAACCATGATGTAAATCAGGTATATGTTCAAAACTGGCAATAAGCTGCGCTGCTGCTAAACTTTTTAAATAGTGTTTTAAAAAATACGTTCATATATATATTCATACACGTTAGGGTTATAACTTATAACGCTTCATGTTTTGCTAATCGTGTGCAGAATTTGGAAGAGAAGGATGAAGAACAGGAAGAAGATAAAGAGTTTGAGTTTGCTGTGGTTTGTAGATCAAACCCTAATTACGCATCACATGTTTCAGCTGATGAGATGTTTTCGAACGGTGAGATTGTTCCCAAGTATCCCTTGTTCGATCGGAGTTTACTGCTTAACAACGACGACGACGTCGTTTCGGATAAACTTAAACCGGATAATAATAATATTAATAATAATAATATAATATCTGTATCTGTGCGGCAACCGTTAGGGAAGCTGTTTAGAGAGGAACGTGAAACGACGTCGTTGTCGTCGGAAGGTGGAGATAACCTCGCCGGAGTTATACCGGGAACGTATTGTATATGGAAACCGAAGGTAGAGTCGCCGGAAAAGTGTAAGAAGAGTAATTCGACTGGTAATTCGTCGAAACGATGGAGGTTTAGAAACTTTCTGCAACGGAGTAATAGCGACGGTAATATGACGGCCGCTAAGCATGCTCCGGTGGCCGATGTCGGTTATATTCCAGCGACAAAGAAGAAAGGTGATAAGACGGCGAAGGTCGCCGGTGCTGACGATGACGGTGAAGTCCGGCCGGTGACGGCGGAGAGTAATTGTGAGAACAAAGGAGGTAATCGTCTCCGATCGTATCTCCGGTATAAACGAGAACAGATCGGTGTCTCTGCTAACATGCACCGGTGAACGGACTTCACAGAAGCCTCCGCCTGCTAACGTGCGCCGGTGAACGGACTCGACAGAAAGCTTGGACATGCTAACGTGCACCGTGGGAATGATGCTAACGTACGCCGGTGAATTGTTAACCGCGTGATTAGGATTTGCAGTTAAGATAATCGATTAGAGTATAATATTTTGTGTATATATGTATTTAATTCATTTTTTGTTTATTTGGAGTGTGGTTTTTTTTTTTTTTTTTGTTATTAGATTTATAGAAACGACGTCGTCGGTGATGTAGCCGGAGAGATTGACGGTGAAGGTGATGGTGGGGTTAAGTGTGGGGACTAGAAATGGCTTTAGTGAAAAGATAAAGGGTGTAACTGAAAAATAGAAAAAGTAAAAGGGTTTTGTGGGGTAGGTGTGATCACACTATATTTGTGGGGTGATTGTGTCTTTTTTTTGTGTGTATTGGAAATTAACGAGTTTTTGTTTCTAATCAAATCCCAAGATGAAATGTAGTCCGTAATAATAGAATGTTTTGGGATAAAATGTCAAAAAGTTTATTGCTTTTGAGAATAAATAAATCAAACTTGTTTTCATTGTTGTGTACGATATTTTAATGTGTGATAACGAAGTTGATTATACCCATGACTTGAGTTTAAGAAATTATTGATTTGTTTTCGGTCTTTATTGCACAGTAACGTGTTTGGTTTATAACGCTAATTGATGTTATAAGTTTCTGTTAAATGATGTGAAATGATGATTTGATCATTTTATTTAGAATAAATTAAATTAGGAAAATATGTAATCAACCGGCTTAGTTTTCCCTTTTACACGGTGTGAATAAAATCCAATAAAAATAAAACCTTTAGATATAGAGGTGTGGATTTATGCGACTATATTAAAACACGACTTAAATCTAACATGAAATTTATGGGTTTTGGATTTATTCTTGACATTTTGATTGGATCAATTTAGGGTGAATATGTTAAACACGTTTTGCTAAATGGCATTGTCAGAATTTAAATTGATTTGCCACTTTATGTTCTAATTTTAAAAAGAGATGAGCATAGTCTTTGGTTGTCAATTCATGGCAATTAGCGAATAATTGATTCGTGAAAGGGTTCATGTGTCTCATACAAAAATAAAAAAAACCTGTTGTACAAGCATAACAGAACAACGAAATTGAGAAACATGTAGGTTAAGAAGGCACGTAGGAATGATAAATTGGTGGAGTTAAACACAACGTAATACACAAGCGAGCCAAAGGGTGTGGCGACACCATTGTTTGACTACTTGATTGAGCCTAACAATCCCGCTAATTTTGTTTCCCGTATGCGTTGCTCTGTATACCAACATTGTGAAACTATAGTTAGGGTTCCATTTCAAATTATGGTGTGTTTTGAGTCATATATCTAATTAGGCGCACGGTTCACTATAAATATGTTCCTATTGGGATTTGAATACAACGTGATTAACATGTATGTGTTCAAAACAAGTTTTAGATTATATTTGTTCGTGTGTAGTTATAATAGATAGTCGGGTTGCTTTGAGTATTAACCATGAGTTACAACTCCGTTTGTGGTTGTGTTTTTTACATGAGCCGAGTTCGGTTGTGTGTGTTTTTAGGTCAAATCCGGATCATAAACATCGAACATACATGGTTGTGTAGTCAGGTCTTATCATGTATGATAACAAGATACATTGATTGTTTTTACCTAGGAGTTGATCCATGGGCCATGGCACTAAACTAACAAGTTGATACAACGTTCACACTCCTGCTTCGAAGTTATTCCATTTTCATTCTCCTACTTAATTATATAAAAGAAAAAAGTCGTAGCCTTTTTCATCATAATAGATAGATTAACGATCATTGTCGAATAAGGACTAAAGTAGGTTAGATTCTTATTAGAAGGGATGTTCTCTGCCGTACGAAAATGTCGGCTACTAAGCGTGTTTTCATAAGTCATAATTTTTATTTTAAACAAAAAATAAACTTGAGTAAGCAGCTTTTTATTAAACAAAATTAGTAAAAATATGGCCGTTACAACTTATAGAAGCATGTTACACCCTATGAAGATAATCAACATTTCTTTGGGCCTGTTTGGTAGCCTCTTAATGAGGCTCTGAACCATTTAACTTTGAATAGTTCTGCATTCAGACTATTCAGACTGTTTGTTTCAACCTAAAAAAGACTCTGAATAGAATGGTTAAGAGCTGAATCATTCAGACTTGGTGCATAGCTGAACCATTCGACACTTAATCATTCAGAGCCTCTTAACCATTCAGACCTCTTAACAATTTAGCACTTAATCAACCAAACAACCCCTTTGTCCTCTTGGCTTTTGACATTTTTAACTCTCTGGCGTCGGAAGCTGTTCGGTTCCTGGCTAGAGTTCAAAGGGTCGTTCACAGCAATATTCGACCCCCCATGGGTAAATGGTTTGCTTTCGGTAGATTAAGTTTCGTTATTCAGAAAAAAGTGACACAACTTATTGCACGCGTGACTATTAATCTAATGTAAATTGTCAATTATAAAATGAAATGACTGAACACAAAAGAGAAGAAAAATATTACAATATTTATCCGTAAGGTAATATTTTTTGTAGCTTATTTTACGAAAATCACCCAATATTTGTTTTTAAGATAGTTTGACTTGATCCCTCTAAATATAAAATCAAATTTAAGTATGATATAGTAAGGGGGTGTTTGGGATTGATTATTTAAAACAGATTATACGTTTTGGAAAAGCAGGGGTGGAGCTGCTTATAGATTATTGCGTTTTGGTAGCCTAAAAAACTGATTATCTGCGTTTTCAAAACGCAATCCAAACATTAAAAACTAATTATCTGCGTTTTCAAAACGCAATAATCTAAAAATCAGATTCAAAACGCAATACCAAACACCCTCTAAATATCACCTAACCACTTATACAATAACAAAAATATACTTATAATATGTTGTTATGGTTTAATTTAATAATCATTTTTTTTATGTTGTTTGACTGAAACTATAGTCTGGTTTATGATGCTATGACCCGGTTTATAGTTTTAAATGTTTATGTCGATTTTTACCCAAATCGACCCGTTACGGCCTTGAATCAAACAAGGCGCTATTTGACCACTTAATATGCTTACAGTTTATGTTGTCAAGTCGTTAGACACTTGATCAACTAAAGCGTTTGCCCGATTGTTTCATCATGATTTAGTTTCTTTGATTTAACACTTAGTAAATCCTTAAATTCCCAAAATGCCCATTTATAGCCAAATCTTTAAATCTAGCTATCCATGACGACACTTTTGATTTAAACCCATTGCTTTTGACTCATTGACTTGTTTAAAAACCTCTAAGTCCTTCCGGACTTAGATTTTCACCTTTACTCAAGTTTTCTCTTATTTAGTAAACTAGCTTTTATCCCGCGGGTTGAAAAATATAACCATTCCAATAATACTAATATAATAATACTAATACTGATAGTAATAATTATTAGGGAAAATGGATTTTAATACTCCCAACTATAGCCTATTGACGGATAATACTCCCAACTATCACTTTGGCCATTAGCACTCCAAACTTTCAACTTGTTTACTTTTATCACTCCCAAACTAACTGAGGTCTAACCTGGTTAGTTTTCGTGGCCAAAATGTAAAAACCAAAACTTCTGTATGACCAAAATTTAAAAACTAAAACTTAAGGGGCATTTCTGAAACCTATTATTATTATTATTATTATTATTATTATTATTATTATTATTATTATTATTATTATTATTATTATTATTATTATTTAAAAGCCCTATGCTTTCTTCTTCCTTGAGAATGAACGTAACCCCCACACACACTTGTGTGTGTGTGTTCTGTTGAGAGCTCCCCCGGACAGTCACCATCACCGGCCGCCGCCGGCGCTGCCTTCCTCCTCTCCGACGAACTATCCTTCCCTCCACCTTAACCTCTTTTATACCCGATTAACACCAATCTTTCTCCTCTGTTTCTATTGTTGATATCGAGACAGTCACCAAGCTATGGTGACTGTTGGGAACTCCGATAACCATCATCATCCTCATCGTTCCAGCACCAGTCCCTCAAACCGAACCAGTGACTCGTTCCTTTTGATCGGGTGGAGGATGAACCACCGGTTAGTTATAATCAGTTAAATCCAAACCATAATCATTGTTACGGGTGTGTGTTGTTGACTGTTATCGGGTCTGTAGGAACCATCAAATCCTTATAGTCTTCGGTTCATATTATGTATTTGATAAAGTAATCTGTATCATTCTTCTATTCGGATTTGTACTCGTAAATTAGTATTCTTACACTCAAATCCATTTTCCCAAATTAAAAGCAGTATGTATTCAGGTGGAATAGATCTGTTGAGTATTATTTAGCTTAGAACCTGAAACGGCGATGGATTTATCCATAATTTCAGCTATATTGATAATGAAAACGAGAGTTATTTCACTTATTCTTCATACAATACTTCCATTATTTCAAAATCTATTCTAGACATCTTAGGGCAGGTTCGACTGCTGTCACGATTGGACATGTCCACCAGGGAATGGAATTTGTTTTGGACTAATCCACGAGATTTATGTGATGTTTATGGTCCGTGTGGGGCATTTGGTGTTTAAAATCAGCAGATGTATCCATCTTGTAACTGCCCGACTGATTTCAAGCCTAGATTACAGAGTGATTGGAATATAGGCAATTTCGGTGGGTTGGTAGGGTGTTGTGGACTTGTGGTTGTGGGTTTAGTGGCAGATGGTGGTTCGGTGGGTTGGTAGGGTGGGGTGGTGGTGGGTTTGAGTGTAATGAAGAAGAAGGATAGGGGCGGGGGTTTATAGAATTTAAATAATAATAATAATAATAATAATAATAATGATAATAAAAAGTTTCAGAAATGCCCCTTAAGTTTTAGTTTTTACATTTTGGTCACACAGAAGTTTTGGTTTTTACATTTTGGCCACAAAAACTAATCAGGTTAGACCTCAGTTAGTTTGGGAGTGATAAAAATAAACAAGTTGAAAGTTTAGAGTGCTAATGGCCAAAGTGATAGTTGGGAGTATTATCCGCCAATAGGCTATAGTTGGGAGTATTAAAATCCATTTTCCCTAATTATTACTCTTGTAATTAAATAAATAAAAAAATAACATTGCTATAAGGTGACATCATGTGTTGCAGTGTTGCGTGATTCTTTCTCGTAGCTTCTCTTGATGAAGTATACCTATCTATCTTTAGAAGGGTAAAATTTCAATGATAGCATGACAATTGGGCTGAATTTCAACATCGTAGATAAGAACCTGGTTTAAAAGAAAAAAAACATGATTAATGAATAACCTGAACACTTTGTGTTTTTTTTCCTGTATGAATGAAACCCCACAAAAAATAGTCGTTTTTTTCTCCGTTTTTTATATAGCACTATGGTACTTGTTGGAAAGATAATAAAACGCTCGTTAATTTTGTGTAATTTTTTTCTTTAAAAAATATCTTATATAAAAAATATTAACGTTTAAAAATTATGGGAGAAAACATAAGAGTGAAAAATTTAAATTTGTTTTTAAATTCTTTTTCCTAAAATAACTCAATTTAATTTTAGAAGATTAGGTTTTATATTATTATTTGCTTTTTTTTAATTGGTGTATTGGTGTCACCTCACATCCTACATGGCACCTCTCAAAGGAGAGATTGCATCAATAGATGACATGTAGGATTTTCCTCTTTGCAATATATATATATATATATATATATATATATACACACACACACACACACTAGTTTATACCCAGTGAGCGTCCCTAGTTGAGAAATCTAAGTAAAGTGAATAAAATTAGAAGTATCTAAACTATAAAAATGACATCTGCCAATATATGATTGATGAATATTATTATTATTATTATTATTATTATTATTATTTTAAGGGGAAAATGGATTTAAATACTCCCAACTATCACTCGTTGGCGGATAGCACTACCAACTATCACTTTGGCGGATAGCACTCCAAACTTTCAACTTGTTGGCCATTATCACTCCCAAACTAACTGGGGTCTAACCCAGTTAGTGTTTGTGGCCAAAATGTAAAAAACAAAACTTAAGGGACCATTTTGAAACTTTTTATTATTATTATTATTATTATTATTATTATTATTATTATTATCTATATCTATATCTATATCTATATCTATATCTATATATATTAACAGAGAGAGAGAGGGAGTTCAGAGAGAGAGAGAGTTCAGAGAGAGAGAGAGAGAGACTCACCACCACCATCTGCCGCCACCCCACCACCACCCCGCCACCACCACCACCATCTGCCATCAGCCTCAGCCCACCACCACCTTTCACCAACCTTTAACCTAATCTTCTTCTTCTTCTTCTTCCATCAGCCCCTAACAACCACCACCCCCATCCACCCTAACAACCACCACCCTAACAACCACCACCCACCGACCTCTTCGACCTCCTCCCCAACAACCACCGTCTCCCTCGTCACCACCAACAACAATCATTTCCCCCATCATCCCTACGACCACCAACTCCACCCGTCACCCCAACACCCATCAACCACCACCACCGTGGCATGTCACATCCGAACACCACCACCGTCCAAACCCTAAACCCTTTCTTCGCTGGAGCAACTACAACCCTAAACCCTTTATAATAATAATAATAATAATAATAATAATAATAATAATAATAATAATAATAATAATAATAATAATAAAGATTCATCATTTCATATCTTTATTTACACCAGGTATCGAAGAGGGTTAGGGCTCCGACGACGACACCGGTGATGGTTAACAGTTGGAGGCGAAGATGACCGGTGGGTAGCAGTATTTAAACATTTGTTGGTGGGGATGGAGGCGTTGAAGACGTGGCCTGGTGGGTAGCAGTATTTAAACATTTGTTGGTGGGGATGGAGGCGGAGAAGATGACCGGAGCCGAGATGGAGCGGCGGCCGGAGGGGGTTGTCCGGCAGCGGCCGGAGGTTGTTGTTCGGAGGTGATTATAACAACACACATATGTGTGTTTTGTGTGTTCAATGATCTGCCAAAGAAATGCCTTAATAATAATAAAAAGTTTTAGAAATGCCCCTTAAGTTTTAGTTTTTACATTTTGACCACAAACACTAACTGGGTTAGATCTCAGTTAGTTTGGGGGTGATAAAATCCAACAAGTTGAAAGTTGGGAGTGGTATTGGCCAAAGTGAAAGTTCGGAGTGATATCCGCCAATAGGCGATAGTTGGGAGTATTAAAATCCATTTCCCCTTATTTTAAACAAATCTCTGCCATAAGTTATCATATTCTAATATAAAAAAGGGTAATTGGGTCGGGTATCACCTAATTTCAGGCCCGACCCAAACCCATAATTTTTTTTAAACTAATTCCAAACCTGACACAATACCTGTCGGGTTACAAAAAATAGTCGTTTTTTTCTCCGTTTTTTATATACCACTATGGTACTCGTTGAAAAGATAATAAAACGCTCGTTAATTTAGTGTAATTTTTTTCTTTACAAAATCTCGTATATAAAAGATATTAACATTTAAAAGATATGAGAGGAAACATGAGACAGAAAATAATAAAATTTTAATATTTACATTTAGTAGATTAAGTATTTAATAGATTATGTTAAATCATATTTAAACCATATTTATTCATTTTTTTAATTGGTCTAGAGTTGTCACATCACATCTTATGTGACATCTCTCAAAAGAGAGATTGTATAATATTATGACATGTCATCAAAAATGCTTTGGTTTATTATATACTAGATTATACCCCGGGAGCGTCCCGGGTTGAGAAATTTAATATGATACATCAATTTTACATATGAAATAGACTGATGTATAACTCTAATATTAATATCTTACCTAAAACAAATTAACAATGTACAACTCCAATGCTAACACCTAACCTAAAAGAATGTAGAACTTTAATGTAACTCTAATATTAACACCTATCCTAAAGACTAAACAAATATACAACTCTAACATACTAATATTGATACCTAACTTAAAACAACATATAACTTTATTAACCTATTTGGCTCTGGGTGAAAAAAAAATTCATATTTACTGATTTGAACATAATTAGTGACTTGTCTATACATGATTAATGATTTACCTGAACACTTTGTGTTTTTTTCATGTATGAACAAAACCCCACAAAAAAATTTCTCCGTTTTTTATATAGCACTATGGTACTCGTTGGAAAAATAATAAAACGCTCGTTAATTTGGTGTAATTTTTTTCTTTAAAAAATCTCGTATATTAAAGATATTAACGTTTAAAAATTATGGGAGGAAACATGAGGGTTAAAAATCCAATTTTGTTTTTAAATTATTTTTTTCCTAAATTATCACAATGCCACATGGGATGACACATGGCACACTAAAGGAAGAGAATGCCTCTTTGAGTGTCATGTCATTAAAATGGCTTTGGTTTATTATATGTATATATATATATATATATAGAGAGAGAGAGAGAGATTCTAAGCGCATTAGCGAGCATTAGACATAGTTATAGAAATAACTTACTTGATTTGCACCCACACTTCATGTGGGTAGTTTTAGTACACATGCTGTTTCGCCGAAGGCGTTTAATTAGTTACGGACTTACCGGGAGGCGTTGACCCATACCTTGCATTCATATGGATTGCTTAGGCAACGTGTGCCCAATTTCCAAGTGTCCTCCTGCATACACTCTGGATTGACCACATTAGTCTCTTGGGATTGAATGGTAATGCATTTACCATTTGACCTGTTATCCACAAGTTTTTTAAAGCTTAAATAACCGGCTTTTAATGTCGGGTTCGAATGGTGAGGGAATCACCCATATGACCCCTTAAGACTCATGAATCTTAATGCTTGGAATACAAGCATCAAGTGTTGGACTCAAATGATGAGGACTTCACCATTTGACCCGTTTAGACCCATAGTTCAAGATACTATATTACACAAGTTTTTACGTATGGTTCAAGTGACACAACTTGACCCATTTAACATCAAGCTTAACGATTTCATTCAAATGATTCCATTTGGATTAAAACATCATTTCTCACATACCTTTCTTAATTGACCCGTTTGATGAATTTCACCTTTCGGTCATAACTCATTGTCTCGATTAAAGTCATAAACCACATTTTGTTTTGAGTGCACATAAGGCAACTCATTTAATACATTCCACCCCTTTGGGATTTACCATTATCACATACACTAGATTTAAGACGAATGTATACAACAATTAAGCTATGTTATATTCTAATGGTGTAAGTAAAACTTACTTCTTATCCGTTCTTGTTTCCATACGTATCGAGCTTGCATCCGTTTGATCCGTTTCCATCCCTATATCATGTACCTAACTTAGGGACATATCAAACTTGTTTATTAGAATACATAACATGGAATTTCTTCACTATCCACACATCATTCATTCATTACAAATTATAGCTAAATCTATAGCTATTTTCTTACATAGAATATGCCATTAACTTGGCTTATTACAAACCAACAGTACATACGATTGATAGCTCTTACATGATTCTATCTTCATAGTTACACTAGTGTTC
Source organism: Ambrosia x helenae (assembly GCA_030844895.1). Taxonomy (NCBI): domain Eukaryota; kingdom Viridiplantae; phylum Streptophyta; class Magnoliopsida; order Asterales; family Asteraceae; genus Ambrosia; species Ambrosia x helenae. The sequence goes on from CM061233.1 coordinate 10,515,174, forward strand.
ACCAAATTGGCAATTAATCAAACACTTGGTGTGCACCCACCAATTTGTTTAGTTTTAAAAGCTCGAGATTAGCCAAAACATAACCATTTGTCTAATCATTATCATAATACATTATTTACACCATTTTGCCTAAATTTCTCATATTAACAACTCCAAAGAGTCACAAAGATTACTAGATATAAGTTGGTTCAACCTAGAGGTTAAAACCCCAAAATTCTATACATATACATATACATAAGCATATGATCAAAATCAAATACACATATTAAGTGTGATTTGTAACCGGCTTATATATATTTAAGGCTCCCAAGACTAGGGCAACCCATATTAACCATCAATTTCACGTTTTTATCAAAACCCTAGATTTTCATAGAAATCAAAAACGAATTATGGCATCAATTTCGGCCAATAACAGGTACCTTGTTGTAGTTTAGACCTTAGAGGACTTGTTTTAGCCTAATGCACCCATTTGCCCCTTGATTTGGGTTAGATTTGAGCTTGTTCTTGTGTTTTGGGTTTTGAAGATCAAGGAGGTGAAACTCCTGATGTTTGATCGACACACACACATAAGTGTGTGTGTGTGTTCACACTTAATTTACCATTTTAACATTTCATGTTTGACTAGTTGTCAACCACAACCCTTCATGTTTTCCCCAAAGTCTTTTGTTATTAAAACTCAATTAACAAACTAGTTTCTAGTGTTATTCCCATAATAGGACATAACCCAAATTCTTATTATTCGAGTCTCGTTTTAATATTTTTGCTAATCACGCCTAATGGCGTAATTAGGCGAAACAGATGATTTTGGGGTGTTACACGTTTGAAAAGCCAACTAAAGTTAGCTAATATCTTGAAGTCATGGTCTATATTCATTTTGCATATTGTATTGATAATGGGTTTGTTCTTTGAATGTTTGACACCAATTATATGTATGTAACAATGAAATGAATTGTGTTTTACTTTTCGTTTAATGAGTGCACAAACAAAAGTTAGATATCATGTAATATTTTGCTTTATGTTATGTTTTAAAGTATTAATTAAAGCTGATAAAGTTATTTCATTTACATCTTTTGTCACCATTCATTTTATCTTTTTTCCCCTTCTAATAAGAAATTTCCTATTAAATTTATTAGAAGACAATTCTCACTTGATGTGTCTTTCGCAATGACAATAAACAAGAGTCAAGGAAAATCCTTATCTAGAGTTGGGTTGTATTTGAAAGATCCTATTTTTCACATAGGCAGTTGTATGTTGCGCTATCAAGGGTCAAAAATCGAGATGTACTGAATATACTGATACTAGACAAAGATGGCAACCTTACGAACAAAACATCAAACGTTGTGTACAAAGAAATATTTGAAGATTTATGAATAACTTTTTAAGATTTTGATTTCTCTGTTTTTTATTTAAGGTTTATTAATGTTGATTTAAAAGTTTGAACAATGAAATTTTTTTTATTATTATTTTCAATGTTTATGAAAACTATATTTAATCACTTTGAATGTTCATGTTCATAATAAATCCGTTAGAATAATACAATATTATTCATTTGATTCAATTCTTTGTTGATATTTTTTGTCAAATTAAACTTTACTTAGTCAATATATCCATTATTTCGTTACATTAAATTGTTAGATGACATTTTGCATTTAATATTTAGGGGCTGTTTGGTAGTCTCTTAATGAGGCTCTTAACCATTCAGTTCTGAATGATTCAGCATTCAATGCGTTTGTTTCAGCTTCTGAATGGAATGGTTAAGTCTGAATCATTAAGATTTGGGATGTTGCTGAACCATTAAGCACTGAACTATTAAGCACTGAACTAGGCTGAACCTTAATGAGGCTCCCCTACCCACGTGGGACAAGAAAACTAACCATTAAGAGGTCCAACTTAATGATGCAACGCTTAGCCATTCAGACCTCTTAATGATTCAGCACTTAATCAACCAAACAGCCCCTCAGTAACCAAAACAAATTGCATAATACAATTCTTATTTCCATATTTTTTTTTCATTACAAAAGTTAAATGAAAAACTGAAGGAAAAAAACTCTCTTTGGGTGGCTTCTCGCCAGAATACTATTCCGGTAGGAATGCAAGCTAGAATAACTAAGTTTTTTGTCTCAAATCTTCCACATAGGTGTAGTGGGCGGAGGGTGGCGATTGCTATCAGAGGATACGGTACGATATATGATATATACATTGCTCGTAAAAGAAATAAAGAAGGTAAGAGATTTGGTTTTGTTTCTATTATGGATTTTAAAGACCAAAAGGAGATGGAGAAAACTCTTTCAAGTATCCGATTGGGAGAGTTTAATGTAACACCCCAACCGATGGCGGAATCATCGAGGTGTCACGTAGTGACGATTGTTCAAAAGCACATGGTACTAAAATGTAAATATATTATTGAATAATCCAAATTGTCTTACATGGAAACGAAAAATACAAACTCTGAATGAAACATGAATATTGAAATAACTTATTAAAAACAAGCACTAAAAGTCCCATGCTATAGTACTAGATCAAACTGCACCTGAAACATGTACAAAATAGGTTTGGTCAACATAAGAAATGTTGGTGAGCATTCCTAGTTTTAATATATATAGTAAGTTGAAAAAGGTGTACAATTCAAGTGCAAGCTACAGTGCAAATATGTAAACTATGTGTCATACAAATGAGCGAAATCAACCCTGTGACTGTATAATGTACTAAATGAACGGCGGTGTACTTATCCAATAAATGGATAAAAAGCTTAACAATGACCACGGATTCTCCGATGAAAAAGGGGGAGAATCAACCTAGGCGGGTTGTCAATCCAATAGCGATATCCAATGTTAAGGTCGGCTTTTACCATGTTAATGATTTCACTAAGTACAAATGTATTCTACATGTATTGTCTAAGCATAAAGCATGTTGTAAGCAAATGCACATAGTACTAGAATTGTATTGTGAAAATGTAAACTTGTATTTGTAATTTGTAATAGTTTACATGTAACACCCCAAAAATGAATAAAAGCAAAAAGGGGATAGGAAGTACTCACAGTTCGCGTAATAACTTGAAATTCTACCGAACAACGTGATTTGAATTGAAATTATCCCAAAGGATTAACCTAAAGAATTTGATAATGTGTAAGGGAAATAATTCTAGGATGCAAGTAATTCTAGGGTTCCTCATTCTGGGGATATGTAATTGTTCAATTATTAATGGAGTAAATTGTTAATAAATGGGAGAAAATTCGGTAAATAATTTAAATAAAAGATTATTGTAGGTTTTTGATTTAGGATGATCATATTATAGGATTTTAAGTATAAAAATAATTTTTATAAAATTATTTCCTCAAGAATTAAATATTTAATATATTTATTCTTATTTGTCAAAGATATGATTTTAATATCTAAAAATATTAAAATTAAAGAAATTTCAACTTAAAATTTATATTTCTGTTCTAAATGAACAGAAATAATTTATGTAAAATTTTGGGATAAAAATATTGAAAAATGAATTTATTATGATTTATTTATGATTTAAAATAACAAAAATTAATTAAAATATAAAACGAACGATTTTTCTGGAATAAAAATTATTTCTGAAATGTTTATTGCTATACAAGTTTAGAATAATTTTTGTGGAATTTAATAAAATCGTTTAGATATTTTTATAGAATTTTACAATTATAAATGAATAAACTTGTAATATTTATAATATATATTAAATAAATTATTTTTGAAAAACTAAAAGTTGGATAATAAACTTTATCCTCAGAATAACTTAAAATAAATTTTGTAGAATTTTTTAAGCCATGTTTAGTATTTAAAATCTATTTTTAAAGATAATATTGAATATATAAGTATAAAAGAGTTTAAAAAAAGTAAGAAAAGAAAAGGTTGCATATGCCCAGACTCGAACCCGGGCCTCTGGCCGGTTCGTGTCTTATATCACAAGCCTAGACCATCTGGTCTAGACCCTGAGAACGTTTAAATCTGGATTTTAATTAATTAAATAGAGTATCTGTTTGAACTTATATATTGTTTTTTAAAAAAAGAATGGGACGGGATTCGAACCCAGGTCTCAGGCCGGTTCGTGTTTTATGCAACAGAGGGAAACACCAGCTGATCTACTGATCAGTTGGTGATAAGATTCATTCGTTTTTATATTTGATAACTTGTCTGCAGATAGGATTATCCCCAAATCGATCCACTTGAACCCTAATTTCTAAACACTACAATTCGAAATCAATAGCCCCTGTAATCAAGGGGCTATTGTTCGTGACATGCCGAAGACTAAAAGCAACCAAGAGATTGCGACTTACAATGCTTTAGAGGTGTGATTAATCGGGTCAAAAGGGACGCGTCCAATGAAGCAAAATTCGCAGAATTAAGAGAATTTTGTGTAAGATTGGGAATGGGAATGTGTTAATCGGCGAGTAAGGCTTGAGATGTGAGGTTCAATTTATAGTATAACCTTCGGGTTCCATGAATTAGAATGTTTGACTAGGTTTTTAATAAAAACGCGTAATTGCTATAAAATTGGTATATTTTAACTGTGATTTGGCGTGGGGAATACTCTAGGGTGTCGGTGGGATCATTACCATAAACGAATTGAAACAAAAACGCGGATTGAAGTGTTAATTTGATATGATTGAATCGCAGTTGACTTTCCCAAGTCAACTGTGATGAACTAGGGAATGTTTAAATGTATTCGTGTTAGGGTATGATTAACAAACAACAGCTTGGCCTAGTGTGTAACATCACACAAATTTTCTTTATATATATATATATATATATATATAGAACTCCCTCGTTTATTCATCCGATTCATGTTTACAGTATCTTTACCATCCATTTTGTTAATTTTTTTGTTTAAATAATGACGTATAATCAATACTAAATTGGATTGTATTAAACATTCTGATTTAAAAACGTTAAAAAAATGTGTTTGCCTGTGCCAGGATTCGAACCCGAGTCCCTGGCGGGCTAAACCTTAACCACACCACACAAACCACTACACCATTTGGTCTTTTGTGATGTTAATTAAAACCAATTAAACTTAAACCCTTTCAAGGTCCCTTAGTCAAACCTGAAAAGTCAAACGTAGTTCCTAGTCAAGCCAAGTCAAAGTGTTAGTAAATATGGTCTCCTAGTCAAGTCAAAGTGTTAGTAAATATGGTCTTCTAGTCAAGTCAAAGTTGTTCCTAAATTCTAGCCTAGTCAAAGTACACTATAAATACACTAGCCTACCATTCAACTCTTTATACCATTAAAAAAAAACATTATTATCCATCTTCCATATACTAAAGTTTTCATCCGTCATTATCTCCTCTAGCTAGTTTCGAGTTTTCCAAGGCATTATTACTAAGTGTTTGCACGCTCAATAAAACGCACGAACTCATTATGCACCTAAGGTGAGTTTACATAGCCCCTTTTTCTGTTTTACATTTTGGGGTGAAACATGTTTAAATATTTTATATACTATCATTTACTCATTCTTACATTGTTGAAACTTATGATTCAATTATAATCATTTTATACACTATCATTTACTCATTCTATCATTTGACTGTAACAAAAAGACACAGTACAATCATTAACATTGATCAAGCCGCCTGTTTAGATTATAGCGCTATAGGTCTGACAAACCCATCCCCCGCATAAATTTAGGGATGATCGATAACAGTAACAACATTTAACTAACTTGTGAGTTAGGTCTCAGTCGACACAAGGTTTGATTGTACAAAAGACGCATTGTTACATGTCGGACTCATACTATTATATTATACAACTATGATTGTTGTACAAACTACTATTATCTATCATATTCAAAAACCTATGTATTCTCACCAAGTATTTATAGTTGACCCCCCCATCTTTCCAACTTAACATGTTTCAGGTTTATATGCTATTGGAAGTGTACAAGTCTTGGAACACATAGGAGCTTTGGACCTAGTTTATATTAATCATTTTTTGTAATCTCTTCTTGTAAGATGAATTGGAAATTGTTAAATATTATTCAACTTTCATTTAGTACCATGAGCTATTGAACAATCATCACTACGTGACATCCCGATGTTTTCCGCCATCGGTTGGGGTGTTACATAGTGGTTTGTTTCTGTGGTGCTAGTTTGTGAACCGGTTTGGGCGCGGGTTTGAATCCCGGCCCAAACATTTATTTTTTTGGCATTTAAATTCACAACTAACATGTTATTTTATGTATACGGTATGATTATACGTGTCCAAAATCGTCACAAAACATTATTAGATCATACTAGAAGGGTATAATATGGCGTTTTATTGATCGAATAACAAAACGTACATAATTTAAGAAATACGAAATGTTAAAATAAATACGAAAAGTGACGGATGTCACATTTAAGTTATCTTTTAACTTTGCTCGTTTTGTGTTGGAGGAGGAGATTAATCAGTCCAAACCTGCCAAGGAACAGTCTCGGTCTCGCTATGTTCCCAGGCAGGGGTCAAGCCCAGGGATGTACGTCAAGAAGGAGCCGGGTTGTTAATAAGATGTCATTCAAGGAATGCTTTTTCAGGGTCGGAGGCGGTAGGATGGTAAATGTTGACGATAAGGTGCAAGCGTTTGATCATTTGCATGGTAGGGCGATTACGGTCGGTTGATTCTTTTTATGTTCTTCAAAATATCAAGTGTATTTTGAAAGACATGAAGTTATCTGAGGTAGATTTAGGTATTTCGGGGTATGACGATTATGGTTGAGTTTGATTCTAAGGAACATGCTTTAATGGCAAGGGATGAACTGGTGGGTAGGCTGGACTTCTTTCATTCTCCTAAAATTTGGGAAGGGGAACCAGTTCCATATGATCGCATAGCATGGATTAAGGTTGTTGGGGAGCCTTTGTGTGTTACTGAAGTTTCTGTCTAAATGACATTAGGAGTTTGTTTGGTACGATTATCAAGCCGGCACGTGTAGAGGATAATGTTTGCGATGTTTTCTGGTCCTTACATTGGAATTCTAGTAGATCATGGTAACCGGATTGAGGAAGATGCTTTCATGAGATGGAAAGGTACCACATTTAAAGTTTCGGGTGTGGGAGGAAGTTAAAGATTGGATTGGTGATTTCATGATTGAGCCATCGATGATAGTGTCAAGATGGAGGAGGATGGACCGAATGTATCTCTGGTCAGGCAATCGGAAGTTTTTTCGGTTATGGAACAGAATAGGAAAGAGGATAATTTGGAAACTGCAATTTCGGATGTTAATGCGGAATTTAATTCAGATTTTAATGGGGATAATTCTAATTTGAATGGGAATGGTATAGTCAAGATTGCTTCTCTGGAGTTAAGGAGGGAGAACTTTTAGGGAATAATATTATTTTTAAGACCCATAAAAGAAAGAAGTTTAAAACTTTTTTGGAACCAATGGGGTGGTGGTCCATTGGCAAAGGCAAAGCCTTTAAAAGACCTAGGTTGTGGAAGGTCTTGGGTTCAAGTCCCACAGACCACAGGATTTAAAAAAATTAACCTTTCAAAAAAAAAAAATTGGAAGTGGGCCTAACTTCTTCGGGTGAGTATACAAGTAGTAATGAAAGGCCATATAACGAGCCCAAGACAATTGATGAAGATCCTTTTGGGCTTGATCCGATTATTAATGCTATGGACCATAATGTGTTGAAGGTAAGAGGCTAGGTTCCTTTGACAACAAATAACTTTTTCCAAGCCCTTTTAGATGAGTCTGAGATACAAAGTCGAGAAGCTGAGAAGGTGTTAGAAAATGAAACTGGTAGTGATGTTGCTGGTAGATCGTCTTCGAATCAGGATCAAGAGATTAGTATCAACCAGAGGAGAAAGAAATTGAAAGTACGAAAGGCCTTGGTTCCAAACTGGGGGTTTAGCTCGATGGATTTGAGTTCATGATTAGGGATTCAATCCAAGGTCAAGGGGTACAAACAGGTTTGCAATGAATTTCTTAACTATTAATATTAGAGGGCTTGGGGTTGTCGGTAAGTCATCTTAGGTTAAGGGTTTGGTTGGTAAACATGGTGTTGAATTTTTAGCTATTCAAGAATCTATGATTTCGTCGGATAAGGCGTTTGATTTTGATAAAATTTGGGGATCAGGGGGATACGATTGCGACTTGGTGGGGTCTAGTGGTAAATTTGGGGGTTTGATAAATATATGGAATGTGAGGAAGTTTAAGAAGTGTTCTGTGGTGGAAGACAGGAATTTTTTAATTACTAAAGGGACTTTGGTTGAGGACGGGATGGTTTATAAATGTGGTCAATGTGTATGCTCCCCAAAAGGCAAACGAAAAAAGATTGTTATGGGAACGATTGAGAAATTTGATGCAGGGGGGATAATGTATGTGGATTTTACTCGGGGATTTTAACACGGTTAGATGGAAGGAGGAGCGGAAAAAATCTAAATTTCGTAAAGATATGGCGTTGGATTTTTAATTCATTTATAGATGAGGCTAATTTACAAGAATTTAAAATAAGCGGGAATAGATTCACTTTTATGTCGGGGGCGGGTTATGATGTGAAAATGAGCAAATTGATCGGGTTTTGGTTTGTCAAGATTTTTTTTGCTAGATGGACAGGTGCCTGTTTGAGAGCTCTTCCGTTGTGATTTGTCTGATCATTGCCCTCTTCTTTTAACTTTACATGATGTTAATTTTGGTCCAAAGCCGTTTAAGTGGTTCAATTCTTGGCTAGATAGAGATGGATGTGAAAATGTAATTAGGGCGCTTGGGAGAAAAGTAATGACTCGGGGCTCCAGATGTGGCGTTTCAAAGGAAGTTACTTGCTGTTAGGAGGGATTTGAAGGAGTGGTGGAATAAAGTGGGGAAAAAGAAGATGAAGATATTAATTTGCTTAAACAAGATATTGCGGAGTTAGAGAGGAGTATGGAGGAGCGGGGTCTTGAGGATGAGGAAATTTGGGTGTGGGAAGAGAGTAAAAAAGACCTGGAGAATTTATTGTAGTTTAAAAATCGGGATTTGAACCAAAAGGCGAGAGTTAATTGGGTTTTGTCGGGGGATGAGAATTCGGCTTTCTTTCATAGATGTATTAAAGGATGAAAGGCGTCTAATGCCATTCCGGGGTTGCTAGTTAATGGGGGTTGGGTCTCCAAGCTGTCTCTTGTTAAAAGAGAGGTGCTTGGTTTTTATAGAAATCTTTTTTAAAGAAAATTATTTGCATAGACCCAGTATTGTGTGCGATAATTTGAAACAGGTCCCGATGGTGAAGGTTGATGATTTGATAACGCCTTTTACTAAAGAAGAGATAAAAGAGGCTGCTTTTGATTGCGGTGCTGGCAAGGCGCCGGTTCCGGATGGTTTTAACTTCCGATTTATTATGCATTTTTGGAGTATTTTTGAGGAGGATTTTGTGAGGGTATTTGACGGTTTTTTTGAGTCGGGGACTATCAGCAAAGAATGCAGCACTTCGTTTATCACGTTAATTGCAAAAACTAAAGTGTCGGTGGGGTTACAAGATTACAGGCCGATAAATCTTATCGGAGTCATTAGCAAAATTATTTCCAAGTAATTGCAACGAGAATTAAAAAGGTGACTGGAAGGTGATTTCGAATTCTCAATCAGCTTTCATCAAGGAAAGATTTATTTTAGATGGGCCTTGAGTCCTTAACGAAATCATTGGATGGGTTAAGAAAAACAAAAAACAAGTTTTTTTTCTAAAAATTGATTTTGAAAAGGCTTATGATAACGTGAATTAGGAGTTTTTACTTTATATTATGAGTCAAATGGGGTTCCCCTCGAGATGGTGTATATGGGTTACAGGTATTTTCAATCGGCTAGATCAGCGGTGCTTGTTAATGGATCTCCTACTTTTGAGTTTCATGTCATAAGGGTATGAGACAAGGAGACCATTATCTCCTTTTTTATTTCTTATAGTTATGGAGGCTTTGGCTTGTATGATTTCTAAAGCGTGTAGAATTGGTGAATTCGAAGGGGTTAGAGTTTATAATGGAGGACCTATTGTTTCTCATATGTTGTACGCTGACGACGCTTTGATTTAGGGTAGTTAGAGTAAGGAAAATGTGGAGACTATTAACAGGTTATTAAAGGTGTTCCATTGTTGTTCGGGTTTAAAAATCAATCTCCATAAGTCAACGCTCTTTGGGATGGGGGTTGGTGATTCGGAGGTGGGGTTTATGTCGTCTTTATTGGGGTGTAAAGTTGGGGCATTGCCGCTCGATTATCTCGGTATTAAGGTTGGAACTAATATGAATTGGATTTCCAATTGGGATTCGGTTATGGATACTATTCCGAGTCGATTGAAGTCTTGGAAGGCTAAACTTTTATCTATAGGGAGTAGGTTAACTCTTATTAAATCGGTGTTGGTTAGTCTTCCGGTATACTATATGTCCCTATATAGGGCTCCTTTGACGGTCATTGGAAATATTGAGAAAATGATTCGCCATTTCTTATGGTCCGGAGGTAAAGATGGTAGAGGGGTGAATTGGGTTTCTTGGGAGGTGGTTACAAGGCTTAAAAAGGATGGTGGGTTGGGTATTACAAAAGTTGTTGATGTTAATACGGCCCTTTTGGCAAAACGGGCATGGCGTTTCAAAACTGAAACGGATGGGTTTTGGAAGAGTATTATTGAAGGCGTACATGGGGGTAGGAATAGGTGGGTTTTTTCTACCGATTAATAATGCCTATTCGGGATGTTGGAAAACTATTGTTAAATTTCTGGATGGTTTAGAAATTAATGGGCAATGTTTCAAGAGTTTACTAAGAGGAAAGATAGGGAATGGGGAGTCTATAAGATTCTGGAAAGATTTGTGGTGGGGATCGAGTGTTCTTATGGTTCGATGGCCTAGGCTTTATGATAAGGAGAGTGATAAAAATGCTCGTGTGGGGGATCGTCTAAATTTCTCGGGTGGAGTGGTTTCTATAGCTGAAGATTGGTCGATTGAAGCTACTTCGGTTGAGGCGATATCTGAACTACAAGATCTGGCTGGTTCTCTGTCTCGTATGCAGTTTACAGGGGGGTCCGATTGTTGGAGTTGGGGTTTTGACAGCAGCAAATATTTTTCGGTCGCTGCTGTCAAGTCTTGGCTTCGGTCAGATCCTTTTGTGCAGCAGAGTAAGAGGATACAATGGGAGAAGTGGCTTCCTATTAAAGTAAACATGTTCATTTGGCGAATGGAGTTAGACCCGATCGGATACTTTATGCCCTTTTTGCGCTGCAGAAGAGGAAACGACACTGCACTTGATGGTAAAATGCGGATTTGTTTTTGGCGTTTGGAGTAAGGTGTGAATTGGTGTAAGCTCTTCGGTTGGCAGGCGAATTCTATTGATGAATTGCTGCAACTAGACAATGCATTGTATCGGTCAAAAGTGGAAAGAAGGATTTTAAGGGGTATTATGTTTATTACTTGTTGGGAGATTTGGAATGAGAGAAATACGAAGGTTTTCCAGGAAGACACGCCAAGAGTTTGGAACATAGTCGCTCGTGTGAAGGCCCTCTTGTTTATTTGGTTTAAACATCGTGCTAGGTTTAAAAATATTGAATGGATTGAATAGGCGAAATACCCTATGTATATATTGTAAGGTGTTGTTTTTGGCGGTCTTCGTTTTGAAGACTTGTCGGTTCTAATGAAATTTACCGTTAAAATATATATATATATATATATATATTATATATATATATATATATATATATGCTTGTGCGTAGGTGCATGTGTCTGTGTGCGTGTGTTGCCAAGTCCCAATCGAAAATCAAATTGAATGCAAAATTATGACTAACTCCCACAATATTATTAGATGAAGAAAACTACTCAAAAAATTGGTATATATAACTAACCTAGCACGATATACTATAACTCGGTGTTCTAAAACTAGGTCTAGGATGCCAAATACTATCCGAGTAATCGCTACAAGGTATGGTGCTGAGGCAGCTTTATTCAACTTCGCTTAATACTCAGAGTAGATCAAATGCGGTCAACCACGAGCAAAATTGGATTTAGTCGGTTAACTTGGGAGGAGTTTGACTTAATAAAAAATAATTTTGTATCTACAGTATTAATGAATGAATATCATTTTTTAATGAATGAATATCAATTTTTGAAATACTTTAGTATTTGATCATGTATCGTTTTTGATTATTTTGATATTCATCTACTTTGTTATAAATATTAGTAAAATTATGATATGTGGCATATAAATTTACAATTTCTAAGTACATCCCGAGTACTCTTTCGCCTAAGTTGAGTTCTCGCAACTCCTCAATCAACCGACCTGTGAGTGCCTAACGACTTATGCAACCATGCTATAGCTAGGATTGTTCACACAATTATCCTAAAGTCATCCAAACCTAACTTGTTTAGGATGCTAGATAATTATCAAATCAACTAACTAGAACATTATAATTACACCTAATAATTAAATCGTCAGTGGCGGACCCAAGATTTTATTTTCTGGGGGGGGGGGGGGGGTTCGGGGGCTTTAACCGAACTTTTAAGGGGCGCCGTCAGGATTTTTTGCCTACAAATTACACTAAAAAATATTTTAAGTGGGTGCGCTCGCCCCCTTTGAATGTACACAGGCCCGTCCATGTAAATCCTAGGCACATTTAATTATTCATAATTATCCACTCCTAAACCACTACACGTTGATGGTTCTATGATTCCTAACATGTTGTACGTATGTAAGCACAAGTAGGTATAAGGAAAGAGGTCCAAAGGCACATGATGTGATGATAAAGTGTCTTCCCTCTATCATAGAAATAGAGGTTCAAATTGCCTATACAAGTGTAGTATAGAAGTATATTGGAGTATGTTAGTTTCTGGTGAACAAAAAGTACCAAGAAAAGTGGTATAGAAAGAGATGGCCATATACTTTGTATTAATAGTTGCAAGTCAATATCAATGGGTACAATGCACATGCATCTTCTAATTTCTATCCCCATCTCAATCAATTTAGTTGTGATGTTACCGATTTATTTATATTTGTGAACTTTTCATATGCCCTTTATGCGTGTGTGCGCGTTTAAGTGTGTGTGTGTGTGTGTTTTTTAATATATGTAAACATATATCGACGTACACTTTAGGCTGGTTTTGTAAGACCATTTTAAGGCTCAAAAACAGAAGTCCAAAAGATGAGAAGCCCACTACTGATTTTCCGTTGATGATGATGGATTCCCTGTTTGGGCCATTCTTAGGTAAGACCCAAAAGTAGAGTAAGAAAAAGCCCATTATTAAATATTCTTCCAAAGGCCCATACACTATTAAATGTTCATCGATTTCCAATTACTATGGTAGCACAGAAATTTCCACCTGATTAGGCCCATCTTTCTTTCCTCTATGATATGAGAAAACACTCCTCAGTGAGACAATGTAGTCAAGTCAATAACAGCCAGAGCAAAAAAGAATCGAGGAACCGAGGACGTTTCCAATACCGATAGCAGCTCATGCTGAAGTTTCTTTCATGGAATGGAACGGGACCTTGATGGAATTGGAATGTATATTTAAGAAGGAATTGGAATTCAAAAATTTACAGAAGGGATTCTACATTTCATTTTGATCCAGATTACATTCCATTCAGTGAAACGAACACACCTACATCCCAAATTAAATTCCAGTTCCCGTGCGAATTCCAGTTCCATTACATGCCACGGAACGAACATTACCTTTATTTTGCAACTTGATTTGTCAATTACATATCACACAATCACTTGTAAACGCTCTGCAAGCCCCCCCCCCCCCCCCCCCCCCCCCCCCCCCCCCTAAAAACTTATGACTTAATTAAAACAAACTGCAAAGACGCTGTCAACTGAGAAAATCTCATATGTATTAATTCAAATGATAATAATCTTTATATAATTGGGAGTTTTATTACACACTTGCCCGATTACGCCACATTAACTGTATTCTCATACAACTGCTACAGGGCTCAAGCCAGGCTTTGACGTCAAACTAGCCGCATAATCCCGAGCCCATAGGTCATAATGTACAATTTCTTCTAGTGAAGGCGCGGTCACCAACTCGGATTGATGCTTCTCACATGTTAGCTCGACGACTTTAAATATGTCCAAGTACTTAATCCTGGATAATAGCAGTAATCAAGAATTCATATATTGTTCTTTTCAATACCTAACGGAAATTATAAAACGTTATTTAAACAATTACTTACTTTTCGTCGATGAACATCTCAACCGCTTTCTCATTAGCGGCACTAAGAACTCCTCCGGTCATCGTGCCACCAGCTCGCCCAGCAGCGTAAGCCAAATCCATCGATGGGTATTTCACATTATCCGGTGCTTTGAATGTTAATGATCCCAGCCTGCATAACATTTATTAATAAAAAAATATATATTTATTAATCATTAATCATAAATTCAAGTTTTTTGTAATGATTCATATACTTGCAAAGATCGAGACGAGCCATGTAATTTCAGAGCAGGGTACTCTATCGGGCCAAGATAACGTGTACAGAATAGGCAAACGCATGTCGGGCCAACCTAATTGGGCCAGGACCGAAGAGTCCTGCCAAAAGTGAATAAAACCGAAATGAATTAATCTAACTGGCCTTCGCAAAAGTCAAGTTATGACATGAAAAGCAAAAGGATATGATAGAAATTTTACCGATGTCTCAACCATGGAGTGTATGATTGATTGAGGGTGAATAACGATTTCAATGTTATCATAATCTGATCCGTAAAGATAATGAGCTTCAATAACTTCAAGACCCTTGTTGAAAAGCGTGGCTGAATCCACCGTGATTTTTTTACCCATGCTCCAGTTAGGATGCTTTAATGCGTCGGCTACTTTAACATCTTTTAGTTTTTCAACCGGTAAATCCCTATGGTAGCGAAAGAAAAAACCGAAGTCTTATAAAAAAATATATTATTTACCAAAAACAGGTAAACGGGTGGCTATTTATGAAGTTAAGAACTTAAATGAATCATGATATTGATACCTAAATGCACCGCCAGATGCGGTTAAGATTATACGCCTAAGAGCACCTTCAGGAAAGCCTTGAATACACTGAAAAACCGAAACAAGAGTATTATTATTATTTTCTTCAGCTATCACTAATCTCTTGATCTTGGTTTTAAAAAGCGCAAATTGCACAAAAGCGACGAGGTTTAAAACCAAGGCGCAAAAGCGGTGGGCTTTTCGTACGTGAGGCGCAAGACGATTATATAATTTTTTTTATATATCATATAGGCTTTTCTTGCGCTTTTTGTACACTGCGCGCCTTGAGTGACATAAGGCACATGGGTTTGCGCCTCAGGTCGCCTTGCGCTTAAGCGCACCTGAGGCGTGCTTTTTAAAAATCTAGCTCTTGATGGACGGTTTTATGTAGTTGGATTACCTGGAATATAGCAGAATGCTCTGAATCGGCAGGAAGAATCTTTACGTTATGTTTATGAGCAAGAGGAAGGACAAACGGGCCACCAGCGATCAGGGTTTCTTTATTAGCTAACGCTATGTTTTTCCCTGCTTCAATGGCAGCAACCGTGGGCTATGAACAAGAATTCAAACAATCATTTCACTATCTATCGGTTTTGAGATGGAAACCAAAAATATTCTAAAAAAATATAAGTAAAATCATCAAATGGAATCACGAGTCAAGAATATAAAAAAATATACCTTCAAACCAGCACAACCAACTATGCCTGTGACTACAGTGACACAATCAGGATGGCGGGCAACCTAAGATTAGAGTAAAAACGCGTATAGTATGAAAATGAAATCATTACAAAATGATGAGAAAAATTAAAAACGTTAAAAATTGACGATACTGACCTCAATGATACCTTCCTCCCCGGGAATGATTTCAGGCATGTAATCAGCTTCAGCTAAAGCTTCTTTAAGCTCACCGACTAAAGATTCGTCCCTAATAGAAACTAACTGAGGTTTGAATGCCTTTATCTACATGACAAGACAAGGAAACTGTGACTACTTGACAAATAATTAAAATACCACTCTATATTCACAAACAGCAAAATAGGCATATCTTAACATGAAAAGTTTTCAACAAGAATGTCTGGATTATTATTAAAAATTTGTGTCCATTTGCATAATCCTATGATGTTCCAAGTTCTATTTGATAAGGGGTTGATACTCAAATGACCAACTCATATATGGATCGGTGGGAATGCAAAAGATCACTCGGAGGGGGGGGGGGGGGGGGGTATATATTCTTGTTCATTCCACAGTAAAAACCAAACCAAGTTACATCTAGATAACGGGTAAGGGAACAACAAGCTGCGCAGCTATCCCTTTTTGAATCACTCTTTTGAATCTGAAGTCTTTTCTTGACTTAATAACGAAAGCATGATTCGTATGCATAAAAATTCTTGAGTTCTATACATAAGCAAGAGTTGTCACCGACTCACGCAACTTATTAGTTGTCGCGTTAATTTTTTTTTTATCGTCCTGTTAAATTTCTTACTTGTCACTTGTCATTTTGATGACATATCATTAAAATTCCGTATAAAATCAACTCTCAAGTAACGTTTTCATCATTCATTCACTTTCATATAAAATTTTCTCCATTTATCTTTTCATGCTTTCGTAGGTTGGTTTGCGGCCCCTCCTCTCCGTCTTGGAGAGTAGGTGGTTTTCGCATTTTTTGTTGAATGAAGTTCACTTTAAAAAAAAAAAAAAAAAAAAAAAAAATCATGCTTCCGCCCTGTGTCACAATTGACTTTAAACTTGTATTCATTAGCACTATTCTTTTTCCACACTTAATGAGTTTCATTGTTTTAAAACCTATTATTATTATTATTATTATTATTGCACCTATAAACTAGAGTTCCAATAATAATCACCTGTTCAGCAAGCAGAGTAACATTTGACCCAGCAGCAAGTGCCACAACCCGAAACTTATCCGGGTTTTCAGCAACAATATCAAGCGTCTACATATCAATACCATCAACACATCAATTCATAAACTTATTATTCTTATTATTATTATTAATATTAATATTAATATTATTATTAACAAACATTTAATAAAATTCACCTGAGTCCCAATCGAACCAGTAGACCCAACAATCGAAATAGGTTTAGCACCATCCCATTTCTTACTCCCGGCTCCACAGCCGCCGTACCCGGCCACGCTGGCGGCGGCGCCGCCGAACACCGGACACCTTTTCCGACACTTACTTAAACGAATCTTTTCTTGTCTTAAAACAAAACCCACCTGAGAATAAGCGTATATTTGTATAAAGATTAGCTTAATTGTAAGATTATGGAAAGAAATTGGTAAATTAAGGAGGTACCTTGGAGATTAAGAAGATGGGTCTTGGGTTTGCAGGTGTCTTTGAAACTGATGGGATTGGTTTGTGTTGGAGAGAGAATATTCAAAGACATTTTGTTGGAGTTGCAAAAGATAAATAATATTCAGTCAGATGAATTGTGTGAAGATCGTTCATAGAAACAGAAAATAGGAGGAGCACATATAATATAAGCACCTCAAAATTGATGTTCGTTGGGTTATGGGTGGTGGCCGATTATTTTTTATTATATTAGTCACTACATTTAGAGGTGTACCTGAACTGAACTTTTAGTGAACAGTTTATGAACTGTTTGATGGGAAATTTTGTTTGTGTTTCGTTCGTTTAATGTGTTTGTTTATGTTCATCGTTTATGATCATTCAAATACTTCAAGTATAAAATGTGAACTTAGCTTTTTGAGACACTACTTTATTATGTTTACCAATATTATGGTAAATAGTAAGTATGTTTAGATACTTAGGTTATAATTTTGGGTGGAATCTACTTAGTATATGTGAATTCGTTGTTATTCGAAAGTTAATATATGTTCGTTTGTGTTTGTTCGGTTGTTCCCGTTCACGAATACTTGCTTGTGTTTGTTTGTGTTCATGAATGTACGTTTGTATTTGTGTGCGTTCATGAACAAAATTAACAAATGAACACAAATATGACCATTTTCTTAACAAATGAACGCAAGTTGAAAATTTAGATCGTCGTATATTTTCAAACCTCGACTTTAAGAAGATTATTTTCTTCTTAAACTCTGAACTATTTCAAACATCCATGTCACACTCTACTTTTGTATAAAAAAAAAATGCAGTATAAAATAATTGTATGTGTGTGGTCCTCAACTCCTCATTGCTTAAGTCCGGAGAGGTCAGATGCACTGAACCAGATCACTTTACGTCATCAATTCTAACGCAGTTGGTCTGGTTTGTGCATTTGATCACTATGTTATACAAATATACAATAGTTGATACAGAGGAGGATGTTGTACGCATCATTCCATAAGATTGTTGAAATCTAGACAAATAGTTGTATATTTTAGATATGTTCTCTTAGTTGTATCCTTGGTGTAAAAATTAACTTTGTAGGTGAGTTTATTATCTTTTGATTTTTATTTTCATTGATATTATTTTCTTTCTAAAAAAAATAACTATGTTGCATCGGTATTATCACGAGCGTAAGAAAATTCAACTAAAAAGCATGTTGTATGTTTTTTTGGGGTAATTTGTTTGATACCAACTACCTTACGGTGAAGTGGTATAAAGGCTTAATGATAGAAGACTCACAGCTGAAAGGATATGTGTTCAATTCTTGAGAGCGCCGGGTTTTACCAATTATTCCATTGTCGTGCTTTCGAACGGTTGGATAGTCGGGTTTTCCCTGGAACTGTTGAACTTGGTGAAACCAGGAGCTCCCTTACATGTCAAGCTATGCCGGGTGAAAGGGTCCTGATTTGACTGAGTAGGGACTCCGAAGGGAGTTCTTAATGAATTTCGTTGGCCGTTAAAAATTTTTTGTTTTTTTTAAAGGTGTAGTTCAATGGTGAAATCCTAGTCCTAACAACCCCCGGGCCACAAGTTCAAGTCATCCACACGCCGGGCCCTTTCAAACTTAATGGGTATGATTTTTCAATGTACGAGATTCGAACATGTGACCAACTCCAGGCAGAAACCCTCTAAAGAGGTAAACCCTTTCATTTAAAACCATCTGGGCTGGAGATCATTAAAAAAAACAAATTGTTTTGATAAAAAAATGTATTATATCAAGAATATTTAATAATAAATTTATTAATGCAAATTATAAATTGAAGTCAAGAGAGATGATTGATCAAAAAAACGTGTAACGTTATTCACGTGGGAATGTGGGATTTAATGATTAATTTCCATTTTGCCATTCCATCAATTTAAAAACTGTCTCCATTAAATTTTTCATCATCCATTTCTTTTGCTAAAACCTGGTTTTTATAATGAAACTTATACGTAATATAAAGTATAATATAATGACGTTTGTACACAACATAGTATCAATTAACAGTAAAACCTTCGTTGATATTTTAGTTAGAATATTTTTAACTACAACAACCACTCAAGTTTCAAATTATTTAACTTTTTTTCATTGACCAAGTCTAACGTACATATCATCTAAAATCCTATTTCTAATTCTATACACTTTGTGTCTTTGTCCACTATGAACGGATATCTTTACAGCATACTTTGATACAGTCAGATTAATCAATTATAAATATATTACAAATATAAAACAATATTAAAACTAAGAAATGTGTAGTAAGAGCATTCACAATAGACCAAAATGCAACAAATTCATTTGCGGTAGTGTGCAAATCAGTACTGACGGACCAAAATTTCATTTCGAACATACAAAAAATGACATTTCTGATAATCTTCCATAATTACTTCAAAAATAGTTATATAACTTTTAATTATAATTGTAACAACAATTTTATATAAAAAAAATAGTTATAACATATTTATATTCTATCATATTTTTTTTAATCTATTTTTAGACGTTGACCACTATAACCTTTGGTTATGTTACTTCTATAAATATTTATCATTTTATTTAGTATGCATGTATATAAAATATATAAAAACTTAAAAAGTAAATGAGAGGTAATACACTAAGGCTACATTGTGTAGTGGCGTGAAAAGGGGATGTGGAGCCTTTTCACGCCAGCCTACCATCTCGTATCCAGTGTGAAACGGGGCATGGGGCACACACGACGCCATGACGGAGATTTCCACCGGAGGAGGCAAAACCTGCCGGTTGACATGAAGGACTTTGATTGTGCCAATTAATTCAAAGCGTCATTGACTGTTTGACAACGGTAGGTAAAACATAACTATTATTTTTTTTATATAAATTAGCAACCCCCCCCCCCCACCCCCTAACACTAGGCGGTTGAACTCACCAAAATCGAGTATGAGTTTCGTGGCCACGATGAGTTTCCTCACGTATCGGCGTGGTAAATTATCCGGGCGACCTTTGATTAGGTTTATTATGTTTTTACTTTTTAGATTAGGTTTGTTTATTTTTAATGTAATGTTTATTATGTTTTTAATGTAATGTTATTATATAAAAAATATTATGTGTTTTTAATTAATTTAATTTTAATTTAAAACAAAAAAAATAATAAATCAGGGTGACGTGGGGCCCACCCAACGACCGTTCATGCTACCACCACCTCGTGCAACTTTGGTTTTAAATAGTAGGTGAGGTGAATTCACATGTCAATCTATGTCCCCTAAAAAATATGACACATCGTGTAGTCTAATACTCAATTGAACATTTTTTTTTTTCAAACAGAACTATACTAGTATACTCAATTGAACAGTTTGCAAGTTTACTGATGATGTGAAAAGAAAAAAAACTAGATCACCAACCGTTCATAGAATTAGCACATCATGGCCATATCATTAAATGTCATTAACTTCTATGGTGGACAAACTCTTTTTTTTTCTTTCTTTTAAATAGCCGTGGACAAACTCGTGTAATACATTTATTTATTTATACAATTATCATTGGGTCTCACTTTTCAAATATCATATGTTATTTTGTTATATAAATGATTTTATATAAATTCGTGTGAGCATCGCAAACAATTTAAAAACACAGAAGAATAAAGATGCATACTTTGGTGTCCTTAAAGAATATCATCTCGTTATCGCATTTGAATCGTAGGTGCTTTGAGAATGGTCAAACAGTCAAACTTTGTTATCATATTGTTATGTTAATCAAAGTATATTTTGTTTTCTCAGAGTTTATATATATTAGTCAAAGTTGGAGAGTTAAATAAGATGTTGCGGATGAAAAGTGGTGTTTTTATAAACTTGTAAATTTTATCATATGTTATTATCTTTTTATGATTCTTAAAGTCATAATAATAAGTATTTAGAATTCAGATATTCGAAACACTGCTTACTGCCCTCATGTTCTCACATTATTATATTTCATCTTTATTTAAAAAAAAAAATTAATTTGTAATTATTGTTAAGAGCGAACATATGTTGACTATCTAAAGAGACCATTGTATATATTTTGATACAAATAAGTGATGCTATTCTGACTTCGATGACGAAAAATAAATATATAAAAGAAACATGATCATGTAGTCAAAAGAGTGCTACACATTAGAATATGGACAATGCTATATTCTCCTAAAAGATATAAGATATATATTTTTTTAACAAATAAAGAATATTTTAAAAATTAAATCCCCAATTGAAGCACTTGTTCATTGATCGGTATAATCTAAAAGCGATTAACCGGTAAAGTGAGAGGCAAGATCAATTGTTTTCGTTCGTTTTATTCGGTTCACTTAAAATTGTTTAATACATTTATGCTTGATACATTGCATAGTAATTAGTAACCGAACCAATGGCTCTCAATATGCATGATTGGTCTTGTAAAATCATAAGACGAGGCAAGTAAAATAGAAAATATGAATGTAAAATGGGTATAGATTCCTATACAAAAGACATTTTTTTTGTTCAAAGTGTGAGAAGTCTATTTAGTCACTGTGTTCTAAATTTTGGCTGCGATGTTTTTGATTCCTTTTTCATTTTATTATATTGAAAAACACCAAACGTAACAATTTAAAACACAATCAAATGTATTCTAGATATGAAATTTAAACACACTGATTACTTTCTTCGTATGGTGTTTTAGATTGCATGTCGAGAATACATTAATTAGTGTTTTAAATTGTTAAGTTTTGTGTTTTTTTATATAATACTATGCCAAAAGCATATAAAACATTATGCCTAAAATTTAAAATACAATAATTATATAGACTTGTCACATTTTGTACGAATAATGTCATCTGTATAGGAACCACACCCTGTATAATGTAAATGTTTTTTTAGGTAATTAGATATTTAGACCGTAAGACTATCTCCAATGCAAAAGGCGCCCTTAGACGCCCTTAGCTGCCTATAGACGCGTTAAAGAGAGTCTAAGAAGATTATATATACTTTTTTGCCTTCCTTTTCTCTTGCGGATTCTCAAATTATGCTTTAAAACTGTCAGCTAATTACAAAATAACAATTAATGTTTCATATGCGTTTGGAGTATCTATAGGACTTGCAAAAACCTAGAGAGAGAGGATTAATATTTTACTATTACCTAGTGAGTTAGTGATCGTTTCTTTCCAAGAGATTCTTGTTTGGTGACAAAATATTTGCTTGAAACGTGTAGGTTATGAGACAATATAAATATGTACTAGTGGGTTTACTCGTGCGTTATCACGAATTCATAAATGGGTTGCAATACAACATTATGATACTTAGGTTTTTGCCGTAAGTTACGCAAAAAGAATAGAAATACGCACACTATGTTTTAACAAGTATTCATAGAAAGAAAAGAAAAGAAAAGAAATGTGCATCGCCATTTACAACTGATTGCAGTTCACTACAAAAACCATGTACTCATTATTGAACAAATCTTAATAAACTAAAGGCATGTTACTGTAACAGACCAATATGAACATAAACATCACTCTTGTGTAAGTTGTCCAGTCATTGCATATCTACATAACCGTGTCATCGAAGACACCTTGCTAAATGATAAAGTTCATTTACATAACAAAAGCATGTAGTATAATATGGTATTGTATAAACTATCATATGAAGGTCATTGTCCATTTAGAAATTAAAAGTTGTGATTTGTAGGTTTGTAATAGACTTGCCCAACTTGACCAAACAGCTAAACAATTGCCCAATGTAGTCAGTTAGCCGAACCATCCCGTCAACTTTGCCGCTGGGTAGACGCATATATATGAAAAGGGTTTATAATATAAGTATTATTATGGCAAAGTTTTAAAATTCATACAAGTTTAGCGGAGATAAGATTATTCATTGTGATAACATAAATTATTATATTTCATCGCCATTATATGAAATTTGTTAAAAAAATATTGTTATCCCGTGTGTTTATTTAGTTTGGGTGAGTTCCATTTTCATATAAAAGTTAACTATCTTTTAGAGGCATTTAAGGAAGAAAAGTGGCAAAATTTAGAAAATTGTAAATAAACCCTTGGTACACCAATTTTAACTTTGGACAATTTGGACATATTTGCCAATGCCTCCTCCTTTATAATGTAGTATAGATTATAGATTATAGATAGTATGTAATTAAAACCAAATAATGTCATAGAAAATTTCAATGAATACAAATAATAGCAATAATTTAAATATATAAGAAAACATATATTTTTAAAACCAATAAAGTATGTAAGTAAATGCATTATTTATGTGAAAGATGTTAATATTTTTCATACACCATATAATTCCACTTTAAAAACATTTTTCTTAAAACATGACGTGTGGGTTATGTGGCACAAGTCCGTATATACTACAACCGAAAACTATCCTTCTAAATAAACATGAAATTGTGGTGGATATCATCGCGGAGGTGAAATTGTGTAGTTTTTGTGGTACAAACATAGACATAAGGATATTATAGATATAGATTAATGGTATTGAAGGTTATGATAAAAGAATATGCATAAGTAGGTTTTGCATGAAGGGTAGAAAGGAAAAAAATACATGACATTTGGGTTTTAGGCAAAATGGAATTTATTAATCCTACCTTTTTGCAGTTGGCCTATAATAATCCCACCTGAATTTATTCTTCCCACCAGTCCCACCTTTCAGACATTTTGCTCTCAATGCACCCCCCGTTAACTCACACTAACGCCGTTAGCTGAAATCCACAATTCTAGGCGATTATTCACCGGACTTGAAAGAGCGAATCGAGACGAAGATATTGGTATGTTCAATTGCAGAAATAAGCACGATTCGATGGTTTAATCGTCGGTTCTAGTCATCCCATCCGAGGAGAAACTGATTGATCCTATTTCATTCAAAAGGGTAAAAGAGACATTATCACATAAAACGGCTTACAGTGGATTAAATCTATAATAACTTGTAAGATAGTAAAACTGATTGATCCTATTTCATTCAATAGGTTTACAATATATAGAGATAAACTCGACTTGTGGGCTCGATACTAAACCCTAGATACTATATTCCAATACTCCCCGCAGTCAAAGCGGTAGAACATCGGACACTCAGACTGGAAAACAATAAGAACAAGAAAACATAAAGGATATAACAATAAAAATAAAAAGACTTGTCTCGATCTCGGTTCATGACTTGTCGATCCAAAATTCTGCAATCTTCTTGACTTTGCAAAAAAATTATCTGTACTCTTCAATACTTGACTTTAGTTCGGTCCACGACTTCCCCCTGTTTGGTTTTGTTTCTTTAGTTCCCATAATGATAAACATGATTTGTTAGATCCCACTCCCAATAAAGTGGTAGTTCCATGTTTTTCGGCCATGACGATACAAAAAATAAAAAAAAAAGGTTGGTGGAAAGAAATAGATAAGAAGCAATCACGAAAGAAAAGGATATAAGAAGCAAATAGACACCCGTCGACCCCAGTCGTGTGGCGGTGTGTCATGTCACACCCTCAAATTCCACATGCAGGGTTTTACCGCGAGCCGCGTGACAAACCAGGATCCAAGTCAACGGTCACAATAAACAACTATATGAAAGATACGTAAACTCAAAACATAACCTTAATATCTGACAACTGTAGCGGAAGCAACATCAATTACAAAAACCAAGTGACAACATGTTCCAAAAAGGTTATTGATGTGTTGTGAAACGCGCCTTGTTAATATGTTAATTATGTATAGTTTTGAGTCTTTTATTGTGTGCTTTTAGTCGGTTTTAGTTATTTATTAGTGCGCATTTGTTTTGTAGGTGTTCGTGAATAATGAGCTCAAAACAAAAGAATTTTAATCGAGACACAAACACTTGAGAGCAGATATTCATAGATGTTGGGGCGTAGACGAGAAATTTTGGTTGAGCGAAGAACACCCAAGTTGAATAATAATAATAATAATGGAAAATGGATTTAAATACTCCAAACTATCACTCGTTGGCGGATAATACTCCCAACTATCACTTTGGCCATTATCACTCCAAACTTTCAACTTATTTTCCATTATCACTCCCGGACTAACAGGCAGTTAACGACGTTATCCTACGTGGCATTTTTTATGACGTGGCAGTATGACATGGCAATATTTGTTAATAACTAAACCTTTTCCCTTACATTAAAATCTTAAGTCTTCCCCCAAAATTAAACTCTAGATTTTTAAAATGAAACCCTAGAACGATTGAAGGACCTATACTCGATTCAACAACAATTCGACTGAAGAACAACCACTTCAACTATGACATCCGTCACTTTTCTTTAATAATAATAATAATAATAATAATATAAATAAAAAAATTCAGATTTTGTATGGATACATTTTTTTTTATCTAAAACCAACCCAAACCAAACCATAACCAAACCCCTTTTTCGGCCCAAAGACCTGAGCCCAAGACCAACACAGGCCCACTATTCCAGCCCACTTTTCCTTCCTCTTTATCTGTTATCAAAAAAATAAAATGTTTTGTTCCACCCGGGTCTCGAACCCGAGTCACCACACACATACACACGCGCCTTAACCAGCTGGACCACACACTTCAGTTGGTTTTAATCCAACTTAAATTTTATATAAGGTCAATAAAGTCTGTTCCTTTCTCCTTCCCTTTGAGCTGTTACGCGAGACAGCAGCAGAAGTTCTTTTTTTTATTTTTTTTTCTTTCCTTTCTTCTTTTTGCTTCACCTTTGACCAATCAATCATATAATTTTGGTATAATTACAAGATTATCGTCTCTCTCTGACTCAAATACACGTCAATTAGCCATCAATCATTGACCAATTTAAAACCCATACGCGTATGACTTAAAACGGGGTCAACTTTCCAATTAACCCAACCCATTGATCCCCACTATAAATTGATCACCTACAATCATTCACAACTCGCTCACACCTCTCTCTCAACCTCCAATTGTTTCTGAAACACACTGATTTTTGTATCTTCGTTCGTTGTTGACTTTTGGTTTGACCAAGCAAACGAACACGTAACAGACCTGTAAGTCTAAAATTTTATATGGGTTTTGATCATCGGCGAGCACACATCAAAAGCCCTAAGATCAATCGGGCTATTGATGTGTGTAACAGATTATTGCTAGAACTAGGGTTCATATGAAATTGGGGATAAAGCAGATTCATGTTTATATACCTTTAAAACTGAGATGAATCACAACCACAGGCCTAGGCCAAGTGGTTGTGACCTTGGTTTGATTCAGAGGGGAACCGGGTTCGAGTCCCGGCACAGACCCCTTTTTGTTCTTTTCTTTTCTTTTCTTTTTAAACAACAATTATATATATATATATATATATTAAACCTTTTAATCTTTTAAATTCATTTTAAAATATCAAAACTATTTTATAAATTCTAAAAAAATTATATTTGTTTAATCTGAGATAAAAGTTTTATTTATAATTTTTATTTTTCAGAAATTCATTTATTTAGTATTTATAATAATTAAATCATTTTTATACTATTATATTTATAAAAATCCATTTATATATCAAAACAATTTTATTAAATTCTCCAAAAATTATCCTGACTTTTTATAAGGATAAACTTTACTGAAATAATTTTTAATTCAGTAAAATCATTTATTTTATATTTTTAATCAATTTTTGTTAGATTTAATCATAATTAAATCATAATAAATTCAATTTTCATTGTTTTTGCACCAAAATTTTACACAATTTATTTTTATATATTTAGAACAGAAACATGATTTTTAAAATAGAAATTCTTTAATTTTAGTATTTTTGAATATTAAAGTTAAGTTTTGGCAATTTGTAATAAATAGATTTAAAAATCTATTTTAAAGGAAATAATTTTGCAAAAATTATTTTTATACTTTAAACACAATATTGTGGCCATTTTAAGTTTAAATTTCATAAAAAGATCTTTGGTTATTTATTTACTAAATTTCTCTCAATTGTCGAATATTTTTAATAATAATCAAACAAACATTTATCCCCAAATTCGAAGCCCTAGAAATACATGCATCCTAGAGTTATTTCACTTACACATTATCAATTACTTTAGGTTGATACTTTGAGATAGTTCCAACACATATTTCGCTGTCCAAGTTCAATTACAAGTTATTACGTGAACAGTGAGTATTTCCTATCCCCTTTTTGCTTTTATTCATTTTTGGGGTGTTACATGTACACTATTACAATTTCAAATACAAGTTTACATTTTCACAATACAATTCTAGTACTATGTGCATTGCTTACAACGTGCTTTATGCTTAGACAATACATGTGGATTACATTTGTACTTAGTGAAATCATTAACATGGTACAAGCCGACCTTAACATTGGATAGCGCTATTTGGATTGACAACCCGCCTAGATTGATTCTCCCCCTTTTTTCATCGGAGAATCCGTGGCCAGTGTTAAGTTATCATCCATTTATTGGTTGAGTACACTACAGTTCATACAGTACATTATACAGTCACAGGGTTGATTTCGCTCATTTGTATGATACATAGTTTACATATTTGCACTGTAGCTTGCACTTGAATTGTATAACTTTTTAACCTACTATATATATCAAATCTAGGAATGCTCACCAACATTTCATATGTTGACCAAACCTATTTTTGTACATGTTTCAGGTGCAGTTTGATCTAGTGCTTTAGCAAGAGACATTTAATGTTTTATTTCAATTCAGTTATTTCAATATTTACATTTCATTTAGACAATGTAATTTCCATTTCCATGTAAAACAATTTTGGATTATTCAATAATATTTACATTTTAGTACCATGAGCTTTTGAACAATCGTCACTACGTGGCACCTCGATGATTCCGCCATCGGTTGGGGTGTTACAGATTGGTATCAGAGCCATGGTTATAGGGAACTAGGTTATTAGATAAAAAGGCCTAGACTATAACCGAATTTCAACTTTCATGCATTATATTTCCTGAATTACCCTACCCCTCATTTCTCCCTACTTTCCTCCTCCTATCTTTCCCTTCTTCCCTCTCTCTATTCTTCTTATCTTTCATTATGGTGCATAGAGATGGTGTCCTACAAAGAGTGGAAAGCTTACATCATCATGGAATGGGAACAATACCTTTTATGAAGACACTCTTAGATATAATATCTACTCTTATTGTTACTCCTTCGAAGTTGTTGAACTTTAATGAGTGTGATAAGGACACGTGCAATCTGGAAGGGTGGATGCCTGTACACTGGGTTTTCTGGCATAGGCAAGCATAGCGCATAAATCCATTTACGGACCTGTTATGCTTACCTGGGGATTCCTGGAGTGAGTGTCCACTTATAGGCTAAAGCATGTCTTCTTTGATCACCATTGGGTTCAATTCCTTTGAAAAGTCAACGTTCTTGTTGGGCTTTACAGCTAGACAAGGGTACTCCAAGCATTTTATGCAAGCTTTTTCAATAATACCCTCTCGTTTCATATACAATACTTTGCATAGCATGATTGCTTACAAGATCACAACTTCATAATCATCTGTACGATTATACACTTACATTTTCTAATCTCATGATTATTATTTGACTACCTCATAGATGTCTGCTCGCCGCATGCTCCGTGATGCCAGCCAACGCCCTGTTCGTGCTTCGGGACGACGTTCTGATCGTCGCCTCGCATCTTTAGTCGCCGAACAAATTGCTGCAGTGATCCCAAACCTTGTCAGTGAGATAACCCAGAATAGTAACAGTGCCAACACAGGGAGTACGACTCAATTTCGGTGCACTTTCAAACACTTTAACTCCTGCAACCCCACAAAATTCACTGGTGAGGAGGGTGCTACTGGCCTCCTCCAATGGTTTGAAAGCATGGAGAGTACTTTTGTGAACAGTGAATGTCCTGATGAACTCCGCGTTCGCTATGCTACCAGTGTTCTTCAAAAGGGAGCGTTAACCTGGTGGAATGGCGAAAAACGCAATCGAGGAGCTGATGTTGCTTTATCTTTATCTTGGACTGAAGTTAAGGAACTCATGATCGCCAAATTTTGCCCTAGGAACGAAATCAGGAAGCTGGAGGAAGAGTTCCATGGACTGAAACAAGACAGTGGTGAGAATCTTGCGTATAATACCCGATATCACGAACTTAGCATACTGGTTCCACACATGGTCACCCCAGTCTCTCGAGCAATCGAAAAATATATCGAGGGATTACCTGACCTGATTCAAGACGTTGTCACTGGAGGCAAAGCCACTACGGTAGAAGAAACCATCCAACTTGCAGCCACATTAACAGACAAACACGTAAGGAAAGGAAACTTGGTTAGGAAGGGCACCAAGACACCTACTGAGAAAACCACCAATGTTGTCGAACAACCTAAGATTGTTTTAGCAAAAGTCGCCACTACTGCTTCGAACTCTAAGAAACGAATGGGCGATAATCAGAACCATGCTGTTGTTGATCCGGTGGCTCAGCCTCCTATCAAGAAAGCCTACACGGGAATCCATCCTCAATGCAACACCTGCAAATATCATCATCCTGCAAATCTTCCATGCCGTCAATGCACTAGATGTGGAAGGTTTGGACACTTTGTTTCCACTTGTCGAGTAATGGTTGGAACACAGAGTAATCATCAAACAGCTGTCCAGGGACCACTACAGATTACTAACGGTCGGGCATGTTATCATTGTAGAGACCCTAACCACTTGCTACCCCAATGTCCCAAATTGAACAATATAAACCTGGTGGCACATGGACAAGCTTTCAATATCGATATCAACGAAGCAGATGATCAGGATGACGTTAATCCCACTGGTTAAGCCATGGATGAAATTTTCCAAGACTCGAGAAATCCAATACCCGTGTTTTCATTTTCTTGATTCTATTTTCATTTTGTATCCAATTTTGTCGCACTCATTAGCATACAACATCTAGAAATTTCCTTGCGTATTATTGTGTATTAACACAGATTGGAAATTTATTATATTTATCATACAAGACTCTATCTTGCATTTATTTGAAACGTTTGGACTTAATACTTGATCTTACAGATACTTTTCTAAGAAAACATCATTGGTTATTACATGAAACTAGATTTTTTTTTTCTCTTAATTTGACTACGCATTAAACACCTAATTATTCATGATACTCGTAAACATTTAATTATTCATGATAACACTTACACTTAATGGTTGTAGTACTTACAAACTTGCTTGCATAAACATGCTATCAATTTACAATCTATGTGAATAATAATTGCTGCACTTAATAGAGGTCATCATGCCTTTTTTCAACAGTCGGGAGAGGCCCTACAACCTACTCCACGACTGGTAGAGGCTATTGAACATACTCAACGATTGGTAGAGGTCGCTATGCCTTTTCAAACAGTCGGGAGAGGCCCTACAACCTACTCCACGGCTGGTGGAGACTATCGAACCTGCTCAACAATCGGTGGGGTCATAGAAGAACACAAAACCCTAATGTAAGGTAAATTGATGATTCCGGTCCGGAACGAAATCATGAATTTACAGGTGCGTTAGGGTAGTGTGAAATTCTATTAGAGTTTTTGGAAAGGCGTTCAGTACGTTTTCAAGGTATCAAAGGTGTGGTGGGTTAGCTGCGGTACACCCTGTATACAAGCACTAATGATGCATTGAAAGTGAGATTGGAAGTCGGACCAGGAACAAACTCTGCTTATTTGGTAGTCTATTTAGTCTTTCTGTAGATAATCAACACGTACATATATGTTAGGATTCCTAAAACTTGATATTTAGTACTAGATTCTTATTCTCCTTATTATTCGAGACGAACCTAACCTAATCCTTAACTCACATCTATCAAACCTCTTACCCAAATCATTCGAGTTTTCTAAACCACTGCTACCTTAATTTCTACCCAAGCATCCCTAACCGTATGTCTCAAATAACTTCGGGACGAAGTTTCTAAAAGTAGGGGATGCTATGACATCCGTCACTTTTCTTTAATAATAATAATAATAATAATAATAATATAAATAAAAAAATTCAGATTTTGTATGGATACATTTTTTTTTATCTAAAACCAACCCAAACCAAACCATAACCAAACCCCTTTTTCGGCCCAAAGACCTGAGCCCAAGACCAACACAGGCCCACTATTCCAGCCCACTTTTCCTTCCTCTTTATCTGTTATCAAAAAAATAAAATGTTTTGTTCCACCCGGGTCTCGAACCCGAGTCACCACACACATACACACGCGCCTTAACCAGCTGGACCACACACTTCAGTTGGTTTTAATCCAACTTAAATTTTATATAAGGTCAATAAAGTCTGTTCCTTTCTCCTTCCCTTTGAGCTGTTACGCGAGACAGCAGCAGAAGTTCTTTTTTTTATTTTTTTTTTCTTTCCTTTCTTCTTTTTGCTTCACCTTTGACCAATCAATCATATAATTTTGGTATAATTACAAGATTATCGTCTCTCTCTGACTCAAATACACGTCAATTAGCCATCAATCATTGACCAATTTAAAACCCATACGCGTATGACTTAAAACGGGGTCAACTTTCCAATTAACCCAACCCATTGATCCCCACTATAAATTGATCACCTACAATCATTCACAACTCGCTCACACCTCTCTCTCAACCTCCAATTGTTTCTGAAACACACTGATTTTTGTATCTTCGTTCGTTGTTGACTTTTGGTTTGACCAAGCAAACGAACACGTAACAGACCTGTAAGTCTAAAATTTTATATGGGTTTTGATCATCGGCGAGCACACATCAAAAGCCCTAAGATCAATCGGGCTATTGATGTGTGTAACAGATTATTGCTAGAACTAGGGTTCATATGAAATTGGGGATAAAGCAGATTCATGTTTATATACCTTTAAAACTGAGATGAATCACAACCACAGGCCTAGGCCAAGTGGTTGTGACCTTGGTTTGATTCAGAGGGGAACCGGGTTCGAGTCCCGGCACAGACCCCTTTTTGTTCTTTTCTTTTCTTTTCTTTTTAAACAACAATTATATATATATATATTAAACCTTTTAATCTTTTAAATTCATTTTAAAATATCAAAACTATTTTATAAATTCTAAAAAAATTATATTTGTTTAATCTGAGATAAAAGTTTTATTTATAATTTTTATTTTTCAGAAATTCATTTATTTAGTATTTATAATAATTAAATCATTTTTATACTATTATATTTATAAAAATCCATTTATATATCAAAACAATTTTATTAAATTCTCCAAAAATTATCCTGACTTTTTATAAGGATAAACTTTACTGAAATAATTTTTAATTCAGTAAAATCATTTATTTTATATTTTTAATCAATTTTTGTTAGATTTAATCATAATTAA
This sequence comes from Ambrosia x helenae, assembly GCA_030844895.1. NCBI lineage: Eukaryota > Viridiplantae > Streptophyta > Magnoliopsida > Asterales > Asteraceae > Ambrosia > Ambrosia x helenae. Next base: position 10,547,692 of record CM061233.1, read on the forward strand.
ATCATAATAAATTCAATTTTCATTGTTTTTGCACCAAAATTTTACACAATTTATTTTTATATATTTAGAACAGAAACATGATTTTTAAAATAGAAATTCTTTAATTTTAGTATTTTTGAATATTAAAGTTAAGTTTTGGCAATTTGTAATAAATAGATTTAAAAATCTATTTTAAAGGAAATAATTTTGCAAAAATTATTTTTATACTTTAAACACAATATTGTGGCCATTTTAAGTTTAAATTTCATAAAAAGATCTTTGGTTATTTATTTACTAAATTTCTCTCAATTGTCGAATATTTTTAATAATAATCAAACAAACATTTATCCCCAAATTCGAAGCCCTAGAAATACATGCATCCTAGAGTTATTTCACTTACACATTATCAATTACTTTAGGTTGATACTTTGAGATAGTTCCAACACATATTTCGCTGTCCAAGTTCAATTACAAGTTATTACGTGAACAGTGAGTATTTCCTATCCCCTTTTTGCTTTTATTCATTTTTGGGGTGTTACATGTACACTATTACAATTTCAAATACAAGTTTACATTTTCACAATACAATTCTAGTACTATGTGCATTGCTTACAACGTGCTTTATGCTTAGACAATACATGTGGATTACATTTGTACTTAGTGAAATCATTAACATGGTACAAGCCGACCTTAACATTGGATAGCGCTATTTGGATTGACAACCCGCCTAGATTGATTCTCCCCCTTTTTTCATCGGAGAATCCGTGGCCAGTGTTAAGTTATCATCCATTTATTGGTTGAGTACACTACAGTTCATACAGTACATTATACAGTCACAGGGTTGATTTCGCTCATTTGTATGATACATAGTTTACATATTTGCACTGTAGCTTGCACTTGAATTGTATAACTTTTTAACCTACTATATATATCAAATCTAGGAATGCTCACCAACATTTCATATGTTGACCAAACCTATTTTTGTACATGTTTCAGGTGCAGTTTGATCTAGTGCTTTAGCAAGAGACATTTAATGTTTTATTTCAATTCAGTTATTTCAATATTTACATTTCATTTAGACAATGTAATTTCCATTTCCATGTAAAACAATTTTGGATTATTCAATAATATTTACATTTTAGTACCATGAGCTTTTGAACAATCGTCACTACGTGGCACCTCGATGATTCCGCCATCGGTTGGGGACACGAACGAACATCAATCATGAGGTCGTCTTCTACTTCGAACTCGATTGGAACGAGAAGCCCTAAGTTTAAAGTTGATTTGGAAGGGAACATCTATTGCCACCATGACATTGTTGCAGTACTTCGAGTTGCTGGAGTAAAGAGTGTTCGAAAAGGTGAACAATTTTATGGTTGCTCGTATTGGCCGGTTAGTACCCACCCTTATTCAATGTTTCTTTTTTGTATGAACAATTATTTACTTAAAAATTTGTAATTTGAATAGAAATTCGACTGTAAATTCTTCATGTGGAAAGAGGATGTTGATAGAATGTTTAAAGAACAAGCAAATGGTAGAAGCAAGACTGTGATATCAGATAGTTATGAAGCTTTGAAGATTCAGAACTTGGAATTACAAAAAGATTTGTAACAGAGACTACAAATGGAAGAAGAAGACAAATGTTTTTAGTGTGTTGATAATAATTGCAATTTGTATGTACTTGTCCAAGTAGGTAGTTAGTTTCGTTTGGTAACTTTGAGATGAATGAAATGTTTTGTAGATCAATTTGCATGATGTAAATTGATTATGTGATATGAATGAAATGTTATTTACATCAATTTGCATGATGTTTGAGTAAATTTGCAGCCCATGAACTAGGAACCAAATTGACCCATTTGCAGAAGCTGATGTTTGAGTGAATTTGTACACAACAGCCTACCAAACAAACAACCTACCAAACGAAATTCACACAACAACCTACCCAACTAATTTGACCCATTTGCAGAAGATGTTTGAATGAAATTGACCCATTTGCAAACTGAACCTAACCTGTTTATACAGTCCATTACCAAGCAAACTGAACCTAACCAACTCATTGTCTGACCTAGATCCAATTACTTCATTCACCACTTGTTCAAATATTGCATTCTCTTCATTGTCTGACTCAGATGCAAAGACCTCCTCATCATCATCTTCACTTGATTCAGATCCAAATACCTTCTTGTAATCACTGTCTCTACTATTATCACTTTCAGATTCAGATTCAGATCCAAATACCTCCTTATCACTTTCAAGCCCCTCTTTATCACTTTCAAAGACTTATGTACCCTCCTTTCCTAGTTCAAATACTTCAGCATCATCTTTTCCTAATTCAGCAACTTCTTTTCCTAATTCAACAACTTCTTCTGCATCAGTTTTTTCTAATTCAACCACTACTTCAGCATCATCTTTTCCTAGTTCAAACACTTTAGCTAACAGATCTAATTTGGAAGTATCAACTTTAATTGGCTTTGATGGTGAGTATGGTGTTAATCTAGAAGCAGAAGCTTTGGTTCTCCTGCCCTCAAACACAGGACTCATTGTTGACTCAATGTTAAGCTGGGGAGGTGGTTCTGTATTGGGTTAGGCTACAGTGATGGGTTGGGCTACAGTGACGGGTTGGTCTGCAATGTTGGGCTGGGCTTTAGTGGAGGGTTGGTCTACAAACTTGGGTTAGGCTATAAACTTGGGTTGGGCTTTAGTGGTGACTTGGACCTTGTCTAGGGTTGATGTTGGGTTGCTACAATACTTCAATGTTGCTTTACTCAAGGGTCCAACTTGAACAAATACTTCAATAAATGCCTTAGAACTAGTTTGTACCTTAATTTCATGGCATCCAACATCCTTGTCGTTCATCAATTGCTTCAATAATCCGTCTTCGGGATCAAGGCAATACATGTCAAAATCCTTAGATTCGTAGCACCCTGTTTCCATTACATAATCCACGGGCTCAAAGAATGAGACATGGTCTGGATCTATACGATACATCTTCCATTCACCACCAATATACTTCAACGGACCTAACCCTACATCAAAGCCCCCACCGTAATACACCTTGAAGGCGATTTCATCCATTGAAAGGTTCGATTGTGAAGAAATGAGTGTTTGATTGTTTGTTTGTGAAGTGATTAAGGTTCGATTGTGAAGAAATCGTGTGAGAGTGAGAGTGCGAATGAGAATGAGACTAATGTGTAAATTAGGGTTTAAGTATTTTTTTTCCACGTAAGCAATGCCACGTCACATTCTGTTAGCCACGTCAGCTTAAAACTAATGGTGTTAAGTCCGGGAGTGATAATGGAAAATAAGTTGAAAGTTTGGAGTGCTAATGGCCAAAGTGATAGTTGGGAGTATTATCCGCCAACGAGTGATAGTTGGGAGTATTTAAATCCATTTTCCCTAATAATAATAAATTGACATTGGCCCAAGGCCCAACTTGTAGGAAAAAAAAACGAAGGGTGGAATATTTTTTTTAAAAGAGATCGCATAAGGAACTAGGTTTGATAATTAATTCTTTTGGGAGGCAGACACAATTGGAAGAATTGTGACATCCGTCCCCTTTCACTCTTATCGTTTTACAACGTTAGCCCCACTTGTATTCAAGAATTTTCATTTTTAGCTCTTTTATAAAAAAAACAAAAACTCTTTAATTATAAAAGAAATTAACAGTTGGGGATATTTATTTAGTTATCTATTTAAAACTTTTCATCTAAATCCAAAATCATATTTATATATTTTCAAGTTAGATATATGTTTCTAACGGTGAGGATAACTATTGAAAATTGTTATTGTTATTATAAACTAAAATATGAATCTTGATAATTATTACGTAGTGTTGTTGACTGTATCAAATGAAATTGATAATAGATTAAACTAGATGAAAAGTTTTGTCATCATTCAAAAATTAAATCGCATAATGAATTTGAAACGAGTTTAAAACAAGAAGTTTTGTAATAGATTAAACAATTCGATATTAAACAAAATCTTGAATTAATTTTGGTAAACTATATTCATTAAGAGCGATATTATAATATGGATGAATATGAAAGGTTTTTTTTATAACTGCTCCGGTATATACGTCGTCATTTACTCGGGGCATTTACCGGCTATCAATGTCATTTAGTTCTACACATTTATTGCTATAAAACATTCCTTAGCAAAGTGCAATCATGGACCAAATTAGAGAGTTTTTCCTCATTTCGAAACCGATCTCAGTTCATTTATATATCCCGCAAAATAAAACCTACCACCATTGGTCAAACTATAATTGTCGCCTTTTCACTCAAGCAAACCACCTTCGCTACAACACTGTTACGAAACTCAAAGAAACTCACTAACTTTACAAGTTGATCTTTACATCGCGTTTCCCACTCGACTCAACAAATCGACTCCATTTGACCCACTGAGTCGAGACCGAACCCATCTCAAAATACCATGTTTCATACCTACTCGCTGCAAAGCATTGGCACACACTTTCGATCCTCTTCATGTGCGGCAATCTTGCAAGCAAAAAAAAAATCCAAATTCCTTAAGAGTCGAACAACTTGCGTTCATACTCGTTCAAGAAAATGCATTATGGTTAGTTTCCTTCATCATAAATATGGTAATAATCTGAATCCCAATTCTTGTTTTCTTCGTTTTAGAACTCCAACGATTAAAAGAAGCCATTGTTTGAAATATAAATTATTTTTAGAAAATAATTTAGTATTTTTAATTCTGGATTGAAACTTCATTAAACTGTCTATACTCGTGGAGGCAGGTTTTGTTGTTGTTATCAAACAAAAGTCTTGGTCTATATTTTAGCATAGTCATTAATTTAATGGTTTTAAGGATATGTTATATTTTAGTTAAATATATTGGAATAATGAAAGATGCACAAATATATATTGTTTTGGAAAACTTAATTATCCAACGATCTGATACATTTTGAAAGCTTTGAAAATGAACCCATGAAAGTTTTTTTTAAAAACTTATTTTAAAGGACAATCTAAAGCCTTTGAATAAATATTGACGTACAAAACATGTGAACCGAATGGATTAATTCACCAAAATAATTCTTGCTACTTATCTCAAATAAACTATCTTTAGGTTGTTATTCGTCTTCGCAAAAGCACTATAGCATTTGGAAAATTCCATCATGCGTGATCAAGCGTTTCCTAACATTTATTCTAATACACGGTTCTTTATGGTTTTGCTACGCGACTAAGGTGACCACTAAATTACTACGCCGAAAGGTGAGTATATCTTTCCCCTTTTTACTGTTTTACTACTTTGGGGTGACTCATGTACCTATATATTAATCAAGTTTCAATTTCTTATACTTAATGTAATTCTCATGTGTGTTTGCTTTATGTTAATTGGTGCGTCTATGACTTGTCAAAATCATTAGCCGCTGGGCGGCCTAGCTTTTCAATGAATAGTACTATGGTATACCCCCTTGAGACTCTGTTGAGAGAATCTTGGTCATTGTCTTGTTAATTCATTATTCAGTTGGTTAGTCATGTGTTAGTCATTATTCTTAGGTTTGGTTTTGAACGGATATTACTTATTACATAATTGCAAATGGTACCGCACATGAATTGCTAAACACTTTTCCTACTATATTTATTCAAATAGGGTATGCTCACCAATACAATTTTTTTTGTATTGACAAAATTATTTTGTACATGTTTCAGGTTATTTTGAGATGCATTCTTTAAGCTTTCGGAATTATATTTAGATTTTGACTTATTGTATTTCAGTTTAGTTGCCATTTAGAGCCATTGTATTTCTTTTCAATGTAATAAACTATTTAATCAATGTATCAATATTTACACTTTTAGTCCATGAGCTATTGAACAATCGTCACTACGTGACACCTCGATGTTTCCGCCATCGGTTGGGGTGTTACAGATTGGTATCAGAGCCATGGTTATAGGGAATTAGGTTATTAGAATGCCTTTTAGCCTAGTCTATAACTAAGCTTAGATTCACGAGTCCTCTCGTGTATATTTCTCTTATTTCTTATATTTTCTTTCAAGATATTTTCGCTATGACTTTTTTTTTCGTTATTCTTTCGGTATCTTGTTTGGAAAAGAAGACACTCGTATTTCACAAACGAAACGATATCATCAAGATAGGAGTGACATCCATACCTTGGTGATTAGTTCCACTCCTCTATATGTTATTTATCTTAAGAATATACCTTTGAGATAGGAGTGACATCCACACCTCAAAGAGTATTTCCTTCAAAAAGAAACTTAACCACTAAGCTGGGGGTGATATCCTTAACTTAGTGATTGGTTTCATTCCTCAATTGTTTTCAATTTTGAAATACATCTTTGAGTTAGGAGTGAAATCCACATCTCAGGGATCTGTTTCTACATCTCGTTTTAAAAAGTCTCGCTAAAGGTTTTGAATTTTACCAGTGACGGGGTATGTGCAATCGGGAAAAATGACCATTCACTCATAGGTTCAAGTACGCTCCCCACAAGTCACTAATAATATTTCAATCTCTTTGGCTAGTCACCAGTTTCATTAGAAATATTTTCAGTATCACATTTTTGATATATTTTTCATTTGTTGTTTGAGACTCTTATCATAAATTTTTTTTTCTTTATAATGAAGTTATTATGTCTTTTGAGTTTTCTCTATTAATAGCTGTCGCTATTTGTGCATTTTTCCGTTTTTTATCATTGACTCTTGAGTTCTGTTTAACATTTGGATTTTAAGTTCCATCTCTTGATGTTTTATATACTCATTAATTATTCACTTTTGGATTTTTTTTTCATCATTACTAAAACTTCTATCCGCTTTAAAACTTACACTATTTTCATTTATGATTTGTGACTTCTACACTATTGTCGCATTGACTTTTATCATTCACGTCATTTCTAAATCTTGGTCTTTTGAAAACACATTCGATTTACACATACTTCATGAAAATGGTTTCATTTTGCGTTTTACAAACTTGTATTGCATATTTTAAAGGTCAAATGTAAACCTTTTGTTTTCATATGATGTATCCAGTATATGTTTTCGGGAGAAATTTGCAACTAATAATAAGCCTTATAACATTTTTTTTTTCAAACTCAACTTCTCGTAAACACATGAAAATGCATATTTACGAAAAATTTTCAAATGAACATGTTTTGAATCTAAGACACATTTTGATTTCTAAAAAGTTATTCTCATACATTACAACTATTCCTTCAACTATATCATAAAGTTCGAGTACACTACGAAAATTTACTTTTCACACTTGTACGCTTTCAGTCGCAAAACTTTTGGTTTAAACAATGGACATATCCTCTTGTCAAAATGTTGCTAAATGTCTTTCATCGTATAATGTATATATGTAAAATTACTAGATGTTAACTCACATGCCAGTAGGTTATACACCCGTTCCGTGCACATTCATTTGCCGTAAATTTCATTATTTTATTCTTGCACCATTTTTATTCATAGTTATTTCTAACACGTTATTTGTGATTATTTTCACATTGACTATTTGCATTAATTCAACTCGTTTACTTTCATTTTGTGCAATTGTGCGATTTACTCGATTTATGTTATACTATTCTTTCAGTCGGAAATTTTATGCTATACTTATATACTTACTTGAACGCATATTTGGTATGCATATTTTCTTTCTTGTTTTGAGCAAAACCCTGTTATACTTTACATTATTTTGTTCATCATCATGGCCAACGAACATACTAGTTGATAACTCGTATGAGATCTAAGCCGGTGCCCACGTACGACTCGGATTAGAGTATTTCTTCAATCCGAGGGGAACGGTGTAAACCTCAGGGTCTATCAATATGAGTGTTTAGAGCCAACGATGTGAACAAAAGTTACCGGTTAAGGGTGAACCCGAAAGGGAAGAACCTCTAACCATGTTTTATACTTACATGTTATTCTCTTTACGGTTATAGGGAAAACCCGAAAGGGAAGGACCTCTAACCATGTCATGATTAAACATTATTTCATTACAATAGATATTATATATTGGTTGCACGCATTTATTTCATGTTAGGATCATGGAAAAGCATAACACCCTAGTGTAAGGTAAATCGATGATTACGGTCCGGAACGCAATCATGGGTTTACAGGTACATGAGGGTGGTGTGTAATTCTATTTAGGCAATTGGTAGACAATCAGTACGAGTCCAAAGTATCGGGAGTGTGGTGGGTTAGCTGCGGTACACCCTATATATAAGCATAAACGATACTACGGGAGCAGACTAGGAGTCTGACCAAGAACCTACCCATTACTACCTTTTCAATAGATCGTTAATAGCTAGCATTTCAATAAGAACATTTTACATAAGCTTCAATTACATTTGTTGGAGCCTTCCTTGTTGACCACCTCTATAGAAAACCTTAAACCTTGTGTACTCTTACATTATTGATTATTTGGATACTTGCTGCATACCCTAATAAAGTTCAATCACAATATCTGCAATTTTCCCTTAACTACCTAAACCTTACTTATCCATTCTTTTACGACACTTTGCTTCTCACGGAAACCTCCACTTAAAAGGAATTTCGAGACGAAATTCTCTAAAGTAGGGGAGACTGTGACATCTGTCCCCTTTCACTCTTATCGTTTTACAACGTTAGCCCCACTTGTATTCAAGAATTTTCATTTTTAGCTCTTTTATAAAAAAAAACAAAAACTCTTTAATTATAAAAGAAATTAACAGTTGGGGATATTTATTTAGTTATCTATTTAAAACTTTTCATCTAAATCCAAAATCATATTTATATATTTTCAAGTTAGATATATGTTTCTAACGGTGAGGATAACTATTGAAAATTGTTATTGTTATTATAAACTAAAATATGAATCTTGATAATTATTACGTAGTTTTGTTGACTATATCAAATGAAATTGATAATAGATTAAACTAGATGAAAAGTTTTGTCATCATTCAAAAATTAAATCGCATAATGAATTTGAAACGAGTTTAAAACAAGAAGTTTTGTAATAGATTAAACAATTCGATATTAAACAAAATCTTGAATTAATTTTGGTAAACTATATTCATTAAGAGCGATATTATAATATGGATGAATATGAAAGGTTTTTTTTATAACTGCTCCGGTATATACGTCGTCATTTACTCGGGGCATTTACCGGCTATCAATGTCATTTAGTTCTACACATTTATTGCTATAAAACATTCCTTAGCAAAGTGCAATCATGGACCAAATTAGAGAGTTTTTCCTCATTTCGAAACCGATCTCAGTTCATTTATATATCCCGCAAAATAAAACCTACCACCATTGGTCAAACTATAATTGTCGCCTTTTCACTCAAGCAAACCACCTTCGCTACAACACTGTTACGAAACCCAAAGAAACTCACTAACTTTACAAGTTGATCTTTACATCGCGTTTCCCACTCGACTCAACAAATCGACTCCATTTGACCCACTGAGTCGAGACCGAACCCATCTCAAAATACCATGTTTCATACCTACTCGCTGCAAAGCATTGGCACACACTTTCGATCCTCTTCATGTGCGGCAATCTTGCAAGCAAAAAAAAAAAATCCAAATTCCTTAAGAGTCGAACAACTTGCGTTCATACTCGTTCAAGAAAATGCATTATGGTTAGTTTCCTTCATCATAAATATGGTAATAATCTGAATCCCAATTCTTGTTTTCTTCGTTTTAGAACTCCAACGATTAAAAGAAGCCATTGTTTGAAATATAAATTATTTTTAGAAAATAATTTAGTATTTTTAATTCTGGATTGAAACTTCATTAAACTGTCTATACTCGTGGAGGCAGGTTTTGTTGTTGTTATCAAACAAAAGTCTTGGTCTATATTTTAGCATAGTCATTAATTTAATGGTTTTAAGGATATGTTATATTTTAGTTAAATATATTGGAATAATTAAAGATGCACAAATATATATTGTTTTGGAAAACTTAATTATCCAACGATCTGATACATTTTGAAAGCTTTGAAAATGAACCCATGAAAGTTTTTTTTAAAAACTTATTTTAAAGGACAATCTAAAGCCTTTGAATAAATATTGACGTACAAAACATGTGAACCGAATGGATTAATTCACCAAAATAATTCTTGCTACTTATCTCAAATAAACTATCTTTAGGTTGTTATTCGTCTTCGCAAAAGCACTATAGCATTTGGAAAATTCCATCATGCGTGATCAAGCGTTTCCTAACATTTATTCTAATACACGGTTCTTTATGGTTTTGCTACGCGACTAAGGTGACCACTAAATTACTACGCCGAAAGGTGAGTATATCTTTCCCCTTTTTACTGTTTTACTACTTTGGGGTGACTCATGTACCTATATATTAATCAAGTTTCAATTTCTTATACTTAATGTAATTCTCATGTGTGTTTGCTTTATGTTAATTGGTGTGTCTATGACTTGTCAAAATCATTAGCCGCTGGGCGGCCTAGCTTTTCAATGAATAGTACTATGGTATACCCCCTTGAGACTCTGTTGAGAGAATCTTGGTCATTGTCTTGTTAATTCATTATTCAGTTGGTTAGTCATGTGTTAGTCATTATTCTTAGGTTTGGTTTTGAACGGATATTACTTATTACATAATTGCAAATGGTACCGCACATGAATTGCTAAACACTTTTCCTACTATATTTATTTAAACAGGGTATGCTCACCAATACAATTTTTTTGTATTGACAAAATTATTTTGTACATGTTTCAGGTTATTTTGAGATGCATTCTTTAAGCTTTCGGAATTATATTTAGATTTTGACTTATTGTATTTCAGTTTAGTTGCCATTTAGAGCCATTGTATTTCTTTTCAATGTAATAAACTATTTAATCAATGTATCAATATTTACACTTTTAGTCCATGAGCTATTGAACAATCGTCACTACGTGACACCTCGATGTTTCCGCCATCGGTTGGGGTGTTACAAGAATGATAGATCGCACGACGAAGGTGATAGAGAGAAAAAAGCCACGATGATCAAGACGCAAGGCTAATTCTTTTGTGACTTCCTCTAAGCGAATGGTTCAATTAGGTTTTTCACTTTTTTTCTATTTATTTTCAGTATTGGATTATGTTTGGCTTGTAATGACAAACAACTAAAACATCATTGATGCATTAGTTAATTGAAACAATTGATTTGTGTTTTGAGTCCTTTCTTTACAACTTGTTCGGTTGATGACAAAACCTAGATTTGGGTTTGGTGACTAAAGAGGGTTGACTTGACACTTACAATTGGGTAGTTAATAGGGTTTGATGACAAGAAATTGTGCTATCAGTTAATTAACTAATTTCCAGAACTATGTCTATGTGGTTCCCAATCTATAAACTGAAAACTGTGTGAAACCTAGAACCTGAAGTTTAGAGGGAGTTACTTCTTTATTTTTATTGTTTTGTATTCGAATCACTTAATAAACTTTTTCAAGCACAACAACATTATACTTCATAAAATATTATTTTTTAATTAATTAGTTTAAGCGAGAAAATTGCTATTAACACTAACCACATACTCCTCGTGGTTCGACAACCCTACTCCCTATACTGTAGTTCTTGTAGCTAAGGAGTTGTTTTTAATATTGTTTTTGATTAGCACTCGACACGTGATCAATTATTTCAAAAACATGAAATTAAGTCCTAGACGCCATGCAGACACGTGCGCCTAGTCCGTGTAATGCTACCTTAGCGACCTGAGAAAAACATGCCAAAAAGACGTCAACATATAATGCTGGTGAGTTCACAGGTTTTTATAAAATGTTACCAAGTGTTACCAATTGTTACCAAGTCCAAAACCTGTCGATACTACGTCAAAGTGAAACCAAAGTATGCTAGCTTGGCGTATGTTTTTGTTACTACTACGATTGGAAAATCATTACTGGACGCGTTTAGCAAGTTTAGCATGTGTTTAAGCAGCCCAAATAGTGTTCAGCAAGTTTAGCATAGTTCGAGACAATATGCACCCGTCCGACCTCCAGTCGATGAGTGGGGCAGGTCACGCCCAATAGATCTATCCACATTTCTCCCGTTGTGCAACCCCGCACATTCATGGTTTCCCCCGGGACTTCCAAATATCGTATAGCAACTCAAAAGTAAACCATAGTATGACATATGTTCAAATATAAGTTTAGCGCATGTTTTCTCCCCCAAAAGCAAAACCAATAAAAGTGGGGCTGTGAAACTCACCTCAGGTTGTGTTCTTCAATTATAGAATAAAAGCTAAGTCCTCGATAATCCCAACTACCGGAGATCTATCATAAAAGTTCTCATAAGTGTTTTGACTAATAACCATAAGGTTATCTAGTCCCCGATTGTCCAGATCGTGACCAAGTATGTTTTGAAAACGTGTTTGACTGTTCAACCGACACACTAGACTGGCCCGACATCCCGTTGGTGACCCATTACATAAACTAATCAAGTATACATAGATTACACATAAGGTTCAAGCATAAAATACTTAGTTTGCATCACAAAACACATACTTGAGGTTACCGGGTCGAATCAACCCAAAATAACACTTGGTTCGACCCCAAGTGGCTTGGTTTGACCCCATGGAGCTTCATTCGACCCATTCACAAGTTAATACAACCTAATACATGTTCATTCAACCTTAACACATGTTCCTTCGACCTTAACATGTGTTAATTCGACCTAAATCATGTTCGTTCGACCAAAACAAGTTTAGTTCGTCCTGCTGCAGCCTGGTTCGACCCTAGAGAGTCTCCTTCGACCCTACGATGGGTCAAATGAGACCCTCCTTCAACCCAGTTTGCAGCATCACTTCTTAAGCGCACCAAATCGCATCAAAACAGTCCGAAAGCATCACGAAACATTATGAAACACAACAGTCAAGTATGAATAACATATCCCCATGAATCCCTACTAATTTTACTCCAAAATCAATCCATTTTAACACTTACCCAAAATGGCAAAAATTATGGAAACGTCGCATCATGCATGAAAACTTTACCCAATTTTGAAACTTTTCGAAATCCTTTCATAATCATCTCAAAATGCTCAGTTTGTTATGTTCATGAAAACCCCTATCCGTTTTATCAATAATAATAACATGCACTAAGCCCTAGGTTTATCAAAATCCCCAAAATAGACACAATATCATCATCTATCCAATTGTAACCTAGAACAATCATAAACCAACACCAATAGCGGCCCTAGATCATGTTTCTATCATTTGTACAGCAGTAAATCATTAAACAATACATAATATCACATAAACACAACTTAACACATGTTTATTGATATGAAAACTCATGTTTAATGATAGGGTTTTGTTTAGGAAGATGTTTGAAAGTTTTTTAATCATAAAAACAGCCTTAGAACAGATCTGGACATTTGGGGTTAGATGAAAACGAATCAAAATGCTTTAAAAAGGGTTTTGGATCAAGAACACACCTTAGATCTTTGATTAGATGATGTTTGTAGGTTAGATTATAAAAAACGAGAGCAAAAACTCCTTCCCCAGTGATTAAAATCGAAAGAGAGCGTTTAGAGGCGACTAGGGTTTATGAAATGATGAAAATGACAAAGTGTGGTATTTATACTAAAGCTTCATTCGATCCCTCACATGCGTCGAATGAGAATCCCCAAGGTCGAATGGCCTTTTTGGTTGTCCCACAAGCCTGGTTCGACCCCCTTAAGGTCGAACCAGTTGTGTGTTTTCCATATTTTCCAGTTTTGTTGTTTAAACGCGTTTTAGCACATCCTAAAACATGAACATGCAATCCTAACATATGTTAAGCATATAGAATCATGTTTACACCGTTGAAACACGTATTTGCACATTGTATCACATGTATGTATCAATCCACGTATAACACTTAATTCAACTTTATGTAATTTCACCAACAACGGGACTCGAGACTAGTGTGCACTCAAAATGACTCCCAATGATCCTCCAGATCATTGAACCTTGGACAATCCTAACCTGACCCGACTCAACTGACCCAGTTAAGTTCGTTTATATATGTTTTTCGCTAAGGTAGACTTATGTTTTATCAAAATGTTTAAGCTGAACATGCCGGGTGTCACATGTCAACATTGAGAGATGGCGAAAGCCGATGACTGGGGTCAGACGGCAATCGTCGAAAGAGAATTGAGATTCGTAGATCGAAGATAGATATCCGATCAAACCATGGCTCGATCGGCTAAGGTAAGCAATATAAGACCATGGTCCGACGTGAAGAGACAACAAGAAACAAAACCAACGACAACAGAAAGAGAAGCATCATTAGATGATGACGTGATCGTCAAAACTAAAGGAAATTTTGTTGGGGGTGCAAAAGTCAAAACTCATTAAAACAAAAGTAGAGATGGGGTAATTGGTCGATGGTTTATCCACAGATGGTGACGACAGAAGCCTTAATGAAAAATATAAATAACTAGGTTTGAGACTCGTGGGTACCCACGGTGCAAACCAAAGTAAATTAAAAAAAGGAGAAATGCCACACAAATGTAACCAAGTTTGCTTGGTGTTTTAATTAAGTCACTCAAACTTTTTTTGTCTCTCTAATGTTATTCAAGTTTCATTTATTGTTCTAATACTATGTAATTACCAGGTCATCAGGTCACCTTCTTTTTTTTTTTCCTTTTTTTTCTTTCATTTTAATGCTTATGTGAATATTATTTTTATTAGGTGGGTTTTATAAAATGAAGATTTCAAAAAAATATATATTATTTTAAATTTTACACATTTAAAAAATATTAAAACCTGACACATCATCACTTTAACCTGGAAGCCTGATAATTACATAGTATTGAAACAATAAATGAAACTTGAGTGACTTTAGAGAGACAAAAAAAGTTTGAGTGACTTAATTGGAACAGTTAACAAACTTGGTGACATTTCTACAAAGTTACCCGAAGAAAAAAATATCAGGCTAACCATTATTCTTAAGACTTTACATTATGGACACTCAACTTGAATAATACAAGTCTTAGTTTAATATTTTTTTTTTGGGTAACTTTGTAGAAATGTAACCAAGTTTGTTAACTGTTCCAATTAAGTCACTCAAACTTTTTTTGTCTCTCTAAAGTCACTCAAGTTTCATTTATTGTTTCAATACTATGTAATTATCAGGTTTCCAGGTTAAAGTGATGATGTGTTAGGTTTTAATATTTTTTAATAATTTTTTAAATGTGTAAAATTTAAAATAATATATATATTTTTTTTTGAAATCTTCATTTTATAAAACCCACCTAATAAAAATAATATTCACATAAGCATTAAAATGAAAGAAAAAAAAAGTAATATTTGTATTATTCAAGTTGAGTGTCCATAATGTAAAGTCTTAAGAATAATGGTTAGCCTGATATTTTTTTCTTATATAAACGTCATGTTTCAATGTTGCGTTGATATGATCTGAATATTAAAACTAATATATAACTATGGTTTTCATGTCAAAGTGGGTAATTTAGGTAACTTATAAATAACGATAACAACGAAAACCGATTACCTATTATGATCAGTACTCAACCAAAGTATAACATTAAACGAAACAACACAAAGGTATAAATACATTTTGTTTTTGTAAATTACCTTTATTGTATTTTTATTTTTAATGTAATTGTAATTAGGAGCTAACTTGTTTTACAGACCAATGGTCACGCACGGTTCAAACCAAACAAAAAACAAAAAAGTTCTAAAATAATATTTGTATTATTGAAGTTGAATGTACATAACCTCAATGAAGATAGGTAAAAAATTACATCAAAATTACTCACATTATTCATAAATCTTGAAAGACTTCTTTGTACACAATGTTTGATGTTTTGTTCGTCAGTTCACCATTTTCATCTACTATAACTATCTTCGGTCCATCTCGACTTCTGACTCTTGATAGTGCAACATACAACTGCCCGTGTGAAAAAACTGGATCCTTCAAATACAACCCAACCCTGGATAAGGATTGTCCTTGACTTTTGTTTATTGTCATTGCGAAAGAAACAACAAGTGGGAATTGCCTTCTGTTAAATTTAAAAGGAATTTTTTTATCCGAGGGGGATAAAGTAATTCTTGGAATAAAAGTTCGCATTCCAATGTTACTTCCTGAAATGATGTAACACCCCAACCGATGGCGGAATCATCGAGGTGCCACGTAGTGACGATTGTTCAAAAGCTCATGGTACTAAAATGTAAATATTTGATTATTGAATATTGTTTTACAATATGTGAAATTCAATACAATACAACGAAATAAAGATAATTGATTGATTTAATCTAAGTCCAAGGTCCTATGTGAAGCGTCAAGCAGCTTATCCTGAAACATGCACGAAAATAATTTTGTCAACATATGATGTTGGTGAGTACTACTTAGTTTTGTACATATAGTATAAGTTTAAAAGATAGTACAATTCATGTGTCTCACCAAGGCATTATGTAAACACGCAAGTAACCAAACAAGACAAAGATCAAATGTAAAGTTTGTACAATGAACTTGATAATGAGCACCTCAACACGTGTGAGTCTAAAAGAACACAAAGTTATGTCTAAATGAGCACCGTAACATAAGTTACGTCTATGTGTAAAGAGCACCATAACATAAGTTATGTCTAGATGTATGATTTTGTATGTAAGCTACGTTCATGTTCAAACATAAGCACAAAGATAATCAAGAAACGTATATGAATTGTAAATGGATAAAATGTATGTGTAAATGGATATGAAAGTTTTGTATACTTGTGCATGAATCACCCCAAAAGTTGTAAAAGCGAAAAAGGGGATAAGTAATACTCACCTTAGCAAGGTGGTAAGTCTTGTGTAATTGAATAAGTGAAATCTGACGTTGCCAAGTATCACCCTATGTATAATGTAACAAATAAGTCTAAGTCTATTTGGTTTATAAGTATTTTCTAGGGCTTCGAATTGAGGATAAGTATTCGTTTGATTAATGAATTAAACGTTTAATAAATGAAAGAAATTTGGTAAATAAATAAACAAAGGTCTTTTTGTAATATCAAATTGAAGATGGTCACAATATAAAGTTTTAAGTATGAAAATAATTTTTATAAAATTATTTTCTTGAAAATAGAATATTTAATCTATTTATTTCAATTTGTCAAAATATAACTTTTAATATCTAAAAATATTAAAATTAAAGAATTTTTGAATTAAAAATTGTATTTCTGTTCCAAATGAATAGAAATAATTTATGTAAAATTTTGGTATAAAAATATTGGAAAATGAATTTATTATGAATTATTTATGATTAAAAATAACAAAAATTGATTAAAAATATTAAATAAATGATTTTTCAGAATTAAAAATCATTTCAGAAAAGATTAATGTTATGAAAACTCAGAATAATTTTTGTGGAAATTTATATAATCGTTTTGGTATTTTTATAGAATTTTATAAATAAATTTGAATAAACTTGAATTATTTATAATATATGTTAAATAAATTATTTTTGAAAAACTAAAAATTGGACAGCAAAGTTTATCATTTGAATAACATAAGATAAATTTTGTAGAATTTATAAAATAGTTTTAGTATTTTAAAACGATTTTTAAAAGAATAGGGAAAATATAGGTATATGGATAATACACAAAAAAAAAGATGTTTATGGAGGGAGTCGAACTTGGGCCATAGGCCGGTTCGTTTCTTTGGGTGTAGGTCAGAACCAACTGATCTACATCAGTTTTGGTGCTAAGTTTGGTTTTTGAAAGGTATTTAACTTATATTACGCGTGAGTCATCTTCCCCAAATCAAATAAGAACCCTAACTTTCTTAATAATTCAGATTATCAAATGATAACCCCAGAAATCATGGGGTTATCAGTCGTGTAATAACAAGGAACAAAAACACAGCTTCGATTAGTTCATACCAGACGCGGAAGCCTTCAACTCGCGGGTCAACGAGAACAGTCAACCAAGCTCGATTACTTGCGTATTGATGAAAATTAGAACGATTTGAGGGTGAGCTTTTGATGTTCGGCGTTTTCAGAATGTGAAGATGTGTTCAATTTATAACCAAACTATAGAATGGTATGTTTTTAATGTTTGACTAAGCCCGGTCAAACTGAACCCAAATCAAGCTCGAAATTCTCGCAATTAGACGCGGATTAAGGTTTAATGCTTAATAATGAGTCAATGCAATAAAAGGATTGTCAATTATAGAGTCAAATTATTGGTCAAAGCAAGGAATAAGGATGGTGTTTTGGTCGCTGTTCACGTGAAGCAGCAGAAGGAAAGGAGAAGAGAGTTTGAATGGATTTAAATACTTATTGAGTTGGGATTAAATCAGATATGAGCCATAGCCTAGATGGTTGTGGCGTGTGGGTGCGTCTGAACTGACTCGGGTTCGATTCCCGGCTAGAGCCAAAGTTTTCTCTCTTTTTTTTTTAAATCAGATACAAGGGGAAAGGATTTGGGCCAGACTGATGGGCCAGCCTTGTTGGGCTGCAAGTGGGTTTGGACAAGAAATGGATACAACATTGGTTTGACTTGGATTTGGTCCAAAGTTTATAAAAATTTAAACTTTACATGCATTATTATTATTATTATTATTATTATTATTATTATTATTGTATAAAAAAAAAAAATATAATGAAAAAGTGACGGATGTCACAGCATCCCCTACTTTTAGAAACTTCGTCTCGAAGTTATTAGAAACATAGGGTTATGGATGTTTGGGTAAAAATTAAGGTAACTGTGGTTTGGGAAATTTGAATGATTTGGATATGAGGTTTGATAGGTGTGAGTTAAGGATTGGATTAAGTTCGTCTCGAATAATAAAGAGAATAAGAATCTAGTAAGACACTACACTTCAAGTTTTAGGACTCCTAAAATAATTGCATGAGTTGATTGACTATAGAAAGACTAAATGAACTACCAAGTAACTAGAGTTTGTTCCTGGTCCGACTTCCAGTCTCACTTTCAATGCATCATTAGTGTTTGTATACAGGGTGTACCGCAGCTAACCCACCACACCTTTGATACCTTGAAAACGTACTGGACGCCTACCAAAAACTCTAATAGAATTTCACACTACCCTAACGCACCTGTAAATTCATGATTACGTTCCGGACCGGAATCATCAATTTACCTTACATTAGGGTTTTGTGTCCTTCTATGATCCTAATCTAACACACATTAAAGCAAATAAGTTTCACAAAAAAGATGACACAACAAACACGTTGAGTTACAATGAGATGTTATCAATGAAATGAAGCCATGTAATAATGAGGTCAATTGCATTGGTTTGCAATGACTTGTAAGCATAACAGTATTTAAGTATGGGCTACCACTCGTCCGAGGAGCCCTTTAAATGAAATGTTTATCTGAGTTGCGTGGATAACACACACATGCAAGCAAGTTTGTAAGTACTACAACCATTAAGTGTAAGTGTTATCTTGGTGGCCTATAGAAATAGTTTACGAGTATCATGAATAATTAAATGTTCAATGGATAGTCAGATTAAGGGAAAAATTAAGTTTCATATATCAAACCATGATGTTTTTAGAAAAAACTCTGTAGGATCAAGTATCGAGTTTTTAGTAGTTTGGTTTTCATGGAAATCAAGTCCAAATGTTTCAATAAAATGTAAGGTAGAGTCTGAAGCTAATATGATTTAAAATAAACGTAACCGAATATGATAAATTTCCAATCTGCGTTCGTACACAATAGTATGCAAGAATTTTCTAAATGTTATATGCTTATGAGTATGACATAATTGGGTACAAAATGATAATAGGATCAAGAAAATGAAAACACGAGTATTGAATTCTCGAGTCTTAGGAAGATTTTATCCATGGCTTAACCAGTGGGATTAACGTCATCCTGACCGTCTGCTTCGTTGATATTGATATTGAAAGCTCGTCCGTGTGCCACCAGGTTTACATTATTCAATTTAGGGCATTGAGGTCGCATGTGGTTAGGGTCTCTACAATGATAACATGCCCGACCATTAGTAATCTGTAGTGGTTCCTGGGCAGCTGTTTGACGATTACCCTGTGTCCAATCTGTTACACGACAAGTAGTGACAAAGTGTCCAAACCTTCCACATCTAGTGCATTAACGGCATGGAAGATTTGCAGGGTGATGATACTTGCAAGTGTTGCATTGAGGATGGATTCCCGTGTAGGCTTTCTTGATAGGGGGTTGAGTCACAGGATCCACAACAGTCTGGTTCTGATTATCGCCCACTCGTTTCTTAGAGTTCGAAGCAGTAGTGGCGGCCTTTGCTAAAACAGTCTTAAATGGTTCAACTACATGGGTGGTTTTCTCAGTAGATGTCTTGGTGTCCTTCCTGGCCAAGTTTCCTTTCCTTACGTGTTTGTCTGTTAAAGTAGCTGCAAGCTGAATAGCTTCTTCTACCGTAACGGGTTTTCTACCAGTGACAGTATCTTGAATTAGATCAGGTAAACCCTCAATATACTTCTCAATTGCTCGGGATAGCGGGGTAACCATATGAGGAACAAGTAGGCTGAGTTCATGATATCTGGTAGTATACGCTAGGTTTTCTCCACTGTCTTGTTTCAGCTCATAAAATTCATCCTCTAACTTTTTGATTTCATTTCTAGGGCAAAACTTTGCAATCATCAACTCTTTAACTTCCTCCCAAGTCAGTGCTAAAGCAACTTCAGTGCCCCGGTTGCGTTTTTCGCCGTTCCACCAAGTTAATGCCTCTTTTTGAAGGACACTGGTGGCATAGCGAACGCGGAGTTCGTTAGGATACTCGCTGTTCACAAAGGTATTCTCCATGCTTTCGAACCACTGGAGAAGGCCAGTAGCACCCTCCACTCCAGTAAATTTTGTGGGGTTGCAGGAGTTAAAGTGCTTGAAAGTGCACCGAGATTGAGTCGTACTTCCTGTGTTGGCACTGTTACTATTCTGGGTTAACTCACTGACAAGGTTTGGGATTACAGCAGCAATTTGTTCAGCGACTAAGGATGCAAGGCGACGATCAGAACGTTGTCCAGAAGCACGAACAGTGCGTTGGCTGGCATCACGGAGCATGCGGCGAGCAGACATCTATGAGGTAGTCAATGAATAATCATGAGGTTAGAAAATGTAAGTGTATAACCGTACAGATGATTATGAAAGTATGAACTTGTAAGCAATATATGAGAATTATGATGTACAGAATATTGTATATGAAACGAGGGGGTATTATTGAAAAGCTTGCATAAGATGCTTAGAGTGCCCTTGTCTAGTTGTAAAGCCCAACAAGAACGTTGACTTTTCAAAGGAATTTAACCCAATGGTGATCAAAGAAGACATGCTTTAGCCTATAAGTGGACACTCACTCCAGGAATCCCCAGGTAAGCATAACAGGTCCGTAAATGGATTTATGCGCTATGCTTGCCTATGCCAGAAAACCCAGTGTACAGGCATCCACCCTTCCAAATTGCACGTGTCCTTATCACACTCATTAAAGTTCAACAACTTTGAAGGAGCAAAAATAAGAGTAGGCATTATGCCTAAGAGTGCCTTCATGAAAGTTACAGCTCCTGTTCCATGATGATGTAGTCTTTCCACTCCTTGTAGGACACCATCTCAATGCACCAGGATGAAAGATGAGGAGAAATGGAGAAGAAGAGAAGATAGAGGAAGAAAAGTAGAGGGAAATGAGGGATAGGGTAATTTAGGAAGTATAATGCATGGAAGTTGAAGTTCGGTTATAGTCTAGGCCTATTTCATCTAGTAACCTAGTTCCCTATAACCATGGCTCTGATACCAATCTGTAACACCTCAACCGATGGCGGAATCATCGAGGTGCCACGTAGTGACGATTGTTCAAAAGCTCATGGTACTAAAATGTAAATATTTGATTATTGAATATTGTTTTACAATATGTGAAATTCAATACAATACAACGAAATAAAGATAATTGATTGATTTAATCTAAGTCCAAGGTCCTATGTGAAGCGTCAAGCAACTTATCCTGAAACATGCACGAAAATAATTTTGTCAACATATGATGCTGGTGAGTACTACTTAGTTTTGTACATATAGTATAAGTTTAAAAGATAGTACAATTCATGTGTCTCACCAAGGCATTATGTAAACACGCAAGTAACCAAACAAGACAAAGATCAAATGTAAAGTTTGTACAATGAACTTGATAATGAGCACCTCAACACGTGTGAGTCTAAAAGAACACAAAGTTATGTCTAAATGAGCACCGTAACATAAGTTACGTCTATGTGTAAAGAGCACCATAACATAAGTTATGTCTAGATGTATGATTTTGTATGTAAGCTACGTTCATGTTCAAACATAAGCACAAAGATAATCAAGACACGTATATGAATTGTAAATGGATAAAATGTATGTGTAAATGGATATGAAAGTTTTGTATACTTGTGCATGAATCACCCCAAAAGTTGTAAAAGCGAAAAAGGGGATAAGTAATACTCACCTTAGCAAGGTGGTAAGTCTTGTGTAATTGAATAAGTGAAATCTGACGTTGCCAAGTATCACCCTATGTATAATGTAACAAATAAGTCTAAGTCTATTTGGTTTATAAGTATTTTCTAGGGCTTCGAATTGGGGATAAGTATTCGTTTGATTAATGAATTAAACGTTTAATAAATGAAAGAAATTTGGTAATAAATAAACAAAGGTCTTTTTGTAATATCAAATTGAAGATGGTCACAATATAAAGTTTTAAGTATGAAAATAATTTTTATAAAATTATTTTCTTGAAAATAGAATATTTAATCTATTTATTTCAATTTGTCAAAATATAACTTTTAATATCTAAAAATATTAAAATTGAAGAATTTTTGAATTAAAAATTGTATTTCTGTTCCAAATGAATAGAAATAATTTATGTAAAATTTTGGTATAAAAATATTGGAAAATGAATTTATTATGAATTATTTATGATTAAAAATAACAAAAATTGATTAAAAATATTAAATAAATGATTTTTTAGAATTAAAAATCATTTCAGAAAAGCTTAATGTTATGAAAACTCAGAATAATTTTTGTGGAAATTTATATAATCGTTTTGGTATTTTTATAGAATTTTATAAATAAAATTGAATAAACTTGAATTATTTATATTATATGATAAATAAATTATTTTTGAAAAACTAAAAATTGGACAGCAAAGTTTATCATTGGAATAACATAAGATAAATTTTGTAGAATTTATAATATAGTTTTAGTAATTTAAAACGATTTTTAAAAGAATAGGGAAAATATAAGTATATGGATAATACACAAAAAAAAAAGATGTTTATGGAGGGAGTCGAACCTGGGCCATAGGCCGGTTCGTTTCTTTGGGTGTAGGTCAGAACCAACTGATCTACATCAGTTTTGGTGCTAAGTTTGGTTTTTGAAAGGTATTTAACTTATATTACGCGTGAGTCATCTTCCCCAAATCAAATAAGAACCCTAACTTTCTTAATAATTCAGATTATCAAACGATAACCCCAGAAATCATGGGGTTATCAGTCGTGTAACAACAAGGAATAAAAACACAGCTTCGATTAGTTCATACCAGACGCAGAAGCCTTCAACTCGCGGGTCAACGAGTACAGTCAACCAAGCTCGATTACTTGCGTATTGATGAAAATTAGAACGATTTGAGGGTGAGCTTTTGATGTTCGGCGTTTTCAGAATGTGAAGATGTGTTCAATTTATAACCAAACTATAGAATGGTATGTTTTTAATGTTTGACTAAGCCCGGTCAAACTGAACCCAAATCAAGCTCGAAATTCTCGCAATTAGACGCGGATTAAGGTTTAATGCTTAATAATGAGTCAATGCAATAAAAGGATTGTCAATTATAGAGTCAAATTATTGGTCAAAGCAAGGAATAAGGAGGGTGTTTTGGTCGCTGTTCACGTGAAGCAGCAGAAGGAAAGGAGAAGAGAGTTTGAATGGATTTAAATACTTATTGAGTTGGGATTAAATCAGATATGAGCCATAGCCTAGATGGTTGTGGCGTGTGGGTGCGTCTGAACTGACTCGGGTTCGATTCCCGGCTAGAGCCAAAGTTTTCTCTTTTTTTTTTTAAATCAGATACAAGGGGAAAGGATTTGGGCCAGACTGATGGGCCGGCCTTGTTGGGCTGCAAGTGGGTTTGGACAAGAAATGGATACAACATTGGTTTGACTTGGATTTGGTCCAAAGTTTATAAAAATTTAAACTTTACATGCATTATTATTATTATTATTATTATTATTATTATTATTATTATTATTATTATTATTGTATAAAAAATAAAAATATAATGAAAAAGTGACGGATGTCACAAATGATTTTCGCTTCAATTACACGTTTTCTCATTTTAACAACTTGTAACCTTGTCCCATTACACAAACCGCTTTTCTGATCAATGTTTTTAAGTAACATTACGGGGACACCAACTTTCAAAACCAAACGATGGTTTGGTATTCCAGAAAACTTAAGACCATTCAGCACATCAGGAGAAACTAATCTTTCATCAACCTGTTTGTTAACATCTTCGGACTGGCAAACACTATCCGAACTTAGATACTCAAATTCGTCACCGGGAAAAATTGAAATAATATATCATTAATTTCATGAACAACTTCATTCTTCGGTGCCAATATAGCTCGATCTTGAAAATAAGTCAGAATGTGGATGGTATCCAAAAGTGACAGATACACAAAGACTATCAAATCAGAAACAGGATCCGAAGATTGAGAAATAAGTAAGTCATCAGGTATCAAAATAACATCTTGATCATCACTTATTGTATCGACCTTTCCTTCTCCTATATCCAGAAGCCAAGATGCAAACTTTTTAGTTTGCTCAATATCAGAATTGCAGCTTCCTGAAAGCAACCCCATATTTTTTGTTAATTCTAAAACAGTGCATTTGTGCCCAATGTATGATGAACTTAAAGAGGCATTAACAATGTCATGTCTAGTTCCATTTGGTACAACCAGTAGAATTTGTCTAAAGTTACCCACAAACACAACAACCTTTCCACCAAATAACAAATCAGACGACTCATCAGCATGTACACCAAATACATCTTTTAAACTTCGATCTAGTGCTTCAAAAGCATGTTTATGAGTCATGGGTGCTTCATCCCATATAATCAAATCGGTTTGTTTAAGCAGTTGTGCAACATCACTATTAGGTGGTATGTAGCACATAGAATCTTCAGTTAGGTTTATAGGAATACGAAACCTGGAATGTGCTGTCCTACCACCTACCAATAGCAAAGATGCGATACCACTCGAAGCAACATTCAAAACAATCTTTCTTTTACATCTTATGGATGAAGATAGAGTCTTCCATAGGAACGTTTTACCCGTACCACTGTAACCATAAACAAAAAAAACTCCTACTTTCTTCTCCTCAACAGATTTAATTACACAGTTATAAATATTTTTTTGTTCATCTGTTAAAGAAGATAACTGAGCATCAAATTCTTCAACCAAACTGTTTGTGTCATAGCCCAACTCCTCACAAATAAGACGATTGTCTAATAATGATAGAAACTCATTCTCAGGATATGGCATACCTACGAAATGTCGTAGACTGCAACTATTACGCAATAAGAACTTCTCAATATCAAGTAAAGCTAAATTCTTAATTTCGTCGTCTGAAAGCATCAAATCTGGAAAAAAAAATATAAAAAAATGTGTTAGAATGAAATATATAATATAATTAACATATAAAATGAATAATTGAATATGTCGAACCATTAAAAATAGTATAATTTAGATTCCTAATAATTATTAATCATTAGTATTTAGTATATGTACAAAAAATTGTAGAAAATCTATCTTAAAGTAATAATATATTAAAAAAGTTAAAAACCTGGACAATTTGAATCTATTCTTCTGTTACGTAAAATGTCATCAGACAAATAATTCCATGTTTCCTCCCACACAATGTCAGGTCTTGACAAACTGTTGGACGCTAACAGAGTTACAAATAAGTTCCTTAGATAAGGGCCAGAACCTGCAAAAGCCGCTTCCTTTATTGCTTCAACATATTCTGTATCATCATCCAAGAGTCCCATAGCGTAGCATGCATCCCTAAAAGAGGATTGTACTTTCCCATCAACTTTAAGAATATCTTCAAATGATGTTGGTCCTTTAACCTTATTCAAAAGAATTCTCAAAAAATAAGCTTCACCAACAGAAGCAGGAACTGAATGAATTCGACCAATTGACTTTATTCTTTGCCTAGGCTCCCATTTTCTTTCTTGTGCTTTAAAAACATATTGTGAAGGGAATTGGATGTAAGTTTGTTGCCTTGCATTGGCATCATTTTTTGTTGCGTTCCATCCAACCCAAAAACATAAATGAAGCACAAGAGGGTTTATTGAGAACGTCGTCAATGTCCTACATAGCATCGAAAATAATTCTTTGTTCACGGGTAGATGAAAAGGTAATCTCATTACAGGAGGTGTCCTGTAATGAATATCATATGAGAATATTCTCCATGAAGCCTCACACACAGAAATATAACGACAATCATAAAATCCTTTGACTTCATCAACCACTATGTCTTCACCCGGTACTTTCTTGCTTTCCACAAAATTAACAGTAACTCTATCTGGACCCTTGTTAATGTATTTAAATAAATACTTAATGGATCCAGCTTGGTTACACCATTCAATGTTGATATGTGCCTGGTATCTTTTGAGAAGAGTCTTGTTATATGGAACGACATATATGTTATCTAGTTGCTCACCAGACTTTTCTACAAACAAACCATTATCTCTTCGTCTATACACTGCATAACCATCAGTATCGATAGAAGTTTCATTCTGGAAATTTTTTGGGAAGTTTTTTGAACATTTGTCATTGACCATACACGGACAACTCATGTTCAAAGGTCCACAAGGACCGTGAATCATAAATTCACGTATAAGTTCATACAATTCTGGCTCTTCATCTTTATTCGGTATCTCTGCTGAAATGAACTTGTCAATATGGTCAACTGTTGGAAGCTTATAACTAGCGGACATAAACAAACAGATGTATGCATGTGGTAATCCACGTTTTTGAAACTCAACTGTGTATACAACTGCAAAGTATTGGGAGCACACAAAAGAAAATAAGTTAGAAAGGTTAAAAAAAATAATGTTGTAATAAAATTAACTTCATGTGTTCGTACCAGCTTCAACAGTCCCAAATAAGTGTTTATCTTTAAGGTCTTTAATGATGGAATCAAGTTTAATTTTAAACAACCTGCATAAAATGTCTGGCCTATCTTCTGGTCTAAGAGTGGTATCTTGAAGATATCTTCTCATCTCTGGCCATTTAGGATTACAAGTAATTGTAATAAAATAGTCAGGGTATCCGTACCACTTACATATTGCCATTGCGTCTAGATAATTTTGCATCATATATCTAGCGCCACCTGTAAAAGAAGATGGAATAATAACTCGTTGACCCATGCTTGATGTTTCTGTTTGTCCTTCTTCTCTTTGTTTGCTTAGGACATTATACTTCTCACTCCTAAGAACGGTTTGCTTACCCTTAATGAAATTTAATCTTTCCATTTCAATCATTGTATATGAATCAACTATAAATTGCTGTAAAAGCCTTTGTCCATTAAGAATTGGCGAGAATTCATTACTCCTATCTTGAATCCTATAAGCAAAAAACTCCCTCATTGTTAAACTTTCATGTTTTTTGTTTTTTTTTTTTGTTTGAAGATGAGCTCCCATCTGGCAAGGTAACATTTTTTTGACGGTCATCTTTTTTGTTTTTTGAATTTAAAGATGAGCTTTCATTTGGTAATGGAACATTTTTGTGAAGGATGTCAATTCTATATCCATCGTCACCATAAGGAAGCAACAATGGATACTGAAGAGCAAGATACGAAGGATGTAACTCACTAACTCTTTTTAGCTTTCCATCAATGGTCTGCACAATAATATCACGTTTATCTGTTTCTTCATTAAGGTCACCAATTATCAATCCAGAAACTTCAGAAACTGTGGGTAGGTTGTAGGTTCTACCATCTCCTTTCCTCATTCCGTTTAATCGAAGTTTGACTTGTGCATTAGGATTCTTCTGAAAAAAATCTCTCGCCATTCTATAAGATTTCACCAAGGAGTTTTTGCCATCCAACATTTTTTTCAATTCTTTTACAATTTGAAATTCAAGCGCCTTTTCTGATGAGTATTCCTCGTCTGAATCACTATAAATAAGATGAATATATTAGAATCGAAAGTATTTAAAAATGTGTAAAGTTTTCTACAAAAGACAATAAAAAAATAACATACCCAACGACATTGATTCTATTCGAAACTTCATTTTCAGTATCATATATGTATAGCTGAGAGAATACTGGATTTTGTCCACGTGATGGTAAAAGATTTCCTAAAGCATGGTAGTTCTCACCACTAATACGATAGATGAATGGAGCATTACCATGATTTATAGACTTATCAATTTTTCCACCCATAGACGTAAATGCAAACATAGAGTTGAATCGTCTTATGTTCTTTAAAAAGAGACTTAAAATTAGCACATTTAGTGCATAAATTAGCACATTTAGTGCATAAAATGCTGTCAAACGTATTTACTGGTCTTTGAATGAGGGTCATTTTCAATATATCAATTATACCTCAATAATTGTTGTGTGATTAGAAGAATTATATTATATTAATTCGTTTTTTGAGTATATAGAATTTATATTATCAACTAATGTATATGTTAATCAGACTAAGCTAATTGAGATATGATTGGTTTAGTTAACCTTTGTTACAAATATAAAATCAGATAGAATTGAGTTTAAAAATGAACATAAGTAGTAGTATTTATGTTTTATTTTGGACCATAAATGTAAATTACTTTAAATCATGCCTCAATATCAAATTTAAATTTATATTATCAAATTAGTGTTCAATATTGAAAGTAAACCAAATTTGCACATACAAATAAAATACAAAAACAAAAACTATTGATGAGATAATATAAGTATACTGAAAGAGAAGCAAAAATAAAGTAGTAATCAAGAAAGTTTTTATTTGTGATAAACATTATTAGTCTTCACATCAGACTCCATTTAAGCTTCGGTTGTCTCATCATCGTTTCTAATAGGTGATACTGTATTGTTCCCAACCAATTCATATACTGCTGCCAGCTTGCGTTTAGTTTTACCGTCTTTACCAGATATAATCGAACATTCTTCATCAGTTAAATTTTCAATCATTATATTTTTGCTAGTATCCTGGTACAAAAAAAAATTATAATGAAATTAAAAAATGAGTATAAAAAATTCAATTGTAGCCATCATTAACTTACTTGATAAGATGACTGAAACTTTTTGGTAATTTCAGAAATAATAAACTTGTCATCAGTTAGCTTAGAAATTCCATAAACTTCATCAAAGCTTTTCAAGTTGTAATCAGTGATGGAAATTTTAAATGCAAAAACTCTATCATGTAAATAGTATAATTCATCTGGAAACTTGATAGTGTAATCAACCTGTATAAAATTAAAATTATTATTGTTTTATGTATTTATAAAAAATATAAGACAAAAATAGATGTGTATGATAATAAGTATACAACCTCAGTATTTTCCTCAATCAACGTATTTGCAGACATTGGAATAACTTCAGTTGCCTCATTATGAAATAAAATTAGTTCAACATCACTAGTCGCATCTTGAACACGTAAATGAATTCTAAACCTGATATATAATAAGTAAAATTAAATATTAACACATATAGAAACTATACAAGTATAAATATAATTTATAATACAAATATAATCTAAATATAAATCTAAATATTTAATAAGAGTAAACAACCATTATAAAACTTCAAACGACCAAACTGTAGTATTATTATAAATTCTTTCTCCATTTGATGAGTTGCAACATATTTAGACATCTCCATGGCATAACTATCCCACAACGTTACATAGATGTTCAAACCCCTTCAAAAAGTTAAAATTATTTTAGTATAAAAAACAAATTATATACCTCCGTTATTTGCAATTTGTATAAAATGCAAAAAATAAAAACAATACATACTCGATATCTTAGATTTCCATTGTTAACCTCTTCTTATCAGCGACAACCTTTTTATCTTTATCATCATTGCTGAAGAAATTGTTAACATGTCCGATAACATCTAAAATCAAATATAAAAGAAACATTAATGTAACATCAAACCAAACAATATTATTATGGTTTGGTTGTAATGAAAAAAGATGATATTGACAAAATATACCTATTGTAACATATTCATCAACCTCCCTATCCAGAATTCTTTGATAGGGCACAAAAGAGAACCCAAAATCTGGCCCTTGGAAACCAACATAATCGGAAACTTGAGTGTTCATACTCAAGCACAGTTTGTCTGGGTTTGGAGCATACTTGTACTTAGAAGAATTGAGCCCAACTCCTGGGTTTCTTATAATAAGAGAAGCATTTTCCAACAAAAACCTCTCAAATCTAAAAAACAACCGCTTAAACACATTCGCTTGAATCCTGTCACCCTGTTAATTATAAAAAAAAAAACAATATAACTATGTGCGTAAAGAATTGACGTTTTTAATGTACGACTATAAGCAAATTTGTAGTTGAAAAATATTAAATAGTGTAAAGTAAATAATGAAATAGCCAAATAAAAGGCTTTAATAAAAACTTGTAGTTGAGATTTACATTTTCGTCACATAGGATCATTTCAATTGAGTAGACATCATTAGGATTGCGACGATCGGGTTGATGACAAACCCGAATAATCTTTAGCTTTAAAGCCACACCGTTTCGGTTGACATGAATTTGGTTAACATTGGTAAACTCATTTACTTCTACGGCAGCCATTGATCTTTTTGACTGTTAAAAAAAAGGTTAAATTCAAATTAATACTTTCGAAACAAACTGTAGACAGCATAATAATAATGAAAGTTATATTAAATTTAGCCAACATTCGAATGTATGGCAGCATACATGTATGGATTACATTGATCTTTTTGACTGTTAAAAAAAGGTTAAATTCAAATTAATACTTTCGAAACAAACTGTAGATAGCATAATAATAAAAGTTATATTAAATTTAGCCAACATTCGAATGTATGGCAGCATACATGTATGCGATTGATTGAACATAATGTATGCCAAACATCTATCTAATCTATTGACACATAACAAATAGAAAAAATAATGTTTATGTATCTAAATATGAGAAACAAAAAATAACCTAAGAATATATGTATGCGATTAATCAAAGTGCAAGAAATGTGTGGTAGGATAATCGTATGAATGGTGATTTGACGTTTATATAGCTATTCGATCGATAAGGAATGGTGGAGTGAAATTAGCATTAGCATAATGTTATGAATGGGGATTTAAAGTTATGAAATTAGATGCAATACTTTTAAATATGGAGTAGAATTAGGACATCAATTTCGCATGTTTATGTATGAAATTGGTCAGACATAATTATGGAGTATAATTAGGAGATAACATTCGTTACATAGAATTAGACTGACTTCATTTTGAAATTGAAACATAAAATGCGAGAAACAAAATTGTTTGTATATTTGATCCAAAAAATTCAAATGGTATTATACATGATTTAGATGATTTATGAAACCACTACTTTATACATTTGATCAGAAAACTTAAATTAACGATTAAGGAGTAGAACTATTCCATCACATTCGTAAAATGAATTCATAACTCATTTACAAGTAAGTCAAAGTCACTGTGTGTAATTAATTGAATTTATGAAATTAATGAAATTAAACCGTGTGTAATTAATGGAATAGTTGTTTTATGCAAAATTCATATTCAATTTAAAATTCGAAATTTACAAGTAAGTCAAAGTCAGATTGTACAACTTAAATTAATGAGTAGATTTAGGACATCACATTCGAATTTTTACTTATGCGATTGGTCAAACATAATTATGGATACCATTTGATTCACATTCAATTCATATTCAATTGAATGGTTGTTTTATGCAATTAATGGATTTCATAAGAATGTTATGAATTACACCGTATGTAATTAATGAAAGTCAAACTCAAAATCAATAATAAATACATTTGAATCATATTCAATTGATACTCACTTAATGGAATTTATATAATTAATGGAATGACACATAGTGTAATTAGTGAAATGATTATTGTTGATGCGAAAATTCATATTAATGTCCAAATTCGAAAATTATAACCAAGTCAAAGTAAAATTTGAAATTAATAAGGCATTCAACATCAAATTAAATTTAATCAATTTACAATCAATTGTATAATTACATATATTCCATATAAATTTAGATACATATTTATAAGGAAGTCAAAATGTTTATAAGGAAGTCAAATTCAATTCACATTAATGTCCAAATTCGAAAATTATAACCAAGTCAAAGTAAAATTTGAAATTAATAAGGCAGTAAACTTCAAATTAAATTTAATCAATTTACAATAAATTGTATAATTATATATATTCCATATAAATTTAGATACATATTTATAAGGAAGTCAAAATGTTTATAAGGAAGGGAAAGTCGAATTCGAAATATAAGGAATTCAATTCACACAATAAATGTTATATATTTGGAATTCATTGAATAATTAACTTTATAAGGAAGTCAAATTTGTTATAATAAAGTGTCACACCCTCAAATTTCCACTTGCGGGGTTTTACCGCGAGGCGCATGACAAACCAGGATCCAAGTCAACAATCACAATAAACAACTCTATATGAAAAACGTAAAGAAACATAACCAACGATTTTATAAGCGGAAGCATTTAAGAAGCATTTAATCAGCTATGCTGTTTTCCCAAAGTATTCAAAACACTTTTTATTACAAAACGTGCAACTATGCCTAGACGCCAATGCAGACCCGTGCGCCTAGTTCCATTTGTTGCTACCTTAGCGACCTGAGAAAAACATGCCAAAAAGATGTCAACATATAATGCTGGTGAGTTCACAGGTTTGTTCAATATGTTACCAAAACGTTACCATGTCCATACTATATCAATGTTACCAAGTACGCTAGCTAGGCGTATGTTTTATTACTACTACGATTGGAAACCATTACTAGACACGTTTAGCAATGTTTAGCATGTTTAAGCAGCCCGAATGTTCAGCATGATACCAATGTTCCTGTTCGAGTCAACATGCACCCGCCCGGCCCTCCAAGCCGACGAGTGGGGCAGGTCACGCCCAATAGATCTATCCACATTTCCCCCGTTGTGCATCCCCGCACATTCATGGTTTCCCCCGGGACTTCCAAAGATCGTATAGCAATACAAAGTTAAAAACCATAGTATGACATATGTTACCAAAATAGTTTAGTGCATGTTTTCTCCCCCAAAAGTTAAAAGCAGTAAAAGTGGGGCCGTGAACTCACCTTAAATAGCGTTCTTCGATCACAAGTAAAGATGTTAAGCCCTTGATAATCCCTCTACCGGAGATCTATCAAAATGTTCACATAAGTGTTCCGACTAATAACCATAAGGTTATCTAGTCCCCGATTGTCCAGATCGTAACCAAGTACGTTTTAAAACGCGTTTAAATGTTTAACCGACACACTAGACCGACCCGGCATTCCGTTGGTGACCCATTACCCTAACTAATCAAGTACACAAAGATTACACACAAGGTTCAAGCATAAAACACTTAGTTTGTATCAAAAATCTCATTTCTGCATCAGAACGGTCGAACCAGTCAGTTTAAGTCTCCTTCGCCCGTTTTTAACTTCCTTCGCCCGTTTTGTATTTCGTTCGACCGTTTGATGTTTCCTTCGCCCGTTTTACCACGTTCGCCCAAAAATATCCCAGGTTCGACCCTGGACTTTCTCCTTCGCACCTTCGATCGGTCGAAGGAGTCCAGGTTCGCCCCTGTTGTGCAAATTTTCCTAAAAACGCTTTAAACACATTCAAAACGACTCGAAACATCATCAAACACAGCAGTCAAGCATGAATAACTTATCCCTACAAAACCCCACCGATTTCCCCCAATAATACGTCCATTTCAACCCTTTCCTAAAATGGTAAAGATTATGGAAACATCACTTTCATGCATGAATAATTTACCCAATTTGGAAACTTTTGAAATCGATTCATATTCAACTTGAAATGCTCAGTTTGTCGAGTGTTCGATCTTTTCTTATCAATTCTATTGATCATAAATATCATGCATCAAGTCTAGATTCGTTAAAACCCCCAAATACCCATAATATCATCATATCCAATCCTAACCCTAAACAACAATAATCTAGCATCAAGAACAATCCTATATCATGTTTCTATCATAGATACAGCAGCAAATCATTGTACAACACGTAACACCACATAACACACAATTTACATATGTTTATCACCATGAAAACCTATGTTAAATGATAATGTTTTGATTTAGAAAGATGTTTAAAAGGTTTTAAATCATAAAACACCCTTAGAACAGATCCGGACAATTAGGGTTAGATGAAAACGAATTAAAATGCTTTTTAAAAAGGTTTAGGATTAAGAACACACCTTGGATTCTTGTTTAGATGTTGTAGATAGGTTAGATTATGAAAAAGAAGAGCAATAACTCCTTCCTTAGTGATTAAGATCGTTTGAGAGCGTTTTGGGACGGTTAGGGTTTGTGAAATGATGAAAAATGACAAAGGTTGGTATTTATAATAATCCTCCTTCGCCCCATTTCAATGGTCGAAGGTGGCCTCCTTCGACCCTTACACAGGGTCGAATGAGCCCTGTCCTGGTCGAAGGGAATTCTTTCAATTCCACTTCCCAGGTTCGCCCATTTACAAAGGGTCAAACCAGGCAAATGTTCTCCTTCGACCACTCGAAGTGGTCGAACCAGAACTCATTTTTAACTAGTTTTCCAGTTTGTCGTGTTTAACGCATTCTAACACATCTTAACACATTAGCATGCATCCTTAATCTATATTTAACATATTTAAGCATAGATAATCATTTACACATCATTTAAACACATCTATGTATATAATCCACCACACGACCCATAATCTACACATATACTTAATTAGTTCATGTAATGTCACCAACAACGGAACCCGGTACTAGTGTATTACCAAAACGACTCCCAATGATCCTCCAGATCATTGTACCTTGGACAATCCTAACTTGACCCGACTCAACTAACCCAGTTAAGTTCGTTTATAAACGTTTCTCGCTAAGGTAGACTTAGATGTTACTAATATGTTTAAGCCAAACATGCCGGGTGTCACATCATCCCCACGTTGAAAGAATTTTCGTCCCGAAAAGCGCGCAAAGCACCAAAAAGAAGAAAATGAAAAGAACAGAACAGAAAGAAAATTACCGGATGTCACATCATCCCCACGTTGAAAGGAATCTCGACCCGAGATTCATTCCGCTTCAGCAGTAACATGCCTCGATTCAAACGCGCGTTTCGGAAAAAGATGAGGATACTTAGCTTTCATCTGATCCTCCCGTTCCCATGTGAACTCCGGTCCACGTTTCGAGTTCCAACGGACTTTAACGATGCGGATTTTACTCCGACGAAGGCTACGAATCTTGTAGTCGAGAATCTCGACAGGTTCCTCCACAATGCGAAGACGATCATTGACCTTGATCTCCTCCAGTGGTACAATGAGAGATTCATCAGCCAAACACTTCTTTAAGTTAGACACATGGAAGACGTTGTGCACACTACCGAGCTCCGCCGGTAAGTCAAGTCTGTATGCCACCGGTCCAATCCGATCCAGGATTGCGAATGGTCCGACATATCGAGGGTTAAGCTTGCCACGCTTTCCAAAGCGTATGACGCCCTTCCATGGTGAAACTTTCAGAAGTACTTTGTCCCCAACCTGGAACTCCAAAGGTTTTCGACGGCGATCGGCATAACTCTTCTGACGATCCCGAGCAGCAGCCAAACGCTGACGAATCTGCACGATTTTCTCCGAAGTTTCGTACACAAGTTCCGGACCAGTGAGCTGGCTCTCGCCCACCTCGACCCAACAAAGTGGTGATCGACATTTCCGTCCGTAAAGAGCCTCGAACGGAGCTGCCTTGATACTAGATTGATAGCTGTTGTTGTAGGAGAACTCCACTAACGAGGGTTAAGCTTGCCACGCTTTCCAAAGCGTATGACGCCCTTCCATGGTGAAACTTGCCACGCTTTCCAAAGCGTATGACGCCCTTCCATGGTGAAACTTTCAGAATTACCCTCTCCCCAACCTGGAACTCTAAAGGTTTGCGACGGCGATCGACATAGCTCTTCTGACGATCCAGCGCAGCAGCCAAACGGTTACGAATTTGTACGATTTTCTCTGAAGTTTCGTACACAAGTTTCGGACCAGTGAGCTGGCTCTCGCCCACCTCGGCCCAACAAAGAGGTGATCGACATGTCCGTCCGTAGAGAGCCTCGAACGAAGCTGCCTTGATACTAGAGTGATAGCTGTTGTTGTAGGAGAATTCTACCAACGGTAGGTGGATGTCACACCACGACAATGGCGGAAACACGTGGCGCGATGGTTCAAGAGCATAAAGTCAAGGTTAACGCAAATCACAAGTAATTTAAGAAAATGGGTCATTTATTTAGGCGTCAAATCTTGTTCAAAATATTACATAAAAGTAAATTGTTTTATAACACAATGAGGAGGTTTCTCAAATATATCCCATAGCCTTGGGAAATAAAGGTGAAACCCCGCAAAATATTTAACGCCGCATCGGAGGATTCCATGACCCAGCTTGCCCAGATTGCCTTCATCTAATTACCTGAAAGATATGTTTAAAATTTCGTCAATATAAATATATTGGTGAGTTCACAGGTTTTTAGTTTCCAAAACTTGAATACTTGGGAAATACCATGTTATGACAATATATAGGAGTTGCAAATTCCTATAATTCTACTTGAGACTATAATCAAACCAAGACGTGTAATAAATATGCCCCGCTCCAAGTCGTTACTCGGTATCCTACGACTTAAGTTCAGAATATATGCACCCCAGGCATACACTAATGCATAATCGACGCTATCGATTAGGGGTGGGCCTTGTCAGGCACCAATAGTACTATTCAATATTCCACCGGTTTCATTTCCCTGAATAAATGATTATAGAGGCGAGGACTCAACCCCGAGTGGCGGTCACACCTCAAGTAATAAATCCGTCAAACATTTTCCCTAACATATCTTTCCCCCGAAAACGTAAAAATAGTTTAAAATGGGGCCGTGAAACTCACCTGAATCAACGTCCGGCGCACTAAGCAGATAGCAAAAGGGGTCTCGCACCTACAAACGTCCTAGACGTATAAGTCACTATCCCTATAGTGCATGTGCTTTGGCAAGTTGTACACCCAACTCCCGACCACAAGTTATTCCAAATCCCGTTTAATTAAGCGCGTATCCTAGGTTTCGTTGGCGTTAGATTACCCTTTGTGTTACAAGTTATATATTACTCTTGTTAATATTTCCTTAACTTGTACCTTATTATTATCGACTCGACTTCACTTAACGTATAATTATTTTCCCATTTAAATAATTATACTTAAGGTCGCATCGCTCGATATAATATATATTTCAACACTCGACCCGACTCACTTTGCCGCACATTTGTTTTCCCATTTAAACAAATATGCTAAGATCTTGTCGTTCGATTGTATATTCTCAACACCCGATTCAACTCACCATACCGTATATTTATTTTCCCATTCAAATAAATATACTAGGATCTTGTCGGCACGGCATACACATATATATATATCTTTGTCTACTCGTCTCGTTTCCCTTCCCACATATCTACTTTCCCATTAAGTAGATATACTAGAATTTTGCCGAGACGAGCGTACATATATATAAATGTGTAATTTTTCTTGTTAAGTATATACGTTTGTTTAACGTCTTACTTGTTTACGTTATGTTTTTCTCCCATGAATAATTCCTTCAACACTTAGGAAAGTGTTTATTAGTTTTCACCCATGATGTATATATATATTTTACTTCCTAAAAATATATATTTTCTCATCTTGCCGCAATGGCATTTTTCTCATGTTTTGTCCGTGTACGGTTTGTTAACGCGTCTTAGTTCGATATCTTAGTTCGAATAGTCAATTTCTCCAAGTTTTTCCCAACATGTGTTTTATAGAAATATTATTCATATTTCTCTTCCTAACACATGTTACTTGGAAGGTTTAAAATACTTATGTATCTTTAACCCAACTTGTTAACTTAACTACAAAAATGCTTCCAATACTTTTATATTCCCATTTATATAAAAGTATTCATTTTTGTATAAGTTTCCCAAGTTTTAATTTTTGTTTAACATTTTTATAAAATCTCTATTTTATAAAAATCCTTATGTTAATACAATCCATATTCTTACAACTTTCACTTTTACAAAAATATACTTTTTATACAAAAATACCCAAGTATATCTACTAGTATTTACCAAATCAACCTTGGAAAATTTTTACTTATACTTTTGACACCAAACTTTCCATTATTGCATTTTTGGACTAATAGTTTCTAAAATGTTCATTTTAGTCCTCTAACTTTCAAAGTTACAATATTAGTCCCTTAACTTCCAAATGTTGCATTTTTCCACTCTAACTTCCAAAGTTAGCATTTTTCACTCAAAATAGTGGACTTTAAAGATTCATCTTTTTATTGGTAAGTTATTTTTGTATCAAAACACTTTTAATAGTCTTATATTTCATATACAAGGCTACTTGTATGTGTGTTTTATGTATTTGTCCATTATATCAAAATCTCATTCTTCTAAGTAAGTAACTTTAATTTTTTCAATTTCTTTATTCATGACCTTCTAACATATTCCATCATTTATTATGTCTTAGATGATCATTTTAAGATGATTAAAGTTACCTTTTAACATATTCAAGTTTGTTCAACAAATCTTAATCAAATCATCATCCTACTTAGTGTATGTGTAGATTTTATACATTTTCAAGAACACTACTTTATCATCATCAAATCCATGATCCATTTACATATCTTTAATCATTTATTTTACTCATGTAAAACCTATTAAAGATTATGTTTCAAACCACATTTTAAACCCTTCATGTACAACTTGCTTCTAAGAACACATACATGAATATTAATAATCAAAACAAGGATAAGAAGCTTACTACTAGCACAAGGCTAGGGAAGACAAAACCTTGGATTTTGAGAGGGGTTTAGTGTGTTCTTCCTTAATGGTTAAGCTCCAAGCTTGAAACACACAATAGGGGTTTGGATGATGGATTGTTTTGAGTGATTTGGAGATGTAAAAACTTGAAAGAAATATGTATGGGGGAGGGGTGAAACCTACGGCCACAAGGAGAAGGGAAGAAGAAGATTTTTTTGTTGTTTCTCCAAGTATCTAACACATGTTATTTATAACTTCATCAAATCTTCCATGGATTGAATGTGATCTTGCTAATGATTTAAGAGATTTTAAGAAGTACAAAATGATCTTGGATGGATGTGTGTAATGTATGTGTGGCCGTGTATTTGTATGTATGAGTGGATGGTTTCTTGCAAATCTTGCTAAATACTTGAGATTTACTTTGATCCTTCTTTAGATCCTTAAGGCATGTGTATGTACTTAGGTTATGATTACTAGCTTTGTGTCTTGGATTATTAGACAAGGGGGCCGAAAATTTTAAAAAAAGAACAAGTGGGAGCATGCTTTTGTACAATCACATCATACATCTTTGTCTTTTGCTCTTCCATGCTTTACACCTAGGTTTAGTAGGTTATTATTAAGAAAACACAATGCATGGACATAACAAGGCCATTTAGGCCGGCCCCTTTGTGGCTTGGGTGGGGTCCACAACACAATTTATTTACTAATATTAAGTTACGTTTAACTCCTCGTCGTTCGGGTGTCGTTCGGGTATTTTTCGGGATTTAATCGTGCGTCATTCGGACATTAAAAATACCTTTAGTAACCCTTAAATACATTCTAATTTAAGCGTTGATTGGTTATTTAGGCTTTTGTCGGGTGAAATTATGAGTTATACGCGTATCGGGTGCGGTACGCGCACTTTATTCGTTACCGGGAGATTTGTATGAGACGTTTCCACTTATGGTTTTGGAGTTCCAAAACTCATTATATTTTGTGAAAATACCCTTTATTTTATATCCTGGGTGTCCGGGATCCTTTTCGTTTATTTAATTATTACCGGGTAATTGCCAACGTCCATACCGGATAGTTTATTCGCACATGATCCAATCATGTTTTACCATTAAACGTATGCATTCCTATGCATTATTTGGAAATTGCTATCTCCTAAGGCCTTGATAATTAAATCACACATAATTGAATTTAATTACGTTAATCATATATTAATTAATTTGTACGGAATTACCTTATTTTTGCCGGTTGTTACAGTGGATCTCCCAGCTTTTGCCAAAATCGATAACACATGCCCGAAGCATGTCTTCCAAGGTTTGAATCGTCCGCTCACTCTGTCCATCAGTTTGCGGATGATAAGCCGTACTCATATCCAACTGAGTACCCAAAGCCTTGTGCAGAGCCTTCCAGAAACGCGAAGCGAAACGAGAATCACGATCAGAGATGATAGAAACAGGCACCCCGTGCCGAGCAACCACCTCCTTAAGGTAAAGTCGAGCCAACCGCTCGAGTCCATCAGTTTCCTTAATAGGTATGAAACGTGCCGACTTTGTCAGCCGGTCAACAATCACCCAGATCATATCGTAACCACTAGGTGATCTTGGCAGCTTGGTGACAAAATCCATCGTGATTCGCTCCCACTTCCATTCCGGAACCTCTGGTTGTTGCAGGAGACCAGACGGCCTCTGATACTCCACCTTGACTTTAGCACAAGTCAAACATTTGCTGACATAAGAAGCTATATCAGCTTTCATGTTTGGCCACCAATAAAGTATCTTCAAATCCTGATACATCTTATTGGAGCCAGGGTGAATAGAATACCGGGATTTGTGAGCTTCATCCAGATCAAGCTCGCACAATCCCCCGAACAATGGGACCCAAACACGTCCCGCAAAATAGT
The DNA here is from genome assembly GCA_030844895.1 of Ambrosia x helenae. Taxonomy (NCBI): domain Eukaryota; kingdom Viridiplantae; phylum Streptophyta; class Magnoliopsida; order Asterales; family Asteraceae; genus Ambrosia; species Ambrosia x helenae. The sequence continues at coordinate 10,588,546 of CM061233.1, forward strand.
GTAAGCCATCGGTCCTGAGCTCAAGATGCTTGTCAGCACTGTGCATAGTTTCAGCCTTAAGGTTTTCCTCCTTCAAGGCTTCCAACTGTGCAGAACGGATTCGATCAGGCAACGACGAATGTATGGTGAGCTGTAAGGCTCGAACACGACGAGGATTCGCAGACTCCTTCCTGCTCAAGGCGTCCGCCACAACGTTCGCCTTGCCAGGATGGTATTTGATGGCACAGTCATAATCGTTCAGGAGTTCAACCCAGCGACGCTGCCGCATGTTCAACACCTTCTGGTCGAAAATATGCTGAAGACTCTTGTGATCGGTATATACTTCACACTTGGTACCGTACAAGTAGTGTCTCCAGATTTTCAACGCAAAGACTACCGCATCCAGTTCCAAGTCATGAGTAGTGTAGTTCTTCTCATGAACTTTGAGTTGACGAGAAGCATAAGCAATAACCTTCCCGCGTTGCATCAACACGCAACCGAGACCACGAATAGAAGCATCACAGTACACAACGAAGTTATCCGTACCCTCTGGTAAGGACAAGATAGGTGCAGAACAAAGTTTAAGCTTCAGCATCTGAAATGCTGATTCTTGTGGTTCATCCCAGTCGAACTTTCGGTCCTTCTGGGTGAGAGCAGTGAGGGGTTTAGCGATCTTCGAAAATCCCTGAATGAAGCGACGATAGTAACCCGCAAGACCTAGGAATTGCCGCACCTCAGATGGCGTCTTTGGTGCTTCCCAGTCTTTAATAGCTTCGATCTTAGCCGGATCGACATGAATTCCCAGTTCATTCACCACATGTCCTAGGAATTGAACTTCACGTAACCAAAAATCACACTTCGAGAACTTAGCATACAACTGCTCCTGTCTCAAAAGTTCCAAGACCAACCGCAGATGTTCCTCATGATCCGCCTTGTTCTTGGAATAAATCAGAATATCGTCAATGAACACGATAACGAACTTGTCAAGGTAAGGTTTACAAACGCGGTTCATCAAATCCATGAACACCACCGGTGCGTTAGTGAGACCAAAAGGCATGACCAAGAACTCAAAATGGCCATAGCGAGTGCGAAAAGCAGTCTTCTGAATGTCAGCTTCCCTGACGCGCAACTGGTGGTAACCGGACCGCAAATCAATCTTCGAATAGTAGCTGGAGCCCTGAAGCTGGTCAAAGAGATCATCAATGCGAGGAAGAGGATAACGATTCTTGATGGTCACTTTGTTCAGCTAACGATAATCAATACACATGCGAAGACTTCCATCCTTCTTCTTCACAAACAAAATAGGAGCTCCCCACGGGGAAGAACTCGGTCGGATGAAACCCTTTTCCAAGAGTTCCTGCAACTGGCTGGACAACTCTTGCATCTCGGGAGGTGCAAGACGATACGGAGCTCGGGCAATAGGAGCGGCGCCCGGAGTAAGATCGATACCAAACTCAACCTGACGATGGGGAGGAAGACCAGGTAAATCATCAGGAAACACATCAGGAAAGTCACGAACCACCGGAATATCCTCAATCTTCTTCTCATCGTCATTGGGAACGTTAACAAGCGCCAGAATGGCCGAACAGCCCTTCCGAAGGTACTTACGGGCTTTCATGCTAGAAATGATACTCAGCGGAGCACCACCTTTCTCGCCACGAACCGAAAGAATCTCTCCATCAGGGAGAGGGATCCGAATAACCTTGTCGAAGCAAACAATCTCCGCACGATACAACGATAACCAATCCATGCCAACCACGACATCAAAACTACCCAGGGGTACCGGCATAAGGTCAATGGGGAAGGACAAACCCGACAGTTCCAAGCGACATTCCCTAAGGGCGTGTGTCGCTTCGATTTTCTTACCATCAGCCAATTCTATTAAGTACTTAGCCTCTAAAGGTGTGGGTACTATATCTAGCAATCGAATAATGTCCAAAGATACGGAACTCTTATCGGCACCAGAATCAAACAAGACAGAAACATAGCGACCATTAAGAAGGAACGTACCGGTAACTGTGTCTGGATCCTGCCTAGCCTCCGCAGATCCAATGACGAAAGCACGCGTAGTCCTGCCTCCGCCGCCGTTGTTTCCGTTACCGTTCTCGCCCCTCCCATTATCGCCCTGCTTCAGTTTAGGACATTCACGCTTGAAGTGTCCCGCATCACCACAGTTATAACACCCCTGCCTCCCCTGAGTCCCCTAAGCAGCAGGAGCAGGAGCAGGAGGAGTAGCCGCAGGAGTCTGAGTTGGGGTGAGTGCCACCCTGCAATCCTTAGCATGGTGCCCCAAATGATGGCACCGATGACAACGAGCCCTATCACAACTCCCAGAATGGTGAAAACCGCACTTGTTGCACTTGGAATGCTTCCCAACATACCCTCCCGTCTTTTGCCCAGAAGAAGACCCAGATGAATCAAACTTCTTTGCCGGCTGAGCTGGCACAACACTCTTTCCCACATTATCCCACTTCCTCTTGTTCCCTTCAGTAACCTTCACAGCAGCACCCTTAGGAGGCAAAACACCCTCTGCCACCTTCAGGTTAGTCATCCGATGAGCTGATCGGACAACTTCAGCAATAGTGGGAAGGTTCCTAGCGGCCACCAACCCAGCAATCTTCGGCACCAGTCCCGACACGTAGTGCTCGATCCTCCTGTACTCGGGTGTGTGCAAATCAGGGCACAACACCGCCAGCTCATTCCTCCTCACAGTGTACTCTTCAATCTCAGACCCAACCATCTTGTAGCTCCAGACCTCATGCTCTAACTTCTGTATCTCCTCTCTCGGACAGTACTCACCTCTCAACAGCTGCACAAACTCCGCCCAAGGCATAGCAATAGCCTCCCCCAATCCCATGTTCTGAGTAGTAGCATTCCACCACGACAGTGCAGGCCCCTCAAATGTCGCAGTAGCATACTTCACCCGGTCCCCAGCAGGACAGTTACACATAACGAACACAGACTCAACCTTCTCCAGCCATCGGAGCAGTCCCACCGCTCCCTCGGTTCCAGCGAAGTTATGGGGCTGACAGTCCCTAAACTTCTTGTAAGAGCACTGAGGTGGGGGTGGATTGGCACCAACACCTGAAATACGGTACACGAGTAAAACACAAACGAAAGGGCACGAAACCCAAAAAAATGAGGTTTAGGATTAAGAACACACCTTGGATTCTTGTTTTAGATAGGTTAGATTATGAAAAAGAAGAGCAAAAACTCCTTCCTTAGTGATTAAGATCGTTTGAGAGCGTTTTGGGACGGTTAGGGTTTGTGAAATGATGAAAAATGACAAAGGTTGGTATTTATACTAATCCTCCTTCGCCCCATTTCAATGGTCGAAGGTGGCCTCCTTCGACCCTTACACAGGGTCGAATGAGCCCTGTCCTGGTCGAAGGGAATTCTTTCAATTCCACTTCTCAGGTTCGCCCATTTACAAAGGGTCAAACCAGGCAAATGTTCTCCTTCGACCACTCGAAGTGGTCGAACCAGAACTCATTTTTAACTAGTTTTCCAGTTTGTCGTGTTTAACGCATTCTAACACATCTTAACACATAAGCATGCATCCTTAATCTATATTTAACATATTTAAGCATAGATAATCATTTACACATCATTTAAACACATCTATGTATATAATCCACCACACGACCCATAATCTACACATATACTTAATTAGTTCATGTAATGTCACCAACAACGGAACCCGGTACTAGTGTATTACCAAAACGACTCCCAATGATCCTCCAGATCATTGTACCTTGGACAATCCTAACTTGACCCGACTCAACTAACCCAGTTAAGTTCGTTTATAAACGTTTCTCGCTATGGTAGACTTAGATGTTACTAATATGTTTAAGCCAAACATGCCGGGTGTCACATAAAGTCAAAGTAAAATTCATTAAATTCCTTAATTTCGATTATGGCATTCATTGTCAATGGACGTAAATTGTGTCATTCAATATATAACAGTCAAATTCGTTATAACTAATTGTTAGTCAAGTTCGTTATATAAGGAAGTCAATTGTCATAATCAATGGTATAATTAACGAATTTATTGAAAATGTTTATAAGGAAATCAACAATAAATACATTGAATGTTACAAAATTTAAATTCATAAATCAATAACTTCTTGTGTGTAAACCTTGGACAATTAGCGATAAAAAAATTAGCGATAAAAAATGGACAATTAAGATATAAAAACATGTAAAATAAATTATTGAAATTAATCATGTTTACCATAGGTGTCATCAATTCATGTTCAATCATTTTGCAGAATGACAAATCCAATTGCATGGATGGAGAATGATTGTAATGCTTCATCATGAAAGTATTTGGAGCAATAAAGTCAAAAATGACGTAAATCATCGAGAAGCATAAATCATGTACAACTTTTGACCATCCATTTGTTAAACAGAAATCATCATCTATAAATTCTAACAGCACAAACCAAGATTGTCCATGGTATGTGGCAATTGTAATGTTATTGTTGTGTATGTGTTTAGATAACAAAAACCTGTTCTGGATTTCGGCAATGTCTGGATGAATACGTAAAAAACAGCATTAAAAAAAGAAATAATTATTTTAATTTAAAACAAAAAATAGAAAGATTCATACCAAAACTCTTGCGGAAGGGTCATGAATCACCTTGAAGAATTTGTCACCCTTGTGATAAGCCATAGTCGAGTTTCTTTCTTATAATGGAATCCTGTCTTTCAAATGAAAAACGAATATGTTAAATAAACCCAGAAACCCAATACAAAAATTGTACATTTGACCCGAAAACCAGTTTAATCCACTGTAATCCATAAGAAAAAAACGAATAAAAAATATATAGCAATAATTACGTTGGAATCCTTTTTAAACTTGAAACATATAAATTCAAAATCATAGTATTTGTCAGATTAGCATTTCATTATCCAAAAAATGGACAGATACAAATATTTGAATATGATATCGAAATCAATTATTAATTCTTCAAAATCTATCCACTTTGTTTTTATAAATACCGATGTTGATTTATGGGTAAATAAACACAAACCTCTTTAGTTTACAAATATTTTTTGTATATCTGATTCGGAAATCATCAAATAATTATTCAAAATCTATCCAGTTTGATTTATAAATATCGAGTTTGAATTATTAATTATAAATACAAAAAACGTATAAACAAATTTTTTAACATTATATCCGAAAATATTTGAAGATGAATTGATGTAATATCATAAATCAAAGATGAGATGAAGAAGATACCTTGGAAAAATAATGGAAAAGAACAATGAGGAAGGTTGGAGGAAGAATGGTTAAGGTATATTGGAGTTGATGGTAACTGGAGAAAACAAAAATAAAAAACTGTTTTTTATACTACAAGTAATGGAGCCCCATTTCTAATTTGGATCCAAGTAGACACTCCATAAGGCTAGGATTCAACCCGAGTGTATTTATTTATTATATAGATAGATTATATATGTGATCAACCGGTAGACTAAAATTAAAATCAGCATTAAAGTGAAAAAAAAAACTCCATGAAGGGTGCAATAAAACCGTATATGAGCCAAATATAAATAACAATTAAGTGAAGCACAAAGAAGATGGCAACGATTAGGGAAGTGGTTGGAATTTATAACCTGAAACTGTGAGTTTATTTAGAACAAGATATAACAAAAGGTGGACGGAAAACTAAAAACAACGAACGGTGGCCTGACAGGGTGGCAACAGTATTGATGGCGTGTCGCCCTGTCTAGGGTTTTTTTCAAGTGGTGACGGCTAGGATTTGGTTATTTGTGTGTAGAGTGGTGGATACGGTAGAGAGCCTTGGTTCTAATGCCATGTAAGATGGTAAAACTGATTGATCCTATTTCATTCAATAGGGTTACAATCAAGGTTGCAAAAGGCGCTAGGCGCTAGGCAAGCGGTGAGGTCCAGCCTAGGGACTAGTCGGGACTAGGCGAAATTAGACGTTTTGGTATTTTATACGTATTTTATATATATCCACACAAATTTAGGTGTTTTTTTGAAAAGATGTTAAGATATATACACATAATACTTAGAAATACTTAGATATATACACATAATACTAAGAAATACTTAGAAATTTAAAAAACAAATAAAACAACAAAAAATCCACCGCCTAATGACCAAAACGCCTAGATCAGTGACTAGGGCTTATTTCCGATTTTTACTCCCGCCTAGCGCCGATTTTTGCAACACTGGTTACAATATATAGAGATAAACTAAACCCTAAATACTATATTATAATATAACTATTCCATATTTTTATTCACATATTCTTAAATTGAGAGTTGTCTTCAATATCTGGTTTATAAATCAATATTAATCATTCTTTTTCTCTTACAATATATAGAGATAAACAAGGCCCGTGGATTCGTTACTAAACCCTAAATACTATATTCTAATATAACTATTCCATATTTTTATTCACATATTCTTAAATTGAGAGTTATCTTCACTATCTGGTTTATAAATCAATATTAATCATTCTTTTTCTCTTTAGTGTAACACCCTCAATATTTTTCTCGGCGAAGTATGGATAGAGACTTCAATGTGAGTGCTCTTACTACCCATTCCTTATATTTATTTATTACATACTTAGGCTGGTCGGTGTAAAGCGGCGCTTCCAACAATATAGGACCAATAATGACCCGAACACCGCCTCGTAGGCGCCATTAAGACCTTCGCCACCCCACTAACGAGCGCCAACAATGTGAACGATGGGACTACATCTTTGCATCTATCAACATTTTTTCTCTCTTTTCCCTTTTTTTAATCATAGTTAATAAACTGTATTTGAAGAAACAATGAGTGTAATGAGTACATTACTTACCTCACAGGAGGTACGTGGGGTGGCGACTCATGTTTGCTGCAGGATATAATCCTTTGCTCCACCCTGAGGCTGGATCCGTGACCTGTAAATAATCAAAGGGCCGTATGAAAAGAGGCGACCGCCTAGAGTCTATGAGGAATTGAATCTGGTTGAAGGAGGTGAGACCTCCTATTTATAGGAGTTACACAGGTCGGTGACCATTTACCCATAACCTCGACGATGGGCTTGGGCTCGGTTATGGGCTTGCCTTCCTTTCGACCCAAATAGTTAGATTTAGACTAGGAGTTACATAAAGCAAACTAGATTAGGAGAGAGAAAGAGGTACCGCCTTGCCATTGGTCCGCATGGCGAGCTGTCATTGGCTAGAAGCGGATCTTTCTGTTAGCGTCAGAGTGTGTCAGGAGGCTACACTCTGCTCCTTTTGGAAGACTGACTGAAGTGACGCCTGACACCAAGGGAACAGTGCATCAAGTGGGGCTCATGGGGGCTGCACCTTCCCTGCTGGCGCGCCGTTATGGCGGACCAGGCCTGAGGCACATCAGGTTGTGAGCTGTCCGCGGGAGACCATCGCTGAGTTGGGCGCATGGTCCCGCACCGGTGGATTGCACTCCACATATGATCTCTGCGAGGACTGAGTTCTGCCGAGACTAAGACTCCGCGGAGTTATGCCATCTTCTCGTACTTAACCATTTTGAATGGTTACTTCTCCGCAAAGGTCCTTTGATGATGTTGTTGTAGGGTAGGGTCCGCCTATACGCTAGGAATTGAGATCCTACCCCTTCAGTGTTCTACGATCTACACCTTGCTAGTGAGTGAATATGTTTGTTAAATTTATTGTCTGCGTGGTGCATGAGGGACTATTCTCCACTACACAGCCTTACTATTTATTCTTTCATCCTTTAAACCCTATATTATGTGTAGGGAGAAGGAGAAAATTGCATAAAAATATTAAAATAATTATTATATAATTGAAAAAAGAGTTAATTGTCAATTTAGTCCCTGAGGTTTGGCTAAAAATGCCTCTTTAGTTCAAATAGTTTTTTTTCTTATCTGTGTCACCAAGGTTTCTCATTTTTTGTCACTTTCATCCAACTCCTTAACTCCGTTAAAAAAAGTCAGTTAACTCAGGGGTATTTTGGTCACTTTGCATATATATATATATATATATATATATATATATATATATATATATATATATATATATCCCTTTTGTTTTTTGCCATTTTCATCAAAACGCCACATAATCTGCTGGTAAACCTGTCGCTAAACACTCCAAGTGCAGCTAATATCCCCTTTAGCAAACACCCCTCCAATTGAACCACATATATCGTAACACCCATAGTGTTATGGATCTCGTTAACGGGTCGGGTCGTACCCGACCACCCGATTATAAAAATATACATGATCAATTTCCTTATTCCTGCAGCCAAATGCCCCATATCTACTTCGAAGACTGATGCCAAACACCCTCTTTATCTGCCACTAAACTCGTATCAAAACACCCTCTATTTTGAACCACCTATAAAAGGCCCCTTTCCTTCTTCATTGTTTCCTGCACAAACGATCAGACAGACAACACACACTTGTGTGTGTGTGTCAACAACAACATCATCGACCGGTCACCATCTCCGGTGACCGGCGCTGGTAATCTCGTCATCTCCGATAAGCGTCTCGCTCCTCCCTCTCTAATCCCGATAACATCACCACAACCATCCTCCTTTTCTGTGCCGATGACCGATTCTAAGCGTCAATAAACCCTTCTCCTCTGTTTTGACTAATCAATCACCTACCCATCATAATCCAACTTAAAACCATGTTTTTCGTTTTGTTGTTTCGATGTCGAGACAATCACCGCATCTGGTGACTGTCAGCAGTAACCCTCATCGAACCCAACCTCTTTCCTGTTATGAATCTTTCATCAAATATCGATAACCCAAACCGTGACCTTCCTCTTCCTCTCATTCCAACGATCAGACAGTCACTGGCTCCGGTGACTGTCATCATATTATTATCACATATCAATAAGTGTGTGTGGTATTATATCTTGCTAATTATAGACGAGTCAATGATGATGTTGTTAATCACTGAGGTCTAGTTAATCTCTAGTCACGTTCCAAACAGATTATGGTGCGTTTAGATGAAAGTGGCAAAAAAAGGGATATATATGCAAAGTGACCAAAATACTCCTGAGTTAACTGACTTTTCTTTATGGGGTTAGGGGGTTGGATGAAAGTGGCAAAAATGAGAAACCTTGGGGACACAGATGAGAAAAAAAACCTATTTGGACTAAAGAGACATTTTTGACAAAACATCAGGGACTAAATTAGCAATTAACTCTTGAAAAGGATAAATATGAGAAATGAGGTGTCAGATAATTTTTAAAGATAATGTTTAGAAACAAATCTTAGGGGTTGTTTGGTAAGGCTCTTAATGAGCCTCTAAATCATTCAGCGCTGAATGATTCAGCATTTAGCGCGTTTGTTTCAGCATCTGAATGGAATGATTAAGGTTGAACCATTAAGGCTTGGGATGTTGCTAAACCATTAAGCACTGAATGAATCCACTTTTACTCCCCCTGTCAACGTGGGACAAGAAAACTAACCATTTAGAGGTTCAACAAAACAACACTTAATTATTCAGCACTTAACCATTAAAATCCTTTTAACTATTCAGACTTCTTAATAATTCAGCACTTATCAACCAAACAGTCCTTTAGTTTTAGCTAAACTATTGAGATTGAGGATTAAAAAAGAAAGTCTAATGTCAATGTATCTAAGTAAAGAAACTAATAAACACCGGAAAAGTAAAAATGGAAAACAAATTTAAACCAACTTTGTTTGTTTAGTTAAAAACAATATACACATTATACAAAGTAACTAGTTTTCCAAGATTTACATATTTTTAAGGGATAATCAAAATCTTACGAGTTAACAATCAAAATCCTCCATAAGTTTTGAGAGTTTTGCTTGTTACATCAAAATCTTAAGAGTTAATATCCAAAATCGGCCATGATGCTTTGCACAGGTATTCACTGTGTTTGTTTTCGGGTAAGTCATTACATATAAGAACCAATTAACTACATATATATTCACAAACAGTTTGGTAAGAATATTGTTTTAGTGGATGTCTTCTAAGGTGATCGATTGTATGTCCATAATAAAAATTGAACAAGTATGTCATTCTTTCACGTATGCTCACTTTACACATCATCTTGAGGAGGTGACAAAGTTGTACAGTGTAACATCCGGCCCCTCTCACCACCAATATTGTCCGTTTTAAACCAAATATCTCTTCTGGCCACGGCCGATGTGGGATTTGCTTAAGGTGTCATATACAAGGACTTCACTCGAGCAACTGATGCACACGTAGAATTAGAAGTGGGTTTTAAGAGTTATCGAGTGTTGATCCTTTACAAAATAAATTCTTTTTTTTTTTTTTGAAAATTGGCTTATTTTTTTATGGTATACATATTTTATCACTTCATATTAGATTTGTGTATCCTAGAAACTCCAGAAGAATAAACTAGTATAAGATAATATGATTGTGTAATCACAATCCCTTTTTGTCACATTTAATCCTTATTCCAATGAACATAACAGGAAATTACATAAAACCATTCTCATGTTACCTAAAGTTTTCTTTAATTTAAAAACAATCATATTCTTGAAAACAATCTCATAATTGTGTATACCATATAAAGACCATCTCATCATATACAAATAATTACAGGAATCAACAACTCAGAGAAGCAATATAAATACAAATACATCAAACAATCAATCCTCAAAGACATATAATCATGTGTTTATAAACTTATATGATACATTGTTTCATGATCAAAGCACCATCATCATACCTCAATAACCTCATTGCTGGTCTTTGCTTGATCATTTGAATCAAAAAGGGTCTCCAATGATCTAGCTTTTCGGCTTCTAACTTTCCCGGCCTCTTTCAATAATTCCGCTAATCGTTTTTTCTCCTCCTCCACATCAAAACCCGCCGTTCCCAGCTTTTCCTCCCTAGTCTCAACTATATGTTCCAATATCTTGATTGCATCATCCAACCTGCATAAAGGTCACATTTTGTTCAAGATTATGACATTTGAACACTTTCCTTATATAGAAAGTTTTCATTAGAATTACATGTCTACCGACTATAGAAAAGGGGACGATCTAGCAATCAATTTGATTTTAAGTTAAGTAACCAAACAATATAAATGATAAGAAACGGTTAAGTTCAATAGTTCATAGTTCATACCTGCCAACTGCATCATAAGTGCCTGCAAGATTGCTATAAACCGCAAGCGTGTCAGGGTGAAAAGCACCACACTCTTGTTCCAAAACGGTCCTAGCTTCTTCAAAGCATTCTATAGCTTCGTTTATGGCATATCGTTGCACACACGCAAGTCCCATTTGATTAAGTGCAATCCCATAAAAACCAGATTTCTTCTCACTACTTACACGAAGCTTAGAAATGGCGTTTCTAAAAGAATCATAAGATTCAGAGTATTTTCCCAACACGTAATACATAACTCCCATTTGGGCTTCAATTCCTGCAATCGTGCTTTGCTGGCCTGGAACGTCGTTGTATATTTTTAACGCCTTGTAAAGTAACTCGAGTGCCTGGTCGAGTTCATCCATAGACTCGTATATAGCAGAAATGTTGGTGAAACCGCAAGCAATTTCCTCTAACGGGATGCCAGACACGCGGTTTTCATATATGCGAAGTGCATTTTCGCAGTATGATTTTGATTCTTTGAATTTCCCCGTTTTGTTACATAAATCAGCCAAACGGACGAAAACAGAAGCAACAGACGGATGGTTTTCGCCTTTGGATGATTTAAGAGACGTGAGTGCCTTTTGATACGCGAAAATAGCTTCATCGTATTTAGATAATGATAAATATGTGTCTCCAATACTTAAATCTACAAACGATACCTCACTTTCTTGCCCGATAGCCACCATGGTCATACTAGCCAAAACTAGATGCTCGAGCGCACCTTCATGGTCACCTTTTGACTCATAAATAAGACCCATGAGCCGCCTATCGGCTGCTTCTTCTGCTTGCAAACCGTTCTCTACATGGATCTCAATTGCCATTTTACAAAATCTCTCGGCTTCATTAAAATCAAGAGCTTGAACATAAGCTTCTGAAAGATACCTACATGTTTCACCGATTCTTGGATCAGAATCGGCCAAAACCTCCCGTTGTACATCCAAACCGAACTTGTAACATTTTAAGGAATTCTCAAGTTGACCCAACATAGAATAAGTGTCACCCAACTGCATTAAACCGGAAAACTTAGCAAGAGCGTGGTCTTGACTTTCGTTGACCACTGGGATCTCAATAGACTCTTCAAGAACCGGTATAGCTTCATTATACTGGCCTAAACTACAGTATATTGCAGCTGTGACATGTAGACACATTACAATGTCCAAATTTGGTTTACCGTCAGATGATTTCTTGAAACAAGATGCTGCCTGAAGAGCTAAATCAAGTGCTTTACGAGGGTTAGAACCCGATGACATTAAATCCCTTGCTTGTTTCAGTAAATACGGCCCACGATCCAAATCTTTATCACTTTGGTTAGACGTACCAACACCAGCAGCAGCCGGTTTCCTTGATTTCTTATCCCTTTTCTTGGCTAAAAGATTGTTTGTTTGACGGGCTTTGCTCTTAGGACTCGATATAGAACTTGCTTCTGACTCCAACCGCGATTGTTGAGCCTTCATCACGCTTTTCACCGAGTGGGATTTTATGCTTTCTTCTTCATTTCGCTTAAAACCCTCTTCACTTTCTTTCAAAATCTCAACTTCCTTCATCTCACCTCCAACTAAATGCCTTAACTCGGAATCAATCCTCGACTCTTCACCATCTGACCCATAGCTCAGCCTTGACACAGACTGATCAGTACTCTGCATATCACACACATTATCATAAAGTTCTTCAATCGACGGCTCAACAACCGCCCTAGAAGCACCCTCATCACCACGATTCACACGAACATCCGAACCCACATCGTTCGGAGACTTGGTCAACTCCAAAATCTCCTTACTTTTTGACAAATTCCCTTTCTCAGGCATTTCATCAAACACCTTATCTTCAACAACTTCATCCATAGCCAATCCAGGCATCATTAAACAGATACTAAATCAAATATCTGTCATCAAAACACCAAAAAGCAACAAACTTTATTGCATACAAAATTTATAAAACCAAAATCCCAACATCTGATCCAAATAAAGTTTTGACATATTTAAAAATATATACAGACAAAAAGGGGCAAAACAGTTCAAATTTAAAAACAAAACAACATAAAGGTTACTTCTTTTAACATTCCCAATATTTTTCTATAATAATTACATTAAAAAGATAACATTTGACCCACAAAGATATGATCTTTTTTAAAGTAGTATGCACTATCTTGAAAACTTTCTTTCCAAATATATCACTTCAAGATCATAAGAACAGATACTGTTACATAGCCAAATATATCAAGATCTTACCATATAGAACAAATTACTCCATAAATAGCTAAAATACACAATACCCAGATGGAATACATCAATATATCAAGAAAAGATTGAAGCTTTATGCATAGTTGACTTTGAAAAAGTCAATAATATTAAGAATCTTGAAAAAGATCATACCTTTAGTGACAACCCATGAAGGAATATTATTAAAGATTGTGAGGGTTTTAGTTTTTTTGAAGAATATTATATCTTTGAAGTGATTGGTGTGCTGTATGTATCTGTGACAAGTTGTGGGGGAGCCAATGAAGAAGGAAGGGTAGGATGGGAATTATGGAAAATGTCTAGGGGTAAAATGGGAATTTTGGATGGATTATGTTAGTGCTGCAGGAGTGGAATGTCAGAGGGAAAGAGTTGTTTTGGAACCGGAAGTGTTCTCCTGCCAACCAGTTGATTTGTCTTGTGTTTGTTTATAGGATTAATCCAAGTTTCTAGGTGGGAAATGACGGATTTGCCCTTCTAGAAGTGGATGTTGTTTTAGTTTTACTATATACTTTTGTTGGGTGGAATGTTGAAAGGTAGACACAAGGTCATAGTCTAGAATAAGATAACTTTGCCATGGTGCAAACAAATCTTGAAGAATCAAGAATATAGCATAAGTTTTGGATATGATCATATGAACCGATTCGATTAAGGTCGTAAATGCAAATCGTCTTCATAAGATGACTTGAGGGATGCAACGCGATTTCTTGAAGACAGAAAGACCTACGAAGATATATGGTCCTTGTTGAATGACAATCCCATATGGACTAGAGTATATACTATGTAGATATGAACATAAAAGCTTTTTTAAAGTTTTATTAAACTCTTTAGAAGAAAATCTTTGTGATTAAGAGGGGATAACATTTCATGTGACTTGAATATGAGAGATACATTCACTTGGTGGAAAACACCTATTTACTTCACTTCAAAGTTTAAAATCTATCTCAACCCATGATGCCTTCAATGGAGTAGTGTTGGGTCATTAAATTCCAACCTCAAAGTTGGTTTGATATGCAATTGGCACATTTATTTGCACATTATCTGTCACATGATCAACCTATTTCTTTTAAATTTGTAAGTCTATTAATTTAGTTTAGTATCAATTATATAAAAACAATGAAAAATTGTAAGATCTAAGCAACCATAGACCTTTCATCACGAGAAGATATGTGCATATGTATCCAAGTATGCGTCATTCGAAAAAAGTATATCCAAAGTATATATACGACTACAGAAGTAGAAAATAAATAAACATGCATTCTTATGTTAAAAGAAAATATGAGCCTACTATTTATTGAATGTATTTTCAACAACGTTCTGGTCAAGATCGAAAAGATTTGTGGAGAGGTTAAAAGTTACAATTTCCTTTGGATAAAAATGCTCAAATCGAATTCCTTGGATTGGTCTAGATGGAAAGATTTTGATGTTTAAGCTTCTTTGTTGTTTGTAGTTGTTTTGTCCCTTGCTAGTTTCTTGATAGAAGGGGTTGTTGATAAAAATTGCCGTTCAGAAAAAAAAATATTGAATTATTTACTTTTTTTAACAATTTAAATACAAGTTATTTCAGTTATTTAATATACTTATATACGAAAATTACAGAATAAGCATCTAAAATATATGTCAAGAGTTATATCATTTTAATACCTTTATACGATATATGGTCATATCAACACCCAAATATACATATAGATTAATAATATATAAATGTTTGAAGAAAAAGAAAACATCTCATAAGCAATAGCATTTTGGGACAAAGGCAATGATTGTGACGAGTCTCGGCCCGCTATGGTCTTGATTCGATCCTGAGCCACCCTGGTTTTAATTCGGCCGTTACTCTAGCGATCGGTTCGTGTAGAGGCGGTATAGTTTCCGTGAGGACGCCATTAAGACCAAGTTTGATACTTCGAGGACGCGGGCCATGTTCAGACAACGTAAGTTCCGAGGGGCAGACCTTGGTCAGGGCAGTGCGAACCGATCGTCTGCTGTCTTAATTAGCCGTCCAAAAAAAAGCAATAGCATTTTGGATTTTACTTTTCAACATATAATTTATTTAAAATAATAACAAAATAAATATAATAGCGTTAGTCTTGTTATTCATAGAAATATATTAGTACAATACTTATTACAAAACAACGTAAAAGTAAATATAAAATACAAATAAATGTACCCAACATTATTGAAACGCGTCTTTGACAGGCACTTTAGCAGGCACTCTTGTATTATCCTTGATTCGAGTCTTTGCAATGTTGAGTCTTCAACCTTGCTTCTTGACTGCAACAACTAGCACACTAATACATTGAAGGTTTTTGATTGAGGACCTTGTTGAATACGTGCCCTTTAAAACAGATTTTGGGTCTCTTCTTAAGACCAACACGTCTGTGAGAGTGAGTTTTTCATTCAAGAATTTTAAAATAATATCTAGGTTGTAGAGATGAGGTTGAATCGTCGTTAAATGTCACTACTCATTAGGATTTTAATACCAATTGTAAAATTTTTAGGTTATTGTTTTGATTTAGAGTTTACGATGATGGCGAATGATATCAACGCATAGCTCCTTAAGGTGTATAAATTTGAGTGAACTCTTTCAACTACTTGGTTATGGATTATGGGAATGAATGCCTACATACATACCACGTGTTAAGTGTTACAATCTATACTATTACAAAAGCTATTATTAAGATTACACATGACTGACTTGTAGTATTTTTGTATTACTTATGTTTTCACATAAGTAATACTAGGTAACTCGGTACAATGAAATAGATACTAATACATAACAAAAACATCTCATACTTCTTTCTTTCTTGACTTATAAATGCCATTGAAGAAGTACTCATACCAAGTCATTTTACTATTTTTTTAACGGTAAAAGAAATTTCATTCCACCAAATCATTTTATTGATGATTGTACATTTAATTAATATTAATAGAACATAGTTACTTTCTATATTTAGGTTTGCTTTTAATTCTAGTATCTAGGAAACTCTACATGCAAGTTCATTTAATCAACAAGTTGGGCATGCATTGATTAATGGCATGGACTTTGTTCTCTCTTGTTTTCTTCTTCATGCTTTTAAGTTAGTATTATATCGTTTTTATATGTTAATATAAGACAATTAATTATTTACAAAAAAAATTGAAAAAGTAGTGAATTTTGATATGCAAATCTTTAATGATTATTATTGGTTTGATTGATTGGTAGGTATGCAATTATAATAGTTGCTGTTCCACATTATTAACACCTTTAATGAGTTATGAACCGTGTATAATTTCGTTAAGAAAATTACAAAAGAATCTATAAATTAGGTTTATAGTGGTGACTTTGCAATTAAAAACCATGGTTACCATAAACTGATCGAGAATTTACTACACATTTTCGTATATGCTTCATGTCTGTGGTGAGGAAATATCATTCGTTCAAGTATGGCTTAAAAATAAAATTGAAATTATAAATAGCATTAAATTACAACGTCGGCTGTGAGGGGGCGACACTGTTTAGCTCATTGCAAGTCAGTAAAGCACTGCCTACGTCACGTACAAGCCTCAACAGCACCTACTTGCGTCAGCCTTACCTACGTAGCCGGTTTCCAATGGTCGGTTGCCGGTTAACAGGTCTACAGCTCCGTCTTCTGTGTAACAAGCTACCACCTCCTTCACACCGTCGCCTACCGGTAACAGTCGACCACCTGCGGACACGTCCGTTGCCGACGCATCCGCCGCCGCCTGTGTTTGTGACCGGCCGGATCTTCGCTGAAATACGAAATTACAACTTTGCTCTTCCATACATAGACTCACGTCTTCTCGAAGGCCGCCATTAACCACCGAACCACCACGGCTTCCGCTTGCGGAATCGTTATGCAAACCAGCTAACATAGTGGCTGTAAAACTTTATGCATGCTTTGTTGTTGTTTCATCTCTGTGTTCTTCGTTTCAAAACTTAAGCCGCGGATTTAGGCAATGGTGGCTAACACGAGTGCCGATAACGATGTTGGTTTGAAAATTAGATGGTGACATCGGCTAGGTGGTTCTTTTGCAGTGGCATTGGAAAAGGAGGTGTTGTACAATAAGATCTTCATACTCATTTGCTTCTGACCGATGACGACTTCCGGTGCTCTTCGATTTAGGTGGTTGTGATCGTTGCCGAAGAGAGTGTTTGGAGAGAGAGAGAAATACAGAGAAAGTATAAAGTAGGTGATTTGATTTGGTTTTTTCAAAGGTAAACGTAGGATAGTGGACCTCAAAAACTGAAATCAAATATGATTTAATCTATGTTAAATTTTTATTTACTTTTTTATTGAAAAAAGGGAGGAGCAACTCAAAAATACTACATTCTAAGGATCAAATTAGTTGTAGTAGAGTAATATTCCTGAATCCCTTTTATATTTCTTTTTCCTACATACTAAATTGTTGTTAATTTTAGTTTCTACGGCATAACATTGTGTATACGTTAACTGCGTTTTCTTTAAAATTGGCTCCGTCTGTTATCACGTAACATTTCGTCATATGCTGTCGGTGCAACGTGCGGCGGCTATGTATGACGCAGTAACCCGTTTGTCCCCGCCGCGGCAACGCGCGGCGGGTATAAAACTAGTTATCTTTATTTTGTAAACTATATGTTCCATACACATCGACATATCGTAACATACTCGAACATATAGCGGCGGCTCTTGAACATTTCTTTGTAAGGAAAGAGATAACGTATAAAGCGTCTTAACGTACAAAGCGTAAGAAGCATCCAGAGCCATTGGATTTAGGCGGTGGCAAGATGGTAATTAACAATCCTAATCATACTTTAGTTAAGCTAACCAGGGGTAATTTAGGAAAAATGTGTTTTAATTTCCAGAAAATCGTAAGAACAGGGATTCACAATTGATCGAAACGTAACATCAAAACAAAATTATTTCCACAATTAAACAAATAATTGAAACCGATTAACTGTTCTGAATCATTAAACAATCAAAACACATTGATTTGAATAAAAAAGAATTACTGATTTGCAGGAAAAAAAAACAGAGCATTGCATTCAATCGTTTAAAATCACATTAAACGTAATAAAAAAAACAATCAAACTCATATAATATTCACAAAAACATACGATTTTGATAAATATAATTACAATTAAAGAAAAAATGGGTTTCAAAAAGATTCAGATTAAGAAACACTTGAATACGTAAAACAGACGCACTCATGTAAAATAACGTGCGTCTAAACAAGGAATTGAATACTGGGTAAAAATTATATAAACAGACGCACTTATGTAAAATTAGACGCACTTTTGAAAATTCAGACGCCTTAAATATCATGTTTTGGACGCACTTATAAACACAAAAAATGGAAAAGAGGTTATGTTCACTTTTATAAAATTGTAAGCGTGATGATTAACTTCTGCAACTTGCATATCTTATTAATTATACAAAGATAATCTGACAAAAAAATATTACATGCTTATTTTAATAATATAAAACTAAAAAAATCTAACTATATGATAAATATGATTTGACTAGTAATAAATTTAAATAAAATCTTTAACTTAAATATTCAACTACCATTAATTAAAATTTCAATTTTAGCCTTTATAAACACTAGAGAAAGAAGCATACTGATTCATCTAAAAACACAAAAACAAAAAAGAAAAATGGCTGCAAACGACATAGATAATGCAATAAGCAACATGCAACTCAAAACTGTAGTTCGGGTTGACTGCATTTCAGAAGTGCAGGATGACCTAAACTCATCTTGTGTAGTACTGTCTGCACAAACTGAGGTTCAGACGCAGTACATGAAGAACCTGGATCTCATAGAAAAGCTGCTGAAGGAGGAGAAAACACCATTCACAGATGAAGTTATTAAGCACCTACATACTCAGGCATCTTTTGACAACCTCATCTGTGAGTCACTTAGCAACACACAAGCATGCATCATGAAGAACATGGAGTCCAAACAAAAGGCAAGGGATGCAATCTTGGGTTCCCAGTGATGTTGATGGTTTTATAATGGTTGTTTTGGGGTTGTTTTGGGGTGGTGGTTTTTTGTAGATCTTTTAATAGTTTAAGTGGTTGTTATGTTGGTAGTGGTGTAAAGGTGGTAGTGGTAGTGGTGGTTGTAATGGTAATGGTGATGGTGTTTATGTAACTGTTTTTCATGTTTTTAATATTAATGAAATAGACGCAATAATAGTTGTGTTATGAACGCACTTGTTCTTTTATTTAAAAAGCACTAATGTTTAAAACAGACGCACTCTTGTTTACTTGTATAATGTTCAGACGCACCCTGTGCACATTCAAACGCACTCATTAAAACAGTAAGATTTGCAAGTCAAAACATCATAAAACTAAAAAAAAGACATCTAAGACAACTCCTGATCATCATCAGAAACTTCTAGATCAATGTCTTCAGTATCATCAATGTCTTCTTCCACAATATGATCATTTGTTCACCTTGCGGCTTGGTTGAAACACCCTCCTTCGCGTGTTTTCGTCGATCATGTCCACTCTCCCGCATATTGCACATTTCCTCTTCCTTTTGCCGGATCGACTAATCTACTTTTCCTTGCTGGACTTTATGCGCTTCTGCTTGCCACGACCTTTGTTCTTGATACCATTCGGAAGTCGAATGGTGGGTTCCGCATTTGATGGTTTCTCATAACCAAGAAGAGAAGCATACCTATCATGCTTATTTAGATGACTAGGTCTCTTAAACCTGCCCTCATCTGTAACGACCCTGGCAGTTGGTGCCAGGTCGGGTTATCGGAGCTACGCAGCGGAATTCAGGATAATGACAGTCTTGACTCTTCCAGGATCCACGTCATCATAGCTGTTGGGTTACCTGAACACATGCCAAAAATAGTTTCTGTCAACATAAAGTTGGTGAGGTCGTGTATTTTATAAAGCGAATGGCCAGTTCATTTATTGATAATTCTTTTATAACATTCTTTTATAAACATGCTTTACAGTTATAATTCTGAGGGGAAAATATATTCTATTATACCAATTCGATTATAGGTCAATCTTAATATATTATTCCTATTATATTCTATTAGTTGCCATTCCTATCGATGGTACCACTCTGCTTGTGGTAAATATAATTATTCCTACCCTCTACTCGGGTAAGACTGGTTCTTGTCCTCTAGTTGGACAAGAAAGGAAATGGCGATATACCGGTCAGTACTGTCCTTGTCGTTTCTATTATCCCCTTTCTATTATATAAGTTCTATTAGTAATCATTTTATTATGTAAAGCATTTCTATGTTTTCTAATAAATGACATGTATTCCCCCAAAAACACTTTAAATAAACAGTAAAAGTGGGGAGTTCACGATACTCACTGGTTTGCGTATAATCTCTAGCTAATCTTCTTATTACAATTATATTTCATATATATATCGATACGTGTTACGCGTGGGACTTGTTAGATTGTAATATTTAGGATATATATCATATATACAATTTATACATATAGAATTCGGTATATATTAGATAGTCCCCGGGGTTTATTATTGACACGACACGGACATCCTAAATCTAGCTGGCCATTACAACTTGGCACTCGTAGCTAATAAAGCTGGCCATTATAGCTTGGCACACGAACCTAAAGAACTCTAGACACGAACTTACCCGGATGATGGTTCGGCAGAGCATATTATTATTAACCCGAGTCTAGTATATCGTTTTATATATCGAATCGTATATATATAAACATATATATTTTATATATGATTATTATTCTCTTATTATTATTATCAAGTCCGTACGTTATTCGTAGTATATATATATCGTATAATTCTAATAATCCTCGTCTAGTTATTGGACCAGGTTCTATTCCGGGTGTTGACCGAGTCACTGAGTTGACTCGGTATCGGCTTGTTATTCGTTAATCGATTAATGGTACCTCGCAATCGAATATAATCACTATATTATTAATAGATCATAAGATTGTAACCAATTACTCAATTAATATATAACCTTGAACTTACCGATTAATAACCGGACACTCGCCGAGTTCTACCGGAATCACCTCGGCACAATCAGGAGTTAACCGGGTTTTATCAGGAACAAAAGGAGGGTTCGACAGTCACCGGAGATGGTGACTGTCCGGTTAATCATAGAGACACGACACAGAGATGGTTAGCGAGTGGTTCGGTATTGACTCCATGGAACAGAAAGGCTTATCGGGTCATGGTGGTTACCGGGGTGGATTATCGGGTAGTAACCGAGTGGTTTATAGGTTGGTTTCAGTCAATACAACCTATGAACCAGAAGACTACAAGGTCCGATGGTTCCTGTAGACTCGATAACAATCAACAACACAACCAGTATCAACGACTAAGGTTCGGACTTGACTGAATATAAGCAACCGGTGGTTTCAAGACTCGATAACAGTGGTTTACGGCTTGTTTATAACAGAAAGATGTGTGACAGACACCATAACCGGTGACTGTCCGGTTTGGTTAATCGAAACAGGGGAACAAATAAGGTGGTTACCGGGTTAAATCCCGAGCAGCAAGGTGGTTTACTTGATAGCTTAATGAACACAGCCCAGAATTATTATCGGAACAGGTTTGGGTGACCGGATTATTACCGGAACAGAGGAGGAGGTTGTGGTGTTTCGATGGTGTGATGATGATTAGGAATGTAGATGGGTTACCGATTAGGTTATTGGAAAGAGGGGAACTTACCGGAGAGGAAAAGGGACGCTGGAGAAGAAAAAGGGAGGCGGCGGCGGCCACCGGTGAGGGTGGTGACCGGCGGCCGGAGTTGGTTTCTGGTTGGCTGCTCTGCTTTGTGGTTGACAGAACACACATCAGTGTGTGTGTGTATTCGTTTGTATGCCGAGAAGGAAAGAGGCAAGCAAGGTTTATAAGAAAGGATAAAATAAAGGGGCGTTTGGCAACGAGGATAATAGCTAGAATTCCAAATGTTTGGTAATAAGTATAACAATAAAATAAGGAACGTTTGACAGTGATTGAATAGCAGATAAGGAGCGTTTAGCCGAGATACTAAAAATTCAATAATTATTATTTATATAATCGGTTGAACCGGTTGGTCGCGAGATTCTAACCTGAATATTTTATTAAATAATGTGGTCAGGTACGACCCGACCCGTTTAAGAGACCCGTAACACCTCGAGGTGTTACATCATCACCTTCTTAACCAACTCTTTGATTTTATCATTAACCAAAGTCAACTCGGATAAACCTGCAATTAATGTGTTTGCATGATATTCACCGCCCAAAACTATCTCCCGTGCAATACGTCTGGCTTCTTTCGTTTTGTCATCACCAAACTCTCCTGTTTCAAATGAATACTTGATTTCATTTGGTACAACATCTTTTATCCACCTCCTCAGAATGTATCTTTTCGGGAATCTATAAACTTTCATCAACCTTACTATATAAAAAATATGCCTACATAACAACCCGTACTGCTCAAACCTCCTACATGAGCATAATGTAGTCACATCCTCAACACCATCAACAACTTCCTTTTTAGACAGAACCTGTAAAAAAGGTAAAAAATTATAATGGTGACTTTAGACGCACTCATAAGTAGGGTCAGATGCCTTATATATTTTAAAAACCAAAATTTATATTAGTAATACTTTTGGACGCACTCATAAGTAATTTAAACGCACTAATAACAAAAAACCAAAAAAAAAAAAAAATACCTCAATAAAGCCTTGACCATATGCTTGTGGATCATCAACAAAAATCTTTAAAAAAACCTTCTTCATCAGCCCTCTGCATATGAACACTTGTTAATCCTTCATAAGTGCCATATATTTCTTCTTGAATATCAAAGAAGATAGTTCGTGTAAATATTTTAGCAGCCTCTTCCTCTATAGGGTTCGTAGTCCAAAGATCAGGGACGGTATGTCTAGAATCATGGTCATTCTTCCTGTGATTGAATCTCTGACCTTCAAGGGACATTTCAAAATGGTTGAAGAACTCAACAAGAGTCAACTGAGAATTTCCACTTAGCAAAAAAAAAAAAAATGATTCTCACTCTCGGATCTTGATGTTGTCCTCATTAGCCCAGACATAGGTTCATCCCGTAAAAGGTAGGAATCCACATTTACCTTATATTAAACATGTCCGTCAACCAATCGTTCTCCTTTAGCTTGTAATCGACAATAAGTACACCCCACTCAAAATCAAATGTCTCCGGACTGATGGAGTCTGTCCAAACAATTGCACAGATTCTCCTTTTGAACTCATCATCACTGCATAATGCACTACCAACCTATAAAAAACAAAATGGAAACAAACGCACTAACAGATAAGTTTGGACGCATTCACAATATTATATCCAAAACAACAGAGCATTTAAACGCACTAATGATAAACAGACGCACTCTTTAATTTAAATAAACATTCATGCTGACCTTATCAGAAACATTCTTCATGATATGCCACATACACAATCTATGTCTGCTATTTTGAAAAACCAACTGTATTGTATTTTTCATAGCACCATCTTGATCAGTTACAACCACTTTGGGGTGATATGATGTATTGTAAAATACATCTATTTCCAGTGTAAAGTTTGTATAATTTTCGAGTCATTTAGATAGTACTTTTATTAGTTTTAGGCTTTTACCGGTCTATTTTATTTACTATAAGTTTTTATAGATTTTTCTTAGTTTTAGTTATTTTTAGTACTTATTTTTTTTTTGGTAGATGTTCGAATGGACGTTGGAGCGTAAATGAGCAACTTTGGTTAAGCCAAGAACACCCGAGTCTAGAGCACCGAGTTATAATAATAATAATAATAATAATAATGATGATGATAATTAAATAAAAGAAAATCTACGTGAACCAAGTCACGTTTCATAAGGCCCAAGGTCCAAGAAGGGGTTTTTATTGTTTTTGGCATTTATAAGATGACTTTGTGGAGGATATTATGAAGGGCCGCACCATATCAATTTTTTGGAGGAGCCGCATAAAGGTCAGCGAATATTATTTCTAGAGAGGAGAAATATTACGAATTGGAGGGAGATCGCACAGCATATTTCTACAGCAGCATATTTCAAGAGAAGGAGCTCAAGGGTTGAAGTACTGGTGTGAGCACGGGTCGGTTCAAGTTCAATAATTTATTTATTTATTCTATTATAACCCATTGTGAACACCATGAATCTAACTTGCTTTTATTGTTTTGATTTTATCATGACTTTTATTGGCTAGACTTTTGTTACTACCTAGGTTTTGATGAATACTTATGATTGAATGATTGTTTTTATGGTTTTTGGAACTTTGACTATGGGTTGACGATTTAGTAAAGACTTTGATTATTTCTGATCTGGTGTATATGCGTACCTAGTTTTGTTCAATTAATAATTATTTACTCCACATGCGTTTTTGTGAATGTCTTTCATCAATGAATGCGTGTTAGGTTGTGGACTATGTGTTAACAACTAGTTTATGGTAAATTGGTAGTGTTTTCCATAGGAGTGGTTTTTGTTAATTGGGTAGTTCTAGGTGTTCTTCTAATTCCAATAGCTGTAAGGTGCGGGATTGTCGATATGTCTAGGGTGTTAAATTGCTAGATCTAGATGCTTTGTAAGAAGATCTTCCTAGTTTCCTTACCACTTCTTGCGTATCGAGTTAGATCAGGTTTTCTATAGTTACCCCTTGCACTCTTAGTGTAGTGAGGCTTTCGCGCTGTAAGGTAGACTGTCTAGCGGGCACTTTATCATCAGAGTAGGTAAGCCTGTAAGGGTAACCTCTCAATCGGTAGTTTAACGGCTTATAGGTAACCTTTAGGTTTCTCCTTGAGAAGGGTCGAGGGTCCTCTAGTTTATCCTGTAAGTTTAGTATCTGAAGATCCCGGTTCCATAGCTAGTTCCATAACCATAGAAGTATGTCAGTCATGAGTAGGATTCTAACCTAGGTAGTACCTTCACCATCATCTGAATTCAACTCAGCTCAGTTCGTGTCTTTAGTTCAATTAGTTTACTTTAGTTAATTTGTATTTTATTGCAATTTAGTTTTCAGTAAAACCCCCTTTAAACCATAAAAACAATTTAAGTCAGTTTGTAGATAAATAGTCGAGTCTAGTTTTCGTTTTCCATTAGAGTCTCGAGGGTTCGATATCTGGACTTACTTTAGCTATACTAGAGTCGATAGGTTTACTTGCCTGTCAGTAGTTTAGTTTTAGAGAGTCTAGAGTATTACTAGGTGTCTAGTTTTAGGTTTAATTTAGTTATTTTTATTAAACTACTTTTAGCACATCATGCTTCCCAAAACATTTGGAAAACGATTGTAACAGCCATGTGTATGATTCAGTTGTCTCGGATGATAACAATCCTGCACCAAGCGTGACATTCCGACAATGGTTATCAATTCCGGTAAATGGTACAAACACCATCTTATACCTGTAAAAAAATTAAAAAATTAAAAAAGCTATAAACATGTAAAATTTGAATTTCAAAAAGGCTGTAAAAATTAAAAACATACTTGTTTGTGTTAAATGTTGCATCAAATGAGATCACATCTCCAAATTCCATATAATTCCTCTTGTATAAAGCATCAGCCCAAGATAATCCAGTTAATGCATTCTTTTGATTCACAGAATACTCAAATGAAAAATCTGGAAGGAACTTCTTCTTATCCCTAAGCCTAGTCACAATCATATCTGCATCATACTCACCAATAAAGGTGTTTAATCCACCTTTAAAGTTCTTACAATCAGTTGCAGTTGCACCAACATGCTCAAAACCTCCATACTTAGTCTTCATGATGTTCAAAGCTTTGACAGGACCCATGTTCAATGAAGACAGCTCACATATCATCTTTTCTTGAGTATGTGTCAGCTTCCTATTTGCTGCTAGAAAATGAATGTCACTCTCATGAACAAAAGGATGATTATGACCTTCATTAAAGCCATAAACCTTGAATTTTTTTCCATCCTCAGAGGTTAGCCTAATAAATGCAGGACATCCAGTCCGGATGGAAGGCCTTTTCCTTGACTTAAAATCTTTGTTAGAACTCTCTTCACCTACCTTGACTGGCTTAAAACCCTCCTTATAGCATACAAAGTATCTAAGTCTTAAAACACCTTTTCGTACATCTGACGTGCCCTTTCGAATAGAAAAACCACCAGCCTTTGCATATTTTGCATAAAACTCTTGTGCATGGTCAATACTAGGAAAATCCATGTCCTTTGCAGGTTTGAGAGAATCAGGTACATCAGGGATGTATGTGTTACTAGCTTGGTCATCAACAGGAACATCAGTTGCAACAGCTTTCAAAAAAAAAAAAACATAACAAACAAACGCACTAATTGACTATTCAAATGCACTTAGTAGAATAAAAGTTTGAAAAATCCAAACGCACTCTGTGATAAAAATAGACGCACTAATATACTATCAGTACCAGCAATAATCAACTACAATTTAAAAACAGACGCACTCGTGTATAACATCAAACGCACTAATATAAGGTAACAAGTTAAAACTATAACATACCTTGAACTCTGAATTCATTGATGAGGTTCAAACTATGAATATCAACATCCTGGTTAGTGTTTTCGATCAAATATGAACACACATAAAAACTTTCATGTTAACAAATCTATCTAAACACGTATCTCTGTTTTTTGACAAAAAACAGAGGATGATGATCATACCATGAAAAGCATTATAATCAGGCAATTGATTCGAATTCTCAGCAGCAACTCTCTGCTCTTCAACAGATAAGTTTAAATCTGATAACCAAAAACAAAAATTAAACAAAAAACTATTGAACAATGGATTAATTAACTACGAATACACGTACCGAACATGATGAATTGATCGATTAAACTGTAATCGTTTTAATCAAATAGAGTTTGAATCGTAATTGGATTGAAACGTAATGTGTGTGAGATCGTCTGTGTTTTACGAATTTAAAATTATGATTTGAAAATATCGTTTACAAAAATAACCGCCGTAATTCACGTAATCAGTTATGTGTGGTTAAAGTCTGTAATGCCCTTGTGTTAAACTGATGTTAAAAGTAATTATAGTTTGGTTAGGTTAATTGGGGTTTGGTTAATAAGACACTTGTCATCCTCTGGTGGCTTCTTATTGCTTCTCACGTTAACACACTTTATATCGTATACTTTCTCTTCATTGTAAACCGTGTATAGGTATAAAATCAATTTAAGTTTTTTGTTTAATCATAATTTCATTGTATTTTTTTTAAACGGCCAACAAATCAATTCAGAGCACTCTCGAAGTACTCACTGGACGAAGGAGTATTCCGAGAGTAACTCGAGTCCACCAGTAATTTCACACTAGTTCTCGGGAAAAACCCGACGCCCGAAGGCCCGTTGCGGTAAAACCGAGCCCACCAGCATCATTTTGGTGCCGGTAGGACTCGAACTTCCCAACTTCCATAAGAAAAGCAAGAAGGGTGCCACTCCACCATGAGAGGATTGGCATAATTTCATTGTAATAGCAAACTGAAGTATTGTAATGGTAAATTTGGATATCATAGTGTTATTGGTCAAAAAGCTAAATATCAGGGTTATTATAAAGTAGATAGAGTAATAAAAACATCAATGTTAGAGACAATATCATATTTATAGGGTTATTTCATCATTGTCGTCTAATTATTAGGTGCAAATTGTCACTTAAAAACTAGATACAAAGGGTAAGTCTAGAGCCAAAAGTGAGGGCCTGGATTGGAACTCCTGGAGGGGATTTAGATTGTATAGTGTGCGATGGTGATGGGTATGTTGTTTTTTTTTTCTTTCCTTTGTTTACTCGTGACTTGTATTGGGGGTGCTAGTATCCCGCTAGCCTATGGTGATTAATAAAACGGTATTATGTTGGCCGTTCAAAAAAAAAAAAAAAGAAAGATACAAAGGGTAAGAATAATAATTAAGAGTAAAGATCTTGTACGAAGTGTTTTTATTTTTTTTTTTTCGAATTTTTTTCCCATATTGTTAAACATGTATTATAGTATTGAAAACTAAAAAAAAAAAATTGGTGTAGAGTAATTACATGTAGAGTAATTACATAATTACTCTAGTGTAAACTAATGTATTTAATTTAATGACGTAATTACACTAAAAAAAGTTTTTAATTTTTTTTTGTATTATTCATCTAGAAAGCATATTTAAGCATATGGGAAAAAAAATTCTAAAAAAATAATAAATTTTTTTACCCTATTTGATTCTCACAGTTCTTACAAAAAAAAAAAAAAACACTTTGTATTTGATCTTTACTCTAATAATTAAAAAGTCTATCATTAGTGGGTGTTCAATTTCGGATTATCCGAATTTCGAATACATGAAAATTTTAAATTTCGGATCGTTAATTTCGATATATATCCAAATTTTTTAATATTCGAAAATTCAGATGTGGATAACAAAACGGAAACCTGAAAATGAAAGAAAAACACATTTCCCGCAAATTATTAGATTCGGTATCAAGATTTGAGTTCAAAATTCAATACTTAAACTTAAAACCTAAATAGGTATGATTCTTTATGCAATAAAATGCAACACAAACACAGATCAAAGTTCCTACTACAAGAAATGTAGGCAATCGAGGTGACTCTTTTAGTGATGACAACCTAATTGTCGTCGCTAAAGGTAATGATCCGGAAGCTTTTGACGGGAATGATATGCACTGTTGATCAAGTGGAAGATCTAATGGTTCTTTAAATTGACAAAGAGTAGCGACAAACATATATAAGAGATGATGGAGCGAGGAGCGACAGCGATGTATCGGTGAGAGCATCCAAAGAGAATACACTATAACAACGTATGTGATCTTAGATAGGGGTGTTAAGAATTCGGGTTGGATTTGAAAAATTCGACATTCGACTCGATTTGAATTTGATTATCAATGTTTGAATTCGGTTTTCAAAAATCCGAATTAGATTCAATTCAAATTCGAGTTTAATAATCGAATTCAAAGCAATTACGAATTTATGATTTTCAGTTCACAAATTTAAATTAAAAATACACATATATACTTTTCAATTTTTATATATGTATAATTTCTACACACATGGAAAATCCTTTTATATTTGGGTCAAACTCTAAAAATACACAATTCCTACTACTTTTATTATCCCTATATTTTACATATTTACATGGCAAACTCTAATAGCCCATATCATTTACTACTTTCACACCTTCCGTATTTGATCAATTAAAACAACTAGTGGGTTTACCCGCGTGTTGCAGCGAGATCTAAAAATGGGTTGCAACATAATATTATGATACTTAGGTTTATTTTCGTAAGTTACGCAAAAAGAATAGAAATGTGCACAAGTATTCGTAGAAAGAAAAGAAAAGAAATGTGCACCGCCACTTACAACTGATTGCAGTTCACCACAAAAACCATATACTCATTATTGAACAAATCTTAATAAACCATCTAGTAATATCTATATAACCGTGCCATTGAAAACACCTTGCTAAATGATAAAGTTCATTTACATGACAAAACATCTAGTAATAATATGATATTGTATACACTATCATATGATGTAACACCCCAATCGATGGTGAAAACATCGAGGTGCCACGTAGTGATGATTGTTCAAAAAACTCATGGCAACTAAAGTTTATATAGTTTATTAATCCAATTCAAAACAAACCATTCAAAAAACAAACACATTGTTCAATGAAATAGACAAAACAAATGTTCAATTATTAATCTAAAGGCTTCAACTAAATGATCCAAAAGCTGCTAAAATCTTCATGCATCATTGTTACCAGAAACATGTTAAGTTTTGAAAAATAGAGGGGGTCAACTATAAAGTTGGTGATAATACATAAGTTTTTGTCGAAACGAAGTATAGTATCAAATAGTGTAAGCATACAATTCTGTGTCAATATGTAACATCTAAGGCATGCATGTGAAAACAAAACTACAGCAAATTGGGTCATAATCAACCTTATGTTGACAAAGTTTAAAGGTCCATCCCATAGACATGGTTCACCTAAGTTTAAGTTTCAGTTCCAATCACCCGCGCTCCCCAAGACATGGTCAACAAATCTAGGTGGGGTTGTCAATCCAATAGATCTATCATTGTTACTGTTGGCTTGATCAAAGTCAATGATTATGCAAGTCTTAGTTTAGTTTACTTAGCAAGTTTAAGACACGTAGCACAAAGAATCACACAATACACATAGTTGAATTGCATTAGTTTAAAGAATAAAGTTTTACATGTTTCACCCCAAAAAACATTGAAATCTGTAAAAGAGTGGAGATATGTAAACTCACCTTGTTTGATTGATGTGATTGTACATGTTTCTTGAACGTGTAAACGACTAAAGATAAAGCCCTAAAGTAATAAGGAGAGTTGTTTTAGGTTCATATGAGGGTCTAGAGTTCTTATACAGTTAGGTTAATTGAAAGCATAATAGGTGGAATGTTAGATAGGTTAGATTTGTTAAAATCATGTTTTGGACATATTGCAGCTACTGTACGTTTTAAAAAAATCAAACGACCTCCAAAAATTATGAAAATTTACAGTAAGCTAAATCAAAGTATTTTGAAAAACTTTCGTTTAGAAAAGTGTTTCGTTTGAGCCCTATAAATAGGCCAAAAACGTGAAACAAAACAGCACGTCCAGATTTGAACCCCCTGTTTTGTTTGGGCTCGTTAAGGGTCAAAACGGATGAGTTTTTCGACATATAATATATCGTTGGAACAAGAATTTGACAATCTTGATCTTGGATCTGAGTTTGATTTGAAAGTGTTGTAAAAGTTGAGTTATGGTGGTTTTAAGTTCGGTTTTGCATGCTGTCCAAATCAAGGGTTGCACTTATGTGCACCTGTGAATATTTTAAAATTTATTTTTTGTTCTATAAGTTAAAATAAGTTTTTTAATATATTATGTTACAGGTCTTAAAAGCTTAACCAAGCTAATTTTAATAGAGAATAAGTAATTAAAAAACGTTGAAGGAAACGTTAATGCGTTAAATACGACACTTACTTAGATAACACGAAACTAGCTAGGACCCTTGATGATGGCTCGAAATTTTATGCACTAGAGAAGGGAATAGGAATGTTTTTAATGGGGAATATGCAAGGAATGCATTCGTTAGGCTAGAGTATTTATAGGGTTAAGAATCAGAGTTTTAGATTAATTGGGAGCCTAATTGACTAATAAAAAATGCAACGAGATATGGCAAAAGTTTTAAGTTCTGTGATCCGATTAGATAGGACGTAGCAAATTGTGATCGTTCGGTTACTTGTGAAGATAGCCACAGTAATCTATAATCTATAACTTATAATAAAAGAATTGAATATTGAAGAGTTGTCATTCAATGAATGCCTAAGAAAGCCATTTTAATGACATGACATTCAAGGAGGCATGCTCCTCCTTGAGTGTGCCATGTGTCATGCCATGTGGCAAATAAAAAAAATAATAATATAAAACCTAATCTACTAAATTTAAATTGATTTATTTTAGGAAAAAAAGAATTTAAAAACAAATTTAAAATTTTCTCTCTTATTTTTCCTCCCATAATTTTTAAACGTTAATATCTTTTATATACGAGATTTTTTAAAGAAAAAAATTACACCAAATTAACGAGCGTTTTATTATCTTTCCAACGAGTACCATAGTGCTATATAAAAAACGGAGAAAAAAACGACTATTTTTTGTGGGGTTTCGTTCATACAGGAAAAAAAAACACAAAGTGTACAGGTTATTTATTAATAATGTTTTTTCTTTTAAACCAGGTTCTTATCTACGATGTTGAAATTCAGCCAATCGCCATGCTTTCATTGGAATTTTACTCTTTTAAAGATGCATAAGGTATACTTCATCAAGAGAAGCTAGAAGAAAGAATCGCGCAACACTGCAACACATGGTGTCACCTTATAGCAAGGTTATTTTTTTATTTATTTAATTACAAGAGTAATAATTATTACTATTAGTATTAGTATTATTAGAATTGTTATATTTTTCAATCCCGGGACGCTCCCGGGATAAAAGCTAGTCTATATATAAAAGAATTGAAGTTAGATGATGTGGCATTCAATGGTGGCCTCAACCTCCTCTTGAATGTGCTATATGGCATCATGTCAAGCTCTCTTTTAAATTTATTTATTTTGTTTTTTAAATAAAATCTATATCTATATTATCTTAAAATTTCAAATATGTTAATTAATATCTTTTCCTTATTTTCCTCACATTTTTAAATGTTAGTGAACTATTAATTATTATTTTAAAATTTCAAATATGTTAATTAATATTTTTATCTTTATTTTTTCCTTATTTTCCGCTCACAATTTTTAAACGTTAGTAACTTTTATGTATGACATTTTTTTTGAAATTTTTTTTACACCAAATTAACGATCGCTTTATTATCTTTCCAACGAGCACCATAGTAATATACAAAAAACGAAAAAAAATGTTTTTTAGTGAGTTTTTGTTCATGCAGAAAAAAAACACAATGTGTTTAGGTAATTTATTAATCATATATAGGCTACTCACTAATTGTGTTATGATAGTATATATGTTTTTGAACCTACTATTACATATATGAATTGCCCATGTTCATGCGCTACAACGATATGCTTAGCATTAAAAGAGGTTGAGATTTTTTAAGCTACTGGGAACGCAGCATGAGAGCCCCTTTTGGTAATATAAACATTAGAACAACTTTCTTTAGAGCATTCTCAATAGCTTCCCCATCCCTCATTTACTCACAACCAATCATAACCACATATTACATTAAAAATCATTACAGTTTCTCTCTCCTCTACTCACAACCACTTTCAACAAATATTAAAAAATAAATACAATTTTTTAGTTTTCCCTAAAAGATTCCCAAATAACCCAAAATTTACCGATACATAATAGATTCCTCATTTTCTTCACTCATAACAATTTTCAACCCCATAAAAAATTATAGGGTTTCTCACAAAAAATAAGGGCACTACTGTGAATGCTCTTAGCATTAAAAGAGGTTAAGATTGTTTACTTCTTTTCTCTTTTTTATTAAGTAATATTAGATTTTTCAACCCCAGGACACTCCCGAGATAATCAGCTAGTATATTAATATTCTAAAGGCTTATATCCTACATGGCACCCAAAGAGGTCATTCTCTCCCTTGCGAGTGCCATGTAGGATCCCATGTGGCACTTATGTGGACCAATTAAAAAACAAAAGTCATTGAGTTAGTTTATGAAAAGAAAAAAAATTTAAAAACAAAATTAAATTTTCTCTCATGTTTGCCTCCCATAACTTTTAAACGCTAACATCTTTTATATACGAGATTTTTTAAAGAAAAAATTACACTAAATTAACGAGCGTTTTATTATCTTTCCAACAAGTACCATAGTGCTATATAAAAACACGGAGAAAAAAAAACGACTATTTTTTGTCAGGTTTTGTTTTCAAATATACTTTACTCTACTAATAAATCACTACTTAGGGTTTTTAATATTTGAATAAGAAACGAGAAACATAACTTCATAGGCAGAGATTCATTTTTTTTATATTTGAATATGATAACTTATGGCAGAGATTTGTTCAAAATAAATAATAATAATAATAATAATAATATTAATATTAATTAATCATGGATTCTTGTATTAGGAGATTCTTGTATTGGGGCCTCCACTGGGGTCCAACAAGGAGACCCATTGGGGCCGCTTCTCTTCGCTCTGGTCCTACACCCGTTGGTCCGTCGGCTAGAAGAGTATTGCTCCCTCCCATTTCATGCTTGGTACCTCGATGATGGCACTATTATGGGAGAGGCCAGGGAAGTGGCTAAGGCTTTTGATATTATCCGAGCTGAGGGGCCGAATCTAGGCCTCACGCTCAATATTAAGAAATGTGAAATTTTTTGGCGATCGTGCAATGGGGAAAAAGTGAAGCCTGGTTTATTTCCTAACGATATCGAGAGACCAGAGGGAGGTGTGAAGCTCTTGGGGGGGTGCTGTTAGTCGGGACGAGGGATATATTAGATCTTTGGGTGCTAAAAAGGCTCGCAGGGCAGTGGATCTGATGGTTTCTCTGCAGAAATTGGGAGACCCCCAAATTGAACTTTTGCTCCTCCGTTCTTGCATGGGTGTTGCTAAACTGTTGTTTGTCCTTCGGACATGTCAACCAGTTTTTGCTGATGTGGCCATATCCATTTTCGACAAAGGGCTTCGTGAAGCGGTCGAGGATATTGTAGTTTGTGGGGGGCCGTTCTTTGGGGATTTTCAATGGCGGTTAGCGTCTCTACCGATACGGTTGGGAGGTCTTGGCCTGTGTTCGGCGGAGGATGTGTCTGCATATGCTTTTGTTGCCTCTAGAGTGCAGTCTTGGGAACTACAAAGACCACATCCTATGAAACAGCAAGATAGTGGGGATGGACCTGGATTATGAGCTTGCCTTGGACAAAGTTCGTAGCTCTCTTCCTGATTTAGATTTGGGTGGTTTTACGGATAAGGAAACCGCCTCCAACAAACCTCAAAAGTTCTTGGTGAGTGCTTTTAACCATAAAACCCTTCAGACTATGGGAGAGAAGTTTGCCATGTTTCCGCGGCAGAAAGCAATGTTTAAATGCCTCAAAGTAGCGCATGCTCAAGACTTCTTAGCTGTCCTTCCTATTGGGGGGCTATGGCAACACATGTCAGCTGTTGAATACCGGGCTATCCTTAAATATAGGCTCATGATTCCTATGTTCCCAGTTGATGAGCCGTGTCCGGTTTGTAAAAAAGCATGTCTAGATAAGTTTGGGGAACATGCCCTTCATTGTAAGGAGCTGCCCGGATTTAAATACAGACATGATCTGGCCAGGGATGTTTTATGGGACGTCTTACGAAGGGCAGGAATTTCGGCTACGAAAGAAGCCCCGGTTAACTTTTTGACGGACCCCCTAGAAGGGCGGTCTACCTTAAGGCCAGCGGATGTCCTTGTGTTCGGGTGGGCACAAGGCAAACATCCGTTCGTTGATCTCACAGGGGTGTCTCCGTTGGTAGGACTTCGAGATTCGGGGTTTGTGGCAGGGCAAGCAGCCTTGCGAGCAGAATCCCAGAAAGTTGTCAAACATGAAGTTGCCAGTCTAGAGAACCAACACGTCTTTGTGCCATTTGCTTTTGACACATTTGGAGGTCTAGCCCCCGAAGCAATCCGGTTCTTAAAAAGAGTTCAAAAGGCGGTGCAGAGTAACTCCCCAGCGACGAAGGACCTAAGTTTTATTTTTAATAGAGTAGGTTTTTCTATTCAAAAGGGGGTAGCGGCGCAACTTGTGGCCCGTTTACCCGCCTCCCACTTGTAAAAGTTGTCGATTGAAAGTAATGAGAAAGTTATTGTTTAAATGCGAAAATCATGGATTGACAAGTCATTAATTATGTTTTCATATTAGATATTTTATTATGTCATATTAGATATTTCAACCCCGGGACGCTCCCGGAAAAAAAAGCTAGTACTAAGATAAATCAAATGCATGCTACCAATTGGTTAAAGCTTATGAGATAATGATCAATCCATATTATTCTTTAGTTTTATTTATATAGAAATCGTACACATATCTACCTACATGACTACATGCTATATATTCTAGACATCTTAATTTATTTTATATAACACCTTTATCATTTTAGTTGCATTTAAGTATATCAATATCTATTTGCATTCCAATTTACAAACAAATATATCATGCAAACCATTTATATTTCTAGAATTATTTAAAATGTTAATACAATGAAACTAATATTGATCCGTAGGGAAAAATGTATATACATATAACATTAACAAATCAAATAAGTATATACCTAAATTTTAAGTTTACAAATATATATACACACAACAATTTTGTTATTATTATTTTTTTATATTGAGTTTTGTTTTTTTTACGACAATGTCCTAAGTTTTCCGCAAAACAAAATTTAACCCTTTATGTTATAAAATTGTTGGTACTTTGGATTGTTGTTATATTGATCCCTTAAGATACTAGAAAAATAACGAATGTTATAGTCTTCCCTAGTTTAGGAAATTTCGTCCCGAAATTTTATTTGGAGAGACTTATGGTATATTGGGAAGGATGATATACGATTTGTATTGACTAGGACTAATTCTTGGTCTGACCCCAATCCCATTTTCGATGCACCATTAATATTTATATATAGGGTGTATCGCAGCTAACCCACCACACGTTTGGTACTTCGAAAACGTACTGACATCTACCACAACCACCCTAATAGAATAACACCCCCACCTCAATGTACCTGTAAATTTATGATTACATTCCGGACCGCAATCATTAATTTATATATTCATAAAATATATCACTGATACTGATACATAAAAAAGTCAGGTGGCCCTCTATTGTGTTGTGGTCTCCCCGGTTGATGTGTTTGACCTTGCATGGGTGGTGGTTCCTGTACGTTCTGACTACCGATCTCATTAGGATCATTATACGTTAAATTCAGGCTCAAGTCAAGGGGCGGCGGCGGTGTTACATTGCCAAACTGTGCACGGTGGTCTTGTTGACTTTGATTTGATGCAAAATACTGATAATCAGTGTGATTATCAGGCATAAAAGACAACAATTATGCTTGTGGGGTTAACTATTGTTGTTGTGGGGTTATAATACCCCCACATTTTGTTGTGGGACATTAACCCCCGGGTTTACTGCAGACTCGAAGTTGGCAAAAATCTGACTAAAGTTCATACTAAAGTTCATGTCATGAAGAATAAAACTGTCGTCAAGGAAATTGGCACCAACCCCAGCGCCAGACGTTCCAAACCCACCGGCAGAGGTACCAGGTCCACTAGCGAACGCCCCAAACCCAACGGCAGACGTACCAGGCCCACTGGAAAACGCACCAAACCCGCCCGCAGACGCACCACCCCCAATGC
The DNA here is from genome assembly GCA_030844895.1 of Ambrosia x helenae. Lineage (NCBI taxonomy): Eukaryota > Viridiplantae > Streptophyta > Magnoliopsida > Asterales > Asteraceae > Ambrosia > Ambrosia x helenae. The sequence goes on from CM061233.1 coordinate 10,625,681, forward strand.
CAGACGCACCACCCCCACCGTCAAACACACCACCCCCACTGCCGAACGCGCCACCCCTAATGCCAGACGCACCACCCCCACATGCAGACGCACCACCACCACTGCCAAACGTACCACCCCCACCGGCGGACGTTCCATCCCCACCGCCAGACGTACCCCCGGGTTCATAACACCCGGTCCTCCCCCTCTTCGGTGTTCACAAAAGCATCATTAATAAATGTATCATCAGAAGCAGGTTGGCGACGGCGTCCCCTTCTTACCCTTTGAGCTCTTGGCTCCATTGAGAGGTTGAGCTGGTCTGCTGACAAATGCATCTGATACTGTGAATATCCTTGCGCATCTGACATTTGCTTAGTCTGGTGGCCGACAGTTTGAACGAACTGGAGATTTCTCGAGGCCTGGGTACCATCTCCCGCTCCAGATTGAGAGGATGCGTTGTAAATCCCATCCATTGACTCCCTCTACAAAAAAAAAAAAAAACAAAAAAAAACAAACAACAAAATGTATACCATCATTTGAAATAAAATACGAAAACAACGAATACCATCATTTGAAGTCTTGCCCCGTCATCTTGAAAAGCAGGAGGAGGCATAGGTACTTCCCTCAGATCAGAAACGTATTCAACAGTACGCGCCATATACCACAACATGTAGCCGTCGTCAAATGATCGGGTCGTAATTCTTTGACCATTGACAACAGTGTTGGCACGACTGTCCCACCCCCAACATACTCTGCGTGCTTAGTGAGCCACTTAATCCCGGTTTTACCTATCCGGTTAAATTTGTGCAACCTCTTATGCTCACTAGGCTCGATGTTGATAGGGGGCGATCCTGTTGCACCTTCCCAAATTGTCTCATTACCCGTTGCGGATAATGATGTTCGACAATCGCCCAATATATCAACGGGCAGGCACTCCTCCAGCTTTCCATACCACTTCTGTAGATTGGTGGCAGCATTCCAATGATACCATCGTAAGGGGTCCAGTTAAACTACAAAAAAAATTGTTATGCAATAAGAAACAAATACGAATTTATTTTATATACTAAAAAATTGTCAAGCAGTGTGACGGGGCTTCAGTGAAGTTCAGTTGCCCCTGTTACCACCTATACAATTGAACAATGCAAAGATTAATAATAACTCAACAGTTTTGAAATAAAATACGAAAACAACTGTGACACCCGACATGTTTGGGTCAATATTTTATAAACACATAAGTCTACCTTAGCGAAAAACGTTTATTAAACATACTTGACGGGGTCAGTAGAGTCGGAACCTAGTCCGTATTGTCCAGGGTTCAATGATTCGGGAGATCATTGGGTTAGTCACACACACACACACGATACGAGTCCCGTTGTTGGTGAATTACATAAACTAATTAAGTATATGTGTAGACTAATTGTCGTATGGTGGATTATATGCTTAGATGTGTTTAAATGATGTGTATATAATCATCCGTGCTTAAATATGTTAAACATAGACTAAGGTTGCATGCACGTATGCTAGGGTGCGTTAAAATGCGTTAAACACGACAAATTGGAAAACTAGAAAAACGTAAGTCCTGGTTCGACCAAACGAATGGGCGAACCTGGACAATACTCCTGGTTCAACCCTTGTAAAAGGGGCGAACCTGGGATATGGAATTGAAAGAATTTCATTCGACCAAGTCAGGGTACATTCGACCCTGTGAAAGGGTCGAAGGAGAGTACATTCGCCCAGGTAAAAGGGGCGAATGTGGACATAGTATAAATACCACACTTTGTCATTTTTCACCATTTCACAAACCCTAACCGTCTCAAAACACTCTCTATCAACTTTAAACATTGGGGAAGGAGTTTTTGCCCTTGTTTTCTATAATCTAACCTACAAACATCTTCTACACAAAGATCTAAGGTGTGTTCTTCATTCTAAATCATTTTTAAAGCATTTCAATTCGTTTTCATTAAACCCCAAGAGTCCAGATCTGATTCAAACATGTTTTCATGTATAAAAACCTTCCTAATGTCTTTCTAAACAAAACCTATTCATAAACAATGAGTTTTCATACAAAATAACATGTGTTAATGGTGTTTTATGTGATGTTATGCATTGTTTGATGATTGATTGCTGTATAGATGTTATGACAATGATCTAGGACTGTTATTGATGATGATTTATGATCGAGATAGGTTACAATTGATTATTGATGATGTTATGTTCATTTTGGGGATTTTGGGTTAGATCTAGGGCTTGTTCTTGATGATAGTGATAAGGATATGATTGGGGGGTTTATTTTTCATGATAATCTGAGTATATTAAGTTGATTATTGATTGATTTCATAAAGTTTCCTAATTGGGTAAAGATTGCATGCATTTGATGTGACATCTCCATAATTTGCTATTTCGGGTAACTTGTAAAACGGACGGATTTCGGGATAAAATTGGTAGGGTTATGTAGGAATATGTTAATGATAGTTGACTGCTGTGATTGGTAATGTTTCGTGATATTTTCGGACCGTTTAGATGCGTTTTGGTGCGTTTTATAAAATGCTGATGAAAACGGGCGAACGTGGAATAAAATTGGTTCGAATGGGCGAACGTGGAACAAAACATGGGAAAAACGGGCGAACGTGGGAAAAACAGGCGAACGTGGGAAAAACGGGCGAACGTGGGAAAAACGGGCGAACGTGGCTCAAACGGGCGAACGTGGAACAAAACGTGGGAAAAACGGGCGAACGTGGCTCAAATGGGCGAACGTGGAAATGGGAAAAACCACATTCGACCATCTGATGTCCGGAATGAGATTTTTGATGCAAACTAAGTGTTTTATGCTTGAAACTTATGTGTTAAACTTATGTGCATGACTAATTGATGTAATGGGTCACCAACGGGATGTCGGGTCGGTCTGGGATGTCTGGTTAACGTTTAAACACACTTTTTAACACACGTAGTCAAGATCTGGACAATCGGGGACTAGTTAGCCTTCGGGTTAATAGTCATCACACTTATGTAAACTCATTGATAGGTTGTCATTAGTTGGGATCATCATACACGTGTTGGAATTCTAGTTATCAGAAGACGCACTCTAAGGTGAGTTTCACGGCCCCTTTTATACTCTTTTCTCTCAGGGGAGAAGCATGCCACACGTTTTAACAATGCAACGTTTATGATTTGAAAACGCAACTCTTATGAAACTTACCACTTTCGGAAACATGACACTTTTAGAAACATGACGCCTTTTGGGAATGTAACTCTTTTAAGAAACGTGACACGTTTGGCACTTGGCATATTTAACATTGGCACTTGACACTTTTAAACATTGGCATTTGGCATATTTAAACATTGGCATTTGACATTTTTAAACATTGACACTTGGCATTTGGCACTTGGCGCTTGGCACTTATTTACTATACGACGAAACCTAAGTCCCTATTGAAACCATGAATGTGCGGGGCACAACGGGGGAAATGTGGATAGATCTATCGGGCGTGACGAACCCCACCTGACGGCTGGGAGCCGCGCGGGTGCATATTGTCTCTACTTGACACTTGGCACATGGGCAGCAACTCGAGCAACGTTTGTCAGTAATGGTTTTAGGAACACAGTCGTAGTAGTAAGGGAACGTTTGTTATTTACTTGGAACTTTTGCACACTTGGCACTTTATGAGGAATCGCTTTACACATGAAAACGTTTACGTACTTAAAACTTGTGAACTCACCAGCATTATATGTTGACGTCTTTTTGGCATGTTTTCTCAGGTCGCTAAGGTAGCAGCATTGAGTATAGGCGCACAGAGTCTCACGGCGTCTAGGGATCATATGCATATTTTGTTAAACATTTCAGACTTTGAGTTTTACTTTTAAGTTGTAATAATACATTTTGCTTCCGCTGTGTTAGAACGGTTTTGAAATTCAATGGTAGTTTACGTTGTTTTCTTATCATATAGATGTCGTTTATTGTGACTGTTGACTTGGATCCTGGTGTGTCACGCGCCTCGCGGTAAAACCCCGCATGTGGAAATTTGAGGGTGTGACAGATTGGTATCAGAGCCAATGGTTATAGTGAACTAGGACTGCATGTAGAGTCTAGTCTATAGCCGAGTATCACACACGTTAGACGGTCACACATAGTTACGAGTCGTGTCATTTGGTAAACATACTAATCTTGTCGGGGTGTCAGTGTCCTCATCACAGAGTATCACATTATCTATCTTCTGTTATTCCTACCTTGGTTCTATCTTCTTCTTCGGGTTCGAAGATGAAGGGGCTTATCGCTTATACTTGGCAGTAGTGTACATTGGGGTGGCTTCGGCACATTCTTGAGATCTTTCCGGGTTTTGGCTATCTCCCCTCTATGCTCTAATGTACATACTTGCCTACACACACACTATCATGCACTAGTACTTGTCATAGTACACTCCTGAGTGACTGTTCACTTTGGGATCCTCGTGCGATAACAGTTTCTTTTAGGAATGTGGGTATCGGGTGATTTGAAGTTCTAGCTAGGAGCACGCCTAGAGGACCATGTAGAGCGATTTGTTATTTCGGGTGCACACGAAATCATAAATCGAAATGCATGAAAATCTTGGTGGACTTCGTGTTCGGACTAATGGTCATGCTGGAACCACGTTCTGAATTTGTTTGGTCACTTGTAGCTCGATCTGTTGGTGGTTTTGAGTATCTTGTCTCGTGTTTGGCAGAACATGTCTGGTCGCGCTGGTGGACGTGCTGGAGGACGCCGTGGTGGCGGCAGGGGTCGCAATGGCGGTGGACGAGGTGGTGGAAACATCACCATGACTCAGGCGGAGTTGGAGAACATGTTGCAGCAGCAGTTGAACGTTGCGTTGACTGCTTTCCAGGCTGCTCAGCAGACCCTGGGAAATACTAATCAGGTGCAGTCTGGGTGCACCTACAAGAAGTTCATGGACTGTAAGCCCCATTTCTTCAATGGGACTGAAGGGGCAGTGGGTCTGCTCCGGTGGTTAGAGAAGATCGAGTCGGTGTTTGCTATGTGTAACTGTCCTGACGCTGATCGCGTCAAGTATGCTTCTGCTACTCTAGAGGGACACGCTTTGACCTGGTGGAACTCCACCACTGCAAATCTTGGCCTGGGTGAGGCCAATGCTATGCCGTGGTCCGAGTTTGTTCAGATGTTGCGAGCGGAGTATTGCCCGAGGGACGAGATTATGAAGTTGGAGCATGAGTTCTGGAATCTGAAGATGGTTGGGTTGGAGATCGAGGAGTTTACCGCTAGGCACAACGAGTTGGCTGTGATGTGCCCCGGTTTGGCTACACCGGAGTACCGGAGGATTGAGCACTACGTTGCTGGGTTGGTGCCGGAGATTGCTGGGCTTGTTGCTGCCGCTGATCACACTACTATGTTGGCCACTGTTCGGGCAGCTCACAAGCTGACCAACATGAAGGTTGCTGAGGGCGTTCTACCTCCGAGGGGTGCTGCTGTGAAAGCCCCTGCGGACAACAAGAGGAAGTGGGAGAGTGCTGGGAAGAACATTGGGTCGTCTCAACAGCAGGGTAAGAGGCAGGACGTTGTGGGAGCGTCATCTGAGCAGAAGACTGGGGGTTATGTTGGTAAGAGTCTGAAGTGTAACACATGTGGGTATCACCATGTTGGGGGTTGCGATGCGTTTCGCTGTAATCGTTGTCAGCGAGTCGGTCACTTGGCTAAGGATTGTAGGGTCAATCTGCAGCCGAAACAGACTCAAGCGGTTGTCCCCGCTCCTCCTCCTCGGGGAAACCATGGGTGTTTTAACTGTGGGGAGACTGAGCACTTCAAGCGGGATTGTCCTAAGCTGAACCAAGGGACTGCAGGTGGTGCTGGGAACGAAGGTGGCGATCGAACTACTCGTGGTCATGTCTACGTCATTGGCGCTAGGGAGAACCAGGAGGATCCTGACACTGTTACTGGTGAGTGTTCTTTTCTTGATTCTCGTTATGCTCGTATTCGTTCTCGTTCACATTGTTTGGCGATTCGTATTCATTGTGTGCATTCAGTTTGGTATTTGGTCATTGTTTTGCATTCATGGGTCTGATGTGGGTCCTCTGGAGATGTTACTTTGACGGTACCGGTGTATCATTTATACCGATCACAGTAGTCTCTAGTAGGCCTTCGATCAGGAGGATTCATTGTTTTGTATTCACTTTGGGGAGGGCGGTTCCCCGGCATAGAGTATCTGTTGATATCATCTCTCGTTCGTGGTTATCACTTCGTTTGCGTTCTGGGAGACGTTACTTGGGTTAGGTCGACACTCATTACTATCGAAGAATGAATCTCGGGGCGAGATTCCTTTCAACAGGGGGATGATGTGACGACCGGGAAAATTTTTCTTCTTATCGCTTCGTTCTCTTTGACTTCGGGAAATTTTCGGGACGAAAATTCTTTCAACAGGGGGATGATGTGACCCCCGACATGTTTGGGTCAACATTTTATAAACACATAAGTCTACCTTAGCGAAAAACGTTTATTAAACATACTTGACAGGGTCAGTAGAGTCGGAACCTAGTCCGTATTGTCCAGGGTTCAATGATTCGGAGATCATTGGGTTAGTCACACACACACACACGATACGAGTCCCGTTGTTGGTGAATTACATAAACTAATTAAGTATAAGTGTAGACTAATTGTCGTATGGTGGATTATATGCTTAGATGTGTTTAAATGATGTGTAGATAATCATCCGTGCTTAAATATGTTAAACATAGACTAAGGTTGCATGCTCGTATGCTAGGGTGCGTTAAAATGCGTTAAAAACGACAAATTGGAAAACTATAAAAACCGTAAGTCCTGGTTCGACCAAACGAATGGGCGAACCTGGACAATACTCCTGGTTCGACCCTTGTAAAAGGGGCGAACCTGGGATATGGAATTGAAAGAATTTCATTCGACCAAGTCAGTGTACATTCGACCCTGTGAAAGGGTCGAAGGTGAGTACATTCGCCCAGGTAAAAGGGGCGAATGTGGACATAGTATAAATGACACACTTTGTCATTTTTCACCATTTCACAAACCCTAACCATCTCAAAACACTCTCTATCAACTTTAAACATTGGGGAAGGAGTTTTTGCCCTTGTTTTCTATAATCTAACCTACAAACATCTTCTACACAAAGATCTAAGGTGTGTTCTTCATTCTAAATCATTTTTAAAGCATTTCAATTCATTTTCATTAAACCCCAAGAGTCCAGATCTGATTCAAACATGTTTTCATGTATAAAAACCTTCCTAATGTCTTTCTAAACAAAACCTATTCATAAACAATGAGTTTTCATACAAAATAACACGTGTTAATGGTGTTTTATGTGATGTTATGCATTGTTTGATGATTGATTGCTGTATAGATGTTATGACAATGATCTAGGACTGTTATTGATGATGATTTATGATCGAGATAGGCTATAATTGATTATTGATGATGTTATGTTCATTTTGGGGATTTTGGGTTAGATCTAGGGCTTGTTCTTGATGATAGTGATAAGGATATGATTGGGGGGTTTATTGTTCATGATAATTTGAGTATATTAAGTTGATTATTGATTGATTTCATAAAGTTTCCTAATTGGGTAAAAATTGCATGCGTTTGATGTGACATCTCCATAATTTGCTATTTCGGGAAACTTGTAAAACGGACAGATTTCGGGATAAAATTGGTAGGGTTATGTAGGAATATGTTAATGATAGTTGACTGTTGTGATTGGTAATGTTTCGTGATGTTTTCGGACCGTTTAGATGCGTTTTGGTGCGTTTTATAAAATGCTGATGAAAACGGGCGAACGTGGAATAAAATTGGTTCGAATGGGCGAACGTGGAACAAAACATGGGAAAAACGGGCGAACGTGGAAAAACGGGCAAACGTGGGAAAAACGGGCGAACGTGGCTCAAACGGGCGAACGTGGAACAAAACGTGGGAAAAACGGGCGAACGTGGCTCAAATGGGCAAACGTGGAAATGGGAAAAACCACATTCGACCATCTGATGTCCGGAATGAGATTTTTGATGCAAACTAAGTGTTTTATGCTTGAAACTTATGTGTTAAACTTATGTGCATGACTAATTGATGTAATGGGTCACCAACGGGATGTCGGGTCGGTCTGGGATGTCTGGTTAACGTTTAAACACACTTTTTAACACACGTAGTCAAGATCTGGACAATCGGGGACTAGTTAGCCTTCGGGTTAATAGTCATCACACTTATGTAAACTCATTGATAGGTTGTCATTAGTTGGGATTATCATACACGTGTTGGAATTCTAGTTATCAGAAGACGCACTCTAAGGTGAGTTTCATGGCCCTCTTTTATACTCTTTCTCTCGGGGGAGAAGCATGCCACACGTTTTAACAATGCAACGTTTATGATTTAAAAACGCATCTCTTATGAAACATACCACTTTCGGAAACATGACACTTTTAGAAACATGACGCCTTTTGGGAATGTAACTCTTTTAAGAAACGTGACACGTTTGGCACTTGGCATATTTAACATTGGCACTTGACACTTTCAAACATTGGCATTTGGCATATTTAAACATTGGCACTTGACATTTTTAAACATTGACACTTGGCATTTGGCACTTGGCGCTTGGCACTTATTTACTATACGACGAAACCTAAGTCCCTATTGAAACGATGAATGTGCGGGGCACAACGGGGGAAATGTGGATAGATCTATCGGGCGTGACGAACCCCACCTGACGGCTGGGAGCCGGGCGGGTGCATATTGTCTCTACTTGACACTTGGCACATGGGCAGCAACTCGAGCAACGTTTGTCAGTAATGGTTTTAGCAACACAGTCGTAGTAGTAAGGGAACGTTTGTTATTTACTTGGAACTTTTGCACACTTGGCACTTTATGAGGAATCGCTGTAGATGCAAAAGTGCGACTAGTGCTTCGGATTGAATAACAAATATGTTTTGGTGATTGTCGTTGGTGCGAAGGAGAGAATAGAAGGTACGAATGAAGATCAGTAGGTACGAAGGAAGACCAGTTGGTGCGAAGGAAGAAGACTTGGACGAATGTGAATATAGTTTATTGTAAAGCGTGGTTCGACCAGACTGTTTGGGCGAACCTGCACATTCGCACAATCAATTTGGGCGAATGTGCAGTCTATAAATAGACAAGTTTGATTTTTGAATGTAACTTTTGGTCATTATTATTCCCTCCACTTTCTGATATTCTCTCTAGTGTTTTGTTTAACTCTTTTCACGTTCTTACCTTGTTTGTAATCATATTTCAACGTGTAATCGAGTTGTTAATTAATGAAAAGCTTTTGAAAATGATGATCTGTGTGTTTTGATCTGTTTGACTATTATTTTGTGATAGTTTTAGGGATTCCGCACCTAAAACTAACTTGTTTGATCATTCTTTGTTGTTATACGATCCTTTCCCGCACATACAAAGTGGTATCAGAGCCATTCTGGATCAAACAACCACAAATTAATAGTTTCTCAGTTGATTTGGACCCAATTTTGATCAAAAAGTTTCTGTTTTCAATGAAAAACTGATTTGATAAGATTTTGATTGATTACAACTTGATTTCAAGGTTAAATTGGATAATGCTCTTCATTAAAGTTGTTCCAAATCAATTCCGATTCAAAACCTGATTTAGATCATCAAAATCCATCAACATTTGATAAACATGATCAAAATTAACGGATTTTCAAAGAATAACCGTTTTTGAAATCTCAGGGATCGAAAGAGAGAGAGTGGTCGAAAGTGGAATTTCTTTGGGTCGAAAGAGGGATTTTGTGGTCTAAGGAGGTGTTTTAGTGGTCGAACGTAGACTTTCATTGCTTATTTTGTTCATTCGCCCAGTGGTGTCACCTTCGATTGATCGAATGGTCGAAGGAGCAGAAAAACGGTCGAACGAGAGAAGAAAGCGGTCGAAAGAGAAGATTATTTCTCATTCGCACGTTCGACTGTACGAAGGAGTATCCTGTTTTTAAAACATTTCTAATCTTTTCGTGTTTAAACGTTTACAGGTCAAGATGTGGAACTTCCCAACAACGCCTAGACCTACTCAAGCACCACAACAGCAGACAACACAAGATCCATGGTCGGTTGCAGCTCCGAAGACTAGTCCACCATCACAGCCAATCAATTACATGGCTATGACTAGTTCGGCTCCTCAACAAGTTGTTCAACCTTTACAACAACCTATTGACAACTATTGGGGAGTAGCAGCAGCTGCAGTTCATTCGCAGACGACCAACGCTATATCCACACTTATTCATGATTTATCCTCAGGAAGCGGCAATCGTCCACCAAAGCTAATGGACATGAAGGAGTACAATACTTGGAAGACAAAGTTCAAGATCCATGTTGAGGGACAAGGACTTGAGGGAGCCGAGGCATGGCAAATGATAGTGAAGGGGTATGTTGCTCCTATTCTGGAGAATACTGGAGAACCGATACCTTTGGAGAATTTGGCGGATGATGAGAAAAAGAGGTTTGCGATAGAGAAGAAGGCATTTTCTCAGCTATCTCAGGCGATCAATACTGATTTGCTGCATCAGTTTGGATCGTGCACAACATCCAAACAATTGTGGGATATGCTGAGAAATCGACATGATGGCAATGAAAAGACAAGGAAGCTGAGGATGGAAGAGCTTCGGAAAGAATTCGAGAACTTCAGCTACATGGGCAATGAAACTCTAAAAGAGTTGGTTCCACGGTATTGCCATTTGCTCACAGAACTGTCGAGCTATGAGATCAGCATACCAATGTCAGAATTGGTTGATAAATTTGCTGATGCTTTACCACCTTACTGGAACCAACACATTGAAGTGTTGAAGGAAAAGGATGCATATCAGTATTGGACTATTAACGAGTTCATTCAAAAGCTGGAAAACAAAGAGATGGAGGAGAAGAGAAAAGCTAAGAGAGCTCAGATTCCACAGAATCCTGATCTATATGTGAGTGGTACATCTAACTCTCTTTCTGCTTCAAGCACTACTTCAAATGTTTCTCCTCACATAGCATGTGTATCCAATGTTGTTGAACCTACAAAAGCACCTATCAACTACCTTGCCCAAACTTCATCTTATACACCATCATACACACAACAACCTTATCAAACACCAAACATTATTCCACCTTTTTCACCATTACAACAAGCTGCATGCTACACAGCAAGTCAACCTCAACAACAACAACAATATACCCCTCACATGAACCAGATGCAGATTACTCAAGCACAATCAAGTCAAAGCCCGATTGTGTTAGAGACCTCGAATCTTAACAATGTGACTGTTGAAGTTGCTCAACAGCATGTTGCTTTAGTGTCTGCCATGGTTGCATCATATAACGGTTTGGTTGCGAGTCAGATTGGAAACAACAATCTCACAAATGAAGACTACGCACAAATCGACAAAGAGGAGATGGAGCTTATGGACATTCAGTGGGCTTTTGCAAGCATAATGAGGAGAGCCACTGACTTTATTCAGAAGACTGGAAGAACTGACCTTTCAACTTCTCCCAACACCACATACGGATTCAACAAAGCAAAAGTTACATGCTTCAATTGTGGTGAGAAGGGTCACTTTAAAAGAGAGTGCACACAGCCTGCACAGCAAGGTAATCGAAACCCGTTCAATTCAACCTACCAAAACAGACAAAACCAAAACCACAATCAAGTTTCATACAACAGTCCCAACATTTCAAGCTTTCAACCTCAAAACAATTATCAGAATCGTCAACAAAATACCAACACTAGACAATCCACAACTCAAAACCAACCTCAACAAAATCCAAACCGAACCATTGTTCCTATCTCTACACCTAGCACTCAAAACCAAAACCAAACTGACAATCAAAACCAAGCACTTGTAATTCAGAAGGATGAAGGTTTTGATTGGACGGGTATGCAATTGGGGGTGGAGGAGATTACTGCTGGAAACGTGGCTTGTGTGGCACAGCAGATGAGTTTAGATGAGAATGAGGAGATTGAAGAGGAGGTTGTGATTGAGAAAGTGTCGGAGTTGAAAATAGAGGAAGTGAATGAGGATGTGATTGCTGAGAGTGAAGACAAGAAATCTGGGATGATTCTTGATTCTGTCACGGATATTGGAGAGCATTATGATTCTGCTTACTCGGATATGGAGAGTGATTCTGATTCAGAGGCTAGTGTGAATTCACTAGATGATGACATTGATCAATTGCTAGCAGAAGCTGATTTCCTTATGACCCGCAAGTCATGTATGGTGGATGATGCGTGCACCAAGATTGACTACTCCAAATTCTTCGCAGGGAAGGAAGCTCACTTCGCTTTGATGGCAATGACAAAACCTCCTAAACCGGTAAGTTCTGAATCTCAATCTAAAGTGTGTGTTAAATGTGCTGATTTTGAAAAACTGACAAATGAAAATAAGCTTCTCAAGGTTCAACTTGAGAGTGCAAAAATAAACTGTCAGATTTATCAAAAAGATTTAAAAGATTTCAACAAAGTTCTTGATGGTTATAAAAAGGATGTGTCTGAACTCAAAAAGACATTGTCAATTAAACAACTTGCCATTAATAACTATATTAATGAAATGGAAAACACTAAGTTAGAAATGGCAACCATCAAGTGCTTTGCTGAAAAAGTGAACAAGAAGTTAGAAAGTTACAAGCACATAGCATATGTAGTTGACCATATCATAGAAGAACCCTCCCAGTCGAATAGTGCAAACTATAAGGCGGTCCCATCTCCAGTATTGTTTGAAAACCACAATTTACATGCAATACCACCGGAGATTTAGTCAATTCTGACTCAACATCAGAAAACGAGCCCAACACTTCTAGTGTCGGGGATCAGTATTCTGATGTGAGACCTGTATTGGGAAATGATGAGGGTGTGGTCGCTGCTGATGATTCAGATGAAGAAGATGAACAATCTGAGACGGTTGAAAATGAAAGTGATATCCCTGATGAAAATCATATAATCACTACTGAGCCAGTCTCACCGTCTCAGATCATTCATCCCATGGCAAATGCTCATCGAAAGAATGTGGTTAAGAAAACTGAAAAGTCTGTTGGTAAGTGTGTTGAAAAGAAAGAGGTAAAGAAAATTGAGAAAAATGTGAGCAAACCGGTTGAAAAGAAAAATGAAATTAAAACTGAGAAAACCAATGAAATGAGCAACGAATCGTGTGACAAACCTGTCAAAATTTTCTATCGGATGCAAGGCTCCGATAAGATCTTGTCTGATGACGAATATCCGATTAAGTTTGTCAATTATTCCAAAATCGAAAAGATCTGGCAGGAGAGTACGATTTGGTTTCCAAAATTTGAAAGAACCAATGACATTCCTCCAGAAATTTTAGATAAAATTTATTCGGATAAAGATGCCAAGGTCAATGTCACACAATTTGTTTTGCCAGTTGATAAAGCAAACAATTTTATTGAACCGACTTACTCGAAGGAACCAGCTCCTGAGAGTTTAAGGAAACAATGCATGGTTGATCGTTATCCCATTGCTAGTTTCTCCAAGTCGCCGATCAAAGAAAACTATGAGGAATACCGTGCGTGTTATAAGTGCAGGGAAAGGGGACATTTACTTGCCGCCTGCCCGTACGTACGACACAAAAGGCACGAGGTGGAGATGAGACAACATCATGATTATCCGGTTGACAACTACGGTTATCCACAAAGACGGTTTTTCCCTCAGCAAACACCTTATTATAATCAAAACAATTTTTACAACAAGAGGGAAAACCGTCCGATGATGTATGATAAGCGCAACCGGATAGCCACTGATAAATCAGTTAAGAAACCTGTGATGAACTCAACTGCTGATAACAAAAAGGTTGCTTCTAAACCTAATGGAAAACAAGCAGTTGGACCTGTCTCTGTTAAATCAGAGAAGGTAACCAAGAAGGTTGCATTTAAAGATGAAGTAAAGAAACCGGCTGAGACTTCAAAATCTCAGATCCGGATCTTGAAAAGATCTGAGCAATCTTGGTCATCTAAGGAATCTGAAGGAGCCTCAACTTCACAGAATGAGAAAAATGAGAAAAAGGAAGTTGACAGTGAGAAGAAAGGGGTTGAGTTAACCCAAGATGTTTGTGAATCAAAAGACTCTTTGAAACAACCCGTTCAAAGACCCAAGACCAAACAGGCTTGGGTCCCCCGAAAGATCTAACTGCTTTACTTTATATGTGCAGGGAGCTCCAGCTGGCCCTATTAGCAGTCTATGGATTGTTGACAGTGGAGCTTCTGGTCACATGACAGGGGACCTCACGTTACTCTTTGATATCAAAAACATAAACGGAGGTTATGTCGCATTTGCTGGAAATAAAGGAGGCTACATTACGATGGAGGGTAGTGTAAGCAATGGGGTCGTGACATTTGAGCGGATATCATACGTGAAACAGATAGATTACAATCTGCTCAGTGTTAGTCAAATCTGTGATAAACAATTTTCTATGTATTTTGATGACAAATCCTGCTATATCTTGAAACCTGGGTTTGAACTTCCAAAAGAGTGGGTGATGCTAAAGGCACCGAGGGTAAACAACTTGTATATTTTCGATATGTCCAAAGCAATGACCACCCATGGCCAAGTCACGTATTTCCTCTCTAAGGCTACAGAAAAAGAATCTATTATGTGGCACAGGAGAATGGGACACATCCATTTGCGAAAGATGAACCAGTTAGTGAAGAATGAACTTGTCACGGGAGTTAATGTAAAACACTTTCATTTGAATGACAAGTGTGTTAGTTGCAAAAAGGGAAAGAAGCACAAACAGTCCCATAGACCAAAGAAAGTCAATTCCGTTGAACTGCCGCTTGAGCGTTTGCATATGGATTTATTCGGTCCAGTCAGACGTAAAAGTCATGCCGGGGAGTTGTACTGTCTTGTGGTGACTGATGATTATTCAAGATTTTCATGGGTCATGTGCTTGCATCAGAAAAACGACACTTTTAACAACTTGAAGGTTCTGTTTACACGTCTGGAGAATATATATGGTCTGAAGATCAAACGAATCTGGAGTGACAATGGGACGGAGTTCAAAAACGCTCAGTTGGAGGATCTTTGTGCAAACAAGGGAATTCATCATGAATATAGCGCTCCGTATACACCCCAGCAGAACGGTGTCGCAGAAAGAAAGAACAGGACTCTAATCGAGACGGCGAGAACTATGCTTGCGGATTCAAATCTTCCAGTCATGTTCTGGAATGAAGCTATTTACGCAGCATGTTATACTCTTAACCGTGTTTTAACAGTGAAGAAGTTTGGCAAAACTTCTTATGAGCTGTTGAACCGACGCAAGCCGAATCTGGAGTATCTAGAACCATTTGGTGCCCCGTGTACAATGCTGAATCCTTCGGAGAAGTTTGCACCAAAGGCTGAAGAAGGTTATTTTGTTGGATATGCAACCCCACTAAAACGGGTATTCAACAAAAGAACTAGAAAAGTCGAGGAGTGGGCTAATGTCGAAGTACAAAGATATACACAAAATGTACTGGGTGCAGGACCAGATTGGATGTTTGATTACAAAGACTTCTTTGAATCATTCAATCTAGATAACATGGTTGAAGAAGCTGTACTTCGCTTATATTACGAGGTCGAAAACGCCGTAACTTCACCGTTAGTGCGTCCGATCACTGTAAACCCTCAAGCAGCTTCTAATGATACCACTGCTCCTGTGATGGAAGAAGAGGTGTTCCAAGAAGCTTCTACAACGCTTAATTCATCCGATTCAGAAGATGAAGACGATGATGCAACAAGTGAAGCTATTCTGGACAATGCTACAGTGACACCACCTGTGAACCCAACTACTACTGATGCTTCAACATCGAATGTGGGTAATGATCTGGTTTCTACAGAGAATTTGACAACTCAAACGGGAGTACAAGTACCTGATTATCCGGAATCTCGGATACATCGGATACACCCGCTTGAACAGGTTATTGGTGATCCTGGTAGCAGTGTGATGACAAGAGGGCAGTTGAGAAATGCTCAAGCACCAGAAAATATTGGCAATCTTGCTTTATATGCCAAAATACAGAAATCTGGTTTTCAAAATGACTGGTCTTTCGCTTGTTATGTTTCGCAGGTCGAGCCGCGGACATACAAGGATGCTCTTTTGGATGATGCCTGGGTGGAAGCAATGCAGGAAGAGTTGTTACAATTCCAGAAACTCGGTGTATGGACACTGACAGATTTGCCCCCGGGAAGAAAGAAAATTGGAACCAAATGGGTGTTTAAGTGCAAGAAGGATGATAGAGGAGTCATTGTCAGAAACAAAGCTCGTTTGGTCGTTCAAGGTTTTCATCAGGTTGAGGGAATCGACTACAATGAAATCTATGCACCGGTTGCACGCTTGGAAGCTATCCGAATGTTCCTAGCGTTTGCATCATGGAAGAAATTTAAGGTGTATCAGATGGATGTAAAGAGCGCATTTCTTTACGGTGTGGTCAAAGAGGAAGTTTACGTAGGTCAACCGCCAGGCTTTGAGGACCCTATTCACCGGGATAAGGTTTATGTGTTAAACAAAGCTCTCTACGGGTTGCACCAGGCTCCGAGACAATGGTATGAGGAGCTGAGCACGTATCTTCTCTCGAAAGGATTCAAACGCGGACTGGTAGACTGCACACTGTTCACGAAACGAGCAGGAGATGATTTGCTTCTTGTACAAATTTATGTTGATGATATTATTTTCGGGTCAACTAACGAACTTCTGTGCAGGGAATTTGAAAAATTTATGCAGGAAAAGTTCGAAATGAGCGCAATGGGAGAAATGCAGTTTTTCCTAGGCTTGCAGGTGGAGCAAAGACCAACGGGGATCTTTATTCACCAGACGAAATACGTTTCTGAAGTCTTGAGCCGATTCCAGATGGATGATTCGAAACCGATGGATACCCCGATACAGCCCAATCACGGGATTGGAGTTGACCTTAAGGGGGAGCTGACTGATCCATTTACATACAGAGCAATCGTCGGATCTCTGATGTATCTCACCACGTCTAGACCTGATATAATGTTTGCGACATGTCTTTGTGCACGATATCAATCGAAGCCGAAACAGAGTCATCTTGCAGCTGTCAAGCGTATCCTTAGATATCTGAAGGGTTGTCCATCGAAAGGACTTTGGTACCCTCATGATGATAATTTTGACCTAATCGCTTTTAGTGATGCAGATTGGGGCGGCTGTGACAAAGACAACAAATCCACAACGGCTGGATGTCAGTTTATGGGGAGCAGGCTCGTGACCTGGCAATGCAAGAAACAAACCGCAGTTGCACTATCCACATGTGAAGCAGAATACGTTTCAGCATCGAGCTGCTGCTCACAGGTTCTTTGGATCCAACAACAGATGGTGGATTACGGTTTGCAATTTCTTAAAACCCCTATTTACTGTGATAATGAGGCCGCAATCGCATTAACAAAAGACTTAGTAAATCACTCAAAGGCTAAACATATCCGGATTAAATATCATTTTATCCGTGATTGTTATGCTAAAGAGTTGATCGATATGGTCAAAATCCACACTGATTACCAACGCGCAGATCTTTTTACCAAAGCTTTTGACAAATCCAGATTTGATTATCTTTTAAAAGCTAATGGTATTAAAGAAAAACAGGACTGATCACCACCTCAGTCTATCACTTTTTAGTTTAAATTTTTACTGCTTTTCAGAAAAATTTCGAAAATCCAAAAACATTGAAAAATTTCAAAATCCATAAAAATTAGAAAATTTCTTTGCTGACTGCTATATCTTCTTCCCTTAGATTAATGCCGTCAGATTTCTGTGAACAAACGATATCTGGGCAGTCACATATTTGAAATGCTCCAGCTTATCCTTGGGAATAGTAAATTCGAAAATCTATAAAAATCAGAAAATTCTAAAATGATTTCCTGAAGTATAAAGGGAAATGATAGTACATCAGTGGGGATCTGACACATTCAAAGTAATGTACTGCTATATAGGGCGTGTGTCTGAGTCTGTGCGATGTGCTGATAGGCTTTGTAGACCTATTACTGCGTGCCTGATACATACATATCAAACGAATTGTTGTGTGGATGAACTCCTCATGGGTATATGGTCTTAGTACCGTAATTTCGTTTGATAGGGTATTTGTACAAAACTCGGAGGTTTAGGGTCGTTATAATTATTTGTTGTCTGGGGATAGCCTCTCTGATCTTCTGCTGTAAGTCATTACGGACCTAGATCAGATAGGGTGTCTTTATAAAAGAGCTTTATGCCAAATCCTAAAGTTACCGAATTGAGGAACTTTCCATGTTATATGATGATCAAAGATTATCTATTACATCTTATTGATCACTGATGCAAATCATGATTAATATCAGTCCTCAACCTGGTATAGTGCATATGTTACTCTGCTGCATTAATTTGCTGACCTGTATACCTCTACGCATTATATCTTGTACAATTACAGATGACGAAAGCATAATCAGTATCAGTTTAAAGCACTGCACAAAAGTCTGCATGTGAGTTTATGTGGATCACAATATCAGCAGTTGCCAGATCACACATTGTCTTTAATGATAATAATTCAAAAGATCAACGGTGTGATCAGATTTCTCAATAACTGATATGATCCCTTTACCGGAAATCACAAAAACATTTACAGTTTTTTATTTACATTTTTGCATTTTATTTTCTCGTCAAAAATTACAAAACTCAAAAAGATTTTAGGTGTGTTTTAGCATAAACTTTAGAAAATCCAAAAAGATTTTTCATTTCCATCTTATTTTTGATAACTGATGGTGGTTGATGTCGATTTTCTAAACCTTGATACACCATTTGAGCTTTGTAACTTTTTAAATGTGAAAACATGATTGTTGGATGCTTAAAAGTTGGAAAATAATTGGACCGGGACTCGTTTTTGAGATTTGGAAAATTAATCAAAAATCCCATATCTCATTCGCTCATTCGGTTGGTCGAATGTGGGATTTTACATGTTCCTTCGTATGTTTTAATCGGGCGAAGGAGAGTGTTCTTGATCACAAGTTTCATTCGAACCCTTTTGGCTCATTCGAACCTTTCACTAGGGTCGAAGGAGACAAAAGCTTCTCTTTCGTACGTATAGAATGGGCGAAGGAGGATGCCTATATATACCTATCAGTCTCATTCGAACCCCATTCAAATTTTTTTTCAGAAAAATCACTCTAACCTCACCTTGTTGCTTGATTATTTTGAATCTTCCCATTGTGATCGTCTATTCATACTGATCATTTTGCACCATCTTATACAGGTTAACATCATGGATTGAAGGATTAAATCCCTGTTTATTGTTTCGAGCCCTAACTGATCAATCTGTTTAAAATCAACTTCATTGTAACAATTATTGATTAGGTTTCGTTACATATGTGTTTTAGGGGGAGAATAATCAAAAACCATGGATTTAAAACTAACAGTATGATCAATTGGTTACCTGTTATGGTTCGAACCCTAGTTTCAATTGAAAACACATATATAATGAATAATTGTTGAATTTGTTAGTTTTGAATGGTTAATCGGCATTAATAGGATCTATTTCAATCAAAAGAACATGATCAGAAACACTCAATTTCAAAATTGAAAATTCAAATTAAGAACAGTCACCTTCGACCATTACGAATGGGCGAAGGAGATAAACAACCGGTCGAATGAAGAATGTTTGGGCGAATGAAACTTTTATTCAAAATCCATACATTCGAACCTTCAAACTTTCTCATTCGTACCTTGTTATTTCTCATTCGTACCCCCGTTTGGGCGAATGAGAAGGCTGATTACCAAAAATTTTGTCTTTGATTGTTTTGCAGATTTAACGATGTCCGAACAAGAGAAGACAACGGAACAAGCTGGATCATCATCACAGCCTGTCAAGACAGCTTCTGAAGAGCTTTTAGCCTTCGAGAATGCGCATAACTGCTGTGCGTATCTTGGAGAGGTTAAAAAGCATACGGAGTTTATCGGTATTATTGATTTCTTGAAGAGATGCAGGGTGATAGATGCTATTGCTACACCGACGATTATCTACAGAGATATGATGCAAGAATTTTGGTCGGGAGCGAAGCTTGATTTTTGGAAATGCGAGTCATGCTTGACGAGCAAGATCCAAGGGCAGAGAGTGATTGTTTGTGAAGCAGATCTGAGAGAAGCGTTTAACTTAGATGATGAGCCGACAGATCCTAAAGAGTTCAGTTTTATGGATCAGCGAAAGTGCTTTCTCAGAATGAAATACAATGGACCAATCACTGACGGTTCATTACACAAGGGAAAACTGTGCCCTCAATTCAAATACTTGGCACACGTTTTGATTCATGTATTCGGATCTGCAGCTGGAGGATATGATTTAATGCGTAAAAGCATCAGTTCTATGATGGTTTCCTTAGTGTTGAACAAACCGTTCAATGTTTCAGGCATGCTGATGACTCATTTACTAGAGCCTGTGAATGGCACGAGGAATCTGAAGTTTCTTTTATATCCTCGTTTCCTCCAGATGGTATTTGACAACAAGTATAAGGAGTTGAAAAGAGATCCTAAGCACATAGTTGTTCAAGAACATATGTCGCTTAATACACTTGCTAGAATGAAGGCGTATAAGGGATTATCAGTTGATGAACTTCCTCCAGTAAGGCGTTTATTTGGACACCTAGCAAGAGTTGATTATACAGATCCGGGTGAAGGGCTTGTGAGACATGCAAACAGTGATTCTGATCCTGATAACCCATTACATCCTGTTGATCCTGATGCGAAACGCAAAAGACAGGTTGTGAATGTCGGCGCAAAGAGTGGAAAGATAAAGAAGAAAGAGATAAGGTTAGAGGTTGCAACTGAACCTGAAAAGAAGAAAAGCACGCCAAGAAGAAATAAAACAATGGCAAAGAAGGGTTTACATATAGTTGATGAGGCGTCAATTGATTCTGAAGAGACGCAGGAAGATGAACGTTGGAATTCAGATGCTGAGACGGTAGAGACCACCACGCCCAAGGCCACTGAGGCTGGTGTGTCTGCTAGTCAGAACGTTGAAGATCAAGGGAACAAGAGTCCAATCCCAGTTGATGAAGATGAATTGATTATGAACATAGATGAAACTTTTACTGGTTCTCCTGTACAAGCTGCTAAGTCAAAGAAGAAGCAAACAGAGAAACCGAGTATCAAGAGAAAGAAAGAGATTGAATCATTGATAGCTGGTAAGAAACTACCACCGGCTTCTAGTTCTCAGTCACCGGTTACTGCACCAGCACAGAAGAAACAAAAGACTGCGACAACATCGAGCACACAACATAGTGAAGATATACCTGTTGATCAGTTTAACGAGGCTTTGGATAACGTGCTCAAGAAGATCAGAAAAGGCAAACTGCCTGATGTTGTTGAACCACCTATGAAGAAGAAAGTATCGGTGGATAGTGATATAATGAGTGCTGTGAATCAGAGATTGTCTGAGATGATGAATATAATCAACAAACAACAAACTGAGATCGAGCAATTAAAGTCAAATGATAAAAAGATGTTGGAGGTCGTAGTCACATCAGCTGATGATAATGAAGTTTTAAAGAAAACGATTAAGAGATTGAAAAGAGAGAATAAGAAGTTGCTGAAGCACGAGCAACGAAACACCAGAAGAATTATCGTCTTGAAGGAGGTGAATAAACTGCTGAAGAAGAGTAACAAGAATATGGACAATTTGATCAAAGACTTGTACTCTCGAGCTCCTCAACTTCAAGCTGGTGAAGAAGATAAGGAAAGAGAAGAAGAACAGGTCGATTTCGAACCATCTGACGAAGAAGAAGATGAAGAACTTGATGAAGATGCAGGAAATGACACTAAGAAGAAGAAGAAAGATGATGGGGATGATGGAGGTTCAGATGGTGGTTCGAGTGATGGAAACGGCTCTGCTTTCGATAGTAGTAATGATGATGATGATGATGATAACGCTGACAAGTTTACATATGAAAAGCGTGATACAAGTAAGGGTGGAGAGTCGAGCTCTAAGACTCCTGGAGAGAATGTGGATGAAGATATATTCTGGAATGAGAAACTGCAATCGTTATCTGAAGACGATAAGAACATGTATCGCCAGATGCTCACTGATCGTGTGTGGACGATCGACATGACTCGCAGATTTCCAGAGATATTTGAGTCGAACAATAAACTATTTGAGTTGGAGTTTGATGACCCTAATCTTGAAGATGGAGAAGTTTCTGCGGCGATTTCAAAAGAGATACTTGAGGGTTTAGCTAAGCAGGTAGGAAAGACTTTGGAAGAATTACTTGCTGACAATTTCATTCCAAAGATACCTGAGAAGGAAGCCGGTAATCATTCTGATGACCGTGATGTTCCTGCGTTTGAGGATGTTGAAATGGATGACATAACTAGTGAGGAGTATCCACAACACTTCAAGACTAATCAAGATTGTGGATTTCCTGGATTCTCAGAAGATATGCTAAACCAAGCCGAGAAACTGGCGAAAGAGAAGAGCAAAGTATTTGAAGATGAAATTTTCAAAGGGCATGACAAACCAAGGTTCGAGCAATCGGAGAGTTTGAAGGAGTTCTTAAGGAAATTGAAAGAAAAAGAAAATAATCGTCCGAAAGCTGAAATTCAAGGAAGCTTTTACAAACTTCATAGTGGTATTTTCAAAGGTCGTGCTTTGGCCTGGAAGTTTGTTAAAGAATTGAGATGCATTGCAGTGAAGTGGGAGAAGGGGATCTTATACTTCGATAAATTTCATCATTTGAAGACTCTTCCCTATTGGGCAATCCGTGATATTTGTCGTCACCGTCTAACGGGAGCGTCAAATAGTCAGATTACCTACTTTGCTGAGAAAATGACGAGAGAAAGCCGAACCAAGTGGGATTTGTTTGAACCACAATATCCAAAGCAAATTGTTCACAAGAAGGATATTGATCAGATTACAGGAATGCCCAAGGTGACGTTAAAGTACAAACCACCGCGAGTGTTGAAAAAGATTCCTTTGTTGCCAATCCCACAACACTTCGCTAAAGATTTCATCTGGTGGTATTACGATTGGAAAATAGCAGAAGCTGTGATTGTATTGAAAGACGGAGAGAAGAACTACAAGAAAGTACACATTTTTGATCCCATGTGGTTAATAAACTGTTCACATAAGGATATAATCATGTTGTTTTACAATCCGATCTATTCTGATGCGAAGGATGCTGAGCAAGCAGGAAAGTACCAACGTGTGGTATTTCTGTGCTTTGCGTATGACATTAATGCTGGTTGTGACTATGGCGAGAAGCTGGGAAAGTTTGTTGAAAAGCAAAAGGTGCCTGAATTGAAAAAGAAGAAGCAAAAGCAATTTCAGGAACCGGTGTTGACGAAAGAACAGAAGATTCAACGACATATCAGACTGATGAATATTAGAATGGACGAACAACGTCGACAGGAATCCAAGCAATAGTCGAGGGGGAGTTTGTAGATGCAAAAGTGCAACTAGTGCTTCGGATTGAATAACAAATATGTTTTGGTGATTGTCGTTGGTGCGAAGGAGAGAATAGAAGGTACGAATGAAGATCAGTAGGTACGAAGGAAGACCAGTTGGTGCGAAGGAAGAAGACTTGGACGAATGTGAATATAGTTTATTGTAAAGCTTGGTTCGACCAGACTGTTTGGGCGAACCTGCACATTCGCACAATCAATTTGGGCGAATGTGCAGTCTATAAATAGACAAGTTTGATTTTTGAATGTAACTTTTGGTCATTATTATTCCCTCCACTTTCTGATATTCTCTCTAGTGTTTTGTTTAACTCTTTTCACGTTCTTACCTTGTTTGTAATCATATTTCAACGAGTAATCGAGTTGTTAATTAATGAAAAGCTTTTGAAAATGATGATCTGTGTGTTTTGATCTGTTTGACTATTATTTTGTGATAGTTTTAGGGATTCCGCACCTAAAACTAACTTGTTTGATCATTCTTTGTTGTTATACGATCCTTTCCCGCACATACAATCGCTTTACACATGAAAACGTTTACGTACTTAAAACCTGTGAACTCACTAGCATTATATGTTGACGTCTTTTTGGCATGTTTTCTCAGGTCGCTAAGGTAGCAGCATTGAGTATAGGCGCACGGAGTCTCACGGCGTCTAGGGATCATATGCATATTTTGTTAAACATTTCAGACTTTGAGTTTTACTTTTAAGTTGTAATAATACATTTTGCTTCCGCTGTGTTAGAACGGTTTTGAAATTCAATGGTAGTTTACGTTGTTTTCTTATCATATAGATGTCGTTTATTGTGACTGTTGACTTGGATCCTGGTGTGTCACGCGCCTCGCGGTAAAACCCCGAATGTGGAAATTTGAGGGTGTGACAACAACGAATACCATCATTTGAAGTCTTGCCCCGTCATCTTGAAAAGAAGGAGGAGGCATAGGTACTTCCCTCGGATCAGAAACGTATACAACAGTACGCGCCATATACCACGGCATGTAGGCGTCGTCAAAGGAACGGGTCATAATTCTTTGACCATTGACAACATTATTGGCACGGTTGTTCCACCCCCAACATACTCTGTGTGCTTAGTGAGCCAGTTAATCCCAGTTTTACCTATCCGGTTAACTTTGTGCAACCTCATATGCTCACTAGGCTCGATGTTGATAGGGGGCGCTCCTGTTGCACCATCCCAAATTGTCTCATTACCCGTTGCGGATAATGATGTTCGACAATCGCCCAATATATCAACGGGCAGGCACTTCTCCAGCTTTCCATACCACTTCTGTAGATTGGTGGCAGCATTCCAATGATACCATCGTAAGGGGTCCAGTTAAACTACAAAAAAATTGTTATGCAATAAGAAACAAATACAAATTTATTTTATATACTAAAAAATTGTCAAGCAGTGTGACGGGGCTTCAGTGAAGTTGAGTTGCCCCTGTTGCCACCTATACAATTGAACAATGCAAAGATTTCAGTATTCCAAAGTGTTGTTACTAACGTTTAATATATGTTTCAAGTTGTAAATTACCGAGCTGGCAACGACGCGGACCAACTGAAATTTACGTTAGGCTATGGACCAACGCATCGAATCCTTTCCCATGCCCAAATTTGTAGAATGAAGGCTGGGCCAGAAAGGCTTATTGCATCGGGTGCTATGGCATCACACAGGTTTCTATACAGACAGGCTAAAACTGCACTACCCCAACTGTACTCTGAACATCTTCCTAGATCATCTAAAAGTCTTAGACGGTGCAACGGAATTCTATTGTTGGCATGATCGGGAAGTATTGTGTAACCAATAAGATAAAATATTATCAAACGTGCACGAATAACGCACTGTTCGTCGGTTGCTTCAAGTTCAGAAAATGGTTTCTCTAATTCTCTTATAATCACAGGTGACTTAAGAGATTTCCCAAGAAAATCATTTGAAGTGGGGGTACAACCTAACAAGGTTTCACACATGCCGATGGCCGCTTCTTCTGTAAGAGGAGTTTCCGCACCCGATACCACATCAACCTCTACTGGTAATCCCCATAACACGTTGATATCCTATAACGGGATAGTGGCTTCACCCACATGTAGATGAAATGTGTGGGTTTCTGGCCTCGGCCGCTCAACCAACGCAGTTATCAGTGCGTGGTCCACGTACCGATAACCACAGCTTAGCATCCCACCAAACCCGCTTCTTCTATGATACTTTTTACACGTTCACCTACGGGGATTTCATTAAGAAATTTCCAAATGCTTCTATCACCATGTTTCACCATCATGGGTTTCTTGTACTTTTCTGGATTAGTGAAAACACACAACGCACGGTGGTCATTATGTAGAAAAAACACATCGTTAACAAGAGGACCTGGGTGTGATTCGTAACTCATTTTCAGGTAAAGATCACTACTAAATCTTTGCAACTTTGGAAAATTTTGAGACTTTGAAAAAAAAAACTTTCGCGAAGATGATGGTGGGTGAATTTTGTTCTTATATCATGCATGTTATATAACCACCACTTCGAATTCAAATCCATCTCCTCCTCTTGCAAAATAACTATTCGACCTGCAAGTCCATCGAATCCTTGCTAACCTTTCAACTATTCCACCTCCTGCAACACCTCCTGCAAGTCCATAAAAGCTTTCAAACACTATACAAACCTGCACAATGTATAAGACTAGGACAAAATAAAGAGCCATGCAAAAGTCTCGTGAATAATAGTCCAAAACAAGGTCGCTCATGTGGAAAACTACCTTCAAACAATTTATAAGACTTGGATAGCGACCTTCAAAAGGTTCAAAGAAGTTATCACATTGGATCAGCGATGTTAAACAGGTTTAGACATTAAAAAAAATAAATCAATCGGCGACCTTCATTTGAAGGTAACATTATCAATCGGCGACCTTCTTTGTACAAATCAAGGTCGCTCATCGGTTCCCATAGTTTCAAAAATTACAATTCAAGGTCGCTCATCGGTTCACATAGCTTCAAATATCTCTTTGAAGGTCGCTCAACCGGTTGAATACCTTGAAAAAACACTGTTGAAAGTCGCCATAAGATTCAGCGACTTACCTATTTACAATTTTTTCCCTACTCTCCACCTAGAAACACTCTAACTCTTACTTAATCACCTATTCCTGCAAAAAAAATCATTATTATTGCATATGGCAAAATGAGCGGGTCGGTTTGGGTGGCGGGTCAAAACGGATTTGGGTCAGTGGGTCGATTCAAAAAAAGGGTTCGGGTCAGAACGGGGTGGGGTCGAAACGGGTCCGGGTCAGAACGGGTTTTGGGTAAAAACGGGTCATTCAAAAATTATAAATTTTATACATAAGAAAATTAATACTATTAACTAACAACTTATAACAAGTAATACTGTATTTCTTCTCAGAGTAGTCTTTTATTGCTAACTAGGTTAGAGACCCGTGAACTTCACGGGTGAAGAAATTTTTAAATAAAACATATTATCGACTAAATAAAATTAAACAATTTTTATAAGGGCAGTGTTAAACTAAAAGTTTAAAACATAACATGAAAGAAAATATAACATGACAAATTAATATTCTGTCAAAGTTTTAATTTTTAATTTTGTTGTGCTTGTGAATTATGTAAGTTGAAAAAAAAATCGATGCAAATAAATCTCGTATAAAAAAATTCTTCCACCAAACAAAATAATAGGATAATTTCCAAAAGAAAACATAAGTCAAAATATAATGTTCACAAAACTTAATAATAGTGCATGACAAAAGGAATTAAATCAACTACGAAAAAAAACGAATTATGAATACGTTTATAACATCCATTGCAGCATGGTAATTTCCTAGCATTTTGACATCGAACGTTGCAAGCAAAACACATATCGACATCATCTTCTTCAATGTATTTACCCTTCATCATGCTTACGTGATGCTATCCTTTATTATGCATGCCAAAGGTTTTTGGAACTCGTACAAAATACGTCGCACAATCCACAATAAAATACTACTTCACCCCTTGCCGCAGCAACCTGGAAACAATAAATTGTATGTATAAACCTAAAAAAAATTAGTAGTAAAGAAGTTAGATATATAAACAAATATTTATAATGTAACATTGGCAAAATAGTAAAACTTTAAGGAGCATAAATGAATAGAAAATAACAAAAAAAAAGTTAAAATGAGACTTACAAAAATTTGTCATAGTTGTCCAAAAATCTATTTCGATGCAACTATTACAACGCGGTACTCTAAAAGTTTGATAATTTCTAAGGTTTGTTGGGTGATTAAGAGCATTCACATCAGCTCCCCCATAATTTTGTGAGAGAAAACTCCATATTTTAGGATGAGGTTATGAGTGGCTATGAGTGAAGGATATGAGAATCTAGTATATTTGGGGGAACACTATTCCCCTGCATTTATTTTTAATATATTTTTAAAGTGGTTGTGAGTAGAGGGGAGAGAAAAGGTAATGTTAAAAGTATGAAAAGTATTGTTTAATTGACAAGTAGAGATAAATGTGATGATTTTTAGTGTAATATGTGATTGTGAGTGGATGGGGAAGCTGATGTGAATGCTCTAAGAATACCAAAAAATTTACTTATACGATTCACATTTCTATCATTTTAGATTCCCTCTAAAATTTCATTACCAAAACCCATAAAAGTTGCTCTTGAAAAGGATTGTAAATGATTATCATCTATCACAAATTATGAGTAAGCGAATAATTTTAAGTTAAATTATAACTTATAAATAAATGACACGGTAAATTTAGTAAGAGAATAATTGTGTAAGAGAATAATTTAATTCGGTCAAATTATGAGTAATTCAATTTAATTCGTTCAAATTATGAGTAATATCAATTTAATTCGGTCAAATTATGTGACAGAAAAATTACAATATTTACAAATTATGAGTAAGAGAATAATTTTAAGTCAAATTATGAGTTATAAATAAATGATATGGTAAATTTAGCAAGAGAATAATTGTGTAAGTCCATAATTTAATTCGGTCAAATTTTGAGTTTATGAGTAATTCAATTTAATTAGGTTAAATTATGAGTAATATCAATTTAATTCGGTCAAATTATGTGTAAGCAAACTCATAATATTTACAAATTATGAGTAAGAGAATATTTTTATTCAAATTATGACTTATAAATAAATTACACTGTAAATTGACGTGTAAGTTACAATATTTATCACAAATATTGTAATTAAACGGTTGGAATAGATTTAGGATTTAGGACGAAACCTCACAAATTCTGGATTTGATATATGCTCGGTTGGTACTTACAGAATTTGACGACACTTCTTTAAACAATGACTAAATCGGATTCAAACAATAACAAAATCCATTCGATATATATGTTTTTTATGTTGCTTTACATTCTGTTTTGGTTTTCAAAAAGTAAATCCGATTGAATGTTTAAGAAGTCGGTTTCATGTTTCAAATACAGAGTCCGAACATTGAAATGACCTCTTCAACAAATAATCAAAATTAACATAAGAGGATCAAATCCGGTTTCTTGTGTCATATTTTGAATCCGAAGAAATAAACAGAATCCCTCGAATCCTTGCTAACCTTTCAACTATTCCACCTCCTGCAACACCCTATTGATTGTCATAAAAGCTTTCAAAAACTATACAAACCTGCACAATGTATAAGGCTTGGAAAAAATAAAGAGCCATGCAAAAGTCTCGTAAATAATATTTCAAAACAAGGTCGCTCATGTGGAAAACTACCTTCAAACAATTTATAAGACTTGGATAGCGACCTTCAAAAGGTTCAAAGAAGTTATCACATTGGATCAGCAACGTTAGACAGGGTTAGACATTAAAAAAAAACAAATCAATCGGCGACCTTCATTTGAAGGTAACATTATCAACCGGCTTCTTTGTACAAATCAAGGTCGCTCATCGGTTCCCATAGTTTCAAAAATTACAATTCAAGGTCGCTCATTGGTTCACATAGCTTCAAATATCTCTTTGAAGGTCGCCCAACCGGTTGAATACCTTGAAAAAACACTGTTGAAAGTCGCCATAAGGTTCAGCGACATACCTATTTACAATTTTTTTCCCTACTCTCCACCTAGAAACACTCTAACTCTTACTTAATCACCTATTCCTGCAAAAAATCATTATTATTGCATATGGCAAAATGAGCGGGTCGGTTTGGGTGGCGGGTCAAAACGGATTTGGGTCAGTGGGTCGATTCAAAAAAAGGGTTCGGGTCAGAACGGCTTGGGGTCGAAACGGGTCCGGGTCAGAATGGGTACAGGTCGAAACGGGTCCGGGTCAAAACGAGTTTCGGGTAAAATGGGTCATTCAAAAATTATAAATTTTATATATAGGAAAATTAATACTATTAACTAACAACTTATAACAAGTAATACTGTATTTCTTCTCTGAGTAGTCTTTTATTGCTAATATATAATCCACCATCATGAAAGATTTTTCTTTCTACACAAAGATTATAATATATTTAAAACAGTTTTATCAAGAAATTCTATAAACAAATAATTTTTTAAAAATAATATATCTGCTCGAACACTCATTTATCAATAGGGATTTTTCATATTACCAAAAGCTTTCATGCATAAGAAGACAACTAGGGTTTATACAACTTTTTTTAAGAAAAAACCCACTTCTTGGAAAGTGTTCATAAGTTTTATGGAATGAATAAAGAAGACATTATAATCCAAATCAACAACACTTAATAAACCATGTTAATACATGCTTCAAAAGTAATGTTCTGATCAGAATTCATCTTGTGTTCTTGAAGTTGATAAATGTTGTGTATGAGAGAGAGAGAGAGAGAGTGAGTGAGTGTGTATGTGTATTAATAGGCTTCATCAAGAATTTGATAAAAATTTGTTGCAACGTATCTTTTTTTTTAATTCACTTTCATTAAAACGAGACGCAACGACCATGTCCTCAAAACAAGGACTGACGGTACAAATTACAACATGTAGAAGGGCTATTTATGCCACTCATCCCTAACTAAATCTTTGTACTCTGACCTATGACGTAGCCAAAAGAACGACAAGGATTTAACATTAGCAATAATGACTCTAGTCGAAGCCACTTTACTTCTAAAAATCTTCTCGTTCCTTGCCAACCATATACACCAACATGTAACAAAGATAATACCCTGGATAAACCGTTTACGCCATTTGTCGCCTCATACATTATTGTGAAGCTCTGATGTCGTGTGGATTAAACATTTTAAATGACTTAAATTACTTTTATTTTAAAGGAAACAAGTCCCCGACGGATGCGCAAAACACTTGTCCAAAAAGATCTTTAAGTCAAAACTTTTAAGTTAAAACACTTTGTCAAGTTTTAAATTTATAAAATAAAACGATAATTGCGAATTATTCTAAACCCACACGATAGGCAAGTGTACCTATTGGGTGCAGTATAGATTTCCAGCAAGTACCGAGTATCGAACCCAAAGACACGACTTCTCCTACTCAGCCTTAAGTTGCTTTTTAATAAAAGTAAAAGATAAAAGAAAAGAGAGAGAGAGAGAGAGAGAGAGAGCGAGCGAGAATGACCAGTGTATAAATCAATACCAAAAGAAGTGCTGCTTCAGGATCCAACTATTCTTGGGACGGATTAATATTAATTACTTAGTGGTGTGTACAAGTGCGCACTTATGCTTAACGTGGAGTTGCATCAGCATTCTCCAGAGGTGATTGTTTTTCGCAAAACGAGTTGTGTTCTTGTTGTTTAATTGAGGGTCCCCCGAACCGGTAAGCTCACCTCTAAACAATGAGTGACGGACTACTCAAGACCGTGTTAACCCAACCCCGGAGAATCCACCACCCAGTGTTGCGATAAAGACATCTAATTATTTAAAACTTTTATGGACAACTTGCCGATGGCCGGAGCATCACCGAACAAGAAACCAGTTGATATCATTAGAGAGTCGTGACTAACCAGCACACGTGCATCCTTTAGTTGAAACAATTAACCTTTCAAAAAGTGAGTGGTCTATCATTAACTGTGCGACAGTATAATGATGAAAGAAAATAAAGACCGTTTTCTTTCAACACGGGTTCACCAATTCTCAACCTGCGCCAAAGCTATCACATAGACAATGAAGCTAAGTCACAAGATTAAGTCTTGGCTTATCACTAGGACCAAGTATAAAGACCGTACCGACCCTAAGTGAGATCTTGATAGTAGAGGATTAAGCCACTAAGTGTGTGTATTTCTACCCACAAATGGGCTAATCTCTACGCGCGGGATTAGGTTAGCTCACAAGTGCATGGATTTTTACACAACATGGGTACACTCATGAGTCCTCCCACTTCCTACCAAGACACCCACAAGACCAAAGACTAAGTAATTAGTTAGTTAATTCATCAAACAAAGTTTTAAATGAAAAGAATTAAACAAGAACACAACACCACTTTAACAATTAAAAACTATATAATTCATATCAAGAAAGTCTTCACCCTAGCAACACTTTAATATCCTTGCCAAAGATTGGCATTACAACATGCACTCTAGATTGGGTGTTGGAAGAACACATAGTAGTGGTTGTTTTGAGGATTAGAGAGGGTTTTTGATGATTTATAGTGATCTCTCTCAAGCTCTCACTCAAGTAGTGTTTATGGACTGATCCCCAACTCCAAAGGTCACTTACTAGACCCTCAAGATGGCTGAAATGAGTGAGAGACTCGTGTGGAATGGATGGGTGAAGGGATGGATGTAGGGATGGTGAAAATGTGGGGTGGAGGCCTCTATTTATAGGCAAATCAGGGGCTGCATGCCCATGCTCACAGTTTGGCACACCCACGCTCAACAGCAGGTACTGTTGTAGAGTCCTTTCGTGCAGAATTGCCTGTCCTTCAGGGTAAGCACACCTGTGCTCATCAGTACAAGCACTAGATCATTTTCACACACTCCCCTCTAATGTGGTCTTGTAACGCATAAGTCACATAAGTTCTAATCGCGCCATGCCAACCGGGAATATCTCTCAAGACAAACGAACGAGCATGTGTAGTATGTATATAATGGTGTGCTCGATAAGGCTCAATAATACTCACATGTAGGGGTAGGGGTTGTTTAAGGAATCGGGAACACCTTAGGCTGCTCTTTTGACTACCAAAAACTTCCCTAATCTCCCGCAAAATCGTTGGGCGGACTCAAAGGGTTTGAAAATGGTTTTTATTTAATTAAAACATTTTTGAAAATTTTTGCCTTAAAACGATTTGGTCTGTTGATTTGAAGAGGTGGTAAACTTTTATAAATTTTACCACCTCACACTTAATTCTTTAGCATATTTCAAAATTATAGATTTTATGATATATTTTATGCTTAAAGAAATAAGTGGGACAAAGACAAACGGTCCCCTAATTAGTTTTCTAGAAGAAAACTGTTTGGGTGACACCCACAATTACCAAACCACCGATTCCTTCTGAGAGAAATCACTTGGTATGAATATATAGCTGACTAAAAACTAAAAACATATATATATATATATATATATATATATAACTACTGATAACAAACTACTATGTCTTAGTGCTGAGAGGGCATACCTGGCGGTTAGAAAGAAGTAAAAGTGAACAATCATACCCGAGGGTCCTCAAATGTATTTTCTTATCGTACGCACCAACGTCTCAACTTATTCTTCATCGGGCTAGCCCCGGAAATACTACTTTAACCAAATTCAATCCCGTAGTTTAAGATTTTGGGATTGATACGGAAACATGCTAGTGGTGATGATGAGTCGCACCACCGCCACTTGAAGTTTCTGGATCAGACTTCACTATGTGCAAGTAGTGAAGAAGTCGGTCACTCCGACACACCACAACAGGCTTGCCGAAATAATGCCACTTCTTCCTAGTGAAGTGATCCTCCGAGTGATACGCTTTACCCCAGGAGTCATGAACAAGTTCAGCCATTGGGGGCTATCACTCGTGAACAGTGGCAACAGAGATATTACCACTTCCTTTTCTGAGTAGCCGCAATCTGATTCTTTCCGTCCTTCTAGCACCTCTTCGTCCACCACTCCACTTCCGTCCATGTTTTTTTTTTCAATCTTTTCTGCACCTGCTTCCTTGTGTTGAACTTCCAATCCCCTTACTCTCGCTTCATCCTCCATTGCAAATCTCTTCATGCTAACATGTTAGCACATAATCTCTTTAACACCCTTTAACACAAGGAGGGAGTGGTATACAATGCAAGTTAACATGCCATGTCACCTTTAACACCACATATGTTAGAGTATACCCCATGGCCTAACTTCAAGTCTCGTAACTCACTTGACATGTAAATTACGTACACGTATATGTACACGTCTAAAGTTCCTAATATGCTTATCAATGTCTTAAATTTCTTGAATCATACTTAGCTGGCTAATGATTGTGTTAGTATGATTGGGTGCAGGAAGGTTCGATCATTGTATTTATATATTTGTCAAAAGTCCAAGTCTCATAACTTATACGTGCGTCATACTAATTAGTTGTCCCATATCTCCATCTTAATTGTTGCAACTAGTGGCGAAGCTTGGTTTCGGAATCGGTGGGGCCGGACTCAATTTTTTTCGATCGGTAGTGGCAAATCGGTGGGGGTCGAACTCAACCCGGACTCAATATACCTATGAATTCAAAAATCTCAAATTTATACCACTGCGCCAGAAAACAGGGGGACCAGGGCCACCCTGGCCCTTCTTATCCTTCGTCACTGGTTGCAACTTAAAACTAGCTAGTGAATTCATACTGTCCTACCTTGCAGGTATATTTCATAACAACTACATAAACATATATATGTATTCATAACTTATGTTTGTAACAATTTATTATTTACAACTTGGTTGTGTATTTGTTTATAACTTGAGATGTTATGGTTCGTCCAACAAGCTCGTGGTGTTCCACACGCGTTACCCGATAATAGTTAATAGTAATCTAAATGTATGGTTAAGCATTGTATACCCTCCCATTCGTAACCAGTCCAAGCAGTCCCGTGATCGATAATGTTGACCATTGACTGTGTTGACCCGTGCTTGATTTCTGTTTGACCGAAGGATGACTTCTTGTTGACCAGCTATGTTATGTTTGACTCAAGTTGACCAAGAACCAAACTATCCAACATCACCCCCACAGAACATCACCAGGGTTCCGGTGATACGGCACCGGCTCCGGTTATCACTAGAGCCATTACTACACCATCATCACCATTCTCCATCTACAATCCCTTATCGCTATCAGCAACTTCACCCCTACTTTTTGTCATCACTATCAATGCTAGCCCTCACCTTGACTGAACCATCATAGAAGATTCACCGGTACCTGTCGTCTCACCTAGTTGTCACCATCGTGCTCCGCCATGGGTTGCCGTAAAGGTGTTGACCGGAAAAGATGGTGTCCCCATCGTAAGCTCCACCTACTTGTTAAGATATAAATATAAACTTATCTTATTATTATGCTTGTATTATGTAAATATTATACTTGTGTATGTATTTGTATGTATTTGTATGTAATGTATGTTTAATTAGAATAATTGTAGTTAATAGATTTTAGACTAGTTAGGAAGATAGATGCAAACTATTTGCATATGGGTCAATTTGGGTTCTCAAACAAACAAGGCTGCACACTATGTTTATAACCGGATCAAAGGACATGAGCAAAACAGATTACAGCAGAAGGTTTCGAAGGCTGCAAGTGAATGAAAAGACCATTATGCCCTTACAGTTAAATTGGTTATTTTTTGGCGCCAAAGATAATAAACCGGTGGGACTCCAAAGGCAACCGTTTTCAAGGAAGGGTCACAATGATTCGAAACATATATATATATATATATATATATACACACACACACACACACACACACACATATGAAAGACATGACACATTGTTCGGTTATCAAGATTGTTCCACATTCACAATCCTTAGTCGAAAATATTTCCAGATAGTAATTATTATTGTTCTTATCACTTACTTCGTATAATATCTTGTTATTTGATCTTGGATTCCATCAAATCTGGTATTAGAGCCACGCTTGTGTCTGATCCATCAGTTTCTGTTTGATAAATCTGATCATTTCCTATTTGTTTCTTCTGTTTCGAGTATGTTTTTCAGTGTTTGTCCCAAGTTTCTGTTCGTTCATAGTTTTCTGTCAAAAATTGTATATATAGGTTTGTCATCACACACTCAATTATCATACAATATTCTTATTTGAGTCATAATTCGAATTCTGGAATCAAATATTTCTGTTTCTGTTTATAATCTGTTTTTCGGTTTCTGTTCCTGTTTAACACCAGTAAATCTTTAAACATCAGTGAAATTTTTTGGTCCACACTTTCTCTGTTTTATAATCAAATCTCTGAAACAACATGTCTGAATCATCCGGTATATCCTATTCGGGTTCAAGGCCTCAATACATGGCAAGGTTTAGACGAAAGAAGGAAAGAAAGGCGGCACTAAGGTGAAGAGGAATAGAAACCAGAAAATGTTATTATTGTAAACAATCGGGACACCTTATAGGCGTTTTTGGTATCAAAGAAATCGATGAAGGGGCACAATTAATAAGGGATGTAATAAACACGAGATTTTCATACTATCCTGAAAAATCAATTGGTAATGGGAAAGATTATATTCTTTAAGGTTGGAACAATGGATTATGGAATGATATGTGGTATGTTTGTCCTAATATTCAGAATCATATTTCGGGTAATATTGATTTCTTTCTAAAATTAAAGAAATCATTTGGTGTTGAAAGTAGGATTAAGAAGGAATTTTTGTTTATAAGAGGGGTTGGTTTAGTGAGTATTTCGGTTGAAGATCAAACATTAATTAAACCAAATGTTTTCTATTCAACCGATTTAGAAGACAACATATTGAGTCTTCCACAACTTGAATTACAAGGTTTTGTAGTGAAAGTTGAAGGAAACTTTTGTGTTGTAGAAAATATTTTTAAAAACAAATGTATGCAATTTCGGTTTCTTCAAAATAAAGATGAATCAAGGGAATCAATATCAAAGATGTTAGAAGATGAAAGTGATCACTCAAGATTGAAGGGAGAATATTTGAATGGTTACTTTGAATCCATTTCGGTCGAAGCCGAGAAGAATATGCAAAACATTGATGATATGGTGAATGAAATAAATATAGATTCTCTCTCTTGATAAGTGCATTGAGATTTTAGACATTATACATGATTTGAACTATCCATGGGCACATAGAGATACTCTTAAAGGACCTTTCACTAGAATGGTGTCAAGGTTCTTGTATAAGTTTCTTGGGATAACAAATCGGCCCATAACCCCTATGTTTGAAAATGGAAAAAGAGTTGAGTTGTATGATTTATATATCATGGTTCAAAAGGAAGGTGGACATCGAAGGGTGTCAATGTATAATGTGTGGGTTATAGTTGCAAAAGAGTTAGGATTTGACTATGAAGATAAGGACATGTTGAGGATTCTATATGCACAATATTTAGATGTCCTTGATTGGTAATATCATGTCCATAAAAATGATAGAAAAACATATGAAAAGATTGAAAAAGAAAGGGAAGAAAGTAGTCAAATTCGAAGGATAGAAACAATGCCAAATATGTCAAGAAAAGTGCCTATGTTGAACAAAGAATCAAAGTCAATAGAAGAGGATTATGCATTGTATATGGGAGGAGATTGGAGGGCTGCAAAGAAGTTCATAAAGCGAAGAAACTTTGATTTCACACAAGCCGAGATAGCCCCAAGGAAGCAATTGAAACATTATCAACAATTCCTATGAGCCCAAGTTATATTTAGGGGCGGGTGTTAAGATATAAATATAAACTTATCTTGTTATTATGCTTGTATTATGTAAATATTATAATTGTGTATGTATTTGTATGTAATGTATGTTTAAGTAGAATAATTGTAGTTGATAGATTTCAAACTAGTTAGGAAGATAGATGCAAACTATTTGCATATGTGTCAATTTGGGTAATCAAACAAACAAGGCTGCACACTATGTTTATAACCGGATCAAAGGACATGAGCAAAACAGATTACAGCAGAAGGTTTCGAAGGCTGCAAGTGAACGAAAAGACCATTATGCCCTTACAGTTAAATTGGTTATTTTGGCGCCAAAGATAATAAACCGGTGGGACTCCAAAGGCAACCGTTTTCAAGGAAGGGTCACAATGATTTGAAACATATATATATATATATATATATATATATATATATATATATATATATATATATATATATGAAAGACATGACACATTTTTCAGTTATAAAGATTGTTCCACGTTCACAATCCTTAGTCGAAAATATTTCCAGAATTCTTGTGTGTATTATTCAAGTTTGTTTGTACCAAAACAGTTTCATTCGATTATATGATAGTAATTAGTATTGTTCTTATCACTTACTTCGTATAATATCTTGTTATTTCGATCCTGGATTCCAACACTACTGTGGTGGTTCTCAATCACTAGCCACCCTTTTCTCTCTCCAGCTCTCGGCTCTCTCTCTTACACACTCTCTCTCTCTCTCTCTCTCTCTCTCTCTTTCTCTCTCTCTTTAATTTCTAATGTTTTTGGAGAGTGTGTGTTGTTGGGTTAATCGGGTTTATTCACGGGTCACGGGTCAGCACGTTATAAAGGTCACTGGCTCGTTTACGGGTTATTTGGACGGGTCATGAATAGTTTGCAAACTTGGTCAAGAGTTTAAGCAAGTAAATCGGACGCAAACATGGGCTAAAGAATACATGGAGCTATTTTGTTTTTATTATATAATATTTAACCATGTCTTATATTTATTTTCTAGTCTATGGTGTGTAGAAAGCTAGAAGAATAAGTCATAGCTTAGTTGGTTAGTGGGTCATTCTTTTCTCCACTTTTTATGCTTGTTTCCATCATGGAGGTAATTTTAGTTGGCTATATATATATATTCTTTAAGTATTATTCAGAAAAGCTCGATCCTTTTTAGAGCAATTTTTCTTGTGTGTTCCCATTCTCAGTTTCAGTTCATTAGTTTTGAGTGTGTAATGAGAGGCCTGAACTAACATGTGTGCCACCACGTTAGATTATATAGTGGGTGTGTGTATGTGTTAAGTGTGGGTGCACATGGCACCTTGTGTGGGTGCCATGTGTCTCTAGTGGTACACCGCGTATCGCGATCTGACCCGCAACTTATACTCGCGTGTTCTGAATTTTTATCTCGTTTAATAACTTACACATTTAACTCTTGGTTTTTTAATATAGTTTATATATTTATAATTATAATTTTCTTAATTGTTTTGTTTGGTCGTTTATTTATATGAAAGTAAATATAGTCGAGCTAAATTAGCCGTGAAAAAATTGGATCAAAAAATCAGGGTGTTACACGCATCCTTCTTGATGGGTATGCAAAATGAAGGGTTGATGTAGAGGACATTTTATATAACTATTTAACAGGAAACCGTTTTAAAAAAATAGTGATCAAAAGATCAGTTGTGTACCGTAACCAAGGGGCATGGAGATGTGTTATGTGGTTCCAACGATCGGTCATTGTCCAAACAAAATCAAAGGATACTTAAGAAAAGTTTAGCGAGTGTAGCCATGAATAATAACAACAAAAGGCCATGCACACCTGGGAACAACATGCATGTAAGTGTACGCACTTTATAGCATCTCTAACCCAAAGTTATGTACATAATGTGTACATTCATACACACACAAAAATCCATATTTTTATCTAATGGAGGCCTCTACAAATCCACTACACATCATAACAAGATTCACAAAACAACTATGATCACCCTCTAGTTTTCTAAAAACAATATCCTCGACCAGTCAAACATCTACAATACACTATATTTTCTCTTCCTTGCCTTTGTTGCCTGAAGAGCCACATTCAAGTCCGACAATGCCGCAATGATTGTTTCAGCAGGGTTTTCAATCCAGGCAAAGGCCTCGTCTAGCTCGAGTTGTCTTTCAAGTACAACATTATCATATGGATAAGGCGTCAACCAATGCTGACTTGTAAAATAATATATCTTCTCGATGCCACTTTACTTCTAAAAATCTTCTCGTTCCTTGCCAACTATATACACCAACATGTAATAAAGATAATGCCATGGATAAACCGTTTACGCCATTTGTCGCATCATGCACTCTCGTGAAGCTCCGATGTCGTGTGGATTAAAGGTTTTAAATGACTTAAATTACTTTTATTTTAAAGGAAACAAGTCCCCGGCGGATGCGCCAAAGACTTGTCCAAAAAGATCTTTAAGTGAAAACTTTAAGTTAAAACACTTTGTCAAGTTTTAAATTTATAAAATAAAATGACAATTGCGAATTATTATAAACCCACACGATTGGCAAGTGTACCTATCGGGACTTCCAGCAAGCACCGAGTATCGAACCCAAAGACACGGCTTCCCCTACTCAGCCTTATGTTGCTTTTTAATAAAAGTAAAAGATAAAAGAAAAGAGAGAGAGAGAGAGAGAGAGCGAGAATGACCAGAGTATAAATCAATACCAAAAGAAGTGCTGCTTCGGGATCCAACTGTTCTTGGGACGCATTAATATTAATTACTTAGTGGTGTGTACAAGTGCGCACTTATGCTTAACATGGAGTTGCAATAATATTCTCCAGAGGTGACTGTTTTCTCAAAACGAGCTGTGTTCTTGTTGTTTAATTGAGGGTCCCCCGAACCGGTAAGCTCACCTCTCAACAATGAGTGACGGACTACTCAAGACTATGTTAACCCAACCCCGAAGAATCCACCACCCAGTGTTGCGATAAAGAAATCTAATTATTTAAAACTTTTATGGACAACTTGCCAGTGGTCGGAGCATGATCGAACAAGGAACCACTTGATATCATAAGAGAGTTGTGACTAACCAGGACACATGCATCCCTAACTTGAAACAATTATGAGTGGTTTATCATTAATTGTGCGGCAGTATAATGATGAAAGAAAATAAAGACTGTTTTCTTTCAACACGGGTTCACCAATTCTTAACCTGCGCCAAAGCTATCACATAGACAATGAAGCTAAGTTACAAGATTAAGTCTTGGCTTATCACTAGGACCAAGTATAAAGACCGTACCGACCCTAAGTGAGATCTTGATAGTAGAGGATTAAGCCACTAAGTGTGTGTATTTCTACCCATAAATGGGCTAATCACTACTCGCGGGATTAGGTTAGCTCACAAGTGCAAGGGTTTTTACACACCATGGGTACACTCATGAGTCCTCCCACTTCCTACCAAGACACCCACAAGACCAAAGACTAAGTAATTAGTTAGTTAATTCATCAAACAAAGTTTTAAATGAAAAGAATTAAACAAGAACACAACACCACTTTAACAAATAAAAACTATATAATTCATACCAAGAAAGTCTTCACCCTAGCAACACTCTAATATCCTAGCCAAAGATTGGCATTACAACATGTACTCTAGATATTGGGTGTTGGAAGAACACATAGTAGTGGTTGTTTTGAGGATTAGAGAAGGTTTTTGGACGATTT
The DNA here is from genome assembly GCA_030844895.1 of Ambrosia x helenae. NCBI lineage: Eukaryota > Viridiplantae > Streptophyta > Magnoliopsida > Asterales > Asteraceae > Ambrosia > Ambrosia x helenae. Next base: position 10,666,489 of record CM061233.1, read on the forward strand.
ATAGTGATCTCTCTCAAGCTCTCACTCAAGTAGTGTTTATGAAGTGATCCTCAGCTCCAAAGGTCACTTACTAGACCATCAAGATGGCTGAAATTAGTGAAAGACTCGGGTGGAATGGATGGGTGAAGAGATGGATGAAAGGATGGTGAAAATGTGGGGTGGAGGCCTCTATTTATAGGCAAATCAGGGGTTGCACGCCTGTGTTCATAGTTTGGCATGCCCACGCTCGACAGCAGGTACGGTTTCAGAGTCCTTTCGCGCAGATTTGTTTGTCCTTCAGGGTAAGCACGCCCGTGCCAGTGTCCTGGGCACGCCCGTGCTCATCAGTACAAGCACTAGTTTTGTCAGTTTTGGTCGGTTTTTGCCTTGGAGAACATGCTGGAGTAAAGCACGGCCGTGCCATACACTGGGGCACGCCCGTGCACATCCTGAAGTGCAGAAATTGACCTCTGTTGACTTGGAAATGTTGACTTGTTGACCCGGAACAGTTGCACGGTCGGAGCGCGACCGTGTTGCATCTGAAACAGCTCCGAAAGTCTTTAATTCCTTGTCTTTTGTGTCGTTTTCCTTCTTGGGCTTCAAAACTTGCATGTGGGAGACAAGGTTGTTGTACCATGTACTCTTTTATCCCCTAGAAGCTTGTTCTCTACTCAAAATGTGCCTTTTCTTTCCCTTTTTAATTTTTGCTTCCAAGAACCTGCAATTATCTCAAAGAAACGATTTAACAATATTATATAAAAAATAAAAGCATAAAAAGGTACAAAAAGGGGGATAATTATATATGTAAAACATATTAAATTATCGGCACATCATAACACCTCACACTTAAACGTTTGCTTGTCCTCAAGCAAACCAAACCTTAGGCAATTTTTATAGGATAAAAATTGTAATTTTAACTCGATGTGCCGAGCTCAACTTACCTCCTAAGAGTCCCGCTTAATGAACTTTCGGGATTTCAGGCTTGGTTTTTGGTAAGACTATTAAAACAAATCCTAAGGTGCCCCTTTTTCCTTTTTCCTCACTCCTCTCATTCACTCGGGTTTCTTTTTGGGGTGATTACTCAAATTCTACCCGATGGACAAATCGAATCATAGGCTTGGGTGCAAATCGCAACTCCACCACTTTTATTGAGGTGGAGCGTGTGAATCAAAAGAACCTTTTAAGGGTTATTTTAGTGGGATAAAGGAAAATAGGGTAGGAATGGAGTCTACCACCATGACTACCTTCGGGTTTGGTGCTTGAGGTGTTTATCGGAATCTCGGTGATCTTCTAAGTTAGCTTTGCTGATCTCTCCTTGGACTTTGTAGCTCGACTGTGGCCTACTATCGTGAATCTTTTGGTGCGAGGGCCGCCTAATAGCCTCCACTAGGTTAGGTCGATTACTTGGTCTTTCTAGAAAGTATTTACAAAACTTCTCTTCTAAACCAACATGTGTGCCACCGCGTTAGATTTTATAATGGGTTCGATTGAGCCACAGAACAATAACAGCAGCAATAACCACAAGCTCGATGGGAGCCTTAGACTTGTCATAGTTATTATACAGGTGGCAAATCGGATCCATAGGATCTAGAAACCAACCAACATCTTTCCCAATATCAAAGATAGTGGTCACAATAAGAATAAAAACAAGTAAAGGTAGAAGGATCATGATTTATCGAGACACCGCGATAAAATGGAAATGATACAGACTCTGACGAATAAGTCGAGTCGTCCTTCTCATTGGGGTCCTCTTCCATGTTCTCTTGGCACAAGCATCGACAGTCATCTGATTACGTGCCTTTGCATCATCTAAGCAAGGCCATTGGACTTTCTTCCTCATAAGCCACGCAATGGGAGTACTGAAGTACGACAAGAGTTTAGACAGGTCACGTTGTCCATAGCGAACGGATTTCGCAACCTTAGTTTACAAACCACCGATACGAGGGGACGCAACATCTTGGTATCTACAAGGACTGATGGAAAACACTTTACATCAGTTGTTGCCCAAATAGAACTAGTCTTGTTGCCATGACGAGGGTGCCTAACCTTCTACATTGTAAGAGAAAGAATGGAATTGTCGTTCCATAGTTAAATTTCGATTAACATAATAACATGACCGCTCTCAGCAGCCAGTCATTTGATTTTAAGGGGGGGGGATTTCAGTGTCAGCCTAAGGCATCTTATGATTTCGGTTACCGAAGTGTGGTTTCATTCCCCAAGATTTATGATGGATTCAGACACAACACATGCATTAATCATACTCGGGCGTTCACTGGTTCAAGCAAGACTACCAAGAATCCTTGAAAAACGTCAAGAGGGAGGTAGAGGAATCTTACGATGACTTTTGCATCTAAAAAAATAGCGTAACATAAGCACCAAACTGATAAGTCTACCCTGAATTATCTTCTAGAACACGATCCAGCGCTACGTTGAGGGATGTTGAACCAACATGAACACTCAATACATCGAGAAGTGGCTTCCTATAGGTTAATCATGAGCACTTCCAAGTGAGTCCATAGCCAAATACCGGATGGGGCTTTGCTTTTCCACTTCACGTTGTCATTATAACACTGGACAACACTGCCTCGGTCGTGATTAGTAACTGAAATTTTCGACACCACCGAAAATTAGCAAAACCCTATAACCCGCAGATGTACGACACAGCTGGCTGATTTCGCAATCAGTCCACATCCACATAGGAACAACCAATGTTGTCGGTTCGGAAAAGGGCTATAAAGCCTTCTAGCCTTGGTAAAGATGATCAAGCCTCTTAACTGAGTAAGGTCGATTATGTCCTCCTATCGGAGAAAAAACACCCGGCCCTTGAAGACAACTTAGGCATGCGTTAGATAGACAATGACTTACTCAAAATAACGACACAACAACACACGAGCCACGAGTCTCATAACTGACCCACACAGGGTCTCGTGCCTTAAACACGTTGGTTTTGCAGGGACGTACACTAGGTCATTATTGGGCTCCAAGTATAACATTCAACGCATCATAACAGACATTCATCATTTTGGTAGGCAGTGCATCCTCATACGCCCGCTCTTTTGGAAAGGCTGTGTGGGTTAGGCACTCGGCTCCTATACAAGGAAGCTTTCGTCTTTCATCCCATCCGAAGTGGGTTACATCAGGTTGCTCATATAAACAGGTGTTCGAGCTCTTCCACGTTTGAGTCTTAGAGGTAATGCTGAAGAAAGTTCATTGGGTTTGCTAGGACCGCAATCAATGGATATCGACAAGATCTCCTTTTCAACCCGTTGGCCAATCAAAAGTTAAGTCTGAACTTAGAGCATAAGAATAAACAAGGCAAGGAGTGATCACCAACCCTGGCCCTAGCGCCCACCAAGTTTCCCGTGTACCCTAAATTATTATTACGTGTGCACCCATAATGATAATTTGCGTTGCAAGGTTATCTCGGTGCCCGCTTGTTCCGAGCTTCCTGATCGAGAAACAAAGGATTCTCACAACAAATGACTTGGACTAGTTTCGCCTCCGCAACATGGTGACATCCACTTGAACGATAGAGGTTAGCCCTTCCGATCATCTTGTCCACAAGTAAGCGGTGAATTCATCGTAGACCACAACATCCTTCCCACTTGTTGGTACCGGTGATCGATGCAAGAGTGCGGACTAAGATGAAGCGTTACACCACATCCTTACAAGCAAAATATCCGTACTACGTATATGTATTAACTAACCTTAGAAAATCAGATCTCTACAGAACATAAACATTCCTATCCATATTTTCTAACACTTCATATATCGACACACATAGCTAGTCTGTTGGAATTTCCCCTTGTACATTCCATGTACAAATTTCTTTCTTTTCTAAAAATATTTTGTTGTGTTTTAGTTTTGAAAACTTTTGTTTTCGAGCCAAAACCGGTTATAGTCTAGATTTTTTAAAAATACTAGTTCGCTATAACCTTGGCTCGAAAGCATATCAAAGTCAAGATTAACACCAACCATATTTAATTAGAAAAGATCATTTCATTAAGATGTCGAAAAAGAATATCTTGTCACAAACATTACACAAAACAACATACATAAGGTACAAACATGGGGTTTTATCACGTGTTTATTACGAGCTATTTCGGACATATAATTGACTCCCAATTACCCTTAAACATGGACTATTTTAGGCATTGATAAGTTACTTAGGCTTTACTTGGGTGAATTTATAAGTTTCGCGCGTATCGGGTGCGATACGCGAACTTTATTCGTTACCGTTACCGGGAGATTTTTATTTCGAGTTTCCATCTATGGTTTTGGAGTACCAAAACACATAATATTTCATGAAAATACCCTTTATTTTATATCTTGGGTGTTCGGGATCGTTTTTGGTTAATTAATTGTTATCGCGTAATCACCAACGTCCGTTCCGGACAAGTTTATTTGCACGCGATTTCGTCATGCCTTCAATTAAACAAACGCATTCCTATGCATCCTATGAGAAATTTCCTATTCTCTAAAGGCTAAATTAATACAATTAATTTAGAATTGCACTTAATTACCGTTAATTACATTTACTAATTACGTACGGAAACACACCGATTTTTGCCGGATGTCACCTTCACCTCTTTGAATAGGCCATTCATAAAACCCGAAAGAACACACTAAGGCCGGACTCTGTTTTTGTGTCTGTATGTTGGTTCTGATTTCGGTTCCTAGCAGTCACCTCCCACCGGTTTTGTTTGTGTTATTTCAGGTCACACTCACCCTAAAATTCTCTCCATCCTTGGTGTTCTAGCAAAGGATTAAACTTGTAGTTACATTGGTCTATCATCCCTAGCCGGAGGTTAGTCCATTGTTTCGTCAATTGTGTTTGTTGAATAAATCTGTCCTCTCCTAAATAATTCGAAAAAATATCACTAAGCTAGGGTGCAAGCAAGCATCTCAAATATTGATGAACAAATGGTGATCAAACAATGTTAATTGATTAATGTTGTGGTTATGTTTTCTATTTTTGGAATGGTGGGTACAAGAATAGATTGAAACGTCATGTTGTGTTGCCGATTACAAGATAGTAGACAATTGTTCGAGATTGTTGAATGTTGATGTAGTGGGAGTGATGTATTGATGTTAAGCATCTGTTAAATTGTTTTAAATATGGTATTTAGATAGGTCAGTCTCTCTACCAAGTGGTGTATTATGCTTGTGTATTATGGGCTCTAGCTGAACTTCTCATATAATTATTTTCCTGGCTTATGGTAATTGATTTTTGTTGTTCACTTAAAAAAAACCCTATTATAACATCTTGATTTTAATATTAACTAGAGTTCTAGTTACCCGCGCGTTGCCGCGGGACACGGTAGTCACCCGCGCACTGTCGCAGGATGCGGTTCAAACTCCGTACGTATCGAAACATAAAGGCTAACATCATTGAATAAGTTTGCAACTAATATAATTTCATTTTCAACGGATTTTATAATGTCACATTGAGAGAAAGAAAAATATAACTATACTGGTGTCGAACTGGTACTTTGGTACCAGTACATGGTACCAAATAAAAGGGGGCCTTACTATTTTTAGATATCGGTAACGAATATAGTATCGCTGACAATATTAAAGACCGACGCTATGTGTTTATAGAAAGTACTGGTTTGATATGAGCACCCGGTATAAAATACCCATCCCTAGAAAAAAGTAGCTAGTAGGAAAAAAAAAAAAAGGTTTCACTCGATGTGCAAATATGTTTTGAATAGATAATTATAACTTCTAAATATGAAGTCTTGTTGCAGCGATATACATTATACAAGAACTTTAAATAAATATTAAAGTCTACAAATTGTATAATGTTAAAATTTGTGAGACGTAAGTGTAGAGTTTCTGAATAAAAAATCACTCTCTCTCTCTCTAGAAGTTTCTGAATCAAAATGAAGCATTTGAAATGAGACAGCACAACAATGGCTTCTTTAACCGTTGACCAGTCACTGACGTTTTCCAACCGCTTTCGTCTCCCATCCTTCTTCCGTCGATAACCAGTCCTGCATGTTTTCCGATCGAAGCTCCCATCGCATCCCCTACCTTAGACACTCCAAGTGAAGCTTTGGCAGCATCTCCTCCTTCCAACGATTCTAATCCCACCCGATCTTCGACCGCCTCTCTAAAATCTTAATGCTTTTAGCTTGAACAGAGTCGCCTTTGTCAGATTGATCCGGTTTCGTCGTCGCCAGTGGTGGTTCCACCGCCGCTTGCAACCATGACTGCAAGAGTCTCACCAAATACTCTCGAGACGGTGTCGTACCTCGCGTCTCAAAGAAACATGAGACTAATTTTGATTCATGTACATGACCCTAGTTACTTTATATATAGTCAATACTATGTACACATAAAAGTTGTATCCATCTCATATCTTTCACTCACTTTACATATCCAACTCTATATTTGACTAATTTTGATCCATGTAAATGAATAATATATGTGGTGGCTTTTACCCTGCTATATTGAATATAGTATATTATTGTTGTAAATAAGGCATTTAAAGTGCTGAAACCAAAGATTTTTAATCACCATTTTCATTAGAGAGACATGTTCAAAATCATCAATAAAATGTAAAACAAAACCAACAGATTTGTCATATTCTTGCCTTTTTCTATTCCCGCATTATGCATAGAAATAGTTGACGTGGTAATTTTTATATGTAAACTACTACGTTTATGAGGGGTATTTTCTTATTTGTGTGTTTAGATTTTTATTTTTAACTCAAGTAAAATGGTATTGGTATTCGTTTTTCAATCGAAGCAATGTTAGAAAACTTACATAGTAATTGCCGCAACGCCTTTCATACATGAAGTTCACATGTTTCCGAGTCCTTGTACTTGCTGCAATTAACTGTAACAGAAAACGAAATCATAGAAGTGAAAAAGGAACCGGGCTTGTGTTTGACACGATTCCCTTAAACAGATTCGTCGTCTGTTCCCAGGGTACACCGGTTCAACAGTGCGGCGCGGTGCACTGCGGACTATCCCACTTGCCTGAAAAGAAACCGGAACAAGACTTTTTCTGAAAAGGTTTTGCTGCAGCAATCGATCAATATATTCGAGTGAATATGAATCTGTTGTGTGTGTTTCTCATATATATTGTCTCTTCTTATCAAATAAGGCACATGGCCTACTAATATATATAAGTTAGACATGGTGAAAGGTTTTACTTTATTAGACACTTAAAATAGAGACTTAAGACTCTAATTAAGACTATAATAAAGCCTCATCAAATGGTATTAAGAACTCTACTCAAGAGTTTCACCATTAAGACTATAATAAAACCCCATCAAATGGTATTAAGAACTCTACTCAAGAGTTTCAATTATACACTTAATTTAGTCTTAAAACTATAATTAAGTGTCAATTCACCACATGAGGAGTTTTACCAATAATTATAATTTCATTAAATTATAATTTCATTAAATTAAACCTCCATTCACCTTCTAAATTTCCAACAATCCCCCACATGAATGGAGATTGATCAAAACACACAAAATTTTCAACAAACCCCCACATGAAAGGGAGGTATTCTCAGAAACAACCTCATTCCGATTAAATTTCAACGTTTGAGTTTTGCATACGATAGGTAGGTGTGACCCTTTGAAACTTCGCTTATGAAACGCACTTAGCCCACTGGCTCTGAGTAGAACGCGATGTTTTTTAACTCTTCTGCCGTTTGTGTGGACGACAATATGCTTCACACAAAACTATCCCTGACAACGTCAAGTCCTCATTGTTGTGTCCGTTATGGTCATGGACACGTGCCTGGTTCTGCGAGAGCTTTTAAGTATTGTGCCCCAACAATACCCTTCGAAGCGACCCCACTTCTCTCTCACATAGGTGATCTACTGGGATTGGTTACCTCAGTCAGATCATTAAAAGCTATAAGCTTATTAAATCTTATAGTAAACTCCTTTTTTAATATGTGGGGTTTCCACCAACTCTCCCCCACAGTGACCTTCGCCAGTTCATACAATTAGGTTGTCCTATTGAACTCGGATCTTGGGATCTCCAGTCAACTGAGTTAGGTTTCCTTCGCATAAACCTAGCCTTTAATGGGCTTTAGCCCATTCCCATTGACGACTTCTGAACTAACTCTCTGCTTAAGCCTTTTGTTTAGCGGATCCGCGATGTTATCCTTTGACTTCACGTAGTCAACAGTGATAACTCCTGTAGAGATTAGTTGTCGTACCGTATTATGCCTACGTCTTATATACTTGTTCTTACTGATACACATTGTGATATGAGCTCTGTCAATTACTGATTGACTATCACAGCGGATGCATTAGGCCAATGCCGGCTTCGGCCACCTAGGTATATCCTTAACAAATTGACGTAGCCATTTTGCCTATTCATCCTCTTTATCCAAAGAGATGAATTTTGATTCCATCATGGATCTAGCAATAACCATTTTCTTAGATGATTTCCATGTTATCATAGCACCTCCATGTGTGAACAAATACCCACTCGTTGCCTTGGAATCATTCGTGTAAGATATCCAATTCGCATCACAGTAACCTTCAATAACTGCTGGATATCTTTCATATTGCAGCCCGTAACCTCGTATATATCTTAATTACCAAAGCAACTGTGTCATGCAATTCCAATGAATTGAACTTAGGTTGCTCATGTATCTACTTAGCTTGCTTGCTAAGTATGGTCTGATACAACTCATCAGATACATCAGGCTACCAATAATTCTTGAGTATTCTAATTGGTTAACAGGCTCACCTTGATTCTTAGCTAGATGTTGACCCGTGTCAATGAAAGTTCTAGCCACATTAGAGTCATTTCCTTAGAACTTCTCAAGAATTTTGTCCACATAATAGGACTGACTTATAACAAGTCTGTTCTAGGTTCGTGTGATTTGTGCTTCCCAAAATCACATCTGTTCATATCAAACCTTCTATTTTCAAATGCAAGTCACCTCCACACTTGTTATTGGATAACTACCAAATGGGGTGATGAAAGTTTCTTCCTTTCATATGTCGCTTAAAAAACTTCTCAAGTACCATTTTTACATCCCTACGGATTGTTTCTTAAATGGCTCTTCCCCCCACATTGCTTGCACTTTGATTAAGTTTGAGTAATATCACTCATGATGACATTAGACACCCGTGATAAGATAGAGACTATCTATATCTTTGTGTTATAGAGGTCATCCAATATATTACTCAACCCATATTTCTCACACGAACCGCTTTCTGAGCTATATGAGTTCTCCTCATATTCAGCTAAATAGTATCATAACCAATGAACTATATATTTGGTCCGTTCGAGTCATCCTTTTTAATGAATTATATATTTGCTTTTACAAACTTCATTCTTATGTCGTCACATATATTTGAATGTTCAAAGTTAATTTATTCTCCGTGGAGCATCTAAATTAACAAGTATTAGTCTAGCATGCTTTAGACTACGAATACTTAGCATGTGAACAGAAGATGCATCATTCTAATTCTTCACAGCCTTAAGAGATAACTCACTATCTCTTCCTAACATTCACGTCTTAGTTTAGACACAAAATGAGATTTTGTTTACCATTCCAAAACCTTGGTTTAAAGAATGCTTCTAAACCATAATTAATTCCATCCATTAGGATCAAGACTCGTTTGCCTTTAATCTCCAAGGCTTCACCATTGACTCTTTAGGACTTAAACATAAGTCTTAATATAAGTCACTTTGATGAACATATTCATCATCAACAAGTCAATTAGATTGACACTCAACGACATGACATTCACATATGCCTAAGTGATATGTATATATTTTGTTGAAACTATTTATTGGGTAACTCTCCTAAAATATATCACGAATCCTCCGTATAATTCAACTAACATTGATGGTTTGTAGAGACTCTACACATCCATCACTATTCTAAGTCTTTGATAATAAATTTCGCAATATTTATCAAAGACTTATGAATAATAACATATATTTCTATCATATGTTATAGTCATCAAAACTACATTTGTGCATTTCTACGTAAATGCTCTCAACATTAGATGACATATCTCGTTTTCGTGCATTTAACTTCAATACACTTGCCACGTTGATCATGATTATCTTAATGGGAATGGATGAAGAGTTTTTCTTCTTAGTCACTTAATTAGAGACATAATTTAAAATAAAGGCTCTAATAAATTGACATAAAAGCTCTAATAAAGTAACGTAAAACTTTAATTAGAAAACATGAAACTCTACTCAAGAGTTTACTCTTAATTCACCACATTAAGATTCCAATTAATAATTATAATTTACCAAATTATAATTTTAATATAATCCAAAATATATATATAACTTATTACATATATATTTAAACGGATTATAAGAATATATAAACATCAAATCTCAAAGTGTTATTCTCTTCAACACTTTATCGTTCAACGAAATAATAGCAATTATATCGTCTCGTGGCATGTTTCGAGGTACTCCCTCAATACACTATTTAAAACAACACAGTTGTTTATACTTAACTAGTCACAAGTAGTCGAACAAGTGAATATGTCCAAAACAACATCAAGTTGTTTTACACTAAATAGTCTCTCTAGACTATTATATGATTCAAGTCATCATACTTCTCATACAAGTATCAAACCATATATAATTTGTAAAAGAGATGTTTTACTCATACAACACATTTCTACTTTTACAGGTATTTTTCATAAACTATACATATTTATGTTTTGATTACAAATCAAAACCATAAACTCTAATATAGTTTTATTATTTAAACCATTCATAACTCAATTATTAGAGTATATGGTTTTCATTATTAACCATTTCTAATTCGTTCATTAGAAACTATACGTGTACCATATAAACATATACGGTTTCAAAATTAACCATTTCTAACATACTTGTTAGAATACAAACGATTACACGTTTCATCATATGGACCTTTTTCTAACACACTCGTTTAGAAATAAATGATTACCAAAATCATTTTAAAGGTCATTGGTTTATATTCTCAACCGTTTCTAACCTGCTTGTTAGAAATACACAATTATGACAATCGTTTTAGACCTTGTTGGTTTATACAAAATAAACCGTTTCTAACACTCTCGTTAGAAAATTAAACCATTTACATAAATGGTATTAACTTTGGATTTTCCAAAATATACCCGTTTCAAACTCGCTCGTTCAAAACTGTCAAATTTTAACCAAACCGTTAAATGTTGAAAACGTCGAAACACCCAATTCTCCATAAACCCATGAGTTGAAACACCCCATTAAAACCTTTAAGAATATTTAACCCAACTTAATGGTATTCTTATTATTTTAAGTTTCAACTTTGGAGTTTTAATTAGTATTCTTACTATCATTTCCAACACGTTTGTGTATTTTGTACAATAATCTTTTCTAACACACTTGTTGGGAAATATAAACATCTTATTTTGTCTTTACAAAATCATCAATTTCTAACACGCACGTTAGAAAATCAATATATAAGTTTACAAATTAAACTTATGATTTTGTACATAATAATTTCTAATACGCTTATTAGAAATGTATCATGACACGTTATTCATCCAACGTCGTCAATTCTAACACGCTTGTTAGAAATACATGTTTCAAAACCTTATATTTCGAAACCTTTTATTTTACAATACTTTTATTAGAAAATGTAAACATTTCAAATACTTTGAAATTATCTTTCTAATATGCTTACTAGAAAGAAAACATTATCAAATGTTTTTCATGGGTTTACAAATATTATGACTTTTCTAATACTCTCATTAGAATTTTAGTATTTCAAAACCGTCTAACTATATGTTAATAATCAGGTTTATCTAAACACGACACAAAACCCATGAACCCGAAAAACCATGAATATTCGGATTAAAGATTTCACTCCAATCACAAATTTAATCCGATTCGATGTACCACAACATATTTCAAAAGAAAAATATTTACAAACTTTCGCGAACCAAAAAGTCCTTAAAAAAGGTTTAAAGATTGGTTCCCAATCCACACGAAAGTCTGTTTTACTAATCTGTTTAAGTTTGTTAGAAAACTTACATAGTAATCGCCGCAACGCCTTTCATACATGAAGTTCACATGTTTCCGAGTCCTTGTACTTGCTGCAATGAACTATAACAGAAAATGAAATCATAGAAGTGAAAAAGGAACCGGGCTTGTGTTTGACACAATTCCCTTAAACAGATTCGTCGTCTGTTCCCAGGGTACACCGGTTCAACAGTGCGGCGCGGTGCACTGCGGACTATCCCACTTGCCTGAAAAGAAACCGGAACAAGATTGTTTCTGAAAAGGTTTTGCTGCAGCAATCGATCAATGTATTCGAGTGAATATGAATCCGTTGTGTGTGTTTCTCATATATATTGTCTCTTCTTATCAAATAAGGCACATAACCTACTAATATATATAAGTTAGACATGATGAAAGGTTTTACTTTATTAGACACTTAGAATAGAGACTTAAGACTCTAATTAAGACTATAATAAAACCTCATCAAATGGTATTAAGAACTCTACTCAAGAGTTTCACCATTAAGACTATAATAAAACCTCATCAAATGGTATTAAGAACTCTACTCAAGGGTTTCAATTATACACTTAATTTAGTCTTAAAACTATAATCAAGTGTCAATTCACCACATGAGGACTTTTACCAATAATTAAAATTTCATTAAATTATAATTTCATTAAATTAAACCTCCATTCACCTTCTAAATTTCCAACAAGCAAAACACATATCGATATCCATTTGAGAATATATTTTCAACGGCTATATGGAGTGCCACAATCATACGATACTATAAAAAAAACCGTACATATGCCATAACAAATCGAAGCTATACAAACCAAACACCTTGCGCTTCTACCGACCGAATACCCACTGATAATAATACCAAAATATTGATAAATTAATCTTGTAATGCAAGGTTTGGTAACTAGAAGGACTTAGTTGTCAATCTTGTAAACTAGGTTTTAGAAATAAATTTCCTAGTTTAAGCCAAAAAGTTTCTAGATAAACATAATAGTTCCTTGGTGGACAAGGAATAGACGCTTATAAATAGATGAAAGTTTTGTAAGTCATTCATCCTATTCAATAATAAGAAACAAGTTTGGCTTAATTTCGTTGTGTCTTTGGTACCAATTTCTAACAATTGGTATTAGAGCTCAGGGTTGGGTAACAATACGTTCGATAACGATCAGCAAGTCCGGCTAGATAAGAACCGATCGACAAAAGTGATATGCGATCGGAAGAATCTTAGCGATGGGTTTAGTCTGATTGGAAACAGGCTGTGGCAGAAGAAGACGTGTCGTGCATAAATCGTTTACAATGGGAGATGATGTTAATCGACAGATTGTTACAGCCAAAGACCACAACACGTCATCTCTCCAAATCCCACTGTTAACTCCGGTGAACTATACGGTTTGGGCGATGAAGTTGAAGGTGATCCTGAACGTTAACAGTGTTTGGGAGATGATAGAACTAGGGACAGCTGCTAACGTGAAGAAAAACAACATTGCGATAGCACTTCTATTCCAAGGAATACCCGAAGATTTGGTGCTCCAGATCGGAAACCTGACTACGGCCAAGGGGATGTGGGAAGCAATTAAAAACCGGCACCAAGGAGCCGAGCGGGTGAAGGAGGCGTGGCTTCAAACCTCGATGTCCGAATTCAAAAACCTAAAGATGAAAGAGACCAGTACGGTGGACGAATGCTCATGCAAAATTGCAAGTATCGCCTCTAAAGCATCAACACTCGGAGAAAGAATAGAAGAATCGAAGCTCGTCAAGAGGTTCTTAAACGGATTAGCGAAGAAGTTTATTCACATGGTCACGTCACTTGAGCAGGTGATCGATCTTAAAACAATCACGTTTGATGACGTGGTTGGAAGCCAAGAAGAGAGGATAGGGTCCGAAGATAATCAAACCACGAAGCATGAACATCTGCTTCTTACGTACGAGGAGTGGGAAGCCAAGAAGAAGTGGGGAAAGAGCTTCGGCCGCGGAAGAGGAGCGTCAGCCAAAGGTTCATCTTCACAAAAGGGTAAAGGAAGAGGTCGAGGCAGAGGTTCTGTTCACGTAAGGGAGAAGGAAACCACTAAAAAGACAACAAAGGATCGTTCGAAACTTAAGTGTTTCCGATGAGATGAGTTGGGGCACTTTTCAAGCGATTGCCTCACCCGAAACAAAACTGAAGAGAATAATCTCACCCTTGATGATGGACCGTGCTCTATATGGCAACCCATGAAGGAGTGTACTTGAATGAAGACCAAGTTGATCTGAAGAAGTATGATGAGAGTCCGTGAGAAAACAACACATGGTTTCTCGATAACGGCGCGAGTAATCATATAACGGGAAACAAAGATTGGTTTTCAAGTTTAGAAAACCGGATAAAAGGGAAGGTTCGGTTCGGAGATGGTTCATGCGTGGAGATTAGAGGCCGCGACGCAATTATCCTAGAAGGCAAGTCGGGTAAGCAGCGGATCTTGAAGGATGTCTACTACATACCTACGCTGAAGAACAACATAATCTGTGTCAGGCAGATGGACGAGTCAGGACACAAAATAACAATCGAGCATGGTGTTTTTTGGATGTTTGAACCAAATGGATCAGTTCTAATGAAGGTACCTCGTTCAACCAATCGTGTTTATAAGATTAACATAAAAGTTGTTGCACCAGTCTGTTTACAGGTTAACATGTATGACGAGTGTTGGCTTTGGCACGCCAGACTCGGTCATCTGAATTTTGATGTGTTGAGGACCCTATCAAGAATCTCGATTGAGCTACCATTCATCAAGAGACCATCCGCAATATGTGACGCATGTGTGATAGGAAAGAAAACAAGGGGAGCTTTTCCAAAGGAAGTCAAATATCGCACGTCAAAGCCGCTAGTGCTACTCTATGCCGACCTATGCGGAGCATCTCACCAATGACTTAAGCAGGAAACCGGTACATGCTACTGATTGTAGATGATTGCAGCAGGTTTATGTGGGCTTACATGGTGAAAACCAAAGACCAAGGTCCTGGAATTCTAATCGAGTTCATCAAAGGAGTGGAGAGGAAACTTGGGACAAGCCTAAAAACCTTGAGAACCGATAATGGAGGAGAGTTCACATCGCATGTACTAGGAGATTTCTGCAAGGAAAGAGGAATTGCAAGGCAATACACAGCTCCGTATACCCCTCAACAAAACGGGGTAGTTGAAAGACGAAATCACACAGTAATCGGTACTACTCGAAGCATCCTAAAGGCCATGTTCGTACCACAAGTCTTTTGGGGCGAAGAAATCATGCACTCAGTTTATTTGTTGAATCGCTCTCCAACAAAGCAATCGCTCTCCGACCGATATTTTACGTGGGTTACCGAGCATCTGCCGTCGCCACTACAGCCTAGGTATTATTATTATTAATATTATTAATATTATTATTATTATTATTATTATTATTATTATTATTATTATTAATGTTAATGTTAATGTTTTTTTTTATTTCTTTTAGCCCATTAGCTTGTCCCACGCTCTATAATATGCTTTGTGCGGGGAAGACGGGCGATCCACCCGTCTACTTTCTTTCTATGGGTCCGAAGCACGTGCCGTTTGTACCAGATCCGTTGGTACATCAGGGCCTTGCAGGTATTATATCATTATTATTATTTAATACATACAACTTGTATTGATGATTAGAATATATAATATGTTTGGGCGTTTCTTTTGGGAAACTTGTAGATAACTTGTGTTGTCTGGTTTAAACGAAAACATGGGAAACTCTGCCCAATTTTTTATAAAATCATTGATTATTATTATTATTATTATTATTATTATTATTATTATTATTATTATTATTATTATTATTATTTATTAATTATTTATTGTTATCCATTGCATGTGGTGCTGTTGAGGTTGGGTTGCGGTATGTTGCCGAGGGAGAGGGAGCACTGACAGGGACGTCAATATGGCTGAGCCGTAGCCTGATGAGGTGCAGATTCCGCCACGCGTTTATCACTCCCTGCGGTTGCCTCCTGAGGTTAGGGCGGACATAAGTACGGCTGCCGTAGAGGCTGTCGAGATGCGTCAGTGGCGTCAGCGGATGAACACCTGGCGTGAGCAGCAGGACACCGAGATGCGTCAGTGGCATGATCGGCAGGACGAGGCGATGCGCTAGATGATTGCTGACCAGCAGGATATCTTTCGCCAGCTGGGCATGCAGACTCGTGTCCCACCGACTATAGGGCCCAGCACGCAGCAGACCCCGCATGAGGCCGGGAGATCCTCGCAGCAGCCCGGGATGTCCTCGCAGCAGCCGTCGCCGCTGCCTGATGATACGATGTTCTATTTCTAATCATATTTTGTAAACGTTTTAAACAATGTTTATTTTGAACGCTTGTGTTAACGTATAGTTTTATCTTTTGTTTATATAAACGCTTGTGTTAACGTTTTACACGCTTATCGAGACGACATCAAAAAAATTAAAAAAAAATAAACAATTAATTTTTTTTGTAACTATTCTGATGATCCACTACGCTCGTGTTTATTTATTAAACAATTAAAATGTGTAAAAAAAACCTCTATGGGTCGTAGAGGTCTCTACGGGCCGTAGAAGTTGTCTAATACTTGCATATGGTTTATTTATTTTTTTTTAATATAGAAATCAGCGAACTGGTAGCCCAGATGGTCCCCATATTTGAAATAAGACTTGTGTGTGTGTTTGTGTGATAATGTGCCCAAGATCGAACCTCGTCCCAAACGTTTTTTGTGTTTTTTTTAGTCTACGGGCCGTAGAGGTCTCTACGGGCCGTAGGCAAAAACTATACATCCATCCCTTCCTTCTTCATTGCCAAAATTAATAAGACTTGTTCTACAGGCCGTAGAGGGCTCTACGGCCCGTAGGTAATAATTACAATGATTGCCAATCATACAATCATTGGTAATGATTACCTACGGGCCGTAGAGCCCTCTATGGCCCGTAGAATGTTCAAAAAATGAGGTCTACGGGCCATAGAGCCCTCTAAGGCCCGTATAGGGTTGTGTGAATAAATTTGCTACTTATGCAAATATCCGGAGCCGTTATATCTACTATGTACATACATACTCTTTGTATCTATAACATATACTATGCGGGATGTCCTGATCGGTCGGTGAGTATGGCACCGTTCGAAGAAACATAACCCATACGAATCACAGGAGACGAAGAGGGGGCAGTTACAAATCGTCGGAGATGAAGAGGCGGCAGTTACGTCTTGCTGGAGACGAAGAGGAAGCTATTATGAATCATCGGAGACGAAGAGGTGACGGTTATGAATTGTCAGAAAGGTGTTCACGATGCTTTTTTGCTTTTCCAACGTAAATGTGACTTTGGTGTAAATGAGATTTTTAAACCAACAATCTTTGATCATGCTTGGAAAAATCGGAATCATCGATTGCAGAGATGCAAATATAGGCAAAGTAGTAGATGATATGAGAGAATGAAAGAATGAAAACGGAATGTAGGGATTGTTGGTTATTTTAGTGTTATCGACATATATTTTAGTGTATTGGATTAACTTGTCGGCTAAATTTAATCTTATTAAATATTAAACGAGTTAGGAGATGCGGGAGTGCATGCTCGTTTTACTTTAATAAGATTTGGCGTATCTATCGGTTTTGACTTTTATTAATTAATTTATATATATGACTAATACTTAGTTATAAAACATGGGCCCTATATGACTTGGTGTTTCAAGTGGGCCTATTTAATTGGGTAATATAACTTGGATCAGATTAGTATTATAATTGACATAATGTATTGTTTTGGATCAATTAATTGATCAGGAGGTTTTAATGCTCAAATAAAAATTAATAATAATAACCGATGGAAACATGGAATTGTGTGGATATTTATATAACACACAAAGGCTTGGTCAAAGAGAGAGAGACAAAAACTTACGTTACTAGAATAACCATCAAGATCTTGTTTCACAGATTCATCAAATCCAATTCCAATACAGAAATCTCTGTCTAATCCGATAAATCATTGTGTGTAACCCGCAAATAGGTTTATCTGATAGTTTTCATACGATTCAAAGATTGATCCAGGTTTCACTCATTTTATTTGAAGATCCATTCGGTTTACAGGTTTGTTCTATGTTTGAATTCGATGTTATAGGCCACAAATAACCAATAGGGATTAATAAGAAAAAGCCGTTAACCTAATGAACGGCGTTAGTGAAATTTTGTGAATTTCCGTTAAGTTGCTTTTTATATTTATGTATAATATATATTATGATTATTTATGAATAACCTTTTAAATAATACATAACATGCAGTCTAATGCTTAGACTAAGGTAAGTGTAAACTACATGATTCATTTTCACGTCCCTTTAGTGTGATAACTTTCAACTCTCAAGTTGTTTTTTATCAACCTGACTAAAATTCTATATAGTAAACTTGAATGCCATGTTTCTGGATGATATATTGTAAAGGATATGGACTCATGTATGATTTGAGTGGATATGTGTAGCAAATTTATCAAAAGACCATGAAATTAAGGAAATCAGTGAAAGAATACATGATAGAAAGTACCATATAACCTTATTTGCTCTAAAGTATCATACTAGGCTCAAAAGATGGGGTTTGTACATAGTGTCAGCTATTGTCGATTTAGTACCAAAAAAATTGTATATACACATTCTACGCGATTTTTGGTTCTTTACATGTGTAGGTTTCTCGCCGCAACGCGCGGGGTAACCTTCTAGTATATAAAATTCATCTTCAAGCAATCGGACCGCATGACTTTTGTTCTTCACTTATGCTTTTTAGGTGTAAAACCATCTGTTGATGCATTTGCGACTAAGGATTGGATATGATATTACTAACATATGTTAAGGGGTAGCCGAAGGTAGTTTTGATGGGGCGAATGAAGATTATATGGGCGAAGGTGGAACCTGAATGGACGAAGGAAGATAGACATGGTCAGAAGACCACATTCGACCACTGCAAGTGGGCGAATGTGGAATTCTCTCACATTCGACCCACAGAAAGGGGCGAATGTGCAGTCAGTATATATATGTTTTGAGTTTTTGATTATGAAAGAGTGTTATCATTTTGTGTCCAGGTTCTGTGCAGGTTCAGTAGTGTTTTGAGAAAGTGTATTTGTGTTTCTAGATTAACATAAACGTTGTAATTGCTTGTTATTTGAAAGTTAATCTATGAAAATGAAGTTGAAAATGATCTTGATTGTGTCGTGATTAGCATCTTATCAATTTGTTCAGATCTAGGGATTCCGCACCTAGATTTGTGACTTGTATGATCATAATATCCTGTTTTAGATAAAATCCAACGCTCACAAAGTGGTATCAGAGCATAGAGGATCATACAACAACAAATTCGATAAGATCAGAGTTGATTTGGACATGTTTTAGATCAATTATCATCTGTTTTTACAAAAACTTTCATAAAACATAGTTTTTGATCAATTTAAAGGTGATTTTGTGGTCAAATTCAAGTTTTCCAAGACTTAAAGTTGTTCCAAAACAAATCCGAAACATAACCTGATCAAGATCATTGAATTCCATGAACTTTTGAAAATCTCAGATCAAAATAACCGTTTTTCAAACAATAACCGTTTTTCAAAAGTGAAATCTGCTGATATGGGGCGAACCTGGAACCTGGACTGAGTTTGTGGGCGAACCTGACTTAAAAGTGGGCGAACCTGAGAGTTTGAGTGGACGAACCTGAAAAATTGTTTGATACTTTTCACATTCGGGTGAAATATTCTACATTCGTCCGTTTTACTTTACATTCGACCGTTTTTGCTCCGGACGAAAGTGAAATTTGTGTGTGTGTGTTTTACATTCTGGTCATTATCACTTTCGGGTAGCACTGTTTGGACGAACGTGAGTTAGAAGGGACGAAAGTGTGACAGAACCGGACGAACGTAGAAAATTTGGACGAAAGTACCAATTTTCGGGCGAACCTAGGATATTTTTGCTGAAAAAATTTTTTTCTAAGTGTTTGTGATTTTCAGATTTTGATCATGTGGCGTTATCAGACTACTCAGGGATCTGCATCAACACAACCACAACAGCAGACAATGGACCCATGGACTGTTGCAGCTCAAAAGACGAACACGCAGTCCTCACAACCACTGAACTACATGACAACATCGAGCACGATGCCTCAGAATGTAGCACATCCAGCTTTACAATCAGATTATTGGGGAGTAGCTGCAGCGGCAGTAAATACTCAAACCACTAACGCTATCTCTACCTTGATTAAGGATCTGTCTACAGGTAGTGGAACTCGGCCACCTAAGCTCATGGATATGCAAGAGTACAACCAGTGGCACACCATGTTCAAGATCCATCTGGAGGGCATGGGAGTTGAAGGAGCTGAGGCGTGGAGCATGATCGTCAAAGGATATACGGCACCGATTCTAGAGAATACCGGTGAGTTGATTCCTCTGGAGAGCTTGGCAGAGGATGAAAAGAAGAAATACGTGGTGGAGAAGAAGGCGTTCTCTCAACTGACACAGGCGATCACAAGTGACCTGTTGCATCAGTTCGGGACATGTACAACGTCGAAGCAGCTTTGGGATAAGCTGAAGAGGAAGCATGATGGAAATGAAAAGACGAGGAGTTTGAGAATGGAGGAGTTGGTTAAGGAGTTTGATAATTTTTCGTTTATTAATAATGAAACTTTGAAAGAACTAACACCAAGATATATGCATTTATTGTCTGAATTGTCTAGCTATGGTGTACAGATTCCCATGACCAAGCAGGTTGATAAGTTTGCAGATGCTTTGCCACCACAGTGGGATCAGCATGTGGAGGTACTTAGAGAGAAAGATGCTTATCAATTCTGGACCATTTCAGAGTTTATTGAGAAGTTGGAGAACAAAGAGCTGGAGGATAGGAGGAAAGCTAGAAGGTCGCAGATTCCTCAGAATCCGAGTCTGTATTTTGGTAGTACTTCAGTTTCAGCTGGAAACTCGAACTCTGGAAATGTTGCACCACATGTTGCCTGTATTTCTAATGTCATGGATTCATCAAAACCAACCACCAACTATACACCACCACAATACAATTCCTATACACAACAACCATCATACACACCACCACAATATACTTCCTACATTTCACCAGTCTCTCCAATGCAACAAGCTAGTTTTTACACCGCTAACCAAACACAACAACCATCAAACCAAATTACTCAACATAAACAACCGTGGTTTTGGATACATCCAACTTAGGAAACGTGACTGTGGAGGTTGCTCAGCAACACATTGCATTAGTCTCTGCTATGGTTTCATCATACAATGGATTGGTTGCTAGTCAGATCGGGAACAACAACCTGACCAACGAAGACTACGCACAGATCGATAAAGAAGAGATGGAACTCATAGACATTCAATGGGCTTTTGCGAGTATAATGAGGAGAGCAACAGAGTTCATAGAGAAAACTGGAAGGACTGACTTGGCAACTTCTCCCAACACGACCTATGGTTTCAATAAGGAGAAGGTCACATGTTTTAATTGTGGAGAGAAAGGACACTTCAAACGGGAATGCACCCAGCCACCTAAACAAGGTAACCGAAATCCTTTCAACGCAAACTACCAGAACCGTCAACAAAACCAAGTTTCTTATCAAACCAACAACAACTACCAAAACCGAAACTTTAACAACCAAAACAGACAACCAAACACACAAAACCAGATTCAAAACCAATCTCCTAATCACCCAAACCGAACAGTTGTACCGATTACTACACCTACTGAGACTCAACAGAATGCGGGTCAAAACCAAGCTTTGGTTACTCAGCAGGATGAGAGGTTTGACTGGTCGGGTATGCAAATAGGGGTTGAAGAAATAACTACTGGTGGGAATGTTGCTTGTGTTGCCTATCAGGTTGATTTGGAAGAGTCTATGGTAGTTGATGAGAAGAAAGAAACTGAGGAGAGTGAGAGTGATGATTCTGAGACAGAAATGGAAGTGGAGAGTGAACCTGTTGAGGTTAAGGCTGAGGAGAAGAGATCTGGGATGGTGATTGATTCAGTTGCTGATGTTCCCGAGGAGTGTAAATCAGTCTATTCAGACTCTGAGAGCGAATCAGACACAGAGGGAAGTGTTGATTCTTTGGATGATGATATTGACCAGTTGCTGGCAGAAGCTGATTTCTTGATGACGAGGAAGTCGTGCATAGCTGATGATGCTTTCACCAAGATCGACTACTCAAAGTTTTTCACTGGGAAGGAAGCTCATTTTGCTTTGATGGCCATGACCGAACCGCCAAAACCTGTAAGTTCTGATTCTAGCACTGATGTCATGAGTGATAAATACTGTGGGACTTGTGATAGGTTGACAGAGGAGAATAAACAACTCCGAATTTCACGTGATAGTGCTATTCAAAACTGTCAAGCTACTCGCAAAGAGTTAAATGCTTTTAACAAAGTATTAGATGGCTATAAAAAGGACATTTCTGACTTGAAAACAACTTTGTCATTAAAACAATTGGCCATAAATAATTACATCAATGAAATTGAAAACACCAAGTTAGAAATGGCTGCCATTAAATGCTTTGCTGAAAAGGTTAACAAGAAGTTAGAAAGCTATAAGAATGTTGCTTATGTCGTGGATCATATAATTGATGATAACACCACCAATTATAAGTTTGTACCATCTCCGGTTCTTTTTGAGAACCATAACTATCATCAAGTTATACCGGAGAGTTCGGTGAAATCAGACTCATCATCAGATGTGGAATCTAATACCTCGAGTATTGGTGAACCATATCCTGAAGATGTGAGACCGATTTTGGGCTTGAACAATGAGGGTGTTTATGCTGAGAGTGATAGTTCAGATTCGGATAATGATGATAATGTTGATACTGGTAGTGATAAATCTGATATTGAGTGTGAGATTCCAAAAGAAAATCACATCATTACAACCGAACCAGTATCACCATCTGATCATATTCATCCGATGGCAAAAGCTATTCATGACAAGAAGTCTAAAAAGCTTGATGGTAAGAAAAAGAATGATGTTAAGAATGTTGTTAGGAATGAGGTCAAAAAGAATGTTGAAAAGAATGAGCTGAATGAAACCAGTGACAAACCTGTAAAGGTATTTTATCGGATGGAAGGATCCGATAAAATCATTGCTGATGAGGAGTTTCCGATTAAAAATGTTAACTATTCAAAACTTGATAAAATCTGGCAAGAAAGCACAATTTGGTTTCCAAAACATGAAAGAACCAATGAAATTCCACCAGAAATCTTAAAGAAACTGTTTTCAGAAACTCCTCAAGAGCCAAAAATACATGTCACTGAGTTCATTCGACCTGATGATAAAGCAAATGGTTTTCATGAACCTTCTTACTCGAAAGGACCACTTCCTGAGAGTTTAAGAAATCAACAATATAATGATCAATTTCCTGTAAAAACATTTGCTTCACCGAATGCTCATTATGTGTTTGAGGAATATAGAAAGTGCTTTAAATGTGGAGAACGCGGGCATTTACTTGCTCAGTGTCCATATGTAAGGCACAAGAGACATGAAGTTGAGGTTAAGAATTCCATCAAAAAGCCGATTGATCATTACATTCCACCGCATAGACGGACTGTTCCTCAACAACAACATTTTCAAAATCAAAACAATTTTCAAATGAGGAACAACCGTCCATTTCATTATGATCGGAGGAATCGGATGGCAATGGAACAATCTTGGAGAAAACCAGTGGTGAACACAACAGCTGATAGACAAAAGGTTCCACAAAAACCAATTGTCAAGTCTAATGTTGGACCTAAGTCTGTTCAATCAGATAAGGTTGCTAAGAAAGTTACTTTCAGTAACAATGTTCAGAAACCTATTGAGAAACCAAAACCTCAAATCCGTATTCTCAAAAGGTCTGAACAATCTTGGACACCTAATGGTTCTCCAGGAGCCTCTACATCAAAGGTGAGTGATAAGAATGAAACTGTTTTGAAAAATCAGAAAACGATTGATTCAAAACAGAAAGTTGTTGAAAAAGTCATTGAGAATGATTCTTTGAAAGCCAAAGTTCAAAGGCCCAAGACTCAGGCTTGGGTCCCCCGAAAGAACTAATTGTCTATTTTCTGTGTGCAGGGAGCTTCAGTTGGCCCTATTAGCAGTCTCTGGATTGTTGATAGTGGAGCTTCAGGCCACATGACGGGGGATTTGGCGTTGCTGTTTGATGTGAAGAATATCAATGGTGGATATGTTGCGTTTGCGGGCAATAAAGGAGGTTATATAACGATGGAAGGAAGTGTGAGTAACGGGATTGTGACTTTCGAGCGGATATCTTATGTAAAGCAGATAGACTATAATCTGTTGAGCGTCAGTCAAATATGCGACAAACAATTTTCTGTGCATTTTGATGACAAATCCTGCTACATCCTCAAACCGGGCTTCAAGATTCCAAAGGAGTGGGTTATGTTGATGGCACCTCGAGTCAACAATCTTTACATTCTTGATATGTCTAAGGCAATGACACCACAGGGACAGATAACATGCTTTCTTTCCAAGGCGACCGAAAAAGAATCAATAATGTGGCACCGCAGGATGGGGCACATTCATTTGAGAAAGATGAATCAGTTAGTGAGAAATGGACTTGTCGATGGAGTTAACGTGAAACATTTCCATCTGAACGACAAGTGTGTGAGTTGCATGAAAGGAAAACAACACAGACAATCCCATAAATTGAAGAAGGTTAACTCTGTTGAGATGCCGCTTGAGCGATTGCACATGGACCTTTTTGGACCGGTCAAGCGCAAAAGTCATCTCGGAGAGCTTTATTGTTTAGTCGTCACAGATGACTATTCACGATTTTCATGGGTGATGTGTTTGAAGAACAAAAGCGACACCTTTACCAACTTACAAGTTCTGTTCACTCGGCTGGAGAATATCTACAACTTGAAGATCAAAAGAATCAGGAGTGACAATGGGACGGAGTTTAAAAATGTAAAGATGGATGAACTTTGTGAAAGCAAAGGGATACATCATGAATACTCAGCTCCGTATACCCCGCAACAGAACGGTGTTGCTGAGAGAAAGAATAGGACTCTGATTGAGGCTGCAAGAACAATGCTCGCTGACTCAAATCTTCCAGTAATGTTCTGGAACGAGGCGATTTATGCAGCTAACTATACATTAAATCGGGTTATTACAGTGAAGAAGTTTGGAAAAACATCTTATGAGCTGTTACACCGACGAAAGCCCAATCTAGAGTATCTAGAACCATTTGGGGCGCCATGTACGATGTTGAATCCAAGCGAGAAGTTTAGTCCTAAAGCTGAAGAGGGATATTTTGTTGGATATGCAACCCCGCTCAAACGGGTATTCAACAAGCGAACTCGTCAAGTGGAGGATTGGGCAAACGTGGAAGTTCAACGTTACACTCAAAATTTGCAAGGCACGGGCCCTGATTGGATGTTTGATTACAAAGATTTCTTTGAGTCATTCAATCTAGATAGCCTGGTTGAAGAAGCTGTGATCCGATTACTTTGCGAATGTGAAAACGCGGCAACTTCACCGTTGATGCGTCCAATTACCGTGAACCCCCCACCAGCTTCTAGTGATACCAGTGTTCCTACTCAAGAAGAAGAGTTGTTTCAAGAAGCTTCAACTTCGTTAGACACTTCAGAATCTGAAGATGAACAATTTGAAGAAGCTGTTCTTGAAAATGCAGAGGACTTAGAAGAGCAAACTGTGAACCCAGCTCCAAATACAAATGTTGCTTCAACATCTAACACGGGTAATGATCAGGATGCTACAGAGAACTTGACTGCTCAGACGGGAGTGATTGTACCTGTTAATCCGGAATCTCGGATTCATCGTATTCACTCGCTGGAGCAAGTGATTGGAGATCCTGGTAGTGGAGTGATGACCAGAGGGCAGCTTAAAAGCGTTAATACGCCAGAGAGTTTTGGTGCTTTAGCTTTGTATGCCAAAATTCAGAAATCTGGTGACCAAAATGATTGGTCGTTTGCATGTTACGTGTCCCAAGTAGAGCCAAGGACATACAAAGACGCTTTGCAAGAAGATGCCTGGGTTGAGGCAATGCAGGAGGAGTTATTGCAATTCCAGAAATTGGGAGTCTGGACGCTCACAGATTTGCCGCAGGGACGAAAGAAAATTGGCACTAAGTGGGTGTTTAAGTGCAAGAAAGATGACCGTGGAGTTATTGTAAGGAACAAAGCCAGATTGGTTGTGCAGGGTTTCCATCAGATTGAAGGAATTGACTACAACGAAATCTATGCACCAGTAGCACGAATGGAAGCTATTCGGATGTTCCTTGCGTTTGCTTCGTACAAGAAATTCAAAGTCTATCAAATGGACGTCAAGAGCGCATTTCTGTATGGTAAAGTCAAAGAGGAGGTTTATGTCGGACAACCACCGGGCTTTGAGGACCCAATCCACCGGGACAAGGTCTACGTGCTGAACAAAGCTTTATATGGTTTGCACCAGGCTCCAAGACAGTGGTACGAGGAGCTAAGCACATACCTCATCTCTAAAGGATTCAAGCGCGGCCTCGTCGATTGTACCCTCTTTACGAAGAAGACGGGAGATGACTTGCTTCTAGTACAGATTTACGTTGATGATATTATATTTGGTTCAACTAACGAACTCTTGTGCAGGGAATTTGAAACTGTTATGCAGGAGAAGTTCGAAATGAGCGCTATGGGAGAAATGCAGTTTTTCCTCGGCTTACAGGTGGATCAAAGACCCGACGGGATCTTCATTCACCAGACGAAATATGTTGCCGACATCTTGAGCCGATTCCAGATGGAGGACTCTAAGCCGATGGATACCCCGATACAACCCAATCACGGGATTGGAGTCGACGCTAAGGGGGAGCTGACAGACCCATTTACATACAGAGCTATCATCGGATCTCTGATGTATTTGACAGCGTCTCGACCAGATATTATGTATGCAACGTGTCTCTGTGCGCGATATCAATCGAAGCCGAAACAAAGTCATCTGACGGCGGTCAAGCGTATCCTTCGATATCTGAAGGGTTGTCCATCAAAAGGACTTTGGTACCCTAATGATGATGATTTTGATTTTATTGCTTTTAGTGATGCAGATTGGGGCGGCTGTGACAAAGACAGCAAATCAACAACAGCCGGTTGCCAGTTTTTAGGGAGCAGGTTAATTACCTGGCAATGCAAGAAACAGACTTCCGTCGCACTGTCTACATGTGAAGCCGAGTACATTTCAGCCTCGAGTTGCTGTTCGCAAGTGCTCTGGATCCAACAACAGATGGTCGATTACGGTTTGCAGTTTCTTAAAACCCCTATACACTGTGACAACGAAGCCGCAATTGCTTTAACTAAAAATACTGAAAATCATTCTAAAGCTAAACATATCCGGATTAAATATCATTTTATCCGTGACTGTTATGCTAAGGAATTGATTGACATGGTCAAAATCCATACTGACTACCAACGTGCAGATTTGTTTACAAAAGCTTTTGACAGATCCCGCTTTGAATATCTTTTGAAAGTAAACAATATAAAGGAAAAACAGGACGATGGATTATCAGAGAAAACTATCCAATCAATAGTCGAGGGGGAGTTTGTTGATGCATTTGCGACTAAGGATTGGATATGATATTACTAACATATGTTAAGGGGTAGCCGAAGGTAGTTTTGATGGGGCGAATGAAGATTATATGGGCGAAGGTGGAACCTGAATGGACGAAGGAAGATAGACATGGTCAGAAGACCACATTCGACCACTGCAAGTGGGCGAATGTGGAATTCTCTCACATTCGACCCACAGAAAGGGCGAATGTGCAGTCAGTATATATATGTTTTGAGTTTTTGATTATGTAAGAGTGTTATCATTTTGTGTCCAGGTTCTGTGCAGGTTCAGTAGTGTTTTGAGAAAGTGTATTTGTGTTTCTTGATTAACATAAACGTTGTAATTGCTTGTTATTTGAAAGTTAATCTATGAAAATGAAGTTGAAAATGATCTTGATTGTGTCGTGATTAGCATCTTATCAATTTGTTCAGATCTAGGGATTCCGCACCTAGATTTGTGACTTGTATGATCATAATATCCTGTTTTAGATAAAATCCAACGCTCACAAAGAGGACTAATCGGCTCCTCGGTATATCATTTTTCGTTTTTAGTTTTAGTTTTAAATTTTTGCTAATTGGGAATTTCTCTTTGCTAATTGGGAATTTCTCTTTACTATCATAATCCTCAAAGAAGTTGATGCTTTCGAGGGGGTTGTTTAATCCTCAAAGAAGTTGATGCTTTCAAGTGGATTGTTTCTTTCAAATTTTTATTTTGTTTTTGTTTTCAGAAAAATTAAAAACCCAAAAAATATGTTCTTTATTTTAGGGGGAGTCATTTTATCAGAAAAACCAAAAACATTGAAAAAAAAATTTTCAAAATACCTAAAAAATTAGAAAAAAACCTAAAATGATTTCCTGGATAACAAGAGGAAATGATAGTACATCAGTGGGGATCTGACACAGGCTAAAGAATTGTATAGTTTAATGAGACGTATGTTGATTACGTGTGATATACTGATAGGCTTCGTAGACTTTTTATTGCGTGCATTAGTGATACAAACATCACAAACTACGCGTTTGTGGATGAACACCTCATGGGCATATGGTCTTAGTACCGTAATTTCGTTTGATAGGGTGTTTGTACAAAACTCGGAGGTTTAGGGTCGTTATGTTATTAGTTGTCTGGGGATAGCCTATCTGATCTTCTGCTGTAAGTCATTACGGACCTAGATCAGACAGGATGTCTTTATAAAAGAGCTTTATGCCAAAACCTAAAGTTACCGAATTGAGGAACTTTCCATGTTATATGATGATCAAAGATTATCTATAATATCGTATTGATCATTGATGCAAATCATGATTAATATCAGTCCTCAACCTGATATGGTGCATATGTTACTTTGCTGCATTAATTTGCTGACCTGTATACCTCTATGCATTATATCTTGTACAATTACAGACGACGAAAGCATAATCACGCTTTACAATGAGTCTTTGTGCAGATTACTTCTTGATACGGGAGTATGTCGTGTGTGTGGGAACCACAATGTGTTAGTTTAATACATCTAATTCGTATCATTTTAAAGCATTGCGTATTTGTCTGCATGTGAGCTTATGTGGACAACAATATCAGCAATTGCCGTGTCACATATTGTTTTCTAATGATAATATTGAACCAGATCAACGCTGTGTTCAGATTTCTCAGAAAACTGATATGATCCTCTTACCGGAAATCACAAAATGTTTACTGTTTTCATTTACTTTAATGCATTTTATTTTGTTGCATTTTACTTTTATTGTCAAAAAGTTACAAAATCCAAAAAGATTTTAGGTGTGTTTTAATATAAATTTCAGAAAATCCAAAAGATTTTGCATTTCTGCTTTATTTTTGATATCCGGGGATGCTTGATGGTCAATTTCTGAGATTCGATAACACCATCTGGTCTTTGTAACATTCAAAATGTGAAAATTTGAGTTTTGGAAGCTTAACGGATTGAAAAATGTTGAACGGGATTCGAATTCGTGATTTGGCGAAATTTTCAGTTTTTCCATTTCACATTCGCCCCTTAATTGGGTCGAATGTGGAAAAACTCTCTCTTTCGGCCGTTTTTCTTTTGGGCGAAGGTGGATTTTTCACCTCCGGGTTTCATTTCCACTTCCGGGTACCTAGTTTCACCTTCGTGTCTTTCATTAGGGGCGAAGGTGGACCAATTTTTACATTCGTGTCCTTAAAACGGGCGAATGTGAATTTTTCCCACGTTCGTCCATCAGAAACGGTCGAAGGTGGACTCCTTTATATATGCCAGTTACCTTCGATGTCTCATTCTGAAATTTTTTTCAAAAATTATCTCATAACCAGACCTTGTTGATCTTATTCTCTATGCTTGTGCTTTTGATTCTACATCTATTCCTGATCATTTTAATCCTATTCTTACAGGTATTGGACAAATTTTCAGTCGTAAATCGTCGGGTTTCTACACAGACCTAGGGTTTAATGACTGGGGATTTTTGATGATGTTTAGTGTCTGATCTTGATTGCCGATCATTATACATAGGTTTTAGGGGGAGAGTGTGAAAGGAATTAGGTTAATAACATGTTTACATGACAGATTTGATCAATTGGACTCGACGAACCCTAATTCAAGTGAAAACCCATGTAAAATGATGTGTTGATAAAATTGGTTATTAATCAGTGTTAGTCGGCCCTGTTAGAACGTTTTAGAATCAAAAATACACGTTAAATATAACAATGGCAAATTTTCAAAATTTGGGGGTAAACAGATTCCACCTTCGGTTCGTAAAACCGGGCGAAGGTGAGTATTTTTGGGCGAATGTACTCAAAAACGGGCGAATGTGATTTTTATCAAAATCTTATTCACATTCGTCCATACAATTTCACATTCGACCATTAATTTCCACATTCGGCCAATCCAAAAGGGGCGAATGTGCAGATCAGTTTTGACCAAAATTTTATATTTTTGTCGTTTTTGTGTTTTGACGCGTTTTATTGATTTTTGTGTGCAGATGGCTGAACAACCAGAGAATATTGACGCTCCAGCAGTGAATGTTGAGACTCCTGTAGAGATAGCTGTTCAAGATCCAGTCCCCACAGCTGAAACTTCTACACCGAGCAGTTGGTCTTTCGAAAGATCGCACAACTGTTGCGCGTATTTAGGAGACGTGGAGAAGAACACGGAGTTCACTGGCATCATTGAGTTTCTTAAGAGGAGCAGGATTGTACATGCTCTAGCCACACCTACTATCATCTACAAAGACATAATAGAAGATTTCTACCAGAACGCTAAGTACGACTACTGGGATAATCAAACCATTATCAAGAGCAAGATTCAGGAGATTGACATGTTCTTGACTGAAGCCGACATCCGGGAAGCTTTACAGATTAAGTTCGAGGATAGAGAAGATCCCAGGGAGTTGTCGTGGACTGAACAGAAGGCGTGCTTCTTAAGGATGAAATACAAAGGTCCTATCACTGATGGATCGATGTATAAGGGAAAGCTGGGAGTGCAGTACAAGTATTTTGCACATGTTCTGATCCATGTCTTTGGATGTGTTAGTGGTGGTTATGACGTGATGAGGAAGAGTTTGAGCTCATTAATGGTTGCGTTGACACTCAACAAACCATTTAATGTGTCTGGGATGATACTTGACCACATGTTGGAGATGCTGAAGGGTATTAAGTTCAAGAAATTCATGTTGTATCCAAGGTTTCTAATGATGATCTTTGACCATAAGTATCCAATGCTGAAGAAGGATCCGAGAATGATTCTAGGTCAGGATCACATGAATATTAGAACCTTGATGAGGATGAAAGGTTATAAGGGTGTTGCTGATAATGAGAAACCACCCAATAGGAGATTGTTTGGAGCTTTGGCTCGTCCGGATTATACTGATCCAGGCAAGAACAAAGCTAGACATGATGATAGTGACTCAGACAACGACGATCCCTTAGTGTATGCTGATTCAAGCACTAAGCGGAAGCGTCAAGTAGTCAATCCTGGAGCCAAAGGGAAGGGCAAAGGAAAGGCTATTGATCAGGGGAGCACAAAGCAACAGGCTGCAAGAAAGAAATCGACTGCAAAGAAAGGTTCAGGTTTGGTGGATGAAGAGTCTGTGGATTCGGAGGAGACTGAGGTTGATGAACAGTGGGATTCGGATGACGAGAACGTGAGGACCACCAAACGTAAGGCCACTATGGTTGGTGAGTCTGAATTACTGAATCAGTCGATTGAAGAGTCTGAGAGGAGAAGGAAATCAGTCGAAGATGAAGGTTTGGGAGTTGATTTAGCTGAGCTGAGTGTTGGTGACACTGTAGTTGTGAATTTGCCTAAGAAGTCAAAGAAACAAAAGACGATGGCAAAGAAATCAAGTGTGAAAGAACTGAGAGAGAAGGAATTAGCTCAGTTGTTGAAGGGTAAGAGATTGCCTGATGCTGGAACACCTTCCAAGTTATCTTCGCCAGTTGCTAAGAAGCAGAAGAAAGGAAAGGAGGCAGAGACTTTACCAATCGATCAGTTCAATATCGATATGGATAAAGTGCTCGATATGTTTAAGAAGCCTCAAAAGGAGAAAGCTGTTGAAGTTGAGCCCTCCAGATCAAAGTCAAAGAAAATGACTGTTGATGATGATGTGATGAAACAGGTCAATAAGAAGATGGAGGATATGATGAAAATGCTGATTGCTCAACAAGCTGAAATCACTAAGTTCAAGCAAAATGAGGAGAAGATGCTCCAGATTGTAGTTGCTTCAAAATCGAATCAAGATGAGATAAATGAAAAGATTCAGTTGTTAGAAGCAAAGAATGAGAAGCTTGAGAGGAGATGTGATAGAAACAAGAACAAGATCAAACTGATCAAGGCCGACAACAAAGAATTGAAGAAGGAAAACAAACGGCTTTGTGGTTTGATTGAAGATTTGTATAGCAGAGCACCCCAATTGAAAGAGGGTGAGGAAGATGAAGAAGATGATGAACAGAAAATAGATTATGAGGATTCTGAATCAGAGAAAGAAGATGATGATGATGATGAGGATGATGAGGGTTCGGATAAAAGTGATGATGACAACAATGATGATGATGATAACAATGATGATGATGATGATGGTGCTGAGGGTACAGGAAAGAAGGATGATCAGCTTAGCAGTGGAAGTGATCAAGAAGGAGGAGATGACACTTCTAAGTTTAGCTATGAGAAGAGAAAGTCACAAAAGAAGAAAGATACTGGAGAATCTAGTTCCAAAAAGAAAGGTGAGAATGTAGATGAGAGTATCTTTTGGAACGAAAAGGTGAGATCTCTTTCGGATGATGCTAAGCTGATATACAAAAACATGTTGGAGAAGAGGGAGTGGACCATTGAGTTCACTGGATGCTTCGCTGAAATATTCCAGACTGATGATCTAAGATACGAGCTGGAATATGAAGATCCAGATCTAGAAGAAGGGGAACTACCTGCATCTGTGGCGAAAGAAATTTTAGATGGTCTCGCACAGAGGGTAGGTAAGACGTTTGAGGAGTTCATGGTGGATGAATCAATTCCTGATATTCCTGAAAAGGATATGGGAAATCATTCTGATGATGTGCAAACTCCAGAAAATAATGAGGTTGAGATTGAAGATATCACTCATGAGGAATTTCCCCAGTATTTTAGAAAAGAAGATGAGAACGAAGTATTTCCTGACTTCACAGAGATACCAAACAAGTCAGCGAAACAAAAAGCGAAAAGAAGAAGCGAAGAGTTTGTTGAGAAAGTGTTTGGTGATGAAAAGAAAGATTCTTTCAACCAGTCTGATGAGTTGAAGAATTATCTGAAGAAGTTGAAGGAGATGGATGAGAACCGACCTAAACCTGAAGCTCAAGGTAATTTCTATCGCTTTCATAATGCCAAGTTCAAAGGCAGAGCTCTCGGGTGGACTTATCTTGGCAGACTCAAGTGTATTGCAGCGAAATGGGAAACCGGAATTCTGTACTTTAACAGATTCTGTGATTTGCTTACTCTACCGTATTGGGCGGTGAGAGATTTATGCAGGTTTCCTATGTCTGGTGCCGAGGTAAACGGATCGCATGTCGGTTGGTGTGCAGATAAACTAGTTTGGGAGAGTCGCACTAGATGGAACAGGTTTAAGCCTCAATATCCCAGAAGAAAACAGCATAGGGATATTGATCCTCAAACCAACATGAAGCGTGTGACGTTGATATACAAAGCACCAAATGTGATGAGAAAGATACCATTGATGCCAATGCCACAGCATTTCAGTGCTGATTTCATATTCTGGTATTACGACTGGAGAAAGGCAGAAGCAGTGATTGTATTGAGGGATGGAAAGGACAAATACAAGCATGTTCATGTATTTGATCCTATGTGGCTGATAAACTGCACTTTTGAAGACATCATCATGTTGTTTTATAATCCGATCTATTATGAACCGAACGACTTTGCTCAGGCGAGAAAGTACACTCAAGTTGTGGGAGTTTGTTTTGCGTATGACATAAATGCTGGAAGCAACTTGGAGGGTAAACTTGGCAAAACTGTGAAGATCGCCAATGTATCAAAGCCTGTGAAGAAAACATTCGAGCCGCCTATGACTGATGAGCAGAAGAAGCAGCTTAGAATCAAGCTGATGAACAGGACGATGGATTATCAGAGAAAACTATCCAATCAATAGTCGAGGGGGAGTTTGTTGATGCATTTGCGACTAAGGATTGGATATGATATTACTAACATATGTTAAGGGGTAGCCGAAGGTAGTTTTGATGGGGCGAATGAAGATTATATGGGCGAAGGTGGAACCTGAATGGACGAAGGAAGATAGACATGGTCAGAAGACCACATTCGACCACTGCAAGTGGGCGAATGTGGAATTCTCTCACATTCGACCCACAGAAAGGGGCGAATGTGCAGTCAGTATATATATGTTTTGAGTTTTTGATTATGAAAGAGTGTTATCATTTTGTGTCCAGGTTCTGTGCAGGTTCAGTAGTGTTTTGAGAAAGTGTATTTGTGTTTCTAGATTAACATAAACGTTGTAATTGCTTGTTATTTGAAAGTTAATCTATGAAAATGAAGTTGAAAATGATCTTGATTGTGTCGTGATTAGCATCTTATCAATTTGTTCAGATCTAGGGATTCCGCACCTAGATTTGTGACTTGTATGATCATAATATCCTGTTTTAGATAAAATCCAACGCTCACACCATCTAACCACACCCTTCATCACCACCCAACATCAACTTCACACCACCCACTGTCATCTTCCAGCAAAACCCTAAGATGATTATGTGAGAATCTATACATATAATATTTAGGAGCAATTTTTGACACTTGTCATTCATTTAGGCCCCTAGCAATTAATGCCCATCCATCATGGCACAATGAGAGAATTAATAAAATTTTCTTTTTTTTTAAATCAAAAATCATTAATTTAATCACATTAATAACTTTCCTATTTACTAATCACAAGTCAAACAATTTTAATATAATAATATTAATAATATTAATTTCACCCCATTCTATTTCACCTTTATATACCATACCTTCATTTCTCCCAACCTCTCTCATCGTCTTCATCAACCTTTCAATTATATATATAACTCTCTATTTCACAGGCCGCCCTAGGCTGTGCTCTTATATTTTCATCACTCCAATTCTATCAGGTAAAACTTTTTTTTTTTTTTTAAATTTGTTTGAGTTTCATGAAAACCTAATTTTGCCTTTTCTGTTTTTTTTTTATTACAAATTTCAGTTAAGGTATAAAAATTTCTACGATTTCGAAAGTGTTTTTTTTTAATTTTTTTTAATGATTGTTTGAAACTGATGTATACCGACTGATATGAGAAGACATTTGTTTTGGAGATGCGTTAATTGATTTGATCAGGCAACTCTTCATCTCATCTGGATTTCTTATGAATTTAATTAAAACATGTCAACATTTAATTGAGTTTTTTTTAATAGTTTTTTTTGTACGTGTTTTGATGTGAGAGAAATTCAGATCTAATTTAAGTTTTTTTTATTTCTTTTCACGAATTTGACTTTAGGTTTAAGAAATTAAACAATTTTACAATTTTTTTGTTCGAATTGTTCGATTGATTTGATCTCGAAACTCTGCAAAAAACTGTTTCGACTTTTTGTTTATGTGTTTGATAAGATACAAAAACAATAATTTCTTCTGTAGATCTGGATAATTTGGACATATTTTAACATATTCTGTTTACTTCCTTACGAGATCTGCATAATATTATCAGATCTAGGGCTTACGTCACCGTTTCCGCCTATAAACGATCTAATACCAATGATTTTTATAATTGCAGGTCTAAATTGATCAGAAAACTAGGAAAATGAACCACTATGGACTCCATCAGAAGAACGCCTCTCAGGAAGAGATGAGGAGATCTGTTTTGGTGTCCGGATCGTTCGATAAACGTGAACCGATGGTTTGTCCTAAACCGAGGCGACTCAGTCTCTTTAGCCCTGCCTTTAACGAGCCTGTGAGGTCTCTTAGATGGCAGATGTCTGAAGGTTATGAGTCCAAAGCTGGATCTGAGCTTCAGGACATCATATTTCCAAAGGTAGCGATTTTGATTTATTTTGATTTTTTTATTTGGATATGAAAATGTGATTTATATTATTAATATTAATTAATTAATTAGTCATATAGATGATGCTGAACCCAATACCTCTACCTAGCTAGCTTTGAGATCGAGATCTTCATAATCTGTGTATTTTTTGTACTTTCCTTTAATTTTTTTTGATTTTCTATAACTTTTATTATGGGTTCTAGGATTCATACACCTGTGACGTCACATTCTGAGGGTGTGATTTATATTTGGATAAGAAATCGATCTATAAACAGTAGGGTTTTGGAATCAATCTTCTATTTTTTGAAGGTGATCGATGAGATGGGCTGGAGAAACAATTCTTATTTCTTCAATTCACTGCTCATTTAAAGGTTTGTATTATTATTGTATTTGAAATATATTAGTCAACTTTTAAAATTGTGACTTTTTTATACATATTCGCTTCACATTTATGTAATTTGGTTATTATGTTTTTTGGTTGTCCCTAATTCTTTCCACAAGACGTATTGTTGTGTATTTCTTATGTGGGTCACTTTTAGTTGTAATATGTAGTTGTAACTGCACATAATGTTTGGCGTTATGGTGTATTGGTGTATCATATCCATTTTTATTTACAGGTTGGCTTGAACAAGATTCATTGGCAACATGCTTTGGGTGAGAGAGCAATAAAAATTGACCATGGCATCTTAATCATAAGGTAGTCTTCTAACCAGCACTTTGTCAAGAGCATGTGATTACAACTTACTACTCATTAGATCATTATGAATTATTTTCATTAAAATGTTACACGATGAATGACTCATATATTTTGTTTATCTTCCTACTGATTTGATTTTGGATGTTTGTAAGTGATGCAAGAGTTATGAGGGACCAGAAGACGGGGTGTTCTAGGGGATTTGGATTTGTTTCGTTTAGGAACCAACAGGCAAGTGAAAAATATGTTGAACTAAAAAGTCCTTTATGCCCTCAGTCTCTCTTCTAAGATGCTAATTTTAATCTGCTTTTAACTTTCTTTGCAGGATGCCCAAAGTGCAATTAATGATTTGAATGGTGAGGAATTTTAGATTGTTACCTACCTTTTGTTGTCGTATGTTACATATTAAAGAAGAAGCATATGTGGGCGAATAAAATGGATATGGTGTCGACTTTAATTTTTGTGTAAATTAGTTTGAGTTCATATTGTAGGAAAGTGGCACGGAAGTAGGCAAATTCGACGCAATTGGGCGGCCAAGGGTGCAGGATCGGATGACAAACAAAGGTCAAATGGTCGAATTGACAAATTGAACATCAGGTTAGTGTATTAGAAATCGATATGCCGTTTTTTAGGTATTTATGATATCATATGGATGTGTATCTAACTATCCATTTTGACGTTCGCTATATATGCAGATTATGGTCAAGAAAAGTCCAATGAAGATGCTCCAGAAAATAACCCTCAATACACAATCGTTTACGTTGGCAATCTGGCTCCTGAGGTTAGAAACCATTTCCATTTCAACAAGGGTAGATATCACTAAATAATAACAAAGTTTCGTTTCATCGATATTCCACCTTGGTTAGCCAAAAACAATTATTTTAACATTCAAGGTTTTTTTTTTTTTTTTTTTTTGAAGCTGTTGTGGCATGTTGATTGTGTAAAATTAGATGCCATTGTTAAAAGTAGTTAGCATCATAAGTTTAATGCAATTGGCACTCAGCTCCAGCTATTCACGCAAAACTGAATTCGACTAATTAAAGTTCGAAATGGTCAACAAGGGCAGATATCACTAAATAATAACAAAGTTTCGTTTCATCGATCTATATATATAATAAATGAATACATCTCGGGTTGAATAGAGACCTTAGAGAGGGCCTCTAGGATCCAGATTTTCAAGTGGTGTTCAAATCAGCGCATGCTCTTTGTTACTAAGATTGCACAACAGGAAGTCTTTGATTTTCAAGTTTGATATAGCCCTCGTCAATGTTTTTAATTTAAGTTATTTTAATTTTTGTATTTCGAATTTATGTTTAATGTTATTGAAATACTTCGATGTTTTTTGAAATTTTGATTAATGTCATTAATTTTTTTTGACCAAATTTATTGTCATTAATTCAAAATTAATGTTATTTATTTACAATAATAAGTGTTAACTGATGTTATTTAATCTAGAATTTGAATATTAATCATTGTTATTTATTTAGATTAATTTATATGTTGACCGGAGTTAATGACATTTATTCTTTTAGCAATTTACCGAATTTAGATTAGCATCATCATAATTGTTATTTAATGTTATTTTGACTAAATACATAATGTTCAGTCAAAAAATGTTTATTTTTCCTACTAAATTAAAACTTGAAAGTCAACATATTGATTGTTCCTACAAAATAAAAAATTTAATGTCAATTTACCAAAATAATTTTATTTAAATACAGAAAAAATTGACATTAAATAACGTTATTAGGTTTCAACTGATTTTATGAGGTTTCTTTCATTGTTCATTTACCTCTGTTTAATATTTATTGACAATGATTCCTGCTTTATGTTTTATGTTTGTATTTAGTAAAATTGTTTTATGTTTCCATTTTCTTCTCAAGTTATGAGTAATATAAACCTACAAATGAATTGTTAGCTCTGAAAACTTATAATCAATTGGTTTTTAATGTTTCCATTTACTGATTTATGTTTCATACTAACTCACTTTTTTCTAATACAGATTGGTAACTGCTTGTGTGATAATGACTTACGGTTTTTGGGTACGGTCAGAAGCCAACGATCGTCTTTGCTTGGTAATATTTGATTTATTACATTCATTAACAAAGATTTTTAATGTTTATACTTGATGCTGATGGCCAAGTGAAGACTAAAACCAAAAAATGTGGTGTATAAAGAAATATTTAGTGATATTTGAATAGAATGTGTATTGGTTTCTTTTAAATCTTAATAAAATATTTCTGCTACATTTTTTTATATGTTTTACCACTCAAAATAATTGTACGTTGGTGAGCCGCGTGTAACGCGGGCAAAGATCTAGTATATTAATATATTCTATTACTAGCTGATTACCCCGGGAGGGTCCCGGGGTTGAAAAATCTAATTTTACGTGATAGCCTATTGCAAATGGCTCAAGTTAACTAACCACAAAATCTCTCAATCATTGCATGTTCATAGTATTCTAATCAGTAATAACTTATATTCTCTCATCTAAAACCTAATCAGTAATCATTCAAAAAATCATTTATGTAAGCTGCAAATATTCAAAAACTCATCACATCCCTCTAATTTCTCACATTCTAATGGCTTTTATAATTCCTAACCTAATCAACTAAACAAACACTTAAATTGGAAGTTGTAATCATTGCATCTCATTATGCCACGTGGCATAATCAAGAGATGGTTGAGGCCACCATTGAACGCCATGTCAGCAACTATCAATTCTTTTCGAGAGCGTCCCGGGGTTGAAAAATATAACCATTCTAATAATACTAATACTAATAGTAATAATTATTACTCTTGTAATTAAATAAATAAAAAAATAACCTTGCTATAAGGTGATACCATGTGTTGCAGTATTGCGCGATTCTTTCTCCTAATTTCTCTTGATGAAGTATACCTAGTAAAATTCCAATGATAACATGGCGATTGGGCTGATTTTCAACATCGTAGATAAGAACCTAGTTTAAAAGAAAAAAACATGATTAATGAATAACATGAACACTTTGTGTGTTTTTTTCCTGTATGAACGAAACCCCACAAAAAATAGTCGATTTTTCTCCGTTTTTATATAGGACTATGGTACTCGTTGGAAAGATAATAAAACGCTCGTTAATTTGGTGTAATTTTTTTCTTTAAAAAATCCCGTATATAAAAGATATAAACGTTTAAAAATTATGGGAGAAAACATGAGAGATAAAATTTTAAATTTATTTTTAAATTCTTTTTTTCCTAAAATAACTCAATTTAATTTAGGGTTTTATGTTTATCTTTTTTTTAATTAAAAAAGGAAATAGTTCAAAAACACTAAAATCTTTCAATTGTAATGCCACGTGGCACTCTCAAGGGAAGGTTGAGGCCTCCATTGCACGTCACGTCAACATATACGTTTTCTTTTATATATATAGATAGATGTGGCCCTTATATTCATTTATCTAATAAATTATCAATGACCTAAATACCCCTATTGGTTTAACTGGTCTTTATGTGATGGACGTAATTACCCTTAATGAACCATTAAATAGGGTTTCCCCTTGGGTGTATATATAGAGATGATTAGAAGAGCTTAATGGCTAATGAAACACCAATACTCTAAACCCTAATTCTTCTCTTTCCTCTCTAAAACTAAGATCTATGATCTCCTTAAGCCATCCTAACTGTACACCCTAAACGGGAACCCGATCAGCGTAATCATCCTGTCATGGCATCGTCTTCCCTATCATCCTTTACTGGACTAATGGGTATATCTGATTTATTATTATGTTTATGTATTATTTTCAAAAGAATTGATCAACAGATTCTTTGTCGAAACCTTAATAACCAGAACTTGAACCGTCGGACAACCGGCCTAACTGTTGTCCCCATATATATGTTATTATGTACCGTGCTGATGTAAGAGAAAAAAAACATATTGGCAGTGCTGGCACTGGAAGATGCAAAAACGAAGCGTGTGCAGTGGGTGCCCCGACCGGTAATGAGGTTTGGATAGTGGGTGAGCTTACATATTGAAACCTGTTTTTTTTTTTTTTTTAAATTAAGCATTCTGGTATACAAAACCGATTTTGAGAGAGGAACAGAAGATGGTTTTGGAGGGAAGAAAAGTAGAAGATGGTAAATTGGGACGTCTTTGTTGTGCCATGTGGTGTTGTATCTCCGTCTTTACTCTTTTTTTTTAAACGGTCAACCAAACAAATGTCGGGTACTTCGTATGCGGCTCCCCAGTGGCAAAGACAGGGGCACAGCCCGGCCCACTCCGGACGCACGAAGCCCCTAGCCCGCCCGACAGCTCGCTTCCAGGCAAAACCCAACCCACATACCTGCCCGAATTGAAGACACGACTGTAGTGAAGCGGTAAAACCTGGCGAGATCAGGACTCGAACTCATGACCTTAGGCCATGAGTCATCCATCATTTCTCATTATGTCATTCGTGGGAATCGAACCTGAGACCTCCAAGAGAGATCACTGGTTCATTCACTAACTGAGCTACCTATGAAGGACATCTATGTCTTTACTCTAATATTAGCTTTTAGTACATAAATATTTGCCATGCTAAGGTAAAATGGACTCTGCATCGATTTAGCTTAAGCCAAATTAAGAAACAAAACTGGGTCCCGGTGATGATTAGGAAAAGTAAGAGGGTGTTTGGGATTGATTTTTCAAAACAGATTATGCGTTTTGGAAAAGCACGGGTGAAACTATTTTTAGATTATTGCATTTTGGTAGCCTAAAAATCTATTTGAAAACTCAACCCCAAACACTAAAAACTGATTATTTGAGTTTTCAAAACACAATAATCTAAAAATACATTTCAAAACGCAATCTCAAACACCCCTAAATATTTTTGGTGTCTAAACCACACTCATCAATTTTTTTGTTTACAACATTAACGAAAAATATATATGGTAAAAGTTAATAATTATAATATAATATTTATTATGTTTATCTCTGTGTTATTTTTAGTGATTTAGTCATAAAACAAGTTTGTCAAAATTAAGGAGTATCATATATGTAAGATAAATGTATGGTGATAAGTATATCTTTGTTTTATAAACGATGGATATAATTGCTTATTGATAGCATCCACTAAATTTCCTTCATTTTAATACATATTCAGGGTATGTTTGGCAAAAATAGCTGGAGGCTGGTAGTTGGAAGCTGTAAGCTGGTAGCTACAAGCTGGTAGCTGGAAGCTTTTTAAATATATTTTGGTGTTTGGCAGAGTAACTGGAGCTTTTAATAAAATGTATAAAATGACCAAAATGGTCATAATTAAAAGATTTTAAAGAAGGTTTTTATTTTATTTTTAAAATAGAATGGGTATTTGTGTCATTTATTAACTAAAAGCTTGTAGCTAGTAGAGCTTTTTCTTAAAAGCTACTACTAGTAGCTTTTCACTATAGAGCTTTTTCTCTAACCTAAAAGCTTCCAGCCCCCTTCAACCAAACAAGACTTTTTATTAAGTAGGAGCTTTTTCTTAAAAGCTTGAAGCTTGAAGC
This sequence comes from Ambrosia x helenae, assembly GCA_030844895.1. NCBI lineage: Eukaryota > Viridiplantae > Streptophyta > Magnoliopsida > Asterales > Asteraceae > Ambrosia > Ambrosia x helenae. Next base: position 10,708,736 of record CM061233.1, read on the forward strand.
TCCTAAAAGCTCTTAAAAGCTCCTTGCCAAACATACCCTCAAACCTAAAAGGGTAAATAGCGGTAAGACGTACGCATGCCTAGTTAAAGAGTTGGTGTGGTTCGAGTCGTGGATGGGGGCTTTTTTTTCTCTCTCTTTTGCTTAACATAGCATGTGTATTACCAATCGGATTCTCGCCACATCCACACGAAAGCGTGCATGATGAATCCTAGTTACCTATATACTTAGGTGCTGATTTTTTTTGCTCAAAAGCACTTCCGACCTCTTTTGTCTGCGCCACGCAGACGCGCGCAGACGTTTGGGGTCTGCAGATTGTTTGTTTTTAGAAGGCCTTTCACTCAAAAAGGTCTTCCTGACCTCTTCTTGGTGCAGACTTGTTCCAAAGTCTTCTAAGGTCTTCAAAGGTCTTTTTCACTTCTCTTCTCCTCACCCACCACCACCACCACCGTCCACCACCACCACCAACCACGGTCCACCACCACCACCCTCCACCACCACCACGGTCCTCCACCACCACCACGGTCCACCACCACCTACCACCGTCCACTACCACCGTCCACCACCACCTAACACTGTCCACCACCACCGTCCACCACCGTCCACCACCACCGTCCACCACCTCCACCGTCCACGACCACCACCATCCACCACCAACACCGTCCACCACCACCGTCCACAACCACCGTCCACCACCACCATCCACAACCACCGTCCACCACCACCACCCACCACCACCCACCCACCACCGTTTACCACCAGACTGCTGTAAAAAAATCAGTTTATTTAAATTTCAATTTATTTCAGCAGCCTGCAGACATTAACAAACAAACAGTCTTCTTCTTGCAGACTACAGACCTTTGGTCCACCTCTTCTCCTGCAGATGTGGTCTGCAGACTGCAGACCTTGTCATGCAGAAAAAACAAACAGCACCTTAAAGTACAAAGTCGGCGGTGGCAACTTTGTAATTTTGGTTTTTATAAGGTCTATCTCTTGAACTTTCTCTTTCTCTCCTTTCTCTACAACATGTTCAGGATTGATTGTGTCATTTTCCACCATCATGCTACTCCTATTTTCCTTGGTACAATTGTCTTCGCCGGTACATAGAGGGGCTTTGTGACGAAGGATAGACGGGGTGGTGGTTTTCGTTGTCAGTTGAGTTAGATGTCGGTTCTACCAGTAATGTCAGTTTTTCGTCGCCGAGCCCGGCCATACCTTTAGACAGCGTTGCTGGTGCCCGCCGCCGCTTTCGACACCGGTTCCCGTATTGGCCGTATTTTTCGATGTCATTGCATGTGCTTGGGTGCCGGTGTACCCAATAGAAGGTTCGAATTTTGCTTTCCGAGTGTTTGGTAGTGGTGGAGTTGTGGCGGTTGAGTAGTTAATGGTGGTCCAGGTGGTTTCGGAGCTGGAGCTGGTGTTGCGGTTGATGTCCGTGGCGGTGGTGCTGGTGGTGGAGTTGAAGCTTATTGTAACACCCCAACCGATGGCGGAAACATCGGGATGTCACGTAGTGATGATTGTTCAGTAGCTCATGGTGAATAATAAATTTCATTAAATGTTTTAAATAAATTACATACAATCGTTCTAAGAATTTGTACATCAAATTGAATAAAACTATGCAAATATCTTCAAGCATCAATTCAAATCTTCAAGCAAGTAGAACCTGAAACATGTTAAGTTGAAAATGTTTTGGGTCAACAAAAGTTGGTGAGAATTACATAGGTTTTGATAATCGAATAAAATTGTTGTGCAATTCATGTGTCATGGCAATCTAGTCCATATGCAAAAACATACTAGAAGTAAATCGAGTGCATAATCAACCTTGTGACTGTTGTAATTGTGGTACATCCCATACGCTCATGGTTCACTCGTTTATATTGCAGTAACAAACACCCACATAACCTTTGTAGGAGGCACGTATCCGGGTGGGATTGTTAGTCCAATAGATTTATCAATGTATACCGTTTGGCTGATGAATGTTTATGCTAGAATTGTGCTTACCCTAGTCATGTCCAAGACATAATGCAACATAGAAATACACATAGACACATTGATGATTGAATTGCATAAATATTGTTGTAACATGTTTCACCCCAAAAATGGTGATAAATAGAAAAGGGGCTATGTAAAACTCACCTTAGCAAAATGTTATGTCTCGTAAAAAAAATAGAATAATGTGTTGTGAATGTATGCGAGGCGAATCCCAAAGACTCAACAACGTAGCTAGTCCAAATTGAAGAAAACGAAAAAGAAAGAATATCAAGCTTCCAATTCGCCAATTACAAGAGCTTATAATCAAAGCTTCAATTGTAGAAGTAATAGACTATAGAAGAAAGGTATGAGGGAAAGTTTAATCGGATTGAAACAATCGATTTAGAGGTGCAAAGTATGATGGGTCATAGGTGGGTTTTTATACTAGTTTTGGAGTCAATTAGCCATTAAAATTGGTCAACACCATAAAGTAAGGTTTTATGATGAATTGACTATTTGACTAAGACTTTGACTGTTTGACTAAGACTTTGACTAGGACTTTGACTATTTGACTCAAGGCTTTATTTAAAAAAAAATCTTGTATGTGAAAAAAAAAAGAATTTAGAATCATATTATTATTATTATTATTTATATACATTTATGTATGTATATAAGTTGTGAGTTAGGATAAACAAAGACTTAGGCACATTTGTATAATATTAAAGATAAAGGTGTAATTAATATATATATATATATATAAGGGCTTTTTATGTATTAAAATTTTGGGGAAAATTTTGCGATGTTACAGTCTCCCCTACTTTTAGGAACTTCATCCCGAAGTTAAAAGAAAAACACCAGGTATACAATTGGTCGACTACTGAAAACCTTGATAAAATTTCTCACTACCTTAACGTACCTGTAAATTCATGATTACGTTTTGGACCGTAATTATCAATTTACCTTACATTAGGGTTTTGCGTCCTTTTATGACTCTACCGATTGTTGAGCAGGTTCGATAGTCTCCACCGGTCGTTGAGCAGGTTGTAGGGCCTCTCCCGACTGTTGGAAAGACATGATGACCTCTACCAATCGTTGAGTAGGTTGTTTGGTAGTCAACTAATTGTTGTACAAGTAAGCAAGTATGATTATAGATATAGCAATTAGTTCACATTCAAACAAGCATGCACTCAGATGTTATGATAATACTTGAATTTATTACTTGAATCAAAAGTGTCAATACATAGAATTAAAAAGTAGACATCATTCAAATGGTGGGGTTTGCTGTTAAGTAGCTGGAGGGTCTTGATCTCGATTTAGTTTAGGGCATCGGTTACGGAAATGATTTGGGTTTCCACATTCATAGCATTTACCATAGTTGTATTTACCAGGACGATTAAGATTAGCAACCTGAGCAGGGTTGGTTGGTTGGTTGGTGTTAGGGTTTGGGGACTCACGACATGTGTTGACCAAATGGCCATACCTACCACAATTGGTGCACAGGCGACACACTGAAACAGTGGGGTGATGTCGTTTGCATGTGTTACACAATGGAATGTTTCTTGTATAGGGTTTCTTGTTAGAAGCTTGTGTAGTGAGGTTTACATTAGGATCCCTGGCCTTGCGCTTCTGGTTCTCGGTAGTTCCCGCGGCCACAATACTTGTTTTCTCGCCTTTCCGAACTAAGGTCCCGTTCTTTATGTGATTTCCATCGCCATTTCCATTTCCATTGCCGTTTCCATTCATTGGGATGACTTGAGCCAACAAGTTAGAAACCAGAGTTGTGATTTGTTGCGCCATTTGATGGGAAATAATCGCACCCAGTTGGGCATCAACACCTTTGTTGTTGTTGTTGTGGTTGGTGTTGTGGTTGTTGTTACTTTCCTCTTGGTTTTCACCACTGTTATTGCGAGTGCTGCGATGTGGAGACATGATCTGTAAGGGACACAATGAAGGTTCAATGTGGCATGAAATGAATGAGGTGATATAAGGAATGTAATCATTTATTCATTAATTAAAACGAATAAACGAAAACGTTGACGTATCAAAGATTCCAGATTCCAACAACATAGTGAAGACATGCTTTAGCCTATAAGTGAACACTCATCCCGAGAATTCCCAGGTAGGCATCCGGGTCCCTCGTCTGATTGGGATATATGTGCAATGCCAGCCTAGACAGAAGACTCAGAATACAGGCGTTCACCCTTCCAGATTGCACGTGTTCGTTATTAAAATCTAGAACTTCGACGAGATCTCAAGGTGGTTCAGGTTAAACCTGAGGATTTTGCCTTATTAGTCTAAGAGTGAATCCAGTGATGGAGAGCAACCTTCTTGTAGGGATGAAAGTAGAGATATGAAGTAGGAGGGAGATAGAGAATAACAAGTAAAAGAAGCAAGTACTGGTTAAATCCTATGGTTATAGACTAGATTATTTTTCTAATAACCTAATTCCCTATAACCATGGCTCTGATACCAATCTGTAACACCCCAACCGATGGCGGAATCATCGAGGTGTCACGTAGTGACGATTGTTCAAAAGCACATGGTACTAAAATGTAAATATTATTAAATAATCCAAAATTGTCTTACATGGAAATGGAAAATACATTGTCTAAATGAAATGTAAATATTGAAATAACTGAATTAAAATAAAGCACTAAATGTCTCTTGCTAAAGCACTAGATCAAACTGCACCTGAAACATGTACAAAAATAGGTTTGGTCAACATAAGAAATGTTGGTGAGCATTCCTAGTTTTGATATATATAGTAAGTTAAAAAGATATACAATTCAAGTGCATGCTACAGTGCAAATATGTAAACTATGTATCATACAAATGAGCGAAAGCAACCCTGTGACTGTATAATGTACTGTATGAACGGTGGTGTACTCATCCAATAAATGGGTGATAACTTAACAATGGCCACGGATTCTCCGATGAAAAAGGGGGAGAATCAATCTAGGCGGGTTGTCAATCCAAATAGTGCTATCCAATGTTAAGGTCGGCTTGTACAATGTTAATGATTTCACTAAGTACAAATGTATTCTACATGTAATGTCTAAGCATAAAGCACGTTTGTAAACAAATGCACATAGTACTAGAATTGTATTGTAAAAATGTGAACTTGTATTTGTAATTTGTATAAGTGTATTTGTAAAAATCTGATGATGGTATCCATTTCAACCAACTCAATGCGTCGCTGTACTCGTGTTTCCATAACCATTGTGTTGGGTTTTATGGAAATATTCGGTTTCGAGGAAGTCACAGTTTATGGTGGTGAACATATGACGTGTGTTCGGGCTGTAACATCGATAACCATGTTGATTAATTCCATAGTCCACAAACACACATTTTTTGGCACAAGCGTCAATTTTGGACCGATTTGTTTTTGGTATGTGAACGAAAACAGAACACCCAATGACACGAGGTTCAAGGGTAAGTGCAGAGGGGAGTTTATGGAATTTTGATAGTATTTGGAGTGGGGTTTTCAGATCAAGGGCTTTTGTTGGAAGAAGATTTACGAGATAGGTTGCAATGAAACAAACAACCAAAAAAGAACACTTTATTGATCACTACTCGTCAAACAAGCATATGGAATTCGTGACCTATAATACTTGAACGACATGTGAAACAACATCTTCCAAGTCATAAGCACAAATCAGTAGAACAAACAAAGCTATGCCCGCCTGCAGTGTTTATATGAATAAAGTATAAGAATACAATACCTACGGAGCAGCACAAGGATGATAAGATATGTGAAACGGAGAAAAATCAATAGGTGAATAGTATCATGGAAGGAATGAGTTACAGAATTATGAGGCAAAATATCAAGAAACTAAAAGAATTAAAGAAGAAGTTGATATGGTACATTACCAATCTGTCCACAAGAGATATACTTATATATAATACAGATATATATAGATTGTTGGTTTAACTATGTACGTTTGTTTTTAACTTTTTATTGATGCAACAGCCTTAGAAGTTGACATCAAGGCTTCCAACACATCATATGTGTAGGACCGATTTTGACTCGACTATGAAGACAAGAATTGGGTACTAGTGCTAAACCCGGTTTAAAGGCTGAATCAATAAACCAGGCGTTTGTTAGCCGTAGGAATCGACACTAGATAAGCGATGGAACACACAAAATGATTCACAAAAAATCCGACATCGCTTTGTTAAGGAAAAATCAAGTTGCAAAGGTTTTAATGAGGTGTGCACAAGTGTCATATTTATAGGCCTCTTACCTACGCGTAGAAGCTTGTAGGCGTATGAGACTCATACGCCTAAATCCAAACAGACTACGTCTGATACGCCTTGAACACATGATACGCCTCATTCTATGCATATCAAATTTACATTCAATCACAAAATTAACGCTACACATAGTGTATTTATAAAATGGACATGAGTCATTTCTTCCATATGAGTCGTATGATTAGGATGAACATGCTCTCATACGAGACGTACTGCTATCCTAGCCCTCTCATACAACCTCGTATGTCCAATATTCTCCTGGTGATACTACTCATATGAGAGATGGTACACTATTCAATGAGTGTAGGTTGTGCTTGCGACTTTCATGAATAGGGATTGTATTGAATATCAAGTCATGGATTCATGGTGATCATGAAGAATAAAGGGTTTTTTTTTTTATGAGGAGTAAGCAGAAAAAAAAAAAAAAAAACAGTAAATTGTTATTCTTATTTATTCGAAGATACTTTGTAAGTAAAAAAATGGATTAAAAGCGCCATAGACCAAACGTACTGGGGCGTTATGGTTCACGCTCCTCCTCCACGTTGGGGCTTTATGATTGGCTAGAAAAAAGAAGGCAATTTCACGCCTATTTTCTACGTGAAAATTTCCACGCCACAACCCATTTTCGAAGCGTAACGCCCCCGGGGTGGTGTTGGGGCGTTTTTGAGGCGTTATGGGGGGATTTCACGCCCAAATTTGGTTGCCACCACACCTGGTCTTAGATGATAAGGACAATGTGAGATCTTTGATTAAAACTAAGAGATTTTGCATTTTTTTTTTAAAGAAAATTAGCATTACACAGATACGCATCTTGACATGAATGACAACAGAGCCAAATGACCTTGAATTTGCAATAAATTTCGTAAAGTTTCAAGTAAGAAATTTCCATATTGTCTCCCTCAAACGTGTTCATCAATAACACCTAAGTCCCATCAGAAATGTACACCCTAAAGGGAACTCGATCAAGAACATGGTGTATTCCATCTCTGTTGCGGTTACTAGCTAATCATGTATATTAGAGATGCACCAAATTCTCATTTATTCATGTTCTTCACCTGCAATATTAAAAAAAAACACACAAAATGTATTTTCTCTTGATTCATCTACTTATTCAATTTCATCTTTCTTTACATCTTTTACTTCATCAACTTCTTCTCTTACTCAAACAACGACATCATCTACTTCTATACAAGATTGGACTTATTGCAAGGCCGTCCATCTTGCGGGGGCATATTAGAGATGCACCAAATTCTCATTGTTATTAATTGTATACTTTGAATATGTAATTATGTATTTTCAAGTCAAAGTCCAAGTCCTGGTCATAGTCAAAGAGTTTTATTACTATTAATGTTAGGTTAGATTGTGTCTCTTCCTCATTGTATATATATCATGTATGAATTATGAATAAAAGGTGGTTGATCATTCTCTTATAATGTATACATGATTAGTTTTTATATAATATGTTATATGATAATAATAAAAAAAAACATGAATAAGCAAATCAGATGTGCACTTAATTATCCGGTCACTACAAAAAATACCGGCAATAGAGGCAACTCCTTTAGCGATGACAACCTAATTGTCACCGCTAAAGGTGATGATCCGGAATTTTATGACTGGAATGATATGGTTGATCAAGTTGAAGATCTAATGGTTGTTTTATCGTACAAGAAGTAGCAATAGCGACGACATGATGTCGCCACTAATACTATAAAAATAATATTTACCACCTAATGAACGATCCAGATAATTTCTTGAGTGGTTTATATCTTAATTTGTTCATACTATTATTTTTTATCGACCATTTGGGTTTCCAGTTCTAAACATGGGGATTAGATTGTTTAACTTTGATTACTTTATTGCCCTAAAAATGATTGTTTTCACCACATATTTTCATAATTTTCTGCAGATTATACATAATTTGTGTATCATGTCTTCATTTAAGTGGTGTTGGTTGCTGTCCATAGCGTAAACAACTTTGTTTTTACACCCTCTCTGAGTATCATATTCCTTTGTAGAATTGATAACCGATGTAACTTATATACGCTTTTAGGTTTTTGATTTTCTACTTTGTAGCATCATATATATTGTTTGGAATAATAATATCGATTATGCTATGTTTTATTTTTTAATTAGCACCTTCAATTTAGATGATGGTTTCGTATGTTGCTCCTGTTAGTGACAAGTATTAAAATGGGGAAATGGAATTAAATAATCATAACTTTGTCGGATTGGAAGACAATAATCTCAACTTTGTCGGACTAAAAATAAATATGTTCTATTTAGATAATCAATTAGTATTCTGTTACTCATAGTCCGTAGATGACCAATATGTTAAAAGGTGGGGCCGCCATCACATATTTCGTTAGTTGATACCGCTGGCGGTCAATAACTCGTAGTTGGGATTATTTAAATCCAATACTCTAAAAATAAAAATAACAAAGTGGTGCCACAACGGGTACCAATACATTTAATACGGTATTCACTATCCACTTTTGTTCAAATTTATACAGGTATTTTCGGTACATTACGATACGAGAAGGGTACCAATCTCATCCATACACACTAGTATACCGTAAGCCAGATATGGCTTTTGACACGACTATCTGAGAAATAGCACATAGGTATATGCAGCCCAACACATAGTCATGTAATTTATGCAAATCATGAAGTCAATTTTTTTACCCGTCCCCATAATTTAAACCAACTGGTTGCGGTGTTTGCTAACTAAAGGTCCCGAGTTCAAAACCTACACCAAACACCTCCAGGCGGTTCGTAGTTGACATTTACCATGGCCGGCCCTTAAGGGGTGCCAAGAGGACTCCCGGCCCGGGCCCAATTTCTCGGGGGCACATTGACCCTCCGGCAATCCAAGTTTTATTATCAGTGGTGTCCTTAATTCGATGAATTTTTGTATGTTTGAGCCCAAAATTGTTAATCATGTACTAATCAAAGTGAAGGGCAGTTTATATAAAACATAAAGTAAAAAATTTTGAGAGAGGCTAAGAATTAAAAAAGAAAATGAAATAGTTTGAGAAAAAAATTACAGGTTTATTAATGAGTGTAGGATTAGAGAAGATGAAGAAAATGAAATGAAGAGGGCTCATACTTAGTTGTTTTTTTTTTACCGGTTGGTTTTGACTTCCTTTTTAACTTCTATTTTTGTTATGAAACAATTTTTTTTAGTTTCTAAACTTTCACCAATTTATATTTTCATACTTTGTGGGATTCAAACTCCCAACCTCTCTCAAGAGGGTTTGTTCCCTCTACCGTTAAACTACAACCTAAGTGGAAAATAAAATTTAATCCATCAATTTGATATTACTTTAATCGTAGCTTAAAAGTTAGTTTACATTATTTATTTTGTTAAGCCGTTAAGGCCTAAAGTTAAGGCTAAAGGGCACAATTTTTACTGTTCGGCCCGGGCATCTGAATTTTCAAGGCCGGCCCTGACATTTACTTATGCACTACGCTGACATAAATGGCTACTTCTAAAGAAATATTTTTTAGTATTATGTTTTAAACTTATTTTTATAAATTTTGTAAACGTTAATCTCTCTCGCGCTTTAACACGCCACAACCATATCATTCGATGTAAAATTATTTCTAAGAGTTTCGATCAGTACAAAATATGTGTCGATATGTTTTTTTAGCATATTTGTCTCAGTTTCTATGCTGAGTACAAGTGTCTTACCAAAAATCTGCTGTGTAACATGAATATTTTTAATAGTAACATCTGGCGACTTATAAAGTAAATAAATGAGATGACGGGTTATACAACCTTCATGTCTTTACACTATTGGCGTGAAAACACATGTTCGAAGCCGGAACCAGTTTTAACTAGAAGTGAAACCGGTTCAGAGACCTGAACTAAATCGTAGGGACTAGGGTTGATATCAATTTGAGAACTCCTCCGCTAAAACTTATTAAAATCCGCACCAAATTGGTTTCAAACTAAGCCAGTCCTCCCTCCCCCGAACTGGTTTCAAATTGAATCGGTTTCAGCCAAAACCTAAAGTTGACCGAACCCAAACCAACGGTTACGCACAAAAACTGATTTGTGCCCACCATCTTCCCTCTCTTTCACACTTAAGATTAATCTAGATTCTAATTTTCTTTCAAACATACACAGGTTACAAACACATTGAGCTAATTGCATGACTAGTGGCACCACTATAATTATGTTTTCATTTTTATAATTGAGTAAACTGCACGGATGGTCTCTGTGGTTTGCTAAAATTGCACAGATGCACCAATCTATCTTCAATGGTCTCAAACGTTGACATTTCATAACCCTCATGGTCCTTAGCAGCTAACGTTGTTAAATTTATTAGTTAAGTCATGTAAAATGACCAATATACCCCGACCATATAAATAAACTAATATAAAAATAAATAAATTAACTAATTGTAAAAGAAACTTTCAGTAACCCCTATCATAACCCTCCCTCTCCCTCTCCCTCTAGGGGTGTTCAACGAATCGAATTTCTCGAATTTTTAATATTTACCTAAATTCGTATTCGATTCGTATTAGCTTAAAATTCAATTTATTCGATTCGAATAAGAAATTCGAATCGAATTCGATTTAGTTCAAATTCACCATAAATAATAAATTGTTTTACTTTTAGTTTTAAAATTAATACAAACTCATTATTTTTAACATATACAATACAAATCTACAAAATTGATAAACAGCAATATGTCAAATACGAGAATTGTAAAAATAGTAGAGAGTATAGTTTGTTAAAGTTTTGTAATGTATAAGGTAAATATGTAAAATATGGTTATGGTAAAAGTTGTAGACACTATGGGTTCTTAGAGTTTGACCAAAATTTAGAAGTTCTTTTTTTTTTTTCAATGTGTATGTGTGCATATATATTTAAAAAAAATATACATGTACAGTTTTTATTCGAATTTCGAATCGAATCGAATTTAAAATCATAAATTCGTATTCGATTTACTGGACTCCAATTCGAATTGAATAGAATTCGAATCCTTAATATTCGAATCGAATTCTTGGTAATCGAATCGAACTAAGTCGAATTTCGAATTTTTCGAATCCGAATCGAATTCTAAACACCCTTACTCAACTACACAATTTCGAATTTTTCGAATCCGAATCGAATTCTAAACACCCGAGTGGGCTGTGTTGAAGGGGTGTTTGGGTGACAGGGATGGCGGCGAAGGTAGATCTCAGTTGTGGTGGTGGTTGTTGGGATGGGTTGACGGAATGGTGGCGGTTTTCGAAGGGTATTAGGTCGGGTTAAACGGATATTGACCGATGGTGTTTTGGTACTGGTGGTGGTCCGTTTCCGGTGGTGGTTTGCTTTCAGGGTGGTGTTGACGGTCCGGGTTAAGGGTTTATTTGTGGCTCGATGGTGATGGGTAGAAGATGGCTCCTGGTGGAACGTGGTGGTCAGTTGGAAATGGGTTTGGTTCCGGCAGCATCGTCGCTAGTCAACACAGGCAACGCATCCAATGTTGGGTTGAGATATTGGTGGTGGTTAGGGGATTATGGTGGTGGTGTTTGAGGATTGAGAGAGATTTATAATGTTTTATTTAATTTTTTAAAGAGCGGTAATTTAGTAATTTCACATGAACTTAACTGAAAAACTTAACCTCCATCCAAGTCGGGAACCACTGATACAATAAGATCCAAACCACAAATATCATTGGTATAAATTTTGGCAAACCACAGGGACCATCCGAGCAATTTACTCTTTATATATGTTGTAGTTATATAACTCTATCTTAAATGTAATTAAAATAGATAAAAGGTCTTACATAAACAACCTATTAAGTATTAACTTATTGGCTTTTTGGAAAAGTCAATAAGTCAATAAGGAGTTTTGAAACTCAATCCCAAACACCCACTAAACGTACGTGTGCAAATTTTCGTGTGACACACAAGACAATAATCTATTTTAACTAAAGTACCCAACATTAAAGAACTCAACAAAACGCTTGATTACTAAGAGGGTGCTTGGGATTGCTATTTGAAAACTGATTATACGTTTTGCTACAGTAGGGGTAGAGTTGCTTTTAGATTATTGCGTTTTTGTAGCCTAAAAATCCGTTTCAAAACTCAACCCCAAACATTAAAAGCTGATTATTTGCGTTTTCAAAAAACAATAATCTAAAAAATCCATTTCAAAACTCAACCCCAAACACCCTCTAAATAAGTCTAGAATGTACGCATCAATAAGCACAAGAACTAGAAATGTACCAAAACTAATGAGATATTCACAATGGCTATGGTTTGGTGTTGGCATGAATGGAAATAAATTAACCAACCTGCCTAAATACAATGTGATGAAGAAAATGTCAACATTTTAGGAAACTAAAGGTAATGTAACCAATTTCATCTACTTTTCCAAACCTTGGTCAGTAAAGAAGAAGGGCGCCAAAGCCGCTTAGGTCTCAAAAGCCAAGACACCAGGCACACAAATCACAAGCAAAATGTGACGATTTGTTGTGCAGTGTAAAACCAAATAGGCTTTATTAGAACCAAAAGTTGCGTCTCAAGTCCTTGAGCCTCAAGCCCCTGATGTGCGCCTTTTAAAACCAAGTTCCAAATGCATTATTGCATCTTTGGACTTTGATGATCGTTTTATATGATTCAAAAGGAAAAGGTGCGCTACTTTGACCCCTCTATCAGATTTGCTTATTTGTATGTACAAATTATTTACATTTGACCTTTTTGACTTTAAACTCCATTACTAGCACAAAAACTTAAAGAATCAAATAGGGTTTTGATCACAAACATTATAACCAGATATAAGAGAACTAACTGCAAAACCAAGAAAAGCTAAGAAAGACATCACCACAGATGCAGAAGCCATCTTTGTAAACTCATCTTTTCCCCAATTTAACACCCAATCATCAACCCTTGTGGCTGCCGAAGACGACGATGAGATCAACAGGTATGCCAGTATCTGTAACATATTAATACACAACATTCGGTTAATCTACATAACAAGCGTTCTAATTAGACATGTTAATTGGTTATACCACTTGCCTGATCTATTAAAAAGTCGAAATGACAACGAAGAGAATATGTGACAATGTGTCTGCCGTAAACTAATAGGTACGTGTGATCAACTGCTTGCAACGCTGCATATGTAAAGGCGATAACATTCACTGCTACCAAGTACCTTCATAGTCAAAGATCTCAAACGTCAAAATAGTCAAAGATGTCAAAACTCAAAATAGTCAACTAGTTGAACACAAATTGAATGAAACGAAAGTGAATTAAACAATTAGGAAGGGTCGGCGGGGACTAGATAGGAACCCCATTTGGGCCGATCGGTACACTACTGCCACCCTATCGGGTAGGGATGAGCAAATGAACTGGGACCTGGGTACCGAAAGTACTGTACCGAATCATTTTTGGTACCCAATTCGGAACCCACTTTTTGCGTTATTCGGGATCAGGACTTTCGGTTCGGTACCATACAGGGATTTTGGCTCTTTTTCCTTAAAATACCATACCGTACCAAGATTTTCGGGATCGGAACTTTTGGTACAATACGGTTCGTTACCAAGATCATCCCTATGTATCAGATTACAAAATCGGGTAAGTAGTTACCGATTGATAATGCCATGATTAAGGTGTTTTAATTTTTTTTTTTTTAAGAAGGAAAAAAGGTTTTCCTGTACACTTATGGAATGCCACTATTAATTAAGGTGTTTTAAGCTAGCTGAGAGTACAAGTGAGATGACAGTTCAGGATTGATGGAATCCAGGTCCTCAGGGTCGGCAAATGGTACCGGGTACCAAAAACCAACCAACTCCGTACCGGTAACGAACCATTTTAAGTACTCACTTATTACATTTTTTCAGGATCAGTACTTTCATTTCTGTTCAATACCGTATTTTGGGGGGTTTTTTTTAAATTACCAAGCATTTTCGATACAAATACCATTTTTACGATAAATAGGATATTGGTACGGTACCGAGCTTGAGATTAGGGCTGTACACGAGCCGAGTCGAGCCGAGCCAGACCCAGCTCGAGCTCGAGCTCGAACTTAAACCGAGCCAGCTCGGCTCGGCTCGTTTTTTCTGGTCGAGCTGAAAAGTCGAGCTCGGCTCGTAAATGTTCGAGCCGAGCTCGAGCTGGCTCGAGCCAGCTCGTTATATTTTTTTTTTTTTACAAATATTTATTAAATAAAAAACAATAAAATTACACATAATCATGTATATTTTTTTTTTTTTTCTAAGTTATGGTTTATTTATTATGAAAAGATGGGGTAGATAGGTGGTATGAGCGGGATTTCAAATTTTGAATTTTAGAATTAGGTTTGGAGCCAAAATATATTAATTTCATCTATATATTAATTACACATACACAAGCCTGAGTCGAGCCATCGAGTCGAGCCACGAGTCGAGCCATCGAGCCGAGCCACGAGCTGAACACCTCTGGCTCGAGCTTGGCTCGATTACAAAACGAGCCAGCTTGGCTCGGCTTGAAAACAAAACGAGCCTCATCGAGCCGAGCTTTTTTCGAGATTTTTTCGAGCGAGCCTCGAACCGCGAGCTTTTTGTACACCCCTACTTGAGATACATTCATTGCTACCAACTAACTACCTTGATGGTCAAAGGTCTCAAAAGGTCAACTAGTTAACCAAAACTGATCAAAATCGAAGTAAATAAAACACTTATCAATGAAACTGAATGATAAACACACACACACCTGTACTCCATGTATCGATCAAACGAATCACCACTCCATCCTTTAGTCTTATCAGAAGCCATAACAGAAAACGCAACTAAACAAAACATCATCTCCAAAACCCTAAACCCTAACGCCACTCTCTCAACCGTCACTTCTCTCCGTCTAACAACCGACCTCTTAACACCTCCATCGCCGCCACGAACTCCGGCATCAACGCCGCCGGTGGCCACCTCCTCCTTCGCCGGCCGGTTGAACGTCACGGCAGGGGATGGAGATTTTGCTAACGGCGCAACATTGACAGTGTGAGAAGGTTTGATGACGTTGGAGAGAGGAGATCTGATCGTAGTGCGGTGTTTGTCGACAGTGACGATGGCGGTGGAGGTTGAGGTGGAGATGATGTCGTCGGAGCGGAGGGGTGAGTCGGATCGGAGAGGTGAGTGGAACTCGTCGAGTTGGGAGTCGGTGTCGGAGATGGAACGGTGGGAGCTGTGGTGGCGATGGTGGTGGTGTTTGAGGAAATCCATGGTGGAATAATATTATTTTTAGAGGGGGGTTATGATTGGGGTGGGGGGAAGTTATGTTAAGCAAGTAATATATTTTTAAAAGGTAATAATAACCTTTGAGAGCATTCACAACTCGTCCCCCATTAGTTTTCTAAATTTGTCACTTACTTTTGCAAATTTTCTCACATCCCATTCCTCATTTATATCCCCTAAAAGCTTTTTTTTATTATTATTTTATTTCTTTACAACCAACATTAATTCACTCCACCTTTCATTTGTATTATTTTATTATTATTAAACTAGCTGATTACCCCGGGAGGGTCCCGGGGTTGAAAAATCTAATTTTACGTGATAACCTATTGCAAATGGCTCAAGTTAACTAACCACAAAATCTCTCAATCATTGCATGTTCATAGTATTCTAATCAGTAATAACTCATATTCCTTAATCTAAAACCTAATCAGTAATCATCTAAAGAATCACTTATGTAAGCTGCAACTATTCAAAAACTCATCACATCTCTCTAATTTCTCACATTCTAATGGCTTTTATAATTCCTAACCTAATAAACTAAACAAAAACTTAACTTGAAAGTTGTAACCATTGAACGCCACGTCAGCAACTATCATTATTCCCGAGAGTGTCCCGGGATTGAAAAATATAACCATTCTAATAATACTAATACTAATGTTAATAAATATTACTCTTGTAATTAAATAAATAAAAAAATAATCTTGCTATAAGCTGACACCATGTGTTGCAGTGTTGCGCGATTCTTTCTCCTAGCTTCTCTTGATGAAGTATACCTAGTAAAATTCCAATGATAACATGGTGATTGGGCTGATTTTCAACATTGTAGATAAGAACGTGGTTTAAAAGAAAAAACATGATTAATGAATAACATGAACACTTTGTGTGTTTTTTTTTTCCTGTACGAACGAAACCCTACAAAAAATAGTTGATTTTTTCTCCGTTTTTTATATAGCACTATGGTACTCGTTGGAAAGATAATAAAACGCTCGTTAATTTGGTGTAATTTTTTTCTTTAAAAATCTCGTATATAAAAGATATAAACGTTTAAAAATTATGGGAGGAAATATGAGAGAGAAAATTTTAAATTTATTTTAAATTCTTTTTTTTTCTAAAATAACTCAATTTAATTAAAAAGGGAAATAATTCAAAAACACTAAAATCTTTGAATTATGATGCCACGTAGCAGTTTCATGAAAAGGTTGAAGGCACCATTGCATGCCACGTCAGCAATGTTCAATTCTTTTATATATATTAATAGATAATAGATGATATGGGGGAAGGATGGAAGACCCCATATATGGGGGCTCAACATAGGTTTTTTGTAAATTTTAGAAATGGGGTATGGGGAAAGGGGTTGGGATGGAGTGAGTTTTTGTGGGATTTTCTTAAATTTTAAGAAAGGGGGAGGGAATGGGAGATGGGTTGTGAATGCTCTGAGGTTGTTAATATTGTTTATTTATTATTTCATTCATAAGTTTAATGTAAATTAGAGCTGTAGTTACCGTACGTTGTTGCGGGGTGTGGTTTATATTAGTATATTACCATGTGACAGTGGTTTATAGTCGTGTGTTACTGTGAGATGCGGTTTAAATCTGAATTTATCAAAACAGAAAGGTTAACGTTACCGAATAAATGCTTTGTTGTTAATATAAATCCATTTTATAATGATTTATATACTGTCACATTGACAAAACTATAAAAGCAAATGCTATATCAGTATCGATATTAAGACAATATCAATTCAGTTCTCCACAATAAAAAAAAAAAAATCGTTGTATCGATACTGAAAGTATCGGTTCGGTACAAGTACCTGGTAGTCCCGTACCAAGTGCCCATCTCTAAAAAGAAAGAAAAGAAAAATGAGTCAATAGTACCTAGTACCATATAAAAGAAGTTTACTCAAAAAATTAAAATACTACCACACGTTATTAAGAGGGTGCTTGGGATTGAGTTTGGAAATCCAAATGTGCTTTTAGCTAAAAGTGCTTATTGGCTTATGACTTTTTGAAAAGGAGTTTTAAAAAAAAAAGTGTTTAGATTAGCTTTTGGGATGAGAAACGTCAAAAAGTCAATAGATTGGTTTTTTAAGTGTTTTGCCTAATTTATTGTGAATATTGGTTATATAGGTGGTAGATTTGTATTTTTTTTCTTTTTTCAAAAGCCAAAAGTCAGGATTTCTAACTTCTAAAAAAAACAGTTTTTCCATCCCTAAAAGTCAAAACAAAAGGTGCTTTTGAGTTACAAAAACAACTTATTGACTTATTGGCTTCTTGGAACATATCCAATAAGTCAATAAGTTGTTTTAAAACTCAAACCCAAACACCCACTAAAATAGAGGTGGTCTAAGTAACAGAGAAGGGTTGTGCACATTAGCACATCTATAATCTATAACTTATAATAAAATAATTGAGTTTGTATGATGTGGCATTTAATGGATGCCTCAACCCCCCACCCCCCCCCAATTGAATGTGCCATGTGGCATCATGTGAAGCTTTCTTTTAAATTTATTTATATTTTGTATTTTTAAATAAAATCTATATTATCTTAAAATTTCAAATATGTTAATTAATATATTTTCCTTATTTTTCTCTCACATTTTTTAAATGTTAATGAACTATTAATTATTTTAAAATTTCAAATATGTTAATTAATATTTTTATCTTTATTTTTTTTCTTATTTTTCGCTCACAATTTTTAAACGTTAGTAACTTTTATGTATGACATTTTTTTGAAAAAAAAAATTACACCAAATTAACGATCGCTTTATCATCTTTCCAGCGAGCTCCATATATAGTGCTATACAAAAACGAAAAAAATGTTTTTTTTAGTAAGTTTTTGTTCATGCAGAAAAAAACACAAAGAATTTAGGTAATTTCTTAATCATATATAGGCAAGTCACTAATCATGTTATGATAGTATATATGTTTTTGAACCTACTATTACATATATGAATTGCCCATGTTTATGTGTTATAACGATATGCTTAGCATTAAAAGAGGTTGAGATTTTTAATCTGCTGGGAACGCAGCATGAGAACCCCTTTTGATAGTATAGAAATTAGAACAACTTTTTTTAACATTAAAAGAGGTTGAGACTGTTTACTTCTTTTATCATTTTTTATTAAGTAATATTAGATTTTTCAAACCCGGACACTCCCAAAATAATCAGCTAGTTGAGAATATTCAAGTGTCAATGCTTTAATATATAGAAATAGTTTATTAATAATAAACTTAAAATATCCTTACTGGTGACCAAGAGTTGGGTTGTTCACCAATAAGACAAAAAAAATTATGCACTTTAAAAAATTTTAAAAAAAAATTATACTAACAACCAGGTTGGTGAAGCAACAATGGTTGCAACCGAAACTACCCCCCCCCCCCCTACTAATTTAATTACTCAAATAACTTGTAATATTCAAACTTAAAAAAGAAACTAAATACACCGTATTTCGTAACTTTTTTGTGAAAATTCCGATATAAATTTTATTAAAAACCGAGTTCGTTCAAAAAAAATAATAAATAGGTTTGGTTGTCAATGTGTGTTAAATTTTGAGTAGGGTTAGATTGTGTAGAGATATTATCTTTTAATAAAAGATTGGGTTGAGATGAGTCACCAATGAAGATAGTCTTAAAGGTGCTCGATTGGGTTTAGATGAGTCACGAATGGGGATAGTCTTAAAGGTGCTCGTGTGAGACGGAAAACATGAACATTGACAAATCTTGTGACATGTTAGTTTGGTTTTAAAGTAAAGAAAAACCTACATACCGTGCTCAAATTAAATGGTTATGTACTTATGTGTGTTTTTTTACAATTATTTGTGATGTCGACTGGTTTAAAAGCTGGAACAAATGGTTCAAGTGATTTGACCGTAGACAATTATTGTTTAAACCCTTTTTTTAATTACTATTAAGTATTAAGACCCCGATTTTTTTTGTTTTTTTACAACTTAACGTTTTTTCTAAATTAGTTGTTTTGTATGTATTGAAAATTAAAGGAGGGTATTTTTTTATTTATTTTTTTCGAAATTTTTTTTACCATATTGTTAAACATGTATTATAGTATTGAAAACTAAAAAAAAAAAAAAATTGTGTAGAGTAATTACATAATTACTCTAGTGTAAACTAGGTATTTACTTTAATGATGTAATTACACTAAAAAAAATTATTTTTTTATTATTTATCTAGAAAGTATGTTTAAGCATATGGGAAAAAAAATTCTAAAAAAAACAAAAAAATTTTACCCCCTTTGATTTTCACAGTTCTTACCGAAAAACAGTTTGTATTTGATCTTTACTCTAGTTGTAAATATGTTATTTTATTTATCTTCCGAACCCATCACAAGCATTCTTTTTAAATATGTTATTTTATTTAAAATATATGTTATTTTATTTATCTTCCGAACCCATCACAAGCATTCTTTTTATGGTTATAACGAGTGTTGATATCCGTAACGGACTAAACCAATAATTTTTTCCGTGGCTTTTGGATACACCACTGTGACATGGGTTTCTTATCGTCAGGTAAAAGGTCAACGCAATTTACTTATTTTTATCTGCATTTCAATCCCACCTAGGAGCGAGGGTGGGTGCCGACCAGTTTCCATTTAAACCAACTCAATGCCATTTTAAATGCATTAAAAGGCGAAACTAATTATGAGTGGACAATAACATTTGAAAGGAGTGATTAAATCTTTGTTATATTTAGTAAGATTTTACCAATTAAATGATATTCAAGATCTCAACTTATTAAAAACGAGTTTAAATTTCTTGATACAATTCATTGTTTTTATTCAATTTTGTTTTAGTACATAGTGGTGGTTGATGATAAAGTCACGTGACTAAGGTGGTGTTTGTTTTTCCTCCAGAAGCACTTCTGACCTCTTTTGTCTGCGCCGCACAGACGCGGGCAGACTTAGGGATGAGCATTCAAGCCCGAATACCGATCCCGTCCCGTCCCGATACCGATACCGTACCGAACCGATACCGAACCGAGGGGTTTCGGGATCGGTATCGGTATCCATATTTATGGATTTTCGGTTTCGGTATTATCGGTATCCGTACGGGATCGGTACGGTATCGGTATTTTAAGGCAAAATACCGATACCTATACCGGTACCGTACCGATACCGAACCGATACCGTACCGTACCGTATGTGTTCGGTATCGGGATCGGTATTGGGTTTTTGGACTTTTCGGTATCGGTATTGTCAGGATCGGTATCGGTTCGGTACCGATCCCGTCCCGAGCTCATCCCTAGGCAGACTGTTTGTTTTTCGGAAGATATTTCACTCCAAAAGCTCTTTCTGACCTCTTCTTGGTGCAGACTTGGACCAAAGTCTTCTAAGGTCTTCAAAGGTCTTCTCCTCTTCTCTTCTCCTCACCCACCACCACCACCCACCACCCACTACCACCACCACCACCACCACCGTCACCCACCCACCACCACCACCATCCATCACCACCACCGTCCACCCACCACCATCCACCACCACCCACCACCCACTACCACCACCACCGTCCACCGTCCACCACCACCCACCCACCACTACCACCTAGCATCGTCCACCACCACCGTTCACCACCACCACCGTCCATCACCACCACGGTCCACCACCACCACCCACCACCGTCCACCACCACCCACCACCACCACGATCCACCACCACCACTACCCACCACCAACACCCACCACCACCCACCACGGTCCACCACCACTACCACTACCACCACCCACCACCGTCCACCACCACCCACCCACCACTACCACCTAGCATCGTCCACCACCACCGTTCACCACCGCCACCATCCATCACCACCACGGTCCACCACCACCCACCACCGTCCACCACCACTACCACCACCCACCACCACCACCACGGTCCACCACCACCACTACCCACCACCACCACCACCTACCACCGTCCACCCACCACCACTACCACCACCCACCACCGTCCACCACCACCATCCACCACCACCACCACCACGGTCCACCCACCACCACCACCGTCTACCACCAGACTGCTGTAAAAACTCAGTTTATTTAAATTTAAGTTTATTTCAGCAGCTTGCAGACGTCAACAAACAAACAGTCTTCTTCTTGCAGACTGCAGACCTTTGGTCCACCTCTTCTCATGCAGATGTATGCAGATGTGCTCCGCAGACTGCAGACCTTTTCCTGCAGAAAAAACAAATAGCACCTAAGTGTCTAAGTGAGTCTCACCGTGCATGTTCAACAAGTGTTCGGGCATATTCAATTAATCCACTCATGGCAGTACCAATGTGTTGATCAATCTTCACCAATTTTATCAACACTAATAGGACACTAAAGTTAGTAATATGTGAGCAATTGTGTAGGAAGAAACTTAGAAAAAATAGTGGTTGCCCTATAACTCAATCGAGGGTATTAAAGATGGTTGGGTGGTTAATAATTAAAAGAAAAGAACTTAAAAAAATGGGGTGCAATGAAGGATCAAAAGTTTTGGTTTGATTGTGTTTGCAATGATTTATAACCATTTTTTTTGTTATAATTTTCACAAATTTTATCAAAACTAATAGGACACTAGTTTTAGGCCAAAACTGGGACATGATCGAGGATAGGAGTTTGTGGAAGCGTAGGATTAAGGTTAAGGATTTCTAGGGGGGAGGTTACATAGCTTAGCTACGTAGGTCCTTCGACGTGGTGGTGGTGCATGCTTTCATTTGTCTGGTGTGTATATGATGTGTTTCTCTGTCCTTATACGTTTTCAGTAGTTTCATGTTTGATAGTTGACCTAAATATTTTTAACACAAATTTTTTTATGTTATGTTATGTTGTTGTTATTATTATTATTATTATTATTATTATTATTATTGTTGTTGTTGTTGTTGTTGTTTACTTTATTTATTAGTATTTGTGTAGGGGGTGCATGTGCATATGCTTGTTATTATGATATCTCTTTGGAACCGAGGGGGTGCTCATAAAAAGCAGTCTCTATATTCCTAAGGATAGACAACAGTTGTGCCTACATTCCACCTTCCCAGACTTTACCAATAGCTTTTGTGGCTATGGGTAGGATAAACTGGTTAAGATAGATTGACACATTAAGGCCATGTTTGGCTAAACTTTTCCAAAACTCCTTATGACTTCTCCATTCTCAAAAGCTTCTTTTTCCTCATAAGTCACAAATTGTGACTTATGACTTTTGCCCCATTTTCTCTTTTTCAAAGGTCAAAATCTTCCAAAAGTCCTTTTCCAAACAATTACCCAAACACTTTTCTCCTTTTCCCCATAAGTCATAAGTCAAAAGGAGCTGCACAAATAGAGAGCCAAACATCACCTAATACTTTATAATGCTTTTAAAAAATACGATTAATTTTCTTATGTAATCTATTCTTCACAAAAATGATCTATGCTCTATTTTACATGTTGACAATTAGGTCTAACAAATTAGCTACAACACTTTTTTTATACACATGTATTTTGACATCTCAGATAGCTGTTTTAATGTTTGAACAAATTCGCAGGAATTAATTTCCGTCAAGAGTTGTTTGAGTTTGTAGTGATAGATATTGGCTATAATAGGTATGTAGATGCGATTGTGGGTGATTTGGGCGTCTTGTCTAGATAGGTAATCACTTGCTAGTTGGGCAGTTTGTAATCTTTGGTTTTATTGGTGATAATAAAGCTCCGTTTGGTTATTAAAAAAAACTGTGTAATTTACATAGAATATGAAATGTTCTGTAATGTAAAATGACGAGTTGATGTCACCTCGCACATTACAACGGGATGTGAATTAGAAATTCTTTAGCAAATTATGTTTTTAAAAAATACTAAGATAAAATAGGTTTTAAAATTTTACATGTGGGCATGAAATACAAATTAAAAACTGATTATATGATACAACGACTGTAAGTGTAAACGAAACAAACATGTAAGTGAAAGCAATGTAAAATGGCCCAATGTATTCAAATTTTGCCTGCATGATTTTGGTTATTTCCTTTGTCGTTGATTCCGATTTTTAATGATTCCAAATTTGAAGACCAGCCACCGAATTCACATTTTTCTTGAACCTTCGATGATAGCAGTTTACAACATAAACACTCTTAAGAGCACCTATTGAAGTCTTCGATTGCGATTATGTATGGAGCACCAGTTCAAACTACATAGTTAATTACAGAAAGAAGAACACAATTGATTGCGATTTGCATATGGTAATGTTAGAGGCAAAATTGATGGTGATCCACAGAGATACGTTATTATGATTAACAACTATTTGAATAACAGTTTTATTGATTGGAGTGTGATTAATCTTGTTAACCCTAATTGTTATCCGAACTGTTACCCTAATAATTGCGATTCAAGAAAAAGGGAAAAAAACAGGGAAATGTATATATATGATTGAATCGATGTATATGGAGTTCATACGTGTTACCTGTGATGTAAAACGTGAATGATGCTTTGATTTCTATTTGCAAATGGATTTGAAGGGTTGAGAATGGGATATTGTATTATGTAATCAAAATTCTAGTTTGTGTGATAATCCATCTTCCTGTTCTATCGATTAGATCCCTAATTACCAACGGTGGTATCGTAGTGGTTTTGAAAAATTGGTTAAGGGAAACATTACGTAAGTGATGTGTTGAAAGTGGTCTATAAAACAAACTAAACTAAACACGTTAGTAATACTCTAGTCTCTCCTAAAACTAAATCACAAGAAAGGCAGGTGTACCTATCAAATGTAGTAAAGACTAAGTAGTATGGGTATGGTATCGTGTTGGGTCTGCTGACCTGGAGAAGAACAGATGATTGGAAAGCCAAAATATGCTATCTATTTGATCCTTAAATAAACAGTCGTTACATCTTGCTTCTCCCAAAA
Source organism: Ambrosia x helenae (assembly GCA_030844895.1). NCBI lineage: Eukaryota > Viridiplantae > Streptophyta > Magnoliopsida > Asterales > Asteraceae > Ambrosia > Ambrosia x helenae. The sequence continues at coordinate 10,733,026 of CM061233.1, forward strand.
GACTGCTGACCCTAACTACTGTTCTATCCAAACAACTGCTCAACAACTGCTGATATAAAGAACTGCTGAGGAAACAACTGATGAAGAACAACTGCTGACCAAAGGTCTGATGAAGAGCAACAGCTGATACAAGTACTGAAGACCAAAGCACTGCTGGAACCAACAGCACTTAGGCTCCAGCAGTGGATACAAGACCATCAGTGTTTATCTTTAACAGCTGTTTATTATCAGTGCTTTCAATGTAACAGTAGTTTGTATAGCAGATGTTTAAGTTTGTTATTCTGTTAGAGGTCACTGTCTTAGGTGACGTCAGCCTAGGTCATCAGTGGTTTGAGTCAGTCTATAAATAGAACAGTGCATGTACTGTTCTATGGCATCACACACAAAACATTCTCTCTGACAAACAACTGTGTGATCAGGCTGAGGGGGAGTAACTTGTACGATTGTAATCTTTGAATTAATGAAAGCATTCGATCTAAAAACATTTACTCTCTTGTTTTGATTTACAGTTTATTATTCCGCTGCACTTTCATTCTATCTTCATTTCATTATTATCATCATTTAGTTAAACAATCAAAACAAACAAACTCAGATCCTAACAATTGGTATCAGAGCTTGGTCAATTAAATTCGATCTAACAAATCAATTTAATAATCAGCTCACAATTATTGATATCGTTTGTCAGTTTGATTGAAAACAGAGTAATAGTTTAATTTCGTTTCAACCGTTGTTAAACAGACTTTGTTTTTTGAAAGATCAGAGAATGGCTTCTATCAATCACGATCCACATAACACTGGCACGAACAACAAGCCACCGATGCTTGTCAGATCTGAATACAATATCTGGCAACGTCGGATGAGCCATGTTCTAGCTCAACAAAACACTGGGTGTTGGAAGTCGGTTATCTTCGGACCACATGTTCCGACTGTGCCGAGTACTGAAGATCCCAAAGTGTTTGAGCCAAAGAAACTTGAAAACTACTCCGACCAGGATTTTCAGAAAATTGAGCTAGATGCTAAGGCCTTCAGTATTGTGGCCATGGCTCTACCCAATGATATATATGCTGGGTTGTTACACTGTAACAGTGCAAAGGAGTTGTGGGATGCACTGAAAGAGCAGTTTGGTGGGACTGAGGAGGTTATTGAAAACAACCGTGAAATACTTAACCAACAATATGAAACATTCAGTCATGTCAAAGGAGAGTCATTAACTCAACAGTTTGAGAGATTTAACTGCTTAATTAGTGAACTAAAATTGGTTGGTCTTACTTACCCTCATTCAACTTTGAACCATAGGTTTTTAAGATCATTACCAGACAAATGGGACACTATTGCTATTGTTATGAGAAACTCAATAGGATTTAAAGACCTATCACTGACCCAGCTTCATGGTAAGCTCTTGACCTATGAAAGAGAGCTTAACCAGAAAAAGAAGCTCCAGGACTCTGGAAAAGTGTCTGATGACTATGTGTTTGGGAATACAGCACTTTTGGGTCATGATGAGGTGCCTGGAAACACAAAGGATCAGAGTTATGATCATTTTATTGACATAACTTCAGGTTTTAACTCAGGTTTTAACTCTGATTCTTATTCACCAAACTATGCTTTCACAGCAAGTGGTGGTGATATACAGGCATCTGACAACATATCCTTTGAGTATGATGACCTGAAATACTTTGACCCTGATGATTTGGAAGAAATGGACATTATGCACCAATTGGCCCTTCTCAGTGTAAGAACTAATAATTTTTACAAGAAAACTGGGAGAAGGTTTCCAGGGTTGACTGGCAGATCTAAGGTTGGGTTGGATAAATCAAAGATCAAGTGTTATAAATGTCATAGGTTTGGTCATTTTGCTAGGGAATGTAGGGGTCAACATGGTACACCTATGATAACCTATCCAAATCAAAGACCACAGACCAACACTTATCAGAATTCCTATAATACCCCTGGACCAAATGTGCAAAACACTGCTCATTTTGCACAGTCCTCAAACACTGTTCCTGTCCAGTATGTCCAAACCACTGTTCCTCAGATTCATTATGTGCAAACACCTGTTGCTCAACCACCTGCACAAACGACTGCTGCTCCATCTTCTGCTTCTGCAGAGACTAGTCAACAGAGCTTCTTTACACAAGGCTTTGTTGATTGGAGCAGTCTACCTGATGAGCTAACAGATGAGAATTTTGTACTAGTTGCCAAAGCTGAAAATGAACCAGAAAATTTTTGTTTCATGGCTATGGTTGATGAGATTGAATCTGAAGAAGTGGTAACTGAATCTGATGTTGTGACTGATGATATTGTTAGTGAAGTTGTTGCAGGTGAAAAACCTGAAGAAGAGGTTGTGAATCTCTCAGATCCCTGGGGTGCATCTGATGAATGTGAGTGCAAGTGTGATTGTGCTTTGATGGCTGCTGCTAAGGTATCTCCTCAAATTCTTAAAGAATTGTGTTCTGACAAATGTGTAATAGCATTTGCTAACATCAAAGAGGTGAATGAAAACCTTAGAAAGAAAATTTTGGATGATGAAGTTAAATTTGAAAAACTCACAAAAGATTTGAAAACAAGTTTAACTGCAAAAGAATCTGAAATTAGCAGTCTAAAACATGAAGCTACTATAACCAAAGACCAGCTCCAAACTATGATAACAAAATATCAAAGTTGTAAAAGTGAGCTTGAGTCCACCCAAGTTGAATGTAAAAAATGGGTGGAATCATGTAGAGGTTTTGAGATGCTACTCAACAAACAAACCAAAAGTCATGTGAAGTTTGGCTTTGGTTTTGCAACCACTGCTCCAGCTTTTGAAAACACTGACACAAAGAGTCACAAGTCTGTTGAGATAGTACCAACAAACCTGCAGGGTCAAGAGATTAAAATCACTGAACCAAATGGTAAGAAAATTGTTCTTGAAAAACCAGAAGGTTCCTCATCTTTTGCTGAACTTGAAAAGTATGAATTTAAACCTACTTGGTCTGATGAGTGTGATACTCTTGAGAATTATAAACCTGTTGATTTTAAAACTCCTGAGGGAAAGACAGCTCCTCAGGCAAGGGTCATTCCCTTGGCAAAAGTCATTCCCCTGAAAGATTCTCCAGCAGATGCTCAAACATCTGCTGAAAAGAAGACTGAAAAGGGGAAGAAGAAAGAAAAGACTGTTAACTTGTTTTGTGATTTCTGTGAAAAGAAGAATCATGTCACCAAAAACTGTTTTCTTCTAAAAGCATATGACATCAACAAAGGAACAAGTGAATGTGATTCAAAAGCCACATGTTCAATATGTGGGAAAAAGAATCATAAGACTAAAGAGTGCTTGTATCTCAAAAATTTTGATGTAAAAATACAAGAATACAAAGCAAAAACTCTTGCAAACCCTGTGGTTAGTACTCCAAAAGGAAAGCCCAAACAGACCTTCACACCTGCCCAAACATCTGTTACAAAAAGGCTTGAAACATCTGCTTCTAGAGATGTCCAAGTAACAGATGCTCCACCCACAAGCAAATACCCAAGAGGTTATGGTCAACCTCCATGTCACAGTCTGCCACATGTTTATGAGGAGCCAAAAAGACCCTCTAAACCAAGAGTGAACAGAAATCCATATGGGTATTATCATCTGTCAGGAAGTGATCAAACAACTGCTGCCCCAAGTGTTGACATACAAGCACTGGCAAATGGTCAGCAGCAGTTGTTGACCTTAATTCAAAAATTGGTCCAAACCACTGATCACCTTCCAAAACTTGAGTCTGAAAGGTCTGAGGACCCATCCAAAGCCAATTTGGCTTTGGACACTCACCAAAACTAATCATTTACTGATGTGCAGGGAGCTTCTGCTTGTTTAGATAGTCTTTGGTATGTAGATAGTGGAGGTTCCAGGCACATGACAGGATGTAGAGCCCTACTTCTGGACTTCTTGGCTCATGGAGGGGGTGATATATCCTTTGGTAATGATTCTAAAGGTAAGGTGTTGGGTTCAGGGACTGTACAGGCAGGAAAACTCAAGTTTGAAAATGTCAATCTTATTGATAATCTCAAGTTTAATCTTCTGAGTGTTTCACAAATGAGTGACAAAGGTTATGGCTCATTTTTCACAAAGAAAACTTGTAAGATTATTGGGCCAGAAGTGGTGAAAAAGATTGATACCATTATTGCTGAGAGCAAAGCACAGCTTGTTGCTCATAGAAGTGGCAATGTGTATGTTGTTGATATGTTAAAGGACAATCCTATGGCAAATGTCTGTCTGTTTTCTGCTGCCTCCACTAAGGAGACAGAATTGTGGCATAGGAGACTGGGTCATACCAACCTTAATACTATCAACACACTCTCAAAACAAAGCCTTGTCAGAGGTTTACCATCAAAAGAATTTAAATGTGATGAGCATTGTGTTTCTTGCTTAAAAGGGAAACAACATAAAAGCTCTTACAAATCCATTGATGAGTCCAAAACTAGTCAGTGCTTACAACTGTTGCATATGGACTTGTTTGGCCCTGTTAAAATCATGAGTCTAAGAAGAAAAAGATTTTGTCTTGTCATAGTTGATGATTTTTCTAGGTTTACATGGACTTACTTTTTACACTCTAAAGATGAGACTGCAGGTATATTGAAGGACTTTGTCACCAAGGTTGAAAAGCAGTATGACTTGCCAGTAAAAGTCTTCAGGAGTGACAATGGAACAGAGTTTAAAAATAAGGAGTTAGATGACTTCTGTGTGTCAAAAGGGATTGTGAGGCAGTTCAGCATCCCAAGAACACCAGAACAAAATGGGGTAGTTGAGAGGAAAAATAGAACTCTTATAGAAGCTGCAAGAACCATGCTAGCAGATTCTGGTTTGCCACTGTCCTTTTGGGCAGAAGCTGTAAACACTGCTTGCTATGTTCAAAACAGAGTTTTGATCAACCCCAGACATCAAAAAACTGCTTATGAAATTTTGTTCAAAATCAAACCATTAATCTCATTCTTCAAAATCTTTGGCTGCCCATGTTTCATTTTAAAGATTTGCAGCCAAAGTAGACTGTGGTTATTTTCTGGGATATTCTTCTACTGCTAAGGCCTACAAAGTGTTTAACACAAGGACTAAGACAATAGAAGAAACCTTGAATGTTAAGTTCAATGAACTTTCATCTCTGAAAATCCCTGCAAACCCTGCTGAATTATTTGATTTAGATAAATTCAAATTTGAAGATATCACTGTTAAAACTAACAATGCAGGTATTCCACAGTCTACACAGCAAGATTACAGAACAGATGTTGTGATTCCCAGTCACTACAAAGTCTATTCTGCATCAGAGGAAGCAGCTGTTCAAAACAATTGTCAAAACTCTGCCACAGCTGTGTCAACCACTGTTGGCCAGTCCTATCCTCAAACCTCTGCTTCACCCCTCACAACCACTGACCTATCATCTATTGACAAAAGTCAATCATCTGTTGACAAAAGTCAGTCAAGTTTCACACCACTTGGACCCATTCCTCCATTACCATTTCAAACATCTGATGGCACTACAGAAGTACCAACAGATGTTACACCAACAGAGTCACCAAACCTCTGTCCATCACCTCAAAATGCCATTGTTCCATATCAAGGAGATCTTATTTACTTAAGAGCTCATCCACCAGACCAGATCATTGGCAACATCAGAGAGGGTGTGCTCACAAGAAGCCAATCCTCAAATATCTGTCTTTTTGCAGGTTTCTTATCCCTCACACAACCTGTCAAGTACCAAGAGGCACTGAAAGACAACAGTTGGGTAGAAGCCATGCAAGAAGAACTCCTTCAGTTCAAAAGACAACAAGTATGGGAGCTTGTACCACTTCCTAAGGATGTTTGTCCTATAGGAACAAAGTGGGTCTTCAAAAACAAGACTGATGAAAGGGGTATTGTTGTCAAGAATAAAGCCAGGCTTGTGGTTCAAGGCTTCAGACAAGAAGAAGGAATAGATTATGATGAGACCTTTGCTCCTGTAGCTAGACTAGAGGCCATCAGACTCTTTTTAGCCTTTGCTGTCAACCACAATATAAAGGTGTATCAGATGGACATCAAATGTGCTTTCCTTTATGGCAAAATTCAGGAGGAGGTCTATGTATGTCAGCCACCTGGTTTTGAAGACACATTCCATCCTGACTATGTCTACAAGCTCAACAAAGCTTTGTATGGACTCAAACAAGCACCAAGGGCCTGGTATGAAACTCTTTCCACATTTCTCTTATCCATTGGCTTCACAAGGGGTAAAATTGACAAAACCTTATTTCTTAAATGGAAAGGGAAACACTTAATGATTGTTCAAATATATGTGGATGACATCATTTTTGGATCCACATGTAACCAAATGTGTGAAGAGTTCAGAAAACTCATGACAGCAGAGTTTGAGATGAGTGCCATGGGTGAGCTTCAGTGTTTCCTTGGTCTTCAAGTGAAACAACTGCAAAATGGCACATTCATTCACCAAAACAAATATGTAAAGAACTTATTAACCAGATTTGAGATGAATGATTGTAAGCCATGTAGCACACCCATGAGTACAGTCAAGCTGCTCACTATTGATGACAAGGATGAACTGGTTGATCAAACACATTATAGATGTATGATTGGGTCTTTATTGTACCTAACTGCATCTAGGCCAGACATTATGTTTGCTACCTGTGTCTGTGCCAGATCCCAGGCTTCACCCAGAAAGTCAAACCTTATTGCTGTGAAAAGGATATTCAGATACCTCAAAGGTGCTCCCACACTTGGTATCTGGTATCCTGCTAATGGAAACATTGAGCTTTCAGGTTATTCAGATAGTGACTTTGCTGGCTGTCACACCACAAGAAAATCCACTTCAGGAGGGTGTCAATTTCTAGGGAATGCCTTAGTTTCATGGCAAAGCAAAAAGCAGGCAGCTGTTTCAACTTCAACAGCTGAAGCTGAATACATTGCTGCTGCAAGCTGTACAGCCCAACTCATGTGGCTTCAAAATCAACTACTGGATTTTGGGATAACTGCACTTAGGACTCCACTCATGTTGGACAGCCAAGCTGCTGAAAATATCATCAAGAATCCAGTCTCTCATTCCACTACCAAGCACATTGACATAAGACATCATTTTGTCAGAGACAGCTATGAAAAAGGTTTGATTTCTTTACACCATGTTCCAACAGAGGATCAGTTGGCAGATGTGTTAACAAAAGCTTTAGACACATCTACCTTTACAAATCTGATTTCCAGAATTGGCATGTTAAACATGGATTAAACAAATAAATTTTTTTTTTTCAAATAAAATTGTTCAGAAATTAAATATTTTCTTAAAATTGCTGTTTGGTTGAAAAATCTGTTTATAACATCTGATCAGATAAAACAACCACTGTTTCATTCATTTCCACTGTTGGTTGAAAAGTCTGTTTCCAAACATCTGATCAGATAAAACAACTGTTAGTTGAAAAATCTGTTTCAGAACATCTGTTCAGATAAAACAACTGTCCACCTATATATATATATATACTATATTAAAAAAAAAATAAAAAATCCAACGGTTGGATCCATCAGCTGTTTGTATCAGTTGTTTACCAAAACAGCTGTTCTCCACCAGATGTTACATCCATCAGATGATTGCCACGTCTGCTCATATAAGCAGATGTTTGGCCACATCAGCGGTTTCATTGAGCCTATAAAAACCCTGTTTTACCACAACAGATGTTACACTGTCTCATTGTATTCAAAATACTGTAAACCGCCTTCTTCACTCTCAAACCCTTCATCAATCTTCAATCATTTTCACCTTCGAAATCCATTACAATGGACCTTCAAGCCAAAGCTACACACAATTGTCTCCCCTATCTGATTAAAACAGATGACAACACTCCATTTCATTCCACCATCGACATTTTCCTTAATTTCAAATACTTACCCATCCTAACCGCCAACGCCCCCATTTATCTAGATACACTCCAAGAATTTTGGTTGAATGCTGAGTTTCTACTACAAGACAAAAAGCCTACATCCATTATTTCCAAAATTGGAGAAACCAGTATCGTCATTACCCCTGATATCATATCCACAACCTTCACACTGAATGACCTGGCAGGTAAGGATTCCTTCACTAAAACAGAGCTTCACACTGAGTTCCAAGAAAGAGGGTACGATGGTCAGATGACTGGATCAACTCTTTTCAAAAAGTTTTTCCCTCCAGTCATGAAATTTTTCTTCCATACTCTTCTTCTTTGTGTCTCTGCTAAGTCCACATCCTTTAATGAAATTCCATTGAGGATGCAATATCTGGGATATGCTATGTTGTCAAACTCTGACTTCAATCTATCCCAGGGATTGTTCATGGACTTGGTATCAAGTGTGAAAGCAGTCAAGTCTGGGTCAAACAATGCTTTTCTTATTTACCCACGAATTCTTAGTGTAATTTTACAAAAATTATTACCTGAAAAAGTTTTCAAAAAGGGTGCTGCTATGCAAATGAAAAGCTTAACTGATGAAACTTTCACAAGAATGCTGGGTGGAAGCACCCAAGAAAAAGTGTCTAAAGTGTCAAAAGTTTCTAAAACACAAACAAAGAGGACAAAGGCAACAACTGTTGTCAAAACCTCTGTTGTTGAGCCCACTGCTCCTGGTGATCATGGCACTACATCCAGTGCTGTGAAACCCACACCAGCCACTTCCAAAAAGAAACATCCATCCACAAAAACCACCACTCAACCACAAATGAGGCTTCTGGATGTTGAGGTACCAGAAGAAACCTCTGTTGCACAACAAAAGCAACCTGAAACCACTGTTGTTACTTCCTCACAACAGTTGGACATACCTCCACCTGACCAAACTCCTCATGAATCCTCTCAAAAGGATCATGTTGTAAGCCAAGGGGACACACATCATGATGCATATGAGTCACTTGACCATATGTTCACAAGCCCCTCTCCCAGGGCTAATTCTCTTCTTACTCCACCACTCTCACCATCACATGTCCCACAAACAATGCAACCTCTGTTTGAAGCAATTGAAAAATCTCAGGAAGATCCCAGTTCCTCTCTTCCACCTGTCACTGAGAGTCTACTCCAACAAGTGACTGGCCCTGAGAATATTCAATCTGCTATCCCACAAACAGAAGAGGAGGTTACACCACCTAGGTTCAATGAAACTCTAGGTGAGTTTTCAAGTGGAGCAGCCACTACTGATGTAGAGACCACTGTCTCACATCAGGACAGTGATTTCATAGCTAAGACTCCCTTGAAGGCAACAACTGTTGAAGCCACTATAGTGTCTCCAAACACAGTTGGAAGTCCCCAGTACCAAGACAAAGGGGCATCTGATTCTCCTATTAGGCCTGAATCAGGTAAAACTACCACTGGTAGGGACTCAGATGATCCTATTCATTTAGGAGATGAGTCAAAATACCAAGAATTGACGGCCAGAGTTTCTGTTATTGAAACCTCTGTTGCTGACATCAAATCTGATGTCAAGCTTCTCCTGAGCTCAATTGCAGATCTCTCCAAGAGTCAACCATCCACTGCTGATATAGCCAATGAGTTATGGAAATCAGTTTCCCCCATCATCATAGCTCACAGAAAATTGGCTGATCAGACACATGAAACCTACATGGCTGAGATCAGGAATATGGTAGATGCAAGGTACAAAGATACCCATGCTGACATCAAAGCCATCAAGGACCACCTGCTGAAGACTACTGGCTCTGCCCCTACCACCATCCTCAGGGATGAAACTGATGATGTTTTCACAGCTGATGATGCCAAAAAGGGGGAGAGTGGCAGAGATAGGCTACCAAAATTAGATCCTTTTGGTTGTCCTCCTTCTCAAAAAGGTCAAGCCAAGTCTGCCAAGAAACTAGAGTCTACCAAATCAGCTCCACAACAACAACAACAAGCAACACCAACAGCACCACCACCACAAACCACTGAAAAGAATAAGGCAGTAGATGACTCTGCAAACATAGAAGCTGAAAAGGCTGCTCAGGCCAAACAACAGAGGGCTGACACCTTGGAAGTAAAAGCAGAGTCATTAATTGAACTCAAGAAGAAACAACAAAGGGAAACTGAAGATGTGGGATCCTCTAAAAGGATGAAAAGACCTGCCAAGCATGTTAGAAAACCACCATCTAAGTTGAAAACCTCTGTTGATAAAACCACTGCTACTGAAACCACTGCCACCCAAAACACTGAAACCACTGCTACCCAAACCACTGAAACCACTATACCCAAACCAACACACACTCCTGAACAAACAACCACCAAACCTACATCACCAGCCAAAACCCCAACATCTGCTGGTTCTTCTAAAAGGCCAACAGATGTTAATCCAACCACTGCTACCAAATCACCTTCACCAAAAATCATGTACACAAGGAAGAGAAAATCAACCTTTGTTGTGCATGATGAAAACATACACACATCACCAACCACAATTTCAACTGCCCAATCCACTCCTCTCATCACAGCCATTCCACTCACATCATTCTCACCACATACATCCAAATTCAAATCCCACAGACCACCACCAACCATTACACCATTGGTTGTTCAGTATCCCCTTGAACTTGATCTACTCAAGGGGGAATTACAATCCTTCTACAATACTGAACAGCCATCTGAAAGATCCTTCCCATCTCTCCCAAACTTCCCTGTTCCCCTCAACATTGATACCTATCTAAAATACAAGGGTGAACAGGTGGATGCCATCATCAGGGAGAAATGCAAAGGGAAGGATGACAGGACTGCTCAGGGCATCCATTCAGCAGAGCTTAGCAAACTCAGAAGGATTGAAGACTTTGCTAAGACCCTGAGCAATTCCATGTCCACCATGCCTCTCAGTGTAGATTTGGAGAAGGAGGTAAGGGAATCCCTTCTTGAACAGATAATGGCAACCAAGCCTTACAAAGCAAACAAAAAGCAGTTCAATGGCTGGACTACTCATGCTTTGAGGGAAGAACTGATCAGAATTGAAGAAATGGCCAAAGATCCCAAAGCTAAAGTCTCCACTCCCAATTTTGGCAAAGGCAGAGACCCAGTCAGAGCCTTGAAGTTCAAAAGAATGAGGCAGGAGATTGTAGCTGCCAATTATGGGGAGATGAGGTCTGTTTCCAGATGGTCAGAGCTAAGATTGGTTGAAACCTATAAAAGTCTGGAAGAGAATAGAAAGAAGGATCCCAGCCTTCCAAGAAAACCAATCTACAATGATGAGCCAATGATGAAGAGACTCCAACAGACTTTTAATCTAGACAGCTTACTTGAAACCTCTGATCTCACAGCTGCTGCAAGTAGACAATTCAAAAAGCAGAAGGAGATGTCAGAGGAAGATCAAAGAAAGTTTGCTGACACATTTATCAAGGAAGGGCTCTTCAATCAAATCCATTATTTCTCTGATCCTACAACAGAGAAACTCAGAGAACTCATTGGAAGACCACCTTCACCCAACTCATCAAGAATAAAGGTTCATCTCAGCAAATCCACTGACTCAAAAATTCTAAAGTGGAAGGTCAACAAAGACAACCACGAATTGACATTGCTCAGGTCAGATGGAAAGGTTCAGAAGATCAGTATGGATGATGCTTACAGCCTTTGTGCAGAAGATCACCAAGCACTGCTAAATCTGGATCTGGAAAGAGATGAAGAAGACCTATTTGCTTTGAACTTTGAACTACAATTCAAAGGTCAAATCAGAGAAAGTCTGATGAGAAATAAAGATCAATGAATAAAGCTGAGTTTTGGCATCATCTGTTCTAGGGGGAGATTGTTGGGTCTGCTGACCTGGAGAAGAACAGATGATTGGAAAGCCAAAATATGCTATCTATTTGATCCTTAAATAAACAGTCGTTACATCTTGCTTCTCCCAAAAGACTGCTGACCCTAACTACTGTTCTATCCAAACAACTGCTCAACAACTGCTGATATAAAGAACTGCTGAGGAAACAACTGATGAAGAACAACTGCTGACCAAAGGTCTGATGAAGAGCAACAGCTGATACAAGTACTGAAGACCAAAGCACTGCTGGAACCAACAGCACTTAGGCTCCAGCAGTGGATACAAGACCATCAGTGTTTATCTTTAACAGCTGTTTATTATCAGTGCTTTCAATGTAACAGTAGTTTGTATAGCAGATGTTTAAGTTTGTTATTCTGTTAGAGGTCACTGTCTTAGGTGACGTCAGCCTAGGTCATCAGTGGTTTGAGTCAGTCTATAAATAGAACAGTGCATGTACTGTTCTATGGCATCACACACAAAACATTCTCTCTGACAAACAACTGTGTGATCAGGCTGAGGGGGAGTAACTTGTACGATTGTAATCTTTGAATTAATGAAAGCATTCGATCTAAAAACATTTACTCTCTTGTTTTGATTTACAGTTTATTATTCCGCTGCACTTTCATTCTATCTTCATTTCATTATTATCATCATTTAGTTAAACAATCAAAACAAACAAACTCAGATCCTAACATATCGAACCCACAAGACACTATCGACAACTAAACTAGACTCAACTAAGGACTTAAATAGATTGTTTTAAAATGCATTTTTTTTGTGATTAATTAACTAAAAAAAATAAATTAAAGAAACTCAAACTAGCAGAAAGAAAATGAACACTTGGGTAAATCAGAGGTGAGAAAACAACTACCATGATAAGAATTATACTGGTAAACTCACAACTTTCGGATTTAGATCATTGAATGGCTACCGGATTCTAAAGATACGAGTCAGAAAACCTAGGGTGTGCTAGATCTCCTCCTAGTCTCACTAACACCTCTCAAAGAATCCTAAGAAAAATGTAAACTCCCCGGTATTTAGTTCGGATCACCTCCCGGTCTCACTAACACCTCTCAATTTTTATTTTTTTGTGATCTCAGACTTTTGTACATGATCTCGCACAATTAAGTTGACAACTGACTAATTCAAGCTTCGAGTTTGATACGAGGTTTGTTCTTGAATCTCAATTTCACTTTATGGAATCTCACTTTAAGTACTTTTTTAGCACGAAAGTTCCCAGTACTTCTTCCATACTTCCCGGTCTCACTTTAACTTGGCACCTTAGTCCAAAATGTGTGTTACATCCAACTAATCACAAACACACACACACACACACACACATATATATATATATATATATATATATATATATATATACTAGTAGGATTGCCCGCGCGTTGCTGCGGGTATTTTTGTTTTGTGTCATCTAGGGGTGTGCATTGGTCGGTTTGGTTTGGTTCGGTTTTTACAAAAAAATCCTAACCATATCCATAACCAAACTTCGGTTATGGTTACTTGGTTATGAATTCGGTTATAGTTATTTCGGTTATTAACCAACAAAATAATCTAAAACTAACTTTAGGGTAAAGTATAAAATTAAAAGTCAATGGGTCTAAAAAAACCGAAACCTACAATGTTGGATTTAGTTTGTGCTATTTTGTACAAGGCAAAGACTACACTTTCTAGTTATAATTCCAATGTGTGATCCATTTTAATAAGATATTAACAAAAAACATACTTAGCCTTTGATTATAATTTTAATTCGTCACAAAAAAAGAGCATTTCATCAAGATCATTTTGTTAATAACATACTTTTATTATAGTAAAAACCTCTACATAGTTAATGTAAAACATAAATCTATCACATAAAGTTAACATTACAAATTCGGTTCGGTTATATCGGTTAACCAAAGCTTCATAACCATAACCATAAGCGATCGGCCGGTTAAAGAAATTTAATAACGATAACCATTGGTTATGTTGGTTATCGGTTAAAATCGGTTCGATTTTTCGGTTATGGTTATATTATCGGTTATGGCGGGTACTTTGCTCACCCCTAGTGCCATCCATATTATTTGAAGCTAAAGATCTTGAAAAAACCTTTCCAAACATAAAATTGCTTCAAACCGAAGTATCTTGACTCGGTGATCTGACACTGCCGTTATTCAAAACCATAGTTATCGGCTAAACTTTTTCGTTAGAACGAACCGTAAAGCATCTATTATCTATAGGTGTTTTCTTAAAGAAAGAAACCAAATTTGTGTTTCTTGAAAAAAAAAAGATAAAAATAATATGTGTGTTGTATATTAAGGGGATGGGTAAGAAGAACTTCGCTAAACTATGATGTTCAAATGTCCGTGTAATAAGACATTTAGTTTATCATAAACAACATTTAATTAGAAAAATAAAATAAATCAATACATGTAACACATTAGATATGTATAAAATATAAAATTAATAGACATTCAACATGACAAACTCTACAATAATTATTGTGATTATGTAGTTAACATGTCATTATCTAGATAATATAGTGCAATAAACTAGTTGAATTTATGGACTATGGAGAGTTACCTTTAAAGAGTAACTAATGCAAACAATAGCAAATCAAATAATCTCCCTGAAGTTTGATCTTGTAGTTTTAGGTCTCAACCATGGATTTGAGGCCTGCGATTTCTAGGATTGACAATCAAAATCATAAAATGTTTGTGGAATTTCAAATCCGATAGTATGATGTTTGAGTTGGTGGATTAAAGGTGAATATTATGATTGAAATGAACTTGAAAACTTTGAAAAAAATATAGAAATCTTTATGAGAAAAGTTACCAGACTACCAGTATCCATGTAGCTCAGGTGAGAATTAATAATCGTGTTCCAAAACCGAATAGTCGAATACATCGATCTACAGTACCATCACCAGAAGCCAAAAGTCAATGAAGATGTGGACACCAAGCAACTACTTTCACAACACTTGTATTCTCACAGTAGTTCAAAACATATTGAGTCAAATGTTGGTTCCAAACAAAAAACTACATAAACACAAAGAAATATTAGAAAAATAAGTGAAGTTAGTTACTAACAAAAAAGAGATCAATATGATAAGTATATTATTTACTTACATTGTTATCAGTTCCACCAAATGTCATGAATATCATAAGACCATTTGAGTCCACAGACCTACAATTCACAAGTCAAAATAAGAAATAAACCACATATAGTGTAAAAAATTGATTTATACAAACTATAAAGACATGAGTAGAATTGAGTTTAAGAAAAGGTTACCTCTGATTTATAACCACTATGTTTACTAACAAAATCTTCTTGTGCGCGAGGATCTTGTTCTAATCGGCTCTTTAGTCACCATTAACAATGAAATTACATATGAAAGGAATTTAGATGTGTATGAAGATAAAACTCTCCATACTATTAATGGAAGTTTCTTCATGGAATGAAATAGAATTTGTTATGAATGATTAATATAAATAAAACACAATCAATGAATATTTGATTAGGAGAGCTCTTCATATGGCCTAAGAGGGAAGGTGAAGGGACTTAGGGGTACTATAGGAATGATATTTTAGCTTTTAACTAAAAACAAAAGATAAAATTACTCTACTAACCCTCTAAGTGTCTTAATTGTCCCCAATATCCCTATAATACCCTTATGAAATAAGCTTTATTCTCTTATACTTGTTGCTTTAAAAATTGTACCCATGTCAAAATTCCAATATGGTACATCACTCCTCCTTTATAATGTATTATAGATTATAGATTATAAATATATATATATATTATCCGATTTAGCATTTTGTACTCACATATCCAGCTTAACATCCTCATATAGTCATATACATTACCTCAAGCATTTGCACTTTTTAGTGGCTCATCAATCATGTGGCCACTCTTTACATACATCAACTTGCCTAAAGTCGGTAAGCTACATTACTTTCAATTTCTTCGTCAGTCTAAATGATCGACCCTTTTACTTGAACCTAGTTTTTTTTCCTGACAACTTGACCTTCAATGGTTAATTGGGTGTCCTCATCTTTGCACCACTAAAGTAAAAGTACTTGGTCACAGACCAATTTATTCATAAAGTTTTTGCCTTAAAGCGGCTTGTCAATACCATGCCTCCTATTCAAGTCATGTTTACATTCTCCCGCCACCAACACAATATTATCTACAAAAAGCATGCACCAAGGGATGGCCTCATGATCAGATTCAACAACTCTTCTATGAATGATGCAAAAAATAGAGGTGGGAAGGTTTACCCACTTTGTGGGGTTCCTGCCCTGGGAGGTCACATGTTCGAATCCCACTCAGAGTAGGGTTATTCTGAAATGAGGGGTTGGACCTTAGGGGGGCCCGGGGACTGGACCTGAAGGGTACGGGGCTTTGTTATGGGTGTGTACCGTTGACTGTTCAAAAAAAAAAAAAAAAAAAAAAAAAAAAAAAAAGAATGATGCAAAAAAAAACAAGATATTAATCCTAGATCCTTGGTGAATAACCACCAACACATTACTGTAAGCATTTTCAAGATATATGAACACCATATTCAAATCTCGATTTCTCTTCCTGTACTTTTTCATCAATATCCTTATAATGTATATTGCACATTTGCTTCCATGGTAGATCGCACTGCCATAAGTTTAAATTGGTATACTATAACCTTAATTTCCCATCTAATTCATGCCTCCATAACCATTTCCCACAATTCATAGTAAGTATGACTAATTAGGAGCTTAATCACCATTCCTCTCTCCAACGTCTCTTTAACGGTTACATACCACACCACAATATTTAACCATACTACAACACCACAACAAAAACCATTCAACCATACCACAAAACCACAACACCACACCACAATATTTAAAAAAAAAATGCTTCCCCCACATCGTCATCATCCGTTGCCAATCATTATTACAAAGAGTTTCTAAGTGATGAGGGTGAGTCGACAGACGAAGAGTTGGAGCAAGATGCGGTTACGAGTGTGTTTATGCTCGCAGCGAGATATATGGAACAAGCTAGTGCTCCTACACGTCCAAAAGTGTCTAGACAATTTTACGAACGAGATTGTGAATTAGCAAATGATCGTTTGATAAAGGATTACTTTGATAAAAACCCGACTTACCCCAGCCCAAAGGTTTTTAAGTGTCCTTTCCAGATGAGTAAACGTTTATTTCTACGTATTAGCGGAGACTTGGAAAACGCGTTTCCTTACTTTAAGCAAAAAACGGATGCGAGGGGATCATGGGATTTACCGCTATTCAAAAGTGTACTTCAGCACTGCGTGTACTTGCCTACGGTAACACGACCGATCTAAACGACAAGTATTTAAAAATGGCCGAGAAAACATCACGCGATGCGTTGGAGTATTTTTGTCAAGGTACATCACATTTTTTAATGTAAATTCATTGTGAGAATTATATTTAATTTAATAATATATATAAAAAATGAGAAGGGTGAGAAGGATACAAAAAACACAATAGATTATGAAATATGACACAATGAGTCAAAAAATATAACACAGTGCCAAAAATATAACACAATGCTAAAGAAAAAATGACACAATAATGAAAATAAGAAAAAGACGCAATAATATAACGCATATTCTAAAAACTACAAGCTAAAACCCCAAAAAACAATGATCTAAAAACTAACGTCGTAAGATTCGATAAGACGCTTCCAATGCCGGTTTAATGAGTTCAATCGGAGTCCGTTTGATACCCTTCCTACGACTTCCTATTTTTCTTTCACTGTGTATTTGATCATAACCCTTCCTAGGATCGTGAGAGAACCACATTGAGTTGTGAGAACTAGAGAACTCTTGTGGACCATTGATTTGGATGATCCTATGGTTGAGATTTAATCTTGATATTTTTTTTGTCTTTACATGCTAATTAAATAATTATTAGTATATTTTAATACAAAAAGTACATTAAGGGGCATTTTAGCAAAAGCACCATGAAAGAGAAAATAATTATTATAATACTATTTTAATTTTTATTTAATTATTTAAAAAAATCATTTTTTAAAATAAATCTGATGAGATGATCTATCCTGATTTACATTGGTGTGATTATTTACACCAGTGTAAATCTGCCATACACAAAAATATGTTGTAAAAAACCAAACACAACTCATATAATGCGGATGATTTACACCAGCGTAAAATTGTGTCATACACAACTTATACAAAAAATACACTAGTTTAAAAAACCAAAACTAGAAAATACTACAATACATTAATATTTACAAAAAAAAATGATAATACATTAATATTTACACTGGTGTAACTGATGCTTACACCAGTGTTTTCTTACAAAATGATACTACAGGTGGTGTAAAAATAACCACCAAACATCTATACATTCATATTTACACTAGTGTAAACTGATATTTACACCAGTGTTTTCTTACATCATACTACACCATCATCGTCGTCTTCACAGCATCATCCCCTTAAACGAAAAACATCATCATCTTCGTACCGAGCTATCAAAAAACCATCCACAACAACAAAACAACTAAAAATTAGAAATCAGACAAATTATTAACACTTGTACAATATGTTCAAATTTTATCAAAATTTAAACTCTAGTAATTCCATATGTGTTTACATCACCTACCCATTCCCAAAAAAATAATAATAATGAAATAATAATAGCAAAATAATAATAATAATAATAATAATAATAATAATAATAATAACAAAATAACAGAAAAAAAATAATAACACCTGTGTAATAATAATAATAATAATAGAAAATAAAAATAATAATAATAACAAAATAACAGAAAATAATAATAATAATAATAACAAAAATACTAATAATAATAATAATAATAACAAACAATAATAATAATAATAATAATAATAATAATAACAAATACCTGTCAATCGAACCACCACCTTCGTCGGACCACCGTCGAGCACCACCTCCCCACCGTCAAACCCTCTAACCCTCACCACCGTCAAACCCATCGCCGTCACCATCACCGTCGTAGATCTGTTCAGATCCACCGTCCCCCTACCCCCTCCGTCCGTCCCCTGCCACCTTCACCATCAGTGTCGTCGTCGTTCACCACCACCTTCAAAATAACAAACCCCACCACAGCCCCCACCTACCACCACGATCCTAACCCCCCACCGGTCACCACCATGTCGAGCCAACTGCAAAACCCACCATTAAAAAACCTCTTCAAAAACCCTCTGCAACCCATGATCTAGATCCACAAAAACCTTCTTTTAGAGAGAGAGGGAGAGAGAGAGAGACAGAGAGAAGAAAGAGAGAGCAGAGAGAGAGAGTGATTTTAGAGAGAGAGAGAGCAGAGAAAGAGAGTGAGAGATTTAAAAAAAAATCTATAAACCTTTATATAAAGGTGGTTAGGTGTGGGTGGGGTGGGGTGGGGTAGGGGAGGTGCTAAATTACTATGATACCCTCCTATTATTATAATGCTAATATGTGTATGTGTGGTCTAGATGAGTTCTCTAGTTCTCACAACTCAGTAGAGTTCTCATATGATCCGGATCCTATATATATATATATATATGTTATTTAGGAATAATACATTTGTACAACGTCCGTTATCTTAGAAGGCCCACTTGGTACGATCTACAAAAAATTTACGAGGTGCATACGAATGAACATGGTTTACCAAGAATGCTTGGTAGCTTAGATTGTCGTCATTGGAGGTGGTATAATTGCCCAACCGCTTGGCGAGGTCAACACACACTTGGTGACCAAAAAGGACCATCGATTATTCTTCAAGCGGTGGCTTCAGTCGACCTTTGGGTTTGGTCGGCCTATTTTGGTGTTTCGGGTTCATGTAATGACTTAAACGTTTTTTAGCAGTCGCCTATAATGGAGGATTTCATTTCCGGCAGAGTAGCAAATGCGTCGTTTTATGCTAACGAAAACTACTATCCACACGGATACTATTGGGCTGACGGAATGTATCCGAGGTATTCTATTATCGTTAAGACGTTCATGTATAATCATGCATAATATGATATTAGAAGACGAAGGTAAAGCGATATATCAAAATTATGTACCGGAAGCCGTTCAGGATTTATCACAAGCGACAATGCCTGAACGAATACTCAACGCACATGAAGTTCATGACCATCAAATACATGACGCGTTAACGGCGGATTTGCTCCAACATGCTTGGTCGGTTCGGTGTATTCCAAACGAAGGCGAAAGCGAAGACAGAGACGGAGACGAAGATGACGAAAGCAAAGATGAAAATTAATATTATTTGTGTTTTTTTAAACATTATTTGTGTGGTTTTAATATTATTTGTAATTTTTTTAATATTATTTGTGTTTTTTTATCTTTACTTGATTAATTTAGAAATAAATAAATAAAATAATAATTAGGTAATCATTAGATGAGACCTTAAATTTAAAGCGCCCCCCACTACATCTCATTTCCATTTAAGGCCCCATGCTTACTGGTCAGCCACATGTCCCAATCAATAGATGAGGCCTTAAATTTAAGTAGGGGGTAAACGAGTTGAGCCGAGCCAGAGCTTGACTGGGCTCGAGCTCGACTCGTCATGCTTTTATGAAGCTCGAGCTCAAGTTTGGCTCGAAAGTTAAACCCAAAAGCTTGAGCTCGACTCAAAATAATTTTAGAAGAATTTTAAAGAAGCTAAAAGCTCAGCTTAAGCTCGCTTCGATAGCTTAAATGAGCCAAAGGTCGGCTAGAGCTCAGTTCACAAATGTTAAAAAGTAGGTATACTATAAATAAAATAACAATAATATAAAATTATGCGTTCATGAACACCTACCGAACGAGATTTTCTGTTCGTGTTCGTTTGTTAAGAAAATACTCATGTTCGTGTTCGTTTGTGTTTGTTTGTTAATTTTGTTCATGAACGCACACGAACACAAATAGACATTAATGAACACAAACAAGTGTTCATGAACAGAAATGAACACAAAGAAGTGTTCATGAACGAAAACAAACACAAACGGACATATATTAACTTTTGAATAATATCGAATTCACATAGATTAAGACATTAGTTAGATCCACCCAAAATATAACCTAATTGTCTAAACGTACTTAGTACTGGAGAAGGGCGTTGGAGGTGGATGGCAGAGGGCGTTGGAGGTGGAGGTGGAGGGTATAAACGCTGGAACATGGAAACATATAATGAGCTTGTATACAAAAAGTAAGTTTATTGATCTCCTATAGTCATATATTTACCTCATATTTATCAGTTGTTTGGTAAAATACATATAAATAAAAGAATATAAAAAAAATTAAAAACATTAATAAACTATCGAACACAAACGAACATAAACGAACACGTTACCGAACGTTCACGAACATAAACGAACGAACGCGACCTCTGTTCATGTTCGTTCGTTTAACTAAACGAACGGAAATTTTTTGTTCGTGTTCGTTCATTTATTATTAAACGAACACGAACAAACTTTCCGCCGAATGGTTCATGAACTATTCGCTGAAAGTTCAGTTCATTTGCAGCCCTATGTACTAGCCTTCTGACATATTTGTTAAGACTTAGAAACCCAACACACACACACACAAACACCCCCCCCCCCCAAAAAAAAAAAAAAAACCCCTTCTTCACCTCAAAAAGATGTTAGGGCTAGCCGCTTTAGCTTTCTAAGAAGTTTATTACAATGGGAGCATGGTGTGGTTGTGTGAAAATGAGTTGTGGAGCTTTTTCACGCCAGCCTTGGAACAACACCACCATTCATTGGGCAAATTAATTCAAAATGTCTTGAACGTTTGACAATGTTTGGTAAAAGAGTAAATTTATTATTAAATTCAATTTATTACCAAATTAAATTCAATTTTACCTATATAAAGCCACTTTACCCTAGTGTTTTCAATACCACACTCAAAACCCTTGCATATACTGTCCAAATTACCCCACTGTTTTCAAAGATGACACGTTGGTCTGAAGAAGAAGAGATTGTCCTTTGCATGGTGTGGGTGGAAGTAAACAACAATCCTCCACATCGAGGGTCGATTTGTCCCCACGTCCTACAAGAGTTCAAAGTGTTGGTCGGTGGTTCAAACCGAACCACTGACTCACTAAACCGAAAGTGGACCGACCTCAAAAACAAATGTCGACGTTACAAGACGGTCCACCAAACATTATTGCTACAAGTCTTCTAAATACCCCTGAATACGAGGCGGTTGAACTTACCAAAATCGAGTACGAGTTTGGTGGCCATGGTGAGTTTCCTCACGTATCAACGTGACAAATGATCCGGGGGAACTTAGATTAGGTTTTATAGTTTAGGTTTTTTTTTATAATTTTAATATTTAGATTAGGTTTTTTAATATTAACGTTTTTAACGTTAATGTAATGTTTATTTTTATTTTTAATATTATGTGTTATTTAGTAATTTAAATAATAATAATAGTAATAATAATAATAATAATAATAAAAAATCCACGGTGACGTGGAGGCTTAGGCTTCCCACCGACAGTCCACGCCATCACCACCCCGTGCAAATAACCCTTTGGAGGGTTAGGTGACGTGGATCCACATGTCACTCTATGCCCCTCATATGGGCATGACCACACTGTGTAGTCTAATGTACATTTTTTAATTAATTAATAATAATAATAATAAAATGTAGGGTAGGAATCCTCAGAGAACCATAGAGTAATTGAGAACTGAGAGAACTATTATGGACTACATATTTCTGTAAGGCAAAAAAAGTTTTTTTTTCTTTTTGTTAAATCGCAGCTTTTCTTGTAAGAATATATTTTTTTTCATTTATACATATGTATACATTGTCAAACATATATGTAGACTGAATTGCAAGTTTTGTCCTTTATGTTTATACCCTTTTTCAACGGATGTCCTTTAACTTTAAAGTTGATTGGTTTTGTCCTTTAGCTTTTAAAATGTTGCACGTTATGTCCTTTAGTGCTAACTCAGTTACTTTTCGTCGTTAAATTAGGTCACGTGGATGGCACTCGAGGGTAAAACAGTAAAATCATCACCCTCTTTCATTTCCCCCCAATTATAACACCATCTGAACCCTAATTTCCTAATTACTATCTGAAGATCGAAGCTAGGGTTCCAAATCCTCAAAATCGAAATGGTTTATTGTCGATGTGGAAAGGAAGCAGTCATCCTCACATCATGGACCGATAAAAACCCTGGTCGTCGATTCTATGCTTGTAATCAGGTTAGTTAATCTGAACTTTATTTATGAAGTACCTTGATTTTTAAATTTAACGGGTGGATTCGTTGTTGTTAGGGACGAAAATGTGGATTCATTAGTTGGGTTGAGAAAAATAGATGTCGAACTTGCACAGAAACTATTCCTGGTTTGATTAGGGCTAAGAACCAAATGGAATCAACGAATCAGGAGCTTGAAGTGTCAAACAAGGTTCTTGAGCAAAAATTGACAGAAAGTGAAGCTAAAAGGAAGATTATGAAGAAGGTGTTGGCTATCAGTTGGATCTGTTTTGTGTTTTATATGATCTTCAGTTAGTTTAATGGTCTAACGTAATGTATTAAGGTTGTTAGTGTGTAATGTATCTGGTTTGGATAATGTAATTGTGGTTTTGATGTATAAAAAGTGCAAAAAATGCACAGTTTGTTGGAAGAGGTTGTGTATTATGTATTTGACCCATTTGAATTTGTTGTTTTGTTAACATAAAGGGACCATGAGACTGCAAATACAAACCATTACAACTGACCAAATACATGTATATTTGACCCATTAAAACTGATTGCATATTGACCCATTTAAGAACTAACACAATCTGACCATGAGACTGCAAATACAAACCTGTAACCATGAGACTGCAAATACAAACCTGCAAACTTGACCCATTAAGAACTAACACAATTTGACCCATTTACAAACAATCAGAAACCTGCAAACTTGACCCATAACTCAGACCATTATAAACTGACATCTGACCCATTAACAAACAAATGCAAATAACACAAACATATGACCAAAATACCAAAGTACCATAATTTACCCAATCATAAGGTTTGTTACATAGAACATGCATCCAAAATACAAACCATTTTGTTCAAAACATACATAATAACCATAGTTTAAAACCAAAATACCAAAGTGTTTGTTACATAGAACATGCATCAACACAACCAACTAAACTTTTGCAGCCTTCTTCCCTTTCTTATCTTTAACCTGAGCCTTCTCCTTGCATGTCCTAGAATTGTGTCCCTTGTCCCCACAATTGCCACAGGTCATGTGAGTGTTCTTCCTTGACAACTTTCCAGTCAACTTCATGTCATCCAATTCAACATCTGACCTCTTTCTTGGCTTATTTGGTCTTCCAACTTGGACATGATGTTTTAGAGGTATAATAAGTGTTTGAGCTGGATTCTTGGGCCACGTATCCCTTCCATTGATAGGATTGATCTTGAATGAGTACACTAACTTCCACCTATCTATTGTGTATATTGGATCAACCCAGCTTTCCAAAGCTCCTACCCTTCCCCCATTAGCAGCCTCCACCCAAATTGAAGCCATAGCATGTCTGCATGGCATACCTGATAACAATAATATGCAATTTATTATACTAACAGACAATGCATACACAGTCAAACAAAACAAATTAACTTCAATGACATACCAGTTATCTCTCATCCTCTGCAACTACATGTCCTCTTAGCCAAATTGACAACCCTTGCATGATTTGGTTTACCACTAACCTCATATTGATCTCCCCCATTCCATTGAACATGATAGTGTGTATCATCCTTCTTGATTTCTTCAAACTGTTCAGTGGCCATGGTGTCAACAATCCATCACATCTTTCAATCACACCCAGCACAGTCACAATCCTCCTCATTAAGTATTCTCTTATGTATTCAAGGGAAGATATAATGGGCTTGTCTCTAGCTTCAATTATCTTCCCATTATACACTTCACACATGTTGTTCAGCAACATGTCACTTACTGCCCTTCCTGTAATATCACACATTAAGTGGTAATTAGTAGATATCAGACATTATAAGCTAACAAATTAAGTAGAATGACATACCAGAGAAGTGTGACCTGGACCAATGTAAAGGTGGAATATTTGATAACCACAAATGGGCCTGCTTATTGAATGCTTTCAAGTTATTCATTGCAGTGCTAAACTCAGGAACTGTTATGGCTGCTGCACATTTCCATAACATATCTTTATACAGTTTCCCTCTCCAAGTTCCCTTCATATTTTCATGGATATGTCTAAGACAATATCTATGTTCTGCTAATGGAAACAGCTTTGTAATAGCAGGAAGAATACCTTTCTGTCTATCACTAATGAATGTGAAATTTAAGTTTCTATCTAGATCTAGGTCATCAGCCAACAATTCTAGGACCAAGTCCAAGAACTAAGTGTTTCTGCCTCAACAATTGCATAACATACAGGATACAAACCATTATTGCAATCAACACCTACAACAGTTAACATCTGACCTGGGAAGGGGCCTTTCATGAATGCACCATCAAGACCTAAGAACCTTCTACCTAGTGCCTTGAATCCTTCTTTTAAAGGTGTCAAACATACATACATTCTTCTGAACTGTCTGGATCTGGGGATGGTTCAACATCAATCTTGACTGTGCTTCCTGGATTCTTGCCTAGAATTTCACTCCCATAATCCCTAAGTAGAGAGTACTGTTCTGCATAGTCTCCTTCAAGGTGCTTCTTAGCCCTAATCTTAGCCCTGTATGCTTTCATTCTTGAAACCCCAAGTTGATACTTTCTTTGAAATTGTTCTTGTACTATTCTAACAGGGATATCTGGGTTGTCTTCCATCTGCTCTAACATTTCCTGAGATAAAAACTTTAATGTACAAGCATAGATCTTTCTTGTTTGAAGACAGGTGTGGTTGGTGTTTAATGTCCTTACAACCCAAGATTCTGTGTTGTTGTCTTTTGAAACTAGGATGGTCCAAGGGCATTAATATAAATGTGGATTTGTCCTTTTGCCCCTCCCACCTACATTAACTGTTTCACCTGTCCTTTTTGGTCCCTGCGGTTTTTTCTTTTTTACAACAGGCCCCTTAACTTCTGTTTTCTTAACACTTGGCCCCTTAACTTTGCTTTTATCTTTTGTTTCTTTCAATTTAGTGGCCACCTTTTCAGCCCTCTGTTTGGGTTGGCTAGCAATGTGGACACTAGTGTCATCAACATCAAAATCTGGCTGAGAACCTTGACAAACTGCCCTAACCATTTGATTATCATCTTTAATAACCTTGATAACCCTTCTAGTTTCCACAACATGCTTCTTTATTAGCTGCTTTGCTTCCTGCTTGGTTCCAAATATCTGGCCTACAGCAAAGTTAGCTAGATGCTCACTTGCCCTTCTGAGTTTATGTAACACCCCAAACTCTCGTTTCGCCTAAATACGCCATTAGGCGTAATCGATAAAATAACAAAGCGAGTTTAATGGTGGATGTTTTTTTTTAACCACCAAATAAAAAACGAGGCTAAACCCTTTTACCAGAGACTAATCTAGTTAGAGTAATTATCTAGAAGCAAACTCGAGACTAAACTTGAGGGGCCATAGTTGCCAATATGTCTAAGTGGGTTTTATTAAAAAAAAAAAAAAACAATAAAACACACACATTATGTGTGTATATCGTATGAATGATCAGGAGATCATTCTCCTACACCAACCAAGCCCTAAAACTCAAGAACAATGTCAAATCCAAGCCAAATCAAGGGGCTTTTAGATGCTTTAGCAAGAAACGGCTCATATAAGGCTTAATAGACATCAAGGTATCTTTTATTTAGTGGAAATTGATGTTAAATTCGTTTTTGATCATGGTGAAAATCTAGGGTTTTATAAAAAAAACGTGAGATTATAAGTTGTTGGAGGTTTCTCTAGCTTTAGGGAGCCTCAATCATACCTAAATTGCTTACGAATCACATTCTACATGTATGTTTGATTCTAGTCATATGGTTATGTGAATATGTGAAAATTTGGGTTTAACCTCTAGGTTGAAACCCTCTATGTTTAATGATTTAGTCAACTCTTAGGAGTTGTTGTAATGAGGAATTTAGGCAAAATGGTCTAAATAATGTATTATGATGATGATTAGACAAATGGTATAGTTTTGGCTAATCTTGAGCTTTAAAACTAAACAAATTGGTGGGTGCACACCAAGTGTTTGATTAAATGCCAAATTGGTGAACACTAGTGAAACTATGAAGTTAGAATCATGTAAGAGCTATTAATCGTATGTGATATTGGTTTGTAATAAGCCAAGTTAATTGCATATTCTATATAAGAAAATGGCTATGGATTTATGTAGATGCATTTTGCGACTAGTGATTGGATATTAACATATGTTAGATGCTGATGGGTAGAATGTGGAATTGGTACTGGTCGAATGTAGGCTAAAGTGGGCGAAGGTAGAAGAATAGTGGGCGAAGGTAGAATGGAATCTGATCAGAAGAACACATTCGTACCCTAGTGTGGGCGAATGTGGAAGAAGTCCACATTCGACCATCTCTACTGGGCGAATGTGCAGACATTATAAATAGATTTTGTGTTTATGCAATGTATAGAGAGTTATTAGTTGTGTGTGTTTTGAGGTCAGGTTCCAGGTTTGTTTGAGAGTGTCTGTAATTGATCTAGATTAACCAAAGTGTCATTGTAATCAAGTTTATGAACAAGTTAATCTATGAAAAACTTTGAAAATGATATTGATTGTGTTTTGATTTGAGTTTTATCTGTTTGTTCAAAGCTAGGTTTTCCGCACCTGGTTTTGTAACTTGTATGATCAATTAATCCTGTTTTAGTCAAAATCTTTCGCTTACAAAGTGGTATCAGAGCCATACGGATCATACAACAACAAATTTGATAAACTCAGAGCTGATTTGGACCTAATTTTGATCAAAATACATCTGTTTTTGAATGAAAATGGTTTTTGAGTGTTTTTGATTGATTTGAAGTTGATTTTGTGGTTAAAATTCAAAATTCCAAGAATTAAAGCTGTTCCAAATCAATTCCGAATCATAACTTGATTAAGATCATTCAAATCCACAAACTTTTGAAAATCAGAGATCAAAATAACCGTTTTTCAAAGTGTAACCGTTTTTCAAACCTGAAATGGGCGAACTTGGAACATAAGTGGTCGAACCTGAGTGGTTTTGGGCGAACCTAGGTGGTTTTTGGTCGAACCTGAGGTAATTTTGGGCGAACCTGGAAATTGTTTGTTTGAAGTTTTCACTTTCGGGTCACATTTTCCACATCAGATTGGTCGGGCGGGCGAACGTAGAATAGAAACGGTCGAACCTGAAATTTTCTGGGCGAACGTGGATTTGTGTTAGTGTGTTTTTACATTCTGGTGAGTTTTTACCTTCGAGTGATACTGTTTGGGCGAACCTGCATCAGAAGGGACGAAAGTGAGAATATAACTCGGCGAACCTAGGATTAGTTTTTGGAAAATTTTCTAAGTGTTGAATTTTTCGAAGTTCGTGATCATGTGGAATTTTCCGACTACTCCGAGACCAGCAACTACACAACCACAACAGCAAGTGATGGACCCATGGACGGTGGCAGCACAAAAGACGAGCACACAGTCTTCGCAACC
Source organism: Ambrosia x helenae (assembly GCA_030844895.1). NCBI lineage: Eukaryota > Viridiplantae > Streptophyta > Magnoliopsida > Asterales > Asteraceae > Ambrosia > Ambrosia x helenae. The sequence continues at coordinate 10,761,337 of CM061233.1, forward strand.
GATTAACTACATGGCGATGACGAGCTCGATGCCTCAAAGCGTAGCACCTCCAGCATCACAACCTGACTACTGGGGAGTAGCAGCAGCGGTGGTAAACACTCAAACTACAAATGCTATTTCCACACTGATTAATGATTTGTCTTCAGGTAGCGGGAATCGGCCACCGAAGCTTATGGAGATACAAGAATACAATCAGTGGCAGAACAAGTTCAAGATTCACTTGGAAGGCATGGGAGTGGAGGGAGCAGAGGCATGGAGTATGATTGCTAAAGGTTACACAGCACCAGTTTTGGAGAATACAGGTGAACTAGTTCCATTGGAGAGCATGTCTGAGGAAGAGAAAAAGAAGTTTGCTGTGGAAAAGAAAGCCTTTTCCCAATTGACTCAGGCAATCACAAATGATCTATTGCATCAATTTGGGACTTGTACAACGTCTAAGCAATTGTGGGATGTGCTTAAGAGGAGGCATGATGGGAATGAGAAGACTAGAAGTTTGAGGATGGATGAATTGAGAAAGGAGTTTGAGAATTTTTCTTATATTGGAAATGAAACTTCAAAAGAATTAACTCCTAGATATAGTCATTTGCTAACTGAATTGTCAAGTTATGGTATACAGATTCCTATGAAGAATTTGGTGGATAAGTTTGCAGATGCTCTACCACCTTACTGGGATCAGCATGTGGAAGTTCTCAGGGAAAAGGATGCATACCAATACTGGACTATTCAAGAGTTTATTCAGAAGCTAGAAAACAAGGAAATGGAAGAGAAGAGAAAAGCTAGAAGAGCACAGGTTCCTCAGAATCCTAGCTTATACTTTGGAGGCACTTCAGTTTCTGTGAGTAACTCAAGTTCAGGAGGGATAGTTGCACCACATGTTGCTTGCATTTCCAATGTTATGGAATCACCAAAACCTACCATCAACTACATGGCACAAACTTCATCCTACTCACAACCATCATACACACAACCACCACCACAACAACAATACAACAATTCCTACATTCCACCATTCTCCCCAATGCAACAAGCAGCTTTCTATACTGCTAACCAATCTCAACAACCAATGAACCAAGTTACTCAACCTAATCAACAACAAGTGGTTTTGGAGACTTCTAACTTGGGCAATGTGACAGTGGAAGTTGCTCAGCAACATATTGCACTAGTCTCAGCAATGGTTTCATCTTACAACGGATTAGTTGCTAGTCAAATTGGGAATAACAACTTAACCAATGAAGACTATGCACAGATCGACAAGGAAGAGATGGAACTCATCGATATCCAATGGGCTTTTGCAAGCATTATGAGAAGAGCAACGGAGTTTATTGAAAAGACAGGTAGAACAGATTTGGGAACTTCTCCTAACACAACCTACGGGTTCAACAAGGAGAAAGTTACTTGTTTTAACTGTGGAGGAAAAGGTCACTTTAAACGAGAATGCACCCAGCCACCAAAACAAGGTAATAGAAACCCATTCAATGCAAGCTACCAGAATTGTCAACAACAAAACCAAAACCAAGTTTCTTACCAAAACAATAACAATTATCAAAACCGTCAAAATAACTCTAACAACAACCAAAACAGACAACCTAACACATCAAACCAGAACCAAAACCAATCTCCTAACAACACTAACCGAACAGTTATACCGATCACTACACCGAATGAGACACAACAGAACACGAGTCAGAATCAAGCATTGGTGACTCAACAAGATGAAAGGTTTGATTGGTCGGGATTGCAAATAGGAGTGGAGGAAATTACTACTGGTGGCAATGTGGCTTGCGTTGCTTGCAAGGTTGATATTGAAGAGTCAGTGACGGTGGATGAAAAGAAAGAAACTGAGTGTGAAAGAGATGAGTCTGAGGCTGAAATGGATGTGGAGACTGAACCTGTTGAGGTTAAGGTTGAGGAAGCTAATTCTGGAGTGGTGATTGATACTGTTACCGATGTTCCTGAGGAGTGTGAATCGGTTTATTCTGATTCAGACAGTGAATCGGATACGGAAGCAAGTGTTACATCACTAGATGATGACATTGATCAGTTGCTAGCAGAAGCGGATTTTCTGATGACGAGGAAGTCGTGCATTGCTGATGATGCTTTCACCAAGATTGACTATTCTAAATTCTTTACTGGAAAGGAAGCTCATTTCGCATTGATGGCCATGACTGATCCGCCAAAACCTGTAAGTTCTGTGTGTAGCACTGATATTAAAAATGATAAATATTGTGGTACATGTGATAGATTGACTGAGGAGAATAAACAACTCCGTGTTCAACGTGATAGTGCTATCATGAACAGTCAATCTACTCGCAAAGAATTGAATGCTTTCAACAAGGTATTAGATGGCTACAAAAAGGACATTTCCGACTTGAAAAACACTTTATCATTAAAACAATTGGCAATTAACAATTATATCAATGAAATTGAAAATACCAAGTTGGAAATGGCAGCCATAAAATGCTTTGCTGAGAAAGTAAACAAAAAGTTGGAAAGCTATAAGCACATTGCTTACGTGGTAGACCACATCATAGATGATCAAACCACTAATTACAAGTCTGTGCCATCTCCGGTGCTTTTTGAAAATCATAATTGTCACCAAGTTACACCGGAGAGCTCGGTAAAATCAGATTCATCATCGGAAATTGAATCTAATACCTCGAGTATTGGTGATCCTCATTCCGATGTGAGACCGATTTTAGGCTTGAATGATGAAGGTGTTATTGCTGAGAGTGTGGATTCAGACTCAGAGAGTGATGATACTGGTAATGTTCAAACTATTAATGCATGTGAAATTCCAAAAGAAAATCACATCATTACTACTGAACCAGTTTCATCATCTCAACATGTGCATCCGATGGCAAATGCTCATCGTGAGAAAAAGTCTGAAAAGAATGTGATTAAAAAGGACCTTGAGAATAAAGATGTTAAGAATGAACCATGTGACAAACCTGTCAAGGTGTTCTATCAGATGGAAGGATCCGATAAAATCATCTCTGATGAGGAATTTCCAATCAAAAATGCTAACTATGCTAAAATAGAAAAGATTTGGCAAGAAAGCACCATTTGGTTCCCAAAACATGAGAGAACAAATGAGATTCCACCAGCAATTTTAAAGAAATTGTATTTGGATGTTCCTCAAGAACCAAAGGTCCATGTCACAGAGTTCATTCGACCCAATAACAGAGCTAATGGTTTTCATGAGCCTACTTACTCAAAAGGGCCACTCCCTGAGAGTTTGAGAAATCAACAGTACAATGATCAATATCCTATTAGATCATTTGCTCAATCAAATGCTCCAAATGTTTTTGAAGAGTACCGTGCATGCTTTAAATGTGGGGAACGAGGGCATTTACTTGCTCAGTGTCCATATGTAAGGCATAAAAGGCACGAGGTTGAAGTGAGAAATTCCATGAGAAAACCGATTGATCATTATGTTCCACCACACAGACGAGTTGTTCCTCAACAACAACAGTTTTATAATCAAAACAATTTTCATCAAATGAGGAACAATTGTCCAATTCAATATGATCGAAGAAATCGGATTGCTATGGAACAATCATGGAGAAAGCCTGTGGTGAACGCAACAATTGACAGGCAAAAGGTTCCACTAAAACCGATTGTCAAATCAAATGTTGGACCTAAGTCTGTTAAATCAGATAAGGTAACCAAGAAAGTTACGTTTGTTAACAATGTTCAGAAACCGACTGAGAATCCAAAATCTCAGATTCGCATCCTTAAAAGGTCTGAACAATCTTGGTCACCCAATGGTACTCCAGGAGCCTCTACTTCTAAGGTCAATGAGAAAAAGGAAACTGTTTTGAACAATCAGAAAAAGATTGATCCAAAACAAAAAGTTGTTGAAAATGCTAATGAGAATGTTTCTTTGAAAGCTGATGATCAAAGACCCAAGACTCAGGCTTGGGTCCCCCGAAAGAACTAAATGATTTACTTTTTGTGTGCAGGGAGCTTCAGCTGGCCCTATTAGCAGTCTTTGGATTGTTGATAGTGGAGCTTCAGGCCACATGACAGGGGATCTAGCGTTGTTGTTCGACGTGAAGAACATCAATGGAGGGTATGTCGCATTCGCTGGAAATAAAGGTGGATATATCACAATGGAGGGGAGCGTGAGTAATGGGATAGTGAGCTTTGAGCGGATATCTTATGTGAAGCAGATTGATTATAATCTGTTGAGTGTCAGTCAAATATGTGATAAACAATTTTCTGTGCATTTTGATGACAAATCCTGCTATATTCTCAAACTGGGCTTCAAAATTCCTAAGGAATGGATAATGTTGATGGCACCTCGCGTCAACAATCTCTATATTCTTGATATGTCCAAGGCGATGACATCACAGGGGCAAATAACATGTTTTCTATCCAAAGCGACTGAGAAAGAATCGATAATGTGGCACCGAAGAATGGGGCACATTCATTTGAGAAAAATGAACCAACTTGTGAAAAATGGGCTTGTCGATGGAGTAAACGTGAAACATTTCCATCTGAATGACAAGTGTGTAAGTTGTAAGAAGGGGAAGCAACACAAACAGTCCCACAAAGTGAAGAAAGTCAACTCTGTAGAGATGCCACTTGAGCGATTGCACATGGATCTATTCGGACCGGTCAAGCGCAAAAGTCATCTTGGAGAGCTTTATTGTTTAGTTGTCACTGATGACTACTCAAGATTTTCATGGGTGATGTGTTTGCAAAACAAAAGTGACACCTTTAACAACCTGAAAGTTCTGTTCACTCGATTGGAGAATCTCTACAATGTGAAGATAAAGAGAATTCGGAGTGACAATGGGACGGAGTTCAAAAATGCCAAGATGGATGAACTTTGTGAAAGCAAAGGGATACATCATGAATATTTGGCTCCGTACACCCCACAACAGAACGGTGTTGTTGAACGAAAGAATAGGACTCTAATTGAAGCGGCTAGAACAATGCTTGCTGATTCAAATCTTCCGGTAATGTTCTGGAACGAGGCAATCTATGCAGCAAATTATACACTAAATCGGGTTCTAACAGTGAAGAAGTTTGGAAAAACATCTTATGAACTGTTACACCGACGAAAGCCAAACTTAGAGTATCTAGAACCTTTTGGGGCGCCATGCACGATGTTGAATCCAAGTGAGAAGTTTAGTCCTAAAGCTGAGGAGGGATACTTTGTTGGATATGCAACCCCGCTCAAATGGGTATTCAACAAGCGAACTCGTCAAGTGGAGGATTGGGCTAACGTGGAAGTTCAACGATATACTCAAAATTTGCAAGGCACGGGTCCTGATTGGATGTTTGATTACAAAGATTTATTTGAATCATTCAATCTAGATAGCTTGGTTGAAGAAGCTGTTATCAGATTACTTTACGAGTGTGAAAACGCGACGACTTCATCGTTGGTGCGTCCAATCACCGTGAACCCCCTACCAGCTTCTAATGATACCAATGCTCCTATACAAGAGGAAGAAGAGTTTCAAGAGGCTTCAACTTCATTAGACTCTTCAGAATCTGAAGTTGAACAATTTGAAGAAGTCATTCTTGAACATGCAGAAGAACCAGAGGCAATGCCAGTGAACCCAACTCCAACTCCAGATGTTGCTTCATCATCAAACACGGGTCATGATCTAGATGCTGTAGAAAACTTGACTGTTCAGACGGGAGTTACTGTACCTGATTATCCGGAATCTCGGATTCATCGTATTCACCCGCTGGAGCAAGTTATCGGTGATCCTGGAAGCGGTGTTATGACCAGAGGGCAGCTGAGAAGCGTTAACTCGCCAGAGAGTTTTGGTGCTTTAGCATTATATGCCAAAATTCAAAAATCTGGTAGTCAAAATGATTGGTCGTTTGCGTGTTATGTGTCGCAGGTAGAGCCAAGGACATACAAGGACGCTTTGAATGAAGATGCCTGGGTTGAAGCTATGCAGGAGGAGTTATTACAATTCCAGAAATTGGGGGTTTGGACGCTCACGGATTTGCCGCCGGGAAGGAAGAAAATAGGCACTAAATGGGTGTTTAAGTGCAAGAAGGATGATCGTGGGGTTATTGTTCGTAACAAAGCCAGATTGGTCGTGCAGGGTTTCCATCAAATCGAAGGGATTGATTATAACAAAATCTATGCACCAGTAGCACGGATTGAAGCTATTCGGATGTTCCTTGCGTTTGCTTCATACAAGAAATTCAAAGTTTATCAAATGGACGTTAAGAGCGCATTTCTGTACGGGAAAGTCAAGGAAGAGGTTTATGTCGGGCAGCCACCAGGCTTTGAGGACCCAATCCACCGGGATAAGGTCTACGTGCTGAACAAAGCTCTATATGGTTTGCACCAGGCTCCGAGACAGTGGTACGAGGAGCTAAGTACATACCTCATCTCCAAAGGATTTAAGCGCGTCCTCGTCGATTGCACTCTCTTCACGAAGAAGACGGGAGATGATTTGCTTCTAGTGCAGATTTACGTTGATGATATAATATTTGGTTCAACTAACGAGCTTTTATGCAGGGAATTCGAAACTGTCATGCAAGAAAAGTTCGAAATGAGCGCAATGGGGGAGATGCAGTTTTTCCTAGGCTTGCAGGTGGACCAAAGACCCGAAGGGATCTTCATTCACCAGATAAAATACGTATCCGACATCTTGAGCCGGTTCCAGATGGAGGACTCTAAGCCGATGGATACCCCGATTCAACCCAATCACGGGATTGGAGTGGACGCTAAGGGGGAGCTGACGGACCCATTTACATACAGAGCAATCATCGGATCTCTGATGTATTTGACGGCGTCTCGACCAGATATTATGTATGCAACGTGTCTCTGTGCTCGCTATCAATCAAAGCCGAAACAAAGTCATCTGACGGCGGTCAAGCGTATCCTTAGATATCTGAAGGGTTGTCCCTCAAAAGGACTTTGGTACCCTAATGATGATGATTTTGATTTTATTGCTTTTAGTGATGCAGATTGGGGCGGCTGTGACAAAGATAGCAAATCTACTCCAGCTGGTTGCCAGTTTTTAGGGAGCAGGTTAATTACCTGGCAGTGCAAGAAACAGACTTCCGTGGCGTTGTCTACCTGTGAAGCTGAGTACATTGCAGCCTCGAGTTGTTGTTCGCAAGTACTCTGGATCCAACAGCAGATGGTGGATTACGGTTTGCAGTTTCTTAAAACCCCTATACACTGTGACAACGAAGCCGCAATTGCATTAACTAAAAATACTGAAAATCATTCTAAGGCGAAACATATCCGGATCAAATATCATTTTATCCGTGATTGTTACGCTAAGGAATTGATAGATATGGTCAAAATCCATACTGACTACCAACGTGCAGATTTGTTTACAAAAGCTTTTGACAGATCCCGCTTTGAATATCTTTTAAAAGTAAACAATATAAAAGAAAAACAGGACTAATCGGCACCTCGGTTTATCGCTTTTTAGTTTTAGTTTTTAATATTTTGCTAATTGGGAATTTCTCTTTTCTATCGTAATCCTCAAAGAAGTTGATGCTTTCGAGGGGATTGTTTAAATCTCAAAGAAGTTGATGCTTTCGAGTGGATTGTTTCTTTTAAATTTTTGTTTTGTTTTTCAGAAAAAATTAAAAACCCAAAAATATGTTCTTTATTTTAGGGGGAGCCATTTTATCAGAAAAACCAAAAACATTGAAAAATTCAAAAGACCTAAAAATTAGAAAAACCAAAATGATTTCCTGGATAAAAAGAGGAAATGATAGTACATCAGTGGGGATCTGACACATGCTACAAGATTTGTATAGTATAATGAGGCGTATGTTGATTACGTGTAATATGCTGATAGGCTTCGTAGACTAAATATTGCGTGCATTAGTGATACAAACATAACAAACTACGCGTTTGTGGCTGAACACCTCATGGGCATATGGTCTTAGTACCGTAATTTCGTTTGATAGGATTGCTAAAATCTGAGGTTTCGGGTCGTTATGTTATGGTTATCCGGGATATTCTGAATAAACTTTTGTCGTATTGATTTACGGACCTAGTTTCATCAGAATATTTGCAAAAAGAGCTTAATTGCCAAAACCGAAAGTTACCGAATTGAGGAACTTTATGTTTTATTGATCAAAGATCATTATTACATCGTATTGACTTTCTGATTCAAATCAGTGGTTAATATCAGCCTCAACCTAGTGTATACGCACATGTTACTTTGCTGCATTCGTTTGCTGACCTGTACACCTCTGTGCTATATACTTTGTAATTTTTACGGATAACTCTGGCATAATCACGCGTTACGACGAAGCTTTGTGCAATTACTTGATACGGGAGTATGTCATGTGTGTGGGCACCACAATGTGTTAATCTAATTCACCTAACTCGTATCATTTTAAAGCATTGCGTAATTGTCTGCATGTGAGCTTAAGTGGACCACAATATCAGCAATTGCCGTGTCACATATTGTTTCTAATGATAATATTAATCAAATAGATCAACGCTGTGATCAGATTTCTCAGAAAACTGATATGATCCTCTTACCGGATATCACAAAATGTTTACTGCTTTCATTTACTTTGATGCATTTTACTTTGTTGCATTTTACTTTTATTGTCAAAAAGATACAAAATCCAAAAAGATTTTAGGTGTGTTTTGATAAAATTTCAGAAAAACCCAAAATTTTTGCATTTCTGCTTTATTTTTGATAACCGACGGTGCTTGATGGTCAATTTCTGAGATTTGATAACACCATCTGGGCTTTGTATCATTCAAAAAGTGAAAATTTGAGTTTTGGAAGTTTAACAGATTGAAAAATGTTGATCGGGATTCGAATTCGTGATTTGGCAAAATTTTCAGATTTTTCCATTTCACATTCGCCCCTTAAATGGGTCGAATGTGGAAAAATCTTCACCTTCGGTTGTTCAGAATGGGCGAATGTGGGTTTGTTTATACAAACTTCACATTCGGGTAAACATATTGTACATTCGGCCAATTCATTTTGGGCGAATGTGGAATACTCCCACATTCGACCACTACAACGGGCGAAGGTGGATTTACTATATATACCAGTTACAGGTTCGAACCCTCATTACAATTTTTTCAAAATTTTCTTTCGATCATTGACACCTTGTTGCTTTGATTTCTCTTGCTTGTGCATTTGATTCCTGGTTATTTACTGATCATTTCCATACTAAAAACACAGGTAATGGAGCCTTAACGAGATCAGTATCATCGTTTGAGTGACCGGACTTAGGGTTTTCGATTTTAGGGTTTTAGAGTGGTTTTTGATGCTTGTTTTTTATTGCATTTCAATCCACAATAGTTTTAGGGGGAGAATGATGTAGGAATTAGAGTTTTAACAATATATACGAGTGTTAATTGATTGATTGAAACCGTTTTAACCTAATTCCTTCTAAAAACTATTGTAGATTGAATAATTGAAACAATTGATGATTTACAAAGGTTAATCGGCTGTTTTAGCATACATCCTAATCAAAATTACATGTTAAAAACAAGTTTGAACAATTTTTTTGAATTTTTGGGGAAGAACAGTTTCACCTTCGGGTCTATAAACGGGCGAAGGTGGAATGTTTTGGGCGAATGTATATTAAAACTGGGCGAATGTATTTTTTAATTCAAAATATGTTCACATTCGACCAGAAATTCTTACATTCGTATCTTAAAATTCACATTCGACCTAAGAAAAACGGGCGAATGTAGAAATTGAAAAACCTTAAAATTTTGAATTTTTGTCGATTTTGTATTGTGACGTATTTCTTTGATTTTGATGTGCAGATGGCTGACCAAAATGAAAACATTGAGACTCCAGTGGAGAACATAGTTACAGATCCAGTCCCAGAGAATGTTCAAGAGGCTGAATCATCTACACCGATAAGCTGGCCGTTTGAGAAAACACACAACTGCTGTGCTTATCTTGGAGATGTTGAAAAGAATGTAGAGTTTACTGGTATCATTGAATTCTTGAAGAGGAGCAGAGTTGTCTATGCTTTAGCTACTCCGACTATCATTTACAAAGACATCATTGAAGATTTCTACAAGAACGCGAAGTATGACTTCTGGGATAATCAGACAATCATTAGAAGCAAAATACAAGACATGGAGATGTTTATTACAGAGTCTGATATTAGAGAAGCGCTCCAGATAAAGTTTGAAGTGAGTGAAGATCCAAGAGAATTATCCTGGACTGAACAGAAAGCATGTTTCCTCAGAATGAAGTATAAAGGAGCGATTACTGATGGTTCCATGCATAAGGGAAAGCTGAGCGTGCAATTCAAATATTTTGCACATGTCATAATCCACGTGTTTGGATGTGTGAGCGGTGGATATGATGTGATGAGGAGAAGTCTAAGCTCGTTGATGGTTGCGTTGACTCTCAACAAACCATTCAACGTGTCTGGGATGATACTGGATCATATGCTGGAAATGTTAAAGGGTTTGAAGAAGAAGCAATTCATGCTATACCCAAGGTTTCTCATGATGATCTTTGACCACAAGTATCCAGAATTGAAGAAGGATCCAACTATGATCCTAGGTCAAGATCACATGAACATTCGTACATTGGTGAGAATGAAAGGATATAAGGGTGTGTCAGACAATGAAAAGCCACCTCACAGGAGACTCTTTGGAGCTTTGGCTAGTCAGGATTACACTGATCCTGGCAAGAACAAAGCAAGACATGACAACAGTGATTCTGATAATGATGATCCCTTGGTGTATGCTGATGCAAACACTAAGAGGAAGAGACAGGTAGTTAATCCCGGAGCCAAAGGGAAGGGTAAGGGAAAGACTGATCAAGGGAGCTCTAAGCAACAGGTGGTAAGAAAGAAAACAACTGCTAAGAAAGGTACTGGTTTGGTGGATGAAGAATCAGTGGATTCAGAAGAAACTGAGGAAGAAGAACTATGGGATTCTGATGCTGAGAATGTTAGGACCACCAAATGTAAGGCCACTATGGTTGGTGAGTCTGAATCTTTAAACAAATCAATTGAGGAAGCTGAGAAAAGTAAGAAGTCGTTGAATGTTGAAGATGAAGGATTAGGCATTGACATGGATGAGTTGAATACTGGAGAGACTGTGGTAGTAAACTTGCCCAAGCCTAAGCACAAGACCATGTCTAAGAAGACAAGTACTAAGCAGTTGAGAGAGAAAGAATTAGTCCAACTTTTGAAGGGAAAAAGAGTACCCGATGCTGGTACGTCATCGAAGCTGTCTTCACCAGTCACTAAAAAGCAAAAGAAATCTAAAGAGGCAGAGACATTATCAGTTGATCAATTAAATGTTGCACTGGATAATGTACTTGACATGTTTAGAAAGCCTCAGAAAGAAAAGGAAGTTGAAGTTGAGCCATCTAGATCCAAATCTAAGAAGGTCACTGTGGATGATAATGTAATGAAGCAGGTGAACAAGAAAATGGATGACATGATGAAGATGATAGTGGCTCAACAAGCTGAAATAGCCAAGTTCAAGCAGAATGAAGAAAAAGATGCTTCAGATAGTGGTAGCTTCTAAGTCAAATCAAGATGAGATTAACGAGAAGGTTAAGAAGCTTGAAGCAAAGAATAAAAAGCTTGAGGGTAAATGTTCAAGAAACAAGAACAGGCTAAAGTTGATCAAAGAAGACAACAAAGAACTAAAGGCTGAGAACAAACGCCTTAGTGATTTGATTGATAATTTGTACAATGTTGCACCCAAGTTGAAGGAGGGAGAAGAAGATAAAGAAATAGAAGAAGAGAAAGTTGACTTTGAACCGTCTGAATCGGACAAAGAAAAAGATGATGATGAGGATGATGAAGAGTCAGAGAAAAGTGATGATGAGGATGATAAGAATGATGATGATGATGATGCAGAAGGGTCTGGGAGTCAGAAAGAGGATGATAGTAGTAGTGATGATGATAATGATGGAGGAGATGATACGTCAAAGTTTACGTTTGAAAAGAGAACATCTAAAAAGAAGAATGCTGGAGAATCAAGTTCGAAGAAAAAGAAAGGTGAGAACGTTCATTCAGATGAGAGTATCTTCTGGAATGAAAAGGTGAGATCTTTAACAGATGATGCTAAACAAGTATATATAGATATGTTGGAAAGAAGAGAATGGACTATTGAGTTCACAGGATGTTTTGCTGAGATATTCCAAACATATGACATGAGATATGAATTGGAATACAACGATCCTGATCTTGAAGAAGGTGAAGTACCTGCTTCTGTGGCAAAGGAAATTCTGGATGGACTTGCACAGAGAGTAGGGAAAACATTTGAGGAGTTTATTGTAGATGAGTCGATTCCAGATATTTCTGAAAAGGATATTGGAAGTCACTCAGATGACAAGAATACTCCTGAGCTTGATGAAGTGGAAGTTGAAGACATAACGCATGAAGAATTTCCACAGTACTTCAGACAAACTGATGAAGATGAGATATTTCCTGATTTTACTGAGACACCAAACATTTCGGCGAAGAAAAAGGCAAAGCAAAGAAGTGCAGAGTTTGTAGAGAAGGTGTTTGGTGCTGATAAGCAAGAGTCTTCAAATCAATCTGATGAATTGAAGAGTTATTTGAAGAAATTAAGAGAAATGGATGAAAACCGACCGAAGCCTCAAGCTCAAGGAAACTTCTTTCGATTTCACAATGCCAAGTTCAAAGGCAGAGCTCTTGGGTGACATATTTGGGCAGGCTGAAGTGTATAGCTGCCAAATGGGAAACAGGGATCTTGTACTTTAACAGATTCATTGATTTGCTAACTCTATCGTACTGGGCGGTCAGAGATTTATGTAGATTCCCTATGTCAGGTGCTTCAGTGAACGGTACACATGTCGGTTGGTGTGCAGACAAGCTGGTTTGGGAAAGTAGAACGAGATGGAATAGATTCAAGCCACAATATCCCCGAAGGAAAGTTCATAGGGATATTGATCCTAAAACCAAGCTGAAGCGGGTTACTTTGATATACAAGGCACCTGAAGTGATGAGGAAAATACCTTTGATGCCCATGCCACAACATTTCAGTGCTGACTTTATTTTCTGGTATTATGATTGGAGGAAGGCTGAAGCAGTGATAGTGTTGAGAGACGGGAAGGATAAATACAAGCATGTTCATGTATTTGATCCGATGTGGTTGATTAACTGTACTTTTGAAGACATCATCATGCTTTTCTATAATCCGATTTATTGTGAGCCGAATGACGCTGATCAAGCCAAGAAGTATACTCAAGTGGTTGGAGTTTGCTTTGCATATGATATTAATGCGGGGAGTAATTTGAATAACAAACTTGGCAAGATGGTGAAGATGGCAAATGTGTCGAAACCGGTGAAGAGAAAGTTAGAGCCTGAAATGACCAAAGAGCAGAAGAAACAGCTCAGAATTAAGTTGTTGAACAAAGCCATGGACGAAGACAGAAGACAATCCAATCAATAGTCGAGGGGGAGTTTGTAGATGCATTTTGCGACTAGTGATTGGATATTAACATATGTTAGATGCTGATGGGTAGAATGTGGAATTGGTACTGGTCGAATGTAGGCTAAAGTGGGCGAAGGTAGAAGAATAGTGGGCGAAGGTAGAATGGAATCTGATCAGAAGAACACATTCGTACCCTAGTGTGGGCGAATGTGCAGACATTATAAATAGATTTTGTGTTTATGCAATGTATAGAGAGTTATTAGTTGTGTGTGTTTTGAGGTCAGGTTCCAGGTTTGTTTGAGAGTGTCTGTAATTGATCTAGATTAACCAAAGTGTCATTGTAATCAAGTTTATGAACAAGTTAATCTATGAAAAGCTTTGAAAATGATATTGATTGTGTTTTGATTTGAGTTTTATCTGTTTGTTCAAAGCTAGGGTTTCCGTACCTGGTTTTGTAACTTGTATGATCAATTAATCCTGTTTTAGTCAAAATCTTTCGCTTACAATTTAGCTATAAATGGGTAATGAATACATGATTTATGGATAGTGAATTAATTCCATGTTATGTATTCTAATAATCAAGTTTGACATATCCCTAAGTAGGTACAAGAACTAGGGATGTAAACGGGTCAAACGGATGCAAGCAATGCGTATGGAAGCAAGAACGGATATGAGGTAAGTTGTACTTACACCACTAGACTATAACATAGCTTAATTGTTGTATACATTCGTCTCGAATCTAGTGTATGTGATAATGGTAAATCCCAAGGGGTGGAATGTATTAAATGAGTTGCCTTATGTGCACTCAAAACAAAACGTGGTTTACGACTTTAATCGAGACAATGATTTATGATCGAATGGTGAAATTCATCAAACGGGTCAATTAAGAAGGTATGTGAGAAATGATGTTTTAATCCAAATGGAATCAATCGAATGAAATCATTAAGCATGATGTTAAATGGGTCAAGTTGTGTCACTTGAACCATAGGTAAAAACTTGTGTAATATAGTAACTTGAACTATGGGTCTAAACGGGTCAAATGGTGAATTCCTCATCATTTGAGTCCAACACTTGATGCTTGTATTCCAAGCATTAAGATTCACGAGCTTAAGCGGATCAAATGGCAAAGTATTATCCTTTGACTTCCGAGAAATTAATGTGTCTATCTAGAAAGCACGCAGGTAAATGTACTTGTGCGTGCACGCTTGATGCTAAGAATCATGGAGGATGGGAACAAGGTACGGATATGGTTCAAGGCCACCCGGTAAGTCCGTAGCAAATTAAACGCCTTCGGGCGAAGCAACATGGGTACTAAAACTACCCACATGAAGTGTGGGTGCAAATCAAGTAAGTTATTTCCATAATTATGTATAATACGCGCTAATGCGCGTATAATTTACTAAACGAGTGAAAACCTTAGAAAAGGTGAAAATCCAAATCCGGAAGGACTTAGAGGTTTTTAAACAAGTCAATGAGTCAAAAGCAATGGGTTAGAACCAAGAAGTGTCGCCACGAATGGCTAAATCGAAAGATTTGGCTAGGAGGGGCATTTTGGGAATTTATAAAGATTTACTAAAGGATAAATCTAATAATCGGAATCATAATGAACAAATCGGACAAACACTTTAGTTGATCAAGTGTCTAATGACCTGGCAACATAAACTAGATGCGTTGCGCGTTGTCAAATGGTGTTTTGGTTAAGTTAAATGTCTAAATGGGTCAAATGGGGTAAAAGTCGCCATAAACACTTAAAACTTTGAACCTGGTCATAGCATTATGAACCGGACTATAATTTCAGTCAAACAAAGGTTTATTTAGTCGGCACGTCAATACTTAGGCTTCGGGAATCATCGAATGCGGTTGCGACATGATTCCCATACTTAAAAATCATCAAAAAAATGATCAGAAGCTGTGCGCGGCCGCGCACTTAGACCGACCGGCCGCGCACAGAGACCTGCATGTCAGCACGATCTTTAAAATTCCATATAAAATCGTAGAAAAATCGTTAGGAGGTGTTATTTATATGCCTGGAAAGATCTCGGAGCGTAGAACAATTCTCATTTGAAAGTCGAAGTCGGATTTTGGGTTTTAGAAGGGGTAAAAGCGATCCGAACAGCTGCTGCGCAAAAGTTGTAGCAGTTTGTTCTCCTGATAAAGGGCCGTTTGGCCTGGTTCGTTCCGTTTCGACGTGTAACGACTATCGTACTAGTTTAAATGTATCATTGACAACCCACTAACCATTCCTTGTGTAATGGTGCTAGGTAAACATGTGATGGAAGCCCCGGAGCATGGATCAAGCCGCGATAAGAGCCGAACACACCCGATCACTCATCAAGCTTCCGCACTAGAATTCAAGGAACTCCCGTTAAAACGCTAAATCTTAGAGTATGTTTTAACTACTAAAATGTAAAAATTTCTGGGAATCAAATATGTATTTGATCTTAATGGTTTGAGTTTATAATAAATATCAAAGTTTTAATCGGGAGTGGTTTAAGTAAGGTCAAAACCCGTAAGATTAGACGTTAATCACGTGATTACGGGTTAGGGTGTTACAGTTTATGTAAATGTTTCTTCCTTATGCTTGTCTCATTATCATCTGAATCAGACTCACTATCAAACCTTTCATTGTCAATGACATCCAATTCTGAGTCACCCTTTGGTACATTTGATATGTTGTCCTCAACTTCTGGATCAATATGCATCCTATAATCAGACATGTCCACATTAGGTTCATCAATATTGTTGTCAGCATCCACAATATAATCACTGTCACTATCATCCTCATCCATCTCTTCAGCCTTGTTTTCTTCTTCAACATTATCAGTTTTGGTTGTGTCATCAACATCCTCATCCATCTCTTCAGCCTTGTTTTCTTCTTCAACATTCTCTTCAAACCAAGTGATCATCAACCTGGGTAAACATGTCATGAATTCCACTTTCCACAACCTTACTTGACTCTTGACTGGCCCTCATAAAACCTTCATGAATTCCACTCTGTTCCCCTCTGTTCTCCACATTTAGATTGTCCTAAACTTGGCTAAACATTAGCTTTGAGGGCACAAGTGCATATGGGCCAGGTTCATCAATCTCCTCTATTGTAAGAGTAGATTTACACTTTGTTGGTAATAAAAGCAGTTCTTTAATGTTATTTAACCCATGTGTAACATAAACATCTATGAACTTATGCATTTCAATATGCTTAGCCAAATCCCGACTATCTTGATCACTACTTAGATCCTCAAGACCATTATCTAAAATTTTCCCAGGATATAAATACATGTAATACATTGCTTCAGTTCCATTATATCCCAACAAATCCATCATCAGACCCACCCCGTGAATAGAAAACTGATCAATATCTATCAAGTCGACATATTCAACCTTACCTGCCATATATCTACGGCCTGGAGGAGATGTTAGCCTACCACTATAATGCAAGATAACGGTGAACAGATTCGGATAACAATCTACATAATGTAAATAATCAACATCAATAATCAACATTATAAACAATGAAACCCTAAATTTTTAGGGTTTTCAGTCGGAAAAAAATTAAACTTTACCATATATCTCTATAACGTCTTCATCCTCCATAGAATCTCGAATAACCCAGCCTTCTTCCAAGTCATCATTCGCTACTCTGACCATTGTGTCGAAATCCTATTTTCAAAAACGTAAAGGGTGAATTGTGAGTAAATGTTATGATATAAGGGTTCATATGGTGTTATAATTGGGGGGAAATGAAAGGGGGTGATGATTTTACTGTTCTACCCTCGTGTGCCATCCACGTGACCTAATTTAACGACGAAAAGTAACTGAGTTAGCACTAAAGGACATAACGTGCAACATTTTAAAAGCTAAAGGACAAAACCAATCAACTTTAAAGTTAAAGGACATTCGTTAAAAAAGGGTATAAACTTAAAGGACAAAACTTGTAATTCAGTCATATATGTATGATACTTATTTTTTTAAACTCTAACACGAATAGACACGTATGTACATTAAAATAACATGCTCTTATCCATAATCTTTTTTCTATACATATATGTGAAATCATTTCTACACATTTGCACATATATGTACACTAGCTGATTACCCCGGGAGGGTCCCGGGGTTGAAAAATCTAATTTTACGTGATAACCTATTGCAAATGGCTTAAGTTAACTAACCACAAAATCTCTCAATCATTGCAACCATTCTAATAATACTAATACTAATAGTAATAATTATTAATCTTGTAATTAAATAAATAAAAAAAATAACCTTGCTATAAAGTGACACTATGTGTTGCAGTGTTGCGCGATTATTTCTCTTAACTTCTCTTGATGAAGTATACCTAGTAAAATTCCAATGATAACATGGCGGTTGGGCTGATTTTCAACATCGTAGATAAGAACCTGGTTTAAAAGAAAAAACATGATTAATGAATAACACGAACACTTTGTGTGTTTTTTTCCTGTATAAACGAAACCCCACAAAAAATAGTCGATTTTTTCTCCGTTTTTATATAGCACTATGGTACTCGTTGGAAAGATAATAAAACGCTCGTTAATTTGGTGTAATTTTTTTCTTTAAAAAATCCCGTATATAAAAGATATAAACGTTTAAAAATTATGGGAAGAAACATGAGAGAGAAAATTTTAAATTATTTTTTCATAAAATAACTCAATTTAATTTTAGTAATTGGGAATTTAGGGTTTTATGTTTATCTTTTTTTAATTAAAAAAAGAAATAATTCAAAAACACTAAAATCTTTCAATTATGATGCCACGTGACACTCTCAAGGGAAGGTTGAGACCTCCATTGCACGTCACGTCAACATATACGTTTTCTTTTATATATATAGATAGATTACTAAACATGTATGTATATATACGTACAACACTAGTTTATGTAGTTTTAAACATGTATATACATATATGTATAAATGCAAAAAACAAATTGCAGAAAAATGGGCGATTTAGCAAAACAAAATTTATTTATTTATTTATTTTTACCTTAAAGAAATGTGTAATTTAGAATGGTTTTCTCAATTCTCAATTTAGCCAATGATTCTCAAATAACCAAATCCATAACATATAAATAGCTAATTGAAGAAAGGATTAAAAAAAGTTAGTTGTTTTAGACCGGCTAACACATAGAATCTATACCGCTTGTCTTCAATGAGTCTTAAACTTCCATCACATAGAAGGGACACCATTACACCAACATAATAACATTGAACTACAAATAAAATTAAATGGAAATTAAAGTTCTCTAAAACAGAAAATTTACATTTAACTTTCTATATTTTATTACGTTTACCAAACAAAGCATATAAATTATTACTTTATTAGTTGGTGAACGTATTTGTAATGTCCACTTTCTCATGGTGTTGGTAGTTGATGTCTTGATGAAGCACTTTTGGGTACACTTATATTGAATTTTCCATATACCTTCTGTTTTCCAAAGGCGTGTTTCACCATAAACGCACTAGACTCGTGTTCTTTTGTTTTTGCATATAATACTCATATAAGAACTTAAATGTGGATAAACAGTAAAAACAAATTTAAATAGGTAGTTTGAATTTCATGTCTTACACAAATTAGTGTCAATTTTTTATGTTTATTGAGTTGTTAGATAAAATCATAAAATATTAAAATCAATAAATTCACAACTTTTAAGATTTTCCAACTCATTACACAAAGGTATGTATTGCAACAATTGTTTTTATGCAATCAAATTCTTATTTTGTTAACTTTTTCTAGTAGAAAATGCCAAAATGGTATAAAACTTTATTATACACTTCAACAAAACAAATGTAGTAACTTTTTAACTTGTATGGTTAATTTTATATATATGTATAATAATAATAATAATAATAATAATAATAATAATAATAATAATAATAATAATAATAATAATAATAATAATAATAATAATAATATGGAGAAATAATAAATATATTTATTTATATTTATGCTTTTTATGCACTTAACTTGGGTGTTATTAATGCATCCATTGATATTTGTTTCGGTTTCCCTCTTCCCCATGTAACATGCCTACCAACCTCTTATTAATACATTGCTATATATAAAATTGTAATGTTTAATTAAAAATAAATAGATACATGTGTTGTAATTTCAATTTATATACTTATAAGAATAAGAATATTCGTTATGGGCTGTGAGCAAACAGGCGTGAATCACCGACTTCACTTTCAAATAACCCGGTCACTTGATCCTGTTGTGGCTAGGGATGAGTACCGACGCGACCAAAGCTCACTTTCTCCTGTTAACGCACACGACCACCATCACTTGTGCTTGCGCAACGGCTGTTCACGTGGGGCTGGGGTGAGCACCAGGCTCGGTCACGCGTGCTCGCTCGCAGCCCGGCCACAACGGATAGTCTAATAACCATCTAACAACATTGTTGATGATTAAATAAAAGTTTATCTTAAAAAGAAAGACGTGCCTTCAAAAAAGTACTTATAGCTACATCCTCTAGCTACAAGTTTAAACGCAACTCATGTTTCTAGTTTAAGTTAAAAACGTACATAATTCTAAACAGACAATATATACTATGTAACTTTAAACAAAATAAAACAAAATATATTTGTTTCGATAATATACATTTAGTCAAAATAGTTATTCATGGGCCGTGATTCCAGGAAAGATCTTGAGACCTTTTAGAGTGTATATAACAACCACTACCTCTTTCATATATCTTGTGTCAATGCTTTCAGTGTATGCATATTGATCTGAAATCACTACAAAATGGAGGAACATGATTTGGATTTTGTGTTGGTGCCAGCGGGATTGCTCGTAATGGCGGTCTATCACGGCTGGCTTTTCTATCAGATTCGTCGTAAGCCTGCTCGCACAGTCGTTGGGATGAATGCGATCAATCGCCGATTCTGGGTTAGTTCCATGATGGAGGTACGTCTCGCTTACCCCCTGTCGTCCACCAGAATTTGTTGGACTTTTATATATACAATTTTTTTAATACATAAACAATAAAAAGTTCTTGGTCCGCCACTGTATACAGGGCAGAACCAAGGGTCAAAATGGCCCTCCCCCTACCCAAAACGATTTATTGGATATATAAAATTTGAGTTTTGTTTTTTTGCCCTGGACTGGACTAAAAAGTTCTAGTTCCGTCACTGAATCTATATACAGTCATTTTATACATGCATATCATGTGACAGGACACACAAAAGACAGGAGTTCTAGCAGTCCAAACACTAAGAAACAACATTATGGCATCAACCTTGTTGGCCTCTACCGCCATCATGCTCAGCTCCTTAATCGCGGTCCTCATGACCGGAGGCTTAACCACACACAACAACAACAACAACAACAACCGACACACGATTGGCATAACATTTGGCGAAGGAACCAAACTGCGGTTAACAATCAAGTTCTTTAGCATACTGGTCTGCTTTTTAATATCCTTCTTGATGAATGTTCAATCCATTAGATACTACAGCCATGCTAGCATGCTGATCAACGTTCCGTACAGAAAGATCACCAACTTCACTAGCCACCATCTCCCTGCAGAGTATGTCAGCACCTCGGTTAACTTAGGAAGTTACTTCTGGTCGTTGGGGCTTCGCGCGGTCTACTTTTCGTTCCCATTGTTCTTGTGGCTGTTTGGAGCTATACCCATGTTTGTTTGCTCCATTTTCTTGGTGTTTATGCTGTATTTTCTTGATGTTTCGGTTGATCCTGGGTGGGTTGCTGATACTAATATAACCACAACTGATGAAGAAACTGGTTAAGAACAACCAATGTACAATGTGGGATTCAATCCAAGTTGAATCTCACATTTTATGTCACAATGAATGAATAAAAACTTTACTTCTATGATCAATCATATCTCGTTGCGTCCTTCGAGATGCCAAATAGGCGCGTGGGACGGACAAAAATGGGTTCGTGTTGAAACAGGTTTTAATACATGACACGTTACACGTAGAATATGCAACACTTGAATAGGTTATAATATGTACGAGTTTTTAATGCATGCTAAACCGAGTAGGGTCAAAGGTGTTTTTTTTTTGAACGGCCAACAAATCAATCTTGAGCACTCTTTAAGTACCCACTGGACAAAGGAATACTCCGGGAATAACCCGGGTCCACCAGTAATTTCACACTAGTTCCCGAGGAAAACCAGCCGTCCGAAGGCCCATTACGGTAAAACCCGGCCCACAAGCAGCATTTTGGTGCCGGTAGGACTCGAACTCCCCACCTTCCATAACGAAAGCAAGGAGGGTGCACTCTACCATAAGGGGATTATTTGCCTTTCTTAGAAGGATAAAAAAGAAAATCAATTTATTCGTTTTCGGCTTGCTAAATTTATTTGACCTGACCCGTTAAGGATAGAATACAACCCGACTCGTAAACAGGTTAAAATGACCAACTTTCCTCAGAAATGATAAGACAGAAGCTAAATCCACAAAACAACATGATTGAAGTCATGACATGACTAGTTTTAAAGTATGAACATGCTTTTGGAACCAATACATTAAGGTAACAAAAACAAGCATCTACTTATGCCAAATAAGTATATACTTCCTGAGTCCTAAAACTCATAAAAAAAAACTGTAAATATGAACCAAAAACTATGTTTATACAGTTTCTGGCCCAAAACACTCACTGTGTAGGCTCAGTTGGTTCACCTCCATCTTCTACAATTTCCATAGCGGCATTCGGACTGTTGCTGGTGGGGATAGGGCTCTGGCTTGGGCTGGAATCAGATTGCAGTGTATCTTCTGCGTGAGCTAGCACGAGAAAATTGCGCATTCTCATAAGGTAACTTGAGCTAGACGGTGGTGATCTCATTTGCTGAGTTGTTGAGATGGATGGACCATCAGGATTAACTGCGATGGTTGACGGGTTGTTTAGGTTTAGAAAGGGAAAGACTAAACAACGACATCGAGGGCATCTTGTATTTAATATAAGCCATTTATCGATGCACGCCACATGGAAGTTATGCGCACAAGGAAGCCCGCGAACCTAAAAATTAATTCATTAATTAAGCTCATAAGTATTCTAACTAGGTTTAAGCAGTGGCGAAGGTTTGTAGGGGCGGGGAGGGGCGGCCGACCCCCCCGGATTTTCGCGCAGAAGTTCCGATTATATAGTATCCGTATAGAAAATTTTGAAAATATAGGGTTTCGACCCCCGAAACTGGTTTTCGACCCCCGAAACCAGTGACTTCTGAACCCCCGGTAACTTCCGACCCCCCGAACTTTCGGGTCAAGCTTCACCACTGGGTTTAAGGTTTATAATAATAAAATAAAATGAAAATGAAAATGTTACCTCTTGACCGACAACGAATTCTTCCAAACAAATCGGACAGTCACTGCAGTCGGGCGGGACACCTTTTAAAATAAAAACAGGAAGTTGTTGAATCGCGGTCTCTACTGCAGCCCTCTGTATGCCAAAAGCCCAAAATTAGAAAGTCATTAACAAACTAAACAAAGAATAAATGCGAACAATTACAAAATATTTCTTCGTTTAATCAATTCGTTTCTTTAATATGCGGTTTTAAATTTAGTTGTTACCTGAGCTGCATTTAAGTTCATTCCTGTATTATTATACGCACTGGCCTGTTGCTCAAACGCTCTCGCCTCGTGAGCAGCAACTTCATATACCCAATCGGGCTGGCGAATCATATTAAGCAACACCTGGAAAATATACAGTAATTTAATATACAATGAAATGTTAGATAGTCTCCTGATAACATTAGGTTACAAAAGATGATACCAATAAACGAATAAGCATCATAAGAATGCAAACTACGAATGTATAAACTATATTACATATGGCGAAAAAGGAAGTGAAATAACTCTTGATACGTGTCGAAAAGATAACACGTAAATAACTCTAGATATGGTTATAACATTTCAAATTATATTTAATATGGCGACGGTTTCTAGATAACGTTATACGTCATTTACGAGCATAGAAACAATTCTCATGCAACATAGTTTCCTATAATTACCATATGTTCAGAAACACGAGTCCCCTGTGGAGCATGTCGTACGTGAGCTTGCCTTCTGATTAACCACTGAAAACAGAAAATCATACGCTTTGAAATCACGTAATTTGTAAGTTTATATTATAACAACCAAGATCATCGGATTATGTAGTACCTTTTTTACCGAAACTACCAGCAAGGCAGATGAGTCCACAAAAGCTAAATAGTAACCATACAAGAAATCCCCATTTCTGGTTTTTCTCAGGCAACTGCAACAACGTACATACGTTACAACTATCGTACACGGGTTAACTGGTCATTAACTAACTAAAGAAACCAAAACAATGCACGTACACATTTTCTTTCAGCCGCAAACCATATTGCGCCGACAAAACTCCATCCCCAAAGAAAGGGATACAACACTCCGTATAAAATAGATATAACCACCAATCTTTCCAATAAACGACGGCCACTTAGCTGCCGACCATAATCCCTACACAGTACCATAACTGAAATATTAACTATCGAATAATGTAAAGCATAACGACGATCACAACATAATATAAACCATTAACTTGTATTTTAAAAGTTAGTCTAAACAGTCAATGATTAGTAACATTTTGCCTATACTAATTATTGAATTAATAAAAACATAATACAAATCCCTCTTTCCCTTTATTAATTTTAAAAATATAAACTTTTTCTACAATTTAATCTATAAATTTTTTGATTGAACTAAACTTACAATCGAACCGAAGATGCAATCCAATTATCCACAAACATCAAGAGTCGGAAAACAAACACAGCAGCATAATCAACCTAATTCAAATAATAATAATAATAAAAACAAATTAATTAATCTCCAAAATTACACAATTCAGATAAATAATAATAATAATAATAAAATATAGTTGACAAACCGTAATCCATAAGTGCAATGGTAATTTACAACGATGATAACGCTGCCAACTTAAGGCAACCATGATTCTATTCGATAACGATCGTCAAGCAAACAATAATAAAAACAATTACATAATTAAAGTTTATAAAAAAAACAAGAAAAGGATACATGCTAAAGACAAGCATTGATAGAAAGCATCCATCGTACCTGCATAATTACAAGTTTATTTAAAAAAAAAAAAAAGTAAATTACGATCAAGATTATTCAAGAACTGAAAAGGGTTTGATCTTTATTAAAAATGGAACTAACCATCGAAAACCAAAACCTCTGATCGCCATTAAAGAAGAAGAAGGAGGAGGACCAAAGTGATGGGATTAATAATAAGTGAAGTAAAGCATGTGAGTATGTTGAATTATAGCAGAAAAATAATTCGATTGAGAGAGGGAGGGAAGGAGAGTAACGCACACAGTAGTGTGTGTCTGTGTGTGTGAGAGAGGGATATGAAAATGGTGATGACAATTTTGGTTAGAGCATAAATTCAGGGGAAGGTGACGAACTAGCGGTGGTGGAGTTTATTGGGCTTATTTGGGTTTACGGTTATAAGCCCGTTTTGTTAAAATGTGTAAAACTATTTAGGGTTGCCAACCATCCTTTGGTGGAGAGTGTGGATTGGAGTCTCACGTAGAGTAAATTTATTTTAGTTGAGTCAGAGATTTTATCATAGAGACAGTCCCATGACCTTCCACTTTGTACTTTCGACTATAAACCGAAACAAGAGAAAAAAACAAAATATGTATAACAACATCATCTTCTCCGTCAAGCCCTGTCAAAACCGGTGAGAATTCCGAGACCCTAACAATCTTCATATTTCGACCCAAACAATCTCAATCAAGGATAAAATCATTTCGAATTTCGCGCCCGTAAATCTCGCCAGATCTTCCGGGAACCTTCCAAAAGTCGAAACCACACCTCAACCCTTTGAATATGCGACCTTTTGGCTCAGTTTGAAACTCAATTACTCAACCCTCAAACCCCCATGGTTCTTTCTGTTCTCCGACATTCACAACCACCATCGAGCACCGTACACCCTCCAACCTTCAACACCTCTCGGCACTCCCTCTCTCTGCTCTGTTTCACACACAACCACAACTCTGCGCCACCAAGTTTTTTTATGAGGTTCAAGTATAATTCGTTGATTTTCATTGAATTCTTGCAAGCCCATCAAAATTAAGGTAAGTTTACACAACCTCTTTTTACTATTTTTACATTTTTTGAGTGAAACATGTTTAAACCTTTTAGACTCAATAGCAATTACTTAGTCTCAGTATGTTAAGACTTGTTGACTCATTTTGACTTGTTTGTTTATGTAACAAAAAGGGACCGTATAATCATTAACATTGATCACGCCGCCTATTTAAATTATAGCTCTATAGGTCTGACAAACCCATCCCACCGCATAAATTCAGGGATGATCGAAAACAGATACATTTTTACTAACTCGTTGAGTTAGGTCTCAGTCGACACAATGTTTGATTGTACACAGACGCATTGTTACATGTTTGACGCATCCTCACATGTTTGACTCATCCTCACAAGTTACTCTTTGATATATCTTGACTATGATTGCTATGCAAAAATATTGTTTTTTGTTACTTACAAAACCTATATATTCTCACAAACTCTTTATAGTTGACCCTCCCCCCCCCCCCCCATATCTTTTCAACTTAACATGCTTCATGATTTATTGACGCATGAAGGATTTAGAAGCTCTTAGACACATAGAATGCTTAAGGCCTTAGAAAAACAATTGCATTGGATTTGTTGTTAAGTTTTATCTTGCTTGTATGTTGTCTTTACTTGTACAAAAAAATTTGGAATAAATAACACATATTGAAACTTTTAGTACCATGAGCTGTTGAACAATCGTCACTACGTGACACTCCGATGTTTCCGCTATCGGTTAGGGTGTTACATTATGCAAATCCCATTTACAATTATAACCGGACTCAGGCTCTCCAACGAAACGAAACCTTCAATTTCGGTTTTTTATTCAGCTTTGAACGATTTGAATTTGGTTTTATTTTTTTTACCATAAAAAATAATAATAATAATAACAGATTCAACCAAGAAAACGGAAAACCAAATCCATGAACCGCTAGTTTGTAGAGCACTAAAGTCAAGATTCAAGAAAAACTGAACATGTGCACATAGGGCATTTCACGTTTAACCGAAATCATTCATTGATGCATGCCACATGAAAGTTATGTGCGCAAAGAAGACCAATAATGAGTTGTAAATCGGAAGTAAATCTATTGGCTCACACAATTTCTCTCAATGTATTAAATTAGAGATGGAACCTTATATCTTGGTGTGTTAAATGGTGTCTCATCTCTTAGGGGGATGGGGCGTCATCCGAATTGTCCACGGGTACCCACTATCAGCACGGTATCATCGTCACCACCCACACTGATAGTGGTCCCGTGGACCGTTTTGTTGTTTCTATCTAACGGGCTGGTAACCGTGAATTATTTATTTTTTAATTTAGTATAATTCCATTTTTATTATCTATAACCGTTGTCAAGTAGGGCTGTTCAAATCGCTCGCCGCTCGTGGATCGCTCGTCGCTCGTTCGGAAAATGCTCGAAAAATGCTCGCTCGATCTTCCGCTCGGTTGTATATGAGCTGATCGGCTCGGTTCGGTTGTAAATGAGCCAAGCACGAGTAAAGGTACGCTCGGCTCAGTTCGGCGCGAATAAATTTTTATTTATTTAATAATAAATATACCCACAATTTACAGAGAAATTTATGGCTTTATATATAAGATTTTATTGGATTTGACTCAGTATATGCAAACAAAATATAACCAGTCCACTTAACTCAATAAAAAAATTAACACTAGATTTAATATTAAAACAATAAGTCATGAGGTGACAGTCTTGACTTCTTTATGTTATTAGTCGTCCATCGCTAATTGTCGCTTGATATCACACCTATGTCACAAGGCAACAACTGTTCTCTGACGTATGCCCATCACCTCACCAGCCTCAATCTAAGCCTCATCTTTGGACACTGGGATCTCAATATTAGTATTATCATCAGACATTTCGACCTTAGTTGTCACTCTACAATGAAAACATCGAAGGAAACATCCCAATTTTATGATCGTCCATATTATTCTCCGCTCGATTCTCGCTCGGCGCTCGCTCGGAAAATTTGCGCTCAAAGAATGCTCGTTCGGTTTTCGGCTCGATTGTAAACGAGCCGCTCCGCTCGGTTCGGTTTGTAAACGAGCCAAGCACGAGCAAAACTCCGCTCGGATCGGCTCGGCTCGTGAACAACCCTATTGTCAGGCAATATTTTGGTTATTTTTTTATGTAAATCATTAGGTTTAAACATAAATGAAACCAAAAGTAAATAAAAAAAATAAAACATAATTTATTAATATTAAACATAAAAAAAATACATAAAAACATAGAAGATAAAGCTTAGAGTTGACGCATGAGTTTCCAGGCCTGAAGATGCTCAAAGTTGTCGCGGTAACGAACCGCATAGCTCGTCTGGGTCAACTCCACAGCCAACTCCGGCACAATGCCTGGGTGCCGGCTCATGGTGCGATCATAGCAGGTCATCCACCGATCACATTTGTTGTTTAGGTCGGTCCATTTTCTCTGTAGGCTCTCAATTGTGCAGTCGCTTTCGCCGATTTGTTGTTTGAAGTCAGCCAAGACACGGTCCCAGAAGCCTGTTTGGATACCTTCTGAGCCCCTCCGGGGTTGGCGTTGCAACGATGGGTCGTTTTGTGCGTCCTTAATGCACACAACCAAAGCCATTTCTTTGTTTTCGGTCCAGCGAGTCATTTTGAAGGTGTGGTTGTTGTTGATGTTCAAGTGTGTTTTTACCACCGTGGTATGGTGGTTTATATACAAAAAAATCTCAACGGTTTTGCATGTGAAATTCAATATTTTCTGACGGTTAGATGAAACCGATTTTAATGCACATAATGATTTTTGACCGTGTTGGTAGGACGGTTTATGATAAGTCTGACCGTTTGGTGGTAAAACCGTGTGAATTAAAAAAAAAAACAAAGATTACATTTTAATTTAAAAGAAACAAAAAAAATCAGTGGAGTGTTGCCTCTAAAAATGTGTTTCAGTAAAGTAAATGAGTGAAGTGATGTGGCAGTATATAATTGGTTAAAATCAGTGAAGTGGATATAAAGTCCCACTATAAATTGAGGAGCAGGAAAAAAAAGTAAAATAGACAAGTGTGAGATGTCTTTGTACAAAAATAAATAAATAAATAAATAAACAAACAAAAAAAAGTTGAAGTGAAATTCATCATATATAGGCGAAGGGATCATGCCATGTTTTGTTTATAAAAATCTAAAGGTATGACCAAAAAGAAATCTGATCAATCTGCTAAATGTGTTGAAACTCATTCAAAAGATATTTCTTGTGCATTAACCAGGCCGTATTTGAAAATTCAGGTGTTCGGATTAAGTCATAGAAAATGTGCCTCTTAGCCTTAGGCCTTAACGAAGTAAAAAACGTAAACAATTTTTTTTAATGATGATTAAAGTAATATTAAATTGATGGATCAATTCTTCATAGTTTGTATTATCTAGTCAATCGTGTCGGGTTGATGGGTTGGCGGGTTGATAGGTTGCGGGTTGGCGGGTTGATGGGTTGAAATGTGCAACCCGAACCCGACCCATATTATTATTCGTGTCAAATATTTCAACCCTAACCCAACCCACATAAAATCCGGGTCAACCCGAAGACGACCCGTTTAACCCATATTTTTAAATGAATAATACATGTTCATGAGTTATAAGCGGGTTGTTGGGTTGTAAGTGGGTTATCAATAAAATGTTTAATGGTGAGTATATAAGTGTGACAAATAAATAATATAGTGTGCCAAAAATAACAGTATTATAACTAACATGTACATAGAAATGGAAAAAGAAAAACAAAAATATAATATATTTTTTTTCTAAATACTTAAAAGGTTAACGGGTCAACCCATTTTATATATGTGTCAACCCGAACCCAACCCGTTTTTTAAACGGGTCGTGTTAGTTGACCTGAACCCGGCCCGTTTTTTAAACGGGTCGTGTTAATTGACCCAAATCTATTTTTTTCGTGTCGGGTTCGGGTCGGTTTTCGGGTCGTGTCAATAATTGCCGCCCCTAGTATTATCCAACATTTCGTTCTCAATAACTATTACCGTCAATCTGGAAAACCTTTTTTTTCCTTCTTTTAACTTAAGTGGTCTAAAGCTTCATGGTTATTGGCTAATAGACTAATGGTTAAGTTACTTAAGTGGGCTAATGGACTAATGGTTAAATTACTTAATTGGGCTAATAGCCCAATAGGTTTGAGTTTTGAAGTTTGGAGTTATAAGGCCTTATTACAAAGTAACAAAATTTTTAAGTCATTAGTGTAGAACTTACTAATTTGAAATGAATTGTAACTTTAATATATATTTAAAATATGGCCCAGAGAAATTAGGTCCGGGTCAGAAGTCCTCCTTACACCCTTCAAAGATGGCCCTGCATTAAAAATCAATTATTACTTAAACAAATCAACAATATAACTTTAGTAATCATAGAGGATGTTTGGGATTGAGTTTGGAAAAAAAAAATGTTTTTAGTCAGAAGTGCTTATTAGCTTATGACTTTTTGAATTTTTTTTTTTTTTTTTTGAATTTCGATTCGTTCATTCCAGGACAAAGAAAATTACATTAAGATAGCGGGCAGGCGGGCAACAAGCTGCGCCGCCACCCCTTTCTGGATAGCAAATCCTAATCTACTAAAAACATAACCATGTCCACGCGGAGCCGAGACACTACTGTGAATAACCCGCTGGACCTTGGTCAGGAAACGGGTAGCCTCCGGTGCCAATGAGCCAAAGGTATCAAAAGCCAAAGGTACAAAAACGTGTTGGTTCTCCTCGCAGGCTTTAGCATGTTTTTCTACCTTCTTTGCCTCTGCTCTCCGGACCGCGTGCCCTGCAACAAAGCCACTATCCCTCAACCCAACTAGGGGAGATACACCCGTCAGGTCAACACAAGCATGCTTCCCCCGGCCCACCCAAAGACAAGGAGATCTGCTGGTCGTAGGGTGGATCTCCCTTCTGCTGGATCCGAGAGGAAGTTTACAGGGGCCTCCTTCTTGGCTGAGATCCCAGCCCGTCTTAAAATGTCCCACAGAATGTCTCGAAAATTAGTTTTAAAAAAATTGTTTGGATTAGCTTTTGGGATGAGAAACGTCAAAAAGTTAATAGATTGTTTTTTAAGTGTTTCGCTTAATTTATTGTGAATATTGGTTGTGTGGATGGTAGATTTGTAATTTTTTTCCAAAAGCTAAAAGCCAGGATTTCTAACTTCTCAAAAACAGTTTTTTCACCCTTAAAAGCCAAAAGCCAAAAATCAAAACAGAAAGTGCTTTTGGGTTACACAAACAGCTTATTGACTTATTGGCTTTTTGGAAAAGCCAATAAATCAATAAGTTGTTTTGAAACTCAATCCCGAACACCCTCATAGTACACTGTTTGTTAAAAGAAAAGAAAAATAAAAAAGAGTTAACAAACTTGAACATAGAGGTGTACAAAACCGGGTTTTTTGAATACCCGAGTTCGGGTATGACCGGGTAGGGTAAACGGGTATTACAAAATAATTGGGTCGGGTTCGGGTAGGGTATTTTCATGAAAAGCCATACCCTATATACCAGGTTCAGGTCGGGTTGGGTTTTCAATACCCGGTTTCGGGTATACCCATTTTCGGGTACTAGATACCTATTTTCAAGTAAGCGTGTGAATTTCCGACACGACCCAAAAACACGACCCGAACCTAACACGAAATTAGCGGGTTTAGGTTTAGTCTAAATGGGTTCGGGTCAAACCTGCGAACCCGTTTAGCTAAACGGGTAGGGTTCGGGTCAACTCGGGCGGGTTGGTTATACTATATATTGTTATTTTACGATATGTTTTATGTTATAAATTAAATTGGTTAGGTATTTTATGCTACACTTATAACTTAAAATAGAAATTGGTATGGGATTTTATAAATAAAACATAAATGTTTTATATATATTTGTGTTTTTTGCAGTAAAATTTTAATTTTAATACATTAGTTTGGGAAAACACCCTACGGGTAGGGTCGGGTTCGGGTATTAAATAACCGGGTAGGGTCGGGTTTGGGTATTGAATAACCGGGTTTTAAAATACCTTACGGGTAGGGTCGGGTTCGGGTATTAAATAACCGGGTTTTAAAATACCCGGGTTCGGGTATTTTTTTCGGATTCGGGTTCGGGTATTTTGTACACCTCTACTTGAACAATGAACAATGGTGTACCGGATCAAACAAATCCAATCTGACCTATTGCAGCCTGTACAAGAAATTTCATCTAATGGGCCCTGCTAGCCAACTATCCCAGGCTCTAGGCCCTTGAAAGCTGTGAAGTCTAGTTAGTTGTTACTTGGGTTATGGGTTCAGTAAATTATAGCCCAAGATGATATGCACTATCTACACCTACGGTTGAAGTCTCACTCATGACAAAATGATGTGCGTGAGCCAACAGTTTTACCACAGTAGGGCTTTGGAAGGGTTTTACCACATAAGGTCACCGGTGCTGTCTATGATTGCGTGTGTGGCTGGCCTTATGCCTAATGGGTGTACCCGGGCGTAGAGGTGAGCAAAAAAACCAGTTCGGGAACCGAAACCTGTAAAACCGACCCAAACCGAAACTGGTCAAAACCGATTTCACGTGAAACCGGTACTAAAAAATCTCAAACCGAACCGAACCGAAAACCGGCCTAAAACCGACGAAAAAACCGGTCAAAAGAAACCGAAACCGAACCGAAACCGGTATACAAACCGGAACCGAACCGAAACCAGTATCGCTAAAAACCGGCCGAAACCGGTAAAAAAACCGAAACCGAACCGAAACCGGTTTAAGAAAAATACATTTTTTGGCCATAAACACAAATAAAACATTGTTTTTTTGTATTAATATTCAATCTCCTTCTTTAAAAAACCCTAAAAGTTATTAAAAGTTAAATTTTATGTAATTTATACGATTTTAAAAAGTGCGCAAAAAAACCGATTAAGAACCGAAACCGAAACAAACCGAAACTGAAACCGAACTGAAACCGGTCTTACGAATCGACAAAACCGGTTCAAAACCGAACCGGTTTGAAACCGAAACCGGTTCGGCCAGGAACCGGTACTGTAGCGAACCGGTTTAGAACCGAAACCGGTTCGGCAAAAAAAAAACCGATTTGCTCACCTCTACCCGGGCATGGGCGGCCACAGGTATCTAGGCCATTTTATTTTATCCACCATTATATCTTTTTTTAATTCCCCCATTTTCTTTTTTCATTCAACCTACAGCCCAAGGCCCTTAACTAATGGCAAGCCCATTTGAATTTTTATTGCAGCCTAACAGGAACCAATCTGATTATTCTCCATAAACTTAATTCAATCTTTTTACAAAAAATGGTCAACTTATAAGCCATACGTCATCATATTTACGTTCAAATTAGGTGAACTCAAAGCTTAAACACATAAAAAGAAACTAACTTTGAAAGGATGACAATAATACTATTCTAGTGATTTGAAGTTTGAACTATAAATATTCATTAATATATCTTAAATCTTTATCTCATATGTTATATAATGACACGTTCGGTTCCTTGACACCGGAGGCGGTGCGGTTTTTGGCTCGGGTTTAACGAGTAGTGCACAACAACTTTTCCACCCCCAAGGTGGGGTTTTGTTTTTAGCAGATTAAGATTTTCTATTTAAAAAGGGGTGGCGGCGCAGCTTGTTGCCCGCCTACCTAACATCCTTATGTAATTTACTTAGTCAGTATTTGAATCTGGAATATAATTGAATATAATGACATTTTTTATATATGTTCACCTCAACATACAATGTACAAATTTCTCAAATTAAAGTAATACAGTTTATACTAATATAAATGCGTTTATCAAATGGTTAATATAACATTATGTATTGAAATACACCTATCACATATTCAAACATATTTATGTATGTATGTCATGACGGATCTTGAGCTTTTGAACAGAGGGAGTCGAAAGTCACATGACCTAGAATTATTTTTGTACTGCTAAGTTTTGGATTGGCGATCTAGTTCGGGCTGGTTTAAACATTAAGAACTCTAAATATCCATTTAATCCAATAAATAACCAAAATCATATAACCACTAACCAATAACCAAAATCACGTATTCAAACATATTTTTGTGCCACATAGCGGTGTTTAACATATAGATTGGCTGAGGTCGTGACAGGGGCACCATTCAATTATTTCAACTTAACTAGTCTAAAATTAAAGAACAATTTAAAGACGCCAGTAACAAAACTTTCAGATGAATAACAAAATTAATAATAAAAAAAAAAGTTTCCATAAAATTCAACATTCCTCCCTCTGTCAATTATTCAGCCATGAGAAATCTACTTTAAATTCAGCATTACTATGCTGTGAATAATTCTTTGTAGGCTGCTGAGTAGTGAGTAAGGTATATATTTATTCTTGATTTTGTTTGAGATAAAGACATAGGTAAAGCTACTACATATCTGAATTGTGTACCAGTTAAAGATGTTGCTTTAAGCACTATTGCTTTCTTTTTTCATGAACACATACTTTAGTTTATATAATTTAAGTGAATGACAATTTATACAGACTATATTTAAACATTTTTTTTACTATTTACACAAAGATTCCTTTGATGTTTTTGTCTCATACATCCTCCCATATTTTCTAGTCTTTGAAATTGGTGCATGTTGCAGAAGGAATCTATTCCACTCTTGGTTGATCTTGAATTAATCCACATGCATTATACTATTCTTTATGCATTGTTTTCTGCGCATCACTAAGATACTTGTCACTTGTTTATAACTATCATCCAGTTTATTAGATCTACTATATGTATTTTATATCTATTCTAAGGTTTGTACCCATAAATCAAGTTGATGAAACAATGTTTAAACAATAATGTCTAGGTCTTGGTAACCAACCCTGTCAGTGAATGTTGATGGATCAAAGTGAGAGAGACCGATGAAGTAATAATAAATGCTAATCATTTGATGGCCAAATAATATTGCCTGTTTGGTTGACTGGGTGATATCTCTAGATTTAACCCTATTTATATTGGTTTATTGCTCAAGTAATATTAAGGTGATGGAATATGATCACTACTAGAAAAGTGGCATTTTGCTACAAAATTTTCTTACAGAAAAAAATGCGTCACAAATTTTAACAAAGTTGCTACTCATTTGTGACGAAAAAAAATCTATAATTTTTTTAGCTAAAAAAACTATAGTTTTTTTCGTCACAAATGAGTAGCAACTTTGTTAAAATTTGTGACACATTTTTTTCCGTAAGAAAATTTTGTAGCAAAATGTCACTTTTCTAGTAGTGGATAGCACCTCTAATGGCTCGCATTTGAAAAAGTTAAGGCGCTCTTGAAGCCATTGTGGAGGAGAGATGAAGAGATTTGTGGCCGAGCCACAAACCACGGACAAAGTGTTTGAGCTTGGATGATATTGTCCGACGCTTTTGTAGGCGAGGTTTACTCATCCTTTATGATTAAATAATAAAAAAAGCATTGTCCTTGGGTGTCTTTTTCACCATTTTGTAAAGAAGAGGAAAAAGAGAAAGGTGAAAGAAAGTGTCCCCAAGAAGCACCATACTGGTCCTTAATTAGATTTCAAGTTTTTGTTTCATAAAAACTTAGCCCATACTGTCTTCAACTACACAATTAAATGAAAGTAGGTTATTCAGCCCATACATCTTCAAATTTGTACTTCACTTGTTCACACCATTGCTTGCAAACAAAGAAAGTAAGAAATGATTACCACACTTAAGTAATTATGTGAAAAAAAAAAGAAAAAAAAAAAGAGTACCATTATTTCTTTTTCTAGGGACATATAATCTCACACTTTATTCTACTAAAAAGACAAGAGCTAGCTACCAATACATTTTAAAAACATATACTAAAAAAAAAAAAAAAATTAAAAAAAACTTATATTAAATTATTATAGGATCCCACTCAAGTCCATAAATCTCACCATCACCACACACCAAACCAAACCAAACACTTTCACATTTTCCACACACAGACAAATCAAGATGGACAAAACAGTCAAACTTAACCTCTTCTGCTTCTTCTTAGTCTTCTTCTTGTTTCCATCTTCCATCACTGTAAGTTCTTCTATTCACATTGTCCTCATCTTCATCTTCTTCTTCTTCCATTGTCTTTTACCTTATATTAATATTATTATCACTCATTCTAATCCATGCAGGTTTCCTTATCCAAAACAACCAAATCAAACCCTTTTTCACCTAAATCTTCTCTAACTCGTTACTGGCACACACAAATCATTAACAACCATCCTATCCCTAACTTTATCCTCTCCAAAGCCTCTCCATTACCACCATTACAATTCTCTTTATTTACCAAACTAGCCTCTAACCACTCTCTCTCATCTCACCTCTCTTCCTTCTGCTCATCAGCCAACTTATTATGCTTCCTAGACACCACTACAGTCACAACTACCTCACCTAGTCCAAAAGACTCAAACTTTGCAGTGTATGACAACAAACGGTTCTCTAACTACGGTTCGGGTCGTCTTAACGGTGTTGACATGTTTAAAAACTATTCAGAAAACATAAACTTTGCATCTAGTGGTTTTATAAAGTATAGTAGCGGTTCTACTGGTCATCATGAAGGGTTTAGTTCTTATGCCACTGATGCAAATGTTGGTAGCTCAAACTTTACTAGTTATGCTAATGATGGTACTGGTGGTAGTGGTGAGTTTAGCTCTTATTTGCCACGTGTCAATGTGCCTGACCTACGGTTCACGATGTATACAACCAATGGTAATAACCATCCATTGAGTTTCAATAGTTATGTTGATGATACAAACTCTGGTAACCAACAGTTTGTTAACTATGCAAGGAATGGGAATAGGGTTCCTGTAGGGTTTAGTAGCTATGGTGACACGTCGAATGTGGTGGGGTCCACTTTTTCGCATTATGCTGAGCTGGCAAATGCGGGGAATGATAGTTTTAAAGGGTATTCGTCGAATGCGAATAACCCTAAAAATGAGTTTAGAAGTTATGGTGGTGGTGGTGGGAATGCGGGTTCGGATACTTTTGTTAGTTATCGGGATCGGGCGAATTCGGGTAGCGATTCGTTTATGTCGTATGGTAGGAAGGCGAATTCGGGTAGATCGGTGTTTGTGAATTATGGGAAGTCGTTTAACCCGGGATCTGACTCGTTTAGGGAGTATGGTAAAGGATCCACGGGCCAGCATACCGGTTTTAGTGTATACTCTTTGAACACTACGTTCAAAGAGTATTCTAAAACCGGTGTTACATTTGGTCAATATGCAAAGGTGGGGTCGAATGAGGGTTTGAAGAAGGTTAGTGGCAATTTGGTAAATAAATGGAGCGAACCGGTTAAGTTTTTTAGAGAGAAAATGTTAAAGAAAGGGACGGTTATGATGATGCCCGACATTGTGGATAAAATGCCTAGACGGGCGTTTTTGCCCCGAGCCATCACGTCGAAATTACCGTTTGCCACTGACAAACTGTCCGACGTGAAGGAAGTTTTCCAGGCTCGGGACAACTTTGTTCTAGAGCGTGTGTTATCCAACACGCTCTCAGAATGTGAGCGGGCACCGAGCCCAGGTGAGACCAAACGATGCGTTGGCTCAATTGAAGACATGGTTGACTTTGCGGTTTCGGTTTTGGGACATGATGTGGTGGTAAGGACTACGGAGAACGTTAAAGGGTCAAAGAAGAAGGTCTTGATCGGTGAAGTCAAAGGGTCAATGGTGGGAAGCTAACAAAGTCAGTGTCGTGTCATCAAAGCTTATACCCTTACCTAATGTATTACTGCCACTCTGTCCCTAAGGTAAGGGTCTACGTGGCAGATATACTTGACGTGTCAACTAAGGAAAAGATAAACACTGGTGTTGCCATATGTCATATAGACACGTCATCATGGAGCCCCGGGCATGGAGCTTTCATTGCACTTGGATCGGGTCCGGGTCGGATTGAAGTTTGCCATTGGATATTTGAGAATGACATGACATGGACTACTGCTGATTGAGGCTAAAGGTGATTATAGTTTTTTTTTTCTTTTATTCATAGTGGTGTTGTTGTTTGAGATTTGAGAACTTTAATGTTGTCGATGATTCTTAATTTGATGTTCTTTTCATAGCTTTTAATGTTTTATCAAATAAACTGGATTATAATAATGTGCCATGCATAGATTTTTTTTTTTTTTTAACATAATTAGAGAGATATGTAACCACACGTAATTAGATATTGGATATGTGCCAATGAGGTAGTGGTTGAGGAAAGAGTTAGTGTTCCTTGTGACCCAGGTTCGATTTTCTACTCTTCTCATTATTTTCTACGGCATTCGGGCAATGATGGTGACAAACGCACCAAGGAGCGTTCGATCCTGAGCCACACCCCGGTTTTCACCCGGCTGTTACTTCAGCGAGGAAACTCGTGTGGAGGCAGTACTGTTTCTGGAGGAACGCCGTAACCAAGTCTGATACACCAGCGCGGGCTCGGTTAAGACAACGTAGTCTGGGACAGACCTTGGCTAGGGCTGGCGATTAGGTCGTGTGACATTGGGTCACTCATATGAAAGTCACTGTCCAATAAAAAAAAGATATTGGATATGTAATTAGTTAATCGATTAACTACTTTTATATAATTAAAAAACGTAATTAGGGAGATATGTTAATTAGTTATTCAATCTATTACTTTTTATTTTATGAAAATTTCTCTCATAGGAAGGGGCACAGAGTGAGTACCTTAATTAGCCTTAACTAATCTTACACTACCAATTAAGCTCATTCTAAAGTACCCTAGAACCATCAAAACACTTAGGTGGTGTTTGTTTTTCTTTCAGAAGCACTTCTGACCTCTTTTGTCTGCGTCGCGCAGATGCGGGCAGACATTTGGGGCGGGCAGACTGTTTGATTTTCAGAAGACATTTCACTCCAAAAGCTCTTCCTGACCTCTTCTTGGTGCAGACTTGGACCAAAGTCTTCTAAGGTCTTCAAAGGTCTTCTCCTCTTCTCTTCTCCTCACCCACCACCACCACCACCACCCACTACCACCACCACCACCACCACCGTCACCCACCCACCACCACCACTTAGCATCGTCCACCACCACCGTTCACCACCACCGTCCATCACCACCACGGTCCACCACCACCACCCACCACCGTGCACCACCACCACCGTCCATCACCACCACCGTCCACCCACCACCACTACCACCACCATCCACCACCACCAACCACCCACTACCGCCACCACCACCGCCGTCCACCACCGTCACCCACCACCACCGTCACCACCACCTTCCATCACCACCACGGTCCACCACCACCACCCACCACCGTCCACCACCCACCACCACGGTCCACCACCACTACCACCACCACCCACCACCCACCACGGTCCACCACCACTACCACCACCACCCACCACTGTCCACCACCACCACCGTCCACCCACCACCACTACCCCCACCCACCACGGTCCACCACCAACCACCACCACCACGGTCCACCCACCACCACCACCATCCACCATCACCCACTACCACCACCACCACCACCGTCACCCACCACCATCGTTCACCACCACCGTCCATCACCACCACGGTCCACCACCACTACCACCACCCACCACGGTCCACCACCACCACCACGGTCCACCCACCACACCACCATCTACCACCAGACTACTGTAAAAACTCAGTTTATTTAAATTTAAGTTTATTTCAGCAGCCTGCAGACGTTAACAAACAAACAGTCTTCTTCTTGCAGACTGCAGACCTTTGGTCCACCTCTTCTCCTGCAGATGTCTGCAGATGTGGTCCGCAGACTGCAGACCTTTTCCTGCAGAAAAAACAAACAGCACCTTAGGGTACGTACTAGACAAGGCACCCAAGTTCAAATTAAATATTTAAGTTGTTTGAGTATTTGACATTATTTAAGGTTGTATGAGTTAAAACATTCAATATAATATGATGTAAGCAGTTTTAACTAAGAGGTACGAGGCGCTACCAGAATTGGTAACGGATATCTCATTATTAGTACGGTAACACCGTCGCCAGTAGTGCTGGTAGTGAATCCATGGACCAAATTTTGGTTCTATTTAACGGATACTTTCACGGGACTCTCTCTCTCTCTCTCTCTCTCTCTCTCTCTCTCTCTCTCTCTCGATCTCGACCGTCGTTGACCACTACTACATAAAAAAAAAATCGGCCAGATGATGTTGAAAAAATGGAGGAGAAGATGAAGAAAAAAATGGTGAATAAATAGAGAAGAAAATGAGAAGAATATGCAGGTTATTGGAGAAAAAAAGAAACATGTTATTATTATTATGTGTGAAAAATAATTGATTGTTGGGTAAAGAATCAGTGAAGTGATGCCTTCAAAAAACTGTTTCAATGAAGTGAATCAGTGAATTGTTGTGGCAGTGCAGGATTGGTAGAAATCAGTAAAATGAAAAAATTTTCAGTGGAATACCTTGTCCCCCCTAAGCTCCCGTACCATTTATCCAGAGTTGCTTATATCATACTCAGGGGGAAAAGTAAGCCCAAAGTTCAATATCTCATCACCAGCATTCATCACAACCCAGTCATATTTTCATCCATACTTGTTAAATATCTCAACCTCTCTTCCTTCACCATCGACTGTTGCCGAAGATGTTGGCAACGTCAAAAAACTGTTACCGTCAATTATCACTGTCGATTGACCAACGAAGACACCAGGTACAAAACCATCAAACTCTGTGTTGGATCAGTATGCTCTTTGTTTAAGTAAGAACTTGCTATCTTTGACACTTAAGTGTTTAGCAAGCTCTTGTATATCAGATTGTAAGCACAGCGGAATGTATAAGTTAATGCAACACTTTTTATACTTAAGAGGAGTTATTACTCCCTCTTGATGATTGAAACTAATAATGACAAGTATTTATTATGAATCTAAGCAGTAAATGAGAATTAGATACTTAGGCAGATTCACAATAAATACAGAAATGGAATAGAACAGTGAAAGTGTTTGAAGGATTTTTCTATTAAAATCAATGTCTAAAATAGAAGGTTGAAGCCTCCTATTTATAGACGTTTACATGCATGTATCTTGCCAATAAAGCAAGTACAGAAACATCAGAAACAAGTTGCACAAGTTGCAACATTGAAAGAAACAATTACAGCTAAAGTAATAATAAACAATAAACTACTGATACAAAAGGCGGTGGAAAATATCTGATGCTAAGTGCTGATGAATGACAAACTACTGATGAGTAGTTTGTCTTCAGTACTTCTGAAGTGAACTTGTCTGGTTTGGACTTCAGAACTTCTGATGAAGTTTCTTCTTCAGCACTTGTCATATCTTCTCTTCAGCAGTTTCTTGTCTTCTCTTCAGTACTTCTATACTTAGCCAAAATTGACAGAAGTGAATTAGACTAAGGTTTCCAAAAGTGGTTTCACCAATCCTCTTTGTCCTAACAATCTCCCCCTGGATTGATGAACCCAAAACCTTACTAATTCCTTATGATCTTCTTTTGTCTTGAACAATCTTCCATATTTCTTTATACATGGTGTTCTTTAGCTGGTTTAACTGTCCATCAGATAGAGATCCTCTCTGTGGTTCCAGATGTTGAATTGTGAGCAGGTCTTGTGTTGACAGTTTCTTTAGATCACTGATCTTCTTGTAAGCCCTGCTTGAAAGGTCTCTTCTTGTCAATAATACTGAGTTGTTAGCAGTAAGTGACCATCTGATGATAGGTACCTTTGACTTGTTAAAGTCAGAGGTATAGGGAACCAGACTTGTCCCTTGGGTTGATGATCCTGAGTGTTGGATGCTTTCTGTTTCAGTAAGCCTCAGGTGGGAGTCTCTTCCTTGTTGTTGTTGTTGTTGCATATCAGGCATCTGAATAGTTGGGAGATGGTGTTCAGTCACTACCTAGGTATGCATCTTGTCTTTGATAGTCTTTTGAATTTGGTAGGCAAAGGTGGAAGGATCCCTGAATTGTGTTATCAGAGGTTTCTCATCAATGTCAAAATCTGCATGAACTACTGAACTTCCTTCAAGTAGTACCATTTTGAAATCAGTTTTGACATTGTCCTCTGATTACTTCCTTTGAGTAGCAGGCCTTTTTGTTAAAACACCAGAAGTTCTAACTACTGATCTTGAAGGATCAGCAGTTTGAAACTTCTCTGGATTTGCAGCCTTGGCAGCCTTATATTTTCGATAAGTATCCATCAGTCTTTCTTCTTTCCATCTGGATACTGAGGCTTTTGAACCATAGCCATCTGCTACTAATTCATCTATCATCTAGGCTCTCTTGGCCTTTCCTTCTTTACTTGTGGCCAGTTTGTCTGCAATTAGTTGTGCCCTTCTTGTCAGCTCTTGCATAGAGAGTCCCTTGAGTGTGTAGGCTTTAGTCTTGCTGTTCTTTGTGATGTAAGACACCAGTTGATGTCTTTTGTCTTCTTCAGCAACATGATCAATTTCAGCCTGTCTTTCCAGTTCAGCTTGATAAGCCTGGAGCTTCTCTTCAAACTCTAAGTCATCCCTTTGTTCCAGATTTTTCCAAATCTGGTCTTCCTTGGCTTTTTGTTGAACTGCCCTTAACCTCTGCTCAAGAAGTTTAGTAGATTGAGAGATTGGAGCAAGGGTTAGGACAGTCATAGTAGTGGTTGTTGTAGGCCTTGGAGGAGCAGAAGTTGGTTTGATTTGTTCAGTGGATCTGGAAGGTTTAGTTTGTTGAGATTTGGAAGTGTTAACCTCTGCTGGGTTGACAACTGCTGATGGTTTGTCAACTACTGAAGGATTGTCTTCAGTATCTTCTGAGTCATCGATACTTTGACCATCAGAGGTTTCTTTATTATGCCTTAGGGATTTTTCAGAGGTTTGGGTCTCATCTTCTTTTTCTGTGGCTTCAACATCTTCCACTGAGACACCAAACTGTTTGGCCATTGCTTCTTTTCTGGCCTGGTTTTTCTGATCTCTCTCTAGGATAGCAAGTCTTGCCTATCTTCTGGCTTCAACTGTATCCATTGGTTCCTTCATCTTCTCCCTCTTTTTGGATTCATCAATAAGCTTCAGAGGTTTGATCTGATCTGTCAGATTTGCAATTTGTTTGCTGTTGAAGTCAATCTTGGTCTGCAGATCATTCATCTTTGTCTGAATCACCCCAAATTGGTTCTTGATGGACAGCTCCAAGTTAGCTGTATAGGTTTGGAGGTGATTCTTGATGAGGGCATTCATCATATGATAAAGGTCACCACCTGGGCTGCATAGTTGGTTCATGTCTATGCTTGAAGGCCTAGGGAATTGGGTAGGCATTTGATGTGAAGGGTGTGTTTTTGGGAGATCCTCATGTTGTACAGAGGATGCCACTCTAGGGGTTTTAGGGATTGAGTGGACTTTAACCTGTTCAGGGGTGACTAGCTTCTTGAGCTTGGATACCCCTGAAACAGGACCTTCATAAAGTGCCATCAATTCAGTAGTTTTGGTTGTTGAATCATCATCCAAATTAATGGAATCATCTGAATCCCTGATGTTGTCCTCAATGAGGACTGTCTCAGTTAAATCATGAGCTGAGCCAACTCAGTTCTCTCATGAACCTCTTGTTCTTGGTTCTGAGGATTTCCTACCTCAGGCATTAAGCCTTCATCAGTAGTTGCCACATCTGAGGTCTTAGCTGTTTTACTTCTATCCTCAGATCCACCACTGGGTGGTAACTGAGTAGTAGCAGCCTCAAATGCCCTAAGAGTCTCTAAGATTGGGCTTAAAGACTCTGGTCCACCCTCATCTCTTGGGTTAGGGCTAGTGATGTCCACATCCATGTCTGATTCTGTGGTTATGTCCCCTGTTTGTTGTGGTTGTAGGGGACTGACATTATCAGATGGGACTTTCTCTTTTAGCCCAGAGAGAAGTTTGGCAATCTCTATTGCCTCTGGTTCAGAAATTTGAGGGGTTGGTTCAGAAGTTTGGGCAATAGGTGAAATAGGTTGGTCAGCAGTTTCAAAAGAAGTGTCAGTTACAACAGTTTTTCTAAGTCTTTTTCTTTTGAATAAGATTTTTATGGGTGCTCTTGGTGGGGTTTGAGATGGATGAGACTGAGAGGGTGTTTCAGTCTCACCTATTTGAAGAGCAGATTGCTCATGAGCATGTTCAGGCATCTCAACCTCCTGAACAGCTTTTCTTTTGGGTTGGTGGGTTATTGTCTTTGTTGGCTTGGGCTTTTTGGCTTTTGATGGTGTGAGTTTGGAAGATGTGGGTTTTAGGGGGACTTTTTGTTGTTCTCCCTGATCATCTTCTGGCCAGGTAGCCGGTTTGTTATGCCTAGAGTATGCTTGTGAGGTTAATGGATTTAAAGTTGAAACTTTTCCCACAAGCACCTCATTACCCAGTTCCCCTATTATGCATTGCATAATGAACCTTGGGTATAACAAAAACTTTTTCTTGGTATTATTATGATGTAACACCAACTCATTGAAAAATAATTTTGATGCCCTGAATTTAGTTTCATTCACTATGGAATGAAATATTGGTTGAAAAGTAGAGGGCATCTGATCATAAGACCCTGTCTTTGGACTCAAACACATAATAATATAATGAAACAAAAGCTTGTATTTTGGTTCAAAATATTTTTTGAAGATAGTAGCATGGGAGAGAGTACCTTGATAACCACACTCTGTCATGGTTAAGTGAATGTCAGAATTAGCAACATGATCAGGGGCAGCTACATCATTCAGGCCCAGTCTTGTTGCCAGTGTGGCCGGTGTGATGGTCAGTGGTTTCCCTTTTATTCTTGAGTTGAGGGAGATAATTTCACCATCAACCGTCACCGTCTCAGCATTAGCCCAGAACTCATTTAGAGTTTCAGTATGAATTGGTGGGTCGATTGTGAGAGCAGTAAAATATTGGGATTTTACGACAAGATCAATGATCTCATCGTATTGGGACCAGCCTTCTTGTTTTTCAAGAAAGGCCCTTTGATTGTGTCCCTGTTTTAGAACGAGATCCATGTGGTTTGGGTTTTTGTTGATCGAACAGTTGATTTGCAGGTTTAGGTTTTTAAGAGAGTTTTTGAGAGAGAAGGAGGGAATTTTTGAGTTTGAAAGGATAAGTGTTGAAAAAGGTATTTATCAGAAGTTTTTAACCGCTTGAATCTTCTTTATTAGAAGTTTGTAAACCGCCTTGGTTAAAAATCTCTTTATCAGAAGTTTTAAACCGCCTAGGTTAAACTTCTGATGATGGGAAAAGTCAGATTTGCCCTTTTTGACTAAAC
Organism: Ambrosia x helenae; assembly: GCA_030844895.1. Taxonomy (NCBI): domain Eukaryota; kingdom Viridiplantae; phylum Streptophyta; class Magnoliopsida; order Asterales; family Asteraceae; genus Ambrosia; species Ambrosia x helenae. The sequence continues at coordinate 10,805,927 of CM061233.1, forward strand.
TGCTGATGAAGGATTATCTTCATCAGTAGTTCCCATTTCCTCTTCAGTAGTTTTAACAGCTGATGAGAAATGTTTTATAAATACTTTTATTCACAACTTCTGAAGGTTATTTTATCAGAAGTTTTCCACTTTTTAGAAATTATCCCTATACTGATGTTTTGTTCATCAGTAGTTTCTCTCTTTTCAGAAGTTTTGTTTCAGACTTTTTGTCTTTTTGTAAGTGGAAAATGAAAAATATGTGCAGAACAATAAAATAAACACTTACAAATTTAGCATCCCAAGCATGGATACTAACTTCTGAAATGTTGATGTGTCAAGGGGTTTTGTGAAGATGTCAGCTATTTGATTAGCTGTTGCAACATGCTTCACCTCAATCTTGCCTTTTTCATAGCAATCTCTTATGAAATGGTACCTGATCTCAATATGTTTAGTTTTTGAGAACTGTATCGGATTTTGAATGATGCTAATGGCAGATTTGCTGTCTACAAGCAATGGTGTCTTGGTCTCTTTGATTCCATAATCAAGAAGTTGATATTGGAGCCATTGAATCTGTGATGTACAACTTGCAGCTGCAATGTATTCAGCTTCAGCAGTTGAAGTTGCAACAGATGTTTGCTTCTTTGATTGCCATGACACTAGACAGTTACCCAAGAATTGACAACCACCAGATGTTGACTTTCTTGTCATCTTACACCCTGCATAGTCACTATCTGAAAAAGCTGATAACTTGGTATTGCTTGAAGCAGGATACCAAATTCCAAGTGTTGGAGTTCCTTTCAGATATCTGAAAATTCTTTTGACTGCTATAAGGTGTGATTCCCTTGGTGCTGATTGATATCTAGCACAGACACATGTTGAAAACATAATATCTGGTCTAGAAGCAGTTAGATATAAAAGGGAACCTATCATGCATCTGTACATAGTTTGATCAACCTGTTTTTCCTTGATCATCAGGTTCAACTTGTGTGATTGGTGTCATGGGAGTGGAACATGATTTACAGTCTTGTAAAGAAAATTTGTTTAATAATTCTTTAACATATTTTGATTGATGTATAAAAGTTCCATTTGTTTGTTGCTTGATCTGCAGTCCCAGAAAGTACTGCAGTTCTCCCATGGTACTCATCTCAAATTTTGATTGCATGAGTTTCTTAAAATCATCACACAGTTTTGTGTTTGTTGAACCAAAAATGATATCATCAACATAAATTTGAACAAGTAGGACATGATTTCCAACATGTTTAATGAAAAGAGTTTTATCAATGGCACCTCTTGTAAAGTTATTTTTGAGTAAAAAGGTGGAGAGTGTATCATACCAGGCTCTTGGAGCCTGTTTGAGCCCATAAAAAGCTTTGTCCAGTCTGTACACCCACTCAGGATGAGAAGGATCCTCAAACCCAGGTGGCTGACAGACATACACCTCCTCTTTTATTTTCCATACAAAAATGCACTTTTTACATCCATTTGATAAACTTTAATTTTGTTGGAAATGGCATAGGCCAGAAATAACCTGATGGCCTCAAGCCTTGCAACTGGAGCAAAGGTTTCATCATAGTCAATTCCCTCTTCTTGAGAGTACCCTTGAACTACCAGTCGTGCCTTGTTCTTGATTATCATACCAGCTTCATCTTGTTTGTTCCTGAAAACCCATCTTGTGCCAATTGGTTGCTTGTTTGGAGGTAAGGGACAGATTTCCCAGACCTGTTGCTTGTTGAACTGAAGCAGTTCATCTTGCATAGCTTGCACCCAATTATTGTCTTTGAGGGCTTCCTGGTACTTCTTTGGTTCCAACTGTGAGATAAAGGCTGAAAATAGGCAAAAGTTGGAGAGCTAGTTTCTGGTAAGAACACCTGAAGCTATATCACCCATGATTTGATCAAGTGGATGATCTCTGTGTTCAATCAGTTGTTGTAAACCACTGACAGGTGTAGGTGGCTCATGTTCTTCAAACAAACTACTGAGGTCTATAATATCTGGTTCAGATGTTCCTTGATCTTCAGTAGTTGGATCTACTGAACCAGAAGTTTGAGTTTGTTCCTCAGTACTTGTTTGATCAGAAGTTTGTGGAACTTCTGATGATTTTGAAGTTGACTTGATAACTGTTTGAGGAGTCCATGGTGTGGGATCCTCATCATCAAACCTTTTGTCACCATAATAAGTAGGTTTTGATGAAGTAACAGCCTTCTCAGGTCCAAAATGGAAGTTGTCAAGGTCAAAAAGTTCAGCAGGATGTGCTGGAATAAGAGTGTGTTTTGACTCATTGAACTTGACATTCAATGTTTCTTCTACTATCTTGGTGTGAGAATTAAAAACCTTGTAGGCTTTTCTAGTTGAGGAGTAACCAAGAAAGTAACCTGAGTCAACTTTGGCAGCAAACTTTGAAAAAAATTCCTTAATGTTCAAGATGAAACATTGACACCCAAAAGCCCTGAAAAAGGAGATAAGGGGCTCCATGCCATGAAGAACTTCATAGGCAGTCTTGGAATGTCTCTTGACCACAAGAACTCTATTCTGAACATAACATGATGTGTTAACTGCTTCTGCCCAAAAGTACAAGGGTAGCCCAGAATCAGCTAACATTGTTCTTGCTCCCTCTATTAAGGTTCTGTTCTTCCTTTCTACTACACCATTTTGTTCAGGAGTTCTGGGAACACTGTATTGTCTAATAATCCCTTTAGACAAACAGAATTCATCCAGAGTTTTGTTCCTGAACTCTGTCCCATTATCACTTCTAATGGTTTTGATAGGTAGAGAATATTGTTTCTCCACTTGTAGAATGAAGAACTTGATTATTTCAGCAGCCTCATCCTTGGAGAATAAGAAGAATACCCATGTGAATCTTGAGTAGTCATCAATGATGACTAAGCAGTACTTCTTCTTACCAAGGCTCATAATCTTGACAGGTCCAAATAAGTCCATATGGAGTAGTTGAAGACATGCAGTTGTTTTTGATTCTTCAATAGACTTATAGGAGGACTTATGCTGTTTTCCCTTTAAACAGGATACACAGTGTTCTTGACACTGGTATACTTTCAAAGGTAGACCTCTGACCAAGCCCATTTTTGTGACTTTATTTATGGTTTTAAAGTTCACATGGCCAAGTCTCCTGTGCCAGAGATCAGTTTCTGAAGTTGATGCCCTTGAGAAGAAACAGCAGTGTTGTTTAATACCTTGTCTTTCTCAATGTCCACTGCATAGACATTGCCACATCTTTTGGCAATCAGCAAAGTATGATCTTCAATGATCTTCTCTATCAACTTCTGGCCTTCTGGTGAGATGATCTTGCATGCTGTCTTTGTGAAAAAGGAAGAATATCCTTTATCACACATTTGTGACACACTTAGCAAGTTGTATTCAAGGTTTTCAACCAGATTGACCTTGTCAAACTGTATTTTGCCAGAGGAGACATTGCCATGTCCTAGCACATATCCCTTAGCATTGTTCCCAAAGGATACAGATCCTTCTCTTTGGCTGATAAAATTGTTTATCAGGTATCTGCATCCAGTTATGTGCATAGAGCCTCCACTATCAACGTACCATATGCTGTTTAAGCCCCTGGAAACTCTCTGCACACAATAGCAAATTAGTTAGATTTAGGAACCCAAGCCTGTTTGGCTTTGGGTTGCTCTTGAGAATAGTTACAGTTTGTTTTTTGACCAGGTTGAGAAATCCATGTCTTTTTGGCAATGGATTTTTCATTAAGAGCCATGGTGGTATCCTTTTCAGGACCACCATCAACCTTGGTAATCAGTAGTTGTACCAAGTTCATTAGATTTTGAATCTCAGCTGTTTGTGAAACTGCTGATGATTCAGGTCTAACTACTGACAAAGAATTTTGAGAAAAAGATTTTAGTTGAGATTTTATCTTTTTCTGAGAAAAGGTGTTTTCAGGTTGTTGTTTCTTAGGATTAAATATTCTTTCATAATCATTTCTGATTTGATTTCCCACAACCTGTTGTTTAATTTTTTGATTGAACTGAATTCCTTTTCTGTATCTACAAAACTCTGTTTTGTGGTTGAACAGACCACAAATTTCACACTCTTTTGCCTTTTGTTTTTGATCTAAAGGCAAATTTCTGACATTAGTGTAAAGATTTTGCTCATCAGTAGTTTTCAGGTCTCAACACCTGATGTAGATGAAACTACTGATGGTTTGTTGTCAGATTTTGTTAATACTTCTGAAGTACTTTCTTTGAAAATACCAGGATTTCTGTTTAGAAAGTTTTCATGGAAAGATGTGCAGTCTTTCCCTTCAGAAGTTTCATTTGAAACAATTTTTCTCCCATCTTCAGTAGTTTTGGGAGAAAAATCTGTTGGTGTTTCAACATGATGGTACCCTATGCCAAACTTAACATTTGAAGCACTCTGTTTGTTTAGCAATAGATGGTACCCCTTACAAGAATCCACCCATTTTTCACAACTGATCTTGGTGTCAGCAAGCTCTTTTCTGACATTCCCAAGATCTTCTATCATCATTTTAATTTGTGATTGGGTTTCAATAGCTGAGTTAGTTAATTTAGAGACTTCTTTTGTTTTAGTAGAAAGTTTTCTCTCTAAATCACATTTCATCTGAGTGTATTTTCTTTCTAAATCATTGGCTTTTCCTTGTAAGTGCACATTTGTCTCTCTTATGAGAGCAAAAGATTATTTGCAAGAATTTGAGCAAAGTTTTGACAAAGACTCTTTTGATACCTGTGACAATGCAGATTTTGAAGTACAGCCTTTAAATGCCATTAAGGCAAAGTTCTTTCTGCCATTGTCTGGTTCTCCCCAGTTGATGTCAAACAACTCGTTGTCTGCATCAGGATTGCACTCTGTGGTGTCAAAGGGAAGACTGCTCCAGTCAACATACCCTGAGGTGAAAAGACTTTGTTGAGAGGGTTGTTGAGGCTGTGGAGGTTGTTGAGTAGCTGGAAAGGGAGGGATTGATTGTTGGCTCTGCATCTGTTGAGCAGGCATTTGAACATATTGTACTTGTGGCATGTATTGCTGTTGAGGAGCTTGTGCCTGTACAAAATGAGCACTCCCTTGAGTTCCATTATTCCTATTATAATTGGGGTTAAAGTTATTTCCAGATTGTGATTGGTTAAAGCTAGAGTTTCTACACTCTCTAGCAAAGTGTCCCAACTTCTGACACTTGTGACATCTCAGTTTAGATTTGTCAAAACCAATTTTTGTATTACTGGTCAATCCTGGAAATTTCCTTCCTGACTTTTTATAAAACTTGTTAGTTTTAATGCTTAGCATGGCCAGTTGGTGTAAAATGTCCATTTCTTATAAGTCATCACTGCTAAAGTTTTTCAAATCATCCATGATAAAACATAGATTATCAGCAGTTTGACTTTGGTCATTATTGTCATAACCTGGGAAAGATCTTTCTGATGAGATCCTAGTTGTTATGTCAATGTTGTCATAAGATCCATAGGAACAAGTTGGTGAGTCTTGTCCCAAAAGTGCTGTACTACCTGGTAGGTAGTCATCAGCAGTTTTACCAGATGATTGTAATTTCTTCTTTTGATCAATTTCTCTCTCAAAAGTAAGTAATCTCCCATGGAGTTTTGTAAGAGTGAGGGAGCCAAAATCTGGTGAGGATCTTAAAACAATGGAGTATGTTTCCCATTTGTCTGGTAAAGACCTTAAAAATCTATGTAGCATAGATATTGTTGTATAGGTCTGTCCATTTAACTTTAGCTCAGATATTAATGAGGAGAATCTTTCAAATTGTTGAGTTAAAGTTTCCCCATTAACGTGAGCAAATGTCTCATATTGTTGAGCTAAAATCTCTCTGGTGTTGGCAATCACCTCTTCAGTTCCTCCAAACTGTTCTTTAAGACAATCCCAGAGTTCTTTGGCACTTTCACAATGTAAAAGGCAGAGTATATCTCATTTGGGAGAGCCATTGCCAACATAGAGAATGCTTTTGCATCTAGCTCAAGTTTTAGGAAATCATCATCAGTATAGTCTTTTGGTTCTTTTGGAACCTCAACTTTAGTTTCAAGATTAATGTTTACTGGTTTGTGAGGACCATATATCACAGATCTCCAACAACCTGTGTTGGTCTGTGACAAGGTATGTGCCATTCTCTTTTGCCATATGTTATATTCATTTCTTACAAGCATGGTAGGTTTAGTGGCAGAACCAGTATTATGTGGATCCATTTTAAAGAGTATTGATTTGTCAGATGACTCTTTTAAGTGATGGATGTTGATAAAAAGTGAACTTTTGATCTTTTATTGAGTATCAATAAGAGCTTTGTGTCTGATTCTCAATTTGTTAGATTGATATGTGATCAGATAAACCAATGCTCTGATACCAATTGTTGGATCAGTATGCTCTTTGTTTAAGTAAGAACTTGCTATCTTTGACACTTAAGTGTTTAGCAAGCTCTTGTATATCAGATTGTAAGCACAGCGGAATGTATAAGTTAAAGCAACACTTTTTATACTTAAGAGGAGTTATTACTCCCTCTTGATGATTGAAACTAATAATGACAAGTATTTATTATGAATCTAAGCAGTAAATGAGAATTAGATACTTAGGCAGATTCACAATAAATACAGAAATGGAATAGAACAGTGAAAGTGTTTGAAGGATTTTTCTATTAAAATCAATGTCTAAAATAGAAGGTTGAAGCCTCCTATTTATAGACGTTTACATGCATGTATCTTGCCAATAAAGCAAGTACAGAAACATCAGAAACAAGTTGCAACATTGAAAGAAACAATTACAGCTAAAAGTAATAATAAACAATAAACTACTGATACAAAAGGCGGTGGAAAATATCTGATGCTAAGTGCTGATGAATGACAAAACTACTGATGAGTAGTTTGTCTTCAGTACTTCTGAAGTGAACTTGTCTGGTTTGGACTTCAGAACTTCTGATGAAGTTTCTTCTTCAGCACTTGTCATATCTTCTCTTCAGCAGTTTCTTGTCTTCTCTTCAGTACTTCTATACTTAGCCAAAATTGACAGAAGTGAATTAGACTAAGGTTTCCAAAAGTGGTTTCACCAATCCTCTTTGTCCTAACACTCTGTGTTTTCTGAACGGTTACGTCTTGTCGACCGGTTTAATTTTTTGGGGTTGTCGAAGGAGTGGCGGCAGTGCTATCACGCGACTACCCTAACCGACCACCCCTTTCCAAGAGGTGCCCTTCCCGCCTTAGATAAATTTATCCCTAGTGCATAATAGTATGGTTGTGTGAGAAAAATAAGTACAATCTGTTTGCAATTTACCTGTAAAATTGAAAAATAAATAGAAATGAATTTTGGGGTCAAGTAGAATATTGAGTGATTTATTTTAATCCTACAACAAGAGTAATAATTATAAATCTTATTATTTATTAATGCATCAAATTCCGAACACTCGGGCACCCTTTACGGCCAATTCAGGCACTCGAGAGTGCCCGGGCCAACTGCCACCTGTTCGCGGGGAAAACCCAACCATTCACTCGCCCGTAGACACGACAGTGAAAATAATCGGTAAAACCGGGTGGGATCAGGACTTAAACCCAAGCCAATAGTCGGGCCATCCTTCATGTCACCCAAGGATTAACCACTGCGCTACAGTGGAGAAACCCTTTATTATATGTACCTAGAGATCGATTAACCACTGCGCTACAGTGGGGAACCCTTTATTATATGTACCTCATGTCCTCCAAGGATTAACCACTGCGCTGCAATGAAGAACCCTTTATTATATGTACCTAGAGATCGATTAAAGAACGGTGAGGTACATATCAATGAAATAATAATGAAAATATTTGACACAACATTAAGTTTTTATATATATAGCTTTTACAAACATAACTAATAGACCATAGTACATTTGGAATATCACTATTCGAAATAAAGATGTTACTTTATTTCGGTGAAATTTACAAAAGCTGACAAAGTACGTTAAAATGAAATGTGAAAACATGAGAACAAGTACTACCAAGTTATTGCTATATTACTAACCATGGACTAAACTATAATCAAAATCTAAAATAAACCTCTTTGTTTTTTTTGAACGATGACTTTCATTAACACAAAAAAGGTTAGCCCTCAAAACGGGGACCGCCAATTATACACAGACATACAAATGAGAAATTAACCAATCCTTCCAAACAATATCTCTATACTTCGATCTATATTTTAGCCATAGAAACGCCCTAGATTTTACTTCGGCCACCACCTGTGTTGTATGTCTCGATGTATCTTGAAAAATCTTCATGTTTCTTGTATTCCATATCACCCATACCGTAATCATAACAATGCCTCGGACAATCTTTTTTCGCCACTTACCACCATGGACACTCTTATAAAGTAACAATAGATCTTCAAAGTCGTATGCAAAGAATGGAGCTAAACCACACCATTGTGTAATTCTATACCAAATCTCTGAAGCAAAAATACATGTAGCAAACAGGTGATTCACCTCTTCGGCATGATCCGCACAAAAAATACAATTAGTGTCTTGTAGAGAAATTCCTCTCTGAATCAATGCAGGCTTTGTTGGGATTCTACTAAATTCTGCACGCCAACTAAGAAGATTAACTTTAATTGGAACCCATTTTTCCCATCTCATCCTATGTTCACGAATATTAGCTCGGTCCGCTGTTAACAGTTTTTTCACATGAGCAACCGAGAATGTACCAGAACTGCTTCCTTCCCAAGACCAACTGTCTTTTCCACCTTGAGTTTTGAAACCGCTTAACATCCAGTTCAGGTCCTGAAGCTCCGATAACTCAGCTACTGTTCCTGGTTCACGAATCCAGCAAGCTGCAAAAGATACTTCTGTTTGAGTATGTTTTATCCGCTCCTGAACCCAGCAGCTTTTACTCCGATCCAACCCAAATAAACACGGCCATCTATTCTTTAAAATGTTGTACCCAGCCATAAATCTTTCCAGAATCTCACATTTGTTCCTGATCCACTGAGCAGCGTAAATACTTACCAACCTGTTTATCCTGAATAATAATAGATTCCACAAACGACACTATCGCTTTCCAGCAGCCTGTCAATGATCTCTTTAGAGGCAAAAGGTCCAAAGGCCCCTCCCCCCATGAATCAATTCAATCACTTTACGCCATAAAGTACCCTCTTCCGTCTTAAATCTCCACAGCCACTTTACAAGCAAAGCCGTATTGACATCGGACAATTTGGAAACTCCCAATCCCCCATCTTTTTTAGGATTACAAATCATTACATCTTAATTCCTGTCCTATCATGAGTAAATTAAAAATCCAACATAGTTATTTTTAGTATATTTATACGACAACTAGCATGTGACAAGTAATTATATGTATATAAGATATACATGATAATTTAGCCGTTTAAAAAATATACATGTTAAGTTTCACGCATTGTTGGCTATTACTAAAATTTTAAGAAAATAAAGTAGAGTAAAAAAAACATTTTATTAACTTTTTTATAGTCAACCAAAAAAAATGGGACAAGTCTACAAGTAATCTTATCGAGTTAGATATGGTAGATACAAAATAAGTGGATTGGCAAAACGTATGAGGGCCATTACAAGGAAACTAGCCATAAAGTAGCTAGGCAGTTGAGTGCTAAGTGCTAACAGTGACGAAACTTGAACTTTTAAATGGTGGGGGTCGAAAGTTATGAGACCCATTTTTTTTTCAAATCGATGGAGGCCAGGCTCAAAAAATACAAAATGTTTGAATAAAAACGCATAAATTTTACCCTACTGAGCCAAAATTAATCAATGGGGGTTAGGGCACCCTCTGGCCATCACTAAGCTTCCTCCTTGAGCGCTAATATTACAAGGTACACTATATTTGTATTTCATGATTAGATAGATAAAAACTCGTATCTATACCCAATAAATATTTATTTTTCAAAAAAATAAACAATAAAGATCCATGCCCAATATATAAGTAAGTGATTGCGTCACGTGTCAAAGTTTTGCAAGAGCAAGATTTATTTTCCCAGTTCTCTTATTTCACCACCTCTCTATATCTAAAAAGTAACCAGATAGTCATGCATTATCTTAAAGTAATGTTTAATAATTTCTAATCCCTATTAATAACCTTTTAATATTAACTATATGAAACCCATTTAATACATGAATTATTCACCGAATAATATAATGTTAAGAATATAAGTGAAAATGGCTATTTTCTTCTAATAAAATAGTAAAAAAGACGAACACTGATTAAAGTTGTTGTGCATGCTTGAAGCTAACTAGTTTTCAAGTTTGATATGATGGTGGCATTGTGTGCTGGAAAAGAAGCAACCATAGGCAGGAGCATATTCTGGCGCATATATGATTTAGTATTGTCCTTTTGTGGGCAAGCATGCTAACCAATTGGTAACTCTACACCACCATACAACACTTCTCTTGTCCTATTATATATCCATCACTAAACGTGCTTTGTTTTACATTTTTAGACTTTTGTGATGATAGAATCGTTTCAAACAAAGCTTTAGACAACATGCAATGCAATTATTTTGATAGCTCCCTTGAAAAATGGAATTTATATTTTATATTGTGGATGATATTGTGTTAGTTGCAGAAGTAAACAGAGCTTAAATGAGAAGTTGGAGGACTGGCGAGTAGCTCTAGAGGGTAAAGGTTTTAAGATTAGTCGATCTAAGACTGAGTATTTGTACTGTGATTTCAGTGGCGTAGAGAATGATGATGACACCCAAATTATCATTGAAGGTCAAGTGGTTCCGCAGGTGACTAAGTTTAAGTATTTAGGATCGTTTGTACAAAGGGACGGGGAGATCGATAGTGATGTAGTACACCGCATCCAGGCTGAATGGTGTAAGTGGAGAGCAGCCACTGGGGTATTGTGTGATAGGAGGTTTCCTGTAAATTTAAAGGGGAAATTTTATAGAGCAGCAATTAGACCTGCTATGTTATATGGGACGGATTGTTGGGCCATCAAGAAAACACATGCACATAAGATGGACGTAACAGAGATGATGATGATATTGAGGTGGATGGGTGGGCACACAAGGTTAGACAGAATAAGAAATGAGGTTCTTAAAGAAAGGTTGGGGGTAACTAGCATATCCGATAAGATAAATGAGGGGAGATTGAGGTGGTTTGGGCATGTGAAGAGGAGACAGACGACGGAGCCAGTTAGGGAGGTGGAAAACCTCACTGTGGAGGGAAGGAAGGGTAGGGGTCTGCCCAAGTTGACGTGGGATGAGAGGATTAGGAAAGATTTACAGGAGTTACACCTCTCTGAGGACATGATCCAGGATAAGAGTTTGTGGAGACATATGATTAAGGTTAAAGACTGTTAGGATAGGTTCATATGAGTTTTTAGATGTGTCATAGGAAATAAAATTTGCACACACAGCTTTTTTTGTTGGTCTTTACATTTGATTGTCTCCTTGTGTTTTATAGGTTCTTTATAGGTTATTTCTAGTGGTATATCCTATCCATTTTTACCATGTATTTTTTCCATCATCGCTGTGGTATTGGCAGTTTAAATAATTATTATTATTTTTATTTTTATCTATGTACTTTTTTGAGCCGAATGTCTCTTTGGAAGCAGCCTCTCTATTCTTAGGAATAGAGGTCAGGTCTGTCTACATCTCACCCTCCTCAAAACCTACCAATGATTCACTATTTGTGGGATTTCACTGGGTATGGTTGTTGTTGTATATGTTGGGATTGGTAGTTCACTTTCACTTGGTTATGAACAATGCATGTTGCGAGGAGCGAGAACTATTCCCTGGCCCTCGTGGTTTTTTTTTTTTTTTGCCAATAGTATAAATTTACGCTTATTTCGTCCGAAAATTTATACATTTTGAGTTCGGTCCTTCTTATTTTAAGGGTCCCATGACTTTCGATCCCCCATGCTGGCCAACATATTTTGTTTTATACGTGCACTTGTATCAACCATTAGCGAACTCAGAATTTTCTTTTCTACCAGATCGTTTTTAATTTTTATATGTTTGGATGTCTCCAAGTTACTTGATGCCTAAAAACACTCCAAAAAAACCCAATACAAATTTAAGCCAAAAAATAACTTATGGAGCTTGACAGAAAGACAACCTTTTGGCGTTATTTGATTTCTCTCCTTATGTATTAAACTATATTAATTAGCATAGTGCGCGCAATGCATCAGGAAACACAAACAATATCTTTATTTAATTAGATTGTTGGTTTTTAGTTCGGTTCAATTAGTTTTGGTTAATAACCAAAACTAAATTTTGGCTAAAATTTTTGCTTAAAAGTACATGAAATATAAGTATAAATCCATGAAATGAATGTATAAAAGCTAAAAATATATGAATCGTTCAGTTTCTGTTAACTAATGGTACAAAAAATCAATAACCGATTTTAACGGTGGCGTTGCAGTAGAGGGTAGAGGTGAGCAAATGTCGGTTCGGTTCTGTTTTTACATATAACCGAAACCGATAACCGAAGTTCGGTTTTAGGAAAATCCATAACCAAAACCGTTCGGTTACGTCGGTTCGGTTACTTCGGTTAATATCGGTTAATATGTCGGTTATCGGTTCGGTTTTGGTTATGTTCGGTTAATAACCAAACATAAAACTTGTGCAAAATTATAAACTTAAAATAGTTAGTAAAGTGTTTTGAACATTTTTCAAGAATACAAATATATATATAAAAATGCAAGAAAAATACATGAAATAAATAAAATATGCTTCAAATCTATAACTTATAATAAAAGAATTGAATTTTTATGACGTGACATTTAATAGAGGCCTCAACTCCTCATTGAATGTGCCATGTGACACTTTGAGGTGATAGTATTGAATTTATTATTTTAAATAAAAGATAAATTTAAAAAAATTTAAATAAAATCTATATGTATATTATCTTAAAATTTCAAATATGTCAATTAATATTTTTTCCTTATTTTCCTCTCACATTTTTAAATGTTAATTATTATTTTTAAAATTTAAATATTTTAATTAATATTTTTATCTTTATTTTTTTCTTATTTTCCGCTCACAATTTTTAAACGTCAATAACTTTTATGTATGACATTTTAAAAAAAAAATTACACCAAATTAATGATCGCTTTATTATCTTTCCAACGAGCACTATAGTGCTATACAAAAAAAACGAAAAAATGTTTTTTTAGTGAGTTTTTGTTCATGCAAAAAAAAAACACACGTGTTTAAGTGATTTATTAATCATATATAGGCAAGTACTAATCGGGTTATGATAGTATATATGTTTTTAAACCTACTATTACATATATGAATTGCCCATGTTCATATGCTATAACGATATGCTTAGCATTAAAAGAGGTTGAGATTTTTTTAATCTGCTGGGAACGCAGCATGAGAGCCCATTTTCGTAGTATAAGACTGAAAGGAGTGGGGGGCGGGAGAGGGGCGGGAGAGGCTTTCCAGGGCGGGAACACCGCCGCTGGTGGGGCGGGAAGGCTGGCGTGGGGCTGGGGGCGGGGGGGGGGGGGGGGGCTTCACCGGCGTGGGGCTTGGGGTGGGGGTGAGGTGGCAGCGATCTATTGGTCAGTTTTTTTTTTTTTTTTTTTTTTAACTTTAACACAATATAATATTATTTCCTCCCCCCCCCCTCTTCCCCCCTTCCACTCCCCACAATTATTTTCCCCCCCACAAGGGTCCCACAAGTGCCACATGGCGCTTCATCCCCCTCTTTCCGCCCCCACTCCTTATAGTCTAAACATTAGAACAACTTTTTTAGCATTAAAAGTGGTTGAGACTGTTAACTTCTTTTATCCTTTTTTATTAAGTCATATTAGATTTTTCAACCCCGAGACACTCCCGGGGTAATTAGCTAGTATATGGATATACATGAAAATATATTCCAAATATATGGATATATGTATGAAACATAATTAAGTATACAACTATCGGTTCGGTTTCGGTTATTTCGGTTACGGAAGAGGGGAAAACCGTAGCCGTAACCAAATGATTCGGTTTTGGCCAAATGTTAACCGTAACCGATCGGTTAATTCGGTTTTGATTATTTTCGGTTCGGTTTCGGTTATTTTCTGTTATCGGTTTTCATATGCTCACCCCTAGTAGAGGGTAGTAGTTGGTGGTGGTTCTTGGGTAGTGGTCCTCGACTCCTCGTTAAGTTCATGTGTAGTGGTGGGGTTATGGGGGGTTATGGGTATTAAAATATTAAAAAATAATAGAAGGGGGGTTATGTGGCTTTATGAAAAAAGAGGGTGTAGTAGGAAGGGGTGTTATGGGGCTTTATAAATAATTAGGTAATCATTGTTTTTTATTTATTATTATTATTATTATTATTATTATTATTATTATTTATAAAAAACCAACCCAAAGTCCCAAACAAATATCCCAACCTTTCTTCTTTACCCATACCCAAACACAAACCCTTCCTCTTTACCAAGACACATACACACACATATCCCAACCCATCTTCTTCACTTCTTCTTCTTCCTCTCCTCTTCTTCTTCTTCTTCACTTCTTCTTCCTCTTCTCTCTCACACACAGATCAATAATAATATTAATAATAATTTATAATAATAATAAGTTCAGGGACAACGCCCGTTATAGCTATGGCGCCACCAACCCAAAACACCCTATAGCGCCCGGGGGGCGGTGTTCCCCGGCGCTATAGGGTCCAAAATGCCCTAAAACGAGACCACTACATATGCCTTAATAGTGGTGTAATTTGAGTATATCATAGAAAAAACCTTCTAAAGAAATATAGTTAATTATAAAAATAGCCCCTCTATTTATTTATTGAGGGCATTTTAGTCATTTTAACTTGATTACCAAAATTTTAGCTTATGCTAGTCTTAGCATCCCAGCATGTTACAAAATAAAACAACAAAGCCTAACATGTGTACTTAAAGGTGTTACTAATTGTGTAGTTAACTCTTCTCTTCTCATTCTTTTCTATTCTTTTTTTCATGTTCTTTTCGTTTATTTTGATTGTAACTTTTACACTAATTTTCAATTTTCACATTTTTATTAATTCTAAAGTGTCTTGTTTAGTTTATGAAATTTAGCCCTATATTAGTAACAAGGCAAAAAAATAAAACAAAAATAAAAATCTTCACACGTACCCTGATAAATCTTTATACAAAATTTGTCCGTAGATGAGAACTAAACGAAGAAAAAATATATTTTTTACATTGATTGTGCATTTCTTCTGTAAAAACCAAACCCTCTACAAATCTTTCGACAAAACAAGGATCATGATGATGATGAAAACCTTTGATAGATACATTATGATGTCGATTTTCGAAACTAGTCACCTGTATATACTTATATACATTATCAAGTAGCTATCAGTTGGAAGAAGTACAACATTCGATGATAAGGTCACTTGTTTTGTAATTAAGCATTCGATGCGGACGCAGGCATATCAATCTCGTTAGGCGATTCATCATCATCCCAATTTGTAGTTTTGTTGTACTTTGCATATAATCCTATTTGAATCATCCCCGAAACTGCCCCAACCGCATTAGGAATCTGTTCTTGCCAATATTCGAAAAAAAGGAAAGAAAAGAAGGAAAATGTACGTAAATTATATGGGAAAATCACAAACATACTCATTTTATCTGAGAAAATTAAAAAAATTCAAGCTTCGTCACTGTTAAAAAAGCCAGCAGATATTGATGCAGGGGCGGACCTAGTGTATAACTAGGTGTCGCGTCTGTTGCTGCTCAACTTCGCGCGCATAGTGGAAAATTTGTTTTTTTTACGAAATTTGGAAAACGTTGCTACTAAAATGAAAAAAATGAAAAACGGTACTACTTAAATTCATTTTTAGATCCGCCAGTGTATTGATGGTTGAGCTAAATGAAAAGTTGAAATATCAAAACATGTCAAGTATATTTTACCATGATGAAAGGATCAAATTCAAGGGCTGCATAAACGATCCAAATCGACCCGTTTAAAAGATTTCCAATTATTATGCAAATCGGCATGTACTTGACGCTCTTCGTCTTGACGACAGTTGCCTGTTGATCAAATGTTGGATCATGAAAACCTTAAAAAACGTTGATAAATTCAAAACCACCAGTATGGTGTATAGCGCGTACTATACCATGATTGTTAGCGGCGATGCATACATAATAATATTGAAGATGACACACAAGATCCCGACAAGCATAGATCTTGCATGGTGCGTGTGGGAGAGTGTTAAAGTAACAGCTACTAATGTTGCTATAACAAGTACCTCCAAGATTAAAACGATTACCATCTTTTTCTGCATTTTCAAGATTTGTGTATCAATGATCATATTTGATTCGAACCTTATTCAAGAGTCAAGACTCTACTTGCACTAAAGTTAAAGGAAAACAAGGAAGAAATGGCTCAAACATAAATTGAGCATAACTTTTGGGCCCATAAGCAGTGGATGAAAATGTCTCGACAAGCCAGATCACGCGGCAAGTCTGACTGTCGGACCCAAATTCCATCATTTAGCACTCCGATTTTAGAGGTTGTTTGGAAACTTCTGAATGGGTAAGTGTTGAACCAGTAAGAGGTCTGAACAATTCATACTCGGTATAATGCTTACCCATTCAGAGGCAAACGTCTGACCGATTCAGACACCTGCTCGCGAAACAAATAGTCTGAATGAACTATGTATGATTGATTTAGACATCTGTCTTATTAAGAGCTGAAACAAACAGCCCCTTGGTGGCAAAGACTTCCCCCAATTCTAGTGAATTCTAAAATTTTCTTTAGTATAAAACGCGTAAATCACTTATTGAATTACGCTTTTATTTATGTCTTTAATCGCTAGTTGTCAACTTCAAAATTTTGAGAACACTTGCCAAATTTAGAGTTATCTATAAAAGTCCCATGTGACATGTTACACATTGAATAACATACTACATTCTTTAAGAATATTGTATGTTATCTTTTTTGTGCTTCCAATTTACTTCAAAATTATCCTATATTATGATAAACCAATGCTGATGAATAGTGCCGCTGCCACGTGGGTTGGCTTTTTTTTTTTTTATGCCTCTTTGATAGTTTTAAGTCTATATATATTGTAAGTTACAAATGGGATAACAAAAACGTTTCTGTTTCAGTTGGTTAGGTTGTTGCTCTGTTACCAAGCATACCCGGTTCAAGGCCTATTACTTTTCCGTTTCCACACATTTTTTTATGGTTTGTTCTTGTGATGTTCCCTCTTTTCTTTTGCCAGCTGTTCACCCGACACGTGTTAGCGCTGTCCAACTAACACCTCCTCCTCATCACCCCACACGTGTTTGTGTTGTACCGAGAACATCTTTTTTTGTTTTTTGAACTGCTCTCCCGAGAACATCTCATTACACTCAGCATCTCCTAGATTTCTTGTAAGTCCCCCTGCCAAACCCTAAACAAATCTGGGTAGCAATTGACTAAAGATGTGACTTCACTGGAGGTTAAACTCTTCCTACAGATCTCCTATATTTCTTCGTCAGCAAACTGTACACGAAAAGAGAGCGAGGAGAAATAGAAACGAGGCTTCGGCCCACTTTTGGCTGCCGATAACGACGGAGACAGCTTTTAAATTTTGAAATTATCAAATTTAGTTGTTGAACATGATATGTTTTGTGGAACCGGCATATGTTCATGTGAATATGGTACAAATTCTTTATCCGTGACCAAATGAAGAGGTAAGATTGATTATTAATTCACTGTTGGAACAATATTTATTTGTTTGGTGGGATTTTAATTACTTACTAAATTCTATTATTCTTGTGGTCAGATCTAACCTTGAGTTCCTTGAAAAGCTTGGAGCAAACAGGTCGTGCTTTCATGATAGAGACATTGCTCCTAATAGTGAAACAGTGGAGGTAACTTGACCCAATTTGTTATCTTATTTAATGTTTATTTTATCATGGTTAATAAAAAATCTATGATGGAGCTGGATCCCGCGATCTGTAATATTATACAGAATTAGGGTTTATGATGTAGATCGTGAGCTCTGATTTGGTATTAAAATGGCGATAATTTCGAATTCGAGGTTCATATATGTACATTATAATAGCAAGCACGTCGTCGATACTCACCATATCATCGCTCAAAGAAGTGCTGTGAAACCAATGGTCACATACCTGGTTGTTATACGTTTCGTAGCACATACTCTCTTTCTTATCTCGAAAAGGTAGAAATAACCGTTAATTAGTTTATTAATTGCTTCAGTTTGTCGATTATAACCGTCATATTACCTAAGGTTTACCAGTTCTAATATGTTTAGGTTATTTTATATAAATGTGTTACATATGTATGGGATACTCTGTTGTGGTATAAAAAAATATTTTTTAGATGCATTTTGTATGAAATAATAATAATAATCCTAGATATACAGGGGAATGGTTATTCTTGAATTATAAATGTTGCGAAAGTAATTACTTTAGACTTTAGTTAACTGGACTTTTATGGTGGTGATGTGTACAGTGTACTTAAGTCAAATGGACTATTAGGAAAACTTAGAAGGTCCTTAAGGCGGGCACGTCATGCACATCTAGGTTGAAATTGGGCAAAATTGCGGTCTGTAGGAGGATGATATGTAAAAACGACAAAAGGGATGACTGGGAGGTTGTAAATTGTTCAATTGATAAAAAGGTTGATATGTAAAAGAGATGAGACTGATGCAACTTTTGATTGTACGTAAAGCTTATTTGATTATACATAGAGCAACGTCTCACTTACATGGAGCTCTTGCCTCATGCCTGGGGTCTCTGTTACATTATTATACTTTGACCACTTTTGTTATCTTTGTAGGAATCAAATGAAAACGGGGATGAAATTGTAGCTCTTGAGAGAGAATTTCAAGTAAGCTTCTCATGGTTAATAACGAATATATTACTTTTTCATGGTGTTAATCAAGTGCTTTATCTCTTATATCATAACATAACATAATTAATATTTTTTTTTGTGAGGTAGTCCATTCTCTTAGGAGTCATAATAATAAAATTTTTATATTCGTCGACGACCAAAAGATATTGTTACTAATAGAAATTTGAATAGAGGATAAAGTTAGAAATTTAAATATTAATATTACTAAAAGAGGAGTTTATTGGCGTACCAACGATAAAATTGAATCT
Organism: Ambrosia x helenae; assembly: GCA_030844895.1. Classification (NCBI taxonomy): domain Eukaryota; kingdom Viridiplantae; phylum Streptophyta; class Magnoliopsida; order Asterales; family Asteraceae; genus Ambrosia; species Ambrosia x helenae. The sequence continues at coordinate 10,824,931 of CM061233.1, forward strand.
GAGCGACCAGCTTTATACATGATTTCAACCTCTACAATCAAATGTACACGTAACTAATCTACACTAATTGAATTTAAGAACCTCTAGGTGAACGTTCATGAAGTTCAACATGATTATGAGATTGTATTATACATATATAATGTATACTTTATTATGATAAAACTGTGGAAAGTAACATACAATTTTCCTTCTTATGTCAGTTATCTAATTTGGTAGGCATGTTGTAGAGGTAAAATTACACTAGGATACATCGCTTGGATATGTATAAAAAAATTGTTTACTTGCGTCAAGCTTTCAGGGGCTCATTTAGGTTGTTAGACAAATGGATGAATTTTGGGTTGGTTCTCTTGGATACTGATATGAAAGAAATGGAACAACAGTTGCAAGTGCTGGTGAACTTGGTGGATTTACCAGATTAGGGTAAATTAAGAAGAAAAAAAGTTGGACAGGCTTGCATCTTTACTGCCCTGAAACAAAAGGTTTGCGTTGAACATATAATACACTTTTGTTTTGTTTTTTTTTTTTTTTACAAAAACCATAGAATTTGAAACTTCAATAATACGTTTGTTAAATTTGTAAGGTCAAAACAAGCTTTTGCATAGTAGTTACTTTTTCCAGCTTTGAATCATCATGTGGACCGGTTTTGGACAATGTTTCTTTGGTTAGGGTTATAGATGGTGTTGATTTTCGTGTCTGCTTAGGAAAGGAATTGTAAAGAAATTAAGAGAGGAAAGGAATTCTAAAGAAATTAACAGCGGCCGGAGATCGTAATAAAATTACTTCATAAAGTTCCGCTAAACGACCACTGTTCCAGCCAGAAGGTATGTCAATTCCAACTCAACAATATCATTTCACCTGCATAACAGCTACACTCAAACACGTTATTAAATGCAGCTTTAGAAACTCCACCATCGAAGAAAGGAAGGCATGACGACACAACCAAGTAGATCACAAAATCAACAGTAATAGATGAGAACAATTTTTGTGCAAGATTCACATGCCGAGACCTTTTGATGGAACAACACTCATAGTTTAGTATCGAACTATGTAAGCATTAATCCTGCAAAACATGTGACACAAGAAATCTATCAACAGGTTTTTAATGCTTTATGATAAGATATGCTAGCAGCAACTAAAATCGCGCAACGTGCAATGTTGAAAGACATGCTCATGTACTCTGTAACTGTACTTCTAATACCAATTCGAATGAATCATTGCTTCTATGATTATTCTACAACCCCTTTAATTGTCGAATGAAACGAATGCACAAATCCAGTATTACAGTCGCGCAACGCGCGACGCCGTAACCCACTAGTTTTCTACTATATATAAAGTCAAGGCAATTAAACGGTATACGTACACGACACGACCATGAGGAATAGATGAAGAAGATGGCGCAGAAGGTTAGCGTGATGAGGAGACCGGCACCATTGAATCAACGAATAATCACACTAACCTGTTCGTTTTCAAGGTGTAATCGATTAAAAAGGGTGTTCGGCCACCGAGCATAAAATCAACGAATTGGAGCTTGATTTGGATGTTTTTGATTGGGGGTTTTTGCACAGAATGGATCGATTTGAAGCTGGCAACATGTGGGTATGACCAGATTTGTGATTGAGTTCGATTTGAAGGTGGTGGTGAAGATGACGGTGGTAGCAGGTGGTTGTGGTGGTGGTGGTGGTGATGGTGCTGGTGGTGGTGGCAGGTGGTTGTGGTGGTGGTGGTGGTGAACATGATGAAGATGATGGAGGAAGAAGGAAGGTGGTGGTGAGTGTTATTATTATTATTTGATTATGGGTCCCACTTTTTTTTAAAACATTAAATTAAGTTTATTTTACACATCTACAATCCGGTCTACCTTTTTTTTGACAGATATAACACTTTATGCCACGTAGGACTGCCACGTGTGATGCCACGTGGCACTTAATAGAGAAAACGAACTAAGGTTAGTTTGGGACCAACAAAATAAAAATGTTGACAAGTTAGGACTGCTATAGTACAAATTTCAAGTTGGGACTGTTGACTTCCAAGCCCTAAAGTTGGGATTATTAAATTCCATTTCCAAAAAAGAAAAACAATAACTAATTTTAACGGTGGCGTTGCAGTAGAGGGTAGTAGTTGGTGGTGGTTCTTGGGTAGTGGTCCTCGTTAACGGTGGTGTAATTTGAGTATTTCATAGAAAAAAACCTTCTAATGAAATATAGTCATTAGTCAATTATAAAACTAGCCCCTCTATTTATTGATGGCATTTTAGTCATTTCAGCTTAATTAACAAAATATTTAGCGTATGCTAGTTTTAGCATCCAACATGTTACAAAAACGAAACGACGAAGCCTCAACCCTGTGTACTTAAAAGCGTTACTATTTGTAGTTAACTCTTCTCTTCTCTTCTCATTCTTTTCTTTTCTTTTCTTTTCTTTTCTTTTCTTTTTTTTTTCACGTTCTTTTCGTTTATTTTGATTGTAACTTTTACACTAATTTTCAATTTTCACATTTTTATTAATTCTAAAGTGTCTTGTTTAGTGAAAAAGTAATGTTCAAACTTGATTATTCACATTGATATGGATCCCTTATATAATACAATTGTGATTTCCTATGATTGAGAAGATATTAATACAATTAAATACAATGGAAATTTACTTAATATAATATATGCTATTACGCCCCCGCATTTGAAACGTCGGGAGGGCTGATGTTGAGACTGGCACGGAAGTCGTCAAATAGAATTCGGGAAGACCCTTTGTGAATATGTCAGCTATCTGATGACGAGATGGAACACGTAGGACACGAATGTGACAACGATGTACTTGTTCGCGGACAAAGTGAATGTCGAGATCGATGTGCTTAGTGCGTTGATGTTGAACAGGGTTACCGGAAAGATAAACAGCACTAACATTGTCACAATAGACTAAGGTGGCTCAAGAGAGAGGATGATGGAGTTCGAGTAGAAGGTTGCGTAACTAGCAGATATCAGCGACAACATTTGCAACGCCTCTGTATTCTGCTTCAGCACTGGATCTGGAGATAGTGGACTGGCGTTTGGAGGACCAAGATATGAGGTTGTCTCCCAAATAAACACAATAACCCGATGTGGAGCGACGAGTGTCAGGGTAGCCGGCCCAGTCAACATCGGTATAAGCCAGTAAAGAGAGATTCGGAACAGGGCCAAGATGAAGACCATAGTGTGTGGTTCCTTGAAGATAGCGTATAATACGCTTCAAAACGTTCCAGTGATCCAGGTGAGGCTCGTGCATGTGCATGCAGATTTGTTGCACAGCATAAGAGATATCTGGTCTCGTGAAAGTAAGGTACTGAAGAGCACCTGCAAGGCTTTGATAGGTAGACGGGTCATCATGAAGAGGCCCGGAGTCGGCAGATAATTTGGACTGTGCGTCAACCAGGGTCGCCACGGGTTTGCATGAGTCCATGGATGCTCGATGGATGATGTCGTTAATATAAGCCTGCTGTGAGAGAAACATGTTGTCACCGTCTCGGGTTACTTGAATGCCCAAAAAATAAGAAAGAGGCCCTAAATCTTTCATTGCGAATTCACTAAACAATGCATGCAATAGTCGAGTCCGAAGCTCATTGGTGGATGTGGTAAGTATACTGTCGTCCACATAGATAAGCAGATAAGCAATATCGGATCCATGATGAAAAATGAATAGAGAATTGTCGGACTTGCTCTGACGAAACCCTTGTAAGGTGACAAAGTCTGTGAACCGCTGGTACCAAGCCCGTGGAGCATGTTTTAAACCGTAAAGAGACTTTCGGAGTTTACAAACATGATCTGGAAAGTCTTTGTGCCGAAACCCCATCGGCTGATGCATGTATACTGTTTCCTCCAAGTTGCCATGTAAGAATGCATTAGTGACATCCAGTTGATGGATGGGCCAGGACTTGGATAATGCAACCGAAAGAACCAACCGAATTGTGGATGGTTTTACAACTAGGCTAAATGTTTCGCCACAGTCAATGCCTGGTTGCTGTTTACGACAATCACACACACCAGACGAGCCTTATAACGCTCCAAACTGCCGTCAGACCTAAATTTATGTTTAAATAACCACATGCTGCGTATAATATTCATGTCATGAGTCCTAGGAACAAGATCCCAGGTCTTATTTTTAATAAGTGCACTAAATTCGTTGGACATGGCATTAGACCATTCTGGATAGGACAAGGCAACCTGTGGATTTTTGGGAACAGGGACGATAATGGAGGTGTGGAGGTTGAATGGGTGTTTTGGCTTGGTGATGCTGCTCATAGATCTGGTGAGAATAGTTCGGACAGTAGGCGGAGGAGGTGGTTGGGGATTTTGGGCCGAGGTGGTCGGATGGTTTGTTTGGGCCGAGGAGGCTGCGGTGTGTGAGGGAGAGGGGATAGTAGTTCTTTGGGCTTGGGAGGGTGTTGGAGGAGTTGGGCCGAGGGATTCTAGTGGGTTTGAAGGTGAGTTTGTTGGATTGAAGATGGGAATGTGGGGCGGATCAGTATGTGGGCTTGGTGGGTCGGTGGGTGGAGTGGGATTGTGAGGTGGGGCAGTTGGGTTGGGTGAAGTGTTTGCGTCAGAGGGGGGGACGGTTGTGGGTGGAGATGTGTGAGAATGTTTTAGTTATTCCCACACCATGGGATTGATGGTAGGGTTGAGAAACTCATAGGAAGGCGGTTTAGTAGGTGATTGGATGGTGTAAGGAAAGATAGTTTCTTCAAAGTGGACGTGTCTAGAAATAATGAGTTGGTATGTTGTAAGGTCAAGGTCAAGACACTTGTACCTGCGATGGTTGTTGGGGTACCCTAGAAAGACACAAGGGTGGGTGCGGTAGTTGAGTTTGTGAATGGTGGTGGATGGGTTACAAAGGCATCCGAAAACACGAAGATGATCATATTCCGGGATGCACTTGTAAAAGAGAGTAGTGGGAGATTTGAAGTTGTGAAGTTTGCTAGGTAAAATATTTAAGAGATATGTGGCAGTTTCAAGGGCATGGTGCCACATGTTGGGGGGTAGAGAGGCTTGGGCAAGTAGGGTACGTATCATGTTGTTGATGGTGCGGATTTTTCGTTCCGCTTTACCATTTTGGGAGGAGGTGTAGGGGCAGGAAAAACGGAATTGCATGCCATTTTGGTGACAGAAATTGTAAAAATTGTTGTTAGCATATTCTTTACCATTGTCACACTGAAACTGTTTTATTTTGCGGTTAAATTGTGTGTTGATAAGGGTGTGGAATGTGGAGAAAGTGTGAAACACATGGGACTTATTGGATAAGGGAAAAGTCCACAAAAAATTGGTGTGGTCATCTAAAAATAAAATGTAATATTTGTGCACTCGTACTAAGTACGGGTGAGGTCCATAAATCACTGTGAACAATGTCAAGAGCGGCATGAGTAGTATTAATGGAATCATAAAAAGGCAATTTAATGCTTTTACCAAAAATGCAAGGTTCACAATGCGTTTTATTACATTTTCCATAATCGACAAAAGAAGAAAGTTTTAAAGACTTTAATAACGTAGTGCCAGGATGACCCAATCTTTGGTGCCAGCGATCTTGAGAAACAGCAACAAAGGCAGATGGTAAGGAAGACTTGAGTGGGAGAGGTTCAGTCAATGGATAAAGATCACCAGTGCTGTTACATCGAAGGATAGGAGCCCGTGTTTTGACATCCTTCATAAGAAAGCCAAATGGGTCAAATTCAATAGACACTAAATTATCAGTGGTAAGGCGACGGACAAAGATAAAGTTTTTGATTATATTGGGGGCAAACAAGACATTGTTAAGTTTTAGGGTTGGAAAGGAGGGGGAAGGACTTGGTTTCCTTAGGCCAATATAGGGATGGTCATACCATTACCAACTACAATATTTTTATTAGTTCAGTTATTAAAATTAGACGGGGAGTATATACCTTGCTCATTGGCTGAGTGAGATGAAGCACCAGTGTCCATCAAGCCATGATCTGGAGGATTGAGGGCAAGAGAGTAAAGTGCCAGTTCAATGTCGGTTGGAGAGTAACCAGTGTGATGGGCTTGGTCCGGGCGAGGGCCAAGGATGCCTTGAGAGTTTTGGTTATTAGGCCTGGAGGGGTAAGGGCATGGGGGTTGGGCCGATTGGTTTTTGTTGAGGAGGGTAGCCCATTGTGAAGCAGTCCAAAATCTAGGGAAAACAATGTAGGGATGGCTTGGATTGGTGGGCTGTGAAGTGGTGGATTGGCCACGGGTGAGGTTGGAGCGTCAGCGGGTGCGTCCACCACGTGACCGGCCTCTGCCACGGTCTGAAGGGTAGTATGGTGAGTTAGAGGGTTGGTTTTGGGAGGGGTTTGATGTGTTGGTATGGAGGGCGGTGGCAACCGATTGTGAGGCCCGTGTCGCATGTCGTTTCTTTTTACTTTCTTCGAAATTAAGGCGGGACCGGACATCACTAAAGGCAGGGAGAGGGTTTTGGTTTTGGGGAATGGTGGATATGCTGTCATAGGATTCGGTTAGGCCCGTCAGGATTTTGAGAACAAGCAATCGATTTTCAACTGGAGAGCCAAACGCTCGCAAGTTGATCCGCCAAGTGCTTGGCTCGCTGACAATATTCATCCATGGATGAGAAATTCTCAAGGCATAGATTTGCAAACTCTTGACTAAGAAAAATAGCCCGGGTGTTCTGGTTGTCACTGAATTCACTTTCAACCGCAGTCCATGCTTCGTAAACGGCCTGGCCCGGTTGAAGTATTATGTGAAGGGGGGCTGTGAGATAGTGGCGTATATCCACTGAAGGACAATAGCGTCCAGTCGTGACCAAAGGGACTCGGCTGCAAGAGCAGCCTCGACGGCTTTGGCGGCAGACGCAGGGTCAGAAGATGCGGCCGAAGATGTGGCGGCAGTTTTAGGAGCAAGGTGGTTAAGAACTTCGTGCGCTTGACAATGGACCTTGAATAAGGTTTTCCATGTCGTATAATATGTGGAGTCTTTTTCTAGAATAAGGGGGATATGGGATTTAATGTTTGAAACTGTGAGGGCGGGATGAAGGGATTTGAGATCCATGAGGAATCAAAGAAGATGGTGATTGATAGAGGGAAGAAGAGCCGTTGACAAGCAGGCGGCGGTGATGGGCAGACGAGAAGGAGTAGGGCGGAAGCAGGGGTATGGATCTAGGTTGATACCATGAAAGAGTAATGTTCAACTTGATTATTCAAGTTGATATGGATCCCTTATATAATACAATTGTGATCTCCTATGATTGAGAAGATATTAATACAATTAAATACAATGGAAATTTACTTAATATAACATATGCTATTATTTAGTTTATGAAATTTAGCCCTATATTATAACAAGGCAAAAATTAAAACAAAAATAAAAATCTTCACACGTACCCTGATAAATCTTTTTACAAAATTTCTCCGATATGAGAACTAAACGAAGAAAAAATATATTTTTTACATTGATTGTGCATTTCTTCTGTAAAAAACAAACCCGCTACAAATCTTTCGACAAAACAAGGATCATGATGATGATGAAAACCTTTGATAGATATATTATGATGTTGATTGTCGAGACTATTCACCTGTATATACTTATATACATTATCAAGTAGCTATCAGTTGGAAGAAGTACAACATTCGATCATAAGGTCACTTGTTTTGTAATTAAGCATTCGAGGCGGACGCAGGCATATCAATCTCGTTAGGCGATTCATCATCATCCCAGTTGGTAGTTTTGTTGTACTTTGCATATAATCCTATTTGAATCATCCCCGAAACTGCCCCAACCGCATTAGGAATCTGTTCTTGCCAATATTCGAAAAAAAAGGAAAGAAAAGAAGGAAAATGTACATAAATTATATGGGAAAATCACAAACATACTCATTTTATCTGAGAAAATTAAAAAAATTCAAGCTTCGCCACTGTTAAAAAAGCCAGCAGATATTGATGCACGGGCGGACCTAGTGTATACTAGGTGTCGCGTCCGTTGCTGCTCAACTTCGCGCGCATAGTGGAAAATTTGTTTTTTTTTACGAAATTTGGAAAACGTTGCTACTAAAATGAAAAAAATGAAAAACGGTACTACTTAAATTCATTTCTAGATCCGCCACTGTATTGATGGTTGAGCTAAATTAAAAGTTCAAATATCTAAACATGTCAAGTATATTTTACCATGATGAAAGGATCAAATTCAAGGGCTGCATAAACGATCCAAATCGACCCGTTTAAAAGATTTCCAATTGATATGCAAATTGGCATGTACTTGACGCTCTTCGTCCTGACGACAGTGGCCTGTTGATCAAATGTTGGATCATGAAAACCTTAAAAAAACATTGATAAATTCAAAACCACGAGTATGGTGTATAGCGCGTACTATACCATGATTGTTAGCGGGGATGCATACATAATAATATTGAAGATGACACACAAGATCCCGACAAGCATAGATCTTGCGTGATGCGTGTGGGAGAGTGTTAAGGTAACAGCTACTAATGTTGCTATAACAAGTACCTCCAAGATTAAAACGATTACCATCTTTTTCTGCATTTTCAAGATTTATGTATCAATGATCATATTTGATTCGAACCTTATTCAAGAGTCAAGACTCTACTTGCACTAAAGTTAAAGGAAAACAAGGAAGAAATGGCTCAAACATAAATTGAGCATAACTTTTGGGCCCATAAGCGGTGGACGGAAATGTCTCGACAAGCCAGATCACATGTCATGTTTGACTGTCGGACCAAATTCCATCATTTAGCGCTCCGATTTTAGGGGTTGTTTGGAAACTTCTGAATGGGTAAGTGTTAAACCAGTAAGAGGTCTGAACAATTCATACTCAGTATAATGCTTACCCATTCAGAGGCAAATGTCCGACTGATTCAAACACCTGCTCGCGAAACAAATAGTCTGAATGAACTATGTATGATTGATTTAGACATATGTCTTATTAAGAATTCATTAAGAGCTGAAACAAATAGCCCCTTAGTGGCAAAGACTTCCCCCAATTCTAGTGAATTCTAAAATTTTCTTTAGTATAAAACGCGTAAATCACTTATTGAATTACGCTTTTATTTATGTCTTTAATCGCTAGTTGTCAACTTCAAAAATTTGAGAAGACTTGCCAAATTTAGAGTTATCTAAAAAGGTCCCCATGTAACATGTTACACATTGAATAACATACTACATTCTTTAAGAATATTGTATGTTATCTTTTTTGTGCTTCCAATTTACTTCAAAATTTTCTACTATATATAAAGTTAAGGCAATTAAACTGTATACGTACACGACACGACCACGAGGAATAGATGAAGAAGATGGCGCAGAAGGTTAGCGTGATGAGGAGACCGGCACCATTGATCGTGACGAGGAGTAAACTGTGGGGATGAACGAGGGGGAGACCATAGAACAGCCACATTGTACAGTTCATAAGTGTAGCAAGATAGAGATCTGGTCTGAATGCTTGTACTGATTTATGTTTGACAATTTTTCTAAATGTAGGGCTGCAAATTAATGTTTTATTTGTTAAAAAAAACATAAAAAAAATGTAGCAAACAGAAATGTTATCAAATGAATGCTTACGTTGGAGAAAGAAATAGATATAATGCAACTATATTTCCTGCAAAGGTTAAAAAAAATAATAATAATCATTAGACATTCATGCAATTTTATGAGATTGACAATCAAATGTGTGTTCACTTGTACAATAATAATAAGACATAAAACATTAAACATGTCAACACGCGCGACATCAAGATATTCATATGGATGTGATGTTTTTTTCTTTCAGAAACAAAAAAAGCGATGGAAGTACAAACCGATGATCCCAACGATGAGTCTAACTTGAGTGCGGTCCATCTATTGTTTTTGTCGTAGCAAAACCAAAGTGACGACGAGATATTAGATATATGTATCTATGCTATGTATGTGTATGTATACAATAGTTTACATGAACCATCTTCAATAGGCAAATGAAAGATATTTGATGCATGTCCTTGTGTATAGTAAGATACATTGTTGATTGTGAGACATAATAGATTGTGTGTTGTGTATGTACGGATGGTATGAATGCCAGATTTGTCCGTACACGTATCTATGTTTGGTCTGTTACATTTGGAGGATACTACTGGTCATGAATGTAGGGATACATTAACCATGTTTTTAATGGTAAATACATATACACTCACCACCACACCTTTAATAAGTAACAGACCATTGTCATATAGGGAGATTGATCTAAAAATGGTAAAGAAAATTAATAATAGGTGAACTTAAAATATTTATAATTCTTTAGTCGTTTGAAGTAGCGAGTACCATTAGATATGACGTATACAGATTACCACACCAAACTCGTTACAAATAGAGCTCACGCAACTCTTAAACTTAAATTCCTTCGCGTGGTACTAGATGAAGGCTAGAAAGGTAGTCCCGTTGTTTTATGTTGATTGGAAAAGAGAGTACTGATCGGAAAGGGACCGCAGTTTGGTATAGCGGCAGAGGAGATGACGGTATGTTACAACCCAAACAGGAGAGCTCATCCCAAAAGACTAGTCTGATGGGAGAGAGAGCCCACTTGGGTTATTGGTTGCCCATACAACCGATGTGGGACAAGTCCCATACCTTGCAATGGGTTCAGTCCATAACACAGTAGAGAGATTTTAGGTGTTAAAGCTCGGATGTGATTAGGAATGAATCGATGAGTTACATTACACCCAAACTAATATACAATGTACAGCAGGATCTCCTCTAATATAGAAAAGAGTAAATAAGATACTAAAACTAATGATGAATGTAAACTAGTTTGTTGATCGAAGGGGACCGTAGTTTGATGTAGTGGCCGCGACGATACATAGTGTTTAGGTTAAAGCTCTAATACCATGTGATTAGGAATGAGTCAATGAGTTGCAATACACCCAAACAAAGATATACAATTTACAACAAAAATAGCCTCTAATCTAGGAAAGAGATAAATACTATACTAATACTAATGATGGTTGTAAAATGTTTGTTAATTTTTAAAGGAACTATCCATCCATAGTGGTGGAATGGCTTTTGTTTCACCTATGTGATCAAAGGTTCAATCCCCACTTCGAACATTTATGGTTTGGTATCCGGGTGAAGATCGAATACGGGTGGCGCCAGTTCGAATCTGACGGGCGGCGAGGTTTTACCGAGTTCTATAACACTGTCGTGCCTTCGGGCGGGTGGGGCTCGGGTTTCTACGCATCGGGAAAAGGCGGGGGCTGTTGGAGGTCGAGTAGTCGATTCTTGGACACAATGCCCCGCAAGGGTGGTTGCCACACAGTTGTTCGCCGATCAAAAAAAAAATTTAAAGGAACCGTAGTTCGATGTAATGGTGCCACACAGTTGTTCGCCGATCAAAATTTTTTTTAAGCTCTATACAATGTGATTAGGAATGAGTCGATGAGTTGCACTACACCCAAACAGATAATATTTTTTTGGTTGGGGCCGGGCCACAAGCTTAATAACCTCTAATACTCTCTTTCGCTTTGTCCTTGTTGTCTAGGATTGGTTAGCGACAACCTTGGTTTTAAAAAGCGCTAGGCGCACAAAAGCGACGAGGTCTAAGCGCATCGCGCGAAGCGCAAAGCGCAAAAAGCGAGGGATTTTCGTACCCAAAGCACACACTAATTATATAATTTTTTTTATATATCCCATATATATTCCATGAGTTTTTAGCTTCGTTTACCCAAAATATGGCTATAAATAAGGTTTTTATGTGATTTTACCTATATGTACAAGCCAAAAACACCAAGGTACAACATTTTTATGCATAAAAAATACCCAGAATACGTGAGGCGCGCGCCTCAGGCAAAAAAGCGCCTGAAATTTGACAAAAAAGCGCCTGAGGCGCGAGCCTTTGGGAAAAAGGATAGGCGCAAAGCCCTGAGGCGCCCTAGGCTGCGCCTTGATGCGCCTTGCGCCTAGGCACGCCTCAGGCGCGCTTTTTAAAACCCAGGCGACAACAATAGATTGTTGGGCGAGTAGTGTGAAGGCTCAACCAAGGGAGGGAGAGTGGCCAGCCCTAGCCTTGTATCGACCCATATGTTTTATTTTGGCAGTAAAACTAGATTTAATTAATTCTAGTCAGCCCAGGCTTGGGTCTAACTTGGTGATTAGTTTCCTAACCCAAAAATTAGTCTATAAACATATTGAGGTACTTGTAATTCTTTGTAGCACCCAAACAATAAAAGAAACCCTAGTTGCAGAAGAATAGACGGAAGTCACCCAGCCGAACCACTTTAAATCTGTGTTCACTTATTGTTTTCGTATGCGAGTGTTTGATTTTGTGTATGGTCAATCCTAACAAGAAAATCCTCTAATCTAGGAAAGACATAAAAGGCAATGCTAATACTAAAAATACAACATATAAGTTTTGGTTGGCTAATACATAATGACTACAGCAGCTCATTTGCCTTTAGAGTTGCATCAAATGGATGTTAATACAATAAACACTCGCAATATATAAGCTTTTAAACCAACACGGCAACACATACACTAGGGTTCACACATGACATGTCACTAAAATCTATTGCATGTTTTAAAGATTTATAATTCCAACATTAAAAATAATACAGATAAAAGTATTAACAAATAATAATTCAATCTTTTAACTACCAACAACCACTATCTCACATTATGAAGATAACCAATTCAAATGGGCAATGGTAATAAAATCAAAATGGAAGATAAAGCAACACCTGCATTATATCTTCCTACTACATGCCATACCCGTATATCTTTCGCTCACTACGATTAAATAGAGAGCTAATCCAGTTCCTCAAAACCCAAAATATGGGATCCCAGGAACTTCAACTGACCCGACATTAAGCCAACTATGGCAGATCATACCGTTAAGTTTATCTCTCAGGTCTTGAGATCATCTGACATGGCAGAAGGTATACAATGAGTTGAGAGGATGTCCACAGTTGCTGCTTTGGCCGTTTTTGTTTGGAGTACTACTATCTGCACAAACATATCGGGTTTGTACAAAAAAAAAAGGAATTATTTAAACTTTCAGAACCATTGTATGTAATATTTTATTGCAAATAAATTATCATTCTAGTAAAACGGAAAGAACAACTACCTGCTGATAGTCCAATTCGAACTTTAGATATTCGTCAGTGCAGCTCTCTACCATGTTTGCTAAGCTCTTCAGATTCTTCACTGGTTGACCATTGAAAGCAAGAACCTAACAAGCCAATTTAAAGTAAAATGAATAAGAAAATATCTAAGGAATAGATCGCAAGATCAGTTCTCACAATATATATTTCATAACAACCATTAAAGAAAACGTAATCGCCCGTAATCACAGATCTTTGATAGGAAGAAATTGTCAACGAATCGCCTAAAGCATAGAGGTGTATACATAGAATCATTTAAGATAACTAGGCGCAGTCACTAAGCATTTTTACTAAATTAATTAATAATCCCCTATCTTTACCCTAAACTGCAACTTTACATGAAGCAATCTTTTACACAACTTTCATTTCAAACTATGTCGGAGTGCCGGACCTTAAAAATTGCCTTGTTACAAGAATCACACATCTTTTCTTTGTAAAAGTGAATTGATATTTTAAAGAAGAATGGTCTTTTAACATTGTGAAAAACTACTCTTTTAGCACAACTAAAAAATGCAGCCTATTGCAAGAAAAAGTAGAAAACCGAGAACTATTGAAATGGTGTCCAAAATCTAAAAAAAAAATGTTTTAAAGCAAAAAGTAGCATAGTTGATCAGACAATTAACCGACGGCAATTCTAACCTGAGTGTTGACAATCTCCTCATATCCTATGTTGATATCAGCCACGAGTACCTGCAATAAATGTGTCGAATATGAGCCTTAAACTCTCATTTTTTTACTACAGAATGATAGAAAAAAAAAATTAAAAGAAAACCAATTCTACTGAAACCGAAAATCAGAGAGGCAGTTAATAACCTGTGAGACAACTACAATCTGTTCATCTCGCGACTTTGGCAATTCATGCAGAAGTTTGTCTAACAGCTTAACTGGAGCATCATATCCGTAGTCCTTTCCATACTGAGCCATGCACAATCAGTGAATTAAATGCGGCTAAAACCTATATTTCTATGACAACTCATACATTCATACAAGTTTTTAAGTACCTCAGAACGAAGATATGGAACAGATACGGTTGTAAAAACCAATCCTGCAATTATGTAATAAGAGGGGGGTCTACCCTTATTGTGTGCAGGAATTAGCTTTCCATGAGTGTCGAACTTGATATTAAATTTCAGGATTTTTGAGTCACGAAGGACTTTGATTTGAGCTGTATCTCCAGTGTATTTATGGGATACAAGATAGCTAAAACCAATCCTCTCTCCATGCCTAAAAGGAACTGAAATTTACCAAAAGTAGTCAATGCAAATGGTCCACAAACTAAAGAATCATTCATAAAGGACGAAGCTTTATAGTACGTTGTCACCTGTTCCGTCATTGGCAATATCAACCCCATCAAAACTAAGAATGATATCAGATGGCTTTAAAACTTTATATTCAGGAGATGTTGGGTCAATTCTTCGAATACGAACACCTTTTTGGCTATCTTTCATCCCTGTAGACTTACGCAAGTCAGGGTTTTCCATCTTCTGCCATTCAACCCCAAGAATGGGAAATCCTGGTTTGCATATAACAAAAATTGCATTACAACACAGCTTTGTTTTAAAAAGTGCGCCTCATGTGTTAGACACCAGAAGCGGCAATGGCAGCGCTTCAGAGACGGTGAGGCGAGGCGTATACAGAAAACAGCAGCCTAACGCGGCGCTTCTTGCACCGGTCAAACAATGTTACTGTTGGATTAGTAGTTAGTACCTAAGCCTTAACATGGCAGCCTTTTGATATCAAGTTTCAAATTGACCTTGTTGTTCTATTAGACTAACCTGTTGTTGTATTATAAGTACGATTTATAGGCACGTTTTTGTTTTCAATGATTAATAAGTAGAAAACGGCATGCATCAATAGTTTTAGTATTATCTTTAAAAACTGAGCACGTTGCATAAGTGAACCTTGCGCCTCAGCTATTGATTTGAAATTACGCAAAAGCAAAACAATAATGCTTGAACAAATATTTACCCGTATACGATCCATTTTTCTCATAATCCTGAATAAAGTGCATTATCACAGGTGTTGGTATAACATAACCAATGTTCTCAGCATCCTCGTGTTTAAGCGACTGAAACGCAATACCAACACAATTCCCCTTATCATTAAACGCAGGCCCACCAGAATTCCCCGAATTAATCGCAGCATCTATCTGCATTAAACTCAAATTACAATCTTTATTACTAAACAGACAGTTATAGTAACATACTAACATACGACTACAGACAGTTCACAGTTCATTAACCTGCAATCCCAAAAGCTCAGTCGACCCATGAACATAAGACAATATCTCTATCCTTGAAACAACCCCACTCGTAACGGATATTGTATCTCCCCCAATCGGATACCCCACAACCGTCACCGCATCTTGAAGCGCAGGCAATTCCCCAAACTCCACAGGCGATACACCCACCCAAAACTCATCATCCTCAACCGTAAGCAAAGCTACACAATTGCATCAACATTCAACAATATCATATATAAAACCTACTAAATGCTAATATCAAATTATCAATCACATTATTATCATTAAACAAAAGCTCACCAATATCGCATTCGGTCCCAATGGCGAGAACTGTGGCGACAAACTTGGTATCCGAACCGCGCTTTTTTAACTTAACTTGGGTATAATGCTCAACAGAATGAGCATTAGTCAACACTCTCCTACCACTAATAACAAAGCCACTACTACTAGAGCTAAACTGGCGTTTCCGCTGCCACGGAAGCGAGAAATTCGGCTCGGTGTGGGTACAAAACACCTTCACAACAGCATCCATTGCTGGCACAACCCTAGCCATTGCCATCACAACACTATCAACCACTAATCCATTCAAACCACCGTTACCGTTAAATGTATTGTTGCCGTTAGGTTTAGGGGAAGTGGGGATTAGGGTTTTGTCTGGGGTTTCTACAGGGGGTTGACGGCGGCGACGGAGGTGGTGGTGGTGGTGGTTGGTGGGGGTTAGGTCGTCGATTGAGGTGGAGGAAGAAGGTGGTTTGGTGGTATGAAGATCTAGGGTTTCGGGTACTTGAGATTTGGGTTTACTGCCTCGTTTGCGTTTGTTGTCCACCATTTTGTTTTATTGATTGGTGGTTATGGAGTGGATTGGTGGTTGTGTGGTGGTGACGAGATTAAAACTCCGGTGAGATGACGGTGGTGGCGGCGGTGGTGGTGATGATGGTGGTGGATATTATTATTAATAATAATATTATTTTGAGTTACAGAGGCGGGGAAGGTTTTGATTGAGTTGATGGAACGTTGTCGTTTTATATATGGAAGGCAAAGTGACGTGAAAGCTTTGTGTAAACTATTTGTGGTATGATTCCGTTAAAACAAGGTTTCTTGCAAGGTAAGACATTGTAAATCCCAAAATAACAAGTTATTGTTCATAATCTGTTTTTCTAGTCATATGTGATTCATGGGATCGTGATTATCGCGTGTTGGGGTATTTGAAGAGTTAGAAACGAAAAGATTTTATATGATAAAAGGTGTTTAAGAAGGTGTGAGTGTATATAGGCGGGATGGTGTTCCCGATTCCAACGACTGCCACATCAGCTTCCCGACCACATTTATAGATGTATAAAAAAATAATGTTCTTTTGCATTATGTATTAGATTTTGTAAAAGAATACAACATTAATGTATGATTACATAAGTTATTAATTGATCTTATTCGGTGAGATTTATGATGTATAACTTTATGCACTTGCTACAATATGCATCTTGTTTTTTTAAGACACGGCTAAACAAACATCACCCACACACTCTTTAAACATCACTGACGTGTCATGTAACAAGACAAACAATGATTATATGGGTTCCGGGTACAATGTTTGATTAAGAAAGAAATAAGTGGTGTTTCTAGTAAACCCATAACATATTTTTTTCACGCCCATGGTTTGTATGACGTAACAAGTGAAATAGTATACATTATATATATAACAATTCTCATCGACTGAAAGCGAGGTTCGCTACAGTATAGTATGTGCTTCTATTGGTCCACGTTAGAGCTTTTCTAGGCGATTTCCATCTTCTGGGCGCTTTTCAGGCTTTTTCGATTTTTCTGTGCGGTTTGCGTCTTCTGGGCGTTTCCAGTTTTTTTGGGCGGTTTCTTTGTTTTGGGCTTTTTCCTTTTTTCTGGGTTGTTTACTTTTTTTGGCCCGTTTGATTCTTTGTGCCAAAGTCCAAAAGAATCTCCGTAATAAACATCAGGCTTCTTCCTTGCTTAACATGTTTGTTGCTAGGTAATTGGTATGTTGTGATTTATGGGATTACGGACATTTATGATGCATTGTAATGCGCTTTGTGTACGTTAAAATTTCGTTTGCTTCAGTGTTATTCTTTGTATAATGATGGTATGTTCGTATGTCATGCATATAACAAAGTCTTGCAACCACTAGGTTGTCGCC
Organism: Ambrosia x helenae; assembly: GCA_030844895.1. Taxonomy (NCBI): domain Eukaryota; kingdom Viridiplantae; phylum Streptophyta; class Magnoliopsida; order Asterales; family Asteraceae; genus Ambrosia; species Ambrosia x helenae. Next base: position 10,842,440 of record CM061233.1, read on the forward strand.
GCAACACGCGACCGCATAAAATACTAGTTATACACAAATGAGGGTCATATATACTATAGAACACCCACAAGTTAGCATACTTTAACAAAAAAAAAAAAAAAAAGGTGAAATATATTAAAATGATATATTTTGATCATTAAACAATTCTAATTCATCAAAAAACAAAGCTCATGAGCCTTCATATATGTTTATTTACAAATTACCATACTTTCCAGTCAAGTCTGGTTAAAGAATCAACTCCGAATTTCGAAGTATTAATTCGTTAACCGAGCTCAAGCTAGATCGGCTCGAACCAATTCCCGAGAAAGCTAGATCGGCTTGAACCAATTCCCGAGCTACGAGTGTGATAATCAAGTCAATCTCGAGCTTGGTATATATCTACTAGGATCAACTCAATTACACGTTTCTTTAAAACATGTAACTTTGGACTTTAGTATCACATAAACCAAATCATTCATATATAAGAAGTCGACATGATAATGGCAAAAGTTCCGTGAAAGCTTTGTATAGACCAATATGGCATTATTCCGTTAACATGGTTTCTTCCAACGTACGAAAGTTTGTATAAACAAAGATATAATAAACTAACAAAAACCAATTGTAAACAGTACTAAGTTATGAATTATGATTGGTTCTTTTGTGCTACGTATCGGTTTGTGATTGGGCCATCGATTTTTGTTTTCTCTTTTTTAGTCTCGGCAATAGCTTGCAAACTTAATTGTTGGGTGAGTAACAAACCCACCACAACTTACAGCTAAACATTTCACTTAAGTAACGATTAAAATTTAACAGCGAGTACCGTTAACATACCGGTGAGTATGTTTTCATTATTGGTACTATCGAAACTATTACCGATATTTAATTCTATGGTTTTCGATCTATGTAAAACATGTGTCGCTATTCTTTTGGGCTTATCACGATTTCATTTATTTTTGTCTTTTTCTTTAGGTTTCTTTACGGATAATGCCAGCACCATCCCGATACCATAATCAACAGCATTGATACCAATCGAATTGGTCATTTTGGTCATCTATATGATGTTTACCGTTAAAAATTATTTATTTGATTAGTGACAAACTCATATGACCCGTATATCGTTTTCACTCTATCATATCACTCATATGACTCATACATCATGTATGGTGTGACAAACTCATATGACCCGTATATCGTTTTCACTCTATCATATCACTCATATGACTCATACATCATGTATGGTGTGACAGACACGCTAATACAAACTAATGTTTTTAATAACACCTAAAGCTACAAGAAGTACTTTAAATGGATATTTAAAATTATAAACACTTTTACATTTTGATTATTAAAAAATTCTAGTTCAATACGTGCCCAGCTAACAAAGATTTTTTTGCCAAAGTAGTGGCATAGTACAAAATTTTTGTGCATTTGAAGTGTGTCAGCAGCAAAGTTTCACAAATGGTGAAACCGCAAGACCATCTTGCGGATTTGGCTTAGGTGGAGGTAGGGGTGTTCAGAATTCGATTCGAATTCGAAAAATTCGAAATTCGATTTAGTTCGATTCGATTACCAAGAATTCGATTCGATTATTAAGAATTCGAATTCGATTCGATTCGAATTCGATTCGATTCGAATTCGAGTCCAGTAAATCGAATACAAATCAAATACGAATTTATGATTTTAAATTCGATTCGATTCGAAATTCGAATAAAAAATTATACATGTATATTTTTTTAAATATATATACACATATACACATTATTATATACACAAGTATACACATTGGAAAAAAAACTTCTAAATTTTGGTCAAACTCTAAGAACCCATAGTGTCTATAACTTTTAGCATAACCATGTTTTATATATTTACCTTATATATCACAAAACTCTATAAAACTATACTCTCTACTATTTTTACTATTCTCGTATTTGATATATTGTTGTTTATCAATTTTGTAGATTTGTATTTTATATGTTAAAAATAATGAGTTTGTATTAGTTTTAAACTAAAAGTAAAACAATTTGTTATTTAAGGTGAATTTGAACTAAATCGAATTTATTCGAATTCGATTCGAATTCGAGTTTCTTATTCGAATCGAATACGAATCGAATAAAAAGAATTTTAAACGAATACGAATCGAATACGAATTCAGGTAAAAATATTAAAAATTCGAATAATTCGAAAATTCGTTATTCGATTCGTTGAACACCCCTAGGTGGAGGGGAGAGGAGAGAGGTTGTTGCTTAGTAGGAGAGAGGGGGGAGAAACCGAGCTTCCATCTTGCGGATTCAATGTCAAGACTTGTAGGTAGCTTAATAGTTGAAGGGGGTGTTTTGTAAAACTGGAGTGAAGCCGCAAGATGATGTTGCGGATTCAGTACTCGGGTCTGACAAAGGCCACAAAAGTTTGCATATTATCAAATAGTTGAGGGGGGTGTTTTGTAAATCTGGAGTGAAGCCGATAAATGGTCTTGCGGATTCAATGTATAAGGTTGCATATTATCAAATTGTTGAAGGGGGTGTATTGTAAATATTTTTTTGTCGTGTTTGTGTTAATTCAAAGAAAGAAGGCCGGCCAGTTCACATGCAACCACACATATCTTTGCAGAGCCATGCACTAGTTAAATCAAACACATTAAAGCCATGCAAGTACATGCAACCTCATGCATGGTTTAGTCTTATAAATTGTTGGCAGTTGAACGATTATTTTGCACACTAAAAAACCAAAAGACTACGTTGTTGTTCTTTCGATTCCATATCTTTCACTCTAAAAAACCAAAAATTTGCACTATGGCATTTGTAAACCCTGGTCCTCGCAGCAATGAACTTCTATGGGATCAATCACGACATCGTTCAGCGATGTTGTTTAAAGGAAATGGGGAAGCCGTTGTAGATCTTAATGTTAGACGCGGCGACCAATCCTTTTGGGCGGCAATTAACAACAATCCATTGGATGAACGTATTAAAGTTATGCTGCGGACGGCAGGTTTTCTTGGAGTTGTTGAGTGTGGTTACCGGAAGATTGACCGAGGGTTGATAACTGCCCTCATTGAAAGATGGCGTCCTGAGACCAACACGTTTCACCTACGATTCGGTGAGGTGACAGTGACGTTAGAGGACGTTGCATGTCTAATGGGTCTTCCTATTAATGGTCAAGCCGTGATAGGAGAACAATTTGACGTGGAGAATGATCAGCAACGGGAACTACTTGTCTACAATTTGTTGGGTATAAGAGCCAACAGATTCATTGGAAACAAGATGCCTGTACGGGATGTTGTACAAAGAATTTCGGGTCCGTTGCCCGATGACCCAACTGACGTCGAGATCATACAACGCGCCCGTTGTGTGATATTACTCTTGTTGCCATGTTCTTTGTTTAATGACTCAAGCAACGGGACGGTGAAGCTGTCCTTTTTACCATACCTAGAGGACCTCAATGAATGTGGGACCTTTAGTTGGGGTAGTGCTGTGTTGGCATGGTTGTATCGCAACCTGTGCAAAGCAGCAGTAATGGACGGCGAAGCAATGTGTGGGTGTGTGTATTTGTTACAGTTGTGGGTGTATACCAGAATCCGGGTATTAGCTCCCAGAATTGTTCCGGAAGAAGAAGGCGCCGGTGGACTCCCATTTGGTGCCAAGTAAGTAGTATGTTATGCGTGCATATTATTGATTATATTAAAACATGTTATTTTTGCTAATTATTGTGTTTGATAATTATTTTTAAAAGGTGGCGTGTACCACACAATTTTAAGGAGACGACCAGACACTCGTTGCGCGCAATCCGTTCTCAACTATCCAATCTTCACGAGGATTCGGTAAGAGTTAAGTTACACTAAATTACTGCTGAATTTCGTACACTAAAGTTAATAATTAATTATTTTTTTGCACCAGTTTGTTTGGCGTCCATATGAAGAAGAAATGGGTTTCTTGGCGGATTATTGTCTAGAAGGGCAGGATTCCTGGTGTTGTGAATGCTATATCTTGTGGATGCATGTGGTGGAATACCACTCACCATCTCGGGTCCTTAGATAGTACGGGGTCTGCCAATGGAAACCTCAAAATCCCCCCCCCCCCTTAGCCATGAAGAGCACCTTGCCCTGCATAAATTGAAGCGTACCGGGCAAACGGATACAGACTGGAGAAGCAGACATGAAACATATGTATCCTCCTGGGATAATCGCAGATTTAATAGAGTGGTGGGGCAACCGATATTGGCAGGGTTTCCTTCCGTGTTTCCAGATTACATGAGTTGGTATCTGGAACACACGGTTGGATTTGTGACCAACCCGGCGAATGACCCGGTACCACAAACCGGGTTCCGAGATGATGGGTCAATCACCCAACTAATGGTTTGTATATCACTTTAATAAATTTACACAATAGTATATAATGCAAAAATATTATTTTAATGTTCGTTATTTTAATATTAATGCAGATGGAAGGCTATGCAGAGATGTATAGTCAAGCGGCTCGGTTTATGCCAAACGCTCCTGAACAATTCGCAGCGATACAAAACACTGCCACCGCAGTGTTGACTTCAATTCGCGAAGGAAATCGTTTGAATTATCCTTCGCGTCTACAAGATCACCCGGTCGGTTTCCAGGCTGACAGAAGCCGACCTAATAGGGTGTCAGGGCGTATAAACCGTAGACGTGGTCGGGTGGACCAGGCAGGGCCTTCTTCAGCAACTCAAGACCCTCCCAGTAATGATGACCAGCCTATGGAATGGTCGGATTTTGATTTCACAAGTTTGCTGAATGATGATGATAGTGGGAGAGGTAATTTTGAAGGGGCTAGTTCCTCACAAAACCCCGTTCATCCACAACAGTTAGGGGGGTTCGATCCACAACGCCGGTATGGTGGGGGGTTCAATCCACGACACTCTAGGGGGTTCATACCTACTCCTCAAGAGTCTAGTATGTATACCCCCTACCCCTAAGTAATACCCAGGCGTCTTCATTTTGGACACCAGATAACCCGATTAACACTCAGCAATCCTCGTTCACTTACTGGGCACGGAATCAAAGTGAACAACCAACGGGTTATAATAATTCTTGGACGCCTGTACCCCTTCAATTTGATGAACGTCGCAATCCACCCAGAAATCGCCAGCGTACTCGATGTGGTACTGGTACTAGATACTGTAATCAACCTAGTTGTGGTGGTCCTGGTTATTGTAATAATGATGCATAGTTTTTAAATTCATTTATGGATGTTAAATTTTCATGTTGAACATGTGTACCAAATCTACAAGTACCCAATGGTCAACCCAGGCTGCCATACCAAAGTAGCAAAGTGAAGAATCTCAAATTCCGATGTCACCGACGTCGCTAATCACATGATGTGATTCTTCAACACCGGATGGCCTTGCGCTACAGGATTTGCCTGGAAGGTGGTCCCCCCTAAATAGCCGGTTGCCATGCCTGGGGGTGGTACATTGGAGATTGAGATCAGCAACGACAACCAACGGCAAAATATTATAAACTACAGTGACAATGTTGCATTCTACACGTGTTATACCACGTGTGGATGTAACACCGATCTAAGTAGTTTCATGTGGATGTAACACCGATCCAAAGACACCGCTTTTTTGGACCCCAGAAAAGCGATGCAAGGCGAGGGATGAAACGGGCATCGATGCCTTTAAGCATGGCTCATCCCCGCCCAATACTGTTATAACTCCAGGTGGATGTAACATCGATCCAATGTTCCAAACGAAACTTCTCCTGTCACCACCAATGATGGAATGTGGATGTAACAACATGAAATGAGAAAATGAAAAGATCATATATTTTTTGTACATCTACAGGGTGAAATGGTGGTATAGTAGGATTTTTTTGGTAGTATAGTAGGATTTTTTTTGCCAAAATGGAAATGAGATGAGAACATCGTCGTAATATGTCTCAATATTATATAACATACATAATACATAGAAACCGCAACATGGTCATGCAAGTCCGCTTTAATGTATTTGATCATGCCCCCTGCAAACATATGGGTGGTTGGGGTGTAATGCATGTGACTTCTTTCTTTCAATTAACACACACGACAAAACCTTTTTTACATTGAATCCGCAAGACCATATCTCGGCTACCCTCTAAATTTACAAAACACCCCCTTCAACAATTTGATAATATGCAAACTTTTTTGGAGATTACACTGAATCCGCAACATCATCTTGCGGCTTCACTCCAGTTTTACAAAACACCCCCTTCAACTATTAAGCTACCTACAAGTCTTGACATTGAATCCGCAAGGTGGAAGCTCGGTTTCTCCCCCCTCTCTCCTACTAAGCAACAACCTCTCTCCTCTCCCCTCCACCTAAGCCAAATCCGCAAGATGGCCTTGCGGTTTCACCATTTGTAAAACTTTGCTGCTGACACCCTCCAAATGCACAAAAATTTTGTACTATGCCACTACTTTGGCAAAAAAATCGCTAACAAAGCTCAGCAGCCTTAATTGCCAAGCTTGTGTCATTTTATATTTTACATCATATATGTATTTTTTTTTTGCATAATTACCAAACTTTCCAGTCAAGTGAGAAAGTGTTGATGACTTGATTCATTAACTGGGCTCTAGTGAGAAAATAATGGCACGATCAAGCTCGAACCAGGTTTTGAGCTACGACTATATTAGTCGAGTCAGGCTCGAACTAGGCTCAACTTGATTTTACATTCCTTTAAAGTTTAAACAATGTAAGTTTGGATTTTGGCATCACACAAACAATTCACTCATATCTTGGAAATCAAAATGGCTCAAATTATGGTCCAACCAAACTGATTCAACAAAACACATAGATACTTTTTTTTTAAATAAATCAAGTTCTTCGTGCTCCAACCAAAGTATAACACTCACTGACAATATAGGAACGCTTGATATGAGCATGTGTGTTTCAACAGGCACACATTACACATTGTACCACATATCCATGAAAAGATGGATAATTGCATGTTACAACTACGCATAGACCAATAGAAGCAAACGGTTCACATTTCACAACGACGTCAATGATTACCAATGCGGTTTATTAATACATGCTATAAGCCTAAACATGACCAAACCTTGCAAGCAAGAATTCATCATAGAGCGTTTATCATTCGCTTCATTTCAGCAGTCCTGCGAGGATCTGGATCTTCGATTGCTCTTTCAGTCAGTACATGTTTGATTCTGCACATTGATTTCCTAACCTGCACATTGACCCAAAAAAAAAACATTACTAGGATATCTCTCAATAACATGGTAGTTATCTCATAAAAGCCGAACAAAGATTGTTGATCTCATTGGTATGATGTGAGAACTTGGTTTTATAAAGTGCGATGCGCACAAAAGCGGCGGGCTTTTCGTACGCGAGGCGCAAGGTGATTATATATTTTTTATATATTCTATAGGTTTCTAGGATCATTTCATATTTAGACACAAATAAGCTTTATATATGTTTTAATATTGAAATTATATGTGTACAGCCTCAAAAGCATGATGTACCACAATTTGTTGCGTAAAATACGGCATGTACATGAGGCGCAGCGCCTCAGGGTCATTTTTTCACCAAAAAGCGCACCTCAGCTGCGCGTTCTGTACAACCTGCGCCTGAGGTTGCACAAGGCGTCGCGGTGTGCATTTTAAAACCAAGTGTAAGAACAGTTGGTATGAAAACGAGAAATCAAATGAAATGGGTCAAACCTTAGGTAGGCGTTCTGGATTAGGGAACCTTAAGTTTTGAGCATGAAGCATCTGGCGCTGAGTCATCAACATGTTCTTTTCCTTAAGCAGGACGTACCATAACTTATGTAGGTCATCCCATGACTTAAGACGCAGTTCTGAAGCCTTCCAACTACGTCCTAAAAGAAAGGAAAACACCACAGACACAGATCAGAACAGTATGCAAACAACAAGCATATACATAATTTAGTTGTACTTCCATGGAATGTAAGAAATGGTCCTAAAGTGTAGCCAAGTTTGTCACAGAAAGATGCGACATTTTCTTTTTTGGGTAGCTTCTTTTTTCCTATTTTATCTCTTTGCCCGAAACTGAGAGAGTTACTTGAAATTTCACAGTTACAAGATTTCTTCATTTTGTTATTGTTAATATATATAAAGGATTAGAGGTGAACTAGCACTAAAAAAGCATCAAATGATATGTTTGTGAATAGCGTATTATATTTTTTTTTGTTAATATATTACACAACTTCAAAATAATAGAAGATTAGAAGTATCAGTTGTGTCTATGGTGTATAAAATTAAAGCAAATTATCTATCGCAATTCACAATCATGTCCCACAAAACCAAAAACCAAAACTTGTTCACTCCTAGCTAGATATTAATAAGGTGAACTATTTTAACAGAGATGTGAGGGACCGGGGAGAAAATGTATCTAATACTAGGAAGGTCAGATATCTCACTTCAACGAGTATGGTTTGTGTTGTGCACTTTCCTTATGTATATGCTTACTTCCTAATCATCGATTCACTAGTAGTGCTACATAGATCAAGGAACACTGAACACAACATCCAATAATTTTTGTATCTAACTCTAAACTTATTTACATGTCAGGATAATATCTTCAAGATACATTGGCTTTACGGGTTTGCAATTTCTATGTGTTTGTTGAAGAATCCAAAGTATTTGTTACAGTTTGTGGTTATCAAGATTACTTTCTTACACTTCATTTCAGGTGCTACACAGTAATTAATCTGAGCTTCTCAGCGTGTTTTAAGAATTCGTTGCATTTGCTTTAACAAAACTCTATAGAAGTAAAATAGTGATATCTCCAAAACTGAAATGATATTTGATAATGATGCCCATTTAGGTAAACTAAACATATACAATGGACATGTATCACAACGCGTATTCATCGCACGAAACAAGTGTCAAAGCATGTACCATAGACAACAGGCTTTTCCTCTTCAGGATTCCTTTCTGCCTCAAAGAACTCCTCAAGAGGGTTATGTGCAGTCCTAACTGTAGCAGCTGCAGAACCTTCTGATCTTACTGTTGAAAACAGCCTCCTTCCAAAAACCCTTGTCAAAAACATTATTACCCAAGAAACCTGCATAAACACACCAAATAAATTTTTCACATATCATCTGATAAGCTGTTAATAATTCGATTTTCCTTAATGCATAATCCTCCTAGACCTTATTAGAGCAAAACCCAGATGCAAAACTGTCAGAAACATATCGTCGAACAGTTGGTGTGCATTAACAAAAACATAAAAGAAACAGAAAATTTAAGCGGCTATCATAAATAAAAACGTACCAGAATCAGATGGATGCAGATGAACAACTGGATTGATCACTTTGCAGAGAAGGGATTGAAGATCGGCGCTAGCCGCTACTACTGTACTCGTGTTGCCGATAGAAACACAAAAGGCTAAATGTGTTTGATGGGCCAAATCATACAAAGGTCGTTGGTATTATGGATGGCCCATGTTTATGGGCCAAATTTTAAGATCTCATTTACAAATCAATCGAATATCGACCGACTATGAGAATAGAGGTGTACAAATCGGTTTTTTTCTATAACTGGTTTGGTTAATCGGTTTTACCGGCTTTTTCATTTTTTTTTATTTAACTGGTTATTCACTTTAACTAGATTCGGTTATTTACTTTAATTGAACGGTAACTAACCTGTTATTTTCAAGTTTTTTTTTTCACTTTTTTCGGGTTTTTTCCCGATACATCGCTTAAAACAATGGTTTCCCTCTAAAAATCAAAAACCAGTTACGAACCATCAGCTAATAATAGTCTCCAAACAATTAATTTCATATCTGTTACTAATTGGTTTCGGTTATCAAACTGGTTGATATGTGCACCTCTGGAATAAAGATGTAATTAATAAATGATAAAATAAATAAGACATTGTAAGAACTCACTCCAACTTTAGCTGCATTTGTTTCGGTTAGGGATTTCGGATTAATAAACTGTTGGATAATCTGAGAGTTGTAGTATCACTTTAAGATTGAAACTATTTAATGGTTCTATCGAATGATTCAACTAGATAAAGCTCAATCCCACCAGAGGGTTCCGCATATTAGTAAACATTTAATATTTTATTGATCTAACCCTGCATATTACTAGTAAAATAAATTTTATTCGTTAAAGACATATCGTGATTACTGTTTAGGCTAACTGATTACATTATATTTATTCAACCCATGCATAATCGTTAATTGAAAGAATTGCAATAGAATACAGGTTGAGCAATTTTGATGTCTATTGTTATTTGTTTATTTATTCAACCCGTATAATACATGAGTTCTTTTAAAAATATAATTATTTTATTGCTTAGTATAGAAAATTACATATATTTAGTCTATATAATACACAAGTATCCAATATATATATATATATATATATAAACTATAAACTATTGAGTATTGACCATCGAATAATGATAAAATTAAATACTAAATTAAGAGTGCACTAGTTGTATCTGGCTAATTTTCTCTAAGAGAGGTTGTCGGTTGGAGTCTTGCTCATGAAAAAAATGTAATGCGCGAGCTAGGGTTTTACCACAGTGGGCCTTCACGCAGTAATCACTAACACAGCTTATGATTGTGGGCGTGAGTGGCCTTTTGCATATGAGTGTACCTGGGTGGCTAGACTTTGTCGGAGATTCTAGAAAATAAAAAAATAACATGTAATAACTTATTTCAAATCTAAGTATGTAATCTTTTAATTTATATAGAAATAATGCTTTTAATGGTTTATAATTTGGAAGAAAAACTTGATGTTATTAATTCAAACTATAATTGTTTTTTATTTTAAATCATCAAATTATTATTCCATAATAAAAGCGAAAATTTACAGCAAAATGGTGGGTAAACGGGCAACAAACTGCACCATAACCACCTCCTGAATAGCAAACCCTATTTTACCGAAACAAAACCCAAAACCCTGGTCCCTAGGGTTCGAGATATTTATATGTACGACCATCTACACTCTGTCTAGGAACCTAATAGCTTCCGGGGCCAAAAAGCCAAAGGTATCGAAGGCATGTTGATTATACGCGTAAGCTTTATCATGCTGCTCAATTTTCTTCAATTCTACCTTTAGCATTGTCTGAAAGCCACAAACCCACTATCCCTGAGGCCAACAAGGGGGATACGCTGGTGAGGTCCACATAAGCGTGTTTCCCACCCGCCTAACTGAACACAAGAACATCATCTAGGCGCAAAGTAGACCTCCCCTCCATCGGATCTGTCAGAAAGTTCATTGGTGCCCCTTTTTTGCATATATACCTGGCCGTCTGAGAACATCCCAAAAGACTTCACGAACCAGATCATGGGACACTTGAATCCCGACAATTCCTTGCAGTGGATCGCATGCTTCCCGAATTTATCCAAGCAAGTCTTGCGACAATCCAGACAAGGTTTGTCGACTGAGAACAATGGAATCATCAAGTGATATTACAGGACAACTCTAATTAAAGACCGCTTATAATTTACTAGAAGTGACCCCGCGCTACGCGGCGGGAAAAACCAATTTTGAATGAAAATTAAATGGAAATGTAGACGAAAAAGTAATAATAACACTAATAAAAAAAAACCTAAAACTAAAATATTGTAAAAATTAAAAAAAATCTTTAGTTTTCCCCAACTCCAATCCATTCTAGGAGATTTGGTTTACTTTTGGCCCATCGTGGTTTCTAGCCCGTGTCGATTTGGCCAAAGAACTTAAAAGAACCCAAATTTGTTTTAAACCCAAACTGGTTTGAGAAAAGAAAAAAAGAAGTTATTTCTAGGCTAATTTAATGTAATGGACACTTTTCAAGCCTTTTTTTCTTTATTTTGTTGTCAAAGATGTTGAAATATAAGTTTCTTAAAAAACCTTAAATATCCATTTAGTCTCAACAATTTCATTTATTTGGAAGCACGAATAGAAAACTTGAACCAATATAAATATGCAGTACTAATTGCAACGAACCCATATCCTCATGTACCTTCAAATTATATTATGTGCAATGGTAATTTTTATATAATATTCCTAATAAGTAATACAATTCTTTTTAGGGCCACCGATAGAAAAAAAGTATAATCTATAGTTGAATTTAGCCAACAATTTATAGTTTTTAAATATTTGATAAACAGTTAAATAACTTAATATTAGTACATATCATATTAAATATTGTTATTTTAATTTAAAGAAATATAATGCATTTGATAAAGTGTTAAATACTTACTTTTATTACATATAATTAATAATGTTATTTTAATTTAAAGAATATAACATTTTTTATTTTTTGCGTTGTGTCAATGGTATGATATTTAGAAATACATAACTTTAATTCTATTTATTTGCTCCTAATTAGTTATATATAATAACATAATACTATTACCTATTTTGTTTTTATAAATTTCTCTAATTTGTTTTTTTTTCTAATTATATATGTATCTCTACTTTATTTTTTTATTTATAAGTATAAAAATTATTGTTGAGAAAATGCATTTAGTTCATTTAAGTAAAATTATAAGTTTATTAAATAAAGTATTAATTAGTTAGAAGTTTATATTAAATAATGTATTAATGTGTATTAATGATTTGATGTAAATTACAATGATGTCCTTCTATGATGAAGTTAAATTACCTTGTTGCCCCTCTAGAATGCACTATATAGTAGTATAGATATAGATATAGTTATAGATATAGCCATTCCAACCAATGACTAATGACTTCCGCTTTTGTTGTCAAAGACAATAAAATCCTAACAAAGAAAAAATTGTATGTTCCTTAACTTTCATATTTTGTTTTAAAACAACTTTACAATGTTCTGATTGAGATAACAATCTGGTATAACATGCACACAAAGTTACATTTTTGTTAGATTGAGATTATTATTGGTAGCGAAAGGAAAAGTTAAAAGTGTTATTAGGATTCTTTTTTTTTTTTTTTTTTGCAGAAATAGGCAATTTGTTTATGGTTAGAGTGTTTCTAGGTGGAGGGTGAGATAAAAAGCAAAAATGGGTAAGTCGCTAACTTGGTTGGCGACTTTGAATTAGAATTTTGAAGATTGCTAAATCAATTGGCGACTTTGAAACAAGAAATTTGAAGGTTGCCAGTTGAGTTGGCGACTTTGATTATAATTTTGAAGGTTGCCAATTGAGTTGGCGACTTTGATTCATAATTGGATAATATAATGAGGGTTGCCAATTGAGTTAGAGACATTGAATGGACATTGAATGAAAGTCGCTAATTGAGTTAGGGACATTGACTGAAAGTCGCTAATTGAGTTAGAGACATTGAATGAAAGTCACTATCTTAGTTAGCTACATATAATGAATGTGCCAACCCATTCTTTTGGATTATTATTCACGAGTCTTGTGTATGAATAGGAGAGTTTTATGACATGAAAGGTTTGTAGGTGGAATAGTAAGGTGGAAGAGGAGGAATAGTTTAAGCTTTCAATACATTTCAGGGGAATAGGTTTTGGTAGGAGGAGGACGAGCTATATGGATTTAAAACAAGTGTTATATAACATGGATGATAGAACAAAACCTTTCATCCACAATCATTTGCACCACCAAACTTTACTTTCAAACTCTGAAGATTTTCCAAAGTTGCAAAATTTTCTTTACGTGAAAATGAGTTACGAGTTACACCCGGGTCCTCTTGATCAACATGTGTTGTTTCAACATAACGACCACCGTGCGTTGTCTGTTTTCACAAATCCAGAAAATTACAACACACCTTTAATGGTGAAACGTGGTGATAGAAAGTTATAGAGCTTTCTTGAAAAAAAAAACCCGCTAGGTGAACGGGTAAAAAGTATCATCGAAGAAGCCGAGTTTGGTGGGTGTTAAGTTGTGGTTATTGGTATTTGGACCACGCACTGATAATTGTGTTGGTTGAGCGGTGGAGGCCAGAAACGCACACATTTCATCTACTTGTTGGTGAAGCCATAGTCACGTTACAGGATATCAACGTGTTGTGGGGAAAACCGGTAGAGGGTGCTGTGGTATCGGGTCCGGAAACTCCCCTTACAGAGGAGGAGGGCATCGGCATGTGTGAAACTTTGTTAGGTTTCACCCCCGCTTCAAATGATTTTACTGGCAAATCTCTTAAGTCACCTGTGATTATAAGATAATTAGAGAAACCATTTTCCGAACTTGAAGCACCCGACGAACAGTGCGTAATTCGTGCACGTTTGATAATATTTTATCTTATTGGTTGCACATTACTTCCAGATAATGCCAACAACAGAATTTCGTTGCACCGGCTAAGACTTTTAAATGATCTAGGAAGATGTTCATCGTACAGTTGGGGTAGTGCAGTTTTAGCTTGTCTGTATAGAAACCTGTGTGATGCCACAGAACCCGATGCAACAAGCCTTTCTGGCCCAACCTTTATTCTACAACTTTGGGCATGGGATAGGTTTCGATGCATATGCCTGCAGACAGACGTAAATTTCAATTGTTCCGCGCCGTTGGCAGCTCGGTAATTTACAACTTGAAACATATATTAAACGTTACTAACAACACTTTGGAATACTGAAATCTTTGCATTGTTCAATTGTATAGGTGGCAACAGGGGAAACTCAACTTCACTGAATCCCCGTCACACTGCTTGAGATCATACCGTTCTCAACTTCAATCGTTACGAGAGAGCCACGTAATTATATCTAATTTTTTTAGTATATAAAATAAATTTGTATTTGTTTCTTTTCTTATTGTATAACTAACTATTTTTTTTTTTTTTGTAGTTTAACTGACTCCTTACAATGATATCATTGGAGAGCTGCCATCAATCTGCAGAAGTGGTATGGAAAGCTGGATGAGTACCTGCCCATTGATATATTGGGAGATTGTCGAACATCATTATCCGCAACGGGTAATGAGACAATTTGGGATGGTGCAACAGGAGCCGCCCCCTATCAGCATACAACCTAGTGAGCATAAGAGGTTGCACAAGGTTACCCGGAACGGTAAAACCGGGACTAACTGGCTCACTAAGCACGCATAGTATGTTCGCGGGTGGAACAACCGTGCCAATAGTCTTGTCAACGGTGAAATTATTACGACCCGGTCCATTGACGACGGCTACATGCCGTGGTATAAGGCGCGCACAGTTGTATACGTTTCTGATCCCAGGGAAGTACCTATGCCTCTGCCTGCTTTTCAAGATGACGGGGCAAGACTTGAAATGATGGTATTCGTTGTTTTCGTATTTTATTTCAAAACTGTTGAGTTATTATTAATCGATTAATTTAATTTAATACATTTTGTTGTTTTTTTTTTTGTAGAGGGAGTCAATGGGTGTGATTTACAACGCATCCTCTCAAGCTAGAGCGGGATATGGTACCCAGGCCTCCAGCAATCTCCAGTTCATTCAAAGTGTTGCCCACCACACTATGCAGATGTTAGATGCGTAAGAATATTCACAGTATCAAACGCATTTGACATCAGACCAGGTCAACCTCCCAATGGCGCCAAGAGCTGAAAGAGCAAGAAGGGGACGGCGTCGCCAACCTGCTTTTGATGATACAATTGTTAATGATGGCGGGGTACGGATGGCGGACTGGGTGGGGGTGGCATTGGGGGTGGGTGTTATGAACCTGGGGGTAGGTCTGGCGGTGGGGATGGAACATCCGTCGGTGGGGGTGGCATTGTGGTTGGTGCGTCTGGCAGTGGAGGTGGTGAGTTTGGCATTGGGGGTGGTGCGTATGGCAGTGGGGGTGTTGCGTGTGCAGGCGGGCTTGGTGCGTTTGAGGGTGGGGGTGGTGCGTATGGCATTGGGGGTGGTGGGTATGGCATTGGGGGTGGTGGGTTTGGTGTGGGGGGTGGTGGGTTTGGTGTGGGGGGTGGTGGGTATGGCATTGGGGGTGGTGGGTTTGACGGTGGGAGTGCTGCTTTTAACGGTGGGGGTAGTTCGTCCGCAGCCTGGTTTGGTGTGTTTACTAGTGGGATTGGTACGTCTGCCGTTGGGTTTAGGGCGTTCACCAGTGGACATTATACGTATGGCTGTGGGTATAGTGCGTTCGCTAGTGGGGCTGGACCGTCTTGCGCTGGGGTGGTGCAGGTTTCTTTGACGAAAGTGGTTGGCTTGATGAGCTGAACTTAAGTCCGGCGGCATTTAATGACTTGGTGTCCTCCTTGGTGGAACCTCAAACAAACCGGTGGTTAATGAACAAAATGTGCGGGATCGGGTAACCCAACAACAAGAAGACACATTTACCCCACGCGCACAATTGTTGTCTTTTATGCCGGATAATCACAGTGATTATCAGTATTATGCACCTAACCAAAGTCAACAAGACCACCGTGCAGGGTATGTCAATGTTACACCACCGCCCCGCCTTGACATGAGCTTGAATTTAAATGTTTCTGATCCTGATACGACTGGCAGTCAGAACGCACCAGGGAGACCACAACGCACCAGAGTGCGACCTCATTTTTTTTTATGTATAATCAGTATCAGTAATATGTTGTATTGGAGGTCATTTAATATGTTGTATTGTTCAATTAATATGGCGACATTCATGAAAGTCTTGAAACCAATTGGCGATATAATATCAATTATTGTGACAAGCATTCAATACAAAAAAAGCATGTTAAATCATGAACAACATTTGAAAAAAACGAGACTCTTTAGTATTGAATGCATAGAAAAAGGCATATGGCGTTAGTTGAGAAGAAATAAAAGTAACCAACCTAAAATTAAAGGCAATCATGGAACTTACTTAGGAATCTTACAACAAAAAAAAACAACAACAAAACAAAAGTAAGAATCCAACTGAAAGTGCTTACATGAATCTTAATTTGAAGATATGGAACTCATTTGGCGACATTGATTATGTATGGAAATCATTTGACGACATTGATTATGTATAAATTGGAGGTCATTTTCATCAGTTGCATTCACAAAACTAAACTCAAAGGCTATTGTCATCACACGCCTTCAAACTCCCCTAATTGAAGTTGATATATTATTTCACAAACCCTCTTAATTAATATGGCATATCTAAACCCGGTCCTCGCAATAATCCACTTCTTTGGGCTCAACCACAACATCGTTCTGCGATGTTGTTTGAAGGAAATGGCGAACATGGTAGTAAATTTGATTGTAGACGGGGGACCAACCATTTTGGCGGGCAATTGGCGACCATCTGTTAGATCCATGCATTCAACAATTGGTGCGGATCGCTAGTTTTACTGGAGTTCTTGAGTGCGGATACCGCGAAATTGACTAAGGGCTAATAGATGCCCTTGTTGAAAGATGGCGTCCTGAGACCCACACGTTTCACCTAAGATTTGGTGAGGCCACACTGACGTTAGAGGACGTTAACGTCCTAATGGGTATGCGGATTAATGGTGCAGCGGTCACAGGAGCCGAATTCAACATGAAAGATGATGCGGAACGGGTAGAGTATGTCGCAGAAATGTTGGGTGTAGTCACTGAGCCCCGCAATTTCCGCGGAAACACTTTGGATTCCAAGTGATTTCATGCGGATGTAACATCGATCCAACAACACTAAAAAAGCATACCCTCCAACACGAGTTTCATTTCAAACTTATGAAACGCCACCATTTTTTTCTTTATATACAACAGTATAATATCAAATATATTTATGTTGCTTTATGGAAATGGAAACGGAACACGCAAATGTAAGAATTTATAGTGGTATACCTACAACTTGAACTTGCAGTTACAATTTAAAATTATATCACATTCACACATTTCACCTAAACCTACAACTTGAACTTGCAGTTACAATTTTAAATTATATCACATTCACACATTTCATCTAAACCTACAACTTGAACTTGCGGTTACCATTTTTTATTAAATATTTAAATAAGGACCGGACGTCATTTTATGTAGTTTCTTTTAGTGTTGGAAGTGGCCCAGAGAGCCCTTCCCCCCCCCCCCCCCCCCCCGTATCCGTCTCCCGGGCCAGTCTCTACAGCCACTGGAGCCTCGGACGGGCCATCCTCGGCTGATATAACTGCCCCGTCGGAAATTCGGCCGTCAACTGACCGCCAGTGACCCGGTACGGAAGGTCACAAAAAGGCCCGGACGTCATTTTATGTAGTTTCTTTTAGTGTTGAAAGTGGCCCAGGGAGCCCTTTCGGGCCCCCTGTATCCGTCTCCTAGGCCGATCTCTACGACTACCGGAGTCTCGGACGGGCCGTCCTCAGCTGATATAACTGTCCCGTCGGGAATTCGGCCGTCAACCGACCGCCTGTGACCCGGTACGGCAGGTCACAAAAAGGCCCGGATGTCATTTTTAGTAGTTTCTTTTTTTTTTTAGTTGAAAGTGGCCTACGGAGCCCTTTTGGGCCCCCCGTATCCGTCTCCCGGGCCGGTCTCTACGGCCACCGAAGCCTCGGACGTGCCGTCCTCGGCTGATATAACTGCCCCGTCAGAAATTCGGCCGTCAACCGACCGCCCGTGACCCGGTACGGCAGGTCACAAAAAGGCCCGAAGGTCATTTTATGTAGTTTCTTTGGATTATGTCTTTTGTATATTAATGTCATTATGAATCCAAAGACAATATTACCATAAAACAAAGACATCGATAAGTAATACTAAGATAATTATATTGGAATTACGAATTCAAAATACAACATAAACATAAAACGAACACATCGATGATACCATTACATAGATAGTAAAAATAAGAAAATACGATTACGATAAACTAAACTTGCATAGAAGGACGACATTGTTTATACGGCTGACAGAACCCTGTAGGATCATTCACTGATTCTAAGTCCCAAGACTAATTGCATTCTGACACGTCTTCTTGTTATGGTCGGTCTCTCCGCAGATGCTACATGTACGAGTCCTCGGGCGATCGTCATAGTTCACATCCATCTCATTGTGTATTCTTCTCGAACGCACTCTTCCTCGATGTGTTGTAATCATTGACAGGTCCCCCTTAGTTCTCCAATTCGCCTGAGGCCATTCAGACTTAGGTCCTAACATGTAGAAGTGACCGTTGTACTGCTCCATGTATGTGTTCGTATGGTATCTCCAATCAGTTATATTATGATTTGGGTGTTTACCCATCCAATTGCAAACGGCAATTGCATGGGAATATGGAAATATAGACATTTGCCATTTCCCACATGTGCATACCTTTCTTTTGTACTCAATGGTGTAGTCATTTCCGTCACGGTCATTTGTCTCATATCTTGAAAGAACATTGAACCTTCCGTCTCTAGAATCAAAGCACGACGCCTCATGTTGCATGGCTACTGAGTATAGTTTCTTAAACTTGCTCCAAATGCAAGTTGGTAGAGGGGAGTTGCAACTGTGAGAAATCTCAGTGTGCTTAACATACTGCTCGACATCTCTACGAAAGGTAGAGTCAATCAGAGCTGTGATTGGCAGTAGTCGGGCTTCACGCAATACATTGTTCATGGACTCGGAAATGTTGGTCGTTAGGTTACCCCAACGACGATGCTCTTTATCATACTTGAACGTCAACTTACTCTTATCAATGTTGTTAAGGTAGTCCGAAGCCTGCTGATTTTGCAGCCTCATTTTGCGGACACCCCACCGATACTTTCTTGACTGAGATGTGCTACCAATACTCCAACAGAGTTTCTATAGCATTTTATTCTTGAACCTCCCGCTGAAATTGCTTCTAACATGACGAAGACAATATCAGTGGTACGCGTTGGGTTTCATCCAGCCTGGAAGGCTCTCCATTGCATTAATTATGCCATTGTGTCTGTCAGATATAACACACAATGGACCCATGCTATGAAGGGCGACATATTCTTGAAGATTTTGGAAAAACCAACACCAACTATGTACGGTTTCTTCGTCAACCACAGCATAAGCCACATGCATGATGTAGTTGTTGGCATTTTTTGTTACAACAATCAACAACTTACCTCGGTACGGTCCTTTCAGATGCGTCCCGTCAACCGAGATGATAGGTATGCAGCGATGAAACGCACGGATAGAGGGTCCGAAGGCCCAAAACACATATTTAAATGTGGGGTAATACTGATCTCCATGTGGATGGTTATAGAAAGAAACAACGGTGCCTGGGTTCCGATCCTGCAACCAAGTGGTATACGTGGGTAGCACCACAAAATTGTTGTCCCAGTCACCATAGATAAGTTCTATTGCCTTTCTTCGTGCTCGCCACGCTTTAGAGTACGTAACATCAACGTTCAAATGTTGCTTGACATACGTTCGAATATGTTTTATCTTAAACTTAATGTCCGCACGAATTTGTGGGATGATGTGTGAAGCGATAACCTTCGGTCGTAAACTTCTGTTGCTGTTACGTACCACCGTTGAATAGCATGTGTGTTCGCCACCCCACACAATAATTCGCCAATAGTGCGCGTCAGACTTTTTGGTTGTGGTGCAACGCCACTCACACTTTCGAGCACCACTGAAAGGATTTAAAAATTTTGGGCTTCTGGTGTAACATATGACCTTGTATAATCTCTTCTTGCTTTCCCTAACGAACAGCTCTCGACCACGACGAACGTTCCACTGTCTAACTGCACGATCAACCTCATCTTTCGATTTGAAATACATACCAACACGGATATCTTTCATACTTGGGTTCCATAAGACAAAGTCGTCATCTTCGTAATCCGGAACCACGTAATCAGTTACATCCACATCATCTCCGGGATCGTTGTGTTGATGTGGACGTAACTGGAGAGTTAATCTGCCACTTGGTTCGGTCACGAGGGGCCCCTGACTAGCTGCGACCTCCTCTTCAGAGGAACTGACATCTGATATGGGTGCTGAGCGATGTCTGTCTTCCGTGTCTTCAGAGTCCCCACTTCCGGATTCATCAAAGCCGTCATTTTGGTCGTTACCGGCCACATATTGAGGTACCACAACTGTTTCTTCGTCCGTTAGAGGGGAACCTACCTCGTCGTTTTGGTCGTTACCGGCAGCAACTTGGATTGATTCCGCATCATGCTGAGACCCAAAGGGTGCATCAACATTTACGTTGGCCAAGTCACGCAACAGGTTAGTAAAACTAATATGCTGTAATGGAGGAGCTTCTTGCCATTCAACGTAGATCTCCGCAACAAAATGACCACGTGCCTCTACGGCCAGATAGTCCATCATTCGAACACCATCGTCGTTGAAGATCTTGGTTGTTTGAGAGGACCCTTGGAAAGTGAAAGCAAGCAGTAGTTGAACAGTAACCGATTCTTTGTTAATGTTAATATGACTGCTTACGGCTTCAACTAGTTGTTCAAATGACATCTCCGCTCGCATGATAAAGCTAGTTGTTACCAGAGAATCATCACGTTGAACAACCCCGTTAACATATGAAAAACGACCACCCCAGTATAATCTAACCAGGCATGGAGAGAATGAAGCCATCAGTTGAGGTTGGAAGGTTTTGGGGGAAAACAGGTTTTCTAAGAAAAAAGGCTGTTTTCAAGAGTAATGGTTAGCTGTGACCATTTTGGCTTGGGGGGGGGGGGGGTCTAACCCTTAAATAGCTTAAAATGAAAAATTGTGGAATTTTAAAAAAAAAATTTAAATACTTTTATAATATTTTTGAACACTCGGGTAGCGACCTTCATTTTACCATATCTTCAAAAAATGTGAATTCATTTTACCATATCTTACAAAATGTGAATTCAAGGTTTTACATATTTTCAATTTGAAGGTCGCCAATTTGGTTGCAGACCCTCAAACGACAATCATTCAAAGTCGCTAACTAGGTTAGCAATCTTCAAAATTATGAATCAAAGTCGCCAACTAGGTTAGCAACCTTCAAAATTATGAATCAAAGTCGCCAATTGATTTCAAGACTTTCAAAATTATTGTTCAAAGTCACCAATTGATTTAGCAACCTTCAAAATTATAATCAAAGTCGCCAACTAGGTTCAAGACTTTCAAAAATCTTGTTTCAAAGTTGCCAATTGATTTAGCAATCTTCAAAATTCTAATTCAAAGTCACCAACCAAGTTAGCGACTTACCCATTTTTGCTTTTTATCTCACCCTCCACGTAAAATGACTCTAACCATAAACAAATTACCTGCAAAAAATTCTGTTATTAGTTATACAAAACATAAATAACTATTAAGTAACTGGTCATACTTTGAATTGTTTATTTGAACTATTCCGTTTTACCTTTATCATGTAAATATTTAGGATTACATTTTACTTTAACTACCTTTTCTGTATACTATATTGACAAATTTTGCCTCGATATGATATATAGATATAATCCAAGCCTCGTGTTCACTTTGGGCCCCTCTATGCCAACACAATAATGCGTTCTTGTGAAAGTTGTAATCTGTAATTTATTTATTATATCTACTTTCTAGAAAGTAGAACGTCACTTTCTTTAAATGTGAAAAAATAAACGATAATTGACGTGTCGATTAGTTCCACGTTACTATTACTTTTTGATGAAAAGAATATATAGAGGGACACTTTTACATATAATTCCAACTTAAAAATGGACAATTTAAGTCACTTAGTCACCATTCAATTTCAGGGTCAACAAAGTTTAGTTTTTTTAGTCAACCAGAAACATATGAATTATGATAGAATTTGCATAACCGGAAACACGATACAAACTTAACATTAAGGTAGCGTTCGTTTCACGGAAATGGAATTGAATTCGGAAGGAATTGGAGTGTGTATTTAGAGGGTGTTTGGGATTGAGTTTCAAAACAACTTATTGACTTATTGGCTTTTCCAAAAAGCTAATAAGTCAATAAGCTGTTTGTGTAACCAAAAGCACTTTCTGTTTTAACTTTTGGCTTTTAGATTTTAAGGGTGGAAAAGTTGTTTTTGAAAAGTTAGAAATCCTGGCTTTTGGCTTTTAGCTTTTGACTTTTGGAAAAAAATTACAAATTTACCACCCATACAACCAATATTCATGATAAGTTAAGCGAAACACTTAAAAAAACAACAATTTATTGACTTTTTGACGTTTCTCATCCCAAAAGCTAATCCAAACACTTTTTTTAAAACTCCTTTTCAAAAAGCTATAAGCCAATAAACACTTTTGACCAAAAGCACTTTTGCATCTCCAAACTCAATCCCAAACACCCTCTTAGCTTCTTATATTGTTCATTACAACAAAAGAAGGAATTGTAATTGAACAACATATGGAAGAGAATCCACGTTTCAATTCCATTAAGATTTCAATCTATTTTATGAAACGAACACATCAAAATTTCAAAACAAATTACGGTTCTCGCGCGAATTTCAATTCCAATTCATTTGCAATCCATGAAATAAACGCTGTCTAAGATAATCAGTTTCAGTAATCTAATATGCTTAATAAATATGCATTTTTGGATTGTCATGTGTAATTTGTTTAATAAATTGTTCGTGTTAGAGTTTAATGGGTCAATGAAGTAGGTAAATACCTAAGAAGATGGTAAAGCAATTAGGGATTGTACTTTATGAACAAGTTGTTGTGCACCCAAAAGTAACCTATAGCCAACTATTCGTTAAACGCTTGAGTAATGTGAGGTGGACAAACAATGTCATCTTCTTACTTGCTAAGACGCTACCTAATCAGTCTCCTGCCTAGCAATTTTTTATGGTTTTTTATATTTAACAAACACGCATGTTATTGAGATTGTATTTACCACAAAGAAGTGTAGCATTGTTGAACTTTTAAGAGTCCAAAAAATCAGTGTGACAAGTGAAGGATATAGGTTTTAGATTTATATTTCACTCACAATGTCTTTGCTGGTGTTTTATTAACCGGACTCGATCGACCAACCAGGAAGTGAACACATTAATATATAATCGATCCAGTTGTGTCTATATGAACCTTTTTGTGGCCTTAGAGCCAGGTATAATCCGGAACAAATACCGTTTTGAGCGGGTGACTATCGTAAACTTACTTATTTTAATATTAAAATTGTTGATTATTTTTTACTAACTCACGGGCAATGCTTAGGCTGTGTAGCTAGTTCTAAAATTACTGAGCTGGGGACTTGTAGAGAAAACCTTTAATCGGGCATGACCCACAGGGAGCTTTGTATTTATTAATATTATAAATTACATAAAAGAAAGTATTTTCATAATTTATTTTTAGTTTTATATTAACCTTTTTAATTATTTATGATGTTATCTGATTTAGAAACGATGATTTATTAAAACATTCGTCTTTACCTATCTAGCATCAATGTCAATATCAAATTTATAAAACACACATGAAATCTAATAACACGCATTGGTAAGTTATGGATCAACCACATATTCATGACAACACTGTTTGTGTTATGACATGTTTATTTGTTGTTTCCAGATTATTAATATATATCTTTTATAGTTTTTATTATAAAAATGTTAAAGTACGTAATTAGATGAAAACATACATGTGATACAACTACTAAAGTGGGATCATAGAACAAAGGACATTGTTAGTTAAGGACATTGTTAGTTGGTAGTTAAGGTAGCAAAGGCAAAAGGCAACCATATGACAGGAGTCGGTAGTGAGATATTAGACTATATGGTGTGGAAAGCAACTCCCCCAAATGTCACGTCAGCGTCACGTCATTTCCCCCTTCTCCTCCCCCAAACTAAGAAAATGGTGTTCCCCTTCTTCCCCCTTCCTTTTTTATTATTAAAAGTTTGATTTAAAAAAAAATAAAAAATTTGGGCCAATGAAATCACTCGGTGACATCGGTTACTAGGCCCCAAGTTCCCCGAAAATTAGTGTGTGTGTGTGTGGGGGGGGGGGGGTTCCATTTCGGTGCCGAGGCCAAATCATCACCCCAACCCACCTCCCCGAATCCACACCATATAGTCTTACCAGCACCAACATGGAGATGAACACGGGGATCCTTTTAACATACAACTAGTGGAATTCCTTTTACATTACGGTGAAAATTTAATTGGCATCGATTCAGTTTATTAATCGGTACAGTACCAATATTTGATATAACAACTGAAAGATAAACCTAAAAAAATATTAGTAATGACTCCAATAGTACTGGCGCCGGCTAGTTCGGTTGAACTCGACATGGTCTCGATATTGTTGAGACAATATGTATTTGGTCCGATCATGATATCTTTATCGTAGCGACACTCGCTATAGCTTATAATATAATAAAGATACTTTATTGCGACTACACAACTCTGTTTTCAACGAATTTATACCGAAAACCACGGTAAAAAACTAAAAAAAAAAGTATATATTTTTTAAGAGTGCCAACGATGAGCTTATTGATGGTTCAATCAATCCTCTCATTGTATATATCCAGTCCTTATAAGAATGACAACACCCTACATAACATGTTGCTTTATTACATCTAAAAATATTTTTTTGAAACTGTTGAACTCTTCTAGCATACTAATTGCTCCATCATAAACTTGAACAGCTCTTTTAAGAATTTAATAAAAAGAGAAAATTGCTCGAATGGTCCCTGTGGTTTACACTTTTTTCACCTATAGTCCCTAAGTTTTCAAAATTACAGAGATAGTCCTGAAACAGTGAACTTTTTTAACTCGGATAGTCCTTGAGGCTAACAGACGTTAACTCCAGACGTTAAGTCACCTCACGTGCTCAACACGTGAGGGTATTTTCGTCATTTAAGTTTGAAATGGCATTATTTATAATTTCTGAAGTATTCTCTCCTCAAACCTAACGTCTCTCTCTCTCTCTCTCTCTCTCTCTCTCTCTCTCTCTCTGTACAGCAACGAAGTCGAAGCCATCAACAATGGTGATTTGTGATTGTGGACAACAAGCAAGGATTCTCACATCTTGGACCGATCTTAACCCAGGCCGACGCTTCTACTCTTGTCCAACCATGGTAATTTGTTCTTTTCGATTACAATTTTAAAAATATAGATCAAAATCGATTTGCTAACATCATCAGCTTAATGGGGTTTCTAGAACCCTAATTGCAGAAGATTTTTAGGCTGGGTTGACCCCCCCTATGTGCAGACGTTCTGTTTCAATCATTCCTGGGCTACTAAGACACAGAAACCAAGTGGAGGCTGAAGTTGCCCAACTACAACGTATGAACAGGCTGAAGACCAAGATAATATGTCTATTGGTTATAATATTAGGGTTTGTATTGTTTGGATAATATGTAATAGGTAGGTCTAGGATTAGGAATGATGTTATGTATGGATGTTCTATCTTGGTGATTTTTTGACCCATTAACCAAGTTATGTATTAGGAATGATGTTATGTATGGATCTTTTGGTATTATGTAATGTATTGTTGGTTTTGATAAATGGAAATGCAAATGTTGTTGAATTTTTGACCCATTAACCAAGTAAGTTTGTACATCAAACTTGGGGACAATATTTGACCCCCCCCCCCCCCATTTGACCAATATACCACTGCAATGCTTGTTGCATTTTTGACCCATTAAAACCAATCATTAAACACCAAACATTGAACAAGAACTTTGACCCATTAACCAACATACCACAATAACAATGTTTGACCCAGGAACTTTGACCCATAACCAACACCAAACATTAAACATGATTTACCATAACAAAACATAAATACCACATGGATTAACCATTAATACCAAACTGTTTTATAGCAAAACACTAGGACCTTAAACTGTTAAACATCAGACATAGTTTAACTACCAAAAGATACCAATTGTCATAAACATAAACATAAACTTAGACATTAAAACATTAACTAAGACATTAAAACCAGAAACTTAAAGATTAAACAGCAACATGTTGACTTGCAGGTTGACTTGGCACTTGACTTGAACTTGCTCCAACACTAGAAGCTCCACCATCAGAACCTGCACCACCACCAGAACCTGCACCACCACCAGAAGCTCCACCACCACCAGAACCTGCACCACCACCAGATTTTCCTTTTTTCCCTTTCCTTTGTTGTTTCCCTTTCTTTGGTTGGGTCCCTTTCTTTATGGATCCACAAGTTCTTGAATTGTGACCCTTCTGTCCACATTTCTTGCATTTCACTGTCTTCCATTTCCTTGTAAGCTTCCCATTTATTTCCAAGGCATCATTTTCACTCTCAGCAGCCTTTCTGGCCCTCTTCTTCTTCTTTGCCTTCTCAAGGTTATCCTGCAACTCAACCTGATCCTTTCTTCTTTTCTTTTTGGGCCTACCAATTGATGTTCTATGTAATGGTGTGGTCAATGTGGTTGGAACTTCACATTTTGGCCACAACTCCCTACCATTAATAGGACCAATGGTGTGAGAATAAACCCTTTTCCAGGTGTCCAAGAAATAGCATTCATTGACCCATGATTCTGGGGGACCAACATCTTGACCATTCAGTGCCATGTCCCAATTCACAGCAATTGCATGTCTACATGGGATTCCTGCAATTTCCCATTCCCTACAGCTGCAAGTCTTGTCCACAACATCCACAACATACTGAGAGTTTCTGGTACCAACATTTGAATTGACATTGCCACTAACTTGATACTTAGACCCACCACCCCACTTGATAGTGTAATTTACAGCCAATCCTTTGTTTTCATCAAGTATATCTTTGATCTTAGGGGTAAGAGGACCATTAGATCTTGCAATCTTCCTGATTACATTCACAATTCTCTGCATCAAATACTCTCTAACAGACTCTAAAGCATATATTATTGGCTTATCTCTCCCATTAACTGTTCTTGCATTCAATACCTCACACAAGTTGTTCAATAAAACATCAGATTTTGCTCTACCTGAATAATGTTAATAAAGTAGGTATCATTATAACAGGATGTGAAATAAATTGTAAACTGAAGAAATCATATACCATTATACCTGAAAAGTGGGACTTTGTCTAGTGAATTGGTGGTATGGCAGCCAACTATTCATAGGCTTCCAAGTTGTATTTTTCAACTCCTCCATTTTCAGTTGAAATTCAGGAACAGTTGTTGCACTGGCACAGTTCCATAGGCATTCTTTGAAAGCATCTCCTCTCCAAGTCATCTTCATGTTCTGGTGAATGTGCCTAATGCAAAACCTATGATCAGCTGCTGGAAACACTTGTGCAATGGCTGGAATAATACCCTGTTTTTTCAAGTGAGAAACAAACAAACAATATTAACAAAGTTAGTCCCTGAAAAACAGATTATACAATGAAACAATGAATATACCTTTTGCCTGTCAGAGATAAAAGTGAAGTGTGCATTTGTAGGAAGATCCAAGTCATCCTGAATGCACTCCAAGAACCAAGTCCATGAATCCTTATTCTCTGCCTCAGCAATGGCATAAGCAAGTGGATAAATGCCATTATTGGGATCTATTCCCACTGCAGTCAACATTTGACCAGGGAAGGGTCCCTTCATAAATGCCCCATCTAACCCCAACAACTCCCTTCTACATTCTTTAAATCCCTCCTTTAATGGACCCAAACAAATGTAAACCCTTTTGAAAATCCTTGTAGGTGAATCTGGGTCACATGGAGGTTCAACCTCAAACTTAACAGTTGTTCCTGGATTGGTCCTCTTCAGTTCCAGTGCATAGTCCCTGAGCCTTGAATACTGTTCTTTAAAATCCCCTTGGATTTGCTTTGTAGCTTTCAGTCTTGCCCTAAATGCCTGCAAAACAGTATTAACAAAGTTAGTCCCTGAAAAACAGATTATAAAAACAGAAAATTAATTGTCAAGTTACCTTCATTTTTGATACACCAAGCTCGTACTTCCTCCCAAGATCCTCTTGGATATGCTTCACAGAAATATTAGGGTTTGATTCAACTTGATTAAGTACCCATTGCTCTTTTGACAAGAAAGTAGATGTAAAAGATTGTATTTTCCTTGACTGTAGACACTTGTGTTCTGGATGATATGTCCTCACAACCCAAGTGTGATGTCCTTCTTCAAGTGGTGTTAGATAAAGTTCCCAAGGGCAGAGTCTGCTATTTAATCTTGCCTTTCTCTTATCATTGCATTCATGTGCAGGCTTTTTTGTTCCCTTTTTTGTCCCACTTGTCCCACTTGGTGCACTTGGCCCAGTTTCACTGTTTGGCCCACTGGGCTGAGGCCCAGTTGTATAAACAGGAACCTGCCCTTCACACACTGCTCTAATTCTTTGCTTGTCATTCCTAAGAAAAGATAAAGCCCTCCTTGTTTGAATGACATGCTTGTTAATCCTGGCCTTAACACTAGTAGCTGTACCAAACCTCTGACCCACATAGAATGTGGTTTCTGATGTTGGAAGTTCCCTCCTTTTTTGTTTCCTTAGCTCTCTGAGTTTCCTAGTCCTTCTAGTCTCAAAATCATCCATGGATGAATCTGTCAAACTATCAAATGACTCAAAGCTGAGATCATCACAATCTAACAAGTCATCACTCTCACAATCTATATTGTTGCCTACTGATTCAGAACCTACAAATTCCTCCCCTTGGTCAACATATTCACTAAACTGCCTATTGTCTTCCACAGCATCATCCTCACTATTAAACTCCACTTCAAACTCACTATCTTCATCATCATCTCCACTTTCAGATGGTTCATGTTCATCTTCTCCATTTACTGGTTCATGTTCATCTTCTACATGATCATGTTCATCTTCTGCAGGTCTTTTACCTTTGTCAACCTCATGATCATGTTGATCTTCTTGATTGATAGGAAAGTCTTTATCAAACTGAGCACTATCAATGTCATATGAAAAATCTTTCAAGAAAGCAGCATTATAAATGTCATTCTCAACTTGATCATTGTCCTCCTCAACCACTACATTGTCAACCACATTCTCAACTACATCATCAGCCCCTACATTACCAAGATTACCCTCAACTTGATCATCAACCCCTGCATTATGATCATTACCCTCAACTACATTGTCAACCCCTGTATTATGGACTACATTTTGATCATCAACCCCTGCATTATGATCATTACCCTCAACTACATTGTCAACCCCTATATTATGGACTACATTTTGATCATCAACCCCTGCATTATCAACATTACCCTCAATCCTAGTCTCAACCCTACCCTCTACATTATCTTTCCATCCAAGTAACAACTTTTTCCTAACCTTCAACTTCTTTCTCTGTTTTTTAGCAGTATCTGTAACACCCCAACCGATGGCGGAAACATCGGGGTGCCACGTATTGATGATTGTTCAGTAGCTCATGGTAAATAATAAATTCCAATAATAATTTAAATGAATTACATACAATTGTTCTATAATTTGTACATCAAATTGAATAAAACTATACACATATCTTCAAGCATCAATTCAAATCTTCAAGCAATAGGACCTGAAACATGTTAAGTTGAAAATGTTTTTGGGTCAACAAAAGTTGGTGAGAATTACATAGGTTTTTGATAATAGAATAAAAATGTTGTGCAATTCATGTGTCATGTCAATCTAGTCCATATGTGAGAACATACTAGAAATAAATCGAGTGCATAACCAACCCTGATGACTGTTATAATATGATACATACCATACGCTCATGGTCCACTTGAATATGTTATACGATAACAAACACCCACGCTACCTTTGTAGGAGGCACGTATCCGGGTGGGATTGTCAGTCCAATAGATCTATCAATGTATACCGCCGGCTTGTACGGAGTTAATGATTATGCTAGAATGGTGCTTACTCTAATCATGCTCAAGACATAATGCAACATAGAAAACACATAGACACATTGATGATTGAATTGCATAAAATGATGTTGTAACATGTTTCACCCCAAAAATGGTGATAAATAGAAAAGGGGCTATGTAAAACTCACCTTGGTAAAATGTTATATCTGTTGAGAAATTTTGGATAATTGTGTTGACCAAATGTATCAAGTATCACCCTATAATAAAGTAATAAATATGTCTAAGTCTATCGAGTCTACAAATGTATAAGTTTCTAGGGATTCGAATTGGGGATAATTGCTCGTTTGATTAATATTAAAAATATTCGCCAATTGAGAGAAATTTAGTAAATAAATGACCAAAAATCTTTTTATGAAAATTAAATTTAAGATGGTCACAAGAATGTGTTTAAAGTATAAAAATAATTTTTATAAAATTATTTTCTTTAAAATAGATTATTAAATCTATTTATTACAAATTGTCAAACTTTAACTTTAATATTTAAAAATACTAAAATTAAAGAATTATTAGTTTAAAAATTATATTTCTGTTCTAAGTTTTTAGAAATAAATTGTATAAAATTTTGGTGCAAAAATACCAAAAATTGGATTTATTATGATTTAATTATGATTAAAACTAACAAAAATTGATTAAAAATATTAAATAAATGATTTTTCTGAAATAAAAATTATTTCAGAAAAGTTTATTGTTATAAAAACTCAGGATAATTTTTGTGGAAATTAATAAGATCGTTTTGATATTTTTATAGATTTTTATAAATAAATTAGAATAAACTTGATTTAATTATTATAAATATTAAATAAATGAATTTCAGAAAAATAAAAGTTGTAAATAAAACTTTTAACTTAGATTTAATAAATATAATTTTTTTAGAATTTATAAGAAAGTTTTAATAATTAAAAATGAATTTATAAATTTTAAGTGAAATATAAATATATAATTGGTTTAAACAAAAAGAATGAATTTAAGGAAAAAGGGGTGTCCACGCCGGGTCTCGAACCCTGGTGGTCCCGGTTACAAGCAACCATCACAACCACTTGGCCTAGGCCTGTGGTTGTGATGAATCTCGTTCTAAAATAATTATAACCATACGCAAAATCAGTTTTTATCCCCAAAATCACGATTGCAAGCCCTAGACCTTACAATTGGAGGATTCACACAACAATAACCCAATTAATCATAGGGTTATTGTTGTGTGATCGCCGAAGATGAAAACCCATAGAAAAAACGATACTTACAACAACAAATTCGTGCAACACGCTAGGTCAACCAGAAAAGTCAACTTTGTGCTAAAAACGTATGAACAGCAGCTTTAAACAAGAAATTGAGGGTTGGGAAGGTGTTATCGGCGAGTTGTGATTGCTGTGTAGCGTCCAATTTATAGTATAAGTGTCTAGATCAATCAATTGGTAAGGTTGACCTTGTATTAAATGGGTTTCGTTAATTTAAGCATGATTGGTACGAATTGATGATATTAATACGTGTATAAGACTCGTGACAGGCCGGTGACTAGGAGTACATTCCTATTCAGGATTCAATCACGCGTTATTGAGGTTAATTATGGTAGTGGTTGTCACAGTTGACTTCTCTAGTCAACTGTGAAGAAGCCATGTTTACTTTAAAATTAATGCAAGCTGGAATATGAACAAGTTATTGTGTAGAGCTGGTGGTTGTGAGGGTGCGTTGGGTTTGGCTCGGCTGTGGTTCGAACCCCAGCAGAAACGGGTTTTTTTTTTTTTTTTTTAAAAAGAGTAAGGGGGTTTGGGCCGGACCAATCTGTTTGGGCTGGGAAATCTGTTTGGGCTTCAAACAAACTAAGGAAGAGGTGGGCTAGGCTAGTTGTTTTGTGTGATTTTAACATCATCATTTTTTTTTAAAACTAATTGTATTGCTATTATTATTATTATTATTATTATTATTATTATTATTATTATTATAAGTTGTGTGGTCGGAAAATATACGTATTAGAACTTGAAAATTTTGCGATGTTACAGTATCAGTGTTTGCAGATACACCTACATCTTCTACTTCTTCGATAACAACTTTAGATGATTGTGTGGGACTAAAGAAAGTTTTTATCTTAGTTGCACCATGTTCTACATACATTTTAATAACCTTGTTCTTACTTACATAATTGCCTAAAAGCAAAACATCTTGATCATTCCCTAAAGGCCTTAAGCCGTAATCTAAATCTAGACCTGGTATTTGAAAATGGTAATACAGTTTTGTTTTAACATCGATTTTTAGGTCACTGATCATAAAGTTTATCTCATGCACAGAAAACTCGTCAATGTTGCAATAATCCACATAATGGTACCTTCCATGGAGTACCTTCTTCCAGGAGCGTCAGTAAAACTACCATCATGATGAACTTTTAGTGTAAACAGGTGCTCATAACCAGCTGAAAAAGAAAAAAATCATAATTTTAGGAAAAAAAGGTGTTAGGAACGAACCTAATCAACAAAATTGTTACTTTTAGGGTAAAAAACTTACCATACACTCTCTCTGGGATGAAACGTCTACCATACTCAGATTCTTCTCTGATCGACCAAGTGTTGTGATACCTTGGATGTTGATGATCGTCTTCTTCCATTGATTAGGGTTTACAGAGCATCAGAGTGAAGATGAACAGGTGAGAAATGGGAGGGAAGATAAAACTGACAACTGGGGATTAGAGTTGAAATGACAGGGTTTTAATGCCATTTCAAACTTTAAAATGACAAAAATACCCTCACGTGTTGAGCACGTGAGGTGACTTAACGTCTGGAGTTTAACGTCTGTTAGCCTCAGGGACTATCCGAGTTAAAAAAGTTCACTGTTTCAGGACTATCTCTGTAATTTTGAAAACTTAGGGACTATAGGTGAAAAAAGTGTAAACCACAGGGACCATTCGAGCAATTTTCTCTAATAAAAAAGATTATAGAGATAAATCAAATAGAGTTTCATTTTTATTAGCATGCTCACAATTCATAAACACCCCTATGTTTCATGTGAGACTTGATCATATATACTACCTCATGTAACTTAGACCTTATTACTTGTTTAACCTCTTACATCTCATTTTCATCTCAATCCTTATACTCTTTCTTCTATGAGTAAGGTTCAAAACGGAATGCATGAGTTACAAACGAAAAAATGCTTGCAATACAATCTGAAGAATTTGAAGATGTTAAAACTGAATCTCTCTATATAGATTGTTCACTATCGCAAAATATTTATATTTTGGAGATGGAAATTCTATATAAAAATAAAGATAAGAAATCTCTAGAATTTAGAGATAGAGAATGAGTGCTATTATCCTGTCTATACAAAATCCAATTTAGGAACCCAGAGTGGTTACAACTTTGAAATCTCATTAAGATGTGTAAGTCACATGAACAACCCAAAAATATCTATTTTAGCAACTACATTTTATTAGAACAGGGTGTGTGCACGATGCGACGGGCGGGTAATACGTGCATTTCTAAAGGTGTACAAGGTTCAGTTTAGCTCGGTTATCAGTCTCAACTGAAACCGAAGTCATTAGTTGATGGATCTTATTAACCAATCAGTTACATGGTTTGACTTATTTAGTTAGATTCTCAGTTTTTAATTCGGTTTAATTAATTTTGGTTAATAACCAAAACCAAACTTTGGCTCAAATAATTGCTTAAAAGTAAATGAAATGGATGGTAAAAATATATGATCAATACATGAAATGTTCATGTCAAACCCCAACCCGAAACAGGCTTACGTGTCACTAATAGAGATATCAAAAATCAAACTCAATCCATAATAAAAGGATAAACTCCGAGTTGACAACAAATCAAAGGAAGCTAAGTCTTAATTTATTCAATTATTGAAAATAAATAAAAATGAAAAGTTTTAAAATTCTTAAACATCATTTCCCTCTCACTTGTCCCCAATTCCCCATATTACCTGCTACTATACAAGACAACACACAAAGAAGAAAATACGGCTTATCCCAAGGTTGTTTAGTAACGGAAAAATCAACAGTACAGGTAAAGCCAGTCATAAGGTAGGGAAATATAATTGGTACCAATATTGAACCGAAATAATGATGAAACTAAAACAAATTCCCATACGAATTAAATCTAATAACTTATATAAACAAATGTTATATATAACCAGAAACATAACCTTATACATGATCGGAAACACAGTTTGATGCATACAGAACACATCACATATATCAAAATATAACTAAACTACGTGACTATACATATTGTTGCTACAACAAATATATGACCAACGTTAGGATTTTTATTATTTTTAAGATGTGATATGTGTATGCATAATCTTCTAGAGAGAATAAAAGGTGTGTAGGAATGGATCTGATAGTAAGCAAGTCAGAATTTATAGACAAAGGATCTTCTATAAGGAGAATGGCAGCAGACTTGATCCAAGGTTGCAACAAAGGACTTTCCACTTTAGCCTATGGAAGGCTTGAGACATGCGGGTAAAGACGTGCACTCTCCGCACGTGGTGGTTGTGGCCAGAGTTGTAGAGTCAAACGAGAAAGCATTACAAGACATGTCATTGATTTGTTCTTTTTATTGATGATAGTTTGTTTTTGAGCCTTTCAAGCCTTTAACCTTTCAAGTTGTTTGTGTGTTATAATCAGTTTTTTAGCCTTAAGCTACACACGTCATCACATATCAATAAAGTAGTCACGTAACATTGAAGCACCCAAGAGCCTAAACATAGGAGTACACAACTAACTAGTTCATGTATGAAGATGGTGCGTGCAGGGCCGTCTCTGAAAAGACTAAAAAAAATGGGTCTCGGACGAAAAAAAAAATTTGAACCCAAAATTTTGTAAAGAGGAATGAATTAAAAAATATTGAGTGTTATGCCAGAGCCAAGGATTGAAGTTGAGACCTCTACATTAAATTAACATAGTTTTTCCAACTCCACTAACAAGACTTTAATTTAAAAAATGCAAATACATATCCTAAATATAAAATTTAATATATATATATATATATGTGCATTTTTAAAAAACGTCCGGGCCCATTTAGGGGTCGGGCTCTGAGCCGGTGACCACCCCGTTCACCCTCGTAGCCGGCCCTGGGTGCGTGTATGCGTACACACATTATTCCATCTCAACAGAAGTCAGGAGTCAGGAATTTGAACTAAGATCGATCTATTCGTCTCTAGGTGTCTTGAAAAAAAACCTCACCTTATATATTATCGTTTTGTATTTCTTGAGTTCTTGTACCAATTTTGATTGACAATTATCTTCATAAAAGCTACCCTGCCAACATGACTTTTCTTCTTTACTTTTGCATAAATTGGTTGATAAATCATAGGTTCGTATACCATTTTCACAATTGACAATTATCTTTACAAAAGATACCCTGGTAACATGACTTTCTTCTTTACTTTACTTTTGCATAATTTGGTTGACAAATCATAGCAAAGGATGTATATTTTTTCCGAAAGTTTTATCGGTGGGGTTTAGTAATTTTCTTGAATTTAACTGGATCCCACTAATAATCTTTGTTATGACTCCTGTATTATCCAACACATTAGCTTTCGAGATTCATGCAAAATGTTTTTACCTTATATGAGTTATATAATATTTTTTTCATTTAAAATACAATGTATTTTAACATGTAAAGAAAAACCTTATATAATGGGAATCTTATGGTATACTTTATTTTAATAGTTTATTGTTTCCATCATAGTGATTGATGGCTAGAATAATGTGTCATCGTTTATATGATTTGTCTGAACATGACACTGATCAAAAGGATCATGAGTGATGTTTGGATTAGATTTTATTATTTGATGAGGTAATAATAGGTGAGCCTCTAAGAAAACGATAGTAGGTAGAATCATCTCTTAAAAAGAATAGAAAGTTATGTACCACTTTGTAGAATCTTTGATTGCTAAGTTATACTAATTCTTACAAGGAATAAATGGAATATGCATGTTGAAAAGCCATTTCAAACTAGTTTAAAAGAAAGATAAATCAGCACATTAAACACAGTGGCGAAGTTTGACCCGAAGGTTCAGGGGGTCGGAAGTCACCGGGGGTTCGGAAGTCACTGGTTTCGGGGGTCGAAAACCAGTTTCGGGGGGTCGAAACCCTATATTTTCAAAATTTTCTATACGGATACTATATAATCGGAACTTCTGCGCGAAAATCCGGAGGGGTCGGCCGCCCCTCCCCGCCCCTACAAACCTGCGCCACTGATTAAACATAAAGATTTATAGTGGCTTAGGTGATGCTAAGTGCTAAGTAACTAAGACCAAGTTTGGCTCTCCTAATGGTTTGAAAAGAAGTTTTTGTGCTTTAGAAATGAGATAAATTAGAAGTTAGAAATTGTGACTTTTTGATGGGGAAAAAGATATAGAAAAGGAGAAGGCCAAGGGGTGTGGGGACGTCCCTGACTTGATGACGGATGACCGGGACTGTCCACACCGCCCCTTGGGCCTGCCCTCGTCCTCAACGGCCTCAATAAGACGGAGGCGACATACTACTTGGTCAAATTTGACCTCTTGGGCTGATGTGGAAGACCATCTCCAAGGATGAGTCTCCTTTCACACCTCACAGTCTAAGTTAGATGGAGAGATAAACATGCCCTAACTCAGCTTACACCTCTCCTTGGTATCCACCAAGTTAGCTTTACCCCGTCTAATATTTTTTGATTAATTTTCTCCATCGGTTAATCATTTTAACATCTTTGTTTATGATTTAGAATATAAACATGAACATACGAATAATTACGTTTGATATATGTATTTTTGGTTTATAGTATTATTGTCTTTAAACTTGGAGTGCAATTTTCTAATATATTATCATGTACACAACAAGAGTGTAAAACTTATTTTTTCAATTATTCCTTGGGACACTGTGTTACAAAGCTACACCCATTTTATTTATTTTATCATAATGATTATATATTTTGGCTGGTTTTAGTCGATATATATATTTTTTTTACAAATATTGAAGTAATATGAAAATTAGGTAGAGAGGAAGATGAGCATTTTGGTTTTAGTGAGAAAGAGAATGAAAAAAAGATGAAACTATTAACTATGAAAGTGTCAAGTGTGTACGAAAAGTGTAAAACCGACACTTTAGTCTTTAGGTGAGTTTTGATTTTTATTTTTTTTTAATTTATTGTTTTAATTCTAGGTGCCATGTACCAAAATTACCAAACGCATATTTTGAAATATTTTTCATTTTCTTACTTATAAACACATGTTGGTTAAGAACACATAAAGTACATTATAAGCCATCTGAATTCGATTAGACCAAAATATTACAAAATCATAGAAAACCACATTTTTTTACATGGATATGTTGCTTTTTATAGGCTGAGTTAACAATTAAACATCTTGAAAAACCCAACCTGTCTAAATTCGCCATTGCCACAGTAGGTACGGGCTGCCACATGCTAGTATGCCATTGCTAGAATCTCGCCTATTGGCATGTCGTTGCCAAAACTTGACCCGCAGTTTTTTTTATAATAAGTGCTATGGTTCTAGCTTGACTAGGTTATCTATTGCTTGTTGTATCTTGTTTGCAGTACATATAGAAAAACTTTTAACAATTATATTTTTGTATATTTTAAGTAAAGTTATTATCATTAAACATGCTCTTATTGAAGTTATATTAATAACCATGACCTACGGATGTCAAGTGGTATGGTGTTTTCTTTTATAAATATAGAGTTGTGGATTTAAATCGTTACAAGTGCAAAGTAAAAGTGAAATTAAGGGTGTTAAAGAAATGAGAAAGTGTGTTAAAGAAATGTGAAATTAAGTGGATTTAAATTCTAAAGAAATTTGTTGTTAGAAAAAGATAACCATTTTCAAATAACCTATTACATAAATCTTCCAACATATTTTGCTTAATAATTACATAACCTTCAATATCAAGAATTAGAATTTATATATCCATTCATAAATCCACAAATCTAAATCACAATAACTACTCTTAAATTCAACCGGTGCCTTTGGTCCACCCACTTGAATTTGCTTCGTCAGTAAAAAAAAACACATTTACTCCCAAGAAAGCTACATTTCATATTACATATTTTTTTTTTACTAATTTTTTTTACATTTCCAAAAATAAAAATAAGAACATTAACATGAAATGTAGCTTTCTTGTGAGTAAATTAGAGACGTTTGAATACAAGAAACCAATAATTACAATTCAGTCACTGAATACATAAAAACAAATTACAAAAACATATATCTTTTTTTTCAATTGGACTAAAACAAATAACAAAATTAGTCAATTATTACTACTACATTTACTTCACACCAAACACACAAACAACATATTATTAACCTCTTTGTCTTTTACTCAATTTCAACAACAAATCACACACATATCTCTAGTAGTGGGTGTGTCCATTACTATTACTCCATGTGCCTGGTTTCTTTGTTCCGATACCTTTCTTTATAAAAATAAATAAATATAATAATAATAATAATCATACCTTTTAGCTTCTTTAGTACTCCCTCCCACTCCCACCACCATTTATGTTTCAGTCTTGTTTGCATACATACAAATCTTTATTTAATCTTTAACCCATTTTCCATCTGGGTTTCCTTTCCTTTGCAGATTTAAAGGGTATTATTGTCATTTCATAACTTCGCCGGAAAACATGGCCGGAGGTGGTGGAAAGTCCGATGAACCGGCCCCACACCCACCTAAAGATCAGCTGCTTGGTGTCACTTACTGCATTACTAGTCCACCACCTTGGCGTATGTTTTACTACTATAATAATAATAATAATAATAATATTATTATTATTATTATTGTGTATATATTGTAGATATTGTTCTTCTTTTGCTTTTTAATGTTTTTTTTTGTTGTATAAAAAGTAAGTTTAGATTCTTTATATGGCATGTGAGTGTTGTTCTAATAAGTTCATGATTCATGTTTATATGTTGTTTGGAATATACTTATTCTTTGTGTTCTCTTTGTAACTATTTTACTAAATTGCATTGCATTAACATTTTTGTTTTAATTTTTTACATTTTTTTTTTGGGAAATAAAGATTATGTTTATATATATATTTTGACTATTTTTTTTTTCAACTTTTGTTTGATTTGTTGTAG
The DNA here is from genome assembly GCA_030844895.1 of Ambrosia x helenae. NCBI lineage: Eukaryota > Viridiplantae > Streptophyta > Magnoliopsida > Asterales > Asteraceae > Ambrosia > Ambrosia x helenae. The sequence continues at coordinate 10,881,978 of CM061233.1, forward strand.
AATTTGATTTTGGGTTGATAAAAGTAGCTTTCATGATTCTTGTTTGTATATAGTTTGAAATTGAAATATGCTTTTGTTTATTGCTACACATGTTTTTTTTTTCTCTTAGAATCTAGTTTTCAATTCCTTTAGCATTTTTTTTGGGAAATAAGGATTAACAACAACAACAACCGTAGCAAAGCTATTCGTAGGGTCTGGTGAGGGTGAGATGTTGACAGACCTTAAATCTATCCGTGTGGATAGAGAGGCTGCTTCTAGTGGCGAAGCTTGAAAATCCAGACCGGGGGGTCGGAAGTATATAACTAATTTTTTTATGAAAAAACGGGGTGTTGAAATTTCTATACAAATACTATATAATCGAACTTCTGAGCGAAAATTCGGGGCCCGGGGGGGGGGGGATCCAAGGAAGCTGCGCCACTGGCTGCCTCTAGAGAGACCCTCGGGTAAAAACAAACAATAACCAAGCAAACCGGACTTTTGTAATATATATTATTTTTGCCCCAAATGTGCTCAACTTTGTTTAATTTATGATATAATCTAATTTTTGGGTTCTTAAAAGTAGCAACTTTTGTAAGACTTCAAGATTCTTGTTGGTTTCTTTTGATATTCTTGATCAATACTGTAAAAAGATCATGTTTAGGTCTTTCTATCTATCTAATAGAAGTTTATTTTTTAAGATAATATACTTTATCATGATATTTGATGAATATTTAAGATATTTAGTTCATTCATTATTTATTATTTAACTTAAGCATGTGCATATTTGTTGCAGCTGAGGCTATTCTACTCGGTTTTCAGCATTACTTGGTAATGCTTGGCACTACGGTTATCATTCCCACTGCTCTCGTTCCTCAAATGGGTGGCGGAGATGTAAGACATTATAGTTAAAACATATGTTTGTTGTTTCTTGAATCTTGAATTATTGTGATTTGACGGTAATTATGGTTAAATGACTGTTACCAGAAAGAAAAAGCGGAAGTTATCCAAACTCTACTTTTCGTGGCTGGTTGGAACACTTTGCTACAAAGTTTGTTTGGTACTAGGTTGCCTGCTGTGATTGGGGGCTCGTATACTTTTGTTGCACCAACGATTTCAATCATCTTGAATAACCGATGGAATGATACTGATCCTATTGAGGTTGGTTAACTTAATCTGTTAGGATATTTGTTGTATGTTTGAATGACTAATACGTGACAAAGAAACAACGTCTTGAAAAGTTACGCTTAAGTTTGTGCTAAAAGTTGTTTTTTCCGTTACAGAAATTCAAGAAGACAATGCGTGCAATTCAGGGTGCGATGATTGTTGCTTCAACAATTCAGATTGTTTTAGGGTTCAGCGGTCTTTGGAGAAATGTTGCAAGGTTTGCATTTTGAAACTGATTCTTGCAATTAATAAAATGATAATTTTCAGTTTATCTGAATAAACAGGTTTTTTTTTTTTTTTTTTTTTTTTTTTTTTTTTTTTTTTTTTTTTGCAGCAACATGCTAAAAGTTACTTTTTTTTTTGTTTTTCGAATTTTGTCATAGATTCTTGAGTCCCCTTTCTGCGGCTCCTTTGGTCGCTCTTGCTGGTTTTGGGCTCTATGAATTTGGATTCCCCGGAGTAAGTATAATCATATAAATATGTACGAAAAAAGACATTCAAATTCTCATGGGAGTTGTTTGCTTATTATATTTGAATTAAACTTGTTTTACAGGTTGCAAGATGTGTTGAAATCGGGCTGCCTCAACTAATCATTGTAGTTATCTTGTCTCAGGTGATATTAACACTTCGTTAATAAAATGCTTTCATCTTGCGAGGTTGAGTAATTTGGTCCCATAATCATGTTTTAACTTACAAAAATATTAACTTTGAGATTTTGGTTTATTTTGATTATGCGCAGTATGTATCTCATATGATACATTCAGGAAAGTCCATCTTTGAGAAATTTTCCGTTCTAATGTCGATTGCGATTGTTTGGATTTATGCTCACCTGCTTACTGTTGGCGGGGCCTACAATCATACGCCGCCTAAGACACAAACAAGTTGCCGTACTGACCGTGCTGGATTGATTGATGGTGCACCATGGTTAGTAGATTGACCTTTTAATTTTAATACATTTATATTTTAACGAAAATAGATCTCGAGTCCAAGTACCTTTATTATATAATTTATATTGTGTATCTTGCAATATTTGATAATCAATGGACACACATTACAAATATTAAGCTTAAATTAATAAAGAGATTGTTATAAAGAATTAATCATACCAACAAATGTTAACATCTTGGTTTTAAAATGTGCGCATAATGCGTGATGCGCACGATGCGCTGATGAGATCGCGTCAGGTGATGCGATGCGCAGCCATTACGTGATGCAAGGATGATGCGCTCTAAATTGCATAATGCGCTCCGGAAAATATCTTGTATCATGATTTTTTAATAATTTCAGGATAAAAGTTCCATATCCATTTCAATGGGGAGCACCTTCATTTGATGCTGGCGAAGCATTTGCCATGATGATGACGGCTTTTGTTGCTCTTGTGGAGGTCTGTTTTTTGTTTTTTAACAATTCTTATTGGTCGATTAGATTACTTAATATCCTTCTAATTAATCTTCTAAAACATTTTTACATGTTGTAATTATAACACCAGTCTACTGGCGGATTCATGGCGGTTTCAAGATATGCTAGTGCCACCCCCTTGCCTCCATCTGTTCTAAGCCGTGGTGTCGGTTGGCAGGTAACTACCACTATTTGACACCTGCATTTAACGAATGGTTAAATACCATTTTGACCCTTTACTTGATAAATCATTACATCAAAATAGAAATGAAAACTGAAAACAAATATCTTGAAATTAAGACATTCCAAAATGGAAACTGTTGCAATTATGAAGGTTATGTTTGTCTTTTGTTGATAGGGGATTGGCATATTGTTGTCTGGCTTGTTTGGGACTGTGACTGGATCTTCTGTATCTATGTGAGTAACACAATTTTATATTTTTGATTGAAAATAATAACATTTTATCTTTATTAAAAGAACCTCCTTTGACATTTAAGTTACTTGCATGTAATGTCAGTGAAAATGCTGGTCTCTTGGCTGTGACTCGTGTTGGTAGTCGCAGAGTTGTGCAGATCTCCGCTGGCTTCATGATTTTCTTCTCGATTCTTGGTATGCTTTTTATATATATATATATATATATATATATATATATATATATATATATATATATATATATATATATATATATATATATATATTTGTTTTATTTATCCTTCTTAAACGATGATGATTGTTCTTGTTTGCTAAATGTTTCAACTTTCAAGTAGAGGTGTCAAAATGTGCGGGTACAGTGGGTTGGGTAGCGGGTCAAACAAGTAATTTTCCATACCGCGTATCGACCGTGTATAAATAAACGGGTCAAAGTTGCAAGTTCTAATTTCAAATGACGATGCAGGTAAATTTGGGGCCGTCTTTGCTTCAATCCCTACGTCAATCGTTGCAGCCCTATATTGCCTTTTCTTTGCTTATGTTGGTAAGTTTACATGATTACCCAATCCGTTCGACCTTTCCTCATATTATTTGATAGAATTCAAGGGTATTTATGTCTTTTCACGTTTCTGTAGGTTCATCTGGTTTGAGTCTCCTTCAGTTCTGTAACCTCAACAGCTTCAGAACAAAGTTCATACTGGGCTTTTCGCTCTTTTTGGGCTTGTCTATTCCCCAATATTTTAATGAATATGAAGCTATCAATGGTTATGGTCCTGTCCACACTTCTGGAAGATGGGTATGTGCTAAAACAATCAACTGTGTAGGCCGGGCAGTGGGCCAATACAATACGGGTCAAAATGGGTCATTTTTAGTATGGGTTGAAAGAGACTGCGTCGGGTCAAGATGACTCGCATACTCCATTTTTTCAAAATTATTTTATAAATAGCATCATTACTAAATAATCTATATCTCTGAATAAAAACAGTCAAAAATATTATTATTAATCTCATTTCCGTTGCTATTTTGTAGTTCAACAACATGGTGACGGTTCCATTTTCGTCTGAAGCTTTTGTGGCTGCAATCGTGGCGTATTTTCTGGACAACACACTTCACAGGCATGACGGTTCAGTAAGAAAAGACAGAGGTAAACATTGGTGGGACAAATTCCATTCATTCCACACCGACACAAGAAGCGAAGAATTCTACTCGTTGCCGTTTAACCTCAACAAATATTTCCCAGCCGTTTGAGGTTTAGTAGCAACAACCGTTGTTCTTTTTGGTTTCGGTTTCAGTTATGTATCTAATCAATTCTCCCTCGAGTGATTTATTAATAGCCGTTTTTTTTTTTTTTGCTGTAAATCTAATGGGTAAGAGTTATGGAAGTGAAGCAGAAAGGATCAGTTTTGTTGTTGCTTTCAACTTCTTTAAGAATATTGTTTCCCACTTTTGTAATAGAATGCGCGATTTTGTTTAAACAATGTTCTCAGGAACGGTTTACATGCGCCTAGAGATTTTATCACAGGCGAAAACACAAACCAGATGGAGACCATAGAGTTCACATATTATCTTCATCTAAGCTTATTCTCTTCATAACCTCATTTAACTTCAACGTTATCAACTTAATCTGCGGATGCAGCTTATCCGCAGCAAGAAATTCATGAACAACGCCATCTATTTCAATATAACTACAACCCGGAGTAGAGTCATCCTCTTTGTGAATCTTGGATTCCCTTATTCGTCTTACGTTGTCCCATTGCCCAAAAGACGCGTGCAAATTTGAAAGCAGCAAACGCCCTCCTCCACCTGTTTTCTTAACGTGTTCGATAATCCTCTCTGCAAGACCTACATTTCCGTGTATTCTACATGCGCTTAAAAGTGCTCGCCAGATGATGTCATCAGGCTCCATTCGCATTGTTTTCACAGCTTTGAATGCATCTTCAAGTCTACCTGCACGGCTCAGAAGATCTACGAAGCATCCAAAATGCTCAATCTTGGGTGAAATCCCCCATAATTGCTCCATATTGTTGAAAATCGAAATCCCTTGTTTAACTTGGCCCGAATGGCTACATGCATTAAGAACACCTACAAGTGTGATGTTATCCGGTTTAATTCCTTCTTCAAGCATTTCATCAAACACCTTGAGTGCTTCTTTACCTAGTCCATGCATTGATAACCCTGAAATCATGCTTGTCCACGTCAAAGATCTCGTTTCTCAGTTCCGTCAAAAACCTGTTTCGCATAATCGATTTTCCCACATTTTGCATACATATCGATTAGCGCAGTTGATATGTTTGAGCTTTTCGGAAACCGCTTTTTCTCTAAATAAAAATGTACCCATTTCCCTTGATCAATTTGACCAAGATGAGCACAAGCTGATAGCACACTAACAATAATAGCCTCATTAGGCCTAACATTATCATCATCCAACATATCATTAAAACATCTCAAAGCATCATTATACATCTTATGCCCAACATACCCCGCGATCATAACCGCCCACGACACCTCATTCCTTTTAGGCATTTCAACAAACACTCGTTCCGCTTCTAAAATCTCCCCGCCCGTCACACACCCTTTAACCAAACTAGTCCACGTGACTATATCTCGTTCAGGCATTTCATCAAACACCTTGCGTGCACACCCCATTTTTAAACATAAAACATACATACTCACCAAAGCATTCCCCACACACAAATCCAAATCATACCCAACTTTAATCACCATTGCATGACAAGTTTCACCATAACCAACCAACGTTTGTGACGTGACCAAGCAGTAATAATGAAAGTAAATGTGTAATCATCTGGAGCTGCTAAAGAATTGAACCCACCAACCAAAAGCATTTTTTTAAAAAGATGGAGTGATTGTTCAGTAAAGGGTGTCTTTGAATAAGCTTGGATGATGACATTCCATAGGAATGTGGGTGGTAGAGATGGGTATTGGTTGAATACATTTATAGAGTATTTTAGTTTTCTATGGGTATTGTATGATTGGATTAATGCTCCAATGAGATTATTGGTTCTGCCTAATGAATTAACTATGATTTGGGCGTGGATTTGTTTGATTTGGTGTAATGATTTTACGTGTTTTAGTAGTTGGTGTAGATGAATCTTTAGCTGGCTCATAGGTTGAGCTAAAGGTGCTTGATGAAATGCTTGAGAAAAGAAAATAAATTATCCACTCATCAGTCATCATACATGGTTCGGGTGTAAAGGAGCCATAAGATCGATTCCATAAAACGATGGTGTTTGGGGTTGAGTTTTAAAATGGATTTTTAGATTATTGCGTTTTGAAAACGTAAATAATCAGTTTTTAGTGTTTGGAGTTGAGTTTTAAAATTGATTTTTAGGCTAACAAAACGCAATAATCTAAAAGCAGCTTCACCCTTATCCTTAGATTATTAATCGCCTGCACAACAGGATGGATGCAATAAATGGTGTTTTAATTTTCCAAATTATTGGAGTATAGGCAAAACATGGATAAAAATAAAAGGAGATAACAGAAGAAATCACTCCAAAGCCTCAAATAATCACAAGAACCAAACATATCCTCAAACGTTTATATAACAGATTACGACTCGAATACACACTTATTCAGGAAAAAAAAAACAAGTTATTCACTCAACACGCGCATGCAAAATGTTCACATCTTGAAATAATCTTCTTTGAACAACATAACAAAACGACGCCAAAAACTCTGCTCTGCATACTTTCAAGAGTTCCAGAAGTCCCATGTCGAATCTGACCATCAAACTTCTGTCGTGTTCTCAGTCACCCCATTTTCAGGTTCATCATGTTGCTTATCAAATTTGCTGAAATCTCCCTTAGCCATGAAGAGCTGCGCGTGATGATGCTTACAGTAAAGCTGATGTTCATGTGTCACATAGTTTGATGGACTTATGTGGCACCCACCATAGCTGCACCGGAAACAAGCCTTGTGGTATGCACCTCCATCAACACCTACCTGAAAAACAACCATCAAGATCACTAAAGTTGGTTTTTTTTTTTTTTTTTTTTTTTTTTTTTTTTTTTTTTTTTTTTTGTATATTATGCATATTTTGAGGTGTCTAATTATTTGAATATTTGAATTACTGATACCTTTTCAAGCGGGTAGACGGTTTTCTTGCAAGTTATACACTTATCTTGTGTACCACCGAACATACTTGATACTTTGCTGTTCGATTGGCCCTGATTATACAGTTCAAGCGTTAGCATTTCAATAATCAAATAACCATGTTGATAACTTACGCATGTATATCCATACTCGTTACATGGTTACCACTAATACTTGTTAAAAAATCAGGAACTCATAGTTTATATATGTCTATTGTGATCATAATTGTGCAGTACCTGATCATAAGATCTAGCAGTTTTGGGGGCACCTGCATGAAAAAAATAAGTGTTTAGATAAATCTCCGTATACAAGATTATCTTATTTGTCAATATCAAAGGGTATTTAAGACATCTGGCTTCGTTTTAAAAAGCGCAAGAAGCTCCGAGGCGTTTAGGTCTCGAAAGCCAAGGCACAAGCTTCATGTATGAGAGGCGTTGTTCAGTTATTGTATGTATAACCAAAGCAACAACTTTCTCATCTATGTTACATATTAGCTTTTTAATCAAGTATCCGTAGTCTCGAGACAAAATATTTGACAATATTTTTACACATTTTGACTCAACATGAAGCGCCACCTCAAGGCCATGTGGCGTTTTTCTGTCTGTTTCTCACGCGTAAGGCACGCTTTTCAAAAGCAAGGAGGTGCATAAGTTAAATGGACTAAACTAACCTTCAAAGCTCTTGTCCAAACTGCCAGTCATTTTAAAGAGTTGATCAAAGTGAGGTTGGCAATATAACACTCCTTCAAAAGAGCTGTAATTACTCAACTGCAATTCAAATACATGAAACTAAATTAACCCTCAAATATTCAACAAAAACTACATTAGATAAATTAACAAGTTCATTTGTTGTTATTTAAATTCAATAAGTTCAGCGGGTTATCCATATCAATGTCTCGGCTACATGGGGCACAGGTTTGTGTTTAGTAGATTAGGTTTCGCGATCCAGAAAGAGGTGGCGACGCAGCTTGTTGCACGTCTGCCTGCTATCTTGATGTAATTATTTACAGTAATGGAATGAAAAGAATTATACCTACCGAAAACACAGATCATTAAAGCCAACAAAAGAACCTTAAACTCATTAACAAATCTTTAACTTTGTTACCTTAAATCAAGAATCATACAAAACTATATCATAAGATAGCAAAAGATTCATTATAAGTTTTTTTTTTCTTTTTTTTAACCTCAAGTTGCTATTAGATCTATGGCAGATTATCAAGAAAATTTCACCTGATCAACAAAAATATCAACTTTGGTTACTTTAAATCAATAATCACACCATACACAGATCAAAAGCAGCAAACTTTATATAAAACTAACCAAAAGATCAACTTTGGTGACTTCAAATCAATAATCACACAAACCCCAGATCAAAAAACATCATAAACAATATATAAAACTCAAGAACCAGATCAAGAAAGCATAATTCAACATATACAGATTAAAATAAAGTTGGATCATAATATCATATAATAAACAAAAAAAAGGTCAAAAGAATGAGAAAAAAAAGAACCTTAAGGGTACCCTTGCAATGATGGCATCTGAAACAAGCTCTATGATAAACCTTATTATCAACAGTGAGTTCATCAACCAAATAAACAGTCTTCTCACAAGCCTTACACTTTTGTGTTGTTCCACCATATGAAGCCATCTTTTTTGTATAAAGATTCAACACAATTCAATACCCAGAACAAAGATCAAGAAAACAATCAGAAATATGTATTGGATCAAGAAAAAGGTGACTGCTTTTGTGTTTGTGTGTGTGTGTTGGTGGAGGTGTGGTGTCCTTATGGTCAGAAGAGGTGAGTCAAAGACTTCTGTTCTGTAGCTGTCATATGGGATGTTATGTTTGTAATTATGTCAGTATTTAGGGGTCATTATTATTATTTATTAGGTGTTGTTTTACTATATTGCCCTTGTAATGTATACTTGTCTTTAGAGCTGTTTTAGGAGGGAATCACGTAACTCTTCCGACCAAAAAGTTGTGCGTCTTACGAAAGCAATCTAGATTCGGGTGTTCATAAAACAAACAGGAGGGTTCGGTTTGGTTGGATAGAGTGTCATATTGAGTTCGAATCAAAACAAGGCGTTTTAAAAGTATATATTTGGTTTGGCCGTTTGGGTCAAAATGGTTTCTTGTCGATGAATAAGTAAATAGAGTTGGATTAAAGATGTATTAAACGTTTTTTTTTGTTATTTCTACTTTCATTTTTTGCGGTATTTAATATTTTGTGTTAGTTATTTGATTTAACAAACAGTTTATTTATATGTTTTATTGGAGACTTCAATATACTTTGTAGATGTGTGAAAAACGCCAATGAATCTAATGAAATCATAGAATAAATGGTGGGAGTGTGGTTGAATTCAATCACTAGTATTGGAATTATGGTGTTGGTTTGTAGTAATAATCGTATTTCATTATCATATATACTAGGTTTTTTCCGCTTCGCGTGTTGTGGCGAGATGGGATTCACGGTTTGCTAAACGCGTAATGGCAGTGGTAGTCATACGGGGCTTTCCCTTGTTTGGTTATCATCAAAACCTAAATAACATACGTATACATCATCAAAGCCTCTTAATGACCATTCAGAGGCTACCTCTTAATGGTCCATAACCTCTGAATGGTTAAGAGGTAGCCTTAAGTCTGAATGGTTAAGAGGCAACTATTAAGATGTTATCTTTTAACCATTCATACTTAAGATTATATCTTAACAATTAAAAGGCTATGAACCATTCAGATGTAGCCTCTTAATAACCATTCAGAGGCTAACAAACAGCCCCTAAAATAGCATACGTATTTTTTTAATTTACATAGCTACTTATTTAAAGATGTTGTGTACATTGTGCCTACCTAGTTCAATAATGTTTGCGTTAACATACGATCCAAATGCGAAAGAGAAAAAAAAATACAACAATAACATTTTTCCAAAAAAAAAAAAAAAAAAAAAAAACGAAGCTCAAATAGATAAATAAAGTACATTATATTACAGAGTTCCTATACAGTCCCTTCCAGCTAAGGTTTCTGATCAAAAGATTCACACATGCACCCCAATATAAATCCGAATATTAGCAGACCGTGTAGCCTCATGTTGACACAACCTGATTCAGGTTGATAAATTAAGGTTCGTTAGTAAATAAAAGAGGGCTCAGAAACATAAAGTTAGGTTCCTTTCGCACAACCACTTTTAAAAAATATTAAAAATTTTAGATGATGAACAGTAGCTTTTCAAATATATAGATAAATAGTAACATTTTCCCTCTCTTCCACTCACAATCTCTCAAACCCACTTTTTAAAATATGATGGGTACACTCACAAATATTTGATCGACGGGATGTGAGTGCTCTAACAAGATAAAAAAAGAATACACCCTCTTACTTTTTATGCTAGGTTTGTACAAGTACCTTACTCACTCAGGCATGAATAATATAAATGACATATTTTATGAGTAACAAAGTATATTCACAGCGTGCTAATATAAATCTGAAGGGATAGGAAGCCTAATCCAGGCGGACGCGGCCTCCCTATCCCCGCTTAATATAACACCCTCGGAAACACCCGTCTACCAACGTTTAAGCGGAGGAGACTTGGGTTTACAACACTACAGATCTGTCAAGTGTGTGCACTTACCGACGCGTGCGCTGCCTCACATCACAAACATTCCCAAAGTACAACGTACAGAAGATCAAGAGTCAGTGATCTACCTGTAAGGATCACTGACCATCAAGTGGATAAGGACACGTGCCTGTAGTTGCCCAACAACCACTATGGTTCAACAGTGACGTGACTGGTTCCATGCTTCTACCATGCTGTCATCACTGTTCTGATCAGGCATGCTTACCTTTAACCAGATGTCACATCAGACGCCGGTAGATAGGTCAACCATGCTGCTGCAGAACAACATACCGCCAAGGACCAGTCGCATGCCGCCACGTGTCCACTGGTGCTCTCGCTGCTGACGTCATCTACAGTAGACGTCATTTTCCCGCCTTTCTCAGAGGCTAAGCGTAGTTGGGCCAAGCCAAGGCCCAAAAACCACAAGACTCGTTATGGGCTTCCTCTCAAGCCCACGACCTTCACTATAAATAGAAGGCATCAACTCCCTTCAAAGGGATCGATAATTAATCACTTGTATCTAGGGCTAGAATTACTCATATGCTTTGTACTCTCCAAAGTAATATCATTCTCGGCTCTTTACAGTGGACGTAGGTCATACTCGACCGAACCACTTACATACTTGTGTCTTATATTCACATATTCACCACACTCACTCATCTACACACTCGGGTAATCCAAAAGGTTTGGGTAAAGGAACGTACGTACAGTAACATAAGTGCAACCCCTTGGAGATTAGTAATAATCCCCGAGATACTTATTGTTTCTTCATTGGCGTCATCCGTTCGGTTACAACATTTTCTTCTTTTAACCCACCCATGGCTGAACCCAACCCTAACACAACTGTCATCAATCTGGCTGAGGATGTCGACGTCCAACTCACGAGAAACGACGGTACCCCAGCCACGGTCATAAAACAGTCAACCTCACGCATCCAGAAACCTGCTCACGAGGTGGACGACGACGTAACAGACGAAAGTAACGGAGACGACTCAGACGAAGACCCAGACCAGTGGCTCTTACGCCAGAGCACCAAAAGCGCCGCTATTTACCAGCGGATGCTCATGCGACAGGCGAGGAAGAAAGGCAAAACCCTTACCTATGGTTCTTAACCAAAAAAGACCCACAAAAACAAAGAGACCTCCGGTCGTCGCGGTGGTCGCGGCGGGGAGCTCGGCGAAAACGCCGGAGCTCAGGGCCGTGCCAGCACCCGTGACGAGTCGGACAGATACGAGTCGTCAAGCACTGACTCTGACCGCAGAGGAAGAGACCGCACTCGCCGCTCACATCGCAAAGATGTGGACGACGACTTGGTCAAACCTTTCCGCCCAAAATCATTTGCGGAAAAATCAAAGTTCGTCGCTCGCATAGCAACAGCGGCAATTCCGAGAACAGCCAAACTTCCCAGCAGCGTCGGCATGTACGACGGCCTGCGTGACCCAGACGACCACATTCACAACTTCGAATGCGCCGGAAGTTCGGTCAGCTGGCCGGTCCAGGTTTGGTGCCACCTCTTTGCCCAAACGCTGACCGGCACAGCTAGAGTCTGGTTTGACAACCTCCCCGTAGGGAGCATCGCTGATTTTGATGATCTCACCGACAAGTTCGGTAATCATTTCTCACACCTACGAAAGCACAAGAAAGACAAGGCACACATTTTCTTGTGTCGCCAATATGACCATGAGTCCATCGAGGACTTCATCGTTCGCTTCAACAAGGAGGCACTACAGATAGGCTGCGGAGAAGAACTCACCCGTGCGGCGTTTATCCACAATGTGCGCAGCCCGGAACTCATGAAGTGCCGCACAGGCAAAGACGGCATCCCAGAATCTTGGGATGAAGTCATCCATTCCGCCAAGATATACACCTCATAAGAGAAGTCATTTAACCAAATGCACGGCTTCCAACCACATCACCATAATAATAATAATAATAATAATAATAATAATAATAATAATAATAATAATAATAATAATAATAATAATAATAATAAGAACAAAGGGAAGTCGGTTTGGAACCGCATTTCGGGCTCAACAGACGAGGGGAAATACTCTCCCGCGAATGATGCTCGCAACATCATCAGCGGCAAACAATCAAGGGAACAGCGGGGTCATTCCAAGAAAAACCAAGACTGGACCCCGTTGATCAAGACTCCGTCTCAAGTCTTAAAGACGGAACAAGTCACTCTCAAGGAGCCAAAACCCCTCGGGAGAAGACACAACGTAGACACGTCCAAATTCTGCGAGTACCACAACAACTTCGGCCATTTCACAGACAATTGCTACAGTCTGAAGTTGGAAATTGAAATGGCCCTGAAGTCTGGACAGCTGGGGCACTTGGTTAAAAACGTCCACCGCGCGGCTAAAGGCCAAGCTGGTGACGATACACAAGCAGACGGATCACGAAAAAAGATCCATGACCTGAACACGCATGCAGCAACCATCATCCCGCGCCATCAATGCAATATGACAAGGCTGGGAAGACAGCACCAACAAGGGAAGAGAACCCGAGTACCGACAAACAACGACTCATGGAAGGAAGCGGAGGTCATCCTACCGAAAGTGCGCGGCGGGCGTCCTGCACTGATCCTTTAGTCATCACCGCTGTTTTCGGCCAGTATCGAACAAGGTATATGTTCATGGATGGCGGTAGCAGCACAGATATCATGTATGACCAATGTTTCCAGCAATTAGATGAGGAGGACAAGGCAAAGCTTGTCCCCGTAAATGAGCCAATCTCGGGATTCATTCATGAAACAATCATGTCGCGTGGCATGATCTCTATGCCAGTAACAATGTAAGATGGCACACATCAGCGCACGGAAATCTGCGACTTCATGGTTCTGCCAGCCAACTCCAACCATGACATCTTACTGCGCAAGGGCATCGCACGCTTCAACGCCAACGCTTCTACGCCTCACGCAATGGTGGGATTCCCAACCAGAACCGGCGTGGCAATCATTCGAGGCAACAAGGAATGCCACTCGGTCGAAGCTGCAAAACCACCAAAGATGGTCAAAACAGATGCCCGCACAGAGCCGGAAAAATGGATCATCAATCCTAAATTTCCGGAGCAAATGGTGGTCATAGGCCATGATATCTCCGAATCCATCCGTAATCACTTGAAGCAACTGCTGATCCACAACATAGACGTGTTCGCCTGGCAACCAGCGGACATGGTCGGCGTTTCGCGAGAAATCGCGGAACACAGGCTCAACGTATACCAATTAGCAGAACCAATAGTTCAAAAGAAGAGAAGAATGGGGCCGGAGAAAACAAAGGCCATGAACGAACAAGTCACCGAGCTACTCAGCGCGGGCATACTAAGGCCCATCCGATATCAATCGTGGCTCGCGAACCCGGTCATGGTCGCGAAATCCAATGGCAGCTGGCGCATGTGCGTCGATTACAAAGACCTCAACAAGGCGTGCCCCAAGGATTGTTATCCCCTGCCGGAGATAGACCTAAAGTAGACTCGTTGGCCCCCTATCGTTTCAAATGTTTTCTGGACGCGTATAAGGGGTATCACCAAATACAGATGGCAAAGGAAGATGAGGACAAACCCGCCTTCCGTACTGACATGGGCACGTTTTGCTACACCAAAATGCCATTCGGTTTAAAGAACGCAGGCGCGACATACCAGCGCCTCATGGATACAGCATTCGTGGCCAAAATAGGTGTATGCTTAGAGGTATATGTGGATGACCTAGTCATCAAAAGTAAAGAAGAAAGCGACATGCTGCGGGATATCCAACAGACCTTCAACCAACTGCGCAAAGTGCGTATGAAGCTAAATCCAAGTAAATGTTCTTTTGGAATGGAGGAGGGCAAGTTCTTGGGCGTCATCGTTACTCGGGACGGGTTCCACGCTAACCCGGAAAAAGTACAAGCAATAGAGCGCATGCCCTCCCCCGCCTCAATCAGAGAAGTCCAAACGTTGATGGGTCGCCTGGTAGCGCTCAACAGGTTCTTGTCCAATTACGCTTCAAAATCGTTCCTGTTCATGGACACCCTACAGAACTGCTTAAATGTAACACCCCAACCGATGGCGGAATCATCGAGGTGTCACGTAGTGACGATTGTTCAATAGCACATGGTACTAAAATGTAAATATTATTGAATAAGCCAAAATTGTCTTACATGGAAATGGAAAATACAATGTCTAAATGAAATGTAAATATTGAAAGAACTGATTAAATTAAAGCACTAAAAGTCCCTTACTAAAGCACTAGATCAAACTGCACCTGAAACATGTACAAAAATAGGTTTGGTCAACATATGAAATGTTGGTGAGCATTCCCAGTTTTAATATATATAGTAAGTTGAAAAGATATACAATTCAAGTGCAAGCTACAGTGCAAATATGTAAACTATGTATCATACAAATGAGCGAAATCAATCCTGTGACTGTATAATGTACTAAATGAACGGCGGTGTACATTATCCAATAAATGGATAATAACTTAACAATGGCCACGGATTCTCCGATGAAAAAGGGGGAGAATCAATCTAGGCGGGTTGTCAATCCAAATAGCGCTATCCAATTTTAAGGTCGGCTTGTACCATGTTAATGATTTCACTAAGTACAAATGTATTCCACATGTATTATCTAAGCATAAAGCACGTTGTAAGCAATGCACATAGTACTAGAATTGTATTGTGAAAATGTAAACTTGTATTTGAAATTTGTAATAGTGTACATGTAACACCCCAAAAATGAATAAAAACAAAAAGGGGATAGGAAGTACTCACTGTTCACGTAATAGCTTGAAATTCAACTGAACAACGAAATTCGTGTTTTTATAAATGATATTCTTAACTCCCAAACTTCACCTCGTTAAAATAGAAATATATGTATATGTTAACACCTAGAAACATATATACTATCCAAGATACGAGACGAATTAACATTCGAATCAAGCTACGTAAATATTATTTCTTTAACCAAAATTTGTTGTTGACATAACGTCAAGTCGAGACATTGAAAGATATATTAAAGCGTTATTTCAAGTAACTACACATACGTATATATTCTTGTTAAACCAAACCAAGTCCTATCGGTTCGTCAAGCTAAAAATACTTTAAGACGAGTATTGTTTTCAATACGAGTCTAGGTAGTTGAATAAACTATCTTTACAACTAAGATGCGAAACAAGTTTATTTGCTTTAGAATTTAAGACGTCCTTATTTGTAATAGGGCACAAGAGTTCAATTAATCCGAGTTCAGACTTGTTGCTACTTGCTAGTATTTTCACAGTAAATTTCAGGTGAGTTTTACATAGCCCCTTTTCTATTTATCACCGTTTTTGGGGTGAAACATGTTACAACATTCTATATGCAATTCAATCATCAAAGTGTCTATGTGTTTTTCTATGTTGCATTATGTCTTGAACATGACTAGGGTAAGCACAATTCTAGCATAATCATTAACATTGATCAGCCGACGGTATACATTGATAGATCTATTGGACTGACAATCCCACCCGGATACGTGCCTCCTACAAAGGTAGCGTGGGTGTTTGTTATCGCATAACATATTCGAGTGAACCATGAGCGTATGGGATGTACCACATTATAACAGTCACAAGGGTTGATTATGCACTCGATTTACTTCTAGTATGTTTTCACATATGGACTAGACTTGCCATGACACTTGAATTGCACAACATTTTTATTCGATTATCAAAACCTATGTAATTCTCACCAACTTTTGTTGACCCAAAATATTTTCAAACTTAACATGTTTCAGGT
This sequence comes from Ambrosia x helenae, assembly GCA_030844895.1. Taxonomy (NCBI): domain Eukaryota; kingdom Viridiplantae; phylum Streptophyta; class Magnoliopsida; order Asterales; family Asteraceae; genus Ambrosia; species Ambrosia x helenae. Next base: position 10,898,424 of record CM061233.1, read on the forward strand.
TATAGCTTGCTCGAAGATTAGAGTTAATGCTTGAAGATGCGTAGCTAGTATTTGTTATTTTGATGTACAAATTCTTAGAACAATTGTATGTAATTTATTTAAATCATTTATTGAAACTTATTATTTACCATGAGCTACTGAACAATCATCAATACGTGACATCCCGATGTTTCCGCCATCGGTTGGGGTGTTACATTAAAAAAGAGCAACTTTCGTTGGACAGCGGACGCAGAAGCTGCGTTCCAAGCAATGAAGCAATGTCTCATGAACCTACCAACCCTCACGGCACCAACACCAAAGGAACCGCTCACACTTTACCTCTCGGTAACCGAGCGGGCGGTTGGCGCAGTACTTCTGGTAGATCGCAAGGGGGTACAAACGCCTATCTACTACATCAGCCGCACCTTGCTCGATGCTGAAACAAGATACACCATTATGGAAAAATTGGTTTTAGCCCTGGTACACGCGTCCCGAAGACTGTGACGATACTTCCAAGGGCACCCAATCAACGTCCTCACAGACTACAAGATCAGCGACGTCTTGTGCAAACCGGAGCTTTCGGGTCGGTTAGCAAAATGGGCCATTGAGCTTGGAGAGCACACCATATATTACAAGCCCCGACCCGCAGTCAAAGGACAAGTCCTAGCTAGCTTCGCCACTGAAATTCCAGCGGACAAAGTCGAAGAATGCAAGGCAGAGCAATCTCCCGCGCCAACTCAAAACCCATCACAGGCCTGGTCCCTCTTTACAGATGGGGCCTCCAACGATGATGGTTCAGGCGCAGGATTACGCCTTATCAGCCCGGACAAGCATGAGTTCACATACGCCATCCGCCTCGACTTCAAAAGCACGAACAACGAGGCAGAGTACGAAGTGTTGCTGGCAGGCCTCCGCATTGCGGAAAAAATGGGGGCCAGGCACGTGGAGGAACACGTGGACTCATTACTTGTCGCTCGACAGATCAACGGGGTCTACGACGCAAAGGACGAAACCATGGCGCTATACTTAGAACAGGCCAAAAAACTCATGCATAAATTTGATTCCTTCATAGTAGAACACATTAGGCGCAGCGAGAACAAACCCACAGATGCATTGAGCAAAATGGCCTCCACAGTTTTTGAACACATGGCTAAAGAAGTCCGCGTCGAGGTACTCAGTACCCCGTCCGTCCCGCTGTGACAGGTCAACGTCATCCAAACAGGCAGCGCGTCCTGGATGACCCTAATTCATGCTTATCTCTCTTCCGGAACCCTGCCTGACGACAAGTTAGAGGCTCGGAAGATACAACACAAAGCTTTTCACTACCAGATAATGGATGACGTCCTATACCGCGGATCCTATCTAGGGCCGCTACTCCGTTGCGTAGACCCCGCGGATGCACTGTTTCTCATAAAAGATATCCATGAAGGTACATGCGGATTACATGCGGGACCAAGGATGATGGTCGCGAAAATCATGAATGCAGGATACTATTGGCCCGGCATGCACACTGACGCCGTCAGAGAACTACGCAGGTGCGACAGTTGCCAACGCCATGCGCTAAATACTCTGTGACCAAAGAAAGTCCTGGTACCGGTCACGGTGGCATGGCCCTTCCAAAAATGGGCGATTGATCTCGTAGGTCCATTCCCCGCGGCCCCGGGAAATGTCAAATTCCTCATCGTGGCCATTGATTACTTCACTAAATGGGTCGAGGCGAAGCCCTTGGCCAAAATCGATGGATCCCACGTAAAAAAATTCATCTGGGAGTTCATCATCTGCAGGTTCGGCCTACCAATGCAACTCATCAGCGACAATGGCACGCAGTTTGCGGATAACATGCTACAATCTTGGCTGACGCAAATCGGCGTCCAGCAAGTGTTCACATCCGTTGCGCACCCACAAGGAAATTGCCAAGTAGAAAGAGCCAACAAAAGCATTGCAGAAGGTATCAAGGCGCGGCTGGGTACCAGGCGCACAGGATGGGTGGATGAATTGCCACACGTCCTATGGGCCTACCGCACCCTCACAAAAACAAGCAACGGAGAAACTCCGTTCAGCCTAACCTACGGGTCCGAGGCGGTGATCCCAGCCGAAATAGGTTGTCCTTCCGCAAGGGTCCTACTGGCCGACCGATATAACAATGATGATGAACTCCGCATCAACTTAGACTTGCTCGAAGAACGGCGGGACCTAGCCGCCATCAAAGAGGCCAAGTACAAAACTCAACTAGAGCGATACTACAACAAACACGTCAAAAGATGCGCCTTCAAGATTGGGGACTACGTTTTCCGCAACAACGAAGCATCAAGCGCGGAAAAGCCAGGAAAACTGGCACCAAAATGGGAAGGCCCATACAAAATTCAAGAAATTTTAGGCAAAGGGGCCTACGCGCTAGAAAGACTAGACAGTACGGCCGTTCCCCGATCTTGGAATGCGGCACAGTTGCGCCTATGTTATTTGTAACCCTGTTTTTACGCCTGGCTACACATGCCGCGGTATTCATTAATAAAAGAACGTTTCTCTTATTACTTGTAGCTCTACTTGTTTTTTCCGCGCCTAGGTCTTCAAGACAACGCTACAGGCTATGCCGGACTAACGCAGCTTCGTGCTACGGCTAGGATGTATAAACACCTAACCTATGCTGCAGTCTTCAAGGCATAGCCCACTTGTTGGACGATAACATTCGCGCCAAAGGACCATGCTAAAACTCAGTCTCCTAAACCCGCTATAAGCGCAGGTCAGACTTTGCGAGAAGCATGGCGCCTTGTGGCGTGAATATACGTCTTCAAGACAAGGCCTATTTGGTAAGCTTGTCGGACTAAAGGCACAAGTTGCATTGAGTATTGGTCTTCAAGGCAAAAGTAAGTACTTAAATGCGGGACCACTTACTAAACACACGCGCTAACTCCTACTTACACACTAGGTGACGACTTGGTTAAATAAGTAAAACAGGAGTTAACGCGAGACAACACAAGGCATAACAAAACAAAATATTTCACTAACTTTGGGGATTAAAAACCCAACAAAATTTACAGAGAAAGCAAAAAGCAACCTAACTATTCTGAGCCGCTAAAGTCTACTAGCCGCTCGTCGGTCTCAGGCGCTTCCTCATCACCAGCCCGCGCCCCAGAGAACCCTTCACCAGCAGCCCTCCGCCTCTCTTCTTTGAGCCGCAACCGCTCGGCCTCCGCAGCCTGCTCCTTAGCCTTCTCACCCAGCTCATCTGATTTTTCAATAAAGTATCGGAAGGCAGCGGCAGGGTCGATGTGGCGGTTGCAGTCCGCCACAACCTGAAGGACGGGGAACTCAAGTTTATCAAAGTTGGCGAGTTCTGCCAAGTATTCGTCCTTCAGGGGCTTCCCATAGTGCTCCGCATCAATAATGCGCCCGTTGTTCTGAGCATGAAGGAAGCCATCCTCGAACCCCTCGCTATACCCATAAGCATGGGCGGAGGCGGCTATGCTGGCAACTTGATCACCAAGCTTGGGCTCTTGCCAGAAGCGCTTGAAGATCTGCAACAAAGAAACACAATAAGTAACAAGTATACAATCAAAATAAGGGTTAGAGTAATGGATAAAACAACTCACCCCGTCAATGCCGCTGGTCATCATCCAGCGGAGAGATTCGCGCATCTTCTCCTGCTCCACCACCGAGCCATCCAGCAGAGCCTTGACCGCATCAGCCTCTAGAACAGCAGCCTCGCGATCCTTTACAGCCGCATCCCTCTCCTGTTGGAGAGTCTCCTTCGCCTCCAGCATTGTAAACCGCTCTTCTTCAAGAGCGGTAAGGCGAGAGTTGGCCGTATCCAGATCCGCGGTCTTTGATTCCAGCTGCTTGCGTATGTTAATGAACTTGACAGTGTGCTCGGTTAGAGCCTTGCACTTCTTTTCAAGTTCAGCAACATCCGCCTTGTTCTCCTCCTTCAGCTGCTGGATGCGCTCTTTCAGCAACCGCTTTTCTTCGTTGCTGCGATCGCAGGCCTCGGTCCACCGCTTTTTGTCCGCCGCCGACTCGGACAAGACCTTTCTCGCATCATCTTCAGCACGATGAGCCCGGTGGCGGTACTCTTCAAGACGAGACTGCATGGCCGCCTCTTTCCCAGCAAGGGCGGCCTTCTCAGCCTTCAAGCGGGCAAGGTCCCGCTGCATGGTGGCATCCCGCCGCCGGAGGGAGTCCATCATAGCCAGCTGACTCGCCTGACCGATGCACATATTTGTGATCAAGTCAGGACGACTCAGACTGTCCTGATAAGCCTGTTCATAGGGGGGCACCGCCCCGTTGACAAACTCCTCCGCGGCCAGGGAGTTGGAGAATAAAGTATTCTTCCTGACCGCCCAGCGGGGGCGCCAAATGGTGTCACCCCCAACCCAGCTGGAGCCATCATACTCCCCAGCGGGCTCCCGACCCCCTGCACCAGGCGGCGCACTGCCCGCCCGGCGGTCAACCCTATTATCCCTAGCACCTCCTGCTGGGGGCGTCACACCAGAACTTGAAACTTCATCGGCCTTCCGCTTGGCCTCAGTTTCTTTCTCCAAGGACAGCCTTTATTGCTCCAAGGCCTCAGCCTGCCTAGCGGCATCGGCGGCAGCCGCTTCCCTCGCCGCCTCGGCTTTTCTGGCAGCTTTCTCAACAGCCGCTTTCTCCGCCGCCTCAGCTTTCGCAGCTTCAGCGGCCTTTGCTCTTAAAAGGGCCTCAGCCTTAGCGGCTTCATCGGCCCGGGTCTTCAACGCAACCTCCGCCTCCTTACCAAGGCGCTCCTCCTCTCTCTTCTTTTTTGCCTCCGCTATCTCCTCAACAGTTGGGATAGGTGGAGGAGAAGGACTGGTGGTCACCTTGGCCGCCGCCCCTGCAAAATAAACAGTTAAGCATATACAGAAGAAAATAATAAACTCAAGACAAGACGCACTTACCAGGAATCTTCTTCACCGTCTTTTGAAGAAGTGGCTGACGCGTAGGTGGAGCGCCCATGTCAAAAGAAAACACAGGGGCATCAGGCCCCTGTGGTTGTGCAGCTTGAGCAGGGGACTTGCCCTTGTCCCCCGCAACTCCAACTCCTTTGGAGGTCCTGGCAGCTTCGCTCGTCCCGCCGTCTCCGCCGACACCCGCCTCACGCCGACCCCTCTTCCGAGTCTTCAGCTTAAACTCATCAAGGTCGCCCTCGTCATCAGAAGCGGGCCCATCCTTCCGCTTGTGCCGGTTCTTCATGTACTCTCCGCCTGTATCCGATGACCCTGTGTCAGAAACAGTGGTCACTGGCTCAGCTGCATAGAAGTGCCTACGCGGGGCATGCTTGATGTGCCCTTGAGAATGTCGCACCAAGGGCGACACCTCACTTAGAAATGCGGAACAGGGGTCAGAAGACTTACGAGTGGCGTAATGGTGGGTGGGCGGATTATCCAAGTTAGGATAATAGAACCGGCCAACAAACTCTTCTAAAAAGGAGACTTGTCCCTCAGGAACGCGCCTCCACTTCAGCTTGAGTGCCCCGCGGGACTCAAAGATATCAAACTTAGACACACCTGTGCATTCAACAAACAAGTTAGCAAGAATTAGAATCATCAAAAGAAATCAAAATGCTAGATTATACCTTCTAGGGGATGTACGGCTCTTTCCCCTCACGGATGCCGGTGCGGCTAGTTCCCAACAGATTGAAGGTACCCTCGAATAGACCCTTCAACTCCAGCTTGGTCGATGAACCAGGCTTCATATTTATAACCCCGCATCACCTCGCGGTCAGGCACCCGCTCCCTGGACGTCACCACTCTCCAGGGCATCGCCACCGGAATGATGCCCTTCTTCAAGTAGAAGAACTTGTCCTTCCACCCATGCAGCGACTTCGGAACCTCATTAACTATAGCGGGCACCTTGGGCCGCGGCTTGAATGTAAACCATGACTCATCCCGAGCCATGAAGTAAAATACATTGAACCGATCAATGGTCGGTTCAATATCCAGCGCCCGACACTGGTTCTCAAAGTGCCCCAACCGGAGCATCCCAAACCCGCTCACCTGGGACACCGCCACCCCATATTCTATCAGCGTATCCAATTGGAAGCGGGTGCAAGGCAAGAGAAACCCACACTTAGAGAAGTGGGCCTCATAGAAAGCAAGTTTGCCCACCGGAGCGTCCAGAATGGTCTTCCCCGGACCGGGCAACTCCAGCTCCCACTCCGGAAGAATGCCATGATCGGCACAGAAGACGGTGAAAGTGGCAGCCGTCCATTTGCAGGGAGTGTTGGTGGCCAGCTTTCTCTCTTTCACCTTGATCTCCGGAACATCAGGCTCTATCTCCTGACTGCTAGCCTCCGATTCATCACGACGAGCCTCACCGGTGGGAGAAACATTGGTGGAATGGTCAGATATTGCAACAAGAATCAATAGCAAAGAGAAAAAAGAAGATGATCGGGTGAAGTTTCAAGGAAATCTTCAGTCGTCACCGGAATTATCGCCGGGAAACTTGAAGATTGCTCGGAAACTCCAAGAAAAAGGAAGGAAATGATGAAGATTAGTCGGAAAGTTGAAGAGGTGTGGAGAGAAATTTGAAAAGGTAACCGTCTCACAAAGCCCTCACACATATATATACCCATTGCATTTATGGCAATGGGCCCCACCATGAACAGGTAAACCGTCGTGCCTTTTCGTCTGGAAAGAGGAGATGATGACACGTGGCGTTAGCATCATCAGACGGCTCACAACAGCGCGTGGGCAACGGCCACAGCTGGCAACGGTTCACTTGCTGGACACGTGTCAGCAAACCTCACCATCTCACAACAACAAACGCGTGCCTCCCCACGCGTCTGACACAACCCACGTGGGACAAGACACGTGGCATCACCCTGATCATCCATTCAACAAACAGACGCGCGTGGTCACCACGCGCCTGACACCAGACGAAAAAAGCTCCTGCAGGAAAGCCAGAAGACATAAAGCAGACAACGTGTCAGACAGCTGTCTGACACGTCTGCTAAACTTCCCTATAAAGCTATCCTCATTCGAATTCTAGACAGATTAAATTCAAATGATTGTCAAAGTAAATGCATCACTCAGCATGTAACATTACGCATTTAATACTTGTACGTTACGCACCGACATTAATAAAAACGTCAAGTTTCATATTTACCTTCGCATTTATTATTTTTGTCGCAATTATGGAACCCTAATGCTATATATATTATTATATATGTGTATGTAATATTATAATTATACAAAAAAAATGATTTGCCTTGGCCGGGGTTCGAACCCGCGCCAAAGGCCGGCCTGAACCAACACACGAGCCCAACCAGCTGGGCTGGCCACTTCCTTGTGATAAACCCGGATAAACATTAAACTTATGCACGCTTCAAATCCTCACAGTTGACAAGAAAAGTCAACTGTGGGATTCCTTGTTGATCAATCCGTATAATTAACGCATGATTAAACTATTTTTGGCTAATTCGTCCTATAACCGGCCCAATCCAACGCGTATACACAACGATTACACGTCAATCGTTGCCCTAATAATCAATTGGACGCGTTTGTATTCAAAGGAAAGTCAACTTTCTAATTAACCCTAACCCTAATCCTCTAGTATATATAGATGGTCTGCGAACCTTGTAAAATCGCTCACAACTCTCTCTCAATCTCAATATCTCTCTAATTCTCTCTGTATTTGATAATTTCGCTCGTGGTTGACTTTTCCCTTTGACCCGACTATCTACATCAATTATACACTGTGAGTATGTTTTCTTTTGTGGGTTTAGTTCTTCGGCATCTCAGCAACAATAGCCCTAACATTAATCGGGCTATTGTTGTCTGAATCGTTCTATTGTAAAGCTAGGGTTCATCACGATCAATTGGGGATAAAAACTGGATTAGCATATTGTATTTAATTATTTTAAATCAGAGGATAACACAACCACCGGCCTAGGCCAAGTGGTTGTGACTCTGGTCCTTATCCGAGGTCACCCGGGTTCGAGTCCGGCTCTGACCGGTTTTTGGTATTCTTTTCTTTTCTTTTCTTTTTAGCAAACAATTAAATAAATATATATATATTAAATCCTTTAATCTTTTAAATTCTTTCTAAAATACCTAAACTATTTTATAAACTCTAAAAAAAATTTTATTTGGTTAATCTGATATAAAAGATTTATTTACAATTTTTATTTTTCAGAAATTCTTTTATTTAATATTTATAATAATTAAATCATTTTTATACAATTATAATTATAAAAATCCATTTATATATCAAAACAATTTATTTAAATTCTCCAAAATTTATCCTGACTTTTTATAAAGTCAAACTTTACTGAAATAATTTTTAATTCAGTAAAATCACTTATTTTATATTTTTAACCAATTTTTATTAGATTTAATCATAATTAATTCATAATAAATCCAATTTTCATCATTTTTGCACCAAAATTTTATACAAATTATTTTTAATCATTTAGAACAGAATTATGATTTTTAAAATAAGATTTCTTTAATTTTAGTATTTTTGAATATTAAAGTTAATAATTGGCTATTTATAAATAAATAGATTTAAAAATCTATTTAAAATGAAATAATTTTATAAAAATTATTTTATTGCTTCAAACACTTTAATGTGCTCACTCAAAATTCAAACTTTATAAAAAGACTATTTTTCATTAATTATCCAATTTTCTTTATTTAATTAAGCATTTTAATTTAAATCTCAACAATTGATTATCCCCAAATCAAAACCCTAGGATATACTTATAAACTAGTTAGACTTAGACTTATTTGTTGCCTTATACGTAGGGTAACACTTGGCAAATTATTTGGGCTACTCTTATACTATATCTCATTACCAAAAACTATACCAAGGTGAGTTTACGTAATCCTGTTTATGCGATTCTTTATACTTGCAACAATTTTAAGCAATTCAACATATATGTCTAGTAGTAAACTTTATTGCCTCATGTATTAGTCAACAGTTTCAACGAGTTTCAACGAGTTTCAACATTTACATAATCATTAGCTATGGCCAAGCCGGCGATACTCAATAATAGATCTATTGGATTGACAACCCCACCCGGATACGTGTACCTCCTACATAGGTCACGTGGGTGATTGTTATCGTTCAACATATTACTAAGGTGAACCGTAGATGACGGGATGGACCTAAACTAGTCGGAGGTTTGATTATGTCAACATATTATACTATGCATGTAGACTTAAATTACGATAGACGTACGAATTGCTAGACTTTTATACTTAAACTATATGCTTAACATGGATTATGTATTCTCACCAACTTCTAGTTGACCCCCCCATTTTTACAACTCAACAGGTGATAACGATGCTTGAAGATTAGAGTACTTATGAAGAAATAAGGAGTCTATGCATGCTTGATTCTTGTGTGATGTATTAGATTTCCACATTCAAACTCTTATGTATTTCAATTTTTGGATATTTACAATTTAATATTTATTTCAATTAAAATTTGATTACCATGTGCTACTGTATACTCATCAATACGTGACACCTCGATGTTTCCACCATCGGTTGGGGTGTTACAGATTGGTATCAGAGCCTTGGTTATAGGGAATTAGGTTATTAGAAATAATCTAGACTATAACCTTAGGGACTAAAACAGTACTTGCTTCTCCTACTTGTAACCCTAATTGCTTCCCTAATCCTATCCTTATCCTATGCCTTAAACCTACATGTGACTACTCTTAATTGTCTGCTGCAATCCTGATCCACCATTAGATTTATAGGGCAAAATCCTCAGGTTTAACCTGAACCCCCTTGAGATCTCGTCGAAGTTCTAGATTTTAATAACGAACACGTGCAATCTGGAAGGGTGAACGCCTGTATTCTGAGTCTTCTGTCTAGGCTGGCATTGCGCATATATCCCAATCAGACGAGGGACCCGGATGCCTACCTGGGAATTCTCGGGATGAGTGTTCACTTATAGGCTAAAGCATGTCTTCATATGTTATTAGAATTTAGAATCTTTGATAAGTCAACGTTTTCGTTTATTCGTTTTAATTAATGAATAAATGATTACATTCCTTATATGAACTCTCATTCGTTTCATTGTGTCTATTACAGATCATGCCTCCTCGTCGCAGCACTCGCAACAACAATGGTGAGAACCACGAAGAAGGTGGTGATAACCATAACCACAACCATGACCAAGCTCCTAACCACAACAACAATGGGGTCGATGCTCAACTGGCTGCGATCATTTCTCAACAAATGGCGCAGCAAATCGCAACTCTGGTTCCCAACTTACTTGCTCAGGTCATCCAATTGAATGGGAATGGTCACAACGGGAACGGGAATGGCAATGGCAATGGCAATGGTAATGGACCCCAAGCTTGCACCCTCAAGCATTTCAACTCTTGTAACCCTCCAAAGTTCAGCGGTGAAGAAGGAGCTACTGGACTTCTCCAATGGTTTGAGGGTATTGAGAATACCTTCATCAACAGTGAGTGCCCCAACAATTTCAAGGTTCGTTACGCCATGAGTGTTCTCCATAAACGAGCACTCACATGGTGGAATGAAGAAAAGCGTACTCGTGGGGCCGAGGTTGCTCTTGCTATGACTTGGGACCAGGTCAAGGAGATCATGAAGGAGGAGTTCTGTCCTCGCAATGAAGTTAAAAAGCTTGAGGATGAGTTCCACACCTTGGCTCAGGATAGTGGGGAAAATCTTGCCTACAACACCCGCTTTCATGAGCTTAGCTTATTATTGCCACACAAGGTTACTCCTCTGCCGGTAGCCATCGAGAAGTACATCGGTGGTCTGCCCATGCAAATCCAGGACACTGTTTGGGGTAGAAATCCTGCAACTCTGGAAGAGGCCAAACGTCTAGCGGCCACTCTTACTGATAATCATGTGAAGAATGGTACTCTGGTTCGCAAGGGCTCTAAGAAGACTGTTGCCAAAGACACTCCACAGCCTGCAATTGAAGTCAAGCCTGAGACCTCCAGCAACAAGAAGCGTAAGGCTAGAAACTATATGGTTGCTGCTACTCCACCTGCTACCCAAAATCCAGCCAAGAAACCCTATGGTGGAACACACCCTCTTTGCAACACCTGCCAGTTCCATCATCTTCCTGGTAGACCATGCCGCCAGTGTAATAACTGTAAACGGTATGGACACTACACCAATGCCTGTCAAGCCCCTGCTGCCCAAAACAACCAAAACAACCAAAACAACCAAAACAACCCTGCCAGAAACAACCCTGCTCCCAACCAACAAAACAACAGGCCTACTCGTGGTCAATGCTACGAATGTGGCAGCCCCGATCACTACATCAACAACTGCCCTAACCGTAACCGTAACCAAAACCAAAACCAGAACCGCAACCAGAACCAAGGTGCTCGAGGTCGCGCCTACAATCTCAACGCTAACCAGGCTCGTGACAACAACGAAGTGGTGAATGGTACGTTTCTCATTAATAATCACTATGCATCCATATTATTTGACTCAGGAGCTGATAAGTCATTCGTGTCACTGAAGTTTGAACCTTTACTTAACTTACCCCACACTAATCTAGAAGATCCTTTCGTGGTAGAGGTAGCTAACGGGAAGTCTATTTCGATCGGTTCTATTATTCGTAACTGCTTGTTGAATCTCGATGATCATACCTTCCCTATCGATCTTATTCCCATGCATCTTGGTAGTTTTGATGTTATAGTAGGCATGGACTGGTTGTCAACTCATCGTGCCGAAATTCTGTGCTTCGAGAAAGTCATACGCATTCCTCTCGAATCTGGTGAGATTTTGAAGATCTATGGTGAGAAACCCTGTGGTGAGCTTAAGCTTATGTCTTGTACTACTGCCCAAAAGTACTTACGAAAGGGGTATACAGCCTTCTTAGCTAACGTGATAGAGAAGAAGGACAAAGGCAAAAGTATCCAAGACATTCCTATTATTCGAGACTATCCTGAAGTCTTTCCAGAGGATTTACCTGGTTTGCCTCCTGCTCGACAAGTGGAGTTTCGTATTGATCTTGTTCCTGGTGCTAATCCTATAGCTAAAGCTCCTTATCGTCTTGCACCCTCTGAGATGCAAGAACTTGCTAGTCAATTACAGGAACTTTCTGATAAAGGGTTCATTCGCCCTAGTTCTTCTCCATGGGGAGCCCCTGTCTTATTCGTTAAAAAGAAGGATGGTTCTCTTCGGATGTGTATTGACTACCGTGAACTCAACAAACTCACTATCAAGAATCGTTATCCGCTTCCTAGGATTGACGATCTCTTCGATCAACTTCAAGGAGCAACCCACTTCTCGAAGATTGATCTCCGTTCTGGTTATCATCAGCTTAGAGTCCACGATGAAGATATTCCCAAGACAGCTTTTCGCACTCGCTACGGTCACTATGAATTCATGGTTATGCCTTTCGGTTTGACCAATGCTCCCGCGGTATTTATGGATTTGATGAATCGGGTTTGTAGACCCTATCTCGACAAATTTGTGATCGTTTTCATCGATGATATTTTGATTTACTCTAAATCAAAATCCGATCACGAGCAACATCTTCACTCTATCTTGAGTCTCCTAAAGAAAGAACAACTGTACGCCAAGTTCTCCAAATGTGAATTTTGGCTTAAGGAAGTTCAATTTTTGGGACATGTCATTGATATGAACGGGATTCATGTTGATCCTGCAAAGATCGAAGCTGTGAAGAATTGGAGTGTTCCTACCACTCCAACAGAAGTCCGTTCTTTTCTTGGGTTGGCTGGTTATTATCGTCGATTCATCGCCAACTTCTCCAAGATCGCTGTTCCTCTCACTACCTTAACTCACAAGGGTAAACCCTATGAGTGGGGACCTAAGCAAGAGGAAGCATTTGAAACTCTTAAGCTGAAACTCTGTGAAGCTCCTGTCTTATCTCTACCTGATGGTAATGATGATTTCGTGGTCTACTGTGATGCATCGAACCAAGGTCTCGGTTGTGTTCTTATGCAACGAGGAAAGGTTATCGCTTATGCGTCTCGACAACTCAAGATTCACGAGAAAAATTATACCACCCATGATCTTGAATTGGGTGCTGTTGTCTTTGCACTCAAGATTTGGAGACATTATCTTTACGGGACCAAATGTGTGGTGTTCACGGACCACAAAAGTCTCCAACATGTCTTCGACCAAAAGAATCTTAACATGAGGCAACGACGTTGGGTTGAATTACTTAACGACTATGATTGCGAAATTCGCTACCATCCTGGCAAGGCGAATGTTGTGGCTGACGCACTTAGTCGTAAAGAGCGTGTCAAACTCCAATGTGCTAGAGTTCGTACCGATCTCCAAGATCGCATTCTCCAGGCTCAACACACCTCAGTCACCCAAGGTAACATGTACGATGAAATGTCTTGTGGTGCTGAGACCCAACTTGAAACCAAACCCGATGGTCTCCTTTATTTTCTTAATCGACTGTGGATTCCCGACCGTGATGATCTTCGTACTTTTCTCATGAACGAGGCTCATAAGTCTCGTTATTCTATTCATCCTGGAGCTGACAAGATGTACCAAGATCTTCGTTATTCTTACTGGTGGCCTGGTATGAAGAAAGACATTGCTCTTTTCGTCGCAAAATGCCTCACTTGTTCCAAGGTTAAGGCTGAACATCAACGACCATCTGGTATGCTTGAACAACCAGAGATTCCTGTCTGGAAATGGGAGAGCATAGCTATGGATTTCATCACCAAACTCCCTCGCACACCCAAAGGTTTTGACAGTATTTGGGTAATCGTCGATCGTTTGACCAAGTCAGCTCACTTTCTACCTATTCGCGAGAAGTATTCTGTGGAAAGGTTGGCAAAGATGTACGTAAGTGAAATCGTATGTCGTCACGGTATACCTTTGGATATTATTTCTGATCGCGATGGTCGTTTCACCTCTCACTTTTGGGGATCTCTACAAGATGCTTTGGGTACTAAGTTGAACTTGAGCACTGCTTATCACCCTCAAACGGATGGTCAGACTGAACGAACCATCCAGACACTTGAGGACATGCTCAGGGCGTGTGTCATCGATTTTGGTGGCGCATGGGATTCTCATCTTCCTTTGGTTGAGTTTTCATACAACAACAGTTATCACGCCAGCATTAACATGGCTCCTTTTGAGGCACTCTATGGTCGGAAATGTCGTTCTCCTGTCTGTTGGACTGAGGTTGGTGAAGCTCGTATTACTGGACCCGAACTAATCCAGGAAACCACAGACAAAATCCAGCTTATTCAGGATAACCTTCTCAAGGCTCGAAGTCGCCAAAAGAGTTATGCTGATAAACGTCGTAAACCCTTGGAATTTCAAGTTGGGGACCTTGTGCTACTTAAGGTATCCCCTTGGAAAGGAGTTATTCGTTTCGGTAGAAAGGGAAAACTAGCTCCTCGATACGTAGGCCCCTTCAAAATTCTTGACAGAGTTGGGAAAGTGGCTTACAGACTTGAGCTTCCACCCGAGCTAAGCAATGTTCATCCGACCTTCCATGTTTCGAACCTCAAGAAATGCTTAGCAGATGAGAACCTTCATGTTCCTCTTGAGGATGTGCAAATCGATGAAAGCATGCACATTATCGAGAAACCCGTCGAGATTGTTGACACTGGAGTCAAGAAACTCAAGCGTAGTCGTATTCCGATCGTTAAGGTTCGTTGGGAATCTAAACGAGGCCCAGAGTTCACTTGGGAGCGTAGAGACCAGATGAAGTCGAAGTATCCGCATCTTTTTCCACCAGACTCTCCAACTCCAACTTCGGGACGAAGTTCCTAAAAGTAGGGGAGACTGTAACATTACGCATTTAATACTTGTACGTTACGCACCGACATTAATAAAAACGTCAAGTTTCATATTTACCTTCGCATTTATTATTTTTGTCGCAATTATGGAACCCTAATGCTATATATATTATTATATATGTGTATGTAATATTATAATTATACAAAAAAAATGATTTGCCTTGGCCGGGGTTCGAACCCGCGCCAAAGGCCGGCCTGAACCAACACACGAGCCCAACCAGCTGGGCTGGCCACTTCCTTGTGATAAACCCGGATAAACATTAAACTTATGCACGCTTCAAATCCTCACAGTTGACAAGAAAAGTCAACTGTGGGATTCCTTGTTGATCAATCCGTATAATTAACGCATGATTAAACTATTTTTGGCTAATTCGTCCTATAACCGGCCCAATCCAACGCGTATACACAACGATTACACGTCAATCGTTGCCCTAATAATCAATTGGACGCGTTTGTATTCAAAGGAAAGTCAACTTTCTAATTAACCCTAACCCTAATCCTCTAGTATATATAGATGGTCTGCGAACCTTGTAAAATCGCTCACAACTCTCTCTCAATCTCAATATCTCTCTAATTCTCTCTGTATTTGATAATTTCGCTCGTGGTTGACTTTTCCCTTGACCCGACTATCTACATCAATTATACACTGTGAGTATGTTTTCTTTTGTGGGTTTAGTTCTTCGGCATCTCAGCAACAATAGCCCTAACATTAATCGGGCTATTGTTGTCTGAATCGTTCTATTGTAAAGCTAGGGTTCATCACGATCAATTGGGGATAAAAACTGGATTAGCATATTGTATTTAATTATTTTAAATCAGAGGATAACACAACCACCGGCCTAGGCCAAGTGGTTGTGACTCTGGTCCTTATCCGAGGTCACCCGGGTTCGAGTCCGGCTCTGACCGGTTTTTGGTATTCTTTTCTTTTCTTTTCTTTTTAGCAAACAATTAAATAAATATATATATATTAAATCCTTTAATCTTTTAAATTCTTTCTAAAATACCTAAACTATTTTATAAACTCTAAAAAAAATTTTATTTGGTTAATCTGATATAAAAGATTTATTTACAATTTTTATTTTTCAGAAATTCTTTTATTTAATATTTATAATAATTAAATCATTTTTATACAATTATAATTATAAAAATCCATTTATATATCAAAACAATTTATTTAAATTCTCCAAAATTTATCCTGACTTTTTATAAAGTCAAACTTTACTGAAATAATTTTTAATTCAGTAAAATCACTTATTTTATATTTTTAACCAATTTTTATTAGATTTAATCATAATTAATTCATAATAAATCCAATTTTCATCATTTTTGCACCAAAATTTTATACAAATTATTTTTAATCATTTAGAACAGAATTATGATTTTTAAAATAAGATTTCTTTAATTTTAGTATTTTTGAATATTAAAGTTAATAATTGGCTATTTATAAATAAATAGATTTAAAAATCTATTTAAAATGAAATAATTTTATAAAAATTATTTTATTGCTTCAAACACTTTAATGTGCTCACTCAAAATTCAAACTTTATAAAAAGACTATTTTTCATTAATTATCCAATTTTCTTTATTTAATTAAGCATTTTAATTTAAATCTCAACAATTGATTATCCCCAAATCAAAACCCTAGGATATACTTATAAACTAGTTAGACTTAGACTTATTTGTTGCCTTATACGTAGGGTAACACTTGGCAAATTATTTGGGCTACTCTTATACTATATCTCATTACCAAAAACTATACCAAGGTGAGTTTACGTAATCCTGTTTATGCGATTCTTTATACTTGCAACAATTTTAAGCAATTCAACATATATGTCTAGTAGTAAACTTTATTGCCTCATGTATTAGTCAACAGTTTCAACGAGTTTCAACGAGTTTCAACATTTACATAATCATTAGCTATGGCCAAGCCGGCGATACTCAATAATAGATCTATTGGATTGACAACCCCACCCGGATACGTGTACCTCCTACATAGGTCACGTGGGTGATTGTTATCGTTCAACATATTACTAAGGTGAACCGTAGATGACGGGATGGACCTAAACTAGTCGGAGGTTTGATTATGTCAACATATTATACTATGCATGTAGACTTAAATTACGATAGACGTACGAATTGCTAGACTTTTATACTTAAACTATATGCTTAACATGGATTATGTATTCTCACCAACTTCTAGTTGACCCCCCCATTTTTACAACTCAACAGGTGATAACGATGCTTGAAGATTAGAGTACTTATGAAGAAATAAGGAGTCTATGCATGCTTGATTCTTGTGTGATGTATTAGATTTCCACATTCAAACTCTTATGTATTTCAATTTTTGGATATTTACAATTTAATATTTATTTCAATTAAAATTTGATTACCATGTGCTACTGTATACTCATCAATACGTGACACCTCGATGTTTCCGCCATCGGTTGGGGTGTTACACAGCATTTATTCCAAACATTCTAACCACATTTAACACAAAAAACAAGCGTTACACGTCACAACACGGAGCTTTGACGTAAACGCGGACAAAGACGTTTCCCGCCTAGACTCTTCAGACAACGCAGTGTCACAACCCGCGGATGTGTGACGTAAACACGGGAAAAAACGTTCTCCGCCAGCCTTCATTAAGAGAACACACAGAGAGTCGGAATCCGCAAAGAGAAACATCTCCGCCTAATAAAGGGGAAGCAAACACAACCGGAAAAGCCATCACCCGCGACCCACTTTTAACTCAGTCTAGCGCTCCACCTCTTCTTAAATCAAGAACAGGAGAAGCCCTAGACTAGGGGGACTTGAAGGGATAGGGAGCCTAATCCAGGCGGACGCGGCCTCCCTATCCTCGCTTAATATAACACCCGCGGAAACACCCGTCTACCAACGTTTAGGCGGAGGAGACTTGGGGTTACAACACTACAGATCTGTCAAGTGCGCGCACCTACCGACGCGCGCGCTGCCTCACATCACAGACATTCCCAAAGTACAACGTACAGAAGATCAAGAGTCAGTGAACTACCTGCAAGGATCACTGACACCATCAAGTGGATAAGGACATGTGCCTGTAGTTGCCCAACAACCACTATGGTTCAACAGTGACGTGACTGGTTCCATGCTTCTACCATGCTGTCATCACTGTTCTGATCAGGCATGCTTACCTTTTACCAGATGTCACATCAGACGCCGGTAGATAGGTCAACCATGCTGCTGCAGAACAACATACCGCCAAGGACCAGTCGCATGCCGTCACGTGTCCACTGGTGCTCTCGCTGCTGACGTCATCTACAGTAGACGTCCTTTTCCCGCCTTTCTCAGAGGCTGAGCGTAGTTGGGCCAAGCTAAGGCCCAAAGACCACAAGGCTCGTTATGGGCTTCCTCTCAAGCCCACGGCTTTCACTATAAATAGAAGGCATCAACTCCCTTCAAAGGGATCGATAATTAATCACTTGTATCTAGGGGCTAGAATTACTCATATGCTTTGTACTCTCCAAAGTAATAATATTCTCGGCTCTTTACAGTGGACGTAGGTCATACTCGACCGAACCACTTACATACTTGTGTCTTATATTCACATATTCACCACACACTCACTCATCTACACACTCGGGTAATCCAAAAGGTTTGGGTAAAGTAACGTACGTACAGTAACATAAGTGCAACCCCTCGGAGATTAGTAATAATCCCCGAGATACTTATTGTTTCTTCAAAATCTCTTTTCTTTTTCTTTTTTAATAAAAGTTTAGCCTTGCAGTTCAATTTTTTTTAATTAAATTTCACTTTTTTAAACTCAGGGTCGGGCTAATAATTTTATTTATTCTCGCATATTATACCCACGCCTTATAATCTTTCACTTATGAATACCTAGAAATAACTTTTTTGATACATGATGATTAAGCAATAAGATTTCTATCACCTGATCAGACCGGTAGAATCAGTTTTAACTGTTTTCTAAAAATGCTCACCGTATGAATGTAGTAGAGAATATAGGTACTTCTTCAAATAGTTACAGAATGAGAAAATAATATACTTTGAGATGGTTACTTGAGTTAGTTGGTTATAGCATTGTTTACATTTTCATAAGGTTATAGGATCAAACCGGCTAATGTTGGATATCGGTCGGGTTTAGTTTTCGCTATTTATATTTATATTTATATTTTTATAACTAAATATAGTGGTCATGTTTAACTTATCGGATTTATATTATGGATTATGTAAGAAATAAGTTTATATACGAGCTGGATTTATCAATAAAGAAAAAAAGATTATATCGATCAATCAAGTCCATTGTTTAATATAATATCTTAGCATTTTAAGACTCGTTAGGCCATTTACAGCATTAGTGTTTTATACTCGTGATTAGGAAAGTTTTATAAATTATTGTGTTACAGGTTTGACTCATTGACAAATAGACGATGATATTTAATGGATGCGTTGGATTATACCCAATAAAGCCTAACAGGTGAGTTCCTCTTAAGTGTTTTTAAACCGGGATTTGATGTTCTATTTGATCGGTAATAGTATAGATTAAGCCCAATTTTCTTCCTATAAAAGAGCATCCCACATTGTCAGCAAATGAAACACATAATGGCCACTACCTTTTAAATCACAAGCCACTATTAAAGACTTGATGCCAGTCCAGCTGACCTGGGTCTGTTCATGTTCAACTCGGCCGGTTATTTCAAAGGCAACTTAAGTAGCTAAAATGCACCGGGGCTCACCGGTTCCGATTAAATCGATTGGACCGGCCAATACAGTACTACCTTAATAACACTTACCACAATTTTTTTTGCTAGACCGACGACAACAAAAAAATAATGTGTCTACAGTTGACCAACATATAGGTCTATTATTAAGCTTAATATATGAAGTTTGGGAATTGAGTTGTTTGTTAAATAAGCTTCAACATATGCTTAAGCTTGTTTAAACTCAATTTGTTTCAAGCTTTTGATGAATCGATCTTAAGTAACTAACAAATGAAGGAACTCGTTTACAACCCTATTGGTAGCTAAACAAATTTTCATCATCTTTTAGAGGGTGTTTGGGATTGAGTTTGGAGATGCAAAAGTGTTTTTGGTCAAAAGTGCTTATTGGCTTATGACTTTTTGAAAAGGAGTTTTAAAAAAAGTGTTTGGATTAGCTTTTGGGATGAGAAACGTCAAAAAGTCAATAAATTGTTGTTTTTTTAAGTGTTTCGCTTAACTTATTGTTAATATTGGTTGTATGGGTGATAGATTTGTAATTTTTTTTCTAAAAGTCAAAAGCCAAAAGCCAAAAGCCAGGATTTCTAACTTTTCAAAAACAGCTTTTCCACCCTTAAAAGCCAAAAGTCAAAACAGAAAGTGCTTTTGAGTTACACAAACAACTTATTGACTTATTGGCTTTTTGAAAAAGCCAATAAGTTAATAAGTTGTTTTGAAACTCAATCCCAAACACCCTCTTAGTATGATTGTGCAAGGATCCAAAACTGAATATAGTGTGTCTTTTTTTGGTCAAATGGTTCATTACAAAAATATATTACATACTTTAACATATTATATATATATATATATATATTTTCTGTTACTAATTTGCTAACACCAACTATTGCCTGCGCACAAAGGACGGTGGAGAATAGAGACCAACCTTAACAGCTGTAAACCTGCAATATGCAATTATTTTAGAATAAAAGTCTAACTTTGAGAAATATAAGATGAAAAGATGCCAAAAAAAAATATAGTAGATATGCCAGTAATTAGACTAAAATAGATAATAAACTATGTCGTTATTTTATATTAAAAAAGTATAATTTAAATAGAAAAACGACTAAAATAAACAGGCTATGTAAAATCACAGTCTTATCGTCTTGGAGCATCGGATTAATTTTGAAAAGGATGACATCACTGCTCACAAGTAACAATTTTTCTTTCTATTTTTTTTTATTAATTGATACTTTTATGGGTTTTTAAATCTATATACTAGCCCATTCCTCGAATAAAGTTTTTATGTGATTCCTATCTACCAAAATTTTTACTTCTGGTTCCGGCGAACGAATAATCATTGAGTCCTCCTCTTTCCGGACAACACATACAAAAAGACCCGCCAACAGTCAAATAATTAGTGAATCTCGAAGAGATATTTCGATTATATAATTAGTTTCTTTCTCTTCTAGTTTTCTATCTCCCATCTATCTATTTTCTTTAGTTATTCACTAGAGCAATTATGATCTGAAAGTCGATCCGGGGCAAGTTGTTTCATTTCTTCTGCAATAATAACAAACACTTCTTTGATTATGGATCTACTACTAGAAATTCAATGCGTAATCTCAGCATTCAATGTGTATTCCTGAATAATCTCATTTTTCAATTATTGAATCATTTCATTTTACTAAGTTCAATGTTAGCGAGATTAGTCAACATTTTCATGTTTCGATGCAACAACAAGATGCTATTTGTAACAAGTAGTTTTGTTGGTTGGATAATGTGACAGAAATTTGCGTTTTTATGGATAAATATTACAACAAGTTTAAGATGACATACCAAGATCCATAGTGTAATTCCCTAATTTTTTACCCATTTTCTTTCATTTATGTCCGTGGTGTACAAGCTTAGAAGTCAATTGCAGAACCTAGTAATGCAGCCCAAGAACATTAACCCAAGCCATTATAGTATTGAAACCATACCATTTACTTCACATATTTCTCATTATGCTCATCGATACCCCTCTTCAATGGTATAATAATTGCAAGCAATTCTTCATTAATCATATTTATTCATCCAGTGATTATTCATCTTCTTCCAATCATTTAATCGACCAAAAACCTTCTCCAGACATGTCAATCGGTCCCCATGCTGGTCGAATTAAATTTCACGCATTAATCATCTCCATTGAATGCAATTCGAATTAGCCTTACAAATCTTTTATAAGTACATCCCTCGTATCTAATTCTTCTTCTCTAATGGCGCTCAAGGTACGTTTGAATCTCTGTTCATACGAAATTAGCCATTTATCTTATCTATTATACGTGTTCTCTTTCATTTAGATTTTTTTGATCGTTTTAGTAGTTTGAACATCGTGTAACTTGCTAATTAGACTTTTAATTGGACAGGCGATGAGCAAAACAAGAAGCAGTTATCGTATTTTTCTGTGTAACTCACTCTTTTCTTCCTATGAGATACATTTAGTGTTGTTGTGGAAGGATAAATATGATATTATTAATTAGAAGTATATATATGAAATTTTGAACTTAATAGAATTTTATATATGGAAATAGTTATGTTTGTATCTCATAGTGCATAACTGTTGTCTCCTACATGTCTAAAGTTCTTTCATATCATTATTTTTTCAGTGCAGCAACAACTAAGGGCTATACCACGGAAACTTGGATTAGGTACGTTTTTTGTTCTCTATTTGAAATTTTAAGTTATATTAATAAATTAAGCCATTTTTTCTTTGAACGGGGACTGCTTACATTCATGGTCTAAAGTATGCTTCAGGAAGTTTTGTTGTAATCATGGATGTTGATCTCTCACACCATGTAAGTATATTTGCAAGTTTTTCTTGAATTATAAAAAACTTAGTACACATTGGAATGTTGCAAGGAGAATCTATCTTATAGTAATTACTATACATTTTCTTAGTTCATATAAGTTCTGCTTCCAGCCAACAAGTTATGATATTTCTAGTCTTTCTTCTTACGTTTATCTACACAGCCAAAGTACGTCCCACACTTCATAAAGTAAGCAAATTCCATCTAATCTTGATGTTAAGTAGGCGCAACTTCGATTGTATAGAAGCTTATGAATTTGCTTCTATAAGTTTAGATTTTAGATGGGATTGCCATGTAAAAGACGATGAAGATGGTAATGATAAGGAAAATGTTATGGTTTGCCAGAAAAAGCTTTGGTATTCACAACAGAATTAGAACAAAGATGAAAAAAAAGCTTGTTATTTTCATCAAGAAACCAACAATTAAGTGAAGAATCATGAAGTTGATATTTCATAACCATATGTAATATCAACTTAGCAAAAAAAGAAAAAAAAAGGAATGAGTAGTTACTCCTAAATTTGAATTAATTAACAGAGTATAGTAATGGACTTGTGTTTGTACTGTAGTAGAAATATATGTTTATTTCTATTTATTTTTATGGCAAGAAGAAGATCTACACCGTGTTTTCTTATTGTCCTTTATTTTTTAGTTTGGATATTGTTACCATTGCAAGTTCAACTAGATTTTTGGGACTTGCTTTTCATTGACCCACTATTTTTTAGTCTGGTTTTACTATGATGTTTTTAACCATGACCCATTATTCAAGCAATAGGTTTTGGGACTTGCTTTTCATATGGATCTACAAAAATATATACAATACTTAAAACAAAGTCACTGTTAAGAAAGTTTTTGATTTACAAAGGTTCTAATGAGCCAACCTCACCCACTGCCGCAAATATGTCACCACAACCAACAAAACCGGTGAACCAATTTTGATAAAAATAAAATCTAAGACGACATGTTTGAACCTGAATCCATTTCGACCCAAACTAAAGTGGTACTATTTTGAATAATCTTTATTGACGCCTACCATTCCACCATTTTTTCAAGGTTAGTTGTATTATGTGTGTGCCATTTTGCATAAACAAGTCATTTGCAAGTAAAAGAATTGTTACTCATTTAAGTTTGTGAAAATAGTTTAAATGAGAGCACGTTAAGGACCCATGTAACTATCACTAGGGTTGCAAACAAACTGAACTTTCAGTGTTCAGTTTATGAACCGTTTGGCGGGAAGTTCGTTTGTGTTCGTTCGCTTATTAAAGGAACGAACACGAACAAAAAATTCCGTTCGTTTGTACATGTTCGTGAATGTTTGGTAACGTGTTCGTTTATGTTCGATAGTTAATTAAGGTTTTTAATTTTTATACTTTTTTCTTTTATGTTTATTTATTTTACCCAATTAATCTATCTATACTAATAAAAGAAAACACGTGAGAGACACATGACACTCCCTCATGAATTCTCTCATTTCACTATTTAATACAATAAATTCAAATATAATTAAATGATTTGCAAACTCATAATATAAATAATCGTAGTTGTAACAGAAATCATTATAAACGGATTTATTGATTTATGTTATTAATATAAATAGATTCTCATTAAATCTATTTCTAATGATTAATCTCCCGAATGAGGGGCCTTATGAGTCACTTATTATATGCGGATGATGCGATTATTACGGGGGAGTGGTCTATTGAAAATTTTAAAAGCTTGAGCCGGATTTTGAGGATATTTTATCTTTGTTCAGGGTTGAGAATTAATTTACAAAAGTCCACAATTTTCGGTATTGGCTGAAGTTATGAAGAAGTCCAACTTATCGCGAATGGCTTTGGTTGTTGTGACATCCGTCACTTTCTTTTTATTATTTTTTTATATAATAATAATAATAATAAATAATAATAATAATAAAATTCAGATTTTATTTGGTGTAAATTTTTTTTTTATTAAAGTTAGTCATAACCAAACCCAATCAATCTTATAAACTTGATAATCCATAACCTAAACCATATAAACCCACCCTTCCTTCCTAAACCTTTTGGAGCCCAGTAACGAAGGCCCATGAGCCGGCCCAACAGCTCAGGCCCAACTCCCTTCCCTTTCCCCTCTACTCTGCTCAACAAAAAAAAAAATATTCTGCCCCTGCCGGACTCGAACCCGGGCAGAAGCCGGCCCAACCTTTAACCCCACACGCTGAAACCAATTGAGCTACACATCCTTTCTGAATTAATCCCAACTCAATAATTATTTAAGCCCTTTTTAGCTCAGATTTTTTTCCCTTTCTTGCTGCTGCTGTTACGCGCAGATGACAGCCCACAAGGCTTTTGATTGTTCAATTAACAAAGCAAATATGGTAGTTTGACTCGTGATTTAATTCGTTTTATGGTATGATAATTAATTTCGCGTATTACACACAAAGAACGCAATCAAAGCTTTCTATTTTAAAACCAATTAACTCGTTTTTGACCAAGACGGGTCAAAACCTTCCATTTCGTTCGTCTAAGCTTTGCACTATAAATAGGACCTCCCTACACCATCACACATCGCCGAACAACCTCCCTTCACTCTCAATTTTTCTGTTTAAACGATCTGCGATTCAGTTCCTTGTCGCGTTTGACTTTTTCTTTGACCGAGGCTCTATCACGATTGCATCATTGTAAGTCCTGTTTTTTTGGTTGGGTTATGTTATTCGGCACATGTAGAACAATAGCCCCAAGAATCCAGGGGCTATTGGTCTCTAATTGTTTGGTTTTGGAAATTAGGGCTCGAATGGATATGTAATTGGGGAAGAACATATGAAACTGATAGTGTATATAATTATTTTAGAACAGAAGATAAACAACCAACTGATCTAGATCAGTTGGTTTACCCACTTGTTTGTAAAGATTGAACCGGCCATTGGCCAGGGTTCGAATCCCACAAACCTTGTTTTATTTTTCTCCTTATTAAACCTATTATCAAACTAACACATTTAACATATATAATTATTTTCAATCCAATATATTTCGTTCTCAGGGTGTGGCTCAGTTGGTGGCCACGCTTGTGATAAAACCCGAACCGGCCAGAGGCCCGTGTTCGATTCCCATAACCAACAAATATTTTTTTGCCTTTTTATATATATTTAATACATTAAATCTTTTAAAAATCAGTTTTAAATACTCAACGTGTTTTATAAATTCTATAAAAATTATTATATGATCTTCAAATGATAAAGTTCATCACCCAATTTTTAGTTTTTCAAAAGTAATTTATTTAGTATATATTATAAATATTACAAGTTTATTCATTTAAAATTATAAAATTCATTAAAAATATCTAAACGATTTTATAAAATTCCACAAAAATTACACTAAACTTTTATGACAATAAACATTTCAGAAATTATTTTTAATTCAGAAAAACCGGTCATTTTATATTTTTAATGAATTTTTGTTAGTTTTAATCATAAATAAATCATAATAAATTCATTTTTCAATATTTTTGCACCAAAATTTTATATAAATTATTTTTAACTATTGAGAACTGAAATACAATTTTTAAATCAGAAATTCTTTAATTTTAATATTTTTAGATATTAAAGTCATATTTTGACAATTTGAAATAATTAGATTAAATATTCTATTTTCAAGAAAATAATTTTATAAAAATTATTTTCATACTCAAAACCTTATGTTATGACTATATTCAACTTAAAATTTTACAAAGAGACTTTTATCTATTTATTTATTAAATTTCTTATATTTAACAAACAAATTGTTTATTAATCAAATAAACGTTTATCCCCATTCGAAACCCTAGAAATACATGTATCCTGGAGTTATTTCCCTTACATGTTAACAAATTCTTTAGGTTGATCCTTTGGGATAATTCCAACACATATTTCGTTGTCCAAGTTCAATTTCAAGCTATTACGTAAACAGTGAGTATTCCTACCCCTTTTTGCTTTATACATTTTTGGGGTGTTACATGTACACTATTACAATTTCAAATACAAGTTTACATTTTACAATACAATTCTAGTACTATGTGCATTGCTTACAACGTGCTTTATGCTTAGACAATACATGTGGATTACAATTGTACTTAGTGAAATCATTAACATGGTACAAGCCGACCTTAACAGTGGATAGCGCTATTTGGATTGACAACCCGCCTAGATTGATTCTCCCCCTTTTTCATCGGAGAATCTGTGGCCATTGTTAAGTTATCACCCATTTATTGGATGAGTACACCACCGTTCATACAGTACATTATACAGTCACAGGGTTGATTTCGCTCATTTGTATGATACATAGTTTACATATTTGCACTGTAGCTTGCACTTGAATTGTATATTTTTAAACCTACTATATATATCAAAACTAGGAATGCTCACCAACATTTCTTATGTTGACCAAACCTATTTTGTACATGTTTCAGGTGCAGTTTGATATAGTGCTTAGCAAGGAATACTTAGTGCATTACTTTAATCAGTTATTTCATTATTTACATTTCATTTAAGACTTTGTATTTCCATTTCAATGTAAGACAGTTTTTGGTTTATTCAATAATATTTACATTTTAGTACCATGTGCTTTTGAACAATCGTCACTACGTGGCACCTCGATGATTCCGCCATCGGTTGGGGTGTTACAGATTGGTATCAGAGCCATGGTTATTGGGAACTAGGTTATTAGATAAAATGGCCTAGACTATAACCGAACCTTCATGCATAATATTTCCTAAATTGCCTTACCCTCATTTCCCTCTACTTTCCTTCCTCTATCTTCTCTTCTTCTCCATTTCTTCTCATCTTTCATCATGGTGTATAGAGATGGTGTCCTACAAGGAGTGGAAAGACTACATCATCATGGGGCGGGAGCAGTACCTTTCATGAAGACGCTCTTAGGCATAATGCCTATTCTTATTTTTGCTCCTTCAAAGTTGTTGAACTTTAATGAGTGTGATGAGGACACGTGCAATCTGGAAGGGTGGATGCCTGTACACTGGGTTTTCTGGCATAGGCAAGCATAGCGCATAAATCCATTTACGGACCTGTTATGCTTACCTGGGGATTCCTGGAGTGAGTGTCCACTTATAGGCTAAAGCATGTCTTCTTTGATCACCATTGGGTTCAATTCCTTTGAAAAGTCAACGTTCTTGTTGGGCTTTACAGCTAGACAAGGGCACTCCAAGTATTTTATGCAAGCTTTTCAATAACACCCTCTCGTTTCACGTACAATATTTTGTATTTCATTTTCATATATTGCTTACAAGTTCATACTTTCATAATCATCTGTACGGTTATACACTTACACATTCTAATCTCATGATTATTCATTGACTATCTCGTAGATGTCTGCTCGCCGCATGCTCCGTGATGCCAGCCAACGCCCTGTTCGTGCTTCTGGACCACGTTCTGATCGTCGCCTCGCATCTTTAGTCGCTGAGCAGATTGCTGCAGTGATTCCAAACCTTGTAAGTGAGATAACCCAGAATAGTAACAGTGCCAACACAGGGAGTACAACTCAACTTCGGTGCACTTTCAAACACTTTAACTCCTGCAAACCCACGAAATTCACTGGTGAGGAGGGTGCTACTGGCCTGCTCCAATGGTTTGAAAGCATGGAGAGTACTTTTGTGAACAGTGAATGTCCTGATGAACTCCGCGTTCGCTATGCTACTAGTGTCCTCCAAAAGGGAGCGCTAACCTGGTGGAATGGCGAAAAGCGCAATCGAGGAGCTGATATTGCATTATCTTTGTCCTGGGCTGAAGTTAAGGAACTCATGATCGCCAAATTTTGCCCCAGGAACGAAATCAGGAAGCTGGAGGATGAGTTTCGTGAGCTCAAACAAGACAGTGGAGAGAATCTTGCGTATAATACTCGATATCCTGAACTCAGCATATTGGTCCCCCACATGGTCACCCCGGTTTCTCGAGCAATCGAGAAATATATCGAGGGATTACCTGACCTGATCCAAGACGTAGTCTCTGGAAGCAAAGCTACTACGGTGGAAGAAGCCATCCAACTTGCAGCTACTTTGACAGACAAACACGTAAGGAAGGGAAACTTGGTGAGGAGAGACACCAAGACGTCTACTGAGAAAACCACCAATGCTGTTGAACAATCTAAGACTGTTTTAGCAAAGGCCGCCACTACCGCTTCGAACTCTAAGAAACGAATGGGCGATAATCTGAACCATACTGTTGTTGAACCTGTGACTCAGCCTCCTATCAAGAAAGCCTACATGGGAATCCATCCTCAATGCAACACTTGCAAGTATCATCACCCTGCAAATCTTCCATGTCGTCAATGCACTAGATGTGGAAGGTTTGGACACTTTGTCACTACTTGCCGTGTAACAGATTGGACGCAAGATAAACATCAAACAACTGCCCAGGAACCACTACAGATTACTAACGGTCGGGCATGTTATCATTGTAGAGACCCTAACCACATACTACCTCAATGTCCCAAATTGAACAATGTAAACCTGGTGGCACATGGACGAGCTTTCAATATCTATACCAACGAAACAACTGATCGGGATGACGTTAATCCCACTGGTTAAGCCATGGATGAAATCTTCCCAAGACTCGAGAATCCAATACTTGTGTTTTCATTTTCATGATTCTATTTTCATTTTGTACCCAATTTTGTCGCACTCAGTAGCATATAACATCTAGAAATTCCTTGCATACTATTGTGTATGAACGCAGTTGGAAAATTTATTTGGTCATGTTTATTTTAATCGTAGACTCTACCTTACATTTATTTGAAACATTTGGACTTGATACTTGACCTTACAGAGCTTTTCTAAGAAAACATCATTGCTTGTTATAAGAAACCTGATTTTTCCTTAATTCGACTATCCATTGAACATTTAATTATTCATGATATTCGTAAACTATTTCTATAGGCCCCTAAGATAACACTTACACTTAATGGTTGTAGTACTTACAAATTTGCTTGCATGTGTGTATTATCCACGCAACACAGATAAACATTTCATCTAAAGGGCTCCTCGGACGAGTGGTAGCCCATACTTAAATACTGTTATGCTTACAAGTCGTTGCAAACCAATGCAATTGACCTTATTATTTCATAGCCTCATTTCATTGATAAACGTGTTGTTGCGTCATCTTCTTGTGAAACTTAATTGCTTTAATGTGTGTTAGATTAGGATCATAGAAGGACATAAAACTCTAATGTAAGGTAAATTGATGATTCCGGTCAGGAACGTAATCATGAATTTACAGGTACGTTAGGGTAGTGTGAAATTCTATTAGAGTTTTTGGTAGGCGTCCAGTACATTTTCAAGGTATCAAAGGTGTGGTGGGTTAGCTGCGGTACACTGGATGGGGTGGGAGGTGGTGACCGGGTCGAAGCGTAGAGGTGGTCTTGGCTTATCTAAACTGGAATGGTCGAACAAAGCTCTTTTGCTAAAATGGCTTTGGAGGTATCGTAATGAAGTAGAAGCTATGTGGAGAAAAGTTATTGATGCTATCCATGGGTCGAAAAGAAAGTGGGATTTGGTTAAATGTAGCGCTCGGTATCCTGGTACGTGGTTGAAGATTGTCCGTTTTGGCTGTAGAGTTAAAGTTAACGAATCGGACTTTAATTCCATGGTGCGGGGAGTCGTGTGTGATGGTGGTACTATTCGTTTCTAGATCGATAACTGGGTGGATGAGAAACCTTTGAAAGATCGGTTTCCATCTTTGTTTAGATTAGAGAAGAATAAGTGGTGCAAGGTTAAAGATCGGGTGATAAATGATAGAGGTCACACATTATTGAAGTGGGAATGGAAGTCGTATCCAGAAAATGGTCTGGAAGCGGTAGAGTTGATCGATTGTCAAAGGCTTGTTTCAGATTGTAACCTGGTTGACGCTCAAGACTATTGGAAATGGATGACAGGTTCGGACGGCCAGTTCTCGGTGGCAGTGGTAAAAAGATGGTTAATTAACGAGCCTGCTAATGATAACCAGGCGGTTTTCGATTGGTGTACTTGGGTACCAAAGAAGTGTAATATTTTTATGTTACGAGCTGCTTTGAATAGGATTCCAACTAAAATGGCGCTTAGGAGAAGAAATATTGAGGTGGGAGATACTAGTTGTGTTTTTTGCGGCGATCAAGAAGAGTCGACGGATCATATCTTTACAGGTTGCATATTTTCTTTGGGTGTTTGGCTTGGCATTGCGAGTTGGTGTGGGCTTCCGCCGATTTATTTATTCGATACTAGAGATACTTTGGAAATTCATAAATTTTTCCAAAATTCGAAGACTAAGAGAGAGGTTATGCAAGGGTTGGTTATTATTACTTGTTGGAGGATCTGGAAGGCCAGGAAAGAAAAGGTGTTTAAAGATAAGAGGCATATGGTTACGGAGATAGTGGCGGATATTAAAGCTTTAGGCTTCTTGTGGTTTAGAAGTAGATATAAATCGGTCTCGGTAGATTGGTATATGTGGTGTAATTGTTTTGTTTTGGCTTTGTTCGAGTTATTTCCGTCTTGGAGATAGGTCGGCGGCTGTTGTGAATGAAATTTGCTTTTCAAAAAAAAAAATCTATTCTATCTATACTAATAAAAGCAAACACATGACACTCACTCATGAATTCTCTCATTTCACTATTTAATACAATAAATTCAAATATAATTAAATTATATTAAATGATTTGCAAACTTATAATATAAATAATCGCAGTTGTAACATAAATCATTATAAACGGATTTAGTTGTAACAGAAATCATTATAAATGGATTTAATGATTTATGTTATTAATATAAATAGATTCTCATGTAATATATTTCTGTTTTTTTTTTTTTTTTTTTTTTTTTTTTTTTTTTTTTTTGAAAAGTGAACTTCATTAACATACCAAACAACGGGTTATCTCCAAGCTAAAGATAACCACCAAAACAAAAACATCAAGTTACATCAAAATTACATCAATCTTTCCAAGCTATCCTATCCTTCTTCGATCTGCTATTATACCATAAGAAACTTAACGATTTGATATCACCCACGATCTTAGTCACATTTGCCTTAACTTGGGAGAATACCACTTCATTCCTAGTCGACCAAATCTTCCAGCACGTTAAAACACATATGCCAAACATCAACTTCTTCATACTCGAGATGTTCATATGATCCGTAAGTTGAAGCACATCCTTCACCGAGAAAATAAAAACCGGAGGGATCTTAAGCCATGTAGCGATAGCATTCCACACCCCATTCGCTATAAGACAAGCCGTGAATATATTCTCAGTAGTTTCCTCACTCTCACCACAAAAATAACATAAGCCATCACCAACATTAATGTTCCTGCGAAGTAGAGCCGATTCCGTAGGGATCCTATCCAGATTAGCCCTCCACATGAACACGTTACATTTACCTGGGATCCAATTACACCACTTGAAAATGAACGACTCATCCTGCAAACCAACCTTAGCCAGCCACAAACGAACCTCTTTGACTGAAAACGAGGTGTCTACCCCTGAATTCCATCTCCATGAATCCTTCCTATCGCTCATCCCGAACAGAAGACACCATTCTATGACAATCAATGAGCTCATGTACTTCTAAATCAGAAGCCGGGTACCTTTTCCACTCCCATTGAATTAACCCATTCGCTGAAGTAGAACCAATTCTAACGGCCACTTTACACCATTTGTTGTTTTCAAGTCGAAACAAGTTCGGAAATAATTCTTTCAAAGGCACATCGCTAATCCAAGTGTCCACCCAAAATCGCACATCTAACCCATCCCCCACTGTATCGCGGATCATATTCATAAAGCCCACACCTTGAACTTTAGTCTCATAACCAAGCTTCACGATCTTACTCCAGGGACCGGGAGCTTGCTTATTCCAGGGAAAGACATCCCATCTCCTATTAGACTTATGTATAGGAACTATAACCCTCTTCCATAGAGCTCCTTCTTCAATTTTAAATCTCCAAAGCCATTTGAGAAGCATCGAATGATTACAAATATCCAACTTGTTTAAACCCATTCCTCCTTCTTTTTTTGGCTTAGCAACTTTATCCCACGCCACCCAGTGAACTTTACCTACCTCATCATTACCTCCCCATAAGAACCTCTTGACAAGACTTTCAAGCTTGTTAATAACCGCCACTGGAGCTCTATACAAAGAAAAATAATACGAAGGGATAGTCTCAAGCACCGACTTGGCAAGCACCAATCTTCCCCCCCTAGACAAAGTCCGAGCCTTCCAAGCGGTCAACCGTTTTTTAAAGACCTGAACTACCGGCTCCCAATTGTTAATACGGTTCATATTACCACCCACTTGGATGCCCTAGTATTTGAAAGGTGTTTCACCTGACCTGCACCCCAATGTATTCGCTTGGATCCGAACCGCCTCTAAGTTCACCCCATCCCCATATAGAATCGATTTTTGGATATTACTCCTCAAACCCGAAACTAAATGGAAAATACAGAGAAGACGTCTTAAAGATCTAAAATTAAACAACGACCAATCGCCCATGACAATAGCATCATCTGCGTACAGCAGATGAGATAACATAGGACCTCCATTCTGTAGTCTCACCCCGTCAAACGAACCCATATTACAAGCCTTCTAGATAATACTAGAGAATGCTTCCATAACAAGAGTAAATAAAAATGGAGAAATCGGATCACCTTAGCGAATACCTTTCTGCAATCGAATTCAAAAGTTGGCGAGCTATTAACTATAACCGAAGACGCGGCCGATGATAACACCCCATAAATCCAATTGCACCATAAATTCGGGAACCTCATCTGTCTCATGATAGAAAGTAAAAAAATCCCAATTGACATTATCGTAGGCTTTTTCAAAATCTATCTTAAGCATAAATAACTCGTTCCCCCTCCTCTTCGCCTACGACATTACTTCACTGAGAATCATAGGACCATCCAAAATATATCTACCCGCTAAGAAAGCCGATTGCGTCTCGTGAGTGACCGAATCCATCACCGTCTTCATTCTATTGGCCAAAACTTTAGACACCACCTTACTAACCACCCCAATTAGATTGATAGGCCAGTACTTTAGACACCACCTTATTTCTAATGATTCCTGTTACCATTATAATTATTAACATAATTACGAAAATTCAAATTTAATATATTTATATTATGTTTTTGCGGTTAATATTATTATATTTTAATAAAAAATCATAAATAAATTATTAGACACACTTTAAAAAGATTTATTAACCAACCGAATTAAACATTATTGAAAGAAAAAATTACACCGTTAGTCCTTATGGTTTCCACCTAGTTTCAATGTAAGGTACTAAGGTTTTATTGTTTCTGCTTAAGGTATTAACATTTTAATTTGTTTCAATGTCAGGTATTAGAGATTAACTTAGTTAAAACTTAACTGAGTCTGAGGGTATTATGGTTCATTCACCTGTTTATAAAGAAACAAAATAAAAACAAAAACCCAGTTGTCCAAGACTCGAACCTGGGACCTTGGCTTATTAAAAGAATAGGCAAACCTGCTGATCTAAGAGACCAGTTGGTTATTATTTCGATCAGAATCTTTATAAATGAAATCGCTGCAAGTCATCTTCCCCAATTCATGTTTTCCGAGTTCCCCTTTAAACAGACACAAATAATGTAGCTCGTGGTTAAATAATACAAGTAAAAAAAAGAGAGAGAGACTAGCATTTATATGTTTAAACAGTAAACTTAAGACTAAGTAACAACCACGTGATCCATGTCACACCCTCAAATTTCCACTTGCGGAGTTTTACCGCGAGGCGCATGAAAAACCAGGATCCAAGTCAACGGTCACAATAAACAACACTATATGAAATACGTAAACTCAAATCTTGGTTATCAAACCATAAAACCATAGAGGAAGCATTTCAAAATTTAGTCAACTACAAAACTTTGTTCCAACATGTTCAAAACATTTATTTAAAATATGCTACTAAGCCTAGAAGCTAGTGCAGACCCGTGCGCCTAGTCCAACCGATGCTACCTTAGCGACCTGAGAAAAACATGCCAAAAAGATGTCAACATATATAATGCTGGTGAGTTCACAGGTTTGTTCAATATGTTACCAAAATAGTTACCAAAACGTTACCATGTCCATACTATACCAATGTTACCAAGTACGCTAGCTAGGCGTATGTTTTATTACTACTACGATTGGAAAACCATTACTAGACACGTTTAGCAATGTTTAGCAATGTTCAGCCCGAATGTTCAGCATGATACCAAGGTTACCAGTTCGAGACAATATGCACCCGCCCGGCCCTCCAAGCCGACGAGTGGGGCAGGTCACGCCCAATAGATCTATCCACACTTCCCCCGTTGTGCATCCCCGCACATTCATGGTTTTCCCCGGGACTTTAATAGATCGTATAGCAATTTAAAGTTAAAACCATAGTATGACATATGTTACCAAAATAGTTTAGCGCATGTTTTCTCCCCCAAAAGTTAAAGCTGTAAAAGTGGGGCCGTGAACTCACCTTAGATTGCGTTCCTCGGTAAATAGTAAAATGATAAGCCCTTGATAATCCCTCTACCGGAGATCTATCAAAATGTTCACATAAGTGTTCTGACTAATAACCATAAGGTTATCTAGTCCCCGATTGTCCAGATCGTAACCAAGTATGTTTTAAAACGTGTTTAAGTGTTTAACCGACACACTAGACCGACCCAACATCCCCTTGGTGACTCATTACCCTAACTAATCAAGTACACATAGATTACACACAAGGTTCAAGCATAAAACACTTAGTTTGTATCAAAAATCTCATTTTTGAATCAGAAGGGTCGAACCAGAAGAATAACTCCTCCTTCGCCTGTTTTAACCCTCCTTCGACCCTTTGGAAAGCCTCCTTCGACCGTTCTTAACAGGTTTGCCCAAACTATCTAGGTTCGACCCTGGGATTCCACATTCGACCACTCGACCGGTCGAATGTGCCAGGTTCGACCCTGACAAATTATTTTTCCCAAAACGCTTCAAAAGATCCGAAAACATCCCGAAACATCATCAAACACTGCAGTTAAGCATGTATAACTTATCCCTACAAAGCCCCACCAATTTTGCCCCAAAACCTATCCGTTTCAGCCCTTTCCCAAAATGGCAAAGATTATGGAAGTGTCACATCATGCATGTAATCTTTACCCAATTTGGAAACTTTTTAATATCAATCCATAATCATCTAAAAATGCTAAGTTTATCATGTAATTGAAAACCCCCAATCATTTTATTGATAATACTAACATGCACAAGACCTAGATTCCATAAAATCCCCAAATTAGACTTGATATCATCATCTATCTAATTATAACCTTTTATACTTCTAAACTATCATTCATAGCAACCCTAGATCATGTTTCTAGCATCAGAACAGCAACAAATCATTAAACAACACATAACATCACATAACACATAGTTAACATATGTTTATTGATACAAAAACCTATGTTTAATAATAGGGTTTAGGTTTATAAAGATGTTTAAAAGGTTTTTATTGATAAAAACTTCCTTAGAACAGATCTGGACATTTAGGGTTAGATAAAAACGAATTAAAATACTTGAAAAATGTTTAGATCTAAGAACACACCTTGGATTCTTGATCAGATGTTGTTGATAGGTTAGATTATGAAAAAGAAGAGCAAAAACTCCTTCCTTAGTGATTAAAATCGTTTGAGAGTGTTTTGAGATGGTTAGGGTTTGTGAAATGGTGAAAAAATGACAAAGTTTGGTATTTATACTAGTCCACATTCGCCCCTTCTACCTGGGCGAATGTACCCACATTCGCCCCTTTCATAGGGTCGAATGTGCAGGTTCTGGTCGAATGAAACTTCTTCATTTCCACATTCCAGGTTCGCCCACTCGAAGTGGTCAAACCAGGACTTATGTTTTTCCTAGTTTTCCAGTTTGTCGTGTTTAACGCATTTTAACGCACCTTAACATATGAGCATGCAACCTTAGTCTATGTTTAGCATATTTAAGCATGGATGATTATCTACACATCGTTTAAACACATCTATGAATATAATCTACCACACGAAAATTAATCTACACCTACACTTAATTAGTTTATGTAATTTCACCAACAACGGGACCCGGTACTAGTGTATTCCCAAAACGACTCCCAATGATCCTCCAGATCATTGAACCCCGGACAATCCTAACTTGACCCGACTCAACTAACCTAGTTAAGTCAGTTTATAAATGTTTCCCGCTAAGGTAGACTTAGATGTTACTAAAATGTTTAAGCCAAATATGCCGGGTGTCACATCATCCCCACGTTGAAAGAATTTTCGTCCCGAAAATTGTGCAAAGCCCAAAAATGAAAGAGACGGAAAGAATGAAACGAAAAGGAAATTTACCGGATGTCACAATCCGTCATTATAATACGTACGAATTAACAAAAACCGATAATATCATTAATAACCAACAACAAGTGTATACTAATAAAGGCTTTGGTTGAAACTAAAAGTTGTATTAGATGAACAGTACACCGAGAATATCAAATTAGAAATGTAATTTAATCAAATAAAAATCTTAAATTCTACATTCTATAACATCATCTGTAATTTGGTATATCTGAGTTGCGTTTATTTAAAACTTGTCTTAAATGCATTTTTGCTTGCAAACCAACAGTTTCTCTTGACCCAGATTTAGAAAACATGATGCAAAAAAAAAAAAAAAATTATATGAAAACATAGTTGAATTGGGGAAGATGACCTCTAGCGATTTCATTTATAAAGATTCTGATCGGAATAATAACCACCTGGTCTCTTAGATCAGCTGGTTTGCTTGTTCTTTTAATAAGCCAAGGTCCCAGGTTCGAGTCTTGGACAACTGGGTTTTGGTTTTAATTTTGTTTCTTTATAAACGGAGATTGGTATTTAATTTAAATATTTATGCTAGTTATTAAACCAACTGATCATCTAGATCAGTTGGTTGGGTTGTTATCTTGTGCAATGAAGGTGCCGGGTTCGACCCTTGGGTCTGACCGGTTTCTTATTATTTTTAATATATGTATTAATTGGTTAAAAGAAATATATAGGTGAATGGACCATAATACCCCTCAAATTTAGTTAAGTTTTAACTAGGTTAGTGTTTAATACCTGACATTGAAACAAATTAAAAGGTTAATACCTTAAACAGAAACAATAAAACCTTAGTACCTTACATTGAAACTAGGTGGAAACCATAAGGACTAACGGTGTAATTTTTTCTTATTGAAACATTAGTGATTCTTTTCTATATAACATATTTATATTATATCTTGTTAACTTTAAATTTACATCATGAACCTTAAATAAACCCATTTATAAAAATTTGATCTTTTATTCTAAGTTTAAAACTATGTTTATTATGATGTTTGACAAATGATTATTAACTTTTATTATTTTGGTCATTGTTTTAGATGTTAAATATTAAGTTTTATTATTTTGGTAATTGTAGTTGTAACATAAATCATTATAAACGAATTTAGTTGTAACAGAAATCATTATAAACGGATTTAATTATTTATGTTATTAATACAAATAGATTCTCATTCAATCTATTTCTAATGATTCCTGCTACAATTATAATTATTAACATTTTTTTTTTGAAAGGTTTAGATTAATGGAAATCCTTATACAACCCTAACCTATTGGTCCCAAGTTCGAATCCCTACCCACGCACCGGTGTCCTCCTTGCCTAAGCTCAAACCGTCACGGGGAATTTTTTTGTGGTGTGCATGGATCGAACCTGTGACCTCCCCCCAGGATGGGAACCCCTAAGGGAAAACCCACCCTACCTCAAACCAGCTGGGCTGGAAATCATTGGCTATAATTATTAACATAATTACTAAAATTCAAATTTAATATATTTATATTATGTTTTCGCGGTTAATATTATTATATTTTAATACAAATCAGAAATAAATTATTAGACATACTTTAAAAAGATTTATTAACTAGCCGAATTAAACATTATTGAAACATTAATGATTCTTTTTTATATAACATATTTATATTATATGTTGTTAACTTTAAATTTAAATCATGTACCTTAAATAAATCCATTTATAAAAATTTGATCTTTTATTCTAAGTTTAAAACTATGTTTATTTTGAGGTTATTGGATTTTATTAATCCGAACTTTGACAAATTGGCTAATATTAATCCCAACTTTAAAAATTGCCTGTGCCGATCCCAACTTGTAAAATATTTTTCTTCACTGGTCCTTTACTAATGGTGATCT
This sequence comes from Ambrosia x helenae, assembly GCA_030844895.1. Taxonomy (NCBI): domain Eukaryota; kingdom Viridiplantae; phylum Streptophyta; class Magnoliopsida; order Asterales; family Asteraceae; genus Ambrosia; species Ambrosia x helenae. The sequence continues at coordinate 10,936,893 of CM061233.1, forward strand.
TGATCAGTTGACAACCAACAAGATGAAGCTCATTCTGTTGAAAAAAAGACGATCAAGACCACCATTTGTAAAGGACCAGTGAAGGAAAATATTTTACAAGTTGGGACCGACACAGGAAATTTTTAAAGTTGGGATTAATATTGGCCAATTTGTCAAAGTTCGGATTAATAAAATCCAATATCCCTTATTATGATGTTTGACAAATGATTATTAAGTTTTATTCTTTTGGTCATTGTTTTAGATTTTAAATATGCTTAGCAAATACATATTAATTTTAGATGTTTAAAATAGTGTAAAAGTCAAATAAGCAAATTAATAATAACACAATGTAATTAGCTAAGTTTTTTAGTGAGACTTTCATACTATTCTGAACAAATAAATAAAGTAAACCAATCAATATTAATCTATTGCTATCTATACTAATAAAAGACAACATATGGAGTATATAGAACTCCCCTATAAAGCCTCCCATTTTCTTATTTAAAACAATACATTTATTTTAATTTGTTTCTTTATTTAATAATTATAATCTATTCAGTTTTTATTGGCTACAACTATAATAATTATTATTAATCTAATTATCAAAATTCAGTTTTATATATATATATATATATATATATATATATATATTCTATGTTTCTTTGTAAACCAATTAATATAATTATATTTTAATACAAAATTATAAACAAATTAAAGATACTCGATTGGAATGGTTTAACAGATGAGGAGATATTTTTAAATTAATTTTATTATTTTACATCTTAGCCTAATCAAATTTACTCTTATTGCTTTTGATTTTTTTTTTGTATCTGTAGCCTACAAGGTCACAGCCACGGTACGGAAGATATATTTTAGAAAGTTTGAAAATAGTTTTATGTGAATATGAATGTCTTTTACAAGAAATTATTTAGGGACTAATGAATATTTAATATTTTTCGGTGGTAAAGGCATTTTTATTTATTTTAAATATATTATCTAATCTAATTTTTCTTAATTATATTTTTTAAATTTATATATAATATATATAATTTAAATTGTTCAACCTGTGTATCACACGGGTACATAACCTAGTAATATATATAAGGTAAATATATGACTATATGATATCAATAAACAAACTTTTTGTATCCAAACTTATTAATGTCTTAATATATATGAATTCAATATTATTCAAAAGTTAATATATGTTCATTTGTGTTTGCTTCCATTCATGAATGCTTCTTTGTGTTCATGAACACGTGTTTGTGTTCATGAACACGTGTTTGTGTTCATTAATGTCCGTTTGTGTTCGTGTGCGTTCATGAACAAAATTAACAAACGAACAAGAACATGAGTGTTCTCTTAACAAACAAACACGAACAGAAAAATCTCGCTTGGTAAGTGTTCATGAACAGTTTGTGAACACATAATTTTCTTAACAAACGAACACGAACAAGGCCTTGTTCGTATTCATTCGGTTCGTTTGCAGCCTTAACTGTCACCATTATATTATGAGTGATTAGCTTGTAGCATGGGCTCTTTAGAATATAAAGAACTGAATTCGAAGAGAACTAAAATAAACTACGCTCCTAAAAAAATCTAACCTTACTTTTGTCATATGACGTTTGCTTAACTAATACTACTCAATGATGAATAAGTGAAAATGATTTTTTGTAGCAAGAGTATCATAAGACTTCGAGAAGTGTATACACGAAGCCACATATTTACCTGGGAATACAGAATTGGTTGTGATTCACAATAGACATCATAAGTGAATCTGATATCAATCGGGACACCCGCGGACCGCGACAACGCACGGACATTCATACTAGTATATTATAAACTATATATTTTAGAGGTAATTATAATCTTTTTTTAACCGCGCATAAACTTTCATTTCATTATAATAACCACCACCAATGTTAACACTTTTTTAAACTTTTTTATTTTTTATTAATTGGTACTTTTATGCATGTTTATATATATTATAAACGATATATCCTAAAGTTAATTATAGACAAATTTGGTATTTGCGATCCCAATTAACCTTTAGTGATGTTACCAAACTCGCAAACTCCATTCCAGAAAAACTGCTCCAATGACTTGAGAATTTTGCTAACTTTGATCTCTTAATCATCCACCAATGTGGCATTTTTCCAACATCTTCTACCATTTCTTGTATTAGTCATATTTTTATCTTTAAAGGCCTTATTGTTTAAAGGCCTTATCGATAAAACTAAAAGCTTACAAAATCAAGATTAATTATCTTAAAATCAATTCACACCAAACGAAAATAAAATGACTTTCTTCTTGTTCTCTAGTTGCTTCAAAGATCTCTTTATAGACAAATTTGGTATTTGCGATCCCAGGTAAGATTGGTCCAGGATCATGAGATCCTTTTCTATCAGATAGGAAGGGCTGTAGCACAAAATGTACTTTTAAGTATTTACCTCATAGATCCTATATCCATCTATATGAAAAAGAAATCATGTAACGAAGTGGATTATTATTTGTAAAATTTGTACTTCGAACTTGGAACGACCATGAAGAAATTAATGATACTTCTTTATCTTTTGAGTTGTTCTGCCGAATCGGTCGCTCAAGAATCTTAAAATGATACTTCTTTATCGTTTGGACTCGATCAAGCCCGCTAACGACTCGAACCGTTTCGATGAGATCGGTCTCGTTAACGACCCGTGTTGTTTCGACATTGCCGTCCGTTAACGACCCAAACGGTTTCGAACCGACTGGGGTGATCAAAAAATCCAAAAGATATATTTTTTTGTTTTTAATGACATTGATTTTATGAGGCATCAACGCTTTTGGTGTTGGGTGAGTTTTAATTCAAATTTGTATATGGTTATCTAAAAATACCCATCTTGACTCATTTGTTTTTCTTGACATACCCATCCTAACCCACTTACTTATTTCCTACAATTAAAATTACCCATCCTAACCCCATTGAAAATTATACTAAACCCATTTTAACCCACAAGGTCAAATTTTAAACCCAAAACAACCCAAACTCAACCAGATGGGTTGAAATTGCCAGGTCTACTTGGGACGGATGTAAAGCCAAACAAATAGCTTCTGCTCCAAGAACAGAGGATTGTGTCGGTTGTAAGAGATGTGAATCCACATGCCCAACAGATTTCTTGAGTGTTCGAGTTTATTTATGGCATGAAACAACCCGCAGCATGGGTATAACTTATTAATATATTACAAAAACCCCTACTTGAGTCCATTTTTTTTTACCGCTAAAAAAACTGTGAATCGTTCGGACCTTTCAATTCATAGATGTGGATTTTCAAAGATGTACCCCGTCTCCCAATTTGTCGACTTCCTTTTATTGTATCCAAAACTCTTTAATTAAGTCCACTCTTGTGGCCTGCCCATCATAAGTCCACTAACACGATTGCTGAGTCCATATTAGTTAATTTGTAGTTATGTTGATACAGCCAACAAAAATAGTCCAACATCATTGAATGACTTTGATGGTCCGTTAACTTATTTGCTACCAAATTCAAAACCTATTGACAACTTGCACCAACTATGCATTATTTATGGGTACTGTCGCTCCCCATGTTGTCAATTAATATATACTAGTCGTAAGCCCCATGCGTTGCGGGTGGTGAGCTCGAAACCGTGCTATCAGTGTTGTAGGATGAAGGCTTTACACTGTGCTACTTAACCGCGTTAAACTAAATTACAAGAGATGTTAAAAAAACTTAAAGCATTAAAAGACAAAATAAGCTAAAAGACAAAAAAATGGTAATGTTTCCTAATATGTTTTGATTTAATATATAGAGTAATAGATAATAGATAATATGCAAGACTATTTCACTCATGATCATCTCCGGGTATATGGTTGTGTTACTAGATGTTTTTTGACTTTTGTTTAACTTAGTTGGGATTGAATTTTGTTAGTATCTTAAAAATATTATAGATTCAATTGTTATTTAACTCGTTAAACGATTTAGTTTTGTTACAAACTTTCGTTCAACACTCATCAGTTCTTGGTTTCTTTACATCTAAAATAATTTGGGATTGGGTTTTATTTAACAAAGCTTAATTGGTGGTTTGTGAATAGAAATCCTTATAATATGTTCTATAACTCTCACGTAATCAACTAAACCAATAAAATCATGTCTATATGATTTCATGCTAGGTGAAACTAGATCACACATCTTATTGTGCAAACCTGAAACTAGATATTTGTCAACTTTTTCACACATATTTTTCTGTTAAATCATAGTTCTACAAAATTTAATTAGGAAATATAGACCCAACTAAAAACATGAAAGATAGAAATTACAATAGAATAACAGGTAGACGGGCAATAAGCTGGGTCGCTACCCCTTTTAATTGCAAAACCAATCATACTAAAAACATGACTTTGGTTCTATAGCCACGAGATATTGTTATGCACGGCTCTCCGCACTTCTTCTAGAAATCTGACAGCTTCGGGAGCCAAATAGCCAAATGAATCAAAAGCGAATGGAGTAAATATTATGATTCTCAACACATGCTTTTTCGTGCTTGGAAATTTTCCGTGCTTTAGCTTTTAATGCAATCTGACCTACCACAAACTAGTTATACCTGAGACCAACCAAACACTAGGACATCCGTTGGATGTAGTTTTGAGAAGACACTGTATGAGTTAACCATGGGCATATTAGTAATAGGAATTTTAGATTCATCAGACACATAAGAGATCTCTTATAACTGATCAATCTGGGACGCAGAGGACGATCTAAAACTAGACATACGGGATAGATCTTGGTTCATAACTAGGTTTAGACTTCTAACAACCACTCTTCGAATCTTCAAGCTCGGACCTTTGAGACTTTACCGCGGACCCTTCCGACTTACCACTCACTCAACAAGCTACTTTTAGACTCTAACAATGGTTTCAGTGTGTCGCACCAGTCTGTTACTCACTGCCTAGTAAGGTTGGTTTTCTGATGTGAGAGATCCGTACAAAGACAGCAACGACATAGCATACTAATCTGAACCTCAGATAGGGAGAACATGAGCACTTATGGCTCTGATACCAGAGATTGGGGGGGGGGGGTTAAGGCTGATCTATAGAAGACCAGTAAGACTCATGGGTAGGGGAGGACACCAGATATTAAGAAGGAGACTAAGGGGATCGACTAAGAAGGACTTAAGAAGGACACCAGACTTATTTTACAAGACTCTATATGACTAAAGAGACTAGAGAGAGAAGCATAGAATAGAATTTTATTTCTTTTCAAGGATGATTTACAAATGAGGGGAAGCAATCAGGAAATTCACTGGAGCCTCCTTTTTTTTGCTGATTTTTTTGCGCACTTAAGGATATCACAAAAGACATCTCTGACCCAACCGTGTCTGTATTCAAACCCCGACATCTCCTCACAATGGACTGCATTCTCCCAAAGTTATCCAAACACGCCTTACAACAAATAAGGTAAGGCTTGTCAATTAGGAACAAATGGATCATTAGCCGATATTTAAGGATGTAATGATACTTTACCGTGGACACATGCTACCCTAACTTTTCAATGTGACAACATGTGACAACCGGAAAATTCCGGTCAACATCCGACTAGATCTTAATCATATTTCCGATGCAATTAACGAGTTATTTACATGTTAATTATTCTAACCCTATTAGTTAATATTATAAACCAAAATACATTGTGTGTTGTTTATTTTGTTAGTTTGTCGTTTTTTCATAAAGGTTGGCAAACTTTGTCGCAACCATGGCAGAATTTTGAGTTGTTACCTTCCTAAGTTTTTGGGTTTTTGCTTTGTGAATGAGGCTGTGATCTACATATTGGCTATATTTGGCAAATAGTTTTTAATAGCTTTAAGCTTCAACCTTTTAAGAAAAAGCTCATACTCAATGAAAAGTCTTGTTTGGTTGAAGGAGCCTCAAACTTTTAGGTTATTAGAAAAATCTCTATATTGAAATGCTACTAGTACTAGCGTTTAAGAAAAATCTCTTACTAGCTACAAAGCTTTTAATGAGTAAATGACACGAATACCATTTTATCATAAAAATAAAAAATAAAAAACATGCGTACAAGCTTTTAGTTAATGCCAATTTTGATCATTTTATACATTTTATTAAAAGCATGCTGATATTTTTGCATGTTCTTATGAGATTGGTTTGAAGCCATTAGGTTGACCCTATGCAATTCGATTGAGTCTCTGTGTGTAGTTTGTGTTGTTTTTGTTTTATTGGAGTCATGCCTTGTTCTGTTTTGTTTTTCTATACAGTTGTTCTTCCTTTGTGTTTTGTGTTATGATCTTAGAACCGTGATGAATATAAACATGGTGTCATGTTGTTGCCTTGTTGGTTAGTGTATGCATATGTATTTAGCATGATTTTACATTGTTTCCAAACCTTATCACTTTCATTTTATAATGAGAATTTTTTTTAAACGCTATGATAATAATTTTTGTTGGCATGTCAAGTGTGATGACTACAAATTATAGACCGTTTGCACTTTGCAGCCTTTTGTTTGAGCATATAACGATTAAACATGTTTAGCTTACGAACCGTGTATTTTCTCTATAGGTGTTATGTATATCACGGCCTCATCACAAGCAAGACCAGTCAACCCTTGATTCTCCCAATCATCAATACCATTATCATCTCCTTCCTATTATTACACAATGCCTAATATAGAATATTAATTGCTAGTTATGTCTCTCCACAATTGTAGCTATTTCCTTGTTGTATTTCTTCTATTTAAGTCTTGTAAATCCTTTGTATAGTGCAATTCAATCATAATAATATTCAGCAGTTATATGGTATTTAGAGCCATTAAGCTCCTGCGAGCACTCTCGTTCCTGCTCTGCCATTTCCTTTTTCTGATCAGCAACCCTTCCTTCCTAGCAGCCGATCCATTGAGCCTTCTTCCTTCTTTTTTTTTCCCGATTCCTGCGTACCCACTGCCCCAAAATCGCTGCACTATGAGCACCTCCAAAACCGCTGTTATCCAGCTCTCCACCACCACCCATTTCCCTATCCGACTCACCGCAAACAACTTCCCTTGCTGGCGAAAGCAAATACTATCCACCCTCACCGGTCTTGAACTCGAACAATACATCGATGGCCTCACCGAACCACCACCAAAAACCCTCGAAGGTAAACCCAATCCGGAATACCACACTTGGTATCGACAAGATCAAATTCTCCTCGGTGCATTGCTGGGTAGTTGCTCTGACACTATTCAACATCTTGTTTCCTCAGCCGACACATCTCACCAATTGTTTACTCGCCTCACTGCCAGCTATTGTCACACCCTCAAATTTCCACCTGCGGAGTTCTACCGCGAGGCGTGTGACACACCAGGATCCAAGTCAACGGTCACAATAAACGACGTCTAAATGTAAAAACATACGTAAACAAAAACCATGCATAAGTTTAAAACCAACATTCAACAGTGCGGAAGCATTTAAAGTTTACAAAAGTCATGCAGAAATAAAACATAAGTTCAAAAGTTCATAAATCCAAGACGTGCAAATGAGACCCTAGACGCGAGACGACTCCAGTGCGACCTCGTGCGCCTATCCGACAGCTGCTACCTTAGCGACCTGAGAAAACATGCTAAAAGAGTCAACATATAATGCTGGTGAGTTCACAGGTTTTAATTAAACGTTTAAAGTGATCCTTCGAAAACCGTTACCATCACAGTTACTACTATGCTTGTGAGAACGCTAGCTAGGCGCAAAATGAGATACTCATACGGGTGAAACCATTGCTGACTAAGCCGTGTAGTGACCCTTAGTTTCCTATGGGCTACCGTCATCACCGGTAGACCTTGTTTTATTAGAGACAATATGCACCCGCCCGGTCCAACCGTCGAGTGGGGTTTGTCAGTTCCCAATAGCGCTATCCATATTTCCCCGCCATATACCCATGTTAGTGGTTTCTAAGGGACTTTTTGATGAACCGTATAGTACGATAAGTAAGCCATAGTATAACGTGATAAAGAGTCATGAGCCATAAGAGTTTAACAAGTCATAAGTCATAAAAGAGTTTTAAGCATGTTTCTTCCCCGAAAACATAAACCGTAAAATGTAGGGCCGTGAACTCACCTTAGGTTGCGTATTCCGTTTAAGAGTAAACCGTATGCGTGATATGAGTAAACCGTCTGTAAGATATGATAGCCCCAACTATTGGCGACCTATCATAAGATATGTGTCAAGTTAGACTAATAACCCGTCGGGTTCATTAGTCCCTAAGTCCAGTCCATGACCATTATGTGTCCGAAAAGCGTGTTTGACCGACAACCAGACTACGTAAGACAAGACTCGACATCCCATTGGTGACCCGACATTCCACGTGTTAGATAAATACAAGACATCATGCCACATATGCAATTAAACACTTAATACGCGCAACAGTTCACCTAGTCTAGCATAATGTCCGATTAACGCGTAAACAGGTCCGAACACGTGTTACTAAGTCATTGGGTGTATCCCGGGGTTCCTATCATGTTCCTAGGCGTCAAATCATGTTCCGGGATGTTAAAATATACATACAGCAGCATTATACGCGATTAGGAATCAAACTAGCATTTAGGATTGTAATCACCTGAACATTAAGCATTTAGGATTGTAATTGCCTAAACATTAAGCATTTAGGATTGTAATCACTAGTCAAAGTAGCATTTAGGAATCAAACTAGCATTTAGGATTGTATTTGCTAGTTGTTGAGGTGAATAGGCCTCTATTCGCCTATATATAGGCGATTAGGGTTTGTATTCGCCTGAACATTAGGCATTTAGGAGCCTATTCGCATGAAGCCTCATGCGAATAGGTTCCTACTCGCCTCTGCAGTTCTGTAGCGCAATTTCGCGCGCCGAACACTCCAAATCAGATCCGAAACATGTAAAAACACCCAATAATCATCCTAACACATTAACGAAAAGGAAATTTACCGGATGTCACAATCCGTCATTATAATACGTACGAATTAACAAAAACCGATAATATCATTAATAACCAACAACAAGTGTATACTAATAAAGGCTTTGGTTGAAACTAAAAGTTGTATTAGATGAACAGTACACCGAGAATATCAAATTAGAAATGTAATTTAATCAAATAAAAATCTTAAATTCTACATTCTATAACATCATCTGTAATTTGGTATATCTGAGTTGCGTTTATTTAAAACTTGTCTTAAATGCATTTTTGCTTGCAAACCAACAGTTTCTCTTGACCCAGATTTAGAAAACATGATGCAAAAAAAAAAAAAAAAATTATATGAAAACATAGTTGAATTGGGGAAGATGACCTCTAGCGATTTCATTTATAAAGATTCTGATCGGAATAATAACCACCTGGTCTCTTAGATCAGCTGGTTTGCTTGTTCTTTTAATAAGCCAAGGTCCCAGGTTCGAGTCTTGGACAACTGGGTTTTGGTTTTAATTTTGTTTCTTTATAAACGGAGATTGGTATTTAATTTAAATATTTATGCTAGTTATTAAACCAACTGATCATCTAGATCAGTTGGTTGGGTTGTTATCTTGTGCAATGAAGGTGCCGGGTTCGACCCTTGGGTCTGACCGGTTTCTTATTATTTTTAATATATGTATTAATTGGTTAAAAGAAATATATAGGTGAATGGACCATAATACCCCTCAAATTTAGTTAAGTTTTAACTAGGTTAGTGTTTAATACCTGACATTGAAACAAATTAAAAGGTTAATACCTTAAACAGAAACAATAAAACCTTAGTACCTTACATTGAAACTAGGTGGAAACCATAAGGACTAACGGTGTAATTTTTTCTTATTGAAACATTAGTGATTCTTTTCTATATAACATATTTATATTATATCTTGTTAACTTTAAATTTACATCATGAACCTTAAATAAACCCATTTATAAAAATTTGATCTTTTATTCTAAGTTTAAAACTATGTTTATTATGATGTTTGACAAATGATTATTAACTTTTATTATTTTGGTCATTGTTTTAGATGTTAAATATTAAGTTTTATTATTTTGGTAATTGTAGTTGTAACATAAATCATTATAAACGAATTTAGTTGTAACAGAAATCATTATAAACGGATTTAATTATTTATGTTATTAATACAAATAGATTCTCATTCAATCTATTTCTAATGATTCCTGCTACAATTATAATTATTAACATTTTTTTTTGAAAGGTTTAGATTAATGGAAATCCTTATACAACCCTAACCTATTGGTCCCAAGTTCGAATCCCTACCCACGCACCGGTGTCCTCCTTGCCTAAGCTCAAACCGTCACGGGGAATTTTTTTGTGGTGTGCATGGATCGAACCTGTGACCTCCCCCCAGGATGGGAACCCCTAAGGGAAAACCCACCCTACCTCAAACCAGCTGGGCTGGAAATCATTGGCTATAATTATTAACATAATTACTAAAATTCAAATTTAATATATTTATATTATGTTTTCGCGGTTAATATTATTATATTTTAATACAAATCAGAAATAAATTATTAGACATACTTTAAAAAGATTTATTAACTAGCCGAATTAAACATTATTGAAACATTAATGATTCTTTTTTATATAACATATTTATATTATATGTTGTTAACTTTAAATTTAAATCATGTACCTTAAATAAATCCATTTATAAAAATTTGATCTTTTATTCTAAGTTTAAAACTATGTTTATTTTGAGGTTATTGGATTTTATTAATCCGAACTTTGACAAATTGGCTAATATTAATCCCAACTTTAAAAATTGCCTGTGCCGATCCCAACTTGTAAAATATTTTTCTTCACTGGTCCTTTACTAATGGTGATCTTGATCAGTTGACAACCAACAAGATGAAGCTCATTCTGTTGAAAAAAAGACGATCAAGACCACCATTTGTAAAGGACCAGTGAAGGAAAATATTTTACAAGTTGGGACCGACACAGGAAATTTTTAAAGTTGGGATTAATATTGGCCAATTTGTCAAAGTTCGGATTAATAAAATCCAATATCCCTTATTATGATGTTTGACAAATGATTATTAAGTTTTATTCTTTTGGTCATTGTTTTAGATTTTAAATATGCTTAGCAAATACATATTAATTTTAGATGTTTAAAATAGTGTAAAAGTCAAATAAGCAAATTAATAATAACACAATGTAATTAGCTAAGTTTTTTAGTGAGACTTTCATACTATTCTGAACAAATAAATAAAGTAAACCAATCAATATTAATCTATTGCTATCTATACTAATAAAAGACAACATATGGAGTATATAGAACTCCCCTATAAAGCCTCCCATTTTCTTATTTAAAACAATACATTTATTTTAATTTGTTTCTTTATTTAATAATTATAATCTATTCAGTTTTTATTGGCTACAACTATAATAATTATTATTAATCTAATTATCAAAATTCAGTTTTATATATATATATATATATATATATATATATATATTCTATGTTTCTTTGTAAACCAATTAATATAATTATATTTTAATACAAAATTATAAACAAATTAAAGATACTCGATTGGAATGGTTTAACAGATGAGGAGATATTTTTAAATTAATTTTATTATTTTACATCTTAGCCTAATCAAATTTACTCTTATTGCTTTTGATTTTTTTTTTGTATCTGTAGCCTACAAGGTCACAGCCACGGTACGGAAGATATATTTTAGAAAGTTTGAAAATAGTTTTATGTGAATATGAATGTCTTTTACAAGAAATTATTTAGGGACTAATGAATATTTAATATTTTTCGGTGGTAAAGGCATTTTTATTTATTTTAAATATATTATCTAATCTAATTTTTCTTAATTATATTTTTTAAATTTATATATAATATATATAATTTAAATTGTTCAACCTGTGTATCACACGGGTACATAACCTAGTAATATATATAAGGTAAATATATGACTATATGATATCAATAAACAAACTTTTTGTATCCAAACTTATTAATGTCTTAATATATATGAATTCAATATTATTCAAAAGTTAATATATGTTCATTTGTGTTTGCTTCCATTCATGAATGCTTCTTTGTGTTCATGAACACGTGTTTGTGTTCATGAACACGTGTTTGTGTTCATTAATGTCCGTTTGTGTTCGTGTGCGTTCATGAACAAAATTAACAAACGAACAAGAACATGAGTGTTCTCTTAACAAACAAACACGAACAGAAAAATCTCGCTTGGTAAGTGTTCATGAACAGTTTGTGAACACATAATTTTCTTAACAAACGAACACGAACAAGGCCTTGTTCGTATTCATTCGGTTCGTTTGCAGCCTTAACTGTCACCATTATATTATGAGTGATTAGCTTGTAGCATGGGCTCTTTAGAATATAAAGAACTGAATTCGAAGAGAACTAAAATAAACTACGCTCCTAAAAAAATCTAACCTTACTTTTGTCATATGACGTTTGCTTAACTAATACTACTCAATGATGAATAAGTGAAAATGATTTTTTGTAGCAAGAGTATCATAAGACTTCGAGAAGTGTATACACGAAGCCACATATTTACCTGGGAATACAGAATTGGTTGTGATTCACAATAGACATCATAAGTGAATCTGATATCAATCGGGACACCCGCGGACCGCGACAAACGCACGGACATTCATACTAGTATATTATAAACTATATATTTTAGAGGTAATTATAATCTTTTTTTAACCGCGCATAAACTTTCATTTCATTATAATAACCACCACCAATGTTAACACTTTTTTAAACTTTTTTATTTTTTATTAATTGGTACTTTTATGCATGTTTATATATATTATAAACGATATATCCTAAAGTTAATTATAGACAAATTTGGTATTTGCGATCCCAATTAACCTTTAGTGATGTTACCAAACTCGCAAACTCCATTCCAGAAAAACTGCTCCAATGACTTGAGAATTTTGCTAACTTTGATCTCTTAATCATCCACCAATGTGGCATTTTTCCAACATCTTCTACCATTTCTTGTATTAGTCATATTTTTATCTTTAAAGGCCTTATTGTTTAAAGGCCTTATCGATAAAACTAAAAGCTTACAAAATCAAGATTAATTATCTTAAAATCAATTCACACCAAACGAAAATAAAATGACTTTCTTCTTGTTCTCTAGTTGCTTCAAAGATCTCTTTATAGACAAATTTGGTATTTGCGATCCCAGGTAAGATTGGTCCAGGATCATGAGATCCTTTTCTATCAGATAGGAAGGGCTGTAGCACAAAATGTACTTTTAAGTATTTACCTCATAGATCCTATATCCATCTATATGAAAAAGAAATCATGTAACGAAGTGGATTATTATTTGTAAAATTTGTACTTCGAACTTGGAACGACCATGAAGAAATTAATGATACTTCTTTATCTTTTGAGTTGTTCTGCCGAATCGGTCGCTCAAGAATCTTAAAATGATACTTCTTTATCGTTTGGACTCGATCAAGCCCGCTAACGACTCGAACCGTTTCGATGAGATCGGTCTCGTTAACGACCCGTGTTGTTTCGACATTGCCGTCCGTTAACGACCCAAACGGTTTCGAACCGACTGGGGTGATCAACAAATCCAAAAGATATATTTTTTTGTTTTTAATGACATTGATTTTATGAGGCATCAACGCTTTTGGTGTTGGGTGAGTTTTAATTCAAATTTGTATATGGTTATCTAAAAATACCCATCTTGACTCATTTGTTTTTCTTGACATACCCATCCTAACCCACTTACTTATTTCCTACAATTAAAATTACCCATCCTAACCCCATTGAAAATTATACTAAACCCATTTTAACCCACAAGGTCAAATTTTAAACCCAAAACAACCCAAACTCAACCAGATGGGTTGAAATTGCCAGGTCTACTTGGGACGGATGTAAAGCCAAACAAATAGCTTCTGCTCCAAGAACAGAGGATTGTGTCGGTTGTAAGAGATGTGAATCCACATGCCCAACAGATTTCTTGAGTGTTCGAGTTTATTTATGGCATGAAACAACCCGCAGCATGGGTATAACTTATTAATATATTACAAAAACCCCTACTTGAGTCCATTTTTTTTTACCGCTAAAAAAACTGTGAATCGTTCGGACCTTTCAATTCATAGATGTGGATTTTCAAAGATGTACCCCGTCTCCCAATTTGTCGACTTCCTTTTATTGTATCCAAAACTCTTTAATTAAGTCCACTCTTGTGGCCTGCCCATCATAAGTCCACTAACACGATTGCTGAGTCCATATTAGTTAATTTGTAGTTATGTTGATACAGCCAACAAAAATAGTCCAACATCATTGAATGACTTTGATGGTCCGTTAACTTATTTGCTACCAAATTCAAAACCTATTGACAACTTGCACCAACTATGCATTATTTATGGGTACTGTCGCTCCCCATGTTGTCAATTAATATATACTAGTCGTAAGCCCCATGCGTTGCGGGTGGTGAGCTCGAAACCGTGCTATCAGTGTTGTAGGATGAAGGCTTTACACTGTGCTACTTAACCGCGTTAAACTAAATTACAAGAGATGTTAAAAAAACTTAAAGCATTAAAAGACAAAATAAGCTAAAAGACAAAAAAATGGTAATGTTTCCTAATATGTTTTGATTTAATATATAGAGTAATAGATAATAGATAATATGCAAGACTATTTCACTCATGATCATCTCCGGGTATATGGTTGTGTTACTAGATGTTTTTTGACTTTTGTTTAACTTAGTTGGGATTGAATTTTGTTAGTATCTTAAAAATATTATAGATTCAATTGTTATTTAACTCGTTAAACGATTTAGTTTTGTTACAAACTTTCGTTCAACACTCATCAGTTCTTGGTTTCTTTACATCTAAAATAATTTGGGATTGGGTTTTATTTAACAAAGCTTAATTGGTGGTTTGTGAATAGAAATCCTTATAATATGTTCTATAACTCTCACGTAATCAACTAAACCAATAAAATCATGTCTATATGATTTCATGCTAGGTGAAACTAGATCACACATCTTATTGTGCAAACCTGAAACTAGATATTTGTCAACTTTTTCACACATATTTTTCTGTTAAATCATAGTTCTACAAAATTTAATTAGGAAATATAGACCCAACTAAAAACATGAAAGATAGAAATTACAATAGAATAACAGGTAGACGGGCAATAAGCTGGGTCGCTACCCCTTTTAATTGCAAAACCAATCATACTAAAAACATGACTTTGGTTCTATAGCCACGAGATATTGTTATGCACGGCTCTCCGCACTTCTTCTAGAAATCTGACAGCTTCGGGAGCCAAATAGCCAAATGAATCAAAAGCGAATGGAGTAAATATTATGATTCTCAACACATGCTTTTTCGTGCTTGGAAATTTTCCGTGCTTTAGCTTTTAATGCAATCTGACCTACCACAAACTAGTTATACCTGAGACCAACCAAACACTAGGACATCCGTTGGATGTAGTTTTGAGAAGACACTGTATGAGTTAACCATGGGCATATTAGTAATAGGAATTTTAGATTCATCAGACACATAAGAGATCTCTTATAACTGATCAATCTGGGACGCAGAGGACGATCTAAAACTAGACATACGGGATAGATCTTGGTTCATAACTAGGTTTAGACTTCTAACAACCACTCTTCGAATCTTCAAGCTCGGACCTTTGAGACTTTACCGCGGAACCTTCCGACTTACCACTCACTCAACAAGCTACTTTTAGACTCTAACAATGGTTTCAGTGTGTCGTACCAGTCTGTTACTCACTGCCTAGTAAGGTTGGTTTTCTGATGTGAGAGATCCGTACAAAGACAGCAACGACATAGCATACTAATCTGAACCTCAGATAGGGAGAACATGAGCACTTATGGCTCTGATACCAGAGATTGGGGGGGGGGGTTAAGGCTGATCTATAGAAGACCAGTAAGACTCATGGGTAGGGGAGGACACCAGATATTAAGAAGGAGACTAAGGGGATCGACTAAGAAGGACTTAAGAAGGACACCAGACTTATTTTACAAGACTCTATATGACTAAAGAGACTAGAGAGAGAAGCATAGAATAGAATTTTATTTCTTTTCAAGGATGATTTACAAATGAGGGGAAGCAATCAGGAAATTCACTGGAGCCTCCTTTTTTTTGCTGATTTTTTTGCGCACTTAAGGATATCACAAAAGACATCTCTGACCCAACCGTGTCTGTATTCAAACCCCGACATCTCCTCACAATGGACCGCATTCTCCCAAAGTTATCCAAACACGCCTTACAACAAATAAGGTAAGGCTTGTCAATTAGGAACAAATGGATCATTAGCCGATATTTAAGGATGTAATGATACTTTACCGTGGACACATGCTACCCTAACTTTTCAATGTGACAACATGTGACAACCGGAAAATTCCGGTCAACATCCGACTAGATCTTAATCATATTTCCGATGCAATTAACGAGTTATTTACATGTTAATTATTCTAACCCTATTAGTTAATATTATAAACCAAAATACATTGTGTGTTGTTTATTTTGTTAGTTTGTCGTTTTTTTCATAAAGGTTGGCAAACTTTGTCGCAACCATGGCAGAATTTTGAGTTGTTACCTTCCTAAGTTTTTGGGTTTTTGCTTTGTGAATGAGGCTGTGATCTACATATTGGCTATATTTGGCAAATAGTTTTTAATAGCTTTAAGCTTCAACCTTTTAAGAAAAAGCTCATACTCAATGAAAAGTCTTGTTTGGTTGAAGGAGCCTCAAACTTTTAGGTTATTAGAAAAATCTCTATATTGAAATGCTACTAGTACTAGCGTTTAAGAAAAATCTCTTACTAGCTACAAAGCTTTTAATGAGTAAATGACACGAATACCATTTTATCATAAAAATAAAAAATAAAAAACATGCGTACAAGCTTTTAGTTAATGCCAATTTTGATCATTTTATACATTTTATTAAAAGCATGCTGATATTTTTGCATGTTCTTATGAGATTGGTTTGAAGCCATTAGGTTGACCCTATGCAATTCGATTGAGTCTCTGTGTGTAGTTTGTGTTGTTTTTGTTTTATTGGAGTCATGCCTTGTTCTGTTTTGTTTTTCTATACAGTTGTTCTTCCTTTGTGTTTTGTGTTATGATCTTAGAACCGTGATGAATATAAACATGGTGTCATGTTGTTGCCTTGTTGGTTAGTGTATGCATATGTATTTAGCATGATTTTACATTGTTTCCAAACCTTATCACTTTCATTTTATAATGAGAATTTTTTTTAAACGCTATGATAATAATTTTTGTTGGCATGTCAAGTGTGATGACTACAAATTATAGACCGTTTGCACTTTGCAGCCTTTTGTTTGAGCATATAACGATTAAACATGTTTAGCTTACGAACCGTGTATTTTCTCTATAGGTGTTATGTATATCACGGCCTCATCACAAGCAAGACCAGTCAACCCTTGATTCTCCCAATCATCAATACCATTATCATCTCCTTCCTATTATTACACAATGCCTAATATAGAATATTAATTGCTAGTTATGTCTCTCCACAATTGTAGCTATTTCCTTGTTGTATTTCTTCTATTTAAGTCTTGTAAATCCTTTGTATAGTGCAATTCAATCATAATAATATTCAGCAGTTATATGGTATTTAGAGCCATTAAGCTCCTGCGAGCACTCTCGTTCCTGCTCTGCCATTTCCTTTTTCTGATCAGCAACCCTTCCTTCCTAGCAGCCGATCCATTGAGCCTTCTTCCTTCTTTTTTTTTTCCCGATTCCTGCGTACCCACTGCCCCAAAATCGCTGCACTATGAGCACCTCCAAAACCGCTGTTATCCAGCTCTCCACCACCACCCATTTCCCTATCCGACTCACCGCAAACAACTTCCCTTGCTGGCGAAAGCAAATACTATCCACCCTCACCGGTCTTGAACTCGAACAATACATCGATGGCCTCACCGAACCACCACCAAAAACCCTCGAAGGTAAACCCAATCCGGAATACCACACTTGGTATCGACAAGATCAAATTCTCCTCGGTGCATTGCTGGGTAGTTGCTCTGACACTATTCAACATCTTGTTTCCTCAGCCGACACATCTCACCAATTGTTTACTCGCCTCACTGCCAGCTATTGTCACACCCTCAAATTTCCACCTGCGGAGTTCTACCGCGAGGCGTGTGACACACCAGGATCCAAGTCAACGGTCACAATAAACGACGTCTAAATGTAAAAACATACGTAAACAAAAACCATGCATAAGTTTAAAACCAACATTCAACAGTGCGGAAGCATTTAAAGTTTACAAAAGTCATGCAGAAATAAAACATAAGTTCAAAAGTTCATAAATCCAAGACGTGCAAATGAGACCCTAGACGCGAGACGACTCCAGTGCGACCTCGTGCGCCTATCCGACAGCTGCTACCTTAGCGACCTGAGAAAACATGCTAAAAGAGTCAACATATAATGCTGGTGAGTTCACAGGTTTTAATTAAACGTTTAAAGTGATCCTTCGAAAACCGTTACCATCACAGTTACTACTATGCTTGTGAGAACGCTAGCTAGGCGCAAAATGAGATACTCATACGGGTGAAACCATTGCTGACTAAGCCGTGTAGTGACCCTTAGTTTCCTATGGGCTACCGTCATCACCGGTAGACCTTGTTTTATTAGAGACAATATGCACCCGCCCGGTCCAACCGTCGAGTGGGGTTTGTCAGTTCCCAATAGCGCTATCCATATTTCCCCGCCATATACCCATGTTAGTGGTTTCTAAGGGACTTTTTGATGAACCGTATAGTACGATAAGTAAGCCATAGTATAACGTGATAAAGAGTCATGAGCCATAAGAGTTTAACAAGTCATAAGTCATAAAAGAGTTTTAAGCATGTTTCTTCCCCGAAAACATAAACCGTAAAATGTAGGGCCGTGAACTCACCTTAGGTTGCGTATTCCGTTTAAGAGTAAACCGTATGCGTGATATGAGTAAACCGTCTGTAAGATATGATAGCCCCAACTATTGGCGACCTATCATAAGATATGTGTCAAGTTAGACTAATAACCCGTCGGGTTCATTAGTCCCTAAGTCCAGTCCATGACCATTATGTGTCCGAAAAGCGTGTTTGACCGACAACCAGACTACGTAAGACAAGACTCGACATCCCATTGGTGACCCGACATTCCACGTGTTAGATAAATACAAGACATCATGCCACATATGCAATTAAACACTTAATACGCGCAACAGTTCACCTAGTCTAGCATAATGTCCGATTAACGCGTAAACAGGTCCGAACACGTGTTACTAAGTCATTGGGTGTATCCCGGGGTTCCTATCATGTTCCTAGGCGTCAAATCATGTTCCGGGATGTTAAAATATACATACAGCAGCATTATACGCGATTAGGAATCAAACTAGCATTTAGGATTGTAATCACCTGAACATTAAGCATTTAGGAATCAAACTAGCATTTAGGATTGTATTTGCTAGTTGTTGAGGTGAATAGGCCTCTATTCGCCTATATATAGGCGATTAGGGTTTGTATTCGCCTGAACATTAGGCATTTAGGAGCCTATTCGCATGAAGCCTCATGCGAATAGGTTCCTACTCGCCTCTGCAGTTCTGTAGCGCAATTTCGCGCGCCGAACACTCCAAATCAGATCCGAAACATGTAAAAACACCCAATAATCATCCTAACACATTAACAAACATATTTCAAGCAAAACCCCTAAGTTTTCATCGTTCTAACAGTTCCGAATGCGAGCGTTTTCCCAAAATAGCAACTTAGCATGTAAACATCACATCAACATGCAAGAACTTGCCCTAAATAGCAATTATTCAGATTAAATCACATAACCACGTTGTCCGATAGCATCCTACTGTTCTAGCATCATCCTAGAGCAAACCCTAACATCATACAATCAACAACACACCTCATATCATCCTTAATCATCCAAAATCCTTCAAATGGGTCAAAACATCAAGTATCAACAATACACAACCAAAACCATTCAAACCCCTAGGACATCATCATACTAACTTGTAACAGCCATAAACATCATAATAACACAAAAACAACCATGACTTAATCCTAAAAATTCTATCTTTAATCACATATAACACATATAACACATGTAAAGGTGTGGGTTTGTTTAAAAAACGGTTTTAAATGGGTTTTCAAAGACAAAAACATTTATAAGTCAGGTCTGTACTTTTAGGGAGTAAAACATAATCATTTAAAGGTTTGGGTTTGAAGAACACACCTTGTATTCAAGAGGAGATGATGGAATAAGCTTGGAAATGGTTGTTTTGATGTAAAAATAGGTTCCAGAGGGTGTTTGTAGGTTGAGATAGGTTATGGGACGGCTAGGGTAGCATAAATGATGTTTTGGAGGTCAAGGGTGGTATTTATAGGCGTTTTTAATCGTTCGGAGCAGTTCAGGCGAGTATGCAACAGTTTAGGCGAGTAGGGCTGCTACTCGCCAGTAAGAACTAGCGAATAGCCCCTATTCGCCCCAAGAACCTCCCTATTCGCTTAACAAAGTGGCGATTAGGCTATCACACATAGCCTAATCGCCTATAGCCTATGTGTCTGGGTTTTTGGCGCGTTAAACCCTATTTTAACATATGTAAACACGTTTCCACATACCGACAAGTCACATAATGATTACCAACATATAATGCATGATAAATAACACGTTCCCGCCCGATCACCAATTCCCGGGACCCGAGACTTGCGTATGTTAAAACCCTAATGATGTGCGACTCGACTCGACCGACCTTGTTATGTGTAATGTATGCGCGACTCGCTAAGGTAGACTTACTAAGTTTTCAAAAGTTAGTTACCGGAAGTTGCCGGGTGTCACAGCTATGCCAGCGTCTCTCGCTCAAGAATCCTATCCCTACGAACCAAACTTGCAACCACCACAAAAGGAAACCGTCCGTCACCGAATACCTTCATGAGATGAAGGCTATTGCTGACGAACTAGCACTCGCACAGAAACCAATCGATGATGATGATCTCACCGCCCACATACTCGCCCACCTTGGTGATGACTACAAAGAGATGGCTGCGGTTCTGAAAAATAGAGACACCACTATCTCTTTTTCGGACCTCTATGAAAAATTGGTTGACCATGAAAGAACTTTGCTGGAAAATAAGCCCATCACAATCACAAGTGTGAATCAAACCCAGCGGGCCTCAAACAATACGGCTGGCCGCTTACAGACCCGGCCCAATAACATGGCCCGCAACCAAGTCCGGCCCAACTACTCTGGTTCCCGAAACAACAACAGTGCATCACAAGGCCAATCATCAAACTTTCGTACTAACCGTAACAATCTTTTTTGTCAATTTTGTAATATTCCAGGTCATGACACAAAGGAATGCCGCAAGTTTGCTCGGTTCTTACAAAACAACAACTTGGCTCTAGCCCAATCCGCACCAACTCCACAAGTTAACGTCTCCATGTCATCGGCACCTCAACAAGAACCACCTCTCATGTTTGACAGTGGTGCATCCGATCATGCTACACCCGACAACGCATTTTTGCACACCCTATCCGAATATGGAGGCCCCGATGAAATCGTCCTTGGCAATGGTAATACCCTCTCCATCTCCCACATCAGTCATACTTCGATCCCAACATCTTCTCATTCTCTAAACTTACATAATGTCTTACTTGTTCCACAATTACGAAATCGACTTATCTCTGTTGCTAAACTTTGCAAAACTAATAGCGGATCTGTTGAATTTTTTCCCTTTCATTTTTTTGTTAAGGATCTTCGCACGGGGGGCGCGACTCATGCGAGGGGTGAACGTTAATGATGTCTACTATGCTTCTCCAACCCGTATACAACTCAACTCAAGCACAACACACTCCAACAACCTACTATCATGGCATCACAAACTTGGACACCCATCTATTAAAGTCCTCAAGAAACTACTAAATAACTTAGGACTTAATTACAATAATATGTCCAATAATTTATTTCATTGTGATGCTTGCTCTATTAATAAAAGCCATAAACTTCCGTTTGGTGAAAACTCTTTTAAAGTATCTAAACCTCTTAAACTTATTTATTCCGATGTTTGGGGACCGGTACAATTATCTAATGATGGGTATCGATACTATGTCCTCTTTGTTGATTTTTTCACTAAATACACATGGTTATATCCCATTAAAAAGAAATCCGACGTCTCCAACTTGTTTCCAATCTTTAAAACGCTTGTTGAAAAATTCTTCAAAACCCCCATCATTGCTCTTTTTTCCGACAATGGTGGCGAATACATTGGCCTAATTCCTTATTTACAACAACATGGCATCTCTCATTTCACCACCCCTCCACACACTCCGGAACAAAATGGAGTAGCGGAACGTCGTCACCGACACATTTTAGAAACCGGGTTGTCACTTTTACATCATGCCAACCTACCACTTAACTTTTGGACGCATGCCTTCCAAACTGTTGTTCATCTCATAAATCGTCTACCAACTCAAATACTCGACTTCAAATCCCCATTTGAAACACTATATCATACACCACCTAAATACACTAAACTCAAACCTTTCGGGTGTCTCTGTTACCCGTGGCTACGCCCTTATGCCAAAACCAAATTACACCCCCGCTCCACAAAATGCATCTTTCTTGGATACTCTTCGTCCAAGTCTGCTTACAAATGCTACGACCCTGTCACTCATCGTCTTTATCACTCAAGGCACGTGGAGTTTGTTGATCACATCTTCCCCTTCACTACAAATGGTCCATCTCCCATACCACTTACCTGTGTGCCAACCCCGTATACCACTCTCGCATGAAACATGTTGCTTTGGATTATCACTTCGTTCGAGAACAAGTCTCCTCAGGCAATCTACGGGTTCTCCACATTAATTCACAAGACCAGCTTGCTGATATGCTCACCAAACCTCTTGCACGGGCACCATTTCTACGAAACAGATCCAAGATTGGAGTCTTCGATGGATCCTCCATCTTGCGGGGGCGTATCACGGCCTCATCACAAGCAAGACCAGTCAACCCTTGATTCTCTCCATCATCAATACCATTATCATCTCCTCCCTATTATTACACAATGCCTAATATAGAATATTAATTGCTAGTTATGTCTCTCCACAATTGTAGCTATTTCCTTGTTGTATTTCTTCTATTTAAGTCTTGTAAATCCTTTGTATAGTGCAATTCAATCATAATAATATTCAGCAGTTATAATGTAAAAATTATTTACTTACATATATGTCATTTTTTTTCCCAAAATGTTGTCTTTTAAGGAAGAGGCAATTGTTTTCATACATAAACATATCCAACTTACCCGGGAGAATATGATGAATTAGAACAATATTAAAAAACAAAACTTTTTATTGATTTTTGAAGACACTATGAAAAACAAAGAAAACATAAGCCCTATTTATACTAGTTCAAATACCAACCTTAACTCATTTAACTTAGGAAAGATAACACTAAAACAATTAAACTTGATTTATCTAAACAAACTGGATAATGATCAAACATAAATAAATACCAGATAATTCAAATAATAATTTAAAAATTATTATTTTACTTGTTTTAGTCCTTCGACTTTAAATCTCCACCAAATTGCCCCTCGAGATACCCGAACCACCCTTGTTGCTAATATTGTCACGTTTAATACTCATTCTCCATGTTAGCAACATTCATGTTCATTCCTTTGCAGAATTTTAACATCTTCGCGCTTGACAATCCTTTGGTAAACATATCCGCCACTTGATCATCAGTACTAACATACTTCAAATCGATTTCTCCCTCTAAAACCTTTTCCCTTAAGTGATAATGCACCTCAATATGTTTTGACCGAGCATGAAACATCGGATTTTCTGCAAGATAAATCGACGATAAATTTTCACAGAACACTACAACTTTCTCTGTTACTTCTTGCTTCAACGTTTTCAGCAACAATCTAAGCCATGAGAGTTCTTGGGCTGACATAGCAGCCGATCAATATTCTGCGCTAGTTGTAGACAATGAAACTGTCGGTTGCCTCTTGCTACACCAAGTAATAGAACTTCAACCCAACATAAATACATAACCAATAGTAGACCTTCTTGTATCAAGATCTCCCGCATAGTCTGCGTCACAATATCCTACTAGCTCAAGTTTAACTCCTTTTTCGAACCTAATACCTAATCCGAGTGTGCCTTTAATATACCTTACCATTTTGCGAGCAACATCAAGATGAGGCTTACGAGGGCTTTTCATATACTGACTCAAAACTCCCACAGCAAACGCTATATCCGGTCTAGTAAGAGTGAGGTAAATAAGACTACCTATAATCTTTCGGTACATAGTCGAGTCCTCAAGCTCTTTTCCTATGTTTGCACATAACTTTACATTAGAATCAATAGGTACTACTGATGGCTTGCAATCAACCATGCCAAATTTGGCTAAGAGGTCTAAACAATACTTGTTTTGATACAATACCATTGCTCCTTCTTCCCGATCTAGTTCCAGACCCAAAAATTGCTTCAAATCTCCTAGATCTTTCATATGAAACCTTACACCTAGATTCTTTTTTAATTGCTCAATGCTTTCCTTATCACTTCCAGTTATGATTAAGTCGTCGACATACACTAGTACCTCTACCATCTTCATTCCGATTGTCTTGACGAACAAACTTGCGTCTGATTGCGAAACTACAAACCTGTTATGTTGAAGGAATTCTCCCATCTTACCATACCACGCCCTCGGAGACTGCTTCAAACCATAATTTGCCTTCTCCAATTTACATACATAGTTTGGACAATCTTTACTTTTGAACCCTTTCGGTTGCTCCATGTGGATTGTGTGGTCTAAATCACCGTACAAGAAAGTGTTGCTCACGTCCATTTGCTTCAATGGTCATCCATTACTCGCTGCCACAGCTAAAACTATATGAATTGTAGTTAGTTTTGATACTGGACTGAACGTCTCTTCGTAGTCAATACCAAACTGTTGAGAAAACCCGCGAGCTACTAGGCTAGCTTTGTATCGATCTACGGTGTCATCAGTTTTTCTCTTGATTTTATAGACCTATTTACACGACACTGATTTAACATTCTCTGGCTTCAGTACGAGTACCCATGTCTCATTATTGTGCATGGCATCTATCTCATTTTGCATGGCTTTTAACCAATCATCTTTCAAACATGCAGCTTCAAAACTTTCTGGTTTAGTTTCATTATCCTCAATTGTAGCAACATTAATCATGTACTTAGGATTTGGCTTGTGCACCCTTCCTGACTGTATTGGTGCTACGGCTTGTGGCTCGATACATGTGGCCTGACCAATGCCATGAACGTCTGTCCGTCATGACTGTTGTTGCGGGCCGGTGTTGACCGATAATGGTTGATCATTCTTAGTAGTTATAGGTTCCTCATAAAACAACTCATTCTCATCAAGAACTAAATTAACTTCTGATGCTTCTAACTTTTCCTTTAATTATTTAGAATCAGGCAATGTCTCCTTATTTGAGGACCACCAAGAAGAATTCTCATCAAACACCAAATTATGAGACGTATAGCACCGATTGGTAAATGGGTCGCAACATCTCCAACCTTTGCGTTCTTCGTCATACCCTATGAATATACATCGTATAGCCTTCTTCTCCGTCTTGTGCCTAAGATGATTTGGTACGAACACATAACAAACACATCCAAATATTTTCAAGTGGCTCACGTTAGGTTTCATGTTCAACATTATTTCAAGCGGTGACTTGTATTCTAGATTTTGTTGAGGAAGACGATTGATAACATAGGCGACCGTCTTCATTCCTTCAGCCCAAAAACGTCCGGGAACATTCTTATCATGAATTATACTTCGACATGCCTCTGCAAGGTGCATATTTCCTCTCCGATACATCGTTTTGTTGCGGAGTATTAGAACACGAGAGTTGTCGTTGTATCTTGTATTCTCTAAGATACTCATTGAAATCGTTAGATAAATATTCCCCTCGTTGTCTGATTGAAGACATCTTACAGTTTTGCCCGTAAGCCGCTCTGCTTCAGACTTGAATTGTTTGAACTTACCAAACACTTCTGACTTTTCTTTCATGAACTGAACCCATACATATCTTGAAAAATCATCAATAAAGGTAACCATATATTTCATACCTTGATTCGAAGCTTGTTTTACGGGTCCAAACACGTCCGAATGTATAAATTCTAATGGGAAGCTCGTTCGATATTTAGACGGTTCAAATGGCTTTTGATGGGCCTTCCCGTATTGACATCCAACGCAAACAACTTCTTTTTCGATCATGAGACTTGGCAATCACAAACTAAATTGTTTTTCATCATTATTTCAAGACCGTCATAACCTACATGACTCAAACGCGCGTGCCATAGATCCGTTGTCTCGTTTTGCTTAGTTTTGCCAACATAGGCAGATTCTGCCGATAGCACGTAGACTGTGTTATTTCTACTTCCTTGTAACACGGGAATGGATGGAGTTTCAAACTTATCAAAAATTTGAAAATCACTCGGCCCGAACACAACATACTTCCCGGCTGTCGTTACATGTGGTACCGAAAAACAAATTCTTTTTCATACCGGGTACATAGAAAACATCAGACATAAGGAACGGTTTTTGTTTTCGTTCTGCCGGAAACTTCACTTCCCCAACACTAGCTATCTGATATCGGGAATTATCGGCTATTACCACCACACGATTACTATTATATTTTTTCAAGTTGCACAGTCTTTCTTTATCGCTTGTCATGTGATTAGTTTCTCTTGAATCGACTATCCAATCTTCAAGTTGATGTTCTAGACTCGGTTGTTGCGGTCAACGCGAATCTTTCTATATCGTCTGTCATGTGATTAGATGTTGTTGGGTTAATCTTGATGTTTCGGGTCAAGTACGGATTAATTCGGTTACGGCTCAGAAAAATGGGTTATCCAAAAGACTTGGTTTTAGTTTGTTAGAGTTTTTCGAGTCTTAAGGACGGTCTAGAGTTATTTGTGATTTGAATGAGTCTTAGTTTACGTTGCATGTGATGTGTATTTAAAGATTCTTTGGTTATTCAATAAAGATGCAAGCATTCTCTCTTCCATTTTGTATACTGATATTCTTTTACAAAACCACCAAACCTTTTCTTTTGTTTACTATTTCTTGTACGTGAGTTAGCTTTTGTGGTGTGATCTTGGGCCTCAACAAACAGATGCTCCCGAATCGACTATCCAATCTTCAAGTTGATTTGTTCTAGACTCGGTTGTTGCGGTCAACGCGAAATCTTCTTCCACTTGAGCTAAGCTTGCTTCAACATCCCATTCTTCTTCATCCTTTATGGTTGCGGCATTTCCCTTATCTTTAGGTCGATTGCAGTTCTTCGCCATGTGACCACGCACTCCGCAACTGTGACACTTATATGGGAACCTTCGTTTGTTGAATGGTTTATTTTTCTTATCTTCTTCCTTTTCTTGCGTAACTTTTCCTTTTATATCACCATCTTTTCGTTTGTTATTCTCAACGCCATGGTTCCGATTCTGCCATGGCTTTCCATTCGATCGTCCCTTACCCTTTCAGCGTATAAAGCATTTTCCTCTTCTTGGTTTACTGAAGTTCCAGCAAACTATTTTGCCAAGGCCTCCTGTCCTCACAACAAAATTTCAAATTCACCAATTGTTGGTTGATTTTAGCATCCTTGTATTGCCATGATAAAACTTTGGTACTCCGGTTTAAGGCCATAGATAATAATCTTTTTCATCCATGCATCTCCAAATCTCGCCTGTGGGTCGAGTTCTCCGATCTCTCGACACAAGGTTTTCACCTTGTGGAAATATTGAGAAATTGACATATCATTTTGACTAATTACAAGTAACTCGTTTTCAAGGATTTGGAGTTTTGTATCATTGCGTTTTGAAAACAACGAAGTCAATGCGTCCCACATCTCTTTCAGGGTTGCAAGATCACGTATGTGATCCAACAACTCTTCTTCAATTGTGGTCTTCAGCAAGAATGACGCCTTCCCTGCCTTTACCTTCCACTTTCCTACCGCTCCATTAACATCGTTTCTTGGCAGCTGCATGTCAGATCCGTTAACCACCTACTATAGATCCCGACCTTGCAAGAAGGGTGTTATGCACGTGGACCATGTGTTGTAGTTTGAATGGTTAAGCTTCTTTATTCCGGCTACATACTGCAGATCGGCCATGATGTTATGCGGCTGTGGGATTCTCTGACTTCGTTCTTCGGCTACCGTTTATAGGATACTTCCGAGATCAGTTACCTCAGCGGGAATCTGGCTTAAAACGCTTGCTGGTTTCTGGTTCCTCAAGAGCCGATCAAGTGGCTTTGATACCACTTGATGAATTAGAACAACTAGTGGAATGCTCGCGCGTTGCTGCGGGTATGTATTTTTATTCACATTTTAAATTGCCAAAACTTTATAAACCATACTGTCATTTATCCAATCCGATCTGTGCTTGATTTTTATTTGCAACATTTAGTTACACACATGAACCAAAGAACCTTTAGCCTACTGGTTACAAAGTGTTAAATAAGGCTTAGCCTTTTCTTGTGATGATAATTCAAATTCCATTGGTAACAAAAAGTTAATCCATTAAAAAAAATCTATTACTTGGTAATGGTTCTAGGTAACAAAAAGTTAATACATGAATTAAATGTATTGAATGGTGCAATTGATTTGTATTAGTGACTTGTATATAAGGGCATAGATGGAAGAAAATGGTAAAAATTAGAGATTTATGCATGAGACCTTTTGTATGCCATCTTAAAATGATGGTGAAATTACCTTCTTACCCATCTCTCCTCCTTAATAAGGTAAGTAGAGATAGAGATTAGCAAGGTGCCCGCGCGATACGGCGGGGAGCACAACTTGGTGGTTTAAAGTTGTGCACATGGTGCTTCGGTTTGGTTTTGTTGAAGATACATGTATTTATATATATATATATATATATAGGTTTGGTTTTGTTGAAGATACATGTATTTATATATATATATTGTTACAAATTAAACACAAAATATATTCATAGTTACATAGATGTCATTTAAGTTTATTTAGATCTAATATCCTTACAATCAAAACCATGGTATAACTAATCTAAGTATGCAGTCTCTATTTGTACAGTTGTATGGTGGTGATCATTCAGATTTTAGATCATTCCTTAGTCAAATTACTATTGCTTGTTTTTTATAGAGTGTAATTACTTTTACAGTTCTAGTATTAATTAAAAGATTTCGTGAATCATATTATTGGAGAATATTTTGTAAAATCATAATTTAGGAAATAGTATTGATTTTATAAGCCTTACCGAATATTGGGACTCCTGTTCAAAATTGGTACTACTACATATACTCTTGGATTTTCACCCAACGTCCACCCTATAGTTAGAACCCATTTTTAAGTCAAATTTTGAGATATGAATATAATTGTCAAAACGGGCGGGTCAGGTCGGGTTGTGTGGCGGGTCAAAACGGGTTAATTCAGAAAAAGGGTTGTTTTGGTTCGGGTCAAAACGGGTCCATGTCAAAACGGGTTGCGGGTCGGGTTTATTATAAAAAGGGTTTTCTTTTTAAAAGAAGTGATAGTATCAATTTCACTTCTTCAAACATCCAAAAGATAACTTCAGTCAATCTTATCAAAGATGAAGAAAAAGAAATTTAATATCTAGTGGTATGGTGTCCCCCTTACAAATGTGAGGTTGTAAGTTTAAATTCATACAAATAATGTAAGATGAGGTGAAATAAATGTGTAATAAAAATTTGCTAACATAAAAAATAAAAATAAAAGAAGCAATGTGTATGGTGGAGAGATCTACACTTCCCAAGCATATTATACATTTTAAATTTAATAATAATAATAACATAAATAAAAACTGGAGCATCCTTTTATTTACCGCACTGTTTGTTTCTATGTCCATTCAAGTATCCTTCAAACTCTAACCGTACTATCTCACATAATCAAAAATGGTGATAAAAAATTGAAAACAAATGGTTGAAGAAGGCGATAGGAGGTAATGGTACAAAACTGATCTGTTTCATGTTTTACTCTTTGATAAGAATAATGAAGAACCCGCTCGTCACCTGCTTTACCCGTTTTGACCCGTTGGTCACCTGCCATTGTATTGATCCGCAGTAGAACCCTGATTTATCACATTTCCGCCGCTGTTAGGTTACAGACCATTGTAGACATCCCGTGTCACCGTAATCTCCCCACCATTCGACCTTAGAGGCCACCGCTAGTTGATTTAACTGTTTCCTGCCGGGAACCTACGTGGGAGACCGCCGGTGATTGAGCGGCTCACCCGTTTCTCTTACTATCCCTCTCTCCCGTAAACTCTCCCTCTCTTTCCCTGAATGAAGCATGCTTGAAGGAATTTATAGGAGACTGGCTCCCCATCATAACCATTCATGACCGATCAATTCAGCTCCCCATCATAAACATGTATAGCATGGGTCTAATATGACTATCCTAACATTAGATTAGAATATATATATATATATATATATATATATATATATATATATATATATATAAACAAATTGCATTTATCCTCCAACTTCATATTCATACTAACCATTTTCTCAACTATACTTATTTATATATGATCCAACCACTTTAACCTTTTTAGAAACATATAATCTCATAACGTTTGCTAAATATATTATGGAAACATAATGTTCGGTTTTTGCAATTTAAAAGTTTTTTTTTTTTCAATTTGAAAGTTAAACAATACTATTGTAGTATATAAAATAAAGTTTGCATTTACTTTCCTTTAACTCCTATGTGGTTATTATCCTTTTTCAAAGGTAAAAGGCTGGCCTTATTAGAGCGAATAATAGCTCTCACTAAATAATAATTAATCGGCAAATTAAATATATTCATTATAACTAAATGAAATGTTAATAATCATGACAAAATTATAATCAATTATCAAATTCAATATATTCATTAAAACTAATTGAAACGTTTTATTTGGAGAGTTTTAATTTCATGATTAATTTATAATAAAAATATTAACCAAAACTAAATGTGAGTTTAAAGTAAGGGAATTAAAATGGACCGGTAGAAAATATCAACAGACTTCAAAAGCTATCATTCTTGAACCATCATTGAATTGTTGTTAATTGATTTGGAAGAGGGATGTACAAGTTGTTTTTGCATTCAAGGGTAGCATTGGAAAAACTTTCATGACATGTAGAGTGTAAAGCACAAAACCCTTCATATGCCATCTTAAAATGATGGTAAAATGACTACTTTGCCTATCTCTCCTCCTTAATAAGGTACTATAGATATAGATATAGATATTCATGAACAAAACTTTTTATTGATTCTTGAAGACACTATGAAAAACAAAGAAAACATAAGTCTTATTTATACTAGTTCAAATACCAACCTTAACCTATTCAACTTCAGAAAGATAACACTAAAATAATTAAACGAGACTTATCTAAACAAACCGAATAATGATCAAACATAAATAAATACTAGATAATTCAAATAATAATTTAACAATTATTATTTTACTTGTTTTAGTCCTTCAACTTTAGATCCCCACCAAACCGCTCCTCGAGATTCCCGAACCACCCTTGTTGCTAATATTGTCTCGTTTAATAGAATATTCTCTAATCCGTTTTTGTGAATGAGGCAGAAAATAATTGCCTAGCTAGAAATAGAAAAATTGAAGTGCAATTAAATGTTATGAGGCACCTTGGTGAAAATGATATGGGGGTTTTAAAGAAGGCGGGTGACCTACAAAAGGATAGATAGAAATAGGTGGGAAAGCATTAAAGTTTAGATGTTTGTGTTTAAGAATGATTAAAGTGCTATAAGTCATGTTATATTGTTGGATAACTGTGATGACAAATTTAGAGTGACAGTGGTGATCGACAGCTGCGGGCGGTGGTAGCGAGGTTCAATGACCGCATGCAACAGGTTCTCCCTCACGTGGTCTCACTTGCGTCTTCTTACACCTGTGTAGACTCCTCAAACAATCGAATTTTACACCTTGGAGTAACCAACAATGTAAAAACATAATACATACTTTTTATTTGTTGGTTTAAATACATTTTTTTTTTTTGTTATATGTGATTGATGTTAATAAATTGATTTGAAAGTTACTAGTTACAACATGTTGCACTGTACAAGAAAATTGTGGCGAAGCTGTATAAAGCCAAGCTGATTGTGGAGAGGCATAGGTCAGGCCGGTTGTGAAGTAGCATAAAGCTAAGTTGGTTTTGGAGACTAGACAAATTTTAAACAAGTGATTAGTTTTATTTAGTATGCAATTTGTGATCCAAGTCAGTTTTTAACTTCAATTCTACATAACTTTGAGTTTTAATCATGTTTTAAGTATTTTTCTTTTAACATGCATGAGCTAGAATAATGTTATGGTGAGATTTGTTGGCATGTTTAATGAATGCTTTGTCCCGCTGTCGCAACGCGCAGTGGGCAGAATTCTAGTTAAATATAAATATGTTCGCCACTGATGTCCGTTATACGATCTTTTCTTCCCATGCCAATGTTTACACCTCATCTTCTTCGTTTATCAATGTTTGTTCTACTTAAAAAACAAAAGAACACATATATGTTTTGAAGTTTTGATAACAATATATTATATAACATTATATATTGTTAATTGTTTTGATCAACAATTTTACTTTAGTCAAAAGAGACGTAGAAATGAAAAATATAAGAGAAATACGTACGTTAGCTTGCATACCACTACGTAATTTACTGAACTTTAAATTTAAGTCAGACTTCAGAGTCATACTTTTCTTTGTATCCACATATTCTTGTAAGTAATTATTAAAAGACCATTAATGGCCATTGGCCGGGGGACAACATAGTCAAACAACACGCGCGAAATAAAAGTTCAAACATATTCTTAAAGTGATTTTTGTACATGTACGTAAAACTTTTGATTAAATAGCATAGACCAATCATGTATTATTGATAGATGACATGAATTAAACGAGTAGAATTAGAACATTCTTTATGGTATTTAATATACATTCACTTTACTTAAAACACATGATATATATATATATATATATATATATATATATATATATATATATATATAGGGGAAAGTTAATTTGAGAACACCTATATTTCGTGTGAACCGTGAGAACGGCATCTAAAACCATTCAAATTCCAAATTTCTTTTTACACTTGTCTTTATTACTAAAATTCCATCTCAAAAACACAAATTACGCGTAAAAATTCAAACGTATATGAAAATAATTTGTTTTTACACATGTGTAAATTTACTGTTTATGAATGTGTAAACTGTTTCATTTACACATGTGTAAAAAGTTAATTTGAAAGTGTTTTTGCAAGAAAAGATGAATTATTTGGAAAAAAAATTCATTTATTAATGTTATATTTTAATTATAATTAGGTTTGTATTGAAAAAAAATGATTTTGATTAGTTTTCTCACTTGTTCTCACGGTTCTCGCGATATTTAGCGTTCTCAAGATAACCCTCCCCTATATATATATATATATATAGGAAAAAGATCAAATACAAATAATTTTTCGGTACGAACTGAAAGAAAAAAAATACGCGGGGCATGTATAACCAGAGTAATTATATAATTACTCTATTTGTAAATGTCCCGCGTGTTTTTTCCTTCAGTTCGTAGAGTTCATACTGAAAAAGTTGTTTGTACGTGAACCTACCCCTATATAGGAAAAAGATCAAATACAATTACGAACGAACCAAATATTTAGGCGACTAGGGTCATACCCAAATTGACACACAACCTGACCTTCTTAATGAAAGTCACAATCGAGAACGAGAAAATACACATTTTCTTCCATCTCCGTTTAGCCATAACACCTCTCCCTTCCAAAGCACATGCACCATTCATTCCTCCTCCTTGACTCGTTTGACATGGCTTGAACACATCAATATTTAAACATGCATCCCACACTTCACAATCTTCAATTGAAAAATTCGGATCTGTCCTCATCGAAATGCAATGCTCATCTTCACATGGTTGCGGCCTATAACAATTGTCAAACTGATCAATGCTAGTATGATCATTAGATGCCAACTTATTTGACGGTTGAGAGGCGTATTCAATGCGCTGCAAAACAAGTACACTAGTTTAGACCATATAAAGTTGTTAAAAGATTATACAATAAATACAATTTATGAGGTGAATAATCATCTAACAAAAGTTGTTAAAAAGTTTGATAAAACTTGCCGCAAGTGCGATAAACATTTTTTTTTTTTTGAACGGCAAATTTTTATTACATTTTTATTTCACCTCATCTTGCATTTGCAAGGATTTGAACCCACAACCTTACACTTGTAAGGGGGGAACCATACCTACAAGTGCCAAAAACATTAATTATCTTTTTAAATATTGATTAAAGATTATGTCGACCGCAAATTAAGCAAGACATACCATGTTTCCAGTGAGGCTTGTTTTAGCATGATTCACTAATTCCTCCCACTTTTTGCCTTTGATACGACATATCTACAGTTGATACATATCATATTAATTTCCATGAATGTTATATATTAATAATGCATTGTTGTTTTGAGAAGAATAACAAACAAACAAATGCATAAAGAAGAATAAGAAGACTACTTACCTCTTGAAGTTCCTGAGGGTTTGAAAAATACATTTCAAGAAATTTCCTTACGGTTACAATCTTTTTGCTCTTGAGACGCATACGGATCTTGCTTGTACCCTTGTTCGATATGTTCTTTAGTCGTCCCACATTATCTTCCATTGACAACAATCTTACAGTCTTAGGTAAATTACGAAAATCCTTAACTTCAAATGGACCGGTTATAGCTTCTTGGACATCATAGGGACAATCAACAACCATTGCACCTAATCGCAATTTAACGTTGTTTATAGGGTATCTATCATGTTTAATTTTAATTTCACCTATTGTTCCACACCCATGTTGAAGATGGAAACTATGACCACCTTGAAGAATGTTTTTCTTTTTGTTCAAGTTTTTCACAATGTTATTATTAAACTCTCTTCTGGTGGAGCTACCATAGTCTCCAAAGAGAAGTACTATCTTTACCATTACTGAGGCTACTGGCCCATTGGTAACTGCTTCTTGCGTGTTACTATCAACTAAGATGACTTTGATGGACTTATTGTTGTCATCACCACCTGCTTTTCCGATGATGTTTTGTCCGGTGAACACTGGAGAAGCGACTTCGTTTGAAAATATCAACTTTAAGTTTGTTGGTAATTTTGAGCTTGCTGATACATCACAATCCTGCTAATGATGGCATGTGTGACTGTGAGTTGTGTTGTTTTTTAAAAAAAATAAAATGATAGATGCATTTAGGTGAAAAAAAAATCTCTAGAGGGTTATGAAAAATACTTTTAACGTGTGACTTCAAATTAAGTTATAAGAATGTTGGGTTATCAAATATATATCTTTGAATACATGACTTCAATTCATAACTTATTAACACAAAATATAATTAATTTGTTAATCTTGTTCACGTATTGACATGTGCGATAAGGTTTAAATACGACTGACAACATGTAGAGGTTTTGAGTGTTAGGGTGTCCCATTCAAAGTACTTTATTTTCACAATAAGGAAAAGTTTTTGTATTTTTCTTTTGACTTTTGGTACCTAAGAAAAAGTCTTAACATTCTTTTTAAACTACAATATATAAAACAGAATTCGGTTAATAAATTGGTTTTACTAAATACAAAAGTGTCAAAATCAGATTTATAGTTTAAAACTTTTCAAACCGAACTTATATATATAATATTGGTGAATAATTTAATTAGTTACTAAATACAGAACTGTTAAAATAATATTAATTTATGGTTTAAAGGTAAAACTAATATATATTGATTTAGATTATGAGGAACCGAAACAAATTGTAAAATTCTTCTCCTTCTTACTTTTTAATTAAAATACATAACATCATATTTATTATTGAAATAGTGATACATCGATTATGATTGTTAAAATGCAAAATATCTAACTTATCCAAAAGAATGTGATATGATTACTTGATGAAGGCCAGTATCTAGCGATAGCCGCCGTAGGGACTAGACTTACACATCAATCTTAACGAGAATAAAAAAAATAGAAATTTAGACAATTCTACTTTCACTTTCTCAAAATAGATATTGACCGGTTTAAAAATTGATAATTATTTTGATGATAAGCTTGGTCAATTGTCTATGTTTGTAATTTTTCTGAAGAAAAATGGCGGAACGTATATTTGATTTTAGAATTTAACAAACGTTATTGTTAATTTAAAGCATACAAATAATAAAATCTAATATAATAATAAAATTTGAAAAATAATAAAGGCTCAATACCTTATCAAAGAAACCTAAGCAAATATGCAACTTCACCTGGAATACGCACTAACAACTTTTGCCAACAAGATTCTTATAACGTACATTTGATATATTCATACACACCAAGAACTGAAGAACACACACAAAACCAGATTTTTTTGCCTTTTTGGTGCTACAGTACATAAACTTTGTGTAATTGAAGGGCGTCAGAAGTGAATTTGGTCTTTTGGTGAAACTGCAAGATGGTGTTGCGGTTTAGGCTGAGGTGGACGATGAGTAGGAAAGAGGAAGGAGAAACGCAAGATGGTCTTGCGGTTTATGAAGAAGGGCTGACAACTAAACCGCAAGACCATCTTGCGGTTTCTCCTTCCTTTTTCCTACTCACCAACACCCTCCCTCCCAGTCACCTTCACCTCAGCCTAAACCGCAACACCATCTTGCGGTTTCACCAAAATACCAAATTCACTTCTGACAGACCTCAAATATACAATTTTTTTTTTACTATACCTCCATTTTGGCAAAAAAATCCACAAAACCATTTTGTTTTATTTATATGATCTGTAGTTTCTTTAATTACTGAGTTTACATCAGTCAGAATCCTTGTTTATAGATCTTCGGAACGTTGTTAAAAATTTGTTGGTTTTAGATTTCTATTTATATCTCTACTGATTTTTATTCATATAACAGTTCACTAAATATAGATATGTCAAACCAAACTATATTTAAAGTTAATCTTTCAAATCAAAAAAGTAAAACATATAAGAGAAATAAAGTAAAGAAAACTATAACTTAAGAATATTATTTCCTGGAAAAGAAAAACTCACATATTGAAGAGTCTGATTATAAGCGTCCATTTTGTGAAATATAGATCTTGAAATCAACCGGCAGCCACCTGAGGGTACGTTGTTTAGGGTTTGTTACTATATATATATGTATGCTGCTTAGATTTTTCCTCTTTTTTTTATTAGTTTTATAACGATTTCAAAAGCAATTGCAACCTAAATTTCCTCGAAAGTTAGAGCAACTCTTAAAACATTTGACACCGACATCATTTAATCCAATACCATAAAATTTACTAGCTAATACTGTTTAAATAATACTAATAATAAATCGATTTAAAGAGACCTAAAACATCTGAAGAATATTAAGACCTCGCGTTACGGCGGGGTGTAAAGTCGTGCCAAGTAACACTAATGTAACACTATCGTTAGCGACCACCAATCCAGAGAATCTCGTATAAAAAGAGATAAGAAGCGAAAAAAATAATAAAACATAATGAAAAGTAGATGTAAAAACGTTGAACTGTGCACGCGGAGCGTAAATCATAGAAAACAATAACTAAGTCGATTTATGACCCGTGTGTTGTGACCGGGCCGTTAAACCGGAAAAAAAAAGCGTAAAGACGTTAAACCACACACGTACTTTGGGCCATGTTAACTCGCAAAATTTAAACGAAACGTAAAACGAAAAATATTTAAAGTATAAGAGAACTAAGGTTGAAATTGAAAAGGTGTTGAGGTTACCCTGTAAAAGATGTCAAAGTTTAGAAGTTAAAGTAAAATTACACTAAATTATTAATGAATTTTAAACATGTTATTAATCGAAATGGCTCTGAATATGATACTAACCCGACGATCAAGAAGTTAAGACTTCTTCAAGACGTATACTAATTACTAGATGCATATGTATGGTAATTTAATCTTTTGTTAAGTATGGTGTGGTATATAGTTGCGAAAAGGAAATCAACTTTTTTTTTTTTTTTCATTTAATTGAAAAACAAAGGGAACCTAAATTTAATTAATTAAAGCTACAACATTAACTATGAAAAAGAAAAATTAGAAATGAATAAAAAAGAAATGTAATGGAGCATAGTACTGCAACTTGTTCTGTGTTTGTATCTTGTTGGATGTACTAGTCTACTGGATAACGTAAATGAATTGAGAACATTTAAAACTAGCGTGTTTATTGGCTATTATTTTTAATATCGTGACAAATATCCTCCGATGTATCGTCTTGACGCGTACGAGAAAGGTAACATATATGACCTATTTTGTAGCAATTCAATAATGATTTCTATTATAGGTAAACTTATTAATAGAACCCAAACATTTAAGTAAAACAAGGGTTCTATCTTGTAAAAATATCTGTTATCTATAATTCAAGTATTAACATTACATTATAAATATCACACGTTAAAATGTTATGATGGACTAATTTGTATTTCTGAGTATTACAGGTATTGGGCTTGTTAACTATATTTGGGCTAGTTGTGTAAGTCCAGATGGAGCTCATGTGTGTTATAACAGATGAGTTGTTCGTGTATATTTTCAGCCGTTAGATCAAGTTGTTGTGGACCTTTGATTTGGAAAGTGGGCGAAGATTCGAGATGAGCTTATATAAGCTCAATATTCTCTCTCATCAGATTATTATTACTGTCATTATTTTTTCTCTCTGTGTAATTAGGGTTTCTCTCATCTTGTATCGTCTTCTTAGTCTGTAAGTTTGTGAGTTTTGTTATTGTCTTGATTATCATCTGCTGATCTTATCAATCAACAAAAGATATTGTATTGAACATTGTTGATTAAGTCTCAGTGATTTGCTGAGACTTTCGGGTATGGGGGGGCACTGATTTGGGTTGGTTAATAATAGATTTTGTCACCTCTTTTCAGTCTATATATCCTTGTGTTCTTGTGTTGTGATTGTGTTGATTATTGTTGTATTGAGAAACCCTAAGTCTTTTACATATCTTGTTTTTTTCACTTTCCTTTCAATTCCTTCACTTCTTCTCACTTCCTCCCTTTGATCTCTCAACATCTGGGGTGTTAGTCCCCCTGCCAACTGTACTACCAGGTTGTTGTTCATAGTTGTGAACTGCCTCACTGGCAGCCCTAGGAGAATCATCTAACAGATCCCCAGGTGAGAGAGATTCTTTCTATCTGGTGAGTTCTTGGATAGGAAGCTTGCAAACTGTAAGTTCTTCTGATTCTTTCTATTGTTTTGTTTGTATTGCTTTGCTGCTGGAGCTCTGTCACACCACGCCAATGGCGGAAACACGTGGCGCGACGTTCGAAGGGCATAAAGTCAAGATCAACACAAACTATAAGTAATTAAAATAAAGGGATCATTTATTTAACACGTCGAAACGAGTTTTCAAGTTCATACGTTCTTATACAAACATAGTTCAAACCAAAAGTAGAGGTTTCTCAATTATGTTCCAACCCCATGGAAAATATGTGACACCTGGCAAATTCGGGTTAACAACGTTGTCTAGATGAAAGTCTACCTTAGCGAGTCACGTGTATATTGTACTTAACTGGGTTAGTTAAGTCGGGATATGGTTCGGGAACTATTGGTTAGTCTAGAAGATCATTGGATGTTGGTCTAGAGGTTCATTAGGTGTCGGTCCTTAACCAAGTGTACAAACGGTGACGATTTGTAGGATCGTCAGGGCATACGGAACGTACGAGTCTCGAGTCCCGGGAATTGGTGAACGAGTGTAAATATGTGTATTTACTTGTGTTATGTGTTTACAATCATTATGTGACTTGTCGGTACATGAATATGCATTAACATATGTTAAAACGGGGTTTAACGCGCAAAACACACAAAAGGAACCCCTACAGGCGATTAGGAAGCCTAATCGCCCATAGGGGAGGCGAGTAGGGCACATTAGACACGAGTAGGAGGCTACTCGTGTGTACATAGGGGCGATTAGGCCCAATCTCATGCGATTAGCAGCCCTAATCGCATGTAGCTGCTGCATACTCGCCTATAACGTGCTGGACGACTAGAAACGCCTATAAATACAACACTTAACCTCCTAAACTCCCTAATATCAACCCTAGTCGTCCCATAACCGCCCCAAACACTGAAACAACCTCTGGGAGGCGATTTTGATCAAAAACACAAGGTTTCAAGGTCTAACCATCATCCTTTTACAATTCCAAGGTTTGATTCTCATCCATAATACTTTGTAAACGTTTTTAATCAATCCCTAATGGTCCAGACCTGTTCATAAACGAAAAAGCTTTCTGAAAATCGTCAATAAGAGTTATTAATCGGATTATAACTAATAAACATGCGTTATGGGTATGTATGATTAGAAAGATAGGATTTTTATGAATCTTGATGATGTTTTGATGTGTTATCATGCTAGGTCAGAATTAATATTGTTATTATAATGATAGAAATCTCAGTAGTTGGATAATAGGGTTATGATTACATGCGTTAATTGAATGTTGCATGCTATGTGTATGTGTTTGGATTGCTTTGGTTGCATGCAGGACTGATTCTACGAGGATGAACGAAGGATTTTGGGTTAAACATGCTTAGGATAGTGTTTGGGATGATATTGGGTAGTTACACACGCTCTGGATCTGATTTGGAGCGTTAAACGCGCGAAAAACCGGAACAGCAAGGTTACAGGCGAGTAGCCTTGCTAATCGCCTGTATCAGGGGCGAGTAGACCCCCACTCGCATGCATTAGGGGCGATTAGGCCCCACTCGCGTGACATAGGGGCGAGTAGCCCCAATCGCGTGCCACTAGGGGCGAGTAGCCCCAATCGCTTAACATTAGGGGCGATTAGCCCTAGTCGTGTGGTCATTCACGCGATTAGCCTCCCTAATCGCGTGTACTGCTGCTGTAAGTGTAAATTAGCATTCCGAGACCCGATTTGACATGTAGTAACATGCTAGGAACCTCGTAACATGTCTAATAACTTGGTAACATATATTTGGATGTATTTCGGTGATACGTGAACTATGTGCTATAACTTGTTGAACGTTAACGTGTGTTAAGTGTACTTACGTTATTGTATATTTTGGAACGTAAACATAACACGGGGAGTCTCGGGTCACCAATGGGATGTCGAGTCTTGTACTTTGGGTCAATTAAACAGTCACGGTATTTTCAAACGAACTTGGTTATGGTCTGGACATCTAGGGACTAATTAACCTGCGGGTTATTAGTCTAAGTACTTGTAACTGTCGTAGGTTTGGTCGCCACTGTACGGGACTAACATAGCAGCTGAGTTTACTCGGGATTAGGAGTAAAGCAACTTAAGGTGAGTTTACGGCCCCTCTTTTAACTGGTTTTACGTTTTCGGGGGAGAAAACATGTGTTAAAACAACTATTTGGTAACTACTGTCATACTATGGGTTCTAACGTATACTACACGATCTTTGGAAGTCCCGGGGGGAACCATGAATGTGCGGGTTTGCACAACGGGGAAATGTGAATAGCGCTATTGGGAGTGACCAACCCCGCTCGTCGACTTGGAGGGTCGGCGGGTGCATATTGTCTCAAACAGGAACAACAGGAACAACAGGAACATACATCGGGCATACTTTTGGTATTCGAGTTAGTAATGGTTTTCCAATCGTGGTAGTAACAAACGTACGCCTAGCTAGCGTATACTGGTTTTCTATTTTGTTATAGTATGGACAGGTTGACTTGGTACTTGAACTGCAAACCTGTAAACTCACCAGCATTTTTGTGCTGACGTAAACTTTTACATGTTTTCTCAGGTCGCTAAGGTAGCACGACTGGACTAGGGCGCACGCGTCTGCACGGCGTCTAGATAGAGTTGCATGATTTCATAAACATTGAACTTTGGTTATTTATGTTGAACTTTATTTTGAATAAGCTTCCGCTGTAAACGGGATTTTAAAACTATGTTTTGGTATTGCATTAATTACATTTAGACTTGTTTATTGTGATCGTTGGTTTGGATCCTGGTTTGTCATGCGCCTCGCGGTAAAACTCCGCAAGTGGATTTTGCGGGTGTGACAGATTGGTATCAGAGCCAATGGTTATAGTGAACTAGGACTGCATGTAGAGTCTAGTCTATAGCCGAGTCGCACACACTAGACGATCACATGGTACTAAACGTTATAGTGGTTTACGTATGGTCTTGTCAGGGTGTCTCTAAATCGTTGGTCTTTCTACGTTACATCATCCGTTCTATCTTAGGTTGGGTTACTTGTTTCCTAGGCAGTGTGGTCTATTGGGGTAACTCGTGTGCTCTTGAGATTTGTCCAAGGCTCGGACATCTCCCTTTCGTATTCCAATAGAAACACTTGTCATGAACTACCGTAGTATTACGGTGTGTAGCTAAGAGTCTATGTTCGGTGATTTGAACTTTGAACTAGGAGAACACTTGGAGGACCATGTAGAGCGTTTTATCATTTTGGGTGCACACAAAATCATAAAACGAAATGCATGGAAGCCCTAGTGAGCTTTGGGTTTGAAGGGATAGTCCTGGATTGGATCTGGCTTTAATCTTGTGAACATTAGTGGTTATCTTTAACTGCGAAACTAAATTTTCCTCGTTCTTTCTGCCAGAATCATGTCTGGAGTGCGTGGAGGACGAGGAGGTGGTCGCAATGGTGGACGCGGTGGTGGTCGCGGTGGTGCTGGTGGTCGTGGTGGAGGAATTAACCTATCACAGGCTGATCTGAATAACTTGCTCCAGGCTGCCTTTCAGTTAGGGCACAACGGTGGTGGTAAGTTGTTTTATCTGTTTTCTTTGCCTCATTGGTGAACCTTGTGTACGTTATTCGTGGTTTCTCATACGTTTCATTTCAGGTGGTCCTGTTGACCCACCCCCACCCATGTGCACCTATAAGATGTTCCGGGACTGCAAACCCCAGGAATTCTCTGGCACCGAGGGTGCGGTCAGTTTGCTTAGGTGGTTGGAGAAAGTGGAGTCGGTATTCCTGATGTGTAACTGTCTCCCAGAAGATCGGGTGAAGTATTCGGCTGCGTTATTTCAGGACGTGGCATTGACTTGGTGGAATGGTATCACCCAGAACATGGGGATTGGGGAGGCATATGCTATGCCATGGGAGAACTTTGTGCAGTTGCTGAAGCGGGAGTATTGCCCGAGGGAAGAGGTACAGAAGTTGGAGCATGAGGTGTGGAACCTCAAGATGACTGGATCGGAAATCGAGAAGTATACTGTGAGAAGGAATGAGTTGGCAGTGCTATGTCCCGATTTGCACGTGCCAGAGTATCGTAAGATTGAACATTATGTCTCAGGGTTGGTGCCGGAAATTGCAGGGTTAGTGGCTGCTGGGAATCATCCTACTTATGCGGAGGTAGTTCGATCTGCACATAGGATGACTAATTTAAAGGTGAATGAGGGGATTTTGCCGGCGAAAGGTTCGACTGCTAAGACTCCAGAGAACAATAAGCGCAAGTGGGAAAACGACGGGAAAGGGTCTGGGTCTGCACAGCAGGGTAAAAAGTTTGATAATGGGGGTTCATCGTCTTCGGGTAATAAGCAGGGTGGTTATGCGGGAAAACTGCCCAAATGCAACAAGTGTGGACGCCATCACCAAGGGAACTGCGACAGTAACCGTTGTCACCGCTGCCAGCGAACAGGCCACTATGCTAAAGATTGTCGGGTTACACTTCCATCGACTCAGGCTCCGACTAACAGTTCAGCTCCGACTACTCAGGGGACTACAGGGAAACAGGGATGCTACAACTGTGGTGACACTGGGCATTACAAGAAGGATTGCCCGAAACTGAAACAGGGTGGAAACAACGGGAATGGTAACAACGGGGGCGGCGGCAGAAATGCACGTGCCTTCGTTATTGGAGCTGCTGAGGCTAGGCAGGACCCTGATACA
Source organism: Ambrosia x helenae (assembly GCA_030844895.1). Lineage (NCBI taxonomy): Eukaryota > Viridiplantae > Streptophyta > Magnoliopsida > Asterales > Asteraceae > Ambrosia > Ambrosia x helenae. Next base: position 10,980,753 of record CM061233.1, read on the forward strand.
GTCACCGGTACGTTTCTTCTCAATAATCATTCTGTTAGCGTGTTATTTGATTCTGGTGCCGACAAGAGTTTTGTATCCATGGGTGTTAGTCGACTGCTAGATGTAGTATCTGTACCATTAGAGACCAAGTATATTATTGAGTTGGCTGACGGTAAAACAATTGAAGCTACTAGTGTTCTTCGGGAGTGTCAGTTAGAGTTGTCGGGTTTATCGTTCCCCATCGACCTTATGCCGGTACCTTTGGGTAGTTTTGACGTTGTGGTAGGAATGGATTGGTTATCCTTGTATCGCGCGGAGATTGTCTGTTACGATAAGGTTATTCGGATTCCTCTCCCTGATGGAGAATTTCTTTCTGTGTACGGTATCAAGGGTGGTGTTTCGCTAAACATCATCTCTAGCATGAAAGCCCTTAAGTGTCTTCGAAAGGGTTATCCAGCCGTTTTGGCGCTCTTATCTGTTTCCACTAGTGATGAGAAGAAGATTGACGACATTCCGGTGGTACGCGAGTTTTCTGATGTTTTTCCCGATGATTTATCTGGTCTTCCTCCTCATCGTCAAGTCGAGTTCGGTATTGATCTCGTACCAGGGGCTGCTCCTATTGCTCGGGCCCCTACCGTCTTGCACCTCCCGAGATGCAGGAACTGTCCAGCCAGTTACAGGAACTCTTGGACAAGGGTTTCATCCGACCAAGTTCTTCCCCTTGGGGAGCCCCAATTTTATTTGTCAAGAAGAAGGATGGGAGTTTCCGATTGTGTGTAGACTACAGAGAGCTGAACAAGTTGACCATCAAGAACCGTTATCCTCTTCCACGTATCGATGATCTATTCGACCAGCTTCAGGGTTCTAGTTATTATTCCAAGATCGATTTGAGGTCCGGTTATCACCAGCTGCGCGTCAGGGAGGCTGACGTTGCAAAGACTGCTTTTCGAACACGTTATGGCCATTTCGAATTCTTGGTCATGCCTTTCGGTCTCACGAACGCACCGGCGGTTTTCATGGACTTGATGAACCGCGTCTGTAAACCGTATCTGGACAAGTTTGTCATTGTGTTTATTGATGACATTCTAATCTACTCCAAGAACGAGACCGAACACGGGGAACATCTGCGATTGGTTTTGGAACTTTTACGACGGGAGCAACTTTACGCCAAGTTCTCAAAGTGTGACTTTTGGTTACGCGAAGTTCAATTCCTAGGACATGTGGTTAATGAACTAGGGATTCATGTCGATCCAGCTAAGATCGAAGCAATCAAGGACTGGGGAGCACCAAAGACGCCAACTGAGGTGCGGCAATTCCTAGGCCTTGCGGGCTACTATCGTCGTTTCATTCAGGGGTTTTCGAAGATTGCTCAACCCCTCACCACTCTCACTCAGAAGGATAGGAAGTTCGACTGGGGTGAATCACAAGAGTCCGCGTTTGAAGAACTGAAGTCTAAACTGTGTTCTGCTCCTATTCTGTCTTTACCTGAGGGTCCTGATGATTTTGTCGTTTACTGTGATGCTTCCATTCATGGACTCGGTTGCGTGTTGATGCAACGCGAGAAAGTGATTGCGTATGCTTCTCGTCAACTCAAAGTGCACGAGAAGAACTACACAACTCATGACTTGGAGTTGGGTGCTGTGGTATTCGCGTTGAAAATTTGGAGACATTACTTGTACGGTACCAAATGCACCATCTACACCGATCACAAGAGTCTCCAACACATTTTCGACCAACAACACTTGAACATACGGCAGCGTCGCTGGATTGAACTTTTGAACGATTATGATTGTGCTATTAAGTACCACCCTGGCAAGGCGAATGTTGTAGCAGATGCCTTGAGCAGGAAGGAATCTTCTAAACCTCGTCGCGTTCGGGCGTTGCAGCTCACTATCCATTCGTCGTTACCTGATCAACTCCGTTCTGCCCAATTGGAAGCTTTGAAGGAGGAAAACCTTAAAGCTGAAACTATGCACGGTGCCGACAAGCACCTAGAGCGAAGGCCTGATGGCCTGCACTATTTCGCAGAACGCATATGGGTTCCTTTATTCGGGGGACTACGGGAGCTTGTTCTTGATGAGGCTCATAAGTCCCGGTATTCTATTCATCCTGGTTCGGATAAGATGTACCAAGATCTGAAGGTGCTTTACTGGTGGCCAAACATGAGGTCGGACATAGCCTCATACGTGAGCAAATGCTTGACCTGTGCTAAGGTCAAGGTGGAATACCAGAAACCGTCGGGTCTCCTGCAACAACCTGAAATTCCGGAATGGAAATGGGAACGGATTACTATGGATTTTGTCACACAACTTCCTAAATCACCAAGCGGGAACGACAAGATATGGGTGATTGTCGATCGGTTGACGAAATCAGCCCATTTTCTTGCTATTAAGGAGACCGACACCATGGATCGTTTGGCTCGCCTTTACTTGAAAGAAGTTGTTTCTAAGCACGGGGTACCAGTTTCTATTATCTCGGATCGTGACTCCCATTTTACTTCTCACTTCTGGAAGTCTTTGCACAAGGCTTTGGGTACCCAACTAGACATGAGTACGGCTTACCATCCACAGACTGACGGTCAGAGTGAGCGTACGATTCAAACTTTAGAAGACATGCTGCGGGCATGTGTGATCGATTTTGGCAAGGGTTGGGAAGCTCATCTGCCGTTGGTAGAATTCTCGTACAATAACAGTTATCACACGAGCATCAAGGCTGCTCCGTTCGAGGCACTGTACGGACGGAAATGCCGCTCTCCTCTTTGTTGGGCTGAGGTGGGTGAGAGTCAACTCACTGGGCCCGAACTAGTGTACGAAACTTCGGAAAAGATCGTACAGATTCGTAATCGGTTGGCGGCGGCACGGGACCGGCAAAAGAGTTATGCCGATCAGCGTCGCAAACCACTGGAATTCCAAGTTAACGACAAGGTGCTTCTGAAAGTTTCTCCGTGGAAGGGCGTCATACGCTTTGGGAAGCGTGGCAAACTCAACCCACGGTATGTCGGACCATTTACGATCCTGGAACGGATTGGGCCGGTGGCATATCGTCTTGATTTACCGACGGAGCTCGGTAACGTACATAACGTCTTCCACGTGTCCAACTTGAAGAAGTGCCTGACTGACGAGTCTCTCATCGTTCCACTAGAAGAGATCAAGGTTGACGATCGTCTTCGGATTGTGGAAGAACCTGTGGAGATCCTCGACTACAAGATTCGTAGCTTACGTCACAGCAAGATTCGTATCGTTAAGGTTCGGTGGAACTCGAACCGGGGACCGGAATATACGTGGGAACGGGAGGATCAGATGAAGTCTAAGTATCCTCATCTCTTTCCTAAGGAAGCGTTCGAGTCGAGACACGTCTCTTCGGCAGCTGAATGAATCTCGGGTCGAGATTCCTTTTAACGTGGGGATGATGTGACAACTCGGGTAAATCTCTCTCTTTTGGTTTCTACCTTTTGCTTGTTTCCTTCGTTACTTCTTTTGTTCTTTCTGTACTTGTACAAATTTTCGGGACGAAAATTCTTTTAACGTGGGGATGATGTGACACCTGGCAAATTCGGGTTAACAACGTTGTCTAGATGAAAGTCTACCTTAGCGAGTCACGTGTATATTGTACTTAACTGGGTTAGTTAAGTCGGGATATGGTTCGGGAACTATTGGTTAGTCTAGAAGATCATTGGATGTTGGTCTAGAGGTTCATTAGGTGTCGGTCCTTAACCAAGTGTACAAACGGTGACGATTTGTAGGATCGTCAGGGCATACGGAACGTACGAGTCTCGAGTCCCGGGAATTGGTGAACGAGTGTAAATATGTGTATTTACTTGTGTTATGTGTTTACAATCATTATGTGACTTGTCGGTACATGAATATGCATTAACATATGTTAAAACGGGGTTTAACGCGCAAAACACACAAAAGGAACCCCTACAGGCGATTAGGAAGCCTAATCGCCCATAGGGGAGGCGAGTAGGGCACATTAGACACGAGTAGGAGGCTACTCGTGTGTACATAGGGGCGATTAGGCCCAATCTCATGCGATTAGCAGCCCTAATCGCATGTAGCTGCTGCATACTCGCCTATAACGTGCTGGACGACTAGAAACGCCTATAAATACAACACTTAACCTCCTAAACTCCCTAATATCAACCCTAGTCGTCCCATAACCGCCCCAAACACTGAAACAACCTCTGGGAGGCGATTTTGATCAAAAACACAAGGTTTCAAGGTCTAACCATCATCCTTTTACAATTCCAAGGTTTGATTCTCATCCATAATACTTTGTAAACGTTTTTAATCAATCCCTAATGGTCCAGACCTGTTCATAAACGAAAAAGCTTTCTGAAAATCGTCAATAAGAGTTATTAATCGGATTATAACTAATAAACATGCGTTATGGGTATGTATGATTAGAAAGATAGGATTTTTATGAATCTTGATGATGTTTTGATGTGTTATCATGCTAGGTCAGAATTAATATTGTTATTATAATGATAGAAATCTCAGTAGTTGGATAATAGGGTTATGATTACATGCGTTAATTGAATGTTGCATGCTATGTGTATGTGTTTGGATTGCTTTGGTTGCATGCAGGACTGATTCTACGAGGATGAACGAAGGATTTTGGGTTAAACATGCTTAGGATAGTGTTTGGGATGATATTGGGTAGTTACACACGCTCTGGATCTGATTTGGAGCGTTAAACGCGCGAAAAACCGGAACAGCAAGGTTACAGGCGAGTAGCCTTGCTAATCGCCTGTATCAGGGGCGAGTAGACCCCCACTCGCATGCATTAGGGGCGATTAGGCCCCACTCGCGTGACATAGGGGCGAGTAGCCCCAATCGCGTGCCACTAGGGGCGAGTAGCCCCAATCGCTTAACATTAGGGGCGATTAGCCCTAGTCGTGTGGTCATTCACGCGATTAGCCTCCCTAATCGCGTGTACTGCTGCTGTAAGTGTAAATTAGCATTCCGAGACCCGATTTGACATGTAGTAACATGCTAGGAACCTCGTAACATGTCTAATAACTTGGTAACATATATTTGGATGTATTTCGGTGATACGTGAACTATGTGCTATAACTTGTTGAACGTTAACGTGTGTTAAGTGTACTTACGTTATTGTATATTTTGGAACGTAAACATAACACGGGGAGTCTCGGGTCACCAATGGGATGTCGAGTCTTGTACTTTGGGTCAATTAAACAGTCACGGTATTTTCAAACGAACTTGGTTATGGTCTGGACATCTAGGGACTAATTAACCTGCGGGTTATTAGTCTAAGTACTTGTAACTGTCGTAGGTTTGGTCGCCACTGTACGGGACTAACATAGCAGCTGAGTTTACTCGGGATTAGGAGTAAAGCAACTTAAGGTGAGTTTACGGCCCCTCTTTTAACTGGTTTTACGTTTTCGGGGAGAAAACATGTGTTAAAACAACTATTTGGTAACTACTGTCATACTATGGGTTCTAACGTATACTACACGATCTTTGGAAGTCCCGGGGGGAACCATGAATGTGCGGGTTTGCACAACGGGGAAATGTGAATAGCGCTATTGGGAGTGACCAACCCCGCTCGTCGACTTGGAGGGTCGGCGGGTGCATATTGTCTCAAACAGGAACAACAGGAACAACAGGAACATACATCGGGCATACTTTTGGTATTCGAGTTAGTAATGGTTTTCCAATCGTGGTAGTAACAAACGTACGCCTAGCTAGCGTATACTGGTTTTCTATTTTGTTATAGTATGGACAGGTTGACTTGGTACTTGAACTGCAAACCTGTAAACTCACCAGCATTTTTGTGCTGACGTAAACTTTTACATGTTTTCTCAGGTCGCTAAGGTAGCACGACTGGACTAGGGCGCACGCGTCTGCACGGCGTCTAGATAGAGTTGCATGATTTCATAAACATTGAACTTTGGTTATTTATGTTGAACTTTATTTTGAATAAGCTTCCGCTGTAAACGGGATTTTAAAACTATGTTTTGGTATTGCATTAATTACATTTAGACTTGTTTATTGTGATCGTTGGTTTGGATCCTGGTTTGTCATGCGCCTCGCGGTAAAACTCCGCAAGTGGGTTTTGCGGGTGCGACAAAATAAAAGTGAAACCCCGTCAAAATATCCGACGTTAAGTAAGATCCCCGCCCGTACTAGCCATGCGACCTTCCAGCGATTAATTACCTGAAAGATATGTCAAAAATCGTCAATATATAAATATTGGTGAGTTCACAGGTTTTAGTTTACAAACATTTCAACAATATTTGGGAAATAAACACGAGTAGTGATTATTGTAAGAGTTGCAAGTTCCTACAATCTACTTGAGCCCATAACCAAACCAAGACTAACAATGCCCCGCTCATAGTTGTTTCTCGGAAAATAACAACTTAATTCAGAATACGTGCACCCCTGGCATACACAATTGCATAATCGACGCTATCGATTAGGGGTGGGCGTTGTCAGACACCAATAGTACTATCCAAATATTCCTTCGGTTTTTAATTTCACACATACACACGAATAAATGGTTACAGTAGCGAGGACTTAACCCCGAGTGGCGAACAATAAACTCAAGTATCCAACACATCACATATTTCCCTAACATAACATATCTTTCCCCCGAAAGTAAAAACAGTAAAATGGGGCCGTGAAACTCACCTCAAGCAAAGTATGCAAATCCAAACTCAGAGAATAGCTCGTCCAAGGTCAAACACCTATAAATGTCCTAGACGTATAAATCACTAAGTCTATAGTGCGTGTGTTTCGGCAAGTTGTACGTCCAACTCCCAAACCACCACTTAGTTCAATTCCCCGTTTAGTTAAACGTGTACCCTGGGTCCGTTGGTGATGGATTTACCCTCGTTACAAGTTACACTTATATTTCCATGAATATTACTTAACTTGTATAATATCGTTCTCGATTCGACTCACTTGACGTATAATTATTTTCCCATTAAATAATTATACTAGGATCTTGTCGATCGATATAATATTTTCAACACTCGACTCGACTCACTTTACCGTATATTTACTTTCCCATTAAATAAATATACTAGGATCTTGTCGATTTGATAACATATTTTCATTGTCAAGTCCATATGCTTGTTTTAAACGCTTAATCATTAGATTATTTACGTTATTTTCTCCCACGAATAAGTTTCCAACACTTAGGGAAGTGTTATGTATTTTCACCCAAATTATATATTTTTAAATCCTTAAAATATATATTTTGATTTCCATATTGGACGCAACAACACAAATACTTATTCGTCCGTTTTTACATTTTAGTCCGTTAACACATAGTAACATGAACACGTCCATATCCGATCATTTAAACTTATATATTTTAGTGTCCTAAATTGTACAAGTTGTATATATAATTTTGTGGGGGTAAATACTTGTATGTTATAACCAAGACTTGATTACTTGCAACATAAAAATGTTCCAACACTTTTATATTTCCATTTATATAAAAGTTGTAACACCCCAAAAATATTAAATTAATGATAATATGGTATGTATGTATATACGTATATATATGTGTTATTGCGGGGATGTATGTATGCGTGGATGTATGTATGTATATGTGTGTACCCCTAGTTGTAAGTAATGCATTGTAGTGGTACATGTAACAAAAATAAAAATTTAACCAAGTTAGCTACTTGGTTAATTTGGTAGAACTTAGTTGGTAAAAAGGGGAGGGGTTAAACATGACCCAACACTCTTCTTGAGGGGTGGGTTTTGGGAGGATTGAAAGACTAACTAGATAAGGGGGTTAGAAGGAAAATTTGGGAGTTTAGAAAAAAAGAAAAGAAGGGATACGCAGAGAGAGAGAGGAGGCGACATAGAGGACTCCCAAACATCCATCCATAGCAGAAAATTAGAGCAAGGGATCATCCCCAAATCCCTGCATGTCTAAGAGTTCATAACCATCTAGTGGCCCTAATATTATTGGTAAGTTGTAGAACTAGTAATTGTAAGGTTTGGAAGTAGTATGGTGGGTTTCATGAATATGTTGTGATAATTACTTCTTGTGGTTAGAAAGCATGCTTGTTATGTGTAGTAGTGTGAAATTGAAGAAATTTGTATGTTAATTGCTTGTAATAGGGTTGAATTGAGAATGTGTTAAGTGGGTATTGGAATGAAGGATTCTGTTGACTTTTTAAAAGTCAAACAGGGACTTAATCTCATGAGAGCTCAATTGATTATGCTTATTGTTAAGAAATTCATGAAGAATTGTGAGTATAAGTATAGAATTGGGAATGTTGTGTCATGGAATGTTATGACCACTTAAATGTATGGATATGCACACCAATTGTATGATGAAATGCCTAGTATGTTAGAATAGGAGAAATTGTGGGAAAAATACATGATGAATATGATGGTAGATGATATAGCTATAAGATTATGCTAGTTTATCTACCTTGAACCTAGAATGGTAAAGGGTAAAGTACGAAAAGCTAAAGTATGAATTCCTTCACTATGTAGGTGTGAAGGTGGAAGGTACTAGCGGTTACAAGGAGCAAGGCGCACACGACAAAGGTAAGTTGGTTACTACCAACTATGTAGTTTAATGAGTATGTTAGTCATAATTGTTATGTATGCATTTTGTGAATGAATTTGGTAGAATGGAAGTAACATGTAGTATCCTTGTGGCTAAGAAGGGTATAAATAGGTAGAATGATTTAGATGGTGGAAACACCCTTAACGGGTCAAAATAGTAGGAACACCCTCGATGGGTCAATACGGTGGAAGTACCCTTAACGGGCCAAAATGGTAGGAATACCCTTAACGGGTCAAAATGGTGGGAATACCCTTAACGGGTCAAATGGTAGGAATACCCTTAACGGGTCAAAATGGTAGAAGTAAGGATTTCATTGTGATTCCATGGACTTCTTGGGTCCCTTGGATAAGATGATCATATGGTTTATAACCTACTAAATGTTTGCTTTGTTGATTTGAAATAGGTAAAGCACATGAATGAAGATCAAGTCTCAAGCAAGGATGGGTTATGCACGCTCGCGTTCTTTTTGGGTTGGGTACCATGGTTGTGTTAGGATCTTTGAGTCTTTTAAAAACAAATGGTTAATGTTTTGTATATGGTTTGGATATGGGTCAAAGATTCGCATGGTAGCCAACTTAGGCTTTGTCTTTTGTAACTTAACTAGTGTCGCCAAGGTTGTTGGCACGTTGTGAACTTGACGTTTTGGATATATATATATATATATATATATAATGGATGTTTATATATTATCTACATGTTTTAAAAAAAAAAACGAGCCTTACAAGTTGGTATCAGAGCCAAGGTTTGAGCGAATCAAGTATATTAGGTACTTGATCTCAAACCGGAAGCTCGTAGGGGCGTGCATTCGATCCGAGACTTGATCAAGGTATGTGCGGGATAATGGGTGGGAGAGTTACCAAATGAGAAGCGGGAATGTCGGGAATTTGCGGGTAAGAAGGGCAGGAACGATATGGCGTTGAAACGGGAAAAGCGTGGGCAAACCTGCAGTTGGCGTACCCTACGCCAATTTTGGCGTAGGATACGCCAGACCAGCTTGCCTACGCCAACCTGTTCTGGCCTACGCTACCCTGCCTCCTTTTGCCTACGCTAGTGGCGTAGGCTACGCCATTTTTGGCGTACCCTACGCCAAACCTCCTGTCAGCCTTGGATGCTGATTTTTCAGCTTGTCATGCCTCCGTACCTCGCCCGAGCAACCCCGAAACTCGTTTATAGACGCATTTATACACATGGGATTGTGAATCCGTGTATACATGTAGTAAGGAATGTGGAAGCCCAAATATTGGGAGTAGAAAAAGTTACTTTCGTAGAAAGAATGAATGATGACTGAGATACCGTGATATGGTATACATGTTAAATGGTTGTTAATGTTTCAGAAACATGGAGGACGAAGGTGATAACGTGGTGGGGGAGCGTACCCAACACGGCGAGTTGAAGGAGATGGTAGCAACCGAAGTGGGGGAGGCTATAAAAGTAAACCTCCCCAAGATAATGGAAGAGGTGGAGAGTAACATCATGGGGATAGTGGAAGGTATGTTGACAAGCAAGTTCGATGAATTGAAGAAATTGGTTGAAGAGGGGTCGTCCGGCTCCAAGAATGTTAAGAGATGTACATACCGAAACTTCATGTCATGCAACCCCACCGTGTTTAAGGGAGAAATAGATCCACTCGAATGTCTAAGGTGGATCTCGGATATGGAGGGGGTGTTTGCACGAAGTCATTGTGAAGGCGAAGATGAAGTAATGTTTGCCACGGGGCAATTGCGACTCCGCGCGAAGGATTGGTGGGACAGTTATAGTAAGGAAGTGGGGCAAGAACGAGTAAGAACCATGACATGGGCTGAGTTTAAAGAGCCCTTCCTGAAGCATCATTGTCCTCAAACTGCAATCGATCGCATTCAGGAAGAGTTTCTACACCTCCGCCAGAAGAATGAAACCATTGATGAAATCACAAACATATTTCTTGACAAAATGAAGTTTTGTCCAGAATTGGTGGGAACGGAACGAATGAAGATTAACAGGTATCATGCCATGTTAAGGGCAGAATACCGGGAGTTTATCACTGCATCGAAATGCAACACGTTGGGTGAACTCATCGATTGGGCTCGTGAACGAGAAACGGAATTAAAACGACAAGAACAACGGGGTGAGAAGAGGAAGGCCGAAAAGACTTGGGAGTCGCCAAAGAAGGCTAAGGGGCACGAACAAGGCAAGAAGGATCCTAAGAAGGGAGAAACACCGAGTTGTAAAACGTGTGGGAAACCGCATACGGGGGAATGCCGCTTGGGGCAAAAGACGTGCTACAATTGTGGGAAGACGGGACATCCGTTTTACAAATGCCCTAGTCCGGTTCAGTTGTGTTATCATTGTTATGAACCCGGGCACTTCAAGGCGGATTGTCCCAAGCTCAAGAAGGAGGCACCGAAAGAAGGAAAGAAGAATGAAGCTTCAAAGGCTCGTGGAAGAATGTTCCAAATCACCGCCGAAGAAGCAAAGAACCACCCCGAGGTGGTGTCGGGTATGTTACTAGTCAACAATACTCCTATGTATGCGTTGTTTGATACAGGGGCAAGTAGATCTTTTGTGTCTACCAAAGTGATTTACCACCCCTCCTTTATCATAGAAACGTTGGCAAGCCCATTAGAAGTAGAAATTGCGGATAGTAAAAACTATTTATTACACAACATATGTAGAGATTGTACTCTCACGGTAGAAGGGGAGGATTTTAGGGTAGACTTGGTACCCATGACAATGGGGGAGTTCCAAGTGGTGATAGGCATGGATTGGTTGGCCAAACACCACGCGGAATTCCAATGTAAGAATAAAACCATATACGTTACCTCACCTAGTGGGCGGCGGGTAAGTTTTATAGGGGATAGAAAGGTCGAAGCCAAGTTATGCACCTTGGTGGAGACCATGAAACATGTGCGTAACGGGGGAAGGGCATTCATGGCCTATGTGGTTGATACCACTATCACCACCCCTAAGATTGAAGAAGTACCGATTGTTAGGGAGTTTCGGGATGTATTTCCGGATGATCTTCCGGGGCTTCCTCCCGAACGCGAAGTGGAGTTTAAAATTGAATTGGTGCCCGGGGCTCAACCCGTTGCAAAAACACCATATAGGTTGGCACCCACCGAACTCCGAGAGTTGATGACACAACTTCAAGAGTTACTCGATAAGGGCTTCATTCGCCCGAGTGTGTCCCCGTGGGGAGCCCCTATATTGTTTGTGAAAAAGAAGGATGGGTCTATGCGAATGTGCATAGACTACCGGGAGTTGAATAAATTAACAATAAAGAACCGCTACCCCTTACCCCGTATTGATGATTTATTCGATCAACTTCAAGGGGCGAGTTGGTTCTCAAAGATTGACCTTCGTTCCGGGTACCATCAATTGAAGGTAAGGGAAGAAGATGTGGCCAAAACGGCGTTTAGGACCCGGTATGGGCATTACGAGTTCCTAGTAATGTCCTTCGGATTGACAAATGCTCCGGCCGCGTTCATGGATTTAATGAATCGGGTATGTCGTTCGATGTTGGATCGTTTTGTGATAGTGTTTATAGATGACATTTTGATTTACTCCCGAAGTGAATCAGATCACGCGGACCACTTACGGGAAGTCCTCGAGACGCTTAGAAAGGAAAAGCTTTATGCTAAGTTTTCTAAGTGTGCCTTTTGGTTGAGGGAAGTCCAGTTTTTGGGGCACGTAGTGAATGAGAAGGGCATTTCGGTAGACCCTTCGAAAGTGAAGGCAGTGGTGGAATGGGTTTCTCCTAAGAACCCGAGTGAAATTCGAAGTTTTCTGGGCCTAGCCGGTTATTACAGAAGATTCATCCAAGATTTTTCAAAGGTGGCACTACCTTTGACCCGGATGACAAAGAAGAGTGAAAAGTTTGTGTGGGGCGAAGACCAAGAAAGAGCCTTTCGAATGCTAAAAGAGAAGTTGACCAGTTCACCTGTTCTGACCTTGCCTGAAGGGTCGGATGATTTTGTAGTTTACACGGATGCCTCGCATCAAGGGTTGGGGTGTGTTCTGATGCAACGGGGGAAAGTCATCGCCTACGCATCAAGACAACTCAAACCCCATGAATGTAATTACCCAACCCATGATTTGGAATTGGGGGCCGTAGTGTTTGCATTGAAAATCTGGCGGCATTATCTGTATGGGACAAAATGTACCATATATTCCGATCACAAAAGCCTCAAGTATTTCTTCGAACAGAAAGATCTCAACATAAGGCAACGGAGATGGCTAGAGTTGATCAAGGATTATGATTGTGACATCGTGTACCACCCGGGCAAGGCTAATGTGGTGGCCGATGCTCTAAGTCGGAAGGAATACCCACCCCCGATTCGAGTTAGGGCCTTGGGTGTTGTAATTACACCTACCCTTTTGGGTGAGATACGAAAGGCCCAAGTCGAGGCTTTGCAAGCCAATGACCCAAAGAAGATAAGAATGAAAGGGATGATAGACAAGTTGGAAGAGAATGCGGATGGGATGTAGACCCGATATGGGCGGGTATGGGTCCCTTGGACATGTGAAGTCAAGACTTCACTACTTGACAAAGCCCACAAATCCCGGTTCTCAATCCACCCGGGGGCGACCAAGATGTATCGGGATTTAAAGAAAGACTATTGGTGGCCGGGAATGAAGCGCGACATCGCTAAGTATGTGGAGAAATGTTTGACCTGCTCTCAAGTCAAAGCCGAACACCAAAAGCCTTACGGGAAATTACAATCACTTGAGGTCCCGGTGTGGAAGTGGGAGGAGATCACTATGGATCTCGTGACAAAATTACCAAAGACAAGGAAGGGTTATGATGCGATTTGGGTAGTGGTGGACCGACTCACTAAAAGCGCTCACTTTTTGGCTATCCGGGAGGCTTACACCTCCGAACGGATGGCAGAAATTTATGTGAATGAGATTGTATCCCGGCATGGTGTACCCGTGTCTATTGTGTCGGATCGGGACACTCGATTCACATCCCGGTATTGGAGGAGGTTCCAAGAAGAAATGGGTACGAAGTTGTTGGTTAGTACCGCCTACCACCCCCAAACTGACGGACAAACCGAAAGAACCATTCAAACCCTCATAGATATGTTGAGGGCATGTGTCCTAGATTTTGGGGGAAGTTGGGATGAACACCTACCATTAGTGGAATTCTCGTATAATAATAGCTATCACAGCAGCATCCAAATGGCACCATTTGAAATGTTATACGGGAGAAAATGTAGAACCCCGGTGTGTTGGGGGGAAGTGGGTCAGCGGGAGTTAGCTCCAAGTGATTTGGTGGCTCTCACTAACGAAAAAATTAGCCTAATACGGGCTAGGATTCAAGCCGCTCAAGACCGACAAAAGGCGTATGCGGATCGTAGGAGACGACCGATCGAATTTCAAGTGGGAGATTTTGTGTTGCTAAAAGTCTCCCCTTGGAAGGGCATCATCAGATTTCGTAAGCGCGGGAAGTTAGGCCCGCGTTATATAGGACCCTTCAAAATTTTGGCACGGGTCGGGCAAGTGGCTTACCGGTTGGAGCTATCGCCATCCTTGAGTGGGATCCATGACACCTTTCATGTGTCCCAGTTACGAAAATGTCTCGCGGATGAAACCGCGTACGTGCCTCTTGAAGACATAGAGGTAGACGACAAGTTGAATTACGTAGAAAAACCGGTGGCTATAAAAGATTTCAAGGTGAAGCGGTTGCGAAATAAGACCATAAACCAAGTCTTGGTTCAATGGCAATATCGGAAGGGTTCGGATCTTACGTGGGAATCCGAAGAGGAAATGCGGAAACACTACCCGGCTCTTTTCGGTACGTATCCAGGTTTCGGGGTCGAAACCTTTTTAAGGGGGGTAGACTTGTAACACCCCAAAAATATTAAATTAATGATAATATGGTATGTATGTATATACGTATATATATGTGTTATTGCGGGGATGTATGTATGCGTGGATGTATGTATGTATATGTGTGTACCCCTAGTTGTAAGTAATGCATTGTAGTGGTACATGTAACAAAAATAAAAATTTAACCAAGTTAGCTACTTGGTTAATTTGGTAGAACTTAGTTGGTAAAAAGGGGAGGGGTTAAACATGACCCAACACTCTTCTTGAGGGGTGGGTTTTGGGAGGATTGAAAGACTAACTAGATAAGGGGGTTAGAAGGAAAATTTGGGAGTTTAGAAAAAAAGAAAAGAAGGGATACGCAGAGAGAGAGAGGAGGCGACATAGAGGACTCCCAAACATCCATCCATAGCAGAAAATTAGAGCAAGGGATCATCCCCAAATCCCTGCATGTCTAAGAGTTCATAACCATCTAGTGGCCCTAATATTATTGGTAAGTTGTAGAACTAGTAATTGTAAGGTTTGGAAGTAGTATGGTGGGTTTCATGAATATGTTGTGATAATTACTTCTTGTGGTTAGAAAGCATGCTTGTTATGTGTAGTAGTGTGAAATTGAAGAAATTTGTATGTTAATTGCTTGTAATAGGGTTGAATTGAGAATGTGTTAAGTGGGTATTGGAATGAAGGTTTCTGTTGACTTTTTAAAAGTCAAACAGGGACTTAATCTCATGAGAGCTCAATTGATTATGCTTATTGTTAAGAAATTCATGAAGAATTGTGAGTATAAGTATAGAATTGGGAATGTTGTGTCATGGAATGTTATGACCACTTAAATGTATGGATATGCACACCAATTGTATGATGAAATGCCTAGTATGTTAGAATAGGAGAAATTGTGGGAAAAATACATGATGAATATGATGGTAGATGATATAGCTATAAGATTATGCTAGTTTATCTACCTTGAACCTAGAATGGTAAAGGGTAAAGTACGAAAAGCTAAAGTATGAATTCCTTCACTATGTAGGTGTGAAGGTGGAAGGTACTAGCGGTTACAAGGAGCAAGGCGCACACGACAAAGGTAAGTTGGTTACTACCAACTATGTAGTTTAATGAGTATGTTAGTCATAATTGTTATGTATGCATTTTGTGAATGAATTTGGTAGAATGGAAGTAACATGTAGTATCCTTGTGGCTAAGAAGGGTATAAATAGGTAGAATGATTTAGATGGTGGAAACACCCTTAACGGGTCAAAATAGTAGGAACACCCTCGATGGGTCAATACGGTGGAAGTACCCTTAACGGGTCAAAATGGTAGGAATACCCTTAACGGGTCAAAATGGTGGGAATACCCTTAACGGGTCAAATGGTAGGAATACCCTTAACGGGTCAAAATGGTAGAAGTAAGGATTTCATTGTGATTCCATGGACTTCTTGGGTCCCTTGGATAAGATGATCATATGGTTTATAACCTACTAAATGTTTGCTTTGTTGATTTGAAATAGGTAAAGCACATGAATGAAGATCAAGTCTCAAGCAAGGATGGGTTATGCACGCTCGCGTTCTTTTTGGGTTGGGTACCATGGTTGTGTTAGGATCTTTGAGTCTTTTAAAAACAAATGGTTAATGTTTTGTATATGGTTTGGATATGGGTCAAAGATTCGCATGGTAGCCAACTTAGGCTTTGTCTTTTGTAACTTAACTAGTGTCGCCAAGGTTGTTGGCACGTTGTGAACTTGACGTTTTGGATATATATATATATATATATATAATGGATGTTTATATATTATCTACATGTTTTAAAAAAAAAAAAAAAACGAGCCTTACAAAAGTGTCTATTTTTATACAAGTTCTCATCAAGTCTTTAAATTATCTATCTTTATTATAAAAACCTTTGTTTTTATATTTTCCAACATGTTTGGAAATCTATATTTTTTTATAAAACCTTATTTTATAAGAATACATTTTTATACAAATATATACATTTGTAAATTTACTAACTTTTTACACAACAACCTTGGAAAGTTAACATCTTACATCTTTGACACCTAACTTTCCAAAGTCACATTTTTAGATCCAAGTTTCTAAAATGGCATTTTATGTCCCTCAACTTTTAAAGTTACTAGATAATCCTTTAACTTTCAAAAGTTACGTTTCCTTCCTAATCTTTCAAAGGTGACAATTTTTCACCAAGCTAGTAAACTTTATTATGTCAACTTTGTCATGGTAGATTATTATTATGAGTCAACATTTTTAATAGTCTATAATAACCTCATAAAGGATAATAATAAGTGTATTTAGTTTAATATGTCCAATAAGTCCAACTTTGCATTTTTCAAGTTTGTAAACTTTGAATATGTAAACTTTATGTATTACATTTTCTAACAAGATCAACACTATATCAAGTTTTAGATGATTATTTTAAGATGATTTAAATAACATTTAGGTGTATTTATGTCATCTTTACAAAAAATTCTTAGATCATCTTTTTAAACAATACTATGTAACTTTTTATAAACCTCAGCAATATTAACAACATCCATCACCACCCACGGCCTACATACATTTTATTAAAGGTCCATTTTAGTCTTGTAACAACATACTAAAGTTTATGTTTAAAATCATACTTTAAACCCTATGTACAACTTGCTTTAAAAACATGAAAATATAAACTTCCAAGAACAAGAATAAGATCAAGAACACTTACAACTAGCACAAGGCTAGGGAAGATAAAAACACTTGATTTTGAAGTGGTTTAGTGTGTTCTTCCAATGTGGTTAAGCTCCAAGCTTGAAACACACAATTAGGGGTTTGGAAATGGAGTTTTTATGGATGAATTTAGTGTTTGAAACTTGAAAAATGGTGGTTTGTGGGTGGCTCTAAACTTACGGCCAAGAAGGAGAAGAAGCAAGAGGTTTTTGTTGTTGGAAGAATGCTCATCTTGGATGGATTTTATAATAGATTTCCAAGTACTCATAATCTTAAAACAATCCAAGGCACTATTCCACAAATCTTTCATATATTTAGTTGTACAAAAAAAAAAGATTAGGAGGATGGTGAAGGGGTTGGGCCGGTTGGGTTGGGAGATTTTGTGGGGTCTACAACACAAAATATCTACTAGCTAGTTTGGTTATGATTTAAACATGAAGTTCGGGTTTCGTTCGGCTTCTAATCGGATTTTAATTATGCGTTATCCGGACGTTATAACAGCCTCTAATAACCCTTAAACATAAATGAAAACTCTAAATACAAATCTCTCGGTAACGAATAAAGTGCATGTACCGCACCCGGTACACGTATAACTTATAATTTCACCCAACGAAAGCCTAACTAGCCAACCAACACTTAATTATGCGTAAGAGTTTTCATTTTTTGTACAACTAAATATATGGAAGATTTGTGGGGAATTTGCTATTCTCTAAGGCATCAGTTAAACAATTAACACGAATTTGCACTTAATTACGTTAGTTACACATAATTAATTAGTACGGAATTACCTGAATTTTGCCGGTTGTCACAAGCTCTGTAAGTCTTCTTATTCCTGTTTAATTTTGTCTGTATGTGTCTAAGAGTCTTTGGCTGGGTTAGGGTGGACCGGCAGTTGATCTGTTTGTGTATTGTGTGTTTTGTTGCTCTTGTTTGATATTTGTATTGTTGATTGTCTTTTGTCTGATATCTGTGTATTGTCTTTATAATATACGTATATAATACGTAGTTAATAAAAAGCTCCTGTGTTAATTAAGATCTGCGTGGGCACCTTGAGTGATAAACCCATGATCTGAACACTGACACATCTTCGCTCTCTAGGTTGTGTATTGTTGGTGTGTTGTTATTTGCTATCTGTTTGTGGTTGTTCTTGTTCTTTGTTGGTTAACTGCCATGGGTGATGCTAATCCTGGTGGTGGTGGTGGTGCTGTTGTCGATCCTAATGGTGGCGGTGCACCAGGAGGAGGCAATGGTACCCTGATTAGTAAGTTAGATATTGGTGATCCTCTGTATATTCATCCTAGTGATACTAGTACCTTGTCTATTATCACTATCAAGTTGAAAGGTATAGAGAATTACTCTGTTTGGGCAAGTTCAATGAGACTTGCCCTTGAAGCCAAAAACAAGTTTGGATTCATTGATGGTTCTACTATTAAGAGTGTTGAAGATGATGTATTAGGCAAACAATAGGATAGGTGTAATTATGTTATGTTGTCTTGGTTGCTTAATTCTATGAGTGAAGAGTTATTCCTTGGCCAGGTCTTTTCTAAGTTAGCTAGAGATGTATGGTTAGATCTTAAAGAGACATATGATAAGGTTGATGGGTCTGTTGTCTTTAGCTTGCATCAAAAGATTAATTCATTAACACAAAGTGGAAGTTCTGTTTTAGAATATTATCATAAACTAAATACAATGTGGAAGCAATTGGACTCAATAGTTCAATTGCCTTCTTGTTCATGTGCTGCTTCAAATAAGTTCAATGATTTTAATAGTCTGATAAAACTAATGCAGTTTCTAATGGGTATAGATGATGTTTATCAGCTTGTTAGAACAAATCTTTTGATGCAAGACCCTTTACCCACTGTGAAAACAGCCTTCTCTATTGTATCTAGAGAAGAGTCTCATAGGGGGTCCAGTATTGGCATTAAAGGATCTAATGTGTCCTTTCTTGCTAAGGCAAATCAACCTAATCAATCTTTCGACTCTAGGAAGAAAGTTAATAGAGGTCCTAATCCCAACTTAAAGTGCACTCATTGCAATATTTTGGGACATACTTCTGATAGATGTTATGAGCTGGTTGGATATCCTCCTGGTTTCAAAAAGAGAACTCCTGGTCAACCTTTAAGATCAAGTTCTTTTGGAGGAACTAGTGGGAGGTCAAACCAGTCTAATAATGTGACTACTAATAATGTTTCTTCTTCTAGTGCTTCTGTTCCTTTCACTGCTGAACAGATAAGCAAGTTGATGAACCTTATTGGTGATAAGAAAGGGAATGAAGCTCAGTCTAATAATGTAGGAGGTAATCAAACATGTGTTAATGGTTTCTCTAGTGCTTTTGTCTTGTCCAAACTGTGTAATATTTTTGAGAACTTTTCATGTTGTTCAAGTCATCTTAAAACTGCACTTTTGTTAAGATGGATCATGGATTCAGGAGCTAACCAACACATGGTCAGCACTGATGAATACATGATCAATTGGGTGGATTGTTGGGCTAGATTTTATAGGTTTACGCTTGTCTTTATTAAGCTAGTTTATTAGACTTGGGCTTAGTTTTCGTTAATGGGCTTGGGTTAGGCCATGTGGGCCAAGGCTTTAGTGGACCCTATATAATGTTATGTTTGCTACATTATTAGGGTTAGACTTTCATAATCCTTATTTTTGTAACTCAAGAGCCACCACCTTGTACCAGACAATCCTAGAGATTGTGTGCAAGGTGAAGCAGCAGTTCTATTGATTTCATCGGTTTTAATCTTTTGTTCTTCACATTCAATCTTGTTTTCCGCACTCGATTGTTTGTTTGATACCCGGTAGAGAAGATCTTGGACTTACAATTGGTATCAGAGCCTATGTAGTCTTTGGAAGGCTCGGTTCGGTATCATTTGAAGAACAAAAAGAAGAATTTTCGCTGCTGTGTTTCGTGTTTTGGAACAGGTTCTACTCGCATCTTTTTCTTAATATTATTTGTTTTAATCGTTTTGGTGTTTTAGAATTTTTGCAGATTAGTTAGATCAAGAACACGAAAAAAAAAGTGAAAGAAAAGGCTGTTTGATCTTGTTTAGTGATTATTAAATGTGTTTGCTGTTTGTTCGGACTTTTTGTTTGGAAAGATATCTCAAAATATTTGAATTTGACCAATTAATTGGTGGGTATTAATTACAAATTCAGTGGTCAACTTGAGAAGAGGAAAATTCATTCAACAAAAAATTTCGGTGGTCCCTACTACAATATTCAGGGTTGAAGGTTGAACTCAGGGTTGAGGTTGAACTCAGGGTTGAAGGTTGAACTCAGGGTTGAGGTTGAACTCAGGGTTGAAGGTTGAACTCAGGGTTGAAGGTTGAACTCAAGGTTGAACTTAAGGTTGAGCTCAAGGTTGAACTCAAGGTCGAACTCAGCTATCTTCGTCGAACTCAGATCTGCAAGTCGAACTCAGCCTGTTTCAGGTCGAACTCAGACCCATCTTCATCGAACTCAGCACTGTTCGAGGTCGAACTCAGCTCTCAAACTCGAACTCAGTACTCGAGGTTGAACTCAGTACCTGCTTCTGACCGGAACCCATCTAAAAATCCATACCCGACTCCGGCTCAAACTCAACCCGATCCAACCAACCATCACCCGGACATAACCACCAACCCGTAACCTTCAACCCGAGCCACCTACCTGCGACCAAACCCACCTCGAAATTCCCACCTGCAAACCGGACAACAACCCGACCACCCATACCGTACCTGCAACTCACCCATACCGGACAACACCCAACCCAACACCGTTAAAACTCAACCCGAAACCAAAAAAAAAAAAAAAAAAAAAAAAAACCCGAAACCAGACCTAACCCGTTCCTATCTGAACACAAAACCCACCTCGGGTACCGATCCAGAACAAAACCCACCTCGGGTAGCTGGCTGTCTCAAGCAGCAGAGAGGAAAGAGACGAGAGGTTATATTGTGTGTGTATTATTGAAGAGGATATATTTGAAAGATAAAGCAAGTAGCTGTCGTTAGAGAGAGTGTGGAACTACTGAAAGGACATAATTAGATCTGCATTTGTTGTTGGTGAAGTTGAAAGAGTGAGAAAGAGATAAGAATAGAAGAAACTTATATTGAGTGAAGAGAGAGAGAGAGTGTTCTCTTGAGATAAGAGTAAAAGTGTAGAAGTGTGTATAGATTCAATAAAGAAGATTGTGTGTCTCGAGATCAAAGAAACAGGAGATAGAGGTTGAGTGTTGGAATTGTTGAGAGGAATAGAGCAAGTAAGTGATTTGTCAGGAGGTCAAATTTCTTTTAGTGTATTGGGAAGAGTAAGTGATTTTTTAATAATAATAATAATAATAATAATAATAATAATAATAATAATAATAATAATAATAATAATAATAATAATAGTGGTACTAGTATTATTTTGAAGTGCACTGGCTCAATTTGGGGGGATCGACATTACGGCATACGGTTTGATTCAGTTGACTACGGTGGACTAGACTGTGTACTATTTTTGACGGTTGACTACGGTTGGACGCCCGGTGCTCGTATTAAAAATTTTGGTGAAACGTGAAACGTCTAGATTTTTGGGGGATCACTATTAAAGATTAAAATGTCTTCTCAAATTGAGGTGTTTGAGCAGAGACTTGAAGGTTTCAGTTATACTCCTGGTGAAACCGTGGGAGCAATTATTGGCAGATTTACCGAACTACTGTCAGACATGAAAAATGCTGAAATCGTAGTGTCAAATCGATGGGTCAACAAAAGTCTTCTCGACGCTTTGAAAAGAATTCCAGATGAGCCAACATGCAGCTGGTTTAAGTATGTCAATTGGATTATCACAGAAACAAGTTGGTCCAAAATGACGTCGGATGAGTTAATCTTACTCGTCAAAGAACATGCTGAGCGTGCAAAGCTGACGACTCAAAGCAACACCTCTGCTACAACATGCTCATCTGCCTCTGACACTTCATCTTCAAATTCAAAATCTGACAGCTCACCCGCTCTCGCTGCTCCTGTCGCTCCCGCTGCTTCTGTCACACCTGCTGCTCCTGTCACATCTGCTGCTCCTGCCACTTACGCTGCTCAAGTTCTCATGGCACAGATGGAATATGACCACGTGCCATCCGCATCTGAGGTACACGCTGACATTTTAGCTGAATCATGTTGTACTGAACGATGCAGGTTAAAAATTAAAGGTTTTAGAGAAGAAACTCTCTCTGCATACAAGCAGCTTGAATACGAGAAAATGGCCACTTGGGACATTAAAAAGAAATTTAATTCTTATAAAGAAATGGTTGAACAACAAAAACTCGATATCAAGCGCTTGCATCAGGAGGTGAGTGATCACAAGTGTCGTTATCTACATTTCAAACGACTGTCTGATACTTTAACCGCGGAATTGATCGACTTAAAATCAAAATTTGAAAATGCCGATTTTCATTTTAAAAAATTCGATTGTTCTAGTCCCAAAGTTGAAAAAATGATCAATACCCAGTTAAGGTTCAGACCAAAGGATGTGAGGAATAAGGGAATTGGATTTGTGGAAATTCCTCCACCTTTCAATGAAAACTATTCCTCAATTCCCATGTCGGATGAAGAATTGTTGGCTCTGCCTGTTAAAGGATACGGTCCTCCAATAGAAGAGCCAACCAGTCGACCATCGAGGGATCAAGTTGAGATCTCCAAACCTAAATCAGTTCCTGTCCGAATCTCTAAACCCAAGAACAAACAACCTAAGCAGGAGCAGGCTCCATCAAAAACCTTTGTCAAGTCTCAAGATGCTTCAAAGCAGACTGAGACATTAAATTTTGAGAAAAACAAAGAAATTGACAGAGTTTTTGATGTGAAAAGAGATGAAGTCCCAGATCTCAATGACACAGCTGAATCAAATCAAATGTTGAGGGAAACTGTTTTAAAACCTGAACCGACCGGCCAATCAGACTCAAATGTGCCCTTTGAGTTTAATTTCATGAAAACATTCAAAAAGATTTATGAAGAGTACAGGGCACCACAGACCGTTGAACCAGCTGCCCCACAAACTTCTGAAAGTGACTCCAAATGTGAATCACCCGAAACAACCGAATCTAAGAAATCAGTATTAGTTGAATCGAGTGAATCCAGCTGTGAGTCCTCTAGAGCAGCTGAGTCAACGGGGGATTCAGTAGAGCCACCACAAGTTTCTGAATTAAGTGGCTCGGCTGAATCAAATGTCACACCCTCGACTGAGCCAGAATCTGAAGAATCTGTGTGCTCAAGGCCAGTCGAGATTCAACAAGATTGTATGGATCCCTCATCCATGACTGTTGGCACAGGTGTGATAAAGCCAACAGTCCCTGATTTTAAATGTATGAACGTTACTGATGCTTCTACTCCATGTGCAGATTCAGTAAAAGTAGAGGTTAGGGTTGAGGGGGATGATATTGTTTGCACTAACAATGCAGGTGTTTGTGTGAAACAGTCTAATTTGTCTGCAAATGCTATACCATATGTGCAAAAGACTGTTTCTGAGCTATCTGTTAATGGCACGACCGATAAATATGTGCCACCACATAGAAAAACTACCTGTGCTAACTCTTCTGAACAGGTTACTAAAGTTAAACAGAAAGCTCAAGGACAGTCATCATCACAAGCACAATCTTGTTCACACGGGTGTTCAAGATGTTCTAAGCAGAGCAGAAACTTTAAGAAGCCTGCAAACAAATCATCCAACAGATCCCATCACTCACATTCATCAGTGGGATCTAACAGACCGGGATCTGCTCCTTATGCAAAGAAGCAGAC
Organism: Ambrosia x helenae; assembly: GCA_030844895.1. Lineage (NCBI taxonomy): Eukaryota > Viridiplantae > Streptophyta > Magnoliopsida > Asterales > Asteraceae > Ambrosia > Ambrosia x helenae. Next base: position 11,004,558 of record CM061233.1, read on the forward strand.
ATGCTACACGTGTGGAAAACCCGGTCACATTGCAAGGAATTGCACAAGTCGTCCTTATGTGCCCTATTATAGACAGAATCAGAGGGTTACACCAAGGGATAACTACTGCTCCAAGCCAATGAAGGTTGAAAAACCTAAGGCAAGGAAGAATGCTAATACCAAAGGTAAACCATCTGATGGAGACTGGAATGCTGCCAAGAGCAAACGGAAGGTTGTTCCTCCACAGAAGTCTAAACAACCTGAGAAACTGAAAGCTGCTACTCCGAAAGTGGCAAAACCGTGTGCTAAGCCTAAACAAGTCTGGAAAGAAAAGGCGGCAGCTACACCAGTCCTAAATGAGAAGAAGGACATGTGCTTGAGAGAAGTGTCTTTCATAGATGCTTCAGGAATGCCCAGGACCGCGATGGCCTGGGTACCAATGTTTAACTAATCTCCTCATTTAGTGCAGGAACATCCAGGGAGGATTGTCGACGACCACTGGTATGTTGACAACGGTTGTTCCACGCACATGACAGGTGACATCTCTCTGTTATACGTTTATCTTAAAATTCTTAAACAGTGAGTATGTTTCCTTTAAAGGAGATAATGGAGGCAAAATCAGCTAGTAAGGTACGCTCAAAACCTGATGCATTGAATTTTGAATGTAATTGGTCTTTAATTTGGGAATGGTTTTACAAAAACACAAAAAGATTTTTCTTAGTTTTAGTTTGTAAATTTGTTCTTTAAATTCTCAATTTTAAGCACAAATTTAGGGGGATATAAATCCTCAGAAAAATACAAAAACAATAGAAAATTCAGAAAATGAGATTTCGTGGTGCGAAAAAGAAGAAATGATAGTACATCAGCTGTTGAACTGTCACACTTTAAAATCGAAAAGAAAATTAAATCTGTGTCATTGCAGCTCCATTATATGATGTACTGGCAGGCAAACTGCACTACGAACTCAGTCCAAAAAATTAATACTAAAGATAAAGGACTATGTAGTTTGTGGGTAACACATCATCGGCGTATGATCTTATGGTCTTAAATCTTGCGTTGATAGATTGCCAAAATCTGAGATTTCAGGTCTTTAAATTGTGGATACATCTGGGGATGTCCTGGCTGCCCTTCTGCTGCATCCAGATATATGCTGACCTAGGCACAGTCAGGACGTCTTAAAAGAGCAATAAGGAAATGCCAAAACCCAAAATTCTCAAAGAGAATTCAAGCTAAAGGCACAAATCAAAAGCCTAAAGCAACGATCATACCGAAACATTTGGTATTTGCCCTAACCCTGGTCGAGAATCCATCGGTCTCTCTGTTGCATCCAGATATATGCAGACCTGATCACCGATGATCTTGACCTTGTAAAACATACCGATGTCAGCAATTTACTCACCTGTTATGAAGAAGCTTTGTGCATACCTTGATCGCGGGGGTATGTCATGATGTGGGACACACAGTTATTTCGGTCTAACACACGTTAAGAAAATAAGAAAAATAAAGGACTTGAAGACGTGTGTGTATGTTTGTTTAAGTGGATAAACGATGCTGGTAATCGTCTTGGACTGCTTTCTGGCACTTTAATAAGTATACCAAAACAAATGTACTAACGGTGTGCTGCATTTTGACAAAGCTGATATGATCTTCTTGCACATGATTCTCACAAAAAAAAAAAAAATGCAATGTAATTAGTTTGAATTTTTATTTTAATTTGTTTGTTTTCTTTTATAAAAAATTAACCATTCTTGAGGATTTGACCGATTCTCAAACAAAATTCAGGCTTTCGAGGTTTTAAAATTGAAGTACACTGATGTACTTGGTGTTCATATAGATACTGGACCCTCTGTTGCATAAATTATTTTCTTACAAAATTATGAGAATTTACAGAATTTATACAAATCGAGAAACAGGGGTTGATGAAGAATGAAAGAGTTACAGTTGCTGACAAGCATGAATCACCACACTGAGAAGATGTACCTGAGTCAGAAGAACCTGAAGTGAATCATCTTTTGACAATGAAAGTACAAGTGAAGAAGCACCTGAAAAGTTGCTTGAAAGAGAAGATTGACAAAGAAAAGAGCTTCTGAGAATCCTCCTCTCACGTTCTCTTTTAGCAACATGTTCAAGCAAAAGCTGTTGATGATTAAAGTTGTGAAGTTACCTCCAAGAGAACAAGAAAGAACCCAAGATTGGAAGATCAAGATCTAAAGATTCTTCCTACTAAGCCATGATAAAGACAGCATAAACCTAGGGGGATATTGTTGGGCTAGATTTTATAGGTTTACGCTTGTCTTTATTAAGCTAGTTTATTAGACTTGGGCTTAGTTTTCGTTAATGGGCTTGGGTTAGGCCATGTGGGCCAAGGCTTTAGTGGACCCTATATAATGTTATGTTTGCTACATTATTAGGGTTAGACTTTCATAATCCTTATTTTTGTAACTCAAGAGCCACCACCTTGTACCAGACAATCCTAGAGATTGTGTGCAAGGTGAAGCAGCAGTTCTATTGATTTCATCGGTTTTAATCTTTTGTTCTTCACATTCAATCTTGTTTTCCGCACTCGATTGTTTGTTTGATACCCGGTAGAGAAGATCTTGGACTTACATGGATGTTTCTCAGTATGATATGAATGCGAAACATCCTAATGGGTCAAGTGCCAAGGTCAAGAAAATTGGAGACATTATGTTGGGAGAAAACATTGTCTTGACTGATGTCTTTTATGTCCCTGAGTATTGTATTAACTTACTGTCTGTCCATAGGCTTGCTAAGGATAACAAGTTGAGTGTCTTATTTGATGAAGATGCTTGTTATGTCTAGGATTCCAAGTCTAGGAGAATCCTGGAGACTAGTAAAGAGCATGATGGTCTTTACTTTATAGGTGAAAATGTGAGTAATAATTATGTTTGTTTTAATAGTATCAGTGATGCTAGTCTACGGCACAATAGGCTAGGACATCCATCTGACTAAGTTCTAGATGTGTTAAAAGGGTGTTTAAATATTGAAACAAGTCATTCTAGTCTCTATGAAATATGTCATAAAGCAAAACAAGTTCGTGTCCCTTTTCCTTTAAGTGAACATAAAACAAAAGAAGTTGGAGAGTAAATACATCTAGATGTTTGGAGTCCTTATATGGTAACTAGCTAAAAAGGATTCAAATATTTTCTAACAATTGTAGATGATTACTCTAAAGCTGTTTGGTGTATATTTTCAAAGGAAAAGGTTAAGCGTTTGATAATATTGTAATGTTTTATGAACTTATCAAAACTCAATTTAAAAGGAATGTCAAAATATTTAGGAGTGACAATGGGACAAAGTTTGTTAATAAACAAATGGCAAATTTTTTTAATCAAAGAGGTATTATTCATCAAACATCTTATGTTCATACTCCACAACAAAATGGTGTTGTGGAGAGGAAACGCATACACCTTTAGAACATAGCTTGAGCTTTGTTGTTCCAAAGTAGCGTGCTACTTAATTTTTGGTTTGAGTGTATTTTGACTGCTGCCTATTTGATTAACGAGCTTCCTTCTTCTGTGTTGAATGGTAAGAGTCCTTATGAAATGATGTATGGGTTCCCCCCAAGTTATAAGTCATCTTAGGAACTTTGGGTGCTTGTGTTTTAAAACTATTTTAAATGAAACTGATAAGTTGGTCAGTAGGGCTGATAAGTGTGTCTTAGTTGGTTATTCTGTTTTAAAAAAAGGTTATAAAATTTGGTGTATGGACACAAAACAGTTTGAATTTTCAAGGGATATAAAATTTTATGAAAACACATTTCCATTCAAAACTGATTTTGGGAAAGTTAGCTACAAAAATATTGACCACTTAAACTTTTTTATTTATATGATAATACAAGCACTGAGGGTTCTAATAATAATAAAATTAGTAGTAATGATCCCAATGATGAAGGGGGAACCAGTGTTGCTCATGAACACTTCTCTGAAAAGGGATTAGATGACTCTCCCAGAACTGTTAGGGAGGTAGATCTTCCTGATCAGCAGCCTAACAGTGAAGGGAATAGGGGAACTGATTCCTTTAGTAGAGTTGGAGGGTTCAACTGATGAGAACTGTACTCCCGAGGGACTTAGGACTGAGTCTAGAAGGTCTGTTAGAAGTTCAGTTTTACCTAAAAAGTTTGATGACTTTATTATTGAAGGCAAAGTCAAATATGGTGTAGAAAAAGTTGTCAATTATTCTGTTTTATCATCTGAAAATTATTTTTTTGTATCTAGTCTTAATAAGACTGTTGAGCCCAGTAGTTATTTAGAAGCCTCTAAAGATCCCAAGTGGGTAGAGGCTATGAATAATGAAATGGAGGCTCTTCATAGGAATCAAACTTGGGTTTTAACTGACCTTCCCAAGGGCAGAAAACCTATTGGTTGTAAATGGATATAAAAGGTTAAGTATAGATCAAATGGTGAGATTGAGAGATATAAGGCAAGGCTTATAGCCAAAGGCTAAAACCAAAGAGAGGGTCTTGACTTTGGAGAAACATTCTCTCTAGTGGTAAATATGGTTACTGTCAGGTGTGTGTTAAATCTTGCTTGTCAGAATAATTGGTCTTTGTTCCAGTTAGATATTAATAATGCCTTTTTTATATGGGTCAATAATAGAGGATGTTTATATGATCCCACCAGAAGGTTATTATACAAAAAATGAACAAAAAGTTTGTAAGTTAGTGAAATCATTGTATGGCCTTAAACATGCACCTAGGAAATGGAATGAGAAGTTGACTTCTGTGTTACTAAATATGGGTTTTATACAAAGTATTTGTGATCATTCATTGTTCATTAAGTCAGATAAAAATGTGTTTGTTGTGTTATTAGTGTATGTTGATGACATTGTGATCACTAGTAATTGTGATAAAGAAGTGAGTCATGTTAAAGAGGTTCTTAGGTCAAACTTTCAAATAAAGGACTTGGGTAAACTAAAATATTTTTTAGGAATTGAAGTTTTATATGATGATGGTGGTATTTGTTTGTCACAAAGGAAATACTGTCTCGAGTTATTGAATGAGTTTGGTTATTTAGGATGCAAACCAGTCAATACTCCCATAGAACAACATTATATAGTTTCAACAAAAATTAAAGAAAATATGAAGTTTTACTTAATGATATATCAGGTTTCCAAAACTTGTTGGAAAACTTATATACTTATCATTAACTAGACCTGATATTTGTTATTATGGGCAATACTTGAGCCAGCTTATGCAAAAACCAACCCAGGGGCATCTTCAAATTGCACTCAGACTATTAAGATATCTAAAGTTATCCCCAGGAAAAGGGATAAAGTTTAGAAAGTATGATAGTTTTAACCTCAGTGCTTTTGTTGATACTGACTGGGCTAAGTGTCCTATTTCTAGGAAGTCCATAATTGGCTTTTGTGTGTTTCTTGGTGGGTCTCTTGTTTCTTGGAAAAGCAAGAAGCAGAGCACAATCTCTAGGTCCTCAGCTGAAGTTGAGTATAGAGCTTTGTGCACTGCAATTTGTGAAGTAATATGGTTAAAGAATCTGTTGTGTGAACTTAATGTTCAAGTTAAGTTACTAGTAGATTTGCATAGTGATAGCAAAGCTGCCATCTTTATAGCTGCAAATCCTGTGTTTCCTGATAAAACGAAACATTTTGAGATTGATATACATTTTATTAGAGAAAAGATCTCAAATGGTGTTGTTAAATCTGTTAAGGTTGATTCTATGAATCAAATAGCAAACACATTTACAAAAGATCTTGACAAACAACAACATGATAGTTTGTGTGAAAAGCTTGGATTGAAAAAGACTTATTTAATACTTGAATTAAGGGGGCATGTAAAAATATATGTTGTCTATAATTCAAGTATTAACATTACATTATAAATATCACACGTTAAAATGTTATGATGGACTGATTTGTATTTCTGAGTATTACAGGTATTGGGCTTATGAACTATATTTGGGCTAGTTGTGTAAGTTCAGGTGGAGCCCATGTGTGGTATAACAGATGAGTTGTTCGTGTATGTGTTCAGCCGTTAGATCAAGTTGTTGTGGACCTTTGATTTGGCAAGTGGTGATCGGATGTCGCGGTCCGGTCAAAAATAGTATTTATAAGTACTAATTTCCTCTAGCTATGTAATAGTGGCAATAAGTGTGTCGAACCACGAAGAGTTTGTGGTTGGTGAATGTTGTCTAGTTGATATGAAAATCTTACTTATGAAGATGCTAGGTTACTTATGAATATTGCACTTTGTTCATTTAAGAAATTCGGTTGAAAGGAATTTTAATTAATAAAACTTGAAATTGAAATGTAATAGAAATAGTGGAAAATAAATTAGATTGTAAACAAATAATTAAAAAGACCACACCCGGGTTTCAACAAATGAAGTCTAAGGTTTTCATAAATGGGTCAAATAATTATGATGCAATTGGTGTTAACGGATTAGTTGTTCAATAAGTTTAGGTATCAAGAATCATCAACATTCAAAGATGAACAATAATATACTTTATTACACTAGAATATACAACCCTATGTTTGTGTGACATCCGTCACCCTCGTCTTTTATTTAAATTGACAATAATAGTCCTTCAAATATTCCCATTATAGTCCCTGTAAGTTTCGTCATTTTCAAAAAAAATTTTTAACGAACTAAAATTTTATCATATCATATATATTTATTACGGTTCGGGTATAAGTTTTAATCAAACGCGTATGTTGTAACGTCATCCGGAATGGATTGTATAAAATTTCAAGTTTTATAAAGTTTTAGAAACTATTTGGTTAAATTAACTTAACTTAGTTAAGTTTTATATAGAAAAGAATAAACCAAATCATAATATAACTAACATAGTTAACCATGAGGGACTAGTTTTGCCAAAAACCAAAGATTCAAAACAATTTTTTTTTTCTTTTCCCTCGTTTTTCCGGCACAAGGATTCCGGTGACCGGAGTTTTTTTCCGGCGAACATGAAAACTCACTTTTAACGCCTCTTAGTCCGTTTTTTTATGCACCATTAAGTATCTCCATCACCCTTGAACCGTTACACGCATTTTTAAGGGGTTTTAACGTTTCAAAACGGGTTTTCTAAGGTAACCGGTTGGAATTATTAAAGAAACATAAATACGTTTTTTTTTGTGAACAATCATATAAATTGATCTCGCCACTCGTTTTCTGCACATCTAATCATTTGAAACCCACTTTTACACAAATCAAATCATGATTAATCGACCTGTTAGGCTCGACATAAAGCTTCAGTTATGTGCACCACGTTTGGATCGTGTATTGTCCTTGTAAGTCATTAATTTATTTGCCGTTTTGTTCATGATTCCATCCAGATCAAAAGCCCTTAATTACAGAACGTTATCGTATTCTTAATCGGGTTATTAGATTTGAACTTAGGGTTAGGGTTCTAAGTATATTTGGGGAAGAAGATGAAGATTAATACAAAGCTAAATAGGTTTTAATCTGAAGTTATTCAACATAACTGATATAGGGTGTAGTGGTTGTGATGTTGGTGTTCTACAGCAGGTACTCGGGTTCGAGTCCCTTTATACACGAGTTCCTCCTTTTTTTTGTTTAAAGCCTTATATTTTCCTATTTATTCTTTATTTTATTATAAAAATAAATTGAAAACTTAGAATATTCATAATAAATTCATTTTTGCTCCAAAAATTATGAAAATTTAGGTGTAGCTTCTTGACACCCTAAAGAAAATTATCACACTTTTACTTTGTGAAAATTATTTAATTTTCGTTATTTTATTAATTTAAATTGTTTTAATCATAATTAATTGATAAAAAATTCATTTTTAATGATTTTAATCTCAAACTTTTTGAGAAATTATTTCTAATCATTATTAACTAAAATAAAAATATTTGGGTCAGAAAACAATTATTTTTATTAATTTTCCTATTTTTAATCATTTAAACATGATTTAATTTCATTAAATCAGTTTTAAATATAAATAAGTTTATAAAAATTATGGGAAAATTATTTTCATTGATTTACACCAGAAAGTACCCATTTTCTATGAAAATAGTATTTTTAGATCATGTCTTGTATTTATAGTCTTATTTATGTTTAATTAGATATAATTAATCATTTAATTATTTATACTATTAATTATCTATTTTATAAATATTTTTCTTATAAAATAGAAATACGCTTATGGTTTAATGTCTTTATTATCTTTTGTTGGATCATTGTGTAACTAAAAATTATTTATTTATATATTTATGACTATTCTATTTATTTTAATTTAGTTAAAGTAATTAACTAAATTATTTTGTCTTAATTATTCAAACATATTTTTTTATCTAAATATTCAATTAGTAATAATTATATTACCTACACCACATTTATAAACTTTGCCATATCATTTTTGATATACAACTTCTACATTAATTTGGTTTATCATAAATACTCTAATTCCCCAAATCGACTTAGCAAACCCTAATGCCTTAGACCCTAGATACCTTAGCCTTTTTTAGACATTTCCTTATTAGTATTCTTACACGTTATAGGTTGAATACCCATTACTTAGCTCACGACCGCTTAAGTGGATTTTGATCGCTTTCGCAAACTGTGAGTATATCTTTCCCCTTTTTACTGTTTTACATTTTGGGGTGACTCATGTACTTACAATCAAGTTTCTATTTCTTTTACTAAATGCAATTCTCATGTGTGTTTGCTTTATGTTAATTTGTGTGTCTATGACTTGTCAAAATCATTAACCTTTGAGGGCCTGGCATTTCAATGAATAGTACTATGGTATATACCCTTGTGACTCTGTTGAGAGTCCTCGTCATTGCTATGTATTACATTACTACTAGCGCATACTATATATATATATATATCTGCTTTTCTTTACATAGGGTTGATTTTGAACGGATATTACTTATTACATAATTGCAAATGGTACCGCACATGAATTGCTAAACACTTTTCCTACTACTTTTATTCAAACAGGGTATGCTCACCAATACATTTTGTATTGACCAAATCGTTTTCGTACATGTTTCAGGTTGTTTTGAGATGCATCCTTTAAGCTTTCGGATTTATATTTAGATTTTGATTCATTGTATTACAATTTAGTTGGCAGTTAGAATCGTTGTATTTCATTTCAATGTAATAAATTATTTAATCAATGTATTCAAATTTACACTTTAGTCCATGAGCTATTGAACAATCGTCACTACGTGACACCTCGATGTTTCCGCCATCGGTTGGGGTGTTACAGTTTGTGTTAAAGCAAGAAACCATGTTCATGACACTAGAAATTGGCACAAGATTAATTAACTAAAATGACTTCAACATAAGATTAATCACGATTTAACACAATTGTTCAAACACACAATCAACACAATTAAGAGTTTAAAGAAATACCCAAATGTTAAACCCTAGAACCTCAATTGTCTACACCCAAGTGTGATACAAAGGGATTAGCCACTCATGGCCATGGAGCTTGATTCTTCAACAATGGGTCTTGAAATCTTCAATAATAGGAATGAAATGGAGTTCTTGAATTGAAGGGAATGATTGGGATTGATAGGATAGAGTTGTGTAGGAGGAGATACTCAATCATGAGCCTTCAAGGTGTTTAAAAGCCAAAAATTACGAAACCCCGGTTTGATTCTTCATTAAAACTCAATTAATTGCACTTTGACCAAAGGCCGCGTCGGCGACTCCACTTTCTGGCGTCGGCGACGCCAGTTTTTGGCATCGGCTACGCCGGCTCACTTTTGGCTACAAGGAATCTCGCTGTCCTACAACGTTTTGGTGTCAATCTCCTATGCGAATGGCGTTGGCCACACCAAAATTGGCGTAGGCAACGCCAGTTTGTTCTAGAGTGCCCGTTTCAGCCTTTCTTGCTCAGTTGATCCCACCTTATGCTTCCGAGATGTTCCAAAAGCTCTAGAATTGCACTCTTTTTGTGTAAATACCTGAAAAATCATATGTACATCAAACTAGTGCTATTCCATAATCATCTATATATTATTTACTCATTTTAGCTATGATAACTTTCGTACTTTTACCTACCCATCAAGTGGGCGAAGATTCGAGATGAGCTTATATAAGCTCATTCTCTCTCATCAGATTATTATTATTGTCATTATTTTCTCTCTGTGTAATTAGGGTTTCCCTCATCTTGTATTGTCTTCTTCGTCTTTAAGTTTGTGAGTTTTGTTATTTTGTCTTGATTATCATCTGATGATCTTATCAATCAGCAGAAGATATTGTATTGAACATTGTTGATTAAGTCTTAGTGATTTGCTGAGACTTTCGGGTATTGGGGGGCACTGATTTGGGTTGGTTAATAATAGATTTTGTCACCTCTTTTCAGTCTATATATCCTTGTGTTCTTGTGTTGTGATTGTGTTGATTATTGTTGTATTGAGAAACCCTAAGTCTTTTTCATATCTTGTTTTTTTCACTTTCCTTTCAATTCCTTCACTTCTTCTCAGTTCCTCCCTTTGATCTCTCAACATCTGGGGTGTTAGTCCCCTGCCAACTGTACTACCAGGTTGTTGTTCATAGTTGTGAACTGCCTCACTGGCAGCCCTAGGAGAATCATCTAACAGATCCCCAGGTTAGAGAGATCGTGAGTACCATTTGTCCCCCCTTCATCATCAGGAAAACCATTGTCACCGTTGTTTATGTCACTTGAAGAAATTTCAGACTCAAGGTTGTCAAAGAAATTTAGATGGTCTAAATTTTTGAAAAACATTTTCTTTAAATTCTGTTTTGAAAGGATATATGTTTTCATAAAACTTTACATCCCTAGAAAACTCAACTTGTTTAGACTCAAGACACCACAACTTATATCCCTTTTATAAAAATGAATACCCAATTAATACACACTTATCAGCTCTACTACATAACTTGTCAGGACCATCTAAAACAGTTTTAAAACAAAGACACCCAAACTTTCTTAATTGACTAAGTGGGGGGGGGACCCATGTATAAACTCATATGGACTCTTATCAGCTAACAAAGATGATGGGATCCTGTTAATAAGATAGGCAACAATCAAAACACATTATGACCAAAACCTAAGTGGAACAGAACTTTGAAATAGTAATGCTCTAGCTATGTTCAAGAGATGCATGTGTTTCATCTCCACAACACCATTTTGTTGTTGAGTGTAAACACATGAGGTTTGATGTAAAATACCATTATTATTACAAAAACTGTTTAACTGTTTGTTAACAAACTCAGTCCCATTATCACTCCTAAATACTTTAATATTTTTTGAAAACTAAGTTTTTATCATATCATAAAAGTTTACTAAGTTTTCAAATACTTCTCTTTTTCCTTTTAACAAGTAAACCCAAACTGATCTAGAATAATCATCAACAACCGTAAGAAAGTACTTATAACCTTCCCTGCTAGTGACCTTGTAGGGACTCCATACATCAAGGTGTACAAGATCACCTAACTATTTTGTTTTATGGTCACTAAGAGGGAATGGAACTCTCACTTGTTTAGCCTTAAGACAGGTCTCACAAGGTTGTGAGTCAGAATTCCCTATGTTTAAAGTATCTCTTAACACAGCTAGAACTTGACTAGATGGGTGGCCTAGCCTACTGTGCCAAAGATTATGCTCACTAACACTACTAAAACATAAGTTACTGAAACTCACATCACAACCTACAAAATACAGACCATCTTGTTGTTTACTAGTCACCAGGACTTTCCTTGACTTGGAATCCTAAACAAAGCATGCATTTTCTTCAAACAATACATTCAACTTATTGTCCTTAGCAAGTTTATGAATGAACACAAGATTACCACAATAATCAGGAATCAACAATACATCAGTTAATATCACACCATCAGCAAGTTTAATATCACCAATTTTAGTAACTTTTGCATTTGTACCATTTGGATGTTTAACTTCCATATTATACTTAGACACATCTATACAATTAATCATGTGTTTATCACTACCAACCATGTGTTGATTTGCCCCAGAATCCATTATCCACCCATAAAACAAAGCAAATTTAACTAAATTTGATCATCCAGAAAAGTTTTCAAACAAGACAGACAATTTAGACAACACAGAAAGACCAGAGAAACCATTTATAATAACTTTCTACTCACCTCCTACATTAGAACTTTGAGGATCTGTTCCAAACTTCTCACTAATCAAACTCATCAACTTTGAAATCTGCTCAAATGTAAATGGTCAGAACCAACAGAAGAAGAAGCACACACATTATTATTGGACACATTTGGTTTTCCACCAAACCTGTTACCACTGTTATTGTTTCTAACAATCTAAGTAACAGGTTTCTTTTTGAAGTCAGGTGGATAACCTACAAGTTCAAAACATCTATCCACAATATGACCTAACATATTACAATGAGTGCACTTTAGGTCAGGATTAGGACCTCTTCTAAACCTTCTTTTATTATGAACATTCTGGTTAAACCTAGTTACAAAAGAAACATTTGATCCCTTTGATCCACTGCTAGCAACTGTGTGAGATTCTTCTCTAGAGATGATAGAAAACGCAGTTTTAACATAAGGTAAATAGATTACTAGTTAAAAGAGTAGTTCTAACTGGATGGTATATCTCATCAAGCCCCATCAAAAATTGCATAAGTTTTATTAGACTGTTAAAACATTAAAATCTTTTGAGGCTTGACAAGTACAAGCAGGCGGTTGAACTATGGAATTAAACTGTTTCCACATGGTGTTGAGTTTCTGATAATACTCAGAAACTGAACTACCATTATGTGTTAAACCATTTATTTTCTAATGTAAATTGACCATAACAGACCCATCAACCCTATCATAGGTTTCTTTTAAATCAAGCCAAACATCTCTAGTAAGTTTAGAGAAAACTTGTCCTAGAAATAATTCTTCACTAATAGAGTTTAACAACCAAGACAGAATAACAGAATTACATCTATCCCAATGATTTCCTAAAACATCATCCTCAACAGATTTCACACAAGTACCATCAATAAAATCCAATTTAATTTTTGCTTGTAAAGCTAACTTCATAGAATTAGACCACACAGAGTAATTTTCAGTACCCTTAAGTTTAATACTAATTATAGTCAAACTAGAAGTGTCACTAGGATGAAGAAACAAATGGTGACTAATATCAAGCTTACTAACAAGAGTGCCAACTAAGGCATCTCCCTCACCAAGGTTAGGACCCCTACCACCAGGGTTAGGGCCCCCACCAACAGGGTTCTCAACAACATCACCCATAGCAAACAACAAGAAAAAAAGATCAACAAATAACAAGCAAGACAACAGACAAGCACCAGAAACAAACAAGCAATCCACAGAGAAAGAAAAAGAAACAACCAAGAAAACCCTAAGAGTACGAAATTGTGTCAGTGTTCAGATAGTGCGTTCATCACTCAAGGGTGCCCACCCAAATTTTAACACAGGAGTCCTTTATTATTAACTATATATGTATATTAATATAATATAGACAAATAAGACCAAGAACCACTAGACAAATAACAGACTAATAACAACAAGACAACTCAACACTCCAGTATCAAGATCAATGCCGGTCCCCCTAACCCGGCCACTGACGCCTAGACTCATAGACCAGAAATAAGAGAACTTACAGTGTACTCCAGCAGCTAAACAAAGCAGAATGCAAGAAAATAAAAAACTAAAAACAAGAGATAAGGAAACTTACTGGTTGCATGCTTCCAATAAAACCAAAACAAACACACTTGGATCCAAGCTCTCCTTCCAGCTCTTGCTAACAACAGTTGACACACAGATATGAACCCTAGAAACAATAATATCACAAAATAACCAGTAATAGACAAGATCTAAATAGATCAGATCTATTACCAACAGAATAGGGTGGCGATCTATCAAGAAGATCAAAACCCTAACACAAGACAAACAGATCTGAGGAGATAACCACAGATCTGAAGACACAAGAATCGATGAAACAATAACTCACGGCGGAAGACAAACAGACCTCTGGATCAAGAGCTTATGCTCTGATACCATGTAGAAAAAGATAGATCTAATACTAACAATCACAAACAACATAACAACAAGAAGAAATAGTGGCAAAATGGTGGAGAAAATCTTATTAACCCAAACCAAAAAACACCCAACCAAAACCTAATGAACTCAAACAATAGTTTGTGTTCTTATTAGAGATACAATGTCTCTAGATGATTGATCAATAATATCAGTCAATCAACACAAGAAGACTACATAAATATAGAGAAATCTTACAAGACAAGAGGAAACCCTAGACGAAGACTAAAACAACTAATACAGACGAAAAGAAGACTCTTGAACACTGGAAACTCAATAATGAAAATATCCTCCTCTTTATATAGGCAAACACTAGGGCAAAAGGTGAGCAGGGGCAATATCGAGATGGGCTTTGTATATGTGGGCCACTTATCTAGCTGGACTCAACCTTTGTATTAACACTTTGTATTTCAATATGAGCCCAATGAGTAACCTGCCTAATAACATTAAAACATATTAGAACAAATGGGTTAGGATCAAATACACAAGACACTTTTTCTAGGAAGGGTGAGAAGGATTGTGATCCATTGATCATATATTTGAAGGGTTGAGATTAGTTTGTTTGAAAAGAATAAATAATAAATTAGAGGAAAGGCATAAAAGGAAAACCACATTTGTTGACTTTCTCTCTCCACATGCAATGCACATGTCAATTCCCCCATCATTTTAAAACGTCTATAACTTTTTCATACGACATTTTTTTTTCAAAAAAATTTCACCATATTAACGAGCGTTTTTTTATCTTTAATATGAGTACCACATTGCTACATTAAAATTGAAAAAAAAATTTGTGCTAAATGGGTTTTCTTCTCCGTTGTGTCTTTCTGCTCGTTCATTGTGTTATAGTATGCATGTGTGCTTTATAAATATGTTATTTATGTTTTTTTAGTCTACACATGATTTAACTTTGTCCATTGTGTTTTTAGTATGCTTTTAATTGTGTTTTACGCAAATGAGTTTTGTATTTAGGTGTACATTGTGTTTTATTATGTTGTTCATTGTGTTTTAGTCTTCTGTTCATTGTGTCTTTTATATGTCGTCCATTGTGTTTTACACATTTGGGTTTTTAACCTTTTTTTTTTCAAAAGTATTCATTGTATTTTAGTCTTCTGTTCATCGTGTCTTTCGTATGTCATCCATTGTGTCTTACGCAACTGGGTTTTCAACTTTTTGTTTCAAAAGTATTCATTGTGTTTTAGTCTTCTATTCATTGTGTCTTTAGTATGTCGTCCATTGTGTTTTACTAGACTCCTGATTGTGTTTTATACCCTATATTTAATTGGTGTTCATTGTGTTTTACATTCCATTGTGTCTTACGCCAGTGGGTTTTGAATTTTTTTTCCCAAAAGTATAGCAATATGGTACTCATATTAAAGATAAAAAGACGCTCAATTTTATGGTATAATTTTTTTTTTTAAAAACGGATGACGTATAAAAAAGTTACGGGCATTTAAAAATGAAGGTGGAAATGACATGTGACTTGCATGTGCATATGTTTTTGACAAAATTACCCCTCCCACTTGTTAATCCTTTGGATACATGTCGTTTTCTAGTGGCTTCTCACCCTTCTCATTTTTTGTAGCCTTTGTAGAATAACCCAACCCTAGAACAAATATAACCAACATGTTTATGTTTATACTTGAATTATACAGAAAATGATATTATACCAAATCATTTTAACAGATATAGCAATTTTCCAATAACGCACAAACACATTTTTAAATTTAAAGAATATTCTAGAAGTTCATGAAATTCCCTAAAACAAACACGAAAATTGATTGATTGGTGCGATATAAAGGCAAATACATGCAGAGGCTTTATAACCTGGGTCTACAACGACTTGACCATAGAATATGCTAAAAATGTAATAATACAAAAATCAAATCGACTTGGTTAAAAGTATGTATGACCGATCTGATAAAGATCTTATCGTTAAATATGTTTTGATTATAATAATAATGGACAATAAAATCACATCATGATTAGCAATTTGATACGTTCACAATACTATATTATATACACTAACTTCCATTCGTTACATGGGTCAAAAGGCGAGAATTGTGATTGTTTTACAAACAGTAAAGAAGGTCATGAAATGCCCAGGAAATTACATAGTACATGTGAGTTTTGGAGCACAACATTCAAAATGGTCGTGTGGTTATGGTGCTAGAAGATTCTAAAAGAATTATGAAATTGTGACACAACTACCAACCACAACATCGTTTGAACATCTAAAAGAAAACATTAATACATAAAATGATTTGGACTTTCAAAAATACACAAACATAGATTAAAAGAAAATAATTTTGATGATAAAATAAAGTTAGTGAATAGATTTTTAAGAATAATCCATGGTAACAACTTTCACATTTAAGTCGATCTTTTTTTTTTTTTCTTTTTTTGTTAATGAGAAAGACCACCCAATATAGTGAATTCGTGTGCAAATTTTATGGATTTTTTTAATAAATATTAGAAAAATTAAGAATTGATTCACTTCAATAAAACCCATGTAAAGGATTATTTGGTAGCCACTTAATAATCATTCAGAGGCTACTTGTTAACAGTCTATAACCTCTGAATGGTTAACTGGTAACCTTAAGTCTGAATGGTTAACAGACAACCATTAAGATGTTACTTCTTAACCGTTCATACTTAAAATTATATTTTAACTATTAAAAGACTATGAACCATTCAGATGTAACCTCTTAATAACCATTCAGAGGCTACCATACAACTCCTAAGTCTTGGTTATTATTTAGAAATTATATATTTTTTTCCGGTTTGACTTATATTCAACAGTTATGAAACTTGTTTATTACTTAGTAAATTTCCTTCGCTATTTAGTTTATTCTGCTTCAAATTAAATTTATTTGCTAAGATAGCTTTCCGGGCCTATATTTACAGAGAAATATTTGCATATGACAATCACGTTTATTTCTTAAGTTTAAGTTACGAACGCCAATAAACAAATACCAAGGTACTCCAGTTTACTAACAAAAGGCCCAACAAGATGGAGATGAGTACGACGTGGGCCTAAAAATACATTAAATAGGGGATGTTTTGAAATTTGAATTCGTATTTAGAGCGATAGTGGGTTGGCCCGCGCGATGCGACGGGTACACAACCTCTAATATAATGCTACTATACACAATTTAAAAGACATGTTATAAGATGCTAGTCGCACACTAAAGCATTTAAGAAGTCGTTAATGTTCTTTAAATATTTTTGCTTAATAAGAATAGGGGATCAAATTCCGGCTTAGTGATATGATAGTTATGAATGTGAAATATTTATGTTGTAAACTATGTCGTCAAGGCGAATAGGCGCACTTACGATAGCCAGAATGGCATCTAAAAAAGAAAATAAAAAATTAATCACTTTATTCATCTATGCTTTAGTGATTGCACGAAATTGACTAAACACGATGTATCAATGGTTAATGATAGAGTTTCAATTCGTGAAAGATGTATCAATGGTTAATGATAGAGTTTATGAGTTGCATTATTATTTTGCATTGTCCATGATCGATCCGTGATAGATGTCTCGATGGTTAATGATAGAGTTTATGAGTTGCATTATTATTTTGTACAATTGCTATTAAAAGTGGTACATAAGGGTATAAATGGAACAAAGAGGGTAAACATTTGGAGATTACACTTGAGGCTTTTGGTATGCCATCTTAATTTTGACATTTTAAACATTTTTGGTCATGGCTTCCCTTTTATAATGTAGTATAGATACAGATATAGATATAGATAAACATAAACATAAAGAGGGAGTAATTATAATAAATAGGGATGAAATGATTTCTTTGGGTTACATGGTACAAGTATCTTAATGCATTGAAGGGTAAATTAGGGAAGATTTATATAACATTTGAGGTTAAAGCACATGACTTTTCATATGCCATCTTAAGTTTACCAACTTAGATAACTTTGCCCATCCCTCACTCTTTATAATGTAGTAGAGATGGCTCCCCTTTTATAATGTAGTATAGATATAGATAAACATAAACATAAAGAGGGAGTAATTATAATAAAGAGGGATGAAATTAAAGAGGGATGAAATGATTTCTTTAGGTTACATGGTACAAGTATCTTAATGCATTGAAGGGTAAATTAGGGAAGATTTATATGACATTTGAGGGTTAAAGCAAATGACTTTTCATATGCCATCTTAAGTTTACCAACTTGGACAACTTTGCCCATCCCTACCCTGCGCCCTGCGGACGTCCTTGTGTTTGGTTGGGCGGGGGGTAAGCACGCGTGTGTTGACCTCACTGGTGTGTCCCCACTGGTGGGGCTGAGAGATAGTGGATTCGTTCCGGGACAGACGGTTTTGAAGGCGGAAGCTAGGAAGGTTGCTAAGCACGAGGCAGCATGTCTAGAGAATCAACATGTGTTCATTCCGTTTGCCTTCGATACTTTTGGATCCTTAGCCCCTGAGGCAGTTCGCTTTTTGGAGCGGGTGCAGAAGGTGGTTCACAGTGATTCGCAAAGCCCGAGGAACCAAGGGTTTGTATTTAGTAGAATAGGCTTTGCGATTCAAAAGGGGATAGCGGCGCAGTTTGTTGCTCGCTTACCCATTATCCAGATGTAACTTGGTTTATTTCGTAATTTAATGCTATATAGTTTTGTATAATGTAGTAGAGATTAGCAGGGAACCCGCGCATTGCGGCGAAGTCGACAATACAGGGCGAAAACGTAATTTAAACCTTAAAACGATTTAAAGAATCAGTATGTAAGGTGTATGTTTGTGTGTGTGTAAAGACATGTGCTTCGCAGTGGGGTAGTTTTTTAAATGCTACAAGGAAACATAATAACATGCTACGTTTTATATACCATATGGAATTTGACCTACATGGTGGTAAATAAAAATGGAAGTAGCGGTTTGACTCATTAGCAATTATTATTATAGTAATAGTTCTACTAAATATGTTGAAAGTGCCAAATCTGGAGGGATTGTCGAGGAAAAGAAATTATAAGGACCTTTATAAGATCCACATTAAGAGGAGGTTGGAACGACTCATATGTAATCAACCTGTAAAGAAGCATACCCATAACTTTTTCCACATGATAAAAGCAATGCAATACAATTGTTAATCAAATGCACCATAAATTTCTATCAATGTCATCGAAATTGAAATTGGAAGTTAGGTTAGTTGAAAATATTCCACATAAGACATCCCAACCTGAGAACTTTATAGACGTGCGCATATCGGGTTTTTTATTCTAGGAACCGAACCAGTTCCAAACCGGTTTTGGTTTGGTTCGGCCCCAGTTTTGCGGTTTGAAAGACCGGTTTAGGTTCGGTTCGGTTTTGGTTCGTGAACCAATTCATGCGCACACTTTTTTTTTAAAAGGCATCACAAAATTATTATTTTTACGTAAAGTTTGACTTTTATTGATTTTTACAATCTTTTTAAGGTGTATATGTATATATTTATATGTGTAGAAACCTTTTTGTATAGTTTTGTTATATAAATTTTTTTAATAAAATTTAGTAATTACTTAATTTTGTTTGATACCTTTCTCAAATGCTTTATAATATAATATAGATTATAGATTATAGATATAGATTAATGGTAAATGGAGGTTATGATAAAAGAATGTGTACAAGTAGGTTTTACATGAAGGGTAGAAAGGAAAAAAATTACATGACATTTGGGTTTTAAGTATGAGACTTTTCATATGCCATTTTAAAATTCATGTAAAATGACATTTGTAGACATCATTCCTCCTTTATAATGTAGTATAGATATAGATTATTGTACTTGTATTGTACTTTTTTAACTACAAAGCTTGCATGGATTTTAGGTTTAACATAAACAAAAATCGGGTAGATAATATGAACAGAGGTTAAACCCAACTAAGCTTGTTTTTGTGGTTGGCTGAAAACAGTTAAAACTTATCGGAATTGATCCAAACCCGGTTTCAACACGAGAAAAAACCCCTCTTCCCCCTTTTAAAACCGGTTCCACCTCGAACTGATTTGGCTAGAAAGGGCATTGGCCATCTTAATTTGGTCTTGCCCAAACCAGGTTATAATTTTCTTCTTTAAACAAACCTAAAAGTTAATAAAATTAAATTTTATGTGATTTATAGGATTTTCAAAAGTTCACAAATGAACCGGAATGGAACCGAAATCAAACCAAAACCGGGTAAAAAAACCGATCCAAAACTGAACCGGTTTGACTTGAAACCGGTCAACACCCAAACCAGTTCCAAACCGGCTTGGATTCTTTAAAAAACTGGTGTGTGCAGCTCTAGTTAACTCCAGTAATTCGTAAATCAAATTAGAGATTCCTGTTATAACCCAAAAAACCATTTGGTTGCTATGCTATACGTGTATAGACAGAAGGCCGAACGAAATGAAAACCCTAAAATAGTCACTAGGGGTGTTTTACATCCATAGTATATTGAAGTACCCGTATTACATACAACATGGACTAACCATGTAATTAATTCATAGTTCGGCTACCGATGTGCCTATTGCAAACTAAGCGAGAGTCATATCTAGAGTGGCATGCATCCATCAAGTTGAGTTGATTTTTTTAACAACTTTCTTTGTGTTTGGCTAGCTGGCTTGGCTTGAGAGTTCCTTCGGGAAATCATACGCCGGTTGTCAGTCGTTGTGCCGCTACAAGAGCAGAACTCTCTGGCGTAACACACGGGGGGACGAAAACCCAAGTGGGCTCAGTGTTTAAACTGATAACCTAACAAGGCCTATATAGCTCAAATCCTTCATTGACATAATCAAGTTGAGTTGACGTAGTAGCAAATTTGACGTATCCAAAAATCCAAAAGTCTCATTGTTTTAAGTATAGTCACTATTTGATGCTTCGTTGAGGAATAAGAATTATTATTTAACTAGTTTTTATCCCGGGAGCTTCCCGGGTTGAAATATCTAATATGACATAATAAAATATATTATTATTATTATTATTATTATTTTAAACAAATCTCTACCATAAGTTATGATATTCAAATATAAAAAAACGAATCTCTGCGTCGGGGTATAAATCTAGTGCCATTACAAATGAATTCGGAAGTTTGTAATCGATCATTCTAAAAGAACTAACATGAAATAAGAAAAAAAAAAGTTAATTATTGAAATATCGAACGCATTAGTCTAAGGGTTATGTGATGCGTTAAAAAATTCATGGGTATATGATCGGGTATATAGTTCGGTTATTTGGGTATGTTGTACGTTTCGGGTAATCGGGTCGGGTATCACCTAATCCCAGACTCGACCCAAAACCCACAATTTTTTTTAAACTAATCCCAAACCCGACACAATACCTGTCGGGTTACAAAAAATAGTCATTTTTTTCTCCGTTTTTTATATAGCACTATGGTACTCGTTGGAAAGATAATAAAACGCTCGTTAATTTGGTGTAATTTTTTTCTTTAAAAAATCCCGTATATAAAAGATATTAACGTTTAAAACTTATGTGAGAAAACATGATAGAGAAAATAATAAAGGTTAAATATTTAGATTTAATAGATTATATGTATTTAATAGATTAGATTAAAGATTATAATATATTAGGTTAAATCATATTTATTCCTTTTTTTAATTGGTTTACACTTGTCACATCACATCCTATGTGACATCTCTCAAAGGAGAGATTGCATAAGATTGTGACATTTAGGATTAATCCCTTTGCAATATATATATATATATAGGGAAAGTATAAATTGAAAACCCACTCGAGTTAAGAAAACTCTGAAAACCCGTCAAAAAACCATCTAAAAAAGTTTTTTTTTTTTAAAAAAAATATACACAAGGTAACATACATGTTTTTAAGCGTTTTGGGCCAAAAAAATAAAAAAAAGCGCCAAACGAATATTTTTAAAAAAACTAAACAACACAAACTTTGTAACAGCGATGTTAACATATGTTAAAAAGCAGAAACATATGTTAAGAGCGCTGTAACATATGTTAAAAAGCAGAAAACATATGTTAACAGCGTTGTTACAAAGTTTGCGTTGTTTATTTTTTTTTAAAAATATTCGTTCGGCGCTTTTTTTATTTTTTTAGCCAAAATGCTTAAAAACATGTATGTTATCTTGTGTATTTTTTTTCAAAAAAAAAAAAAAAAAAAACTTTTTTAGATGTTTTTTGACGGGTTTTCAGAGTTTTCTTAACTCGATTGAGTTTTTAAAATATCCACCCCTATCTATATATATATATATATATATATATATAGATATATAGATATATAGATTTCTTAAAACCAAAGCTTGTAATGTTGGTGATGTTTGGAATTTTTTTGTTGGTTGGCCAAACCCCTCAAGTGTACTTCTGTTAATTTACACCATTTTGGTACATGACATGTGAGAATACGAGAAAAAATAAAGTAGAAATTCGATTGGTTATAGCTTGTCCAATTGATACCATGAACACTAATTAAAAAAAAATAAAATCAAGAAGACTTTTGATGTTGAATGATTCTGTGTATTAAATAGCGAGTACATGAATTTATCTCGTCATATATTGAGATAGATAGCATACAAATCTAAGGGGCTGTTTGGTAGCCTTTTAATCAGCCTCTTAACTATTCAGGTCTGAATCATTAAGCATTCAGACTGTTTGTTTCAGCATCTGAATGGAATGATTAAGTACTAAACTATTAAGCTAATAAAGGATGCTGAATGATTCAGGTCTTAACCATTCAGAGCCTCTTAACCATTCAGACCACTTAATAATTCAGTACTTAATCAACCAAACAGCCCATAAGTCTAACAAACCCTAGAGTGATAAAATAAACACACAAACATGGGAGGAACTAACCGTTGCAATATATATATTTTTAAACGATATGATAACTATAACTCTAAGGTAATAAATATATTTAATCCATCTAAAATTATATAAATATTTAGACATAGTGTGATATTCACTATTTAGTTGTTTCCATATTTTTTGAACATTAACTTTCATTAAAACTGACAAGCACTCAAGAAACGAGAGTACCGCCCAAAACTAAACACACATATACAATGAATACTTGGCCCAATCCTTCCATACTATACAATTTAATTTTGATCTATATTTTAACCATAAAAAAGCCTTCGATTTCACTTCGGCCACCACCTTCAATTCTTTGCCCGAGAAGACGTTAGCATTCCTAGCATTCCATTTGGTTATATTTAGTAAATAGTATTATATTTACATAAATAAAATGAACGTTATTCATTTTATGTTCTTAAGCCTAGTCAATATTCCCGTTATAAAGTTAAGCTTCATGCTAAGCTTAATTCAAGCTTTTAATAAACCGTTTTAGAGTAGCTTACGAATGGGTTTGCTTCATTTAAACCCGTAGCCCACGCACACACCCACACCGACCCAAACCTAGCTTCTTAGTGAAAGTCACAATTGAGAACGACAAAAGACGCAGTTTCATCCATCTCCTTTTTGCTTTAACAATACTATTCCCTTCTAGACTATTGCCAGCCAAAGCCCCATTCCTTCTATCTTCTTCATTGGATTGACATGGCTCAAGCATATTAAAATATGCATCACATACTTCAACATCTTCGGTTGAAAAATTCGAATCTTCAATCATAGGTACACTCGAATGATCATCTTCACTAGGTTGCGGTTTATAACAATAATTGTTAGCAAACACTATGCTACCATCATCAGATGTCAAAGTGCTTGAATCTTGAGAGGAGAATTTAGTGCCCTACAAATCATTAAACATAAACCAATTTACACTCAATACTTTTTTCTTTTTTGAAAATTTGTTTAAATCTAAACGCAATAAACATTACATTATACGTTAAAATATTTGTTACAGTTATATATTGATCGCTAAGTGAGACATACCACGTTTCCTATTAGGCTTGTTTTTGCATGTTTTACCGTCATCTCCCACCTTTTTCCTTTGATACGACATATCTACAAATCAAATATAAGATTTCGATCGAAATATCATGTATATATATATGATTAATGCCTTTTATTGAGAGTAGTAAGAAAACTAGTTACCTCTTGGAGTTCTTGAGGGTTGGAAGAGTGCATGTCTAGAAAATCCCTCACTGTCCGAATGTTTTTGCTCTCTAGACGCGTACGAATTTTGCCCGTTCCCTTACTCGATATATTCATCATCTTGCTCACTCTATCTTCTAGTGACAATGGTCTTAAGTACTTAGGGAAATTACGGTGATCCTTAACTTCAAATGGATCTGTTATCGCTTCCTTTACCTCATAGGACGCGTCCACTACCATTGCACCTAATCGAAATTTAACATTCTTAAGCGAGTTCTTATCATGTTTAATTCTAATTTCGCCAACCGTCCCACACCCCCTATGAAGATCCACATACAAATCACCTAGAAGAATGTTTTTCTTCTTTTTCCACTCAACCACAATGCTTTCTTCAAACTCTTTTGTGGTTGAACCATAACAATCTCCACGGAGAAGCACCATCTTCACCTTTGCCGAGGCTTCCGGCCCGGTTGTGATCATTTGGTGTGTGTTTCTATCAACTAAGATGACTTTAATAGAGGTATTACAATCATCACCACTTGCTTTCCCAATGATCTTGTGTTTTGTGAACACCGGAGAAGCGACTTCGTTTAAAAACATCAGTTTCAAGTTTACTGGTAATCTTGAACGGGCTAAAGCCTCGTAATCCTGC
Organism: Ambrosia x helenae; assembly: GCA_030844895.1. Classification (NCBI taxonomy): domain Eukaryota; kingdom Viridiplantae; phylum Streptophyta; class Magnoliopsida; order Asterales; family Asteraceae; genus Ambrosia; species Ambrosia x helenae. The sequence continues at coordinate 11,029,196 of CM061233.1, forward strand.
TAATTAGGAGATGATACATTAATAAGTTTTTGACACAACCAAATAAACTCGATCATTGGGCTAAAGCTATATGAAATTATGTATATTTGGCAAAAAGAATTAATAATGCATATACTTAAAGATCTACTTGTGATTGAACGGTTAGTCAACTGGTCAACTGCAGTATACCTTGTCTCGTTGACCGGATTATCTTGAGGTCGAACTCAATCACTAGAAAGCTCCTAAAAAGTTTAAGGTATTGAAGAAAGAAAAAAAATAACTCACATATACAAGATTATGATGATAACTAATATCCATCCTTTAATAAGGTATACTTCAATGCTGTTTGGATCAAATTCTTTCCTGAATGAAGAAATCTTGAACGCCACCTGAGAATATAATTAACACGTTAATTAATATTATTAAAGACTGACTACACCCACTAAGAACATAAAGAAAACAAATGGTTTTAATCATTTCTATTTATGGTAGGTTTTTTAGGGTTCTAAGAACTAAATCATGATGAAACATAAAAAAAAAAAGAAAAAAAAAAAAAACCTTATAATACGGTTTGAAGATTTTGGATAGAGCTTGATGATAATAATTAAGATCAAAGGATTTCGATGATCAGGTTTCTAAAAAAGTTTTCGGTTATTCATTAATGTTTTAAGGTTATAAAGATGATGATATTAACTATTATAAGCAACTAAGGGATCGGTATATTTGAGTTTGTTCTTAACGACTTATGTTTTCTGTTTAGGGTTTCTAATAAAAGATATAAATAACGAATTAACCGCGTAATTTCCAGGTCAAAAACTTTAGCATCCACGTTCTCACACAAAAATTGAAAATGAACAAAAAGGGTTTCATAAATGTTTAAAAGGTAGTCATTGGTCGATTGACGAATACATATGACAAAAGTTGTTAAGATCGTTTTTTTCTCTTTTTCGGATCTTGCAACATTAAAGATATCTATATGTTTAAAAATAATTTTATTAAGTGTATATTATCAAACATATCCCGGGTTGAGAAATTTTATATGATACATCAATTTTACATATGAAATAGACTGATGTATAAATCTAATATTAATATCTAACCTAAAACAAATTAACAATATACAACTCCAATTCTAACACCTAACCGAAAAGAATGTAGAACTTTAATGTAACTCTAATATTAACAACTATCCTAAAGACTAAACGAATGTACAACTCTAACATACTAATATTGATACCTAATTTAAAACAACGTATAACTCTATTAACCTATTCGGCTCTGGTTGAAAAAAAAATTCATATTTACTGATTTAAACATAATTAGTGACTTGTCTATAAATGATTAATGATTTACCTGAACACTTTGTGTTTTTTTTCCTGTATGAACAAAACCCCACAAAAGAATTTCTCCGTTTTTTATATAGCACTATGGTACTCGTTGGAAAGATAATAAAACGCTCGTTAATTTGGTGTAATTTTTTTCTTTAAAAAATCTCGTATATTAAAGATATTAATGTTTAAAAATTATGGGAGAAACATGAGGGTGAAAAATCCAATTTTGTTTTTAAATTATTTTTTTTCTAAAATATCTCAATGCCACATGGGATGACACATGACACACTCAAAGAAGAGAATGCCTCTTTGAGTGATATGTCATTAAAATAGCTTTGGTTTATTATATGTATAGACATGTTTAAAAATAATTTTATTAAGTGTATATTATCAAACATATATGCAAACGAATCAAACGAATACGATTAAGATTTTGTTTGTGTTCGTTTGTTAAGGAAATATTAGTATTTAATCATAATTAGGTGTTACATAATAATAAAACTAGAGTTGAGAGTTATAACCTGGATAAGTGTTGGGTGACCTAATCCTAATTTAGGCATAACCTGATCACCTATGCTTAAACAAGGTAGGTTATTTAAAGCCAACCTCGATAACGACTAGTAAGTACCAAATCTTTGTTTAACTAGCATCTAAGATTCTCTTAGTCTTGATCAGGGAACCAAGTTCGGATTGATTAGACTAAACATCTGTAGAGCAAAGGTGAGTTAGTTAGGGGGTGTTTGGGGTTGCGTTTTAAAATAGATTTTTAAATTATTGCGTCTTGAAAACGCAAATAATCAATTTTTAGTGTTTTGGGTTGAGTTTCGAAATAAATTTTTAGGCTACCAAAACGCAATAATATAAAAGCAGCTCCACCTCCGCTTTTCCAAAATGCAGAAGCTGTTTTAAAACCTCATACTTGCTCATAAAATTGTTTTGACTGTGATTGATCATGTATATGTATCGAACCATAGGTATGACATCCAGGGTGCTATATATATTATAATGATCATTATATTTTTCAGACGTGTACATACACTTACAACCTTAGTCATGGGTGTTTAGGCTGTATGTATGAATCTATAATGCTTAGACTGGATTATGATTATGGTGACAAGTAAGGGGCTCATGCTTGCTCAATATGACTGTTTATGTGTTTGTTTTACTGATGAGTCAGATTATGTGGCTTACCAGCTTTGTGCTGATGTATTGTTATCATTAAGTTATGTGTACTTTTGGTGTACTTTTGTTATTCTGGATTGTAATAAATACTTAAGTTGTGTAATAAGATTACGTTTCCGTTATATGTTTGCGCTAATTGGTCACTGTGAATGCCCCCACCTGGGCGGGGTGTGACAACTATAGACTTTAAATCTCGCATATGCGACATTGTTTGGACAGACAGACTTAGCCGTGCACAATTTGAAGAAAGACTGGCTGCTATGACTGAGCTTGATCTGGTTGAGAATGATTGGTTGTCTTATATGTATGAGTTAAGAGATTCTTGGATTCTTATATATTTTAAGGATGAAAACCTTTGTTGGCTTATGCGGACAACTTCTAGTTTTGAGAGTGAAAAACATTTTTTATGGAGTTAGTAACTTCAAGTCGACAATGATTGAGTTTCATAGTAATTTTGACACTGCAACGGAATCGCAATGACATAGACATTGAAAAAATGAACATGACACGAGGTACACAATCCACATATTGTAACTGATTTCATTCTTGAAAAGCAAGCTACAAAATATTTCCCAATAACAATTTTTATGGTGTTCAATGTGAGATTTCTTCCATATTCAATCAAGTGCCCATGTGATCACCATGATCAGGTTGAGGATTTCAGAAAGTTTTTCATCGCAAATTTTTATCAACCATGCACAACTTTTTTTTGAGGTAAGTTGTTTGTTGTTCTTAGAAGTGTACATTGTGTTTCTACATTTATTTTCTTGATGTTATATATATATTATACATTGCATTACACATTGTGTTTTTCTTTCTTATTCGCTTATTTCTATATGGATTCTACATTGCATTTTTATATCAGACTTGATATTTTATACATTATGCATTAAGTTTTGCATTATACATTGCGTTTTATATCACACTATTTGATATTAATGTTTTTATGTAGGTCGTGTTTCGTAAGGCGATGATATGACAATTTACTGCAATTGCAAGTACTGTTTTGAATTGCTTGGATTGTTGTGTAGACACGTTGTTTATGTGTTGAAATTGTGCGTTATTAGACCACAAGGGGTGGTAAACTTTCCACAACATTCATCACACTATCACACCCAATCAGATTCTGTCACCTCATTTTATTATATTCTATTACATTTCATCACTAAACCCATGCGGCGGTGTTCACATTCTATCACATTTCATCACTAAACTTTATTTTTTTAATATATAAAAACATTATATTAAATAAAAAAACATTATATTAAATAAAATACATTATATTAAATAAAAAAAACATTACATTAAATAAAAAAAATTACATTAAATAAAAAAATTAAGTGAGCGGTGTGTAAGGGTCCTCGTACTCGATATCTAAACCACCCACGTGTTCCGTTAGATCACATCGAAGCTGATAGTGGACTTGTTCATTCCGCAACTCCAAAAGAACATCATTTGGAACGTTTGCTGGTATATCCGTATCCATAACGTAATCTGGAGATATTGCGCGCCCATCTTCCTTTATGATCATGTTGTGCAATATGACACACGCGTACACAACACTACTTATTTTTGCTTGATCAACCAAACGCATCGGGCAGTCTACTATGCGCCATTTACCTTTCAATACACCAAACGCCCGTTCAACGTCTTTTCTTGCAGATTCCTGTAGCTTCTTAAACAATATTTCTTTTTCGATTGTCGGAAACGGGTAAGCTTTCACAAAAACTGACAAAGCGGGGTAGATGCCATTGACAAGATAGAAGCCACGTCTATATTGTCGTCCGTTCACCGTAAACGGACACGTCGGGGCGGTTCCTTGTAACTCTGTATTGAAAAGCGGTGATTGTTGTAGAACATTGATGTCGTTGTTTGAGTCGGGGAGCCAAAGAACGCATGCCAAATCCATAAATCGTTCGACGCAACGGCTTCGAGCATTATCGTCGGTTTTTATGGTCACCTCTCATAAACTGACCTCGCAATTGCTTCGGGCAACTTCTCCACACGATGTGGGTACATTCGATGCTACCGATCATACCGGGAAAATGCCATCTAGCTTCATGCGCGGCGAACAAACATGTAATGTCGTGTCTAGTCGGTCTTCGGAGATACTCTTTACCATATAAATCAATAATAGCATTACAAAAATAGTGAAGAGACTCACTTGAAATTCTACTAGACATGTTGAAATACTCATCATATTCGTCAGGAACGTTACCGGTAGCAAGTTGACGAATCGCGGATGTGCATTTTTGTATCGCCGTAAAGCTCCTTTTCCCTCTAGCATCATACCCTACTTGAAACCATTCGAACTTAGCTTCGATGTCCCCGACAATCTTTAAAAATAATTCCTTTGATAAACGAAATCGATTTTTAAACACCTCGTCGTTGTACTTTGGGTTTTCTACAAAGTAATTGTTCATCAAAACGTCACTTGCCCCCCACCGATCACGATGCACCATTCTTTTCTTTGGACGTTCCGTATTTTGATGTTGCGCCGCCTCGCAAACCATTGCAAAAAATTCCATCGAAAAACCCGACGAGTCGGAAGAACTAGACAATTCGAGTGGACACGAGGGGCCTTCCATTTGATATATATTTTTTTTGCTTGTTTGATTGTTGGATGTAAGTTATGATTGTTGGCGGTATTGATTTTGGTTGAAAATGATATATATATATATATATTATAGATTTTGGTTGAAAATAATTTTTTTTAAGTCTCAAAACGGTCAAATGACGTTGGCTAACGGTCAGATTTTAGCCATTTCAACACGATGGCCATCATGGATTTTTACATCGCGGCCGTGATATTTTAAGGGGGGCGGTGTTTCGCGGCCACCACGTCATTACGGCGGGCCTATCGCGGACCGCCCCGCCTTCTCTTAGAGAATTCCCTAGAATGTATATTCTAAGAAGATGGACTAGAGAAGCTATTCCAAACTATTGAAACCGACCGTCTAACAGTGGACGTTGTTTGGATTTTAATGATGACATTAACGTCATGGCTCATTATATCATGTTTTCTACTGAAATGTGTCAACAAACGTCTTTCCTCAAATATCCATGAGTTGTCAAAGTTTAGAGAGACACTAAAAGGTTTCACGGATAGAGGTCTACCTTAGCGAGTCACGCGTATAGTATACTTAACTGGGTTAGTTAAGTCGTGTTATGGTTCGGGAACTATCGTTTAGTCTAGAAGATCATTGGATGTTGATCTAGAGGTTCATTAGATGTCAGTCCTTAACCAAGTGTACAAATGGTGACGATTTGTAGGATCGTCAGGTCATGCGGAACATACAAGTCTCGAGTCCCGGGAATTGGTGAACGAGTGTGAATATGTGTATTTGCAAGTGTTATGTGTTTACAATCATTATGTGACTTGTCGGTATGTGAATACGTGTTAACATATGTTAAAACGGGGTTTAACGCGCAAAATACATCGAACCAACCCCTATAGGCGATTAGGGAGGCTAAATCGCCTATAGGGCATGCATTTGGGGAACATTACATGCGATTGGGGGGCTACTCGCATGTAATGTCATGCGATTAGGCCCAATTGCATGTAATGTCATGCGATTAGCATTCCTAATCGCGTGTAAGTCTGCACAATCGCTAGTTACGGGCTGGACGACTAAAAATGACTATAAATACAATGCTTAACCTCCTAAACTTCATAATACAAACCCTAGTCATCCCATAACCCGCCCCAACACACACACAACCTCTGGAACGCGATTTTTGATCAAAACACAAGGTTTCAAGCTTAACTCATCATTCTTTCACAAATCTAAGGTTTGGTTTCTATCCATGCAATCTTTATAAACGTTTTTATTCAATCCCTAATGGTCCAGACCTGTTCTAAAACGAAAAAGCTTTCTGAAAATCATTAATAAGTGTTGTTAATCGGATTCTAACAATCATACATGTGTTATGTGTGTTTTATGATTAATATCTAGGGTTTTTATGATTAAAGATGAGTGATTAACATGTTGTTAGGTTAGTTCAGAATAATAATGATGTCATGATTAATGAAATCTGAGTAATTGATTGTTAGGGTTATAGTTGTGCATGTTAATGTGGTGTTTCATGCTATGTGTATGGTGTTTGGATTACATGGTTGCATGCAGGGCTGATAATACGAGATTAAACGAAGGATTTTGGGTTAAACATGTTTAGAATAGTTGTTGGGTTGATATTGGATGGTTACACACGTTCTGGATCTGATTTGAAGCGTTAAACGCGCGAAAAACCGGAACAGCAAGGTTACAGGCGATTAGCAACCCTAATCGCCTATGTTAGAGGCGATTAGGAGGCCAATCGCCTATGTTTCATGCGATTAGCCCTAAATGCTAGTAGTTACATGCGATTAGCCCTAAATGCTAGTAGTTACATGCGATTAGCCCTAAATGCTAGTAGTTACATGTGGTATAGCCCTAATCGCCTATAAGCTCAATGTTTACATGTCTTATGACCCTAAATGCCTATATTACATGCGATTAGCCTTCCTAAATGCTAGTTGACCAACCTAAATGCTAGTTGACTTTTCCTAATCGCGTGTACTGCTGCTGTAAGAGTAAATTAGCATTCCGAGACCCGATTTGACCTGTAGGAACATGCTAGGAACCCCGTAACATATCTAATAACTTGGTAACATATGTTTGGATGTAATTATGTGATACGTGAGCTATGTGCTATAACTTGTTGTGCGTTAACGTATGTTAAGTGTGATTGCATGATTGTATGTTTGAGAGCGTAAACATAACACGGGAGTCTCGGGTCACCAATGGGATGTCGAGTCTTGTACTTTGGGTCAGTTAAACAGTCACGGTGTTTTCAAACGAATTTGGTTATGGTCTAGACATCTAGGGACTAACTAACCTGCGGGTTATTAGTCTAAGTACTTGTAACTGTCATATGTTAGGTCGCCGCTTTACGGGACTAGCATAGCTGCTGAGTTATTCGTATTACGAAGTAACGCAACTTAAGGTGAGTTTACGGCCCCTCTTTTAAACTGGTTTCACATTTTCGGGGGAGAAAACATGTGTTAAAACGATTATTTGGTAACTACTGTCATACTATGGGTTTCTATTGTGTACTACACGATCTTTGGAAGTCCCAGGGGGAACCATGAATGTGCGGGTTTGCACAACGGGGAAATGTGAATAGCGCTATTGGGAGTGACCAACCCGCTCGTCGACTTGGAGGGTCGGCGGGTGCATATTGTCTCAAACAGGAACAACAGGGTTACTACATCGGGCACACATTTGGTTTACGAGTTAGTAATGGTTTTCCAATCGTGGTAGTAACAAAACATACGCCTAGCTAGCGTACACTGGTTTTCGATTTGTTATAGTATGGACAGGTTGACTTGGTACTTGAATTACAAAACCTGTAAACTCACCAGCATTTTTGTGCTGACGTAAACTTTTACATGTTTTCTCAGGTCGCTAAGGTAGCACGACTGGACTAGGGCGCACGCGTCTGCACGGCGTCTAGTTAGGGTTGCATGGTTTTACAAACGTTGAACATTGGTTTACTATTGAATAATTGTTTTGAATAAGCTTCCGCTGTAAACGGGGATTTTAAACATTGTTTTGAAATTGCATTATGTTCATGATTAGACTTGTTTATTGTGATCGTTGGTTTGGATCCTGGTTTGTCATGCGCCTCGCGGTAAAACTCCGCAAGTGGATTTTGAGGGTGTGACAGAGAGGATGTACGTAATTCGGGTTAATGCACGCCTCCGCTAAAAAGGGACAAATTTGCAGAGTTGGCAGGCCATATCCAGGTGTTTAGGATGTCATATATATGCGGTGAGAGCGGCCTGACATCAGAAATCGAATTAAGGGAAAGGAAAAAAATATGGATGGAGCTCCCGTCAAGACATAACTTGAGGGGAAGATAGACCATCGGGTTCTTTTTCAGATCTACGTTGTGCTTTTTTTTCATATATACATTGTGTGTTTTTTTTTTCATATATACTTCTTTTTGTTTTTTTATCCTACCTTTTTTGTGTTTTTTCCATGCTTAATGTAAATTAAACATTTGAACCACATTTACAATAGAAATATCAAATTTCCCATACCACGTTAACACTAAGATAATATTACTACCATCACAAAAATACCACGACAAAAACAAAAAGAAAGAAAGACAGAAATATAGGATGTTGCTATTTAGGAGTTTCACTTTCACATTAGCCATATGACTCGTCCGTGTGGACAGCACGTGAGTTGCCCACATAAAATAAAATTAAGGGGCTGTTTGGTAGCCTCTTAATGAGGCTCTTAACCATTCAGTGCTGAATGATTCAGCATTCAGTGTGTTTGTTTCAGCTTCTGAATGGAATGATTAAGTCTGAATCATTAAGATTTGGGATGTTGCTGAACCATTAAGCACTGAACTATTAAGCACTGAACTAGGCTGAACCTTAATGAGGCTCCCCTACCAACGTGGGACAACAAAACTAACCATTAAGAGGTCCAACTTAATGATTCAGCGCTTAACCATTCAGACCTCTTAACCATTCAGACCTCTTAAAGATTCAGCACTTAATCAACCAAACAGCCCCTAAGTTTTGCAACGTTTTACATATGTGACATGACCCGAAATACGGCCCGAACCTATACGGAATTAGCAGTTTGGGTTTAGTCTAAACGAGTTTGATTTAGTTTTAGGTTGAACTCACGAATCCATTTAGCTAAACGAGCCGGGTTCATATCAACCTGTGCGGGTTGGTGGGTTAACCCGTTTAAACCCATTTATACTATATTTTACCTTGTTGTATGTTTTATGTTATAAATTAAATTTGTTAGGTATTTTATGTTTTAATTAAAACTTAAAAGAGAAATTGGTGTAAGATTTTATAATTAAAAAGTATGTGTTTTATATACGTTTGTGTTTTTTTAGTAAAATTGTAATTGTAATATATTAGTTTGCGAAAAAAAAATTGGGTTGAATGGGTCGTGTTTTGGGTCAACCTGCGAATATTCGGGTCGGGTTCGAGTTTATATGTATGATACAATTTTCGGGTTCGGGTCGTGTTCGAGTTCACGTAAAAATTTGGGTTCGGGTCGGGTTGAACCCGCTAACCTGCAAACACGATCCGTTTAACACCCCTAGTTTTACAAGTAGCAATTTTTATCCGAAGCCTTATTAAGTCGCAAAATGTAAAGTTTGTATGAAGCACACGCATGGAAATTTCATATTATATGTGAACAACCCGTGAAAATGTCAAGCCTGCAAAGTGTATCATCAAATAATAGTAAGTTACAGGTCAATTATATTGAGTATTGAGTCTATTGACACAAGACCGATATATTTTCCTTTATTCAACTATTATATAATATAATATATATTTAAAGAAAGATGTTTACTTAAACCGTACGTCAAAACCAATTTAAAAACATCTACAAATTATATTTATTTATATTATATGTGTACTAATAGGATGTCCGCGCGATGCAACGGAGAACACAAAAAGAATGAGAGATGGAAGATCTGCAATGTGCAGGATTGTGGTCAGTAATGTGCAGGATTGTGAAAGGATACAATTGACTATATTACCCTTATGGACATAATCAAAGATGTAGATGTGGAAGCTAGAATGACCAAAAGATAGGGTTTACTTGGTTTTCTAAAGTGAATATTGTTTTCTATTTAGAATTCCCCTAGGTACATATAGATATATATATATATATATATATATACTAGTAGAGTGCCCGCGCGATGCAGCGGGAAACACAAACACTTCTAAGGTGTGTATGGTTCTGTTAAGTTCGATTATTAGCTTCAACCGAAACTAAAATCAAAAGTCATCAATTAATCCATCTTATTAAACAATTGGTTACTTGGTTCGATTAGTATTGTTAGATTATCGATTTTAGTCCGGTTTAGTTAATTTTGGTGAATAACAAAAACAAACTTTGGCTAATTTTTTTTGCCTAGAAGTACATGAAATGGAGGTATAAATACATGAAATAAAGGTAAAAAATAGCCCTGTAAACGAACCGAATGTTCGTGAGCTGTTCGTGAACTTGTTCGGCGGAAAATACGTTTATGTCGTTTATTTAATAAACGAACAATCACGAACAAAAAAATTTGTTCGTTTAGTTAAATGAGTGAACATGATCAAACGTTGGATTTGTTTATTTATGTTCGTGAACGTCCGTTTATGTTCGCTAATTTATGCCTGTTTAAGTTTATTAATTACATACGTAGTTATATTTACATAACTACAAACATAAATTGGGATTTGGCTACTTGTATAAATATATAACCAATTAGTAATTGGGTTTTTTTCAGTAATACGAAATCGTTCACATTTATTATGTTCGTGAACGTCCGTTTATGTTCGTTGGTGAACTGTTCGTTTAGGTTTAAACAAACTAACATAAACGAACAAGAACATGACAAATTTCTTAATGAACGAACATGAACACAAAAATGTGTTTGATTATGTGTTCGTCTTCAGTTAAAATTAAATGAACATTCGGTTCGTTTACAGGCCTAGGTATAAAAGCTAAAAAATTTCAAAACCCCCTCTATTTATACCGTCACTACAATTCATAAACATATATACTCAGCTTCAAACCATATTAGAGTATAATTTGCTATATACTTTTAATTAAAAATTTGATTTTTTTACGTGATTAACAATATCTAGAGGTGAACAATAATTGAAACTCAACCGAAATCGAACAAAAACATACAAAACCGAACATAAAATTAACCAAAACTGAGTTAACCTAATATATGTTTTTTTGTACCCTAAGTTAACCAAAATTAACAAACCAAAAACTGAACCATTCATACATGTATATCCTTTATACATCCATTACATGCATTTATACCTTCATTTCATGTGCTTCTATAAGCAAAATTTTAACCAAAGTTTGGTTTTGGTTATTAACCAAAATTAACTAAACCGAACTAAAAACAACAATCTAACCAAATAGACTGAACCAATTAACCGGTTGGTTAACAAGATTGATAAGCCGATAATGTCGATTTTTGTTTCGGTTGAGGCTTATAACCGAATTGAACCTAACACAACCATGAATCATTAAAAGTGTTTGTGTTTCCTACCACATCGTGCGGGCATACTGTTATGAATATATGTGCGGGCATACTGTTATGATATCATTTTTGGTTCAACAAACACAAAACTGTGTGACATGTCATTTCCACCTTCATTTTTAAATACTCGTAACTTTTTTATACGTTATCCGTTTTTAAAAAAAATAATATACCATAAAATTGAGCGTCTTTTTATCTTTAATATGAGTACCATATTGCTATACTTTTGAAAAAAAAATTTCAAAACGCACTTGCGTAAGACACAATGGAATGTAAAACACAATGAACACCAATTAAATATAGGGTATAAAACACAATCAAGAGTCTAGTAAAACACAATGGACGATATACTAAAGATACAATGAATAGAAGACTAAAACACAATGAATACTTTTGAAAAAAAAAAGTTGAAAACCAGTTGCATAAGACACAATGGATGACATACGAAAGACACAATGAACAAAAGACTAAAATACAATGAATACTTTTGAAAAAAAAAGTTAAAAACCCAATTGTGTAAAACCCAATGGACGACATAATAAAGACACAATGAACAGAAGATTAAAACACAATGAATACTTTTGTAAAAAAAAGTTGAAAACCCAGTTGCGTAAGACACAATGGAGATAATGTAAAACACAATGAGTACCAATTAAATATGCAATGAACAATAGGGTATAAAACACAATGAACAGTCTAATAAAACACAATGGACGACATTCTAAAGACACAATGAACAGAAGACTAAAACACAATGAATAATAGACTTAAACACAATGAACAACATAATAAAACACAATGTACACCTAAATACAAAACTCATTTGCGTAAAACACAATTAAAATCATACTAAAAACACAATGGATAAAGTTAAATTATGTGTAGACTAAAAAAACATAAATAACATATTTATAAAGCACACATGCATACTATAACACAATGAACGTGCAGAAGACACAACGGAGAAAAAAAAACCCATTTAGCACGAATTTTTTTTTTCAATTTTAATATAGCAATGTGGTACTCATATTAAAGATAAAAAACGCTCGTTAATATGGTGAATTTTTTTTTGAAAAAAAAATGTCGTATGAAAAAGTTATAGACATTTTAAAATGATGGGGGGGAATTGACATGTGCATTGCATGTGGAGAGAGAAAGTCAACAAATGTTGTTTTCCTTTTATGCCCTTTCTCTAATTTATTATTTATTTTTTTTAAACAAACTAATCTCAACCCTTCAAATATATGATCAATGGATCACAATCCTTCTCACCCTTCCTAGAAAAAGTATCTTGTGTATTTGATCCTATACATATATATATATATATATATATATATTATACATTCATTTCATGTATTTATACGTCCATTTCATGTACTTCTAAGCAAAAATTTTAACCAATGTTTGGTTTTGGTTATTAACCAAAATTAACTAAACCAAACTAAAAACGACAATCTAACCAAATAGATTGAACCAATTAACCGGTTGGTTAATAAGACCGATAAACTGATAATGTCGATTTTTGCTTCGGTTAAGGCTAATAACCGAACTGAACCGAACCCAACTATGCACCATTAAAAGTGTCTGTTTCAGTTTGACTGATTTCGATTAACTAAGGGTACAAAAAGAAAAAGATAACCGATTGAAGTAAAATGGATGGTTGTTAATTCAGTTTTCAATCTATTATGTATATTTGGGTCTCATGTGATATAACGAGAAACTCATACAATAATAATTACTTAACATATTAACTTTTTTAAACTTAAATAAAAAAGGGGAATTGAAATTAAATAATCTCAACTTTGTCGTGTTAGAAGACAATAATTCTAACTTGAAAATTGGAATCTAACAGGCCTAACTTGTCTTGGTTTTTAGTTCACTGGATCAAAACTAACTGGGTTTAACCAGTTAATTTTTTGCCTAGCTACGTGGCATGCCATGTGGCAGATGACGTGTAAAATGTCCCAACGGACATGAAAGTGGCATGCCATACTATTATCGTAGTGAATGATCTTGAGAAAGAAAAGGCTTGCCATACTGTTATCGTGAAAACTAAGAATTTAGGGGCTGTTTGGTTAATTAATTGCTGAATTATTAAGAGGTCTGAATGGTTAAGTGTTGAATTATTAAGTTGGACCTCTAATGGTTAGTATTCTTGTATCATATTGGTAGGAAAGTCTAATTAAGGTTTAGCCTGGTTTAATGCTTAATGTTTCAGGAACATCTCAAATCTTCATGGTTAAGCCTTAACCATTTCATTCAGAAACTAAAACAAACGCGTTAAATGGTGAATCATTTAGCGCTAAAGGGTTCAGAGCCTTATTAAGAGGCTTACCAAACCGCCCTTAGGTAGTGTTTGGTATGATGGAATGAAAGGAGGAATGGAATGGACCATTACGAGGTAATGGAAAATAATGTGTTTGGTTGCTTTAAAGGAATGGAATCACCCATTCCACAAGACATTCAATTCCCTCAAAACCATTCCATCCACCCCCATGTTTTTTTCATTCCATCCCTCATTCACCCTTTACTAATAACACCATAACACACCACTACCCACCACCGTTGTAGCCCCCACTCACCACCGTTGCCGCCACCACCACCCACCACCGCCATCACACCACACCACCGTTCCGCCGAACCTAACCACCGCCGCCACCACCATCGTCACCCACCCATCACCGCCGCCATCCAACACCACCCACTGCCGCCCAACACCATCACCCACCCACCGTCACGTCTACCACCTGCCACCGTAACTCACCACAATTTCCTTTACCCACCACTACCGCCACCACCGACCAAGCTACTACTGTCACACCACGCCAATGGCGGAAACACGTGGCGCAACGCTCGAAGGCATATCAAACTCAAGATTAACACAAACTATAATTAATTAGAAAAGATTAATTTGTTTGGATGTCGAAAACGAGTATCTCGTTACAATGTTGCACAAAGCATTACTTAAAACAATGAACATTAAGTTTCGATGTGGGGGTATTTCCGTTTATGTTCCAACCCTTTGGTAACAATGGATGAAACCCCGACCAGCATCCGACATCCCGAATCCCCACCGCACTAGCCCCATATCTACTCAGCACTTAGTTACCTGAAAGATATGTTTAAAAAGACGTCAATATATAAAATATTGGTGAGTTCACAGGTTTTAGTTTCATAACAACAACATTTTCACAACCATCGACTCGACTCACTTTACCGTATAATTATTTTCCCATTAAATAATTATACTAGGATCTTGTCGATCGATATTTAGTTTCATGACAACATTTTCACAACCATCGACTCGACTCACTTTACCGTATAATTATTTCCCATTTAAATAATTATACTAGGATCTTGTCGATCGATATTTAGTTTCATGACAACATTTTCACAACCATCGACTCGACTCACTTTACCGTATAATTATTTCCCCATTTAAATAATTATACTAGGATCTTGTCGATCGATATTTCGTGTTTACAACATGTGCGAAACCTGCACAACTTGTGGCCGTTGTAAGGAGTAGCTAGCTCCTACAAACAATGATGACGAGCAATCCCTTGAGCCCATAACCAAACCAAGACTAATAAATATGCCCCGCAATCACAAGTTGTTTCTCGGCAAATAACAACTTAGTTTAGAATATGTGCACCTCTTGTCTTTACCGGGTTGACGCTATCAACCAGAGGTGGGCCTCGTCAGGCACCAATAGTACTATCCAAATATTCCTTCGGTTTCATGCCCCTGAATTAATGGTTACAGCAGCGAGGACTCAACCCCGAGTGGCGAACACAAACTCAAGTACTCATCATGCCACTTATCACGTTTTAACTCTTTGAAAACATTGGTCATGTAAAACATTTGACAAAACATATCTTTCCCCCAAACGAAAACAGTAAAAAGGGGCCGTGAAACTCACCTGATGTACAGCGTACACTCAAATAGCAGAGAATAGCAAGTCCGTGGTCAAGCACCTACGAACGTCCTAGTGCGTGTAAGTCACTAAGTCTATAGCGTGTGCTTTTCCGGCAAGTTGTACACCCAACTCCCAACACCACCATTTAGATATAATTCCCCGTTTAATTAAACATATGTCCTAGGTCCGTTGGTGATGGATTACCATTGTTACAAGTTATATATATTCGCGTTAATATTTCTGTAACTTGTATAATATTATCCTCGACTCGACTTCACTTAACGTATAATTATTTTCCCATTAAATAATTATACTTAAGATCGCATCGTTCGATATAATATTTTTAACGCTCGACACGACTCACTATACCGTATATTTATTTTCCCATTCAAATAAATATACTAAGATCTTGTCGTTCGATAATACGTTTTCTACGCTCGACTCGACTCACCATACCGTATATTTACTTTCCCATTAAGTAAATATACTAGGATCTCGTCGATTCGGTAGTATATTCTTAACGCCCGACTCGACTCACCACACCGTATATTTACTTTCCCATTAAGTAAATATACTAGGATCTCGTCGGTTCGGTATACACATATATATATGTATATTATTTACTCGTCTCGGTTTTCCTTCCCGTATATCTACTTTCCCATTAAGTAGATATACTAGAATTTCGTCGAGCCGAACATATATATATACATATATACTTGTACTTTCATCGTTAAGTCCATACGTTCGTTTAACGTTTTTAATCGTTAGATTATTTACGTTATGTTTTCTCCCACGAATATTTGTCCAACACTTAGGAAAGTGTTATGTAATTTTTCACCCAAGTTATGTATTTTACTCCTTAAAATATATATTTACTTATCTTGCCGCAACGATATTTTTCTCGTTGTCCGCTTTTACGTCATTGTTCATTAACACGTCCAAGTCCGATTTCCTAACTTGTATTGTTTATTTTTCCCAAGTTTTCCTCAATATGTGTTTTATAGAAATATTATTCATATTTCTACTTCCTAACACATGTTACTTGGAAGTTTTATAAACATTTTTGTATTTTTAACACAAAACTTGACAACTTATATACGAAAATGTTCCAACACTTTTATATTCCCATTTATATAAAAGTGTTCATTTCTATATAAGTTCTCCCAAGTTTTAGCTTGTCTAACATTTTTATAAAAAAAACCTTTGTTCTTATATAAATCCATATGTTAGAAAAAGTCCATATTTTTATAAAACTCTATTTTATAAAAATACACTTTTATACAAAATACATGTGTATGTTCACTAGTATTTACCACTTTAACCAGTCTTATATCCTTAAGTTAAGATGATTAAAATCACTTTCAAGTTCATCCAAGTTTCATTAACAAGTGTTACCCAAATCACTATTTTTCTTCAAGTATACATGATCTTAGTAAAAACTATAAGAATACTACACATCCATCACCAATTTTCGGCTCATAACACACACTTGTCACACCATTTTAGTCTTAAAATTCATATGTTTCATCATGAAAAGCTTAATCAAGTTAACCCATTGTACAACTTGCTTCAAGCTAATAAACATGAACTTTTAAAGACAAAAACAAGATCAAGAATACTTACAACTAGCACAAGGCTAGGGAAGCTAAAACCACTTGATTTTGATGGGGTTTAAAGAGTGTTCTTCCATAAATGTTAAGCTCCAAATAATAACACTCAAAAAGGGACTTGAAAGTGGTCTGATTTAGCAAGAATTTAGTGTTTGAAGTTATGAAAAATGGATGTGTGTATGCTTCAAAACTCACGGCCATCACAAGAAAAAGAAGAGGAAATCTATGAATGTGAAGTGAAAATGGATGGCATGATATTTATTAAGATCTCCATGGTACATAACATAATATAAAATTGGATACACCATGATCTTATAATCTCACCATATCTTCCAAGCAATCTTCCAAGATTTAAAAAGATACACCACTAGATTTAAACCTCATATAATATAGATTTGCTTGTACTAAGTGATTTTGAGTGATCTTGGTGGATCTTTGAGGGTGTTTGGTGTCGTGAGTTTACAAAGAAATTGGAAGATTTTGTGATCTTGGAAGGACATGAATCATCTTATATATGATCTAGCTTGGATTCACTTTCCTTAAAACAAGGATTCTAGTGTACTTGGATGATCTTTGGTAGATTTGTTTTAGGGGTGTTGGCCGTGGATTCTTGAGCAAAAGAAAGGATTTGTAGAAATCTTAAAAGGACATGCAATCTTTACATAATATCCATACCATACATCCATAATCTTTCATGGATCCTCATAGATTATTAGTACAAAAAAAAAAAAAAATAATAAGATTGTGAGTTAGGATGGGTTAGGACCGGTTCTTGGGTGGGTTTAGTGGGGTCCACAACACAAAATATTTGCCAAATAATATGTTAAGCTTCATGCTTTAACGTTCGGGTGTCGTTCGGGTATTTTTCGGACTTTATTCGCGTGTTATTCGGACATTAAAAGTGCCTCTAATAGCCCTTAAACATAGCCTAGTTTAAGTGTTGGTTGATTAGTTAGGCTTTCGTTGGGTGAAATTATAAGTTATAGGTGTACCGGGTGCGGTACGCGCACTTTATTCGTTACCGGGAGATTTGTATGTAAAGTTTTCAGTTATGGTTTTGGAGTTCCAAAACACATTATATTTTGTGAAAATACCCTTTATTTTATATCCTGGGTGTCCGGGATCCTTTTCGTTTATTTAATTTTTACCGGGTAATCACCAACGTCCGTACCGGACAAGTTTATTCGCACATGATCCTATCATGCATCGTCATTAAACGTGTGCATTCCTATGCATCTTATGGGGAATTTGCTATTCTCTTACGGCATCAATTAAATTAATCCAATTAATTTAAACATGCACTTAAACTGTTAATTA
Source organism: Ambrosia x helenae (assembly GCA_030844895.1). Taxonomy (NCBI): domain Eukaryota; kingdom Viridiplantae; phylum Streptophyta; class Magnoliopsida; order Asterales; family Asteraceae; genus Ambrosia; species Ambrosia x helenae. Next base: position 11,047,612 of record CM061233.1, read on the forward strand.
CATATACTAATTACGTACGGAATCACATCGATTTTTGCCGGATGTTACATTCTCCCCCCGTTAAGAGAATTCCGTCCCGGAATTCAATTCAAGTTATCCATCACAATAGGATCCTTGAACAAGGCGGAGTGTTTGCGCTTCACGCGATCTCTTCCTTCCTGAGTCAACCCAGGTTCATGCTAGGCTCACGCCTAGTGCTCTAATAAACACAATATCACAGTCCAGCTATGACTAAGCTCTTGGACCTCCCAATCTGACACATCTATCAGTTTCCTGAAATAGCAGAGTTTAGCGTCAACCTGGATCCCGTCGGTCGAGGAGTTGGCAATGCTTCCTCAGGCCAGACTTGCAGGATTCACCAAGAGTCCCACTAAGCTCTTACGATAGTTCGAGCTTAATCATCATGAGACCAATTTTGATCGATAACTCTGTGCCACTAGAGTATCAACAATTGGGCCTACTATACTTTCTATGTTTACCAACACTCTCCCAGAGTGTGACTCTCAGTGTAAACCTATTATTAGTTCGAAGTCCTTAAGGCCTACGCCTTGTTCGTATGACTTCTTATTAGGTTCGCATCTCATCCAAGAAGCCTCTAAACTGCAAGATTTACTGGCCATTTCTCGAGTAACTCAAACCAGGTTATGTATCTATCTCCATCTGTCATTCGACGTACTGGAGATGTACACGTATGCCCTCCAAGGGCTTTGAGTAGTACACCCCGAACACTGGGATGATAATTCCTATCACATAGGAAATTTTGGCGATGAAGCTCACGAATTCGATGTGCCACAGACATCAATCGTGTCGTCACGGAACAATTCCGTCAAGTACCTTCAAATTGCCCGAAAATGACAAACCACACTCATCTCAAATTGAATATCCCATGCTTGTGTACAAAGTTTGTTGAACTTGAGGTAGAGTGACTACTACAATCCGATATAATGGAAGTCGGCAGTCCAGTGTCTAGCCACGACTCTCCAAGAGTATAGGTGGCTATCCACATGCCTCATCTCGGAGCTTCGGATGAGTATGGAGTGAGAGGGTTCCAACAACAATCAATCATTAATTGGGTCACATCCGACCACGGGACACCTCAGGTGGCATGGTAATGTCAAACAGGTGATCTTTCCGCACCACCTAAAAGTCCCCTTGGAAACCTCGTTGGGTATTCCATTTTGTTTACCCTTCGGCTCGACTCACTTTACCATATATTTACCTCCCCATTAAGATAAATATACTAGGTTCTTGTCGACCGAACAACTATATTCAAGATGGGACTTTATCTCCGTGGAATCCTCTAGGTACTGAATCACTACCTCCCACCCAAGCAATTGTGGCCAATGGTACTAGGGCGTCTAGTAGGGACTGACGGGGGTCGAAAGTTTTTGCGTCACTTTCACCCTTCAGTTCCCTGACAGTAAGCAGTGTATATACGACACCCGGGCCGTACGATTCCACAATCCTCGAGAATTACCAGTCGACTCAAACACCAGTGACCAGATGCTTCCAGCACATAGGTCAATACCAGAAAGAGATATATGAAACATCATAAGTTGTTGTCGCAATGAACAGAGTATAAGGTTTCTTAAGACATATCATCACGTTGGCCCCCATTGCGACAAGTATACAGAACACCAGTAGCTACCCAAAACATGGGTATCCAGTACTAGTTCTGTTATATGTGCTTCCTGTGCACTAGTGTCCAATCGTCATTAGCAACCTAGTAAGTCAATTATGAATAATACGGGCCACACGCCCTTAAATTGAGTTTCAGATCCTTGGAAGAGATCTGAGTGAAAGGAGTCCTGAAACCGGAACCCTTACTTATCGAGTCATAGATGCATGCATTTGACATAGATTTCACGTTTGGGCTTGACAGCTTCATGCGCCAACGTCGTTACTTAAAACAAACGAACGACCGAGATCGCACCACAAGCAATAGTCCTGAGCCTTCCCATAAGGCATCCCATTCACCGACTCAGTTAGTCACACATATGGGTGCAATATGTAAGCCTTCAAGCTCATCTTGATTAGTCAGGTACCATACGCCCTGACCTGGCAGCTCACATTACTATGGTGTCTCCAACAGTGTCTGTCAAAGACAATGGATTTTGCTCTAACGTGAGCAATGCTTCATAAGGACAACTGGGAACACCACTATCGACCCAAGCTCGAAAGGGTTCCACTATCTCAAGAACCTACGCAACGACACCAAGACAAACCCCCCATCAGAGGAAATACAATATTAATCGAAGGGCCAAGACAATCAATCATCTCAACAAGGTAGGGTAGCGCCTTTATAGAGTAAACAATGCCACTCGCCCTTCTGGATGCAGGGCTTCATAAGACCTCCGAATCACGTACCAGGGGTTCCACCAATGCACACACCTTATGTGGGTTCACACTGGTATTTCCATAATCATCAGTATGACACGTCGGCATGCATGACGTCAAGCGAATCCACTGGGATGAGCAATAAATGAATTGAATCTTTCAACACTTGCTAGTCCCAAGGTATGGGTCATAATATCGCTCACAATTACTCGATACCTTCAGGCTCGAGATGTATGCGAAATCCCTTATCACAAAGACGAGCCTCGCCTCGTCATGTGTGGATCATGGGATTTCTTTCCGACATGATTCGAGTGTGGTTAGTCGACCAAAATGTGCGTAAAAAGTTAAGGCTGGACACGGCGTCACTGCTGCCTCAGATTCTGAAGATGTACCGCTCACGAAATGCGTGAGAATATCAAGGGGTCGACACATGATTCGGTCAATTACTCAAACAACCATGAGACTCAAAGGAATACATGGGCTAACACTCAGACTAGAGTATCTTAGTATGACTTCCAAAAAGTCCGCTGAGTACCCAAAATCTTACATACTCAATGTCGGCGCTTACATAATCAAACAAATAGAACAATGACAGCAACGAGGGGTTTAGATGATGTCTCCTTTCCGAGGGAAACCAAGAGTGAAGCAACCGACAAGTCATCACATCATCAAGGTAATCCAACAGCTGTAGCAATACGCCCTCTGAGCAACATGACATTAGAAACAACATGGCAATGACAGCAACACATCCACGAAGCACATCAATTAGGGAACACCGCACAGGAGTGATACGACAACAGAGAAGCATGACGACAAGGCAACACCGCAACAGGAACCGCATGACACAAAGAAACACGACAGCAAGGCTACACTACCACAGGAGCAGTAAACAATAGGAATGCATCATCGGCGATGCAGCGCAACCACATGGATACACCCAGCAAAAATAATGCAACAACGAGCATGCACAATGGCTGGGGGTAACCCAGCAGCATGAATGCACACGTCAATATGACGCTCAATATGTAAAATCCACAGTCCACATCAACAAAAAGCTTCGTTATGGTGAGCACGCATCCCCGTGCGTCTCATATCACTTGTGGATGTGGGATTTGCATCCGTACCTTCGGCCTCGAGCCTAACCTCCATAGGCTCAATGGTAGGAATTGGTTAGATTGGTCGGCGCATCAGTCGTCATATCATAAATGGGAACGACGGGTTCCACATAATTTAGCTGACTTCTAAAGCCGATATTGTTCATAGAGAGAACGACCGTAGGCTTGGTATGAGTCACTCAAACGATAGTAACAGTAACATCGACAGTCTCCACCGAGGCCTGAGAACCATTGACAATGTTAGGCTTCCTAAGAGCCCAAGGAATGATAACTAGTAGTTCAATGAAAGCCTCGAAGAAATGGAATTAATAACAACGATTTTAACAGAGACACAGATTTGGTTATAGTGGCTTGGCATGGGTTATAGAGGCCTCTTCGTTAACGACATTCACCTCTGCATGAGCCTCGAATACATCAACAACTTCAATTCGAGAAGAGCCATAGAAACAACATCAAGCCCAACATGGACTATAGAGACAACGACAACAATAAGCTCAACAACAGACATGGAAACCATGGCATCAAGCCCGATAAGTGCTACAGAATCACTGGAAACAACAGACTCAGCAAGAGCTAGACACTTAGCAAAAACATCGGGATCTACTCGATACATAGATCAATAATAGCCGACGCGACATCAGGCCCGGCCGGAGCCTTAGACTCGTCGTAGTTATTATATGTGTGGTAACCAGTATCCATAGGACCTCGGGACCGACCTACATCTTTCCCCATAACAAAGATAGTGGTCACAACGAGAATAGCAAGTAGAGGTAGAAGGATCACGATTTATCGAGACACCTTCATAAAATGAAAACGATACCGACTCTGGCAACCCAGCCGAGTCATCCTTCTCATTAGAGTCCTCTTGCATATTATTTTGGCCTTAGCATCGGAAGTCTTCAACTAAAATGCCGCTCCGCCACCTAAGCGAGACCGGTGACTTTCTTCCCGATAGGCCACGTAGTGAGAGTATCGAAATACGACAAGAGATTAGACAGGTCACCGTATCCATAACGAATGGATCTTGCAACCTTAGTTTTAAAAAAATCACCGTGACGAGGGGACACAACGTCTCAATATCTTCGGGGATTGATAAAAACACTTTCCATCAATCGTCGACCAATAAATAACTAGTCTTGTTACCGTGACGACGGTGACGGACATTCAACATTGCAACAAGAGCAATGGAATTGTCGTCCCATGGGTAAGTTTAGTTTAACAGAATAACGTGACCACCTCCAGTAGTCCGTCATTTGATTTTTGAGGGGGATTTCAATGTCAGCAAAAGCGGCTTGCGACACTTGACAATTACGGAACACACCCTTATGATTACGATTCCTAAAGTGGGGTTCCACTCCCCAGGATTTATGACAGGTTCAGGCACAGCACACGTATCGAACCTACTCTGGTGTTCACCGACTGAAGCGAGACTACCAATAATCCTTGAAAAAAAACAACAGGAGGTGGATAGAGGAGTCTTACGATGACTTTTGCGCCTTAGGAGAGTAGTATAACATAAGTACCAATGTGCTAAGCCCATCACAAATCATCTTTCAAAATACGATCCAGCGCTATTGCAAATGGTGTTGAACCATACTTGAACACTCAGTACCTCGAGCAGTGGCTTCCCATGAGTTAATCTTATGCACTTCCGAGAGAGTCCATAGCCAAACGTCGACTGGGCTTGCTATTCCACTACACGCCGTCATCCTAAGACTGGCAAACGATGCCGCGGTCGTGATTAGTGGCCGAAATTTTGACATCATCGAAGTTTAGCAAAGCCCCATGACTCGCGGATGTGCAACATGGCATGCTGATTTCACTATTAGTCCATGACTGCATGGGAACAATCGATACTGCCAATTCAGACAAGGGCTATCGAGCCTTCCGGATAACAATGATCAAGCTTCCTACTCAGCAACTTCGATTCTGTCCTCCACAAAGAGAAGAAAAATACTCGACCCTTGAGGACAAATTGGGCATGTGTTAGATCGAACATGTCTTATTCACCATGATAACACAGCAGCACACGACCACGAGTCTCATATCTGATCCACACAGGGTCCCGTTCTCAAAACGCACTAGTTTTACGGGGACATACCCTAAGTCTTCACTGGGTTTCAAGTTTAGCATTCCTCGCATCGTACCAGACATTCATCTCTTCGGTACGCAGCGCATCCTCGTACGCCCGATCCTTTGGAAGAACTTTGTGGCGGGGGCATTCAACTCCTGTACAAGGAAGTTTTCGTCTCCCGTCACTATCCGATGCGAGGGTTTACGTCATATTTCTCATATGAATAGACGTTCAAGCTCTTCCGTGTTCGTACCTTAAAGGTAATGTCGAAGAAAGCTCATTAGGTTAGCTAGGATCGAAATCAAGGGACATCGACGAGACCTCACATTTAACCAATTGGCCAATAAAAAAAACTTAGACTGAATCTAAAGAACAAGAACAACCAAGACAAGGAGTGATCACCAATCCCGGCCCTAGCGCCCACCAAGGTTACCGTGCACCCCCAAACTATTATTACGTGTGCACCCGTAATGATAATTTGCGTTGCCAGGTAATCTTGTTGCCCGCTAGTTCCGAGCTTCCTGATCTCAAAACAAAGATTTCATACAACAAAAGGCTTGGTCTAGTTTCGCCTCCAAGTCATAAACAACGTGGCGACATCCATTATCGCGTTAGAGATTAGTCCTTCCGATCATCCCGTCTACAGGTAAGCAGGTAGGCTCCTCGTAGACCACAGTATCCTTCCTCTTTGCTGGTACCGGTGATCGATGCGGGAGTGTGGACTAATGTGAAGCGTGACACAACATCCTTACTGGCAAAATATCCGTACTACGTATATGTATTAACTAATCTTAGAAAATCGGATTCCTACTATAAACATCTTATCCGTATTTTCTAATACTTCATATATTGACACACATGGCTAGTCAGTCGGAATTTCCCCTTGTACATCCCATGTACACATTTCTTTCTTTTCTAAAAATATTTTGTTGTGTTTTAGTTTTGAAAACTTTGTCTTCGAGCCGAAACCGGTTATAGTCTAGATTTTTCAAAAATGCTAGTTCGCTATAACCTTGGCTCTGATACCACTTCTGTCACACCACGCCAATGGCGGAAACACGTGGCGCAACGCTCGAAGGCATATCAAACTCAAGATTAACACAAACTATAATTAATTAGAAAAGATTAATTTATTTGGATGTCGAAAACGAGTATCTCGTTACAATGTTGCACAAAGCATTACTTAAAACAATGAACATTAAGTTTCGATGTGGGGGTATTTCCGTTTATGTTCCAACCCTTTGGTAACAATGGATGAAACCCCGACCAGCATCCGACATCCCGAATCCCCACCGCACTAGCCCCATATCTACTCAGCACTTAGTTACCTGAAAGATATGTTTAAAAAGACGTCAATATATAAAATATTGGTGAGTTCACAGGTTTTAGTTTCATAACAACAACATTTTCACAACCATCGACTCGACTCACTTTACCGTATAATTATTTTCCCATTAAATAATTATACTAGGATCTTGTCGATCGGTATTTAGTTTCATGACAACATTTTCACAACCATCGACTCGACTCACTTTACCGTATAATTATTTCCCCATTTAAATAATTATACTAGGATCTTGTCGATCGATATTTAGTTTCATGACAAAATTTTCACAACCATCGACTCGACTCACTTTACCGTATAATTATTTCCCCATTTAAATAATTATACTAGGATCTTGTCGATCGATATTTCGTGTTTACAACATGTGCGAAACCTGCACAACTTGTGGCCGTTGTAAGGAGTAGCTAGCCCCTACAAACAATGATGACGAGCAATCCCTTGAGCCCATAACCAAACCAAGACTAATAAATATGCCCCGCAATCACAAGTTGTTTCTCGGCAAATAACAACTTAGTTTAGAATATGTGCACCTCTTGTCTTTACCGGGTTGACGCTATCAACCAGAGGTGGGCCTCGTCAGGCACCAATAGTACTATCCAAATATTCCTTCGGTTTCATGCCCCTGAATTAATGGTTACAGCAGCGAGGACTCAACCCCGAGTGGCGAACACAAACTCAAGTACTCATCATGCCACTTATCACGTTTTAACTCTTTGAAAACATTGGTCATGTAAAACATTTGACAAAACATATCTTTCCCCCAAACGAAAACAGTAAAAAGGGGCCGTGAAACTCACCTGATGTACAGCGTACACTCAAATAGCAGAGAATAGCAAGTCCGTGGTCAAGCACCTACGAACGTCCTAGTGCGTGTAAGTCACTAAGTCTATAGCGTGTGCTTTTCCGGCAAGTTGTACACCCAACTCCCAACACCACCATTTAGATATAATTCCCCGTTTAATTAAACATATGTCCTAGGTCCGTTGGTGATGGATTACCATTGTTACAAGTTATATATATTCGCGTTAATATTTCTGTAACTTGTATAATATTATCCTCGACTCGACTTCACTTAACGTATAATTATTTTCCCATTAAATAATTATACTTAAGATCGCATCGTTCGATATAATATTTTTAACGCTCGACACGACTCACTATACCGTATATTTATTTTCCCATTCAAATAAATATACTAAGATCTTGTCGTTCGATAATACGTTTTCTACGCTCGACTCGACTGACCATACCGTATATTTACTTTCCCATTAAGTAAATATACTAGGATCTCGTCGATTCGGTAGTATATTCTTAACGCCCGACTCGACTCACCACACCGTATATTTACTTTCCCATTAAGTAAATATACTAGGATCTCGTCGGTTCGGTATACACATATATATATGTATATTATTTACTCGTCTCGGTTTTCCTTCCCGTATATCTACTTTCCCATTAAGTAGATATACTAGAATTTCGTCGAGCCGAACATATATATATACATATATACTTGTACTTTCATCGTTAAGTCCATACGTTCGTTTAACGTTTTTAATCGTTAGATTATTTACGTTATGTTTTCTCCCACGAATATTTGTCCAACACTTAGGAAAGTGTTATGTAATTTTTCACCCAAGTTATGTATTTTACTCCTTAAAGTATATATTTACTTATCTTGCCGCAACGATATTTTTCTCGTTGTCCGCTTTTACGTCATTGTTCATTAACACGTCCAAGTCCGATTTCCTAACTTGTATTGTTTATTTTTCCCAAGTTTTCCTCAATATGTGTTTTATAGAAATATTATTCATATTTCTACTTCCTAACACATGTTACTTGGAAGTTTTATAAACATTTTTTGTATTTTTAACACAAAACTTGACAACTTATATACGAAAATGTTCCAACACTTTTATATTCCCATTTATATAAAAGTGTTCATTTCTATATAAGTTCTCCCAAGTTTTAGCTTGTCTAACATTTTTATAAAAAAAACCTTTGTTCTTATATAAATCCATATGTTAGAAAAAGTCCATATTTTTATAAAACTCTATTTTATAAAAATACACTTTTATACAAAATGCATGTGTATGTTCACTAGTATTTACCACTTTAACCAGTCTTATATCCTTAAGTTAAGATGATTAAAATCACTTTCAAGTTCATCCAAGTTTCATTAACAAGTGTTACCCAAATCACTATTTTTCTTCAAGTATACATGATCTTAGTAAAAACTATAAGAATACTACACATCCATCACCAATTTTCGGCTCATAACACACACTTGTCACACCATTTTAGTCTTAAAATTCATATGTTTCATCATGAAAAGCTTAATCAAGTTAACCCATTGTACAACTTGCTTCAAGCTAATAAACATGAACTTTTAAAGACAAAAACAAGATCAAGAATACTTACAACTAGCACAAGGCTAGGGAAGCTAAAACCACTTGATTTTGATGGGGTTTAAAGAGTGTTCTTCCATAAATGTTAAGCTCCAAATAATAACACTCAAAAAGGGACTTGAAAGTGGTTTGATTTAGCAAGAATTTAGTGTTTGAAGTTATGAAAAATGGATGTGTGTATGCTTCAAAACTCACGGCCATCACAAGAAAAAGAAGAGGAAATCTATGAATGTGAAGTGAAAATGGATGGCATGATATTTATTAAGATCTCCATGGTACATAACATAATATAAAATTGGATACACCATGATCTTATAATCTCACCATATCTTCCAAGCAATCTTCCAAGATTTAAAAAGATACACCACTAGATTTAAACCTCATATAATATAGATTTGCTTGTACTAAGTGATTTTGAGTGATCTTGGTGGATCTTTGAGGGTGTTTGGTGTCGTGAGTTTACAAAGAAATTGGAAGATTTTGTGATCTTGGAAGGACATGAATCATCTTATATATGATCTAGCTTGGATTCACTTTCCTTAAAACAAGGATTCTAGTGTACTTGGATGATCTTTGGTAGATTTGTTTTAGGGGTGTTGGCCGTGGATTCTTGAGCAAAAGAAAGGATTTGTAGAAATCTTAAAAGGACATGCAATCTTTACATAATATCCATACCATACATCCATAATCTTTCATGGATCCTCATAGATTATTAGTACAAAAAAAAAAAAAAAAATAATAAGATTGTGAGTTAGGATGGGTTAGGACCGGTTCTTGGGTGGGTTTAGTGGGGTCCACAACACAAAATATTTGCCAAATAATATGTTAAGCTTCATGCTTTAACGTTCGGGTGTCGTTCGGGTATTTTTCGGACTTTATTCGCGTGTTATTCGGACATTAAAAGTGCCTCTAATAGCCCTTAAACATAGCCTAGTTTAAGTGTTGGTTGATTAGTTAGGCTTTCGTTGGGTGAAATTATAAGTTATAGGTGTACCGGGTGCGGTACGCGCACTTTATTCGTTACCGGGAGATTTGTATGTAAAGTTTTCAGTTATGGTTTTGGAGTTCCAAAACACATTATATTTTGTGAAAATACCCTTTATTTTATATCCTGGGTGTCCGGGATCCTTTTCGTTTATTTAATTTTTACCGGGTAATCACCAACGTCCGTACCGGACAAGTTTATTCGCACATGATCCTATCATGCATCGTCATTAAACGTGTGCATTCCTATGCATCTTATGGGGAATTTGCTATTCTCTTACGGCATCAATTAAATTAATCCAATTAATTTAAACATGCACTTAAACCGTTAATTACATATACTAATTACGTACGGAATCACATCGATTTTTGCCGGATGTTACAACTACTCACCATCGTCACCCACCCACCATCACGGCCATCCACCTCCACCTTCCACCGTCGCCACCACCGCCGCCGCCACCCACCACCAACGCTACCGCCACAAATCACCACCCACCATCACCACCACTGTCCACCAACCACCACCGCCACTAACCACCAACCACCACCACCACCGCCAATAACCACCGATTTTATTTCTTCGTCTTTTTCTGCCTATCCAACAACACAAAGTAATGTTTTGTTTCATTCCCACATGGCAACCAAACAAGACATGGATTGGTAATGATCCATTCCATTACCTTGTCCATTCCATTAACTCGTCCATTCCATCCCCTCATTCATTCAATTACCCCATACCAAACAGACGAGGAGTTGAAGGTTATCTTTTTTAAGGTTGATAAAGAACGCAAACTTGGATGGGTAAATAACATGCTTCAGGACACTGTTTGACATGATATATAACGACTCTTGGATGTTTTGTCTTTTTTAGCTGCGATTTTGGATAATTTTTTAAGCTTTTTAGTTGAATATTTTATTAGTAAAAATTATTTTATTTTTCATAATATAAAATTATTATAGTTTTTAGTCGGTTAATGTTATGAAAGATGGTATTTTTTTCTTTATTTTGAGTCATGGGTATTTTTGTCATTTTTAATAAATTCCATCATCTTTTTCAGCTTACCAAACAACCTAATGTAATGATTCATTTCATTCCCATAGGTAACCAAACATTACACTGGAATGGTAATGTTTTATTCCATTCTCTCACTCATTCCATTTCATCGTCCATTTCATTACTTCATACCAAACATACGTGTCCAAGCATATTCAAGCACAATATATGTACTATGATTATACGCTTACTATATTAAACAAAAAGTATTATATTGACATGTAGTAGAAAGTTATTTAAGTTCCCGATCTTATTAAAGCACAATATATGAATTTAGTGACCGAGAGCTCGCTAAATTTTTTTACAGCCCGATCTATAATATATATCATACAAATAGATTCGGCGCCTTATTTACACCCGTCGCCCACACCCACACCTGCCCAAACCTAACTTCTTAGTGAAAGTCACAATCGACAACAAAAAAAGACGCAATTTCATCCATCTCTTCTTAGCGTTAATTACACCGTTCCCTTCTAGACTACTGCCAGCCAAATTAGCCCAAGCACCATTCACTCCACCACCTTCCTCATTGGCTTCATGACATGGCTCTAACACATTAAAATACGCCTCACATACTTCAACATCTTCAGTTGAAAAATTCATATCTTCTATCATAGGTACGTTCGGATTATCATCTTCACAAGGCTGATCACGCTTATAATAGTTGTTATCAAGCTCCATGCTACCATCATAATCATCAGATGTCAAATTGTCTAAACGTTGACAGGAGAAATTAGTGCTCTACAAAACATTAAACATTAAACATGCACCATTTAAGTATTAAGATTGTTATATAATAAAAGCGAAAAAACATTTATGTTGAAAGATAGGTTAAAGTTATATCAATCGCTAATTGAGACGTACCATGTTTTCTATGAGGCTTGTTTTTGCATGTTTTACCGTCATCTCCCACTTTTTGCCTTTGATACCACATATCTATAGATCAAATATCATATTTCTATAAGAATATCATGTAGATTAATGCATTGTTTTGATATAAATAAGAACACCACCAATTACCTCTTGGAGTTCATGAGGATTTGAAAAGTGCATGTCAAGAAAATCCTTCACTCTATGAATGTTTTTACTCTCTAGGCGCGTACGAATCTTGCCCTTGCCCTTACTCGATATGTTCATCATTTTGCCTACTCTATCTTCAAGTGACAATGGTCTTAAGTACTTAGGTAAATTACGGTGATCCTTAACATCAAATGGATTTGTCATAGCTTCCTCGACATGATAGGAAGAATCGACTACCATTGCACCTAATCGAAATTTAACATTCTTAAGAGAATTTTTATCATGTTTAATCCAAATTTCACCTACTGTCCCACACCCATGTTTAAGATCAACATAAAGATCACCTAGAAGAATATTTTTCTTCTTCTTCCACTCAACTACAATCTTCTCTTCGAAAACTCTTGTGGTTGAGCCATCGCAATCTCCATGGAGAAGCACCATCTTCACCTTTGCTGAGGCTTCTGGCCCGGTTGTGATCATTTGGTTTGTGTTTCTATCAACTAAGATGACTTTAATAGAGGTATTACCATCATCATCACTTGCTTTTCCAATGATCTTTTGTTTAGTGAACACCGGAGAAGCTACTTCATTTAGAAACGTTAGTTTCAAGTTTACCGGTAACTTTGAATTGGCGGACGCCTCGTAATCCTGTTAATTAAATAAGGATGTGTTGTAAGAAATTTTTTTCTGAATAAAATGATCATATACATGTGTTTTGAAGTGATCCCCACAAAATATAAGTATTTTTAGGACTCAAAAGACTTAAAAGACATATATAGCTATCGACTAACCGTTGACAGAAGTATCTTGTTATAAAGAACCCAAATGGAAGATATTGCAGAAAGAAAATATTAAATAACGTACTCACATATATAAGATTTTGATGATAAATGTTGTCCATCATTTATTCTTCTGATTAGATCAAGAAATCTTGAAAGCCACCTAGCTCCCACCTGCAAATATAACCGATAAAGATTAACAAACAACTGAAGACTAAGATAGAAAACAAGTTGGACTTAATATATTGTGTCTTACAAAAAAATTTAGGGTTCTAAGGACATGGTTCTTGATGAAACTTGAAAGGTTTTTAGCTTTTCTTAATTAGAAAAGAAAATATGTGGGTTCGTTTTTCATGGTTAGAAAATTTGAAAGGAGCTTGATGATAATAAGATGAAAATCTTTTGGGTCCATTAATTTTAAGGTTTATGATGAAGATGATGATCGATAGTAAGGAAACAAAGGGATATGTTGTTAAAAAAGTCGTGTGTTCATTTTAGGGTTTCTAAAACAAGTCTTAAAGAAGAAAAATTAAGAATTAACCACGTAACTTCCTGGACATCACATCAGCGGCCAACAGTATCCAACATTCGCACATGACCGTTGACGAAGATCAACTCAAGCTTTTAGAGAAAAAGCTTAATTACGAGGCAATGGGTTTTTTTTTCTCTCTCTCTTGTCCACCTTAGCATTGTCTGCCTTAACATCAATCACTCTTTCATTTCTTCCTTCAAATCAAGGAAATGTTCCCACTTCCCCATTCTTTTTTTTTTTCTTTCTATTTAATCTATTTCATTCTAATCTTAATTTTTTTTATTCTTTTATTTTTATAAAATTAAAATAGGAAACAAAAAAAGTAAACAAACTACATAAAACAAGAGGTATGTTATTTACACAATAACAAAAAGTAAGTTTGCACAGCCCTCTACGGCCCGTAGAGGGCTCTACGGGCCGTAGAGGGTGTCAGTGTAATAAATGCGAACACCCTCTACGGCCCGTAAAGCCCTCTACGGCCCGTAAAGGTGGTTTGGTGGAGTGCATTTAAACCCTATACGTGCCGTAGAGGTCTCTACGGCCCGTAGGCCATACGAGGTACGAGGTCAATGAATGAACAGTCTGACATTACCAATGATTGACAATCATTCAATCATTATAATGATTACCTACGGGCCGTAGAGACCTCTACGGCCCGTAGAAGAAGCAAAAATGTGGTATACGGGCCTGTAAGATAATTGTGGCTTCAATGCTTGATTTCATTCCATAGGGTCAAGTATATATACAACTAACCTTCCCTTATATTTGGGAAGTGATAATTACAAATATTAATGCTATCTATAAATACAAAGTCAACTATATTCTATTACACCCCCGCAGTCGAAGCAGGAGGAGGACGGATGTTGAGACTGGAGCGGAAGTCATCAAAAAGAACGCGTGGGAGACCCTTGGTGAAGATGTCAGCAATCTGTAGTCGGGTAGGAGTATGCAGAATCCGGATAGTGCCGCGTTGTACATGTTCACGCACAAAGTGGATATCTAGCTCAATGTGTTTAGTGCGTTGATGCTGAACCGGATTGTTGGATAAATATATGGCACTAATATTATCACAATACACAAGAGTGGCCGTGGAAAGAGGTCGCCGCAACTCAAGTAATAAATTTCGAAGCCAACAAATTTCTGCAACGACATTGGCCACGGCGCGATATTCCGCTTCGGCACTGGAACGGGAGATGGTAGACTGGCGTTTCGAGGACCAGGATAGTAGGTTAGAACCCATGTAAACACAGTAGCCGGATGTTGAACGACGGGTATCAGGGCATCCTGCCCAGTCTGCATCTGTGTAGGCCCGAAGAGAGATGGAAGGACAGGATGACAAGGTGAGCCCGTGAGCAGAGGTGCCCTGTATATAACGTATGATGCGTTTTAACGCATTCCAATGATCCGTGGTCGGGTTGTGCATGTGAATACAGATTTGCTGAACCGCATAACTGATGTCAGGTCTTGTGAAAGTTAGATACTGGAGAGCACTTGCAAGACTTCTATAAAGTGTCGGATTCTCAAATAGATCACCTGAAATGGCACTGAGCTTTGGTTTGGTGTCAACTGGAGTAGATACCGGATTGCAGTTCTCCATACCTGCCCGACTGATAATATCCTTAGCATATGATTGCTGAGAGAGAAACATGGTGTCACCAGACCGGGTGACAGAGATGCCCAAGAAATAGCTGAGAGGTCCAAGATCTTTCATTGCAAATTCAGCCGCGAGGCTGCCCATGAGAGTTACCCTTAACGCTTCTGACGATGTGGTGAGCATAATGTCGTCCACATATATTAATAAGTAAGCAATGTCACCCCCGTGATGAAATGTGAAGAGAGAATTATCACATTTACTCTGTGAGAAACCAATAGATGTAACAAAGTCTGTAAAACGTTGGTACCAAGCCCGTGGTGCCTGTTTGAGACCATATAATGACTTTTTAAGTAGACACACATGGTCGGGATAATCCCGATGTCGAAACCCCGTGGGTTGATACATGTATACCGTCTCTGTAAGATTGCCATGCAAGAAGGCGTTGGTGACATCCAACTGATGGATGGACCAAGATTGAGATAGTGCCAGTGTAAGAACAGTACGAATAGTAGCCGGCTTGACAACCGGACTAAATGTTTCCCCACAATCAACTCCAACTTCCTGATTTCGCCCGTCACACACAAGACGAGCCTTGTACCGTTCAAGAGTGCCATCCGACCTGTATTTATGACGAAAAAGCCACATGCTACGAATAATATGCATATCAGGATGTCTCGGGACCAGTTCCCAAGTCTTGTTTTTAATTAAAGCATTAAATTCGTTTTTCATGGCATTATGCCACTCCGGATTAGTCAAGGCGTCTATAGGATTTTTGGGAACTGGGGCAATGGTAGTGGTGGACAGGTTAAAAATTGTTTTTGGTTTGGTGATACCCGTCATGGAGCGGGTGGTGATGGTGCGAGTCGGGGGGCGGGAGGTGGCGGAGGTGGTGGAGGTGGGATTGGGCTTGGAACAGTGGACGGAGGTGTTGGGGAGTGTGTTGTGGGGCTGACAGAATGTGGAGGTGGGCTAGGAGGTGAATCGGCGTTTGGTGGGGAGTGGGCCGGTGCATGGTTGGAAGTAGGGGATTGGGCCGGCGCATTGTGGAGAATAGGGGATTGGGCCGAGGGAGTAGAAAGTGATATTGGGTCAGTGTTATTATTTGGAAAGGAGTTGGTATATACGAGTGGGTGGGTGGGGCTGTCAAGGAAGTTGTAAGTGTGTGGTTTAGGTTTGTTTGTTTTGGCGAATGGGAAAGTGGTTTCGTCAAAAAGCACGTGACGATTTATGGTGATGGTGCGAGTTTTGAGGTCAAGACATTTGTATCCCCGGTGATTGGAGGGGTAGCCTAGAAATACACAAGGGTATGAACGGTAGGCTAATTTGTGGATGGTGGTATGAGGAATGAGGGGATAACAAATGCAACCAAACACGCGAAGGTGGTCATAGGTAGGGAGACAGTTGTATAGTCTTTGAGTGGGAGTTTGGAAGTTGTGTATTTTGGTGGGTATAATGTTTTGTAGGTAAGTGGCGGTGTCAAGTGCATGGTGCCAGTAGGTGGTTGGGGTGGAGGAGTGGGCAAGGATGGTGCGCATTAGGTTATTGATGGTTCGAATTTTGCGCTCCGCCTTGCCATTTTGAGGTGAGGTGTGTGGGCAAGAGAAACGGAAATGCATGCCATTTTGTGTGCAATAATTATGAAATTGATTGTTTGCATATTCACGTCCGTTATCACATTGCAATTGTTTAATTTTGGTGTGAAATTGGGTTTGGACAAAATTGGTAAATTTAATAAACATGGTAAATACGTCGGATTTGTGGGCAATGGGGTAGGTCCATAGGAAATTGGTGAAATCATCTAGAAATAGCACATAATAACGGTGACCCCCATTAGAGATTATGGGGGATGTCCAAACATCACTGTGTACAAGATCAAATGGCAAAGACGTACTTGTATTAGAAGACATAAAAGGTAGTCTAGTGTGTTTTCCAAAAATACAAGCAGTGCATACTTTATTATTTAAAGAACCACAAGTAATTGAACTAGAAGTTTTTAAATTTTGCAAAATGGCAGGGCCTGGGTGACCCAACCGTTGATGCCAGATGTCTTGAGTGACTGCTGCAAAAGTGGACGCAGACTGGAGAGGAGTGATGTTGGATGGACTGAGTGTGTAGAGATCCCCCAAACTATTGCACCGTAGGATAGGTTTCTTGGTATGTAGGTCCTTCACAGTAAAACCATAAGGGTCAAATTCAACAGATAATTGATTGTCGGTTGTAAACCGACGGACAGATATAAGGTTTTTAACTAAGTTAGGGGCATAGAGGACATTTTTTAATTTAAAGGGTGGGAAGGGTGGTGATAGGGTGATGTCGCCTTGGCCTAATACCGGAATGGTTTTGCCATTCCCAACAATAATGTTGCGAATAATGCTAGAATTAAAAATAGACTTAAATAAAGTGGCCTGAGGAGACATTGTACCTGACGCGCCCGTATCCATGGTCCATGACGGGTCGTTCTGATGTAGAGCTAAATTATAAAGAGCCTGAGCAATATCTGTTGGAGCATAGCCTGCCGCGTAAGACTGGGCTGAAGCCGAGTTGGGCCTTGGGCCCAAAACCCCCTGCTGCGAAGACTGTGAATGGGCCGAGGGGTTAGGAGGATTCTTTGGTAGTGGGTTTGTAGGATAGGGGCATGGGGAGAAAGGCCATGGAGCCCACGGTGATGGTGTAAACTGATGTTGGGATGTGTTGGGCCATGGAGGAGGCGGCCAGAATGATTGTGGGTAGTTGTGGGATTGTTGGTAGCGGCCCCTACCGTAGGAGAGGCGTCCGCGACCACGGCCTCGGCCGCGACCACGTCCGCGTCCCCGTTCAGCAGAGTCACTACGGGTTTGGTTGCGAGTGTCGGGTGAAGGGGAAGATTGTGTGGTGGTGTGGAGTGCGGTACCCGCCGCGTGGGAAGAGAGTTTGGCTTGGTTGTTTTTATGGTCTTCGACTTGACAAAGCTTGGAACGGGTGGTATAAAAATCGGGTAATGGGTGGGTTTGTTGGAGTATGAGCGAGATGTTTTCATATTGTTCCGTCAAGCCTGTGAGGATTTGTAGGACAAGCTGATTTTCGGTAGTGGGTGCACCAAGACTTATGAGTTGATCATAGATCAATTTCATAGCTTGACAATAGGCGGAGATGTTTGGAAATTGGTCAAGACGGGTATGGAAGAGTTTGTTTTGGAGGGAGATGATGCGAGCAGCCTGATTGTCCAAAAAGAAGTTTTGGAGGCGGCTCCACGCATCATATGCGGTAGTGTTTTTGATCATGATGGTGTGGACCAAATCTTGGGAGATGGTACCGTATATCCATTGTAAGACAATGGCGTCTATACGTTCCCATGACGCAAGAGTTGGTTGGGCGGTTGATGTGGAGTCAGTGGTGGTCGAGGAAGAGGTAGCGGGGCGGGGTTGAAGGTGATCAAACACTTCGTATGCTTTGCAATGGATTGTGAATAACTCGGCCCATGTGTTATAGTGTTCGGTTTGGCTATCAAGGGTGATAGGTATAAAGTTTTTGATGTTGGTTACGGTTATGGCGGGGTGAAGTGAGGAGGACATGATGAAGAAGAGAGGTTATAGGGCTGTTTTTGCGAGACAGAAGGTATTCGCAGCAGGGTCTGCGAAGTCAGAAAGGTTCGCAGAATCAAAGGAGGCGGCAGGAAGAAGGTTAAGGGTTTTAGGGTTTGGCGATTGATACCATGTAAGATAATTGTGGCTTCAATGCTTGATTTCATTCCATAGGGTCAAGTATATATACAACTAACCTTCCCTTATATTTAGGAAGTGATAATTACAAATATTAATGCTATCTATAAATACAAAGTCAACTATATTCTATTAGGGCCGTAGAGGCCTCTACGGCCCGTATAGTGTTGTCTGGATAAAATTTGAGATTGTGCAAATAGTGGGAGCCTAAAATAAAATAAAAAGTTACAAATTAAAAAAAAAACACAAACTAAAAAGCATAAAAAAAATTAAAAAAATTCATAATAAGAAAACCACTACTCATCATCAACGGAATCGACACGGAAATTATTTCAAATATGGTCGACTAAATCCATACAAAAGTGGCCATGCACAGTAGTATCATGTATCGCCCACGTGTTTGATTTTTGTTGTGTCTCATCAACTGGCTCGACATTCTCTTCAACGCCATTCGGATCATATTCACATATCGTGCGGCCTTCGTCTTCGATTATCATGTTATGTAGTATTGTACAAGCGTACATAATTAATCTCAAGTTTGTGGTGACCATGCATGTAACACCTCAACCGATGGCGGAATTATTGAGGTGTCACGTAGTGACGATTTTTCAAAAGCTCATGGTACTAAAATGTAAATATTTTATTTGAATAATTCAATTGTCTTACATTAATGAAATAGAAAATACAAGAGTCAACAAAACATGAAATCAAAATAATTTATTGAAAAGCAAAACACTAAAATCCAATGTCATGTAACTAGCATCAAACTGCACCTGAAACATGTACAAAATAAGTTTTGTCAACACATAAAATGTTTGTGAGCATTAGTAGTTTTAATACATATATATAGTAAGTTGGAAAACGTTATTCAATTCAATTGCATAGCTATGGTGCATTTATGTAAACTATATATATCATACAAATAAGCGAAATCAATCATGTGATTGTATAATCTACTAAATGAACAACGGTGTACTTATCCAAATAATTGAATAATAACTAAACAATGACCATGGATGAGAATCAACCAAGGCGGGTTGTCAATCCAATAGCGTTATCCAATATTAAAGTCACCTTGTACAAGTTTAATGATTTCATTAAGTACAATTGTAGTGTCTAAGGATAAAGCACGTTTGTAAGCAAATGCACATAATACTATAATTGTATTGTAAAAATGTGAACTTGTATGTGTAATTTGTATAAGTGTACATGTAATACCCAAAAAGTGAATAAAACAAAAGGGAGATAGAAAATATTCACAGCTTTGCGTAATAACTTAAAATCTACCGAGCAACAGGATTTGGATTTAAAATTATCCCAAATGATTAACCCAAAGGAATAAATAATTTGTAAGGGAAATAACTTAAAATCTAAGTTATCTTGAATTAGGCACTTAGGGTTTTATAAACTAGATTTGGAGATTCTAGGGTTCTTGAATTAAACCCTAATTATTTTTACATAATCTTAATATTTGAATAAAATTTTATAACTCAATTATCTTTTAACAATTACTTCAAACTATGAAGACGTATGAAATAATTAAATGTGTAAATAATGAAACGTCTTGGATTTGAAATAATTAATTGTAGGTTAAATATGAAATAAACGTGGAACTACATAATAAATCAAATAATTTTTAAATTGATTTTTTATTATTAATAATGCAATAATTAGGATTTAAATACAAATAGAGTGTAAAAGTATTATTTTTATTTCATAACAGAAGCTTATATATATGATATAAGTGAAAAATAATTTTAAAAATTATTTTCCATATTAGTTTCATTTAAAACATAATTTAATTAAATATAATCAATTAATAGTAAAAATAGTTAAAAATAATTTTTTATAGAAAGTAAAATTACCAAAAAGTTTTATATGGTTATAAATAACTCGACAAAAATTTTGGTATAAAAATGATCTAAAACGAATTTTATATGATTTATTTATGCTTTAAACTAAATAAATACAAAAAAATAATTAAATATTTTTCTAAAAAAATAAAATTATTGAAGGGATAGGGTGCCTAATCTCAGCGCGAATGGCTTCCCTATCCCATAACCTATCCATAATACCCGCGCGATGCCAAATTAGAGCGCGGTGGAAGACTAACATTCTTATCCCCGAGGAGTCAGGGCTGCGTGTGGAAGGTCATCCACGTGCAACGTCACTTCATCTAAATGATGTCACCATCTTAAAAGGTTCTTCACATGCCCAAGTACACGCGGAATATTCCACTAATATCAGCTTTTGGTACGAAGTACAGACGAGTGGGAATGATGAAGATATTGTCAGATCTGGGCGCCCCCTGTGACAATCGGAACCTAACACGTGTCAGTAGTGGTCCAACAACTACTAACGAGGAACAATGACTTGACAGCCTCCAGGCTTCCACCATGATGACACTGTACTCGGTATTACCAAA
Organism: Ambrosia x helenae; assembly: GCA_030844895.1. Lineage (NCBI taxonomy): Eukaryota > Viridiplantae > Streptophyta > Magnoliopsida > Asterales > Asteraceae > Ambrosia > Ambrosia x helenae. Next base: position 11,068,977 of record CM061233.1, read on the forward strand.
AAGTTTTATATGGTTAGAAATAACTCGACAAAAATTTTGGTATAAAAATGATCTAAAACGAATTTTATATGAATTATTTATGCTTTAAACTAAATATATACGAAAAAAAAAATTAAATAATTTTCTAAAAAAATAAAATTATTGAAGGGATACGGTGCCTAATCTCAGCGCGAATGGCTTCCCTATCCCATAACCTTTCCATAATACCAGCGCGATGCCAAATTAGAGCACGGTGGAAGACTAACATTCTTATCCCCGAGGAGTCAGGGCTGCGTGTGGAAGGTCATCCACGCGCAATGTCACTTCATCTAAATGATGTCACCATCTTAAGAAGATCTTCGCGCGCCCAGGTACACGCGGAGTATTCCACTAATATCAGCTTTTGGTACGAGGTACAGACGAGTGGGAATGATGAAGATAATGTCAGATCTGGGCGCCCCCTGCGCCAATCAGAACCTGAAACGTGTCAGTAGTGGTCCAACAACTACTGACGAGGAACAGTGACTTGACAGCTTGTAGGCTTCCACCATGATGACACTGTACTCGGTACTGTTCAAGCATATCTGTTGCCAGACGTCACATCAGACGCCATCAGAAGGGTCAACCATGTTGTGTCAGAGACATCCGCCGCCTGTGCCTAATCACGTAGCGCCACGTGGACTTGTAGCAGGTCAGATCATGCTTTCTCTCACATCAGCATTTAATGTCACCCGATTCCCGCCAATTTCATGGGCCGAAGACTCCTGGGCCCAGATTGTAACATTTTGCATTGAAATCTTATGTACGTTACGATTATTAATAATACATCGAATTTTTTTTATCGTGCCCTTTAAAAATGTTTCGTGACACATTTGGACCCCTAGTACCATACTATAAGTTTATATTATTATTATATTAGATAAATAATTGTTAAAAAATATTGTCTGGGCCGGGATTCGAACCCGTGCCCAAGGCCGGGTCACTCATGGACACACACCACCAAACCAACTGGGCTACACCACATGTTTGGTTATTCTTCAACGCGTTTTAATTATATAATGTACTTAGAGTCTTCACAGTTCACTTTCCCAATTAACCATAATTAGCCTTCCTAAACGCGTTGAAATCCTTGAAATGGAAAGATTGGTGATTGATATTAATAATTCGCGTCTGATACACGCTCAAATCATCATCAATTCTTTCCTAATCGTGATCAATCACGCGTCAATGTTTAAAAGCGAGTCAACCATTACCATTTTCGAACACCCGAACCCCATACTATAACTTGAGGCCTTCACTACAATCTACACTCGCCAATTACTCTCTCCTTACCCTCAATTTTCTCTGATAAACTCGTTTTAATCATCTTTTGCTCGCAAGTTGGCTTTCTGGTTGACCGCTTATAATCACGCGATTCTGTTTGTAAGTTTTCAATTCGTTTGTTGGTTTTGTTCATCGGCCCCCTACCAACAATAACCCTATGTTTAATCGGGTTATTGTTCGTTAAATCTGATTATTGCAAATCTACGGTTCGTTCATCTTTAAATTGGGGAAAAACGTTTCTGCAGACTATAGTATATATATATTGCAGAACCTAAATCATCACCAACTGATCTACAGATCAGTTGGTGTGGCCTCTTGTCCTTAAATCACGAACCGGCCTGATGGCCATGGTTCGAGTCCCATAACACGCGGTTTTTTTTATCTTTTCTTTAAAAAGATTATAAAACTGATTCAATTATAACTATATAAATAATTTCAAGCCAAGAATATTCGTTCTCAGGGTCCAGCCCAGTTGGTGGCTGGGCTTGTGATAAGACTCCACCCAGTCTCAGACCCGGGTTCGAGCCATAGCATATACAAACTCTTTTTTTTTTAAACCTTTATTCTTATATATTCTCTATTATTTTTAAAAATGGTTTTAAAATACTAAAACTTCTTTATAAATTCTACAAAAATTATTTTATGATATTCTAATAGAAAAGTTTAACATACAATTTTTAGTTTTCCAAAAATTATTTATTTATTATATATTATCAATATTTCAAGTTTATTCCATTATAATTATAAAATTCTATAAAAATATCAAAACGATTTGATAAATTTCCACAAAAATTATTCTGAGTTTATAAAACGTTAAACATTTCTGAAATGATTTTTATTTTCGAAAAATCATTTATTTAATATTTTTAATAAATTCATTTTTCAATATTTTTGCACCAAAATTTTATATAAATTATTTCTGTCTATTTAGAACAGAAAAACAAATTTTAATTTAAAAATTCTTTAATTTTAATATTTTTAGATATTAAAGTTATATTTTGGCAAAATAGAAATAAATAAACTAAATATTCTATTTTTAAGAAAATAATTTTATAAAAATTATTTTTATACTTAAAACCTTATAATGTGACCACCTTTAATCAAAAGTCTACAAAAAGACTTTTGTTTATTTATTTATCGGATCTCTTTTATTTAATAAACAATGTAATTAATAATCTAACGAATACCTATCCCCAAATTCGAAACCCTAGAACATATTTGTAGACTAGAAAGACTTAGACATATTTCTTACCTTAATTATAGGGTAATACTTGGCATCGTGGGGCTACACTTATTCTATTTTCACGAGACATAGCATTTTACTAAGGTGAGTTTTACATAGCCCCTTTTCTATTTCACTATTTTTGGGGTGAAACATGTTATAACATTCTATTTACAATTCAATCATAAAGTGTCTATGTGTTATTCTATGTTGCATTATGTCTTAAACATAACTAGGGTAAGCACAATATTCTAGCATAATCATTAACATTGATCAGCCGACGGTATACAATGATAGATCTATTGGACTGACAATCCCACCCGGATACGTACCTCCTACATAGGTAGCGTGGGTGATTGTTATCGCATAACATAATCGAGTGAACCATAAGCGTATGGGATGGACCACAATATTCTAATCACAAGGGTTGATTATGCACTCGATTTACCTGCTAGTATGTTTTCACATATGGACTAGACTTGCCATGACACTTGAATTATACAAGCTTTATTCGATTATCAAAACCTATGTAATTCTCACCAACTTTTGTTGACCCAAAAATATTTTCAAAATTAACATGTTTCAGGTAACAATGAAGCTGAGGCTTAAAGTATGCATGGGGAAATACTATGAAGTTATTTGAAGTTATTTGCTTTAATTGTCATTATGTATTTGGGATTTTTAGACATTATTTCATTTGGATACTTACGTTATGAATAAATTATTTAAAATTTCAATATATACCATGTGCTACTGAAACAATCATCAATACGTGACATCCCGATGTTTCCGCCATCGGTTGGGGTGTTACAGATTGGTATCAGAGCCTTGGTTATAGGGAATTAGGTTATTAGAAAAATAATCTAGACTATAACATTAGGGATTTAAAACAGTACTTGCTTCTCTTACTTGTAACCCTAATTGCTTCCTTAATCTTATCCCTATCCTACACCTTATACAACCCTATGCCTTTACAAGTTGACTGCTCTTATTCGTCTGCTGCAATCCTGATCCACCATTAGATTAATAGGACAAAATCCTAAGGTTTAGCCTGAACCACCTTGGGATCTCGTCGAAGTTCTAGATTTTAATAACGAACACGTGCAATCTGGAAGGGTGAACGCCTGTATTCTGAGTCTTCTGTCTAGGCTGGCATTGCGCATATATCCCAATCAGACGAGGGACCCAGATGCCTACCTGGGAATTCTCAGGATGAGTGTTCACTTATAGGCTAAAACATGTCTTCACTTATTAGAATCTAAAATCTTTGATAAGTCAACGTTTTCGTTTATTCGTTTTAATTAATGAATAAATGATTACATTCCTTATATTACCTCATTCATTTCATTGTGTCTCTTACAGATCATGCCTCCATGTCGCAGCAATCGCAATAACAGTGGTGGAAATCATGAGGAAGGAAGCAGCAACCACAACCATAACCACGACACTAACCACAACAATGGAGGTGATGCCCACCTGGCTGCGATCATTTCTCAACAAATGGCACAACAGATCGCAAATCTGGTTCCTAACTTACTAGCTCAAGTAATCCAAATGAATGGAAACGACAATGGAAACGGAAACTGCAATGGAAACGGCAATGGAAACCACAATGGGAACGGGAATGGTCTCCCAGCCTGCACTCTCAAACACTTTAATACCTGTAATCCCCCTAAGTTCAGTGGAGATGAAGGAGCTACTGGTCTCCTACAATGGTTCGAGGGTATTGAGAATACCTTCATTAATAGTGAGTGTCCCGATAACTTTAAGGTCCGTTATGCCATGAGTGTTCTTCACAAACGAGCACTCACTTGGTGGAATGAGGAAAAGCGCACTCGTGGAGCTGAAGTTGCACTTGCTATGACCTGGGATCAAGTCAAGGAGATAATGAATGATGAGTTTTGTCCCCGTAACGAGGTTAAGAAATTGGAGGACGAGTTCCACACCCTTGCTCAGGATAGTGGGAAAAACCTTGCTTATAATACCCGCTTTCACGAGCTCAGTTTGTTGTTGCCCCATAAGGTCACTCCCCTGCCTGTAGCCATCGAGAAGTATATCGGTGGTCTACCTATGCAAATTCAGGACACGGTATGGGGAAGGAATCCTACTACCTTGGAAGAAGCCAAACGTTTAGCGGCTACACTGACTGATAATCACGAGAAGAATGGTACTCTGTTTCGCAAAGGTGCTAAGAAGGATGTGAACAAAGCTACACCAAAGCCAGCTAAGGAGATTAAGACTGAGCACTCTGTTAACAAGAAACGTAAGGCCCGAAACTTTACAGTGGTTGCCACCCCTGCACCCAATAAGAAGCCATACACCGGACCTCACCCCTTGTGCAACACTTGCAAATACCATCATCCAGCTCAGGTGCCCTGTCATTTTTGCACTAATTGTCAAAGGTATGGTCACCTTGTGAACATCTGTCGAGCTCCTCCTGCTAACGGCCCTGCTGCCCAAAATAACCCAGTCAGAAATGCCCCAGCTCCCAACCAACAAAACAACAGGCCTACTCATGGTCAATGTTACGAGTGTGGCAGCCCAGACCACTATATCAATGCCCGCCCCAATCGTAACCAGAACCAGAACCAAAACCGCAATCAAAACCAGAACCGCAACTAGAACCAAGGTGCTCGAGGTCGCGCATACAACCTCAATGCTAATCAGGCTCGCGACAACAACGAGGTGGTTAATGGTATGTTTCTCGTTAATAACCACTATGCTTCTATATTATTTGATTCGGGTGCTGATAGGTCATTTGTATCACTAAAGTTTGAACCCTTACTTAACTTACCCCAAATTAACCTAGAGGAACCCTTAGTGGTAGAGGTAGCTAATGGGAAGTCTATCTCGATCGATTCTATTATACGTAACTGTGTGTTGATCCTCGATGAACATACCTTCTCTATCGATCTCATTCCTATGCATCTTGGAAGCTTTGATGTCATAGTAGGCATGGATTGGTTGTCAACCCATCGTGCTGAAATCCTATGCTTTGAGAAGGTTATTCGCATTCCTCTCGAATCGGGTGATATTTTGAAGATCTATGGTGAGAAGCCTTGTGGTGAGCTTAAACTCATGTCTTGTACTACTGCTCAAAAATACTTACGAAAGGGGTATATGGCTTTCTTGGCTAACGTGATAGAAAAGAAAGACAAGGGCAAAAGTATCCAAGACATCCCAATCATTCGGGACTATCCTGAAGTCTTTCCAGAGGATTTACCTGGTTTGCCTCCTGCTCGACAAGTGGAATTTAGAATTGATCTTGTTCCTGGTGCTAATCCTGTCGCCAAAGCTCCTTATCGTCTTGCACCCTCTGAGATGCAAGAACTTGCCAGTCAGCTACAGGAACTTTCTGATAAAGGTTTCATTCGCCCCAGTTCTTCTTCATGGGGAGCCCCTGTTTTATTCGTTAAGAAGAAAGATGGATCTCTCAGGATGTGTATCGACTATCGTGAACTCAACAAACTCACCATCAAGAATCGTTATCCCTTGCCTAGGATTAACGATCTCTTCGATCAACTTCAAGGAGCAACCCACTTCTCGAAGATTGATCTTCGTTCTGGTTATCATCAGCTTAGAGTTCACGATGAAGACATTCCCAAGACAGCCTTTCGTACACGTTATGGTCACTACGAATTCATGGTCATGCCGTTTGGATTGACCAATGCTCCCGCAGTGTTTATGGATCTAATAAATCGGGTTTGTAGACCCTATCTTGACAAATTCGTGATCGTCTTCATTGACGACGTCTTGATTTACTCAAAATCAAAATCCGATCACGAACAACATCTTCATTCAATCTTGGGTCTCCTAAAGAAAGAACAACTGTATGCCAAGTTCTTGAAATGTGAATTTTGGCTTAAGGAAGTTCAATTTTTGGGACACGTCATTGATGAGAACGGAATTCATGTTGATCCCGCAAAGATCGAAGCTGTCAAAGATTGGAGTGTTCCTAAAACTCCAACTGAAGTCCGTTCCTTCCTTGGTTTGGCTGGTTATTATCGTCGATTCATTGCCAACTTCTCCAAGATCGTTGTTCCTCTCACTGCCTTAACTCACAAGGATAAACCTTATGAGTGTGGACCAAAACAAGAGGAAGCATTTGAGACTCTTAAGTTGAAACTCTGTGAAGCCCCTATCCTGTCTCTACCTGATGGTAATGATGATTTCGTGGTCTATTGTGATGCATCAAACCAAGGTCTTGGTTGTGTTCTCATGCAACGAGGCAAGGTTATTGCTTATGCATCTAGACAGCTCAAGACCCACGAAAAGAATTATACCACCCATGATCTTGAATTGGGCGCCGTCGTCTTTGCTCTTAAGATTTGGAGACACTATCTTTATGGAACCAAATGTGTGGTTTTCACGGACCACAAAAGTCTCCAACATGTCTTCGACCAGAAAAATCTTAACATGAGGCAACGACGTTGGGTTGAGTTACTTAACGACTATGATTGCGAGATTCGCTACCATCCTGGCAAAGCGAATGTTGTGGCTGACGCACTCAGTCGTAAAGAGCGCAACAAACTTCATTGTGCGAGAGTTCGTACTGATCTTCAGGATCGTATCCTCCAGGCTCAACATACTTCAGTCACCCAAGGTAACATGTACGAGGAAATGTCTTGTGGTGCTAAGGCTCAACTTGAAACCAAACCTGATTGTCTACTTTATTTTCTCAATCGAATTTGGATTCCTGACCGTGATGATCTTCGTACTTATGAACGAGGCTCATAAGTCTCGTTATTCTATTCATCCTGGTGCTGACAAGATGTACCAAGATCTTCGTTATTCGTATTGGTGGCCTGGTATGAAGAAAGATATCGCTCTTTTCGTTACAAAATGCCTTACTTGTTCAAAGGTCAAGGCTGAACATCAACGACCATCTGGTATGCTTGAACAACCAGAAATTCTTGTATGGAAATGGGAGAGCATAGCAATGGACTTCATCACTAAACTCCCTCGTACACCCAAAGGTTTTAACAGCATTTGGGTAATCGTTGACCGTCTAACCAAGTCAGCCCATTTCTTACCTATTCGTGAGAAATATTCTGAGGAAAGGTTAGCGAAGATGTACGTAAGTGAAATCGTATGTCGCCATGGTATACCTTTGGACATTATCTCTGACAGTGACGGTCGTTTCACCTCTCACTTTTGGGATTCTTTACAAGACGCTTTGGGTACCAAGCTAAACCTGAGTACTGCTTATCACCCTCAAACAGATGGTCAGACCGAACGGACCATCCAGACACTTGAGGATATGCTCAGGGCATGTGTCATCGATTTGGGTGGCGCATGGGATTCTCATCTTCCCTTGGTCGAGTTTTCATACAACAACAGTTATCATGCCAGCATTAACATGGCTCCTTTTGAGGCACTCTATGGTCGTAAGTGTCGTTCATCTGTCTGTTGGACTGAGGTTGGTGAAGCCCAGATCACTGGACCTGAACTGATCCAGGAAACCACAGATAAAATCCAACTCATCCAGGATAATCTTCTCAAGGCTAGAAGTCGACAGAAGAGCTATGCTAATAAACGTCGTAAGCCCTTGGAATTTCAAGTCGGGGACCTTGTACTTCTTAAGGTATCTCCTTGGAAGGGAGTAATTCGCTTCGGTAGAAAGGGAAAACTAGCACCTTGATACGTAGGCCCATTCAAAGTGCTTGACAGGATTGGAAAAGTGGCTTACAAACTTGATCTTCCACCTGAGTTAAGCAATGTTCACCCAACTTTTCACGTTTCGAATCTCAAGAAATGCTTAGCAGATGAGAACCTCCATGTCCCCCTTGAAGATGTGCAGATCGATGAAACTATGCACATAGTTAAGAAACATGTTGAGATCGTGGATACTGGAGTCAAGAAACTCAAGCGTAGTCGCATTCCGATTGTTAAGGTTCGCTGGGAATCTAAACGAGGTCCAGAGTTCACTTGGGAACGCAAGGACCAGATGAAGTCTAAGTACCCACACCTTTTCCCACCAGACTCTCCAACTCCAACTTCGGGACGAAGTTCCTAAAAGTAGGGGAGACTGTAACATTTCGCATTGAAATCTTATGTACGTTACGATTATTAATAAAACATCGAATTTTTTTTATAGTGCCCTTTAAAAATGTTTCGTGACACATTTGGACCCCTAGTACCATACTATAAGTTTATATTATTATTATATTAGATAAATAATTGTTAAAAAAATATTGCCTGGGCCGGGATTCGAACCCGTGCCCTAGGCCGGGTCACTCATGGATACACACCACCAAACCAACTGGGCTACACCACATGTTTGGTTATTCTTCAACGCGTTTTAATTATATAATGTACTTAGAGTCTTAACAGTTGACTTGGAAAGTCAACTGTGAAGACAATTAACCATAATTAGCCTTCCTAAACGCGTTGAAATCCTTGAAATGGCAAGATTGGTGATTGATAATAATAATTCGCGTCTGATACACGCTCAAATCATCATCAACTCTTTCCTAATCGTGATCAATCACGCGTCAATGTTTAAAAGCGAGTCAACCATTACCATTTTCGAACACCCGAACCCCATACTATAAATTGAGGCCTTCACTACAATCTACACTCGCCAATTACTCTCTCCTTACCCTCAATTTTCTCTGATAAACTCATTTTAATCATCTTTTGCTCACAAGTTGACTTTCTGGTTGACCGCTTATAATCACGCGATTCTGCTTGTAAGTTTTCAATTCGTTTGTTGGTTTTGTTCATCGGCCCCCTACCAACAATAACCCTATGTTTAATCGGGTTATTGTTCGTTAAATCTAATTATTGCAAATCTAGGGATCGTTTATCTTTAAATTGGGGAAAAACGTTTCTGCACACTATAGTATATATATATTGCAAAACCTAAATCATCACCAACTGATCTACAGATCAGTTGGTGTGGCCTCTTGTCCTTAAAACACGAACCGGCCTGATGGCCAGGGTTCGAGTCCCATAACACGCGGTTTTTTTATCTTTTCTTTAAAAAGATTATGAAACTGATTCAATTATAATTATATAAATAATTTCAAGCCAAGAATATTTGTTCTCAGGGTCCAGCCCAGTTGGTGGCTGGGCTTGTGATAAGACTCCACCCGGTCTCAGACCCGGGTTGGAGCCATAGCATATACAAACTCTTTTTTTTTTAAACCTTTATTCTTATATATTCTCTATTATTTTTAAAAATGGTTTTAAAATACTAAAACTTCTTTATAAATTCTACAAAAATTATTTTATGATATTCTAATAGAAAAGTTTAACATACAATTTTTATTTTTCCAAAAATTATTTATTTATTATATATAATCAATATTTCAAGTTTATTCCATTATAATTATAAAATTCTATAAAAATATCAAAACGATTTTATAAATTTCCACAAAAATTATTCTGAGTTTATAAAACGTTAAACATTTCTGAAATGATTTTTAATTTCGAAAAATCATTTATTTAATATTTTTAATCAATTTTTGGTATTTTAAATCATAAATAAATCATAATAAATTCATTTTTCAATATTTTTGCACCAAAATTTTATATAACTTATTTCTGTCTATTTAGAACAGAAATACAAATTTTAATAAAATTCTTTAATTTTAATATTTTTAGATATTAAAGTTATATTTTGGCAAAATAGAAATAAATAAACTAAATATTCTATTTTTAAGAAAATAATTTTATAAAAATTATTTTTATACTTAAAACCTTATAATGTGACCACCTTTAATCTAAAGTCTACAAAAAGACTTTTGTTTATTTACTTATCGAATCTCTTTTATTTAATAAACAATGTAATTAATAATCTAACGAATACCTATCCCCAAATTCGAAACCTTAGAACATATTTGTAGACTAGAAAGACGTAGACATATTTATTACCTTAATTATAGGGTAATACTTGGCATCGTTGGGCAACACTTATTCTATTTTCACGAGACATAATATTTTGCTAAGGTGAGTTTTACATAGCCCCTTTTCTATTTCACTATTTTTGGGGGTGAAACATGTTATAACATTCTATTTACAATTCAATCATAAAGTGTCTATGTGTTATTCTATGTTGCATTATGTCTTAAACATGACTAGGGTAAGCACAATATTCTAGCATAATCATTAACATTGATCAGACGACGGTATACAATGATAGATCTATTGGACTGACAATCCCACCCGGATACGTACCTCCTACATAGGTAGCGTGGGTGATTGTTATCGCATAACATAATCGAGTGAACCATGAGCGTATGGGATGGACCACAATATTCTAGTCACAAGGGTTGATTATGCACTCGATTTACCTGCTAGTATGTTTTCACATATGGACTAGACTTGCCATGACACTTGAATTGTACAAGCTTTATTCGATTATCAAAACCTATGTAATTATCACCAACTTTTGTTGACCCAAAAATATTTTCAAAATTAACATGTTTCAGGTAACAATGAAGCTGAGGCTTAAAGTATGCATGAGGAAATACTATGAAGTTATTTGCTTTAATTGTCATTATGTATTTGGGATTTTTAGACATTATTTCATTTGGATACTTACGTTATGAATAAATTATTTAAAATTTCAATATATACCATGTGCTACTGAAACAATCATCAATACGTGCCATCCCGATGTTTCCGCCATCGGTTGGGGTGTTACACAGATCGGTTACAACTTTTTATGGGCCATCTCACCCGGCCCATATTTTCTCCTATAAATAGAAGACTTCATCACATTTGAAAAGGATCCCGAAAATTAGTACTTACATGCAAGAGTTAGAATAGAGATAATACTTGTAATAGCTTTGTAATCTCCAAAGTAATTATAGTTATCTCTTTATAGTGGACGTAGGTCATTCACGACCGGACCACTTACATGCTTGTGTTCTCACTTTCACCACACACACACACTTTTACTTTTCACGGTTTCGGTTCTGCCACCGGTGTGAGAAAAGGGTTGTACCTGAGCGAACACGTGTATTAACCCCACGGTGATTAGTGTTAATCACTGTTATACTCGTTGTTTCTTTATTGGCGCAGTCCGTATCGGCTAGAACACTCTTCTTTCTCATCTTTTAGCCCACCCACATGGCTAAACCCAACCCAAACACTTCTGCTGCCAACCCAGCCGAGGACCTCGGGGTCCAACTCAGTGGGAGCTCCGTCACACCAGCCACTCTCATTAAGCAAACCACCACACGTACCCAAAAACCAGTTTTTGAAGTACGTGACATGGAAAGCAAGGAGGATAGTGGCAACAGTTCGGAGGAAGACCCCAACGAGTGGCTCTTATGCCAAAAATGCCAAGAACACTGCTAAATATCAGCGCATGCTGATGAAGCAGTCAAAAAAGAAGGGTAAGACCCTAACTTATGACTCTCCGCTCAGAAGGAGTCATAAGAGCAAAGAAACTGAAGCCGACGTGATGGTCGTAGCGGGGGGCATGGCGGTAACACCGATGCTCAGGGCTACGCCAAGTCACGTGGCGAGCCAGACGGGTACGAGTCGTCTAGCAGTGACGACGACTATAGCGAACGGAGCCACACTCAACGTTCACACTCCACGAGCTACAAAGACATGGACAACGATTTGGTCAAGCCATATTGACCAAAATCCTTCGCTGAAAAATACAAGTTCGTCGCTCGCATCGCGACGGCGAGTATTCCGAAGAAGGCTAAACTCCCCAGCAGCATCGGCAAGTACGATGGCCTGCGTGACCCAGATGATCACATTCATGACTTTGAGTGTGCGGGGAGTTTGGTTAACTCGCCAGTCTAGGTGTGGTGCCACCTTTTTGCGCAAACGCTGACTGGCGCCGCCAGGGTCTGGTTCGATAATCTCTTCGCGGGGAGCATTACGGACTTTGACGACCTAACCAATAAGTTTGGTAATCATTTTTCCCACCAGCGAAAACACAAAAAGGACAAGGCACAAATACTGCTGTGCCAGCGCTATGACAATGAGTCCATTGAGGACTTCATTGTCCGTTTTAACAGAGAAGCCCTCCAGATAGGGTGCGGCGAGGAGCTTACCCGCGCCGCCTTTATTCAGAATGTGCGCAGTGAGGAACTTATGAAATGCCTTACCGGCAAGGATGGTGTCCCAGAGTCCTGGGATGAACTCTGACGCGCCGCCAAAGTCTACTTATCATCTGAAAAGTCTTTCCTCCAGATGCGTTAATCCCAAGATCACCATAATAATAATAAAAATAAAGGGAAGTCCATCTGGACGCGCATTTCAGGGTCTACGGAGGAAGGCAAATTCCTCGGGGTGATCGTCACGCACGATGGTTTCCGCGCCAATCTCGAAAAAGTCCAAGCAATCGAGCGGATTCCTTCCCCCGCGTCAGTGAAGGAAGTTCAAACATTGATGGGTCTCCTAATGGCCCTCAATCGCTTCCTCTCAAATTATCCTTCAAAGTCTTTTCCATTCGTGGATACTTTGAAGAATTGCTTGAAGAAGAGTAATTTCTGCTGGACACTTGAAGCGGAAACAACTTTCCAAGAGATGAAACAATGCTTAATGAACCTCCCAACTCTGACAGTGCCTCTATCAAAGGAACCGCTTATGCTATACCTCTTCCTCTTCGTAACAGAGCGGGCAGTAGGCGCGGTTCTCCTCGTGGAGCGCAAGGGGGTTCAAACGCCAATCTACTACATCAGCCGCACCCTCCTGGACACGAAAACGAGGTACACAATCATGGAAAAGCTGGTTCTCGCACTGGTCCATGCATCCCAAAGATTGCACCGGTACTTCCAAGGTCATCCCATCAACGTCCTCACAGACTATAGAATCAACGACGTTCTTTGCAAACCAGAGTTATCAGGTCGCCTGGCCAAATGGGCTATCGAGCTGGGGGAACACACCATCTATTACAAGCCCAGACCCGCAATCAAGGGACAAGTACTCGCTGACTTCACGACAGTAATACCTGCTAACAAGGTTCAAGAATGCCTGGCAGAAAAATCACCCGCGCAAACTCAGGACCCGTCGCAGAGATGGTCCCTCTTCACCGATGGGGCCTCCAATGACGACGGTTCTGGGGCGGGTCATCGTCTTATCATCCTAGATAAACACGAATTCACATACACTATCCGTCTGGACTTCAAGAGTACCAACAACGAGGCGGAATACGAAGCGTTGCTGGCAGGCCTCCGCATCGCAGAAAAAATGGGGGCCAGGCACGTGGAAGCACACGTGGACTCATTACTTGCCGCGAGACAGATAAACGGGACTTATGACACGCGAGATGAAACCATGGGTCTCTATCTAGAACAAGCCAACAGCTCATGCATAGGTTTGACTCCTGCAATGTCGAACATATCAGGCGCAGTGAAAACAAACCGGCTGACGCGCTAAGCAAAATGGCTTCAACAATCTTCGAACACATGGCGAAAGAAGTCCACGTCGAAGTGCTTAGCCAACCATCTATCCCACTTAGACAAGTAAACGTCATTCAAACGGGCAACACGTCTTGGATGACGCCAATCAGAGCCTACTTATCCTCCGTTAACCTGCCTAATAGCAAATCAGAGGTCCGGAAGATCCAATGCAAGATTCTACACTATCAAACAAAATGCAAAAATCTGCAAATCTGTTGGCTGCCCACTTCACAGGAGTGTTGGTCATCAACTTTCTCTCCTTGATCCTCCTGCACTATCGTCTCCTCTACATGCCCCTCACCAGAGGGAGACCCACTAATAGACGCCTCAGACATGTCTGTAAAACAAGAAGGGAATAAAGAAAAGGAGGAAGAAAATCTGGAAAAACATTAAAAATCTGGTCGGAAAACTTAAAGACTGATCGGAAAATTTGAAGATTGCTCGGAATCTTCAAAGAAGCCTCCGCAAAATTCAAAGGAATCACAGAGAAAATGCACGGAAGTTCGGAAGTTTTTGGCAAAAGTGATAAAAGTGCAAAGGCATTCACCTACTTATACCCATCGCATTAATTATGATGGGGCCCACCCGGAGAAACCTAACTGTCCTTGATCTTCATCTGGATGCTTGAGATCGCGACACGTGTCACAGGAACCATCGGACGACTCACTCGTGCGCGTGGTACTGCACGCTCCTGGCACATCTCACATCTGATTGACATGTGTTGGCATTCCTCATCTTGCCAGTTGCTCACACGTGGTCCTTATCATGTGGCACAATCCTGACAGTTCGTCAACTCACTCGCGCGCGTGTCACACCACGCGCCTGACAAGAGACGAATTCTTGGCCTGCAACTCGCCTGACGTGACAACCATTATGACGACGTGCTAGACAGTTGTTTGACACAACAAACATCTCGTCTTCCACAAAAAATTCCCTCCGAAGTTATGACAACTTTTCAAATTCAAACGCATTTATTTCAAATGATTGGCGACACACTTAACTCCAATCATTCCAACATTTAATACAACTTCAGTAGCGCATTTACTACAAAAGCATTTACTACATGCCCAATCCGGCGCTGGCGTTAATCCTACGTCAACAAAAAGACGTTCTGCGCCTAACTCCTCCTCAAGTCCAGGTGCTACACATCATTTTTCAGTGACCAGTTTACGAAAAGCGAAAAAAGACGTTCTCCGCCTAACTCCTCCTCAGGTCCAGGCGCTACACGTCATTTTTCAGCGACCAGTTGACAAAAAGCAAAGAAAGACGTTCTCCGCCTAACTCCTCCTCAGGTCTAGGCGTTACACGTCATTTTTCAGAGACTAGTTGACGTAAAGCGAAGAAAGACGCTCTCCGCCTAACTCCTCCTCAGGTCTAGGCGCTACACGTCATTTTTCAGCGACTAAGTGTCGTAAAGCGATAAAAGACGTTCCCCTCCTAACTCCTCCTTAGGACTATGCACGACACACCATTTTTAACGAATGGTTGACGTAAAGCGGAAAAAGACGTGCTCCGCCTAACTCTTCCCTACAACTAGCCGCTTCACCTCATTTCTCCGCGATCAACCCAGGGCAATCCAACAAAAGTAATCCCCACCAAAAACACAAAGCAGATGAGCTGTCATCCGCAAGCAACAACTCATTGAGTCTAGCGCTCCACCTACTCTTCATTAAGACCAGGAGAAGCCCTAGACTAGGGGGACTTGAAGGGATAGGGTGCCTAATCTCAGCACGAATGGCTTCCCTATCCCATAACCTTCCCATAATACCCGCGCGGTTGCAAAGAGCGCGGTGCAAGACTAACATTCTTATCCCCGCGGAGTCAGGGCTGCGCGTGGAAGGTCATCCACGCGCAACGTCACTTCATCTAAATGATGTCACCATCTTAATAGGATCTTCACGCGCCCAGGTACGCGCGGAATATTCCACTAATATCAGCTTTTGGTACGAGGTATGGACGAGTAGGATGTTATTAAGGAGATGGGGCAATATGAAACGTTGTCGATTGGCGAGTTCTTGATCAAGCTAGAGAATAGAGAAATTGAAGACTCAAGGAAGGAAAAGAGGATTCCATTACCGCAGAATCCATAATTATACCATGCGAATACCTTGTTACTTCTGCTATCACCGCTAGTTCCCGACCTCAAACAACATTTGTTTCATCTATTATCAATGACCCATTTGCTTATAACCAACCACCTCAAATAGTACAAGTTCCAGTTCCTGATCCCATGATGAACTATTCCAGTGCTTACCATTACAAACCACCAACGTCCACTTCTACCACCTTTCTCTTAACTCCACCACAACCAGCAAATACTTATGTTCACCCAAATACATCAGCTCCCCAACAATCAGCATATGTTTCCTCAAATACCATGATGGCACAACCCTCAATGAACAACTTTGGAAACGTGACATTGGAGGTTGAAAAAGAACATGTAGCCTTATTATCTGCTTTTGTCACATCTTATAATGATCTGGTGGCGGGGAACATAGGGAATGTCAACCTAACAAAGGAAGATTATGATCAGGTGAACAAGGATGAAATGGAGTTGATGGACATACAGTGGCATTTTGCGAGTGTGGTGAGAAGAGCCGAATATTTTATGGAAAGGACAGGTCGTCCTGACTGGCAAATGACCAAGGATACAAAATACGGCTTCAACAAACAGAAAGTCAAGTGCTTCAACTGTGGTGTACGTGGAGATTTCAAGAGGGAGTGTGACAAGCCAATCCAACAGGAAAATTAGTAACCTTTCAGAGCGAACCATAATCAGAGGCAGCAGAATTCATTCCAGCAGAGACCTCAGCAGCAAACACATGTTCCAAACCAAGAACGTGCTATTGTGCCAGTTACCAACCTGATTCCACAGCCCGCAACACAAGCCAACAACCAGGCTTGGGCTATGGTAGTCCATGCTGATGAAGGGGTCGACTGGAATATGCAGTTAGGAGGAAATGAAGAGGTAAATGTAGGAGGTTTTGCATGTTATGCTGAGATAATCAAGAATGTTCAACAAGAGATAGCTGGATCATCATCTTCAGAGGAGAGTTCAAGTGATGATGAGAATTCAGAATAATCTTCTAGACAACAGTCCGAATCATCTAAAAGCAATGCAGATTCGCTGGATGATGATATTGATAGGTTGCTAGCTGAATCTGATTTCTTGACCAACCAGAAATCCTGCTTGGTTCAAGATCAGGTAGAATCTACTGTGGATTATTCCAAATACTTCTCTACCGGTGGTTCGTCTTCTCACTTTGCTTCTATGTCCAACATTCAAGACAACTAGGTCAGTTCTTCTGAAACTCCTAAGTGTTCAAAGTGTGTTGAATTAGAGGCCCGTATTGAATCGACTAAAGAACACAATACCAGTTTCGTATGTGATCTTCGATCGTACACTGATGACAACATTGCACTAAAATACAATGAAAAGGAGTTTAAAGAAGTAGTAATGTTGTTGAAAAAGGATGTAAGTGAACTAAAATGAACCATTCTAAACAAACAAGATGCAATTAACAACTACATTATTGATCTAACACAAACCAAAAAGGCATTGGCAGTTGCATAGTATGATTATGAGGCCATCAAAAAAAAGCTTGGCAGTTCTTCGAACTCCAAGTATGTGCTAGATCACATAGTTAACAGTCAAATAATTGAAAAGAGTGTTTGTGGTTTGGGATATAAAGTTATTCCTCCACCTCTGCGTGCCAATTACTCTAAGACACCAGAGGAAACTGAAATCACATAATTTCAGGTCACAACACCTCTTGTTGCTGACCCGGCTAAAATCAAGAAAACAGGGGTTGTTAAAGATGACAACTACTGTTTAGTTGAAACTGGTGATGAGGTAAGTGATGAGGAGAAAAACAAACTAGGACTTGGTCATAAGAACAGGATCCCACTTGAGAACCACATTGCATGTGGTCCTGATTCTGATGAGGAATTTGAGAGGCCGGGTCTAGGACTAAAATTAAAAATTCCTTTTGAAAACCACATTGAATGTGACCCTGAACCCAAAGTCAAAAGACTGCATGGTAAACCTCAACAGGTAAAACCACAAGCTGCTCCTCAGAAAACTCATCAGAATCAGCAAAACCAACCGAATCAAACTAAAAAAAATCAATTGGATTCCAAAGAAAAGGTTTGGGAAGAACAAGACTGTTTACCGGACTAAAGAAGTCAAATTTGTCAAATCAAGGGATACAAATCAGGTGCAATATTTTGAAACTCATTCGAAGCTTGCTTATTTTGAACCAAATGATCAACGATATAATGCACCTAGATCTCATGACTATGAAGCATCCTCAAGTACCACTAGATTTGGAAGCTTCAGCACGAGATCTTCTCAGTATAGCTCGGGATTTCATAGTATGAACCTAAATACTATGAAGAGTGGAGGTCATGATTTGAATGCAACAAGGTAGGACACATTAGATATTATTGTCCCTATCAGAGAAAGATGAAGGCTAGCACTTATGAACCCCCAAGAAACAACAACAAGAATCATTTTGGCTCTCCTAACCGATATTTTCATGATAATTATTATCAAAATTAGAGACCAAACCCCTTTAAAAGAAAACAAGGAATTGTTGTTGAAAATCCAAAGCCAAAAACTTTAGAAGGTTGTAAAAATCTAAACCCTAAACCCTAAAGCTCAACCTAAGGCCAAACCCAAACCCAAACCAAAACCCAAACATGCAAACCAAAAGTTTTCAAAGATAAAATTAAGCAGGTTTGGAGACCTAAATAAGTAAACTCTTCTGAAAGTTCATCATCAGGCGATCCTACTCCAACTCCTCACGGTAGGTGGATGGATCTACCTATGATTGATGACCTAGGCCGACCAACGACCATCAAGGCCTGGGTCCCCCTCCGGAACTAATCTTTGAACGAGTGTGTAGGGTGTTCCAGAAGGAACTATCATCAGTCAGTGGGGCATCTTAGCACAAAATAGGTGACATGTCACTCCGACAACTTGATCAGAACATCTTTGGATAATATATAACCTTATCCAATCAAAGGAGGGAGTTTGTTGTGAAACAAGGAGAAAAGAAAGAGAAAATGTCTGATGTCGTGTGGATTAAAGGTTTTAGTGACTTAAATTACTTTTTTTAAGGAAACAAGACCCCGACGGATGCGCCAAAAAACTTGTTCAAAGAGAGATTTAAGTCAAAGCTTTAAGATGAGACACTTTTCAAGTTTTAAATTTATAAAATAAAATGATAAATGCTAAACGTTCTAAACCCACACAATAGGCAAGTGTACCTATCAAGTGTAGTCTAGACATAAGCAAATACCGAGTATCGAACCCTAAGACACGACTTCCCCTACTCAACTTTAAGTTGCTAAAATAAAAGTAAAGATAAATGAAAATGAGATAGAGCGAGAATAACCAACAAGAAAACCAATGTTTGAAGAAAAGTGTTGCTTGGGAATCCAACTACCTTGGTATGAATTAATGGTAAACGTTCAATTAAGTAGTGTGTCCAAGATGCGCACTATCGCATAACTTCAAGATGCGCATTACCGCATAACGATGAAGACGATTTGTGTTCTCATATGTTATCTTGAGGGTCTCCCAAACCGGTAAGCCCACCTCTCGACAATAAGGGGATGAGCACCTGAGACCGTGTTAACCCAACCCCAAAGAACCCACCTCCCAGTGTTGCGATATTGACATCAGACGACTTTAAACTTTTATGAATAACTTGTCGGTGGCCGGAGCATGGCCGAACAAACTACCACTTGACATCATAGAGGAGTCGTGGCTACCCCACTCACGCTCATCCTCTACTTGAATTAGTTAACTTTTCAAAAAGTGATTGGCATATTACTAATTGTGCGGAAATATAGTAATGGAAGAGAATAAAGACCGTTCGCTTCCAACACGGGTTCACCAATTCTTGGTCTGCGCCAAAGCTAACACATAGACCATGAAAACGAACTAAACCTTCAGCGAACAATTTATGGATTGCTCGGCCCATAACATACTCAAGTGACCGTTGCCGCGAGCGAGGCCAAGCGAGCTAGCTCGCGTGAGCTAGCAAGGCCATTTTCATAAAAGTAGCCGTTGGCTGGCAGCCAACGGTCAACTTTTTACAAGTTGTATATATATATATATATATATATATGGTAGGGTTCCTATAGGAAAATGGTTTTGTGTAGGAAGTGTTTTGAACCATTAGATTTAAAGATGAATGGTGGAGATTAAATGATAGGATGATGTTTAAAATCTAATTAATATATTAAAGAAATTAGGGTAGGATTGTCAATATGTGTTTTAAATAAGGGTATCAAGGTCATTATGTATCAAGTTTTTTAGAAACTGTTTAAATGTTTCATACATTTATGGTACCTCTCTCTCTCTTTCTCTCCTAATTATTGATTTCAATAATATCATTCAATGTCAAACATTCATCTTCACAAAACAAAAGCAACCATGCACTTTATTTAGAGAAAACCAATTTCTCTCTCCTATTAGTTTTGAAACCGTTCCCATAATTCCTTAATTAATGCACACTAGTTTCTCTCTCATATCAGTTTTAAAACACTTCTACTATTTTAAAACACTTCTACTATGTTTAGTTTCAATATAAAACACTCTTGATGTTATTATAAAACACTCCCGATGATATTATAAAACACTCCTTATTAATGCATACTAGTTTCTCTTTCATTATAAAACACTCCTAACGTTATTATAAAACACTCCTGATGTTAACCTTCTGCCATGACTTGAATAATCGAACAAGTGATAGAGATTGGTTATATGTTTGAATAATCGAACAAGTTTTTGGGTATTGATCAACTTATTTTATATGAATATCTTATGATTTTTATGAAAAATAATGAATAATTAGTTAATTTAGGATAATTAATCTTCATAAATATCTAGATGTTAGTTGCTAATTTAGTGAGTTTGTAATAAAAAAAAAATTGACAAAAAGTCTTTAATGCCCTTCATCTAAAGATTTAATCAGATTTGATCTAATGGTTGAAAATACTTCCTACACTTCCTACACAAAACAATTTTCCTACCGGATCATCTACCTATATATATATATATATATATATATATATATATATATATATATATATATATATATATATGTATGTATGTATCAACACTCTATTTTTTCTACAAAAAAATTTGTCCATCAATTTTCCATCTTCAAGTCGATCACAAATGGCAAACCAAAACCCAAACCCAAATCCAAATGCAATCCCGCCCCCACAAAACCGTGTGCGACCACCAAGCTGGAACGTGGAGGAAGAACTCGTGTTGGTCAACAGTTACATTGCTATACAAGAACAAGGAGGAATTGAGCGAACGAAAACTTTTTCGAGCGCGGTTGTGACAAGATTCAATGAACAAATGGGTGACAACATTCGTTCAAGGGACGCGATATATGGAAAGTATGTATCTTTACAGGCGAAGTGTACAATATTTGAGCGATTCTTTGTAAGTGCGTTGAACGATAATCCGGGTTTAAATGAAGATGAAGCGATTAAAGAGGCCCGTAACCAATACCGTGTCATACACAATGATAACTACCCGAAGGTTGCGGTTTGGAGAGCTATGAAAGCACGATTTCAACAATAGTCGCGTTTCTAATATTTATTTATGTGTTTAAATATTTATGTGATGTTATGGTTTGATGTTATTTTATGATTTTCAATATTTATGTAACGTTTATTTTAATATTTACGCAATGTAGTGTTTTATAAAAAAATAAAAAAACATAAAAAAATAAAAAATAAAACATGATAAAGTTACCGCTCAAGGTAAGCCACAACAGGATCAAGTGAGCAAGAGTAACATTTTAACCAGTGCCACGTCAGCGCTTACTTGTCTTATTTTGATAGGATAAAGTGTTGGCTAGAGGTGAGCCAACAGTTAGTCTTATAAAACTTTTCTTTTATATTTTACTTGGTTAAATGATTAGGTTATTTGCTTTATTCTTTGATAGTTTGCTACTTTGCTAGAGTATTTGATTTTTATTATATTTTTTGAATATTTTGCCTTACTTTGATTAAATTATTGGTTTATTAATGATTTATGATTAGCCAATTAAGTTATTTTTGGCTTAAAATTTATTGGTTTAAATACATTTCAGTTATATTGAAAAAAAAAAAGTTGTTTAGTTTATTTAGATGATATAATGAGTAGATTTCAATAATAAAACTCGCAGAGAGGTTATAGAGATATTGTAGTTGTATCATGCATTTCTAATAACCAGGCATGTAAACGAATGAAAAACACGAACGAGATATGTGTGTTCTTTAATTCATTTAAATTTAATTAACACGAACATAAAATAAACCAATTTTTTATTCATGTTCGTACACTAAAAATGGAATTTTAATGTTCGTTTATATTCGTTCTTTTAAAAACTAAACTAACCAGTGACGGATTCAGGATTTTTTTCCGGTGGGTTTGCTGTTTTAGATGGTTCAATTCATAGGATTGGACATAAAAAATATTGGGTTAGTTAGACGGTTCGGTTCGGGTATGGACATACGGATCAAATATAAAAAGTGTCAATTCTCTTCATACCTATACATCACATCGATGTTTCAACCATTTACAAATTAACATCACTAATTGTCTAATTCAAATTCACCTTTTTCACATAATCATTCAAGTTCAACAAATTAACTATTGAAAACCACTAATTAACAAACAACACATAATCCTCAATTCCTCATACATATAGAATATTCTGAACAAGTGTTTAACCCTCGCGTTATAGGGTGCGGATCGTAAAACCATGCAAATGACCAAAACCGCGAATAATTGTAAAGCAAAAAACATGATTTTATACTGCACATGATGTAAAACGTAGTCAAACACGAATGCAAACGAATACCGCAACTCAACTTAAAACGTAGAAACCTCAAATTTATAACAACACAATTGATTAAACTTGTGGATCATAGCTATAGTTTTTGTAGTGTTATGTTAAATCCCACTTGTTTAAGAGCTAATGTGATTCAAAGAAGTAAAAAATAAAAAGTATTTAACATTTAGTTTCGCAAAACATTATTTATGTCATAAGGGATACCCACGAAAACCATCCCTTTGTAAAAGTGAAAACACATAAAACCAACCCAAATGAAAACCGAAGAAATGGCAATTTTGTAGGTAACATTCAAATAATGAGTAAATTACATATTGTAGCTAAGATGGTCCAATAAAAACTTGGAACATAAAAAAAATCTAACCTTACTACAGCGGTCGCTGGTGACGCAACGGGTAGGCGGAATTGGGTAAGCAGCGGTGGTCTGTGAGGTGCGGTTAGACGTGTAAAAAAAACCGGTTTTTTTTTTTAACCAGGAAAAAAACCGAAACCGGTTTTTTTACACCCGGTTTTAAACCCGGCCCAGTCCACCGGCTACAGATCAGTTATAGTCTTAGCAGGAACGGTTTTTTTTAAAACTGGTTTTTTTAAAAACCGGATAAAAAACCTGTTGTATCAAAAACCCGGTTTTAAAACCGGTTATTAAAAAAAAAACGGTTTCTATACCCTTACAAAAAACCGGTTAAACTGGTTTTTAACCGTTGGAAAAAAATCAGCAGCTGCAGAACGGTAATATGACCGTTAGGGACGATTTTTCGACCGTTATTTGTTGTTTTTTGCCCCAATCTTTCATCCTTGACTCCTATAAATACCCCATGATGTTTTGGGTTGATTACACAACTCTAATACACTCTTGATACTCTCCAAAATCATAAAAAACCATTTAGTATTAGAAACAAAAAAAAAAACAAAAAAACTCTCAAATGGCGTCCTCTAGCCAACAAGATTCGACTCACATTGGTGCTTCAACTAGCGATGTGGTGGTTCGGGTTGTTCCTACCAAGCGAAATCGAGAAGTTTGGCAACACTATGATATGTGTGAAATGGCTTCGGGTGAAAAAAAGGCTCGTTGCAAACATTGTAAAGGGTTCTACAAGCCGGATGCAAACACCTCTTTGAAAACGCACATCACAAAGCCATTTTGCAAAGGTTTGAAATCACAAGCTTCGAAAGATCAACCGGCAATGACAAGTGAAGGAGAGATCTTTGCTTACTCCATTGATGCGGTTCGTGAGGAAATGACGTGTTTTGTCATTCAAGAAAGCCTTCCTTTCAACCACTAACCAAAGGTATACTCGCCTTGTTCAAAAAACTCTCCAACCACGATACACTCATGTAAGTCGTGCAACTCTTAGAAGGGATTGTTTAAAATGTGGAAAAAAACTAAAAATGAAACAATTTCTTTTTTTGAAAATTTACAAATCGGTGTAAACCTTACTAGCGATGTGTGGTCGACACCTCATGGTGTACCCGACTCTTACATTTGTGTCACCGCACATTGGATTCAACCCGATTCATGGCAAATGATGAAATGTACGATTGCGTTTCAACTTTTCGATTATCCACACACGGGTCAAAATATTTTTAAGGTTATTGACAACGTTATTAAAACTTATAAATTGGAGGAAAAAAAATTGTTTATATCTTTTGATAACGCCTCCAACAATACCGTTGCAATAACACAATTAAAATTAAAATATAAACCCATTTGTGAAGGTCCATTTTTTCATAGTCGATGTGTTGCACACATCATAAATTTGGCGGTTCAAGACGGTTTAAAAATTGTTGAGTCACAAAAAGAGGGTTTTAGAAGAATGTTACGTGATATTTTTAGCAACGTACAAAGACACACTAAATATATAAAGTTTTGTGCGGAGGCGAAAAAACCGTGTTTGGGTCCGAATTGGGATTGTCCAACAAGATGGAGTTCTACTTGTAACATGTTTGAAAAGGCGATTTCACAAAAGAAACTTTAATAGCTTTTCATGAAATCTTGTCGAGTCGTGGTAAGGTTAACTCTTACCATGCAAGAAATTGGGAAACTATTGAGCGTATATCCGATATGCTACAAGTTTTCAAAACCTCGACAACCGCTTTATCCGGTGTTTATTATCCCACGAGTCCTTTGGCAATTCACAAAATATTTTTAATGACATCTAAACTAAGCAAGATAAGTTCGTATGGGCATCCGTATTCGGATATGGTAATACAAATGAAAGAAAAACTTAAAAAATATTTTAGAGAGATACCACCGGTTTTTACTTGTGCCGCCGCCTTAAACCCTTGCTATAACATACGGGGCGTTAATTCTATGATTGATAAAATTGCAGACGAGTTGGGTTTAAATTGTGCCGAAGACCCATGTTTTAGCCAAGGTTTAAAAAATAAATTTAGCAATCATCTTAATGCCATGTATGCTTTTTATCAATCAAAATATGGTTCAAGCTCACAAATTCATGATTCATTGAGAAACACTTTAGACGAGAATTCAAATGATTCTGATTTCGCTTTTTATAGTCATTTATGGAATATAAATGAACTAGATGAAGCTACTAACACACCAAGTAGCGAACTCGGGAGATATAGTGGTTCAAACTTTTTACAACACACCACTCCACAACAATTTAAAAACTTTGATTTGTTGGCTTGGTGGAAAGAGAAGGAAGAACAATTTCCGATTCTAGCCGCCATGGCCCGAGATTTACTAAGTGTCCAAGCTTCTACGGTAGCTTCGGAATCTGCTTTTTCTACTACTGGCAGGGTCTTATCGATAAGGAGAACGAGGCTAACTCCTATGGCGGTTGAGATGTCTATTTGCTTAAAGGATTATTTGGATGCGGCGGAAAGAGTACAAGATAAGCGATCACTTGAGGGAGAATTGGAGTACGAAGCCGAATTGTACGAGGACGAGGTGAATATGGCCTTGATTGAACCAATGACCGACGAAGAAGCCGAACTTGATGAATACCTTCGAAACAACTCGGGTTCGGGCGAAGATTAAAGATGTTTTTCAAGAGACGTTTGATGTATTCAAGAGACGCTTGATGTATTGAAGAGACTTGTTTAAGTTTTTAGTTGTTCAAGAGACGTTTTACTAGTTATGTTTAAGACTTTAACTTGTTTAAGTTTTTAGTTGTTTAAGACTTTAAGTTGGATGGTTTTATTGTTTAAGTTGGATGTTTTAGTAGTTAATGAAATGGTTTGAAGGTTTTAAGTTTATAAGTTTCTTAATTAATCCATTGTTTGAAGTTTGTTTGTAGTGAAAAAAAAAATTAAAACAGCAAAAAAAAAATTAAAACAGCAGCAGCAAAGCAAGCATTCTGTTCTGGTTTTTTTACCGGGTTTTTTTCCGGTTTTTTTTTTTATCGGACAAAAAAACCGGTTTTTTTAATCGAATAAAAAAACCGGTTTTAACCCCGATACGAACCGGTTTTATATAATATAACTTTTCAAGCAAGAAACCGGTTTTACACCCGAACCGGTTTTAAAAAAAAACGGTTTTAAAACCTAGAAAAAAAAAACGGTCTTGAAAAAAACCGGTTTCGGTTTTTAAAAAAAACCCGATTTGTACACGTCTAGGTGCGGTGGTTGGCAGCGGTACTCAAACAGGCTGAGGCGGCAGTGGCCAGTGGTTGTTTCAAGGGATGAACGAATGAAGGCTTAGGGGATTGGGGAAGGAAAGGAAAGGAAAGGGAGTGACAATAAGCTTTAGGCATTTATTTAGGTTTAGAATAATAAAACTCTTTTTTAGGGCTGGGCCCATTAAAAAAATTAAAAAAGAAGGGGCGATAACAGGTTTCGAACCATCGACCTTTGTTTTAAAAGGTGGAGACTTGACCATGGAGCCATCCATATGATTTGTCAATGGGTTCATGCTAGTTTTTCTTATGGGTTCATGGCTCATTTTTTATATATATTTCTACTAAAAATTAAAAACCGAGTGGGTTCGCCTGAACCCGTATGCTCCTCCTTAAATCCGCCCTTGAAACTAACAATTTAGAAACACAAAAGAACATAAGCAAACAAACTTACTAAACAAACATGAAAAACAATACGAATGAAAAAACCATAGACGAACACAAATGAACATTATTGAACATAAACGAACACAAAATAACATTAATTAACACAAACAAACAAATCCAATACATCACAATTCATTCAAAAAACACATTTGTATTGTGATTTAAATGTAATTAATGCACATAATTAATCAAAGTATTCATTGTGGCTTTTGAAAAAACAATCATCATGATTCATCTAAGAAAATATCAATCGGTGTTGGAGATTAAGAAAAAAAATGGAAAACATCACAGCGGTAAAGTATAAAAAAACTGATACCGTACCGGTACTGAACCAAAACGCTTTCTCTCAATTTCAGTATCGGTATTTTTTTTATACCGAAATCGATACGGTACCGATCTCAACTCTACTAATAACCACTTACATGTTCTTATTATTAAGTAGGGTACTCTCTTGCAAGCTTGGGCCGTGCAGAAAGATATGGGCGTATGCATATTCAATTTTGGTGCTTCCATGTAGGTGGAAAGCCGTATACCTCCATGCAAAAGTTTTCCAGTCAAAAACGTCTCCTTTCTTCTCGCACACAGATTTCCCCTTTTAAAAGAATGTGAAAAGGACGTAAAAACAAAACAAAAAATATGAATGTGAAACATGATGGACGACTATTATTATTGATTGGACGTGACAAATAATTCATGTTTTATTCATACTTATAAAAGCCCCTGGCCGCACTCAAGCGCATAGGCTGAGCCGGGAGCCTAGGCCAAGGCATATAAAAAAACGAGAGTTTTTTATAATTAGGCGCATAGTGTAAAATACATTTTTAGAGATTTTAGAAATGTTTTAGGCTTCTTTAGGACTACTTTAGAATGTTTTTAGGGTTGTTTATGACTTTTTTCATAGCTCATTTAGGATGTTTTAAAGGTTTAGGCAACTTTTAGCCTGAATTTGCTCGGAAATCAGCCTGAAACAGCTCTAATAGTGTGTCTCAACACCTAAATGCGTGCCTCGCAAGGTGCAGCGCACTTGGTGCACCTCGCCGTGCTTCGGTGCCTAGGCGCGCGCCTCGCATGAATGTATTATTTAATACATTGTTGTTGAAATAATTTGACTTTTAAGGTCATACAAGGTAATAATCAACTTTGATTATAAATTTTTAATACAATAAATTCTACTCTTTAAGTAAATAATTTAAACTCATTCAAACTGTGAACTGTATGACATCTTGCTATTAAAAGATGGTTTTGAATTTGGAATACGTATTATAACACTTGCATTTAAAATTTCTGTAAAGGCATGTTTTTTACTCTAATCCGCTTTCTTAATAATCTTTTCGACTTTGTATAGTCAAACTAAGGGTGTTTACGGTGAGTTTCAACCACTAAATGAACCTATCAAGTTAAACCTAAAGAAGTAATGAGGTCTTGGTTATTCGAGAAAGTACTACCGGCTATTAGATCTACATGGCCAAGACATCATACGGGTCCAATTTTCATTCAACAAGACAATGCAAAGCCCCACATTGATGTGAATGATGCGGAGTTCAATCATGAGGCATCAAAATATGGGTTTGATATCTGACTCTGTTTTCAACCTCCAAACAGTCCTAATTTAAATGTGTTAGACCTCGGCTTTTTTCGGGCTATTCAATCTCTTCAAGAACAAGAGGTTTTGGGATCAATTGATGAATTGGTTAGTGCTGTTAAAACATCTTTTGAAAGAATGCCATCACAAGAGCTTAACAAAGTGTTTTTAACTTTACAAACATG
Source organism: Ambrosia x helenae (assembly GCA_030844895.1). Classification (NCBI taxonomy): domain Eukaryota; kingdom Viridiplantae; phylum Streptophyta; class Magnoliopsida; order Asterales; family Asteraceae; genus Ambrosia; species Ambrosia x helenae. The sequence goes on from CM061233.1 coordinate 11,097,532, forward strand.
CAAGAAAGAGATCATGAAAGTTCGAGGTGGGAATAACTATAAAATACCGCATATCGGCAAAGGTAAGTTAGAACGACAAGGAAATTTACCACTACAAATCGAGTGTGATGAGAACTTGATAAATGAAGTCCTTTCGTATTTGGCTCGGTAAAGGAAGCACATTTAGAGCTTTCATGCATTTTTTGTCACACCCTCAAATTTCCACTGTGGGATTTACACTGCGAGGCGTGTGACGTTCCAGGATCTCCATAGCCATAAGTCACATGAACGACTCTAAATGCCCAAGCCATTTAGTTCGTTATTGTAAAACAAGTTTCATTGATAATCAAATATTTCAATAGTTGCGGAAGCGAATTTTAAAGATAGTAGTTATTCAAATAGTCAGAGTAAGACAACACGTTTGAAATCATAATAGATAATTAAACAGTCGAAAATAGATAATTATTAATATCCCCATGATGCCATATGATGCATGCCCTACTCGTGCTTCGAACTAGTGTCCTGCAAAAAGGTATAATAATCGTGGGTCAACATAAAGTTGGTGAGTTCACAAAGTTTGGTAAATACGTAGGTCCTCCAGACCATGTCTTGACGAGTATATGCTAATTCACATGCCAGGGGTAGCTAGCCCACTCATGATAACTAAAACCGGTAATACCGAACTGCTAAACAACGAGATCCCACAATAGTGAGCAAAGTGCCTTGCATCATTGTCTATCAACAATGATAATATGTTGAGTTATAGTTCACACCCATGCTATCCAGCACGCGATGTGAGGTTTGTGAGATCTAATAGCGCTATCAACTAGTAACCCGCTTGCCCAACCGGCAATTCATTCGGTATTTAGAAGGACTTCAATGATAGAGTTGGTTTAGTTCATCAAGGACATAAAACATGAATTAGTGAAAGCATATTCACCTAGTGAATCATAGCACCCCAAACCCGGAATGTGTAAGAGTAGTCCCAAACCGGACTATGAAAAAGTTTAGAAAGTTGTCTCATCCGAGACGTATGCTTTTGAGAAAAAGAGTAGTGAAACTCACCTGGTGTTTGTGCGAGAGATCTAGCAAAGCAAAGTAACTATCGTTCCAACAAGGATCTCCCTATGAGCATTTAAAACATATTAAGCTATGTGTTCTTTGTTTAGCATACAAGTTCGGCACCTACTTTTGTGAACCACATCAATTTGTGTAGTTCACATTTCATGTATAAGAGGTTTGATCTAAAAATGCTTCATGAACCCATGTGTAATCAATTACTTTAACACTAGATAACATAACTGATTACATAGGTGAAACAATGTGAACAAAATAGAAGCTTGATTATTAAGTGCATAATAATCAATTTATTAAAGGCTAGAAGGGGGCCAATTCTTATAATCAAAAGGCCTAAGCTTAGGTTCACAAGGGCCGAAATAGTTCTAAAACAAGAAAGAGTAGAATGGTTAGCCAACTTACCTAGTGGATCAAAGTGAAGTTGGGTTGTCTAGATGGTTCCCTTACTCGATCCTCAGCTTCTTGGTAGTGGCCTTTTGGGCCGTGGGCGATCAAGAGAGAGAGAGGGGGAGAGAAAGCAAGAGTGATTGTGTTTGTGTTGGTGTGAGTTGAAATGATCAAGAGTCTCCCTTTATATAGGGGTCGGCCCATAAGATGACAAGAACAAATTTGGCAACTTGAACTATCTTGGATTAAGTTTATGATTGGAAATTGTATCATCTCTTGGTATAATATAGGGGTTGCGGCCGAAGCATGCTTAGGGTGAAAGAGATTAGTCTTAGACTTCATGGTTTTGTCTTGTCAATAGGTTAGGGTCGATTTGTAGTGGCCTAAACAAATGGGGGAGTTGTCCAACCTTGTGCATGGAATTTCTAGCTTAGATTATTATCTATTTTGGTATAAGTAGACAACTAGACACCAAGCTCTTGTCCCCTCTTCCTTTGGGCCGATTGTGATTAGTCTCAAAGGGGCATGTCTTTTATCTTGGGAATGGAATAATCATTCTTGTCCTAACTTCACTTTTATGTAAGCATGTGCCATGCCTTCCACCTATCCTTAGCCGTAGGTTTGCAAGAAGCCTAAAATGGTAATAGTTTGTCCCATAGGGTGTGTCATAGAAGGTTTGTTTTATTACTAATTTGGTGAAACTTGCTAACAACTCATGAGCTTCCTCATGCTTGTCCCTCCTTGGTTTGTTTTGGCCGAAGGTTATTAGAGGTAGGAGATTGATTGTGACATCTCAATGGCATGCCTTGTATCAATATGATAGCTCCTAGCTTCCTAGTTATTATGGATGGTGACTTGTGAAGGGGTGCGCAATAGTGGCCGATTTATGCACATGGTTTTGTAGTTTAGGAAAGGTTGACATTGAGAAGTGATCTTGTCATACTTGGTTTGTTACTATAAAGGTGTAAGGGGTTGCATCACATGCTTCTAGAATGTCTTACCTCATGTTCACTTAACTAAGGTGGAGTTCTTGTATTGGATGATAGTGATAGATCATGGATTACTTCAAGTTCCAAGAATGTCTAGCATGTGAGTTAGTGTTTGATAAGATGGAGCATGTGTGTGTTGTGTGGTGGCCGAAATATGGGACAAGAATGGGTGATTTCTTGTTCTAGGTGATGTTCTTGTAAGACATTGCCATAGCTTAGGTGTTAAGGCCTAATTAGAGTAAGTTAAGATAGCTTAGGGTGGCTTACTAGAGACAAAAGGAAGTTCCAAGCATGTGGGTATGTATGTATGTATGTATGCGTGGATGTCTATATATGTATGTATGTATGTTAGCTTCTAGAAGGTATTTAATTCAAACATAGTTTTTCTCCTCACGCCTAGTGTATGTACAAAGCCTAGTGTATGTGCACATATGTATACAAGCACATTTAGAAGTGCTAGTGGGTTTACCAGCGCGTTGCGGCGGGATCCAAAAAAAACTTGTAATACAATGTGGAACAATGTTTGAACAGTGAAAAAGGTAACAATAGAATGCAGTGCGACTTCGTGCATCCTATTCTTTGACCGCTACCTTAGCAACCTGAGAACATATGCTAAAACCGGTCAATATATAATGTTGGTGAGACCATAGGTTTTGTATCAAAAGTAGTTAGAGAAAAACGGATACGCATTCAATACTCATTATGCTAAAAGGTCCAGAAATACACTATTAGCAACTTACACTAATGTTTGTATCACTGTTCACACTACAATTCGACTCACTGTTCGTTTTACTGTTCGCACCATGTTTGTATCAAATAGTTTGTTCATACGCAATTAGTCTAATAGTACAATGCAATCCTCGTAAGTTAGTAAACCATTGCATGGTTCTCCCATAAAGGAAACACAGTAAAAAGGGGTCGTGGAACTCACCTTAGGTTGCGTCTTCAAGTAAGTGATAAACCAGACGTGTTATAGTCGTCATGGATACTGGAAACCTACCGTAGATTGCCTATAAGAGTTTAACCGATGATACGTTTGTCTAATAACCCTTAGTTGCTCAAGACATTGACTTTGTATGTTTGTAAACATGTTTGACATTTCACACAACCACACAAGACTCGATATCCCGTTGATGACCCATTTGATGAGTTTAAACAAGTACATATAGATCGTATACAAGTAAAGCACATAAAAAACTAAGTTTATACCAAAGATTCACAAATATCCATGTTGGTATGAATGCGACTATTTCCAGTATCATTCGTACCTATTTCTATGCGAAAGAGAGTAGAGGTTTAGTCATTCGTTACAACAGAATGGACCAACTTGGTGCGAATAGGAAAAGATTCCTCTCATTCACACCATCGATCGTGCGAATGTCGGAACTTCCCTCTCATTCGCACCTTCTGTGACACCCGGCAAATTCTGGTTAACAACGCTGTCTAGATGAAAGTCTACCTTAGCGAGTCACGCGTATATTGTACTTAACTGGGTTAGTTAAGTCGGGTTATGGTTCGGGAACTATCGGTTTAGTCTAGAGGATCATTGGATGTTGGTCTAGAGGTTCATTAGATGTCGGTCCGTAACCAAGTGTACAAACGGTGACGATTTGTAGGATCGTCAGGGCATACGGAACATACAAGTCTCGAGTCCCGGGAATTGGTGAACGAGTGTGAATATGTGTATTTACAAGTGTTATGTTTTTACAATCATTATGTGACTTGTCGGTATGTGAATATGTGTTAACATATGTTAAAACGGGGTTTAACGCACAAAACACACGAAACCAGCCCCTATAGGCGATTAGGGAAGCCTAATCGCCCATAAGGGAGGCGAGTAGGCATCATATGGGGCGAGTAGGGGACTGATCGCATGACTGTTCATGCGATTAGGCCCCAATCGCATGAACTTACATGCGATTAGGCTTCCTGATCGCGTGTAAAGCTGCATAATCGCGTGTTACGTGCTGGACGACTAAAAACGACTATAAATACCATACTTGACCTCATAAACTTCATTATACAAACCCTAGTCGTCCCATAACCTGCCCCAACACACACACAACCTCTGGAACGCGATTTTTGATCAAAACACAAGGTTTCAAGCTTAATCCTTCATTCTTTCACAATTCTAAGGTTTGGTTTCCATCCATGAATCTTTATAAACGTTTTTGATCAATCCCTAATGGTCCAGACCTGTTCTAAAACGGAAAAGCTTTCTGAAAATCGTTAATAAGTATTTATAATCGGATTCTAACTAGTATACATGTGTTATGTGTGTTTATGATTAGAAAGCTAGGGTTTTTATGATTCAAGGTGAATGAATGATATGTTATTATTGTTAGATCAGAATAATAATGATATTATGATGATAAAATCTGAGAATTTAATATTAGGGTTATAGTTACGCATGTTAGTATGATGATTGCATGCTATGTGAATGGTGTTTGGATTATGTGATTGCATGCAGGGCTGATAATACGAGGCAAAACGAAGGGTTTTAGTTGAAACATGTTTAGAATAGTGTTTGGGATGATATTGGGTAGTTACACACGTTCTGGATCTGATTTGGAGCGTTAAACGCGCGAAAAACTGGAACAACAAGGTTACAGGCGATTAGCAATCCTAATCGCCTATGTTAGAGGCGATTAGGAGGCCAATCGCCAGTCTTTCATGCGATTAGGGCCTAATCGCTAGTTTTTTACATGCGATTAGCCCTAATTGCTAGTTTTTACATGCGATTAGCCCTAATTGCTAGTTTACTTTTCCTAATCGCGTGTACTACTGCTGTAAGTGTAAATTAACATTCCGAGACCCGATTTGACATATAGTAACATGCTAGGAACCCCGTAACATATCTAATAACTTGGTAACATATGTTTGGATGTAATTCGGTGATACGTGAACTATGTGCTATAACTTGTTGTGCGTTAACGTATGTTAAGTGTGATTGCATGATTTCATGTTTGAGAGCGTAAACATAACACGAGAGGTCTCGGGTCACCAATTGGATGTCGAGTCTTGTACTTTGGGTCAGTTAAACAGTCACGGTGTTTTCAAACGAACTTGGTTATGGTCTGGACATCTAGGGACTAATTAACCTGCGGGTTATTAGTCTAAGTACTTGTAACTGTCATATGTTAGGTCGCCGCTTTACGGGACTAGCATAGCAGCTGAGTTTACTCGGGTTAAGGAGTAACGCAACTTAAGGTGAGTTTACGGCCCCTCTTTTAAACTGGTTTCATACTTTCGGGGAGAAAACATGTGTTAAAACGATTATTTGGTAACTACTGTCATACTATGGGTTTCTATTGTGTACTACACGATCTTTGGAAGTCCCGGGGGGAACCATGAATGTGCGGGTTTGCACAACGGGGAAATGTGAATAGCGCTATTGGGAGTGACCAACCCCGCTCGTCGACTTGGAGGGTCGGCGGGTGCATATTGTCTCAAACCGGAACAACAGGAACAACAGGTTTACTACATCGGGCATACATTTGGTTTACGAGTTAGTAATGGTTTTCCAATCGTGGTAGTAACAAAACATACGCCTAGCTAGCGTACACTGGTTTTCGATTTGTTATAGTATGGACAGGTTGACTTGGTACTTGGATTACAAAACCTGTAAACTCACCAGCATTTTTGTGCTGACGTAAACTTTTACATGTTTTCTCAGGTCGCTAAGGTAGCACAGTGGAACTAGGGCGCACGCGTCTGCACGGCGTCTAGCTAGAGTTGCATGATTTACAAACTTTGAATATTGGTTTAATTATTGAATAATTATTTTGAATAAGCTTCCGCTGTAAACGGGGATTTTAAACATTGTTTTGAAATTGCATTATGTCCATGTTAGACTTGTTTATTGTGATCGTTGGTTTGGATCCTGGTTTGTCATGCGCCTCGCGGTAAAACTCCGCAAGTGGATTTTGAGGGTGTGACAGATTGGTATCAGAGCCAATGGTTATAGTGAACTAGGACTGCATGTAGAGTCTAGTCTATAGCCGAGTCGCACACACTAGACGATCACATGGTACTAAACATTATGGTGGTTTACGTATGGTCTTGTCGGGGTGTCTCTAAATCATTTGGTCTTTCTACGTTACATCATCCGTTCTATCTTAGGTCGGGTTACTTACTTTCTAGGCAGTGTAGTATATTGGAGTGAATCGTGTACTCTTGAGATTTGTCCAAGGCTCGGGCTTCTCCCTTTCGTACTCCAATAGAAACACTTGCCATGAACTACCGTAGTATTGCGGTGTATAGCTAAGAGTCTATGTTCGGTGATTTGAACTTTGAACTAGGAGAACACTTGGAGGACCATGTAGAGCGGGTTATCATTTTGGGTGCACACAAAATCATAAACCGAAATGCATGGAAGCCCTAGTGAGCTCTGGGTTTGAAGGGATAGTCCTGGATTGGATCTAGCTTTGATCTTGTGAACATTAGTGGTTATCTTTATCTGCGAAACTAAATTTTCTCGTTCTTTCTGCCAGAATCATGTCTGGAGTACGAGGAGGACGTGGAGGTGGTCGCAATGGTGGGCGTGGTGGTGGTCGCGGTGGTGCTGGTGGTCGTGGAGGTATTAACCTATCGCAGGCTGATCCGAACAATTTGCTCCAAGCTGCCTTCCAGTTAGGGCACAACGGTGGTGGTGGTCCTGTTAACCCACCCCCACCCATGTGTACCTACAAGATGTTCCGGGACTGTAAGCCCTAGGAATTCTCTGGCACCGAGGGTGCGGTGAGCTTGCTTAGGTGGTTGGAGAAAGTGGAGTCAGTATTTCTGATGTGTAACTGTCTCCCAGAAGATCGGGTTAAGTATGCTGCTGCGTTATTCCAGGATGTGGCATTGACTTGGTGGAATGGCATCACCCAGAATATGGGTATTGGGGAGGCGTATGCTATGCCTTGGGAGAATTTTGTGCAGCTGCTGAAGCGTGAATACTGTCCGAGGGAAGAGGTGCAGAAGCTAGAGCACGAGGTGTGGAACCTCAAGATGACTGGGTCTGAAATTGAGAAGTATACCGTGAGGCGTAACGAGTTGGCAGTGCTGTGTCCCGATCTGCATGTGCCAGAATACCGAAGGATTGAACACTATGTCTCGGGTTAGTACCGGAAATTGCAGGATTAGTGGCTGCGGGAAATCATCCTACATATGCAGAGGTGGTTCGATCGGCTCATAGGATGACCAACTTAAAGGTGAATGAGGGTATTTTGCCTGCGAAGGGTTCGACTGTTAAGGCCCCAGAGAACAACAAGCGCAAGTGGGAAAATGACGGGAAAGGATCTGGGCCAACACAGCAGGGTAAGAGGTTTGATAATGGGGGTTCTTCTTCTTCGGGTAACAAGTAGGGTGGTTATGCGGGGAAACTGCCCAAATGTAACAAGTGTGGACGTCATCATCAAGGGAACTGCGACAGTAACCGTTGTCATCGCTGCCAGCGAATTGGGCATTTTACTAAGGATTGTCGGGCTACACTTCCATCGACTCAGGCCCCGACTATTAACTCAGCTCCGACTACTCAGGGGACTACAGGAAAACAAGGATGCTACAACTGTGGTGACACTGGGCATTACAAGAAGGATTGCCCAAAGCTGAAGCAGGGTGGAAACAACGGTAATGGGAACAACGGGGGCGGCGGCAGAAATGCACGTGCCTTCGTCATTGGAGCCGCTGAGGCAAGACAGGACCCTGACACAGTCACCGGTACGTTCCTTCTCAATAATCGTTCTGTTAGTGTGTTATTTGATTCTGGTGCCGACAAGAGTTTTGTATCCATGGGAGTTAGTCGACTGCTAGATGTAGTACCCGTACCATTAGAGACTAAGTATATTATTGAGTTGGCTGACGGGAAAATGATTGAAGCTACTAGTATCCTTCGGGAGTGTCAATTAGAGTTGTCGGGTTTATCGTTCCCCATCGACCTTATGCCGGTACCATTGGGTAGTTTTGACGTTGTGGTAGGAATGGATTGGTTATCTTTGTATCGCGCGGAGATTGTTTGTTACGACAAGGTTATTCGGATTCCTCTCCCTGATGGAGAATTCCTTTCTGTGTACGGTATCAAGGGTGGTGTCCCGCTAAACATCATCTCTAGCATGAAAGCCCTTAAGTGTCTTCGAAAAGGTTATCCAGCCGTTTTGGCACTTTTATCTGTTTCCTCTGGTGATGAGAAGAAGATCGACGATATTCCGGTTGTACGCGAGTTTCCTGATGTTTTTCCCGATGATTTATCTGGTCTTCCTCCCCATCGTCAAGTCGAGTTCGGTATTGATCTTGTACCAGGGGCTGCTCCTATTGCTCGGGCCCCCTACCGTCTTGCACCTCCCGAGATGCAGGAATTGTCTAGTCAGTTACAGGAACTCTTGGACAAGGGTTTCATCCGACCAAGTTCTTCCCCTTGGGGAGCCCCTATTCTATTTGTTAAGAAGAAGGATGGAAGTTTCCGATTGTGTGTGGACTACAGAGAACTGAACAAATTGACCGTTAAGAACCGTTATCCTCTTCCACGTATTGATGATCTAGTCGACCAGCTTCAGGGTTCTAGTTATTATTCCAAGATTGACTTGAGGTCCGGTTATCACCAGCTGCGCGTCAGGGAGGCTGACGTTGCCAAGACTGCCTTTCGTACACGTTATGGCCATTTCGAATTCTTGGTCATGCCTTTCGGTCTCACGAACGCACCGGCGGTTTTCATGGACTTGATGAACCGCGTTTGCAAACCATATCTTGACAAGTTCGTCATTGTGTTTATTGATGACATTCTGATCTATTCCAAGAACAAGACCGAACACGAGGAACATCTGCGGTTAGTTTTGGAACTCTTGCGACGGGAACAACTTTACGCCAAGTTCTCAAAGTGTGACTTTTGGTTACGCGAAGTTCAGTTCCTAGGACATGTGGTTAATGAACTAGGAATTCATGTCGATCCAGCTAAGATCGAAGCGATCAAGGACTGGGGAGCACCAAAGACGCCAACTGAGGTGCGGCAATTCCTAGGCCTTGCGGGCTACTATCGTCGTTTCATTCAGGGGTTCTCGAAGATTGCTCAACCCCTGACCACTCTCACGCAGAAGGATAGAAAATTTGACTGGGGTGAACCACAAGAGTCAGCGTTTGAGGAACTAAAGTCTAAACTTTGTTCCGCTCCTATTTTGTCCTTACCTGAAGGCCCTGATGATTTCGTTGTTTACTGTGATGCTTCTATTCATGGTCTCGGTTGTGTGTTGATGCAACGCGAGAAGGTGATTGCGTATGCTTCTCGTCAGCTCAAGGTGCACGAGAAGAACTACACCACCCATGACTTGGAGTTGGGTGCAGTGGTTTTCGCGTTGAAAATTTGGAGACATTACTTGTACGGTACCAAATGCACCATCTACACCGATCACAAGAGTCTCCAACATATTTTCGACCAACAACATTTGAACATACGGCAGCGTCGTTGGATTGAACTTCTGAACGACTATGATTGTGCCATTAAGTACCATCCTGGCAAGGCGAATGTTGTAGCAGACGCCTTGAGCAGGAAGGAATCGACTAAACCTCGTCGCGTTCGGGCATTGCAGCTGTCACACCCTCAAATTTCCACGTGCGGGGTTTTACCGCGAGGCGCGTGACACACCAGGATCCAAGTCAACGGTCACAATAAACAACACTATATGATACGTAAAAATGACATAATCAAACCATTAAGTTTTCATAAATGATCCAACGCTGCGGAAGCGTAAAACTTTATTACAACGTGAAATCAAAAGTACGAAAGTCTGAAAATGCTAAATGAGATGCACATGAATCCTAGACGCCGTGAGACTCCGTGCGCCTACCAACAGCTGCTACCTTAGCGACCTGAGACAAACATGCTAAATACGTCAGCAAATAATGCCGGTGAGTTCACAGGTTTTTAATGAATACCGACTCCAAATGTATACCATGATCAATCCAGACCACATGCATGCAAATCATATGAATACCTGTTACTACTGCGATTGGAAAACCATTACTGGACTCGAATACTGTGAATACTGAATGCGTGCCCGAATGAATACTGAATACTGAGTACTGTATACTGAATACTGAATACCTAAGAGACAATATGCACCCGTCCGACCTCCAGTCGACGAGTGGGGCGGGTCAAGCCCAAATAGATCTATCCACATTTCCCCCGTTGTGCATCCCCGCACATTCATGGTTTCCCCCGGGACTTCCAAAGATCGCATAGTAATATAATGAATACTCCAAAACATAATGAATACGTGAAAACATAATGAATACTCCAAACCCAATTAATTCATGAATACCAAAACATAGTTGAAACGCCTTTTTATGAAAACATAGTTGACACACGTTTAAAGGACACAGCATGTTTTCTCCCCCAAAAATGTAAAACCAGTAAAAGAGTGGGGCCGTGAAACTCACCTTAGATTGCGTCTTCCGATAACTAGAATTCCAACACGTGTATGATAATCCCAACTAATGACAACCTATCAATGAGTTTACATAAGTGTGATGACTACTAACCCGAAGGCTAACAAGTCCCCGATTGTCCAGATCATAACCAAGTATGTTTTAAAACGTGTTTAAATGTTTAACTGACACACTAGACCGACCCGACATCCCGTTGGTGACCCATTACCCTAACTAATCAAGTACACATAGATTACATGCAAGGTTCAAGCATAAAACACTTAGTTTGTATCAAAAATCTCATTTCTGTTAACATAGGGTCAAATGTAGTGGTAAGTGGTCGAAGGTGACTTGGATTGGTCGAATGTGGGTTCAAACTTCCACCTTCGCCCCTTTTTCTTCCACCTTCGCCCACTTGTGGTTCATTCGCCCCTCAAGTTTCCAGGTTCGACCCCTGGAACCCACCTTCGCCCATTCGACTGGCCGAAGGTGTTCCAGGTTCGACCCTGCTGTGTTGTTTACTCAAAAACGCGTCCAAAAACATCCGAAAACATCACGAAACATCATGAGTTACAGCAGTCAAGCATCATTAATATATTCCTACGAAACCCTACCAATTTTACCCCAAAATCTATCCGTTTTTACAAGTTTCCTAAAATAGTAAATTATGGAGATGTCACATCATCATGCATGAAAATATTACCCAATTAGGAAACTTCTGAAATCAATCAATAATCAGCTCATCATCATCAAATCATCATGAACAAGAAACCCTTATCCTAACTCTATCATTATTATCCAAAAACAAGCCCTAAATCTAACAAAGATTCCTTTAATCGACAAAACACCATCAACAATCAATTGTAACATGTTTCAATCAGAACCCATCATTAATAACAGCCCTAGGTTGTTGCCATATCCTCTATACAACAAGAAATCATCAAACAATGCATAATATCACATTAACACATGTTAATTTGCATAAAAACTCATTGTTTATGAATAGGTTTTGGTTAGGAAAGGTTTTTATTCATAAAATAGGTTGATATCAGATCTGGACCCTTGGGGTTTAGATTAAAACAAGTCAAAATTGTTTAAAAAGGATTTGAAATGAAGAACACACCTTAGATCTTCACTTGTAATGATTTAGAGAGTTAGGTTATGAAAAACAAGCTCAAAAACTCCTTCCCCAATGATAATAGCTGATAGAGAGTGTTTGGAGGCGTTTAGGGTTTGTGAAATGGTGAAAAATGGCTAAAGATGGTATTTATACCCAGTCCAGGTTCGCCCCTTTTATGTGGTCGAATGTGGAACTTTTCCACATTCGCCCATTTGTAATGGTCGAATGTGGAACTTTTCCACATTCGCCCACTTTGTTTCTACGTTCGCCCATTTTTCAAGTTCCATTTCCACGTTCGCCCACTATTTCCACATTCAGGTCATCAGCACTTTTTAACACATGTTAACAGCACTTTTTAACACATGTTAACCTTTTCCCAGTTTGTCGTGTTTAACGCATTCTAACACATCTTAACACATAAGCATGCATCCATAGTCTATACTTAGCATATTTAGGCACGTATAATCATTTGTACATCGTTTAAGCAAGTATAAGTATACAATCCACCACACGACCCATAATCTACACATATACTTAATTAGTTTATGTAATTCACCAACAACGGGACTCGTATCATGTGTGTGTGTGTGTGACTAACCCAATGATCTCCCGAATTATGGAACCCTGGACAATACGAACTGTGTTCCGACTCTACTGACCCCGTCAAGTATGTTTAATAAACGTTTTTCGCTAAGGTAGACTTATGTGTTTATAAAATGTTGACTCAAACATGCCGGGTGTCACATCATCCCCCTGTTGAAAGAATTTTCGTCCCGAAAATTTCCCGAAGTCAAAGAGAACGAAGCGACAAAAAGAAAAATTTTCCCGGTCGTCACATCATCCCCCTGTTGAAAGGAATCTTGCCCCGAGATTCACTCTTCGACAGTAATGAGTGTCAACCTAACCCAAGTAACGTTTCCCAGAACACAAACGAAATGATAACCACGAACGAAAGATGATATCAACGAATACTCTGTGCCGGGGAACCGCCCTCCCCAAAGTGAATAGAAAACAATGAATCCCCCTGATCGAAGGCCTACTAGAGACTACTATGATCGGTATAAATGATACACCGGTACCGTCCAAGTAACATCTCCAAAGGACCCACATCAAACTCATGAATGCAAAATGATGACCAAATACCAAACTGAATGCACACAATGAATACGAATTGCCAAACAATGCGAATGAGAATGAATACGAGCATAACGGAATCAAGAAAAGAATACTCACCAGTAACAGTGTCAGGATCCTCCTGGTTCTCCCTAGCGCCAATGACGTAGACATGACCACGAGTAGTTCGACCGCCGCCTTCATTCCCAGCACCACCTGCAGTCCCTTGGTTCAGCTTAGGACAATCCCGCTTGAAGTGTCCATTATCCCCACAGTGATAACATCCCTGCCTCCCCTGAGGAGCAGTAGCAGTGGTAGTAGTAGTGGCCTATGCCGGTTGTAGCTGAAGAGTAGTCCTACAGTCCTTAGCATGATGACCAAAACGCTGGCACCGGCGACAACGAAACCTCTCACAATCACCCGTGTGATGAAACCCACACTCTCCACACTTCGGGAGTTTCCCAGTATATCCCCCAGACCTCTGCTCGGATGATGCTCCCACAACTTCTTGCTTCTTTGTCTGCGGCTGGGACGACCCAGCGCTCTTTCCAGCACCCTCCCACTTTCTCTTATTGTCCGCAGGGGCTTTCACAGCAGCACCCCTCGGAGGTAGAACGCCCTCAGCAACCTTCATGTTGGTCAGCTTGTGAGCTGCCCGAACAGTGGCCAACATAGTAGTGTGATCAGCAGCAGCAACAAGTCCAGCAATCTCCGGCACTAACCCAGCAACGTAGTGCTCAATCCTCCGGTACTCCGGTGTAGCCAACCCGGGGCACATCACAGCCAACTCGTTGTGTCTAGCAGTAAACTCCTCGATCTCCGACCCAACCATCTTCAGATTCCAGAACTCATGCTCCAACTTCATAATCTCGTCTCTTGGGCAATACTCTGCCCTCAACATCTGAACAAACTCGGACCACGGCATAGCATTGGCCTCACCCAGACCAAGGTTCGCAGTGGTGGAGTTCCACCAGGTCAACGCATGTCCCTCCAGTGTAGCAGAAGCATACTTGACGCGATCAGCGTCGGGACAGTTACACATAGCAAACACCGACTCAATCTTCTCCAACCACCTAAGTAGTCACACCGCTCCTTCAGTCCCATTGAAGAAATGGGGCTTACAGTCCATGAACTTCTTGTACGTGCACCCAGTCTGCATCTGATTAGTATTTCCCAGGGTCTGCTGAGCAGCCTGGAAAGCAGCCAACGCAACGTTCAACTGTTGTTGCAACATGTGCTCCAACTCCGCCTGAGTCATGGTGATGTTCCCACCACCTCGTCCACCGCCATTGCGACCCCCGCCGCCACCACGGCGTCCACCAGCACGTCCACCAGCGCGACCAGACATGTTCTGCCAAACATGAGACAAGACACTCAAAATCACCAACAGATCGAGCTACAAGTGACCAAACGAATTCAGAACATGGTTCCAGCATGACCATTAGTCCGAACACGAAGTCCACCAAGATTTTCATGCATTTCGATTTATGATTTCGTGTGCACCCGAAATAACAAATCGCTCTACATGGTCCTCTAGGCGTGCTCCTAGCTAGAACTTCAAATCACCCGATACACACATTCCTAAAAGAAACTGTTATCACCCGAGAATCCCAAAGTGAACAGTCACTCAGGAGTGTACTATGACAAGTACTAGCGCATGATAGTGTGTGAGTAAGCAAGTATGTAAGCGAATAGTCCCTTCAACTTCAAACCCGAAGAAGAAGATAGAACCCAGGTAGGAATAACAAAAGATAGATAACGTGATACTGTGTGATGAGGACACCGACACCCCGACAAGGTTAGTATGTTTTCCAAATGACACGACTCGTAACTATGTGTGACCGTCTAACGTGTGTGATACTCGGCTATAGACTAGACTCTACATGCAGTCCTAGTTCACTATAACCATTGGCTCTGATACCAATCTGTAACGCCCTCAAATTTCCACGTGCGGGGTTTTACCGCGAGGCGCGTGACACACCAGGATCCAAGTCAACGGTCAGAATAAACAACACTATATGATACGTAAAAATGACATAATCAAACCATTAAGTTTTCATAAATGATCCAACGCTGCGGAAGCGTAAAACTTTATTACAACGTGAAATCAAAAGTACGAAAGTCTGAAAATGCTAAATGAGATGCACATGAATCCTAGACGCCGTGAGAATCCGTGCGCCTACCAACAGCTGCTACCTTAGCGACCTGAGACAAACATGCTAAATACGTCAGCAAATAATGCCGGTGAGTTCACAGGTTTTTAATGAATACCGACTCCAAATGTATACCATGATCAATCCAGACCACATGCATGCAAATCATATGAATACCTGTTACTACTGCGATTGGAAAACCATTACTGGACTCGAATACTTTGAATACTGAATACGTGCCCGAATGAATACTGAATACTGAGTACTGTATACTGAATACTGAATACCTAAGAGACAATATGCACCCGTCCGACCTCCAGTCGACGAGTGGGGCGGGTCAAGCCCAAATAGCGCTATCCACATTTCCCCCGTTGTGCATCCCCGCACATTCATGGTTTCCCCCGGGACTTCCAAAGATCGCATAGTAATATAATGAATACTCCAAAACATAATGAATACGTGAAAACATAATGAATACTCCAAACCCAATTAATTCATGAATACCAAAACATAGTTGAAACGCCTTTTTATGAAAACATAGTTGACACACGTTTAAAGGACACAACATGTTTTCTCCCCCAAAAATGTAAAACCAGTAAAAGAGTGGGGCCGTGAAACTCACCTTAGATTGCGTCTTCCGATAACTAGAATTCCAACACGTGTATGATAATCCCAACTAATGACAACCTATCAATGAGTTTACATAAGTGTGATGACTACTAACCCGAAGGCTAACAAGTCCCCGATTGTCCAGATCATAACCAAGTATGTTTTAAAACGTGTTTAAATGTTTAACTGACACACTAGACCGACCCGACATCCCGTTGGTGACCCATTACCCTAACTAATCAAGTACACATAGATTACATGCAAGGTTCAAGCATAAAACACTTAGTTTGTATCAAAAATCTCATTTCTGTTAACATAGGGTCGAATGTAGTGGTAAGTGGTCGAAGGTGACTTGGATTGGTCGAATGTGGGTTCAAACTTCCACCTTCGCCCCTTTTTATTCCACCTTCGCCCACTTGTGGTTCATTCGCCCCTCAAGTTTCCAGGTTCGACCCCTGGAACCCACCTTCGCCCATTCGACTGGCCGAAGGTGTTCCAGGTTCGACCCTGCTGTGTTGTTTACTCAAAAACGCGTCCAAAAACATCCGAAAACATCACGAAACATCATGAGTTACAGCAGTCAAGCATCATTAATATATTCCTACGAAACCCTACCAAATTTACCCCAAAATCTATCCGTTTTTACAAGTTTCCTAAAATAGTAAATTATGGAGATGTCACATCATCATGCATGAAAATATTACCCAATTAGGAAACTTCTGAAATCAATCAATAATCAGCTCATCATCATCAAATCATCATGAACAAGAAACCCTTATCCTAACTCTATCATTATTATCCAAAAACAAGCCCTAAATCTAACAAAGATTCCTTTAATCGACAAAACACCATCAACAATCAATTGTAACATGTTTCAATCAGAACCCATCATTAATAACAGCCCTAGGTTGTTGCCATATCCTCTATACAACAAGAAATCATCAAACAATGCATAATATCACATTAACACATGTTAATTTGCATAAAAACTCATTGTTTATGAATAGGTTTTGGTTAGGAAAGGTTTTTATTCATAAAATAGGTTGATATCAGATCTGGACCCTTGGGGTTTAGATTAAAACAAGTCAAAATTGTTTAAAAAGGATTTGAAATGAAGAACACACCTTAGATCTTCACTTGTAATGATTTAGAGAGTTAGGTTATGAAAAACAAGCTCAAAAACTCCTTCCCCAATGATAATAGCTGATAGAGAGTGTTTGGAGGCGTTTAGGGTTTGTGAAATGGTGAAAAATGGCTAAAGATGGTATTTATACCCAGTCCAGGTTCGCCCCTTTTATGTGGTCGAATGTGGAACTTTTCCACATTCGCCCATTTGTAATGGTCGAATGTGGAACTTTTCCACATTCGCCCACTTTGTTTCTACGTTCGCCCATTTTTCAAGTTCCATTTCCACGTTCGCCCACTATTTCCACATTCAGGTCATCAGCACTTTTTAACACATGTTAACAGCACTTTTTAACACATGTTAACCTTTTCCCAGTTTGTCGTGTTTAACGCATTCTAACACATCTTAACACATAAGCATGCATCCATAGTCTATACTTAGCATATTTAGGCACGTATAATCATTTGTACATCGTTTAAGCAAGTATAAGTATACAATCCACCACACGACCCATAATCTACACATATACTTAATTAGTTTATGTAATTCACCAACAACGGGACTCGTATCATGTGTGTGTGTGTGTGTGACTAACCCAATGATCTCCCGAATTATGGAACCCTGGACAATACGAACTGTGTTCCGACTCTACTGACCCCGTCAAGTATGTTTAATAAACGTTTTTCGCTAAGGTAGACTTATGTGTTTATAAAATGTTGACTCAAACATGCCAGGTGTCACAGCAGCTCACTATTCATTCATCCCTACCTGATCAACTCCGTTCTGCCCAGTTAGAAGCTTTGAAGGAGGAAAACCTTAAAGCTGAAACTATGCACGGTGCCGACAAGCACCTAGAGCGAAGGCCTGATGGCCTGCACTATTTCGCAGAACGTATATGGGTTCCTTTATTCGGGGGACTACGGGAGCTTGTCCTTGATGAGGCTCATAAGTCCCGGTATTCTATTCATCCTGGTTCGGATAAGATGTACAAAGATCTGAAGGTGCTTTACTGGTGGCCAAACATGAGGTCGGACATAGCCTCATACGTGAGCAAATGCTTGACTTGTGCTAAGGTCAAGGTGGAATACCAGAAACCGTCGGGTCTCTTGCAACAACCTGAAATTCCAGAATGGAAATGGGAACGGATTACTATGGATTTTGTCACACAACTTCCTAGATCACCAAGCGGGAATGACAAGATATGGGTGATTGTCGATCGGTTGACGAAATCAGCCCATTTCCTTGCTATTAAGGAGACCGACACCATGGATCGTTTGGCTCGACTTTATTTGAAGGAAGTTGTCTCTAAACACGGGGTGCCAGTTTCTATTATCTCGGATCGTGACTCCCATTTTACTTCTCACTTCTGGAAGTCTTTGCACAAGGCTTTGGGTACCCAACTAGACATGAGTACAGCTTATCATCCACAGACTGACGGTCAGAGTGAGCGTACGATTCAAACGTTAGAAGACATGCTGCGGGCATGTGTGATCGATTTTGACAAGGGTTGGGAAGCTCATCTACCGTTAGTAGAATTCTCGTACAATAACAGTTATCACACGAGCATCAAGGCGGCTCCGTTCGAGGCACTGTACGGACGGAAATGTCGTTCTCCTCTTTGTTGGGCTGAAGTGGGTGAGAGTCAACTCACTGGGCCTGAACTAGTGTACGAAACTTCGGAAAAGATCGTACAGATTCGAAATCGGTTGGCAGCGGCACGGGACCGGCAAAAGAGTTATGCTGATCAGCGTCGCAAACCATTGGAATTCCAAGTTAATGACAAAGTACTTCTAAAAGTCTCATCGTGGAAGGGCGTCATACGCTTTGGGAAGCGTGGCAAACTCAATCCGCGGTATGTCGGCCCATTTACGATCCTGGAACGGATTGGGCCGGTGGCATATCGTCTTGATTTACCGACGGAGCTCGGTAACGTACATAACGTCTTCCACGTGTCAAACTTGAAGAAGTGTCTGGCTGACGAGTCTCTCATTGTTCCACTGGAAGAGATCAAGGTTGATGATCGTCTTCGGATAGTGGAAGAACCTGTGGAGATCCTTGATTACAAGATTCGTAGCCTACGTCATAGCAAGATTCGCATCGTTAAGGTTCGGTGGAACTCGAACCGGGACCAGAGTACACTTGGGAGCGGGAGGATCAGATGAAGTCTAAGTATCCTCATCTCTTTCCTAAGGAAGCGTTCGAGTCGAGATATGTCTCTTCTGCAGCTGAATGAATCTCGGGGCGAGATTCCTTTTAACGTGGGGATGATGTGACAACTCGGGTAAATCTCTCTTTTGGTTTCTATCTTTTGTTTGTTCCCTTCGTTATTTCTTTTGTTCTTTTGGTACTTGTGCAATTTTCGGGACGAAAATTCTTTTAACGTGGGGATGATGTGACACCCGGCAAATTCTGGTTAACAACGCTGTCTAGATGAAAGTCTACCTTAGCGAGTCACGCGTATATTGTACTTAACTGGGTTAGTTAAGTCGGGTTATGGTTCGGGAACTATCGGTTTAGTCTAGAGGATCATTGGATGTTGGTCTAGAGGTTCATTAGATGTCGGTCCGTAACCAAGTGTACAAACGGTGACGATTTGTAGGATCGTCAGGGCATACGGAACATACAAGTCTCGAGTCCCGGGAATTGGTGAACGAGTGTGAATATGTGTATTTACAAGTGTTATGTGTTTACAATCATTATGTGACTTGTCGGTATGTGAATATGTGTTAACATATGTTAAAACGGGGTTTAACGCACAAAACACACGAAACCAGCCCCTATAGGCGATTAGGGAAGCCTAATCGCCCATAAGGGAGGCGAGTAGGCATCATATGGGGCGAGTAGGGGACTGATCACATGACTGTTCATGCGATTAGGCCCCAATCGCATGAACTTACATGCGATTAGGCTTCCTGATCGCGTGTAAAGCTGCATAATCGCGTGTTACGTGCTGGACGACTAAAAACGACTATAAATACCATACTTGACCTCATAAACTTCATTATACAAACCCTAGTCGTCCCATAACCTGCCCCAACACACACACAACCTCTGGAACGCGATTTTTGATCAAAACACAAGGTTTCAAGCTTAATCCTTCATTCTTTCACAATTCTAAGGTTTGGTTTCCATCCATGAATCTTTATAAACGTTTTTAATCAATCCCTAATGGTCCAGACCTGTTCTAAAACGGAAAAGCTTTCTGAAAATCGTTAATAAGTATTTATAATCGGATTCTAACTAGTATACATGTGTTATGTGTGTTTATGATTAGAAAGCTAGGGTTTTTATGATTCAAGGTGAATGAATGATATGTTATTATTGTTAGATCAGAATAATAATGATATTATGATGATAAAATCTGAGAATTTAATATTAGGGTTATAGTTACGCATGTTAGTATGATGATTGCATGCTATGTGAATGGTGTTTGGATTATGTGATTGCATGCAGGGCTGATAATACGAGGCAAAACGAAGGGTTTTAGTTGAAACATGTTTAGAATAGTGTTTGGGATGATATTGGGTAGTTACACACGTTCTGGATCTGATTTGGAGCGTTAAACGCGCGAAAAACTGGAACAACAAGGTTACAGGCGATTAGCAATCCTAATCGCCTATGTTAGAGGCGATTAGGAGGCCAATCGCCAGTCTTTCATGCGATTAGGGCCTAATCGCTAGTTTTTACATGCGATTAGCCCTAATTGCTAGTTTTTACATGCGATTAGCCCTAATTGCTAGTTTTTACATGCGATTAGCCCTAATTGCTAGTTTACTTTTCCTGATCGCGTGTACTACTGCTGTAAGTGTAAATTAACATTCCGAGACCCGATTTGACATATAGTAACATGCTAGGAACCCCGTAACATATCTAATAACTTGGTAACATATGTTTGGATGTAATTCGGTGATACGTGAACTATGTGCTATAACTTGTTGTGCGTTAACGTATGTTAAGTGTGATTGCATGATTTCATGTTTGAGAGCGTAAACATAACACGAGAGGTCTCGGGTCACCAATGGGATGTCGAGTCTTGTACTTTGGGTCAGTTAAACAGTCACGGTGTTTTCAAACGAACTTGGTTATGGTCTGGACATCTAGGGACTAATTAACCTGCGGGTTATTAGTCTAAGTACTTGTAACTGTCATATGTTAGGTCGCCGCTTTACGGGACTAGCATAGCAGCTGAGTTTACTCGGGTTAAGGAGTAACGCAACTTAAGGTGAGTTTACGGCCCCTCTTTTAAACTGGTTTCATACTTTCGGGGGAGAAAACATGTGTTAACACGATTATTTGGTAACTACTGTCATACTATGGGTTTCTATTGTGTACTACACGATCTTTGGAAGTCCCGGGGGGAACCATGAATGTGCAGGTTTGCACAACGGGGAAATGTGAATAGCGCTATTGGGAGTGACCAACCCCGCTCGTCGACTTGGAGGGTCGGCGGGTGCATATTGTCTCAAACCGGAACAACAGGAACAACAGGTTTACTACATCGGGCATACATTTGGTTTACGAGTTAGTAATGGTTTTCCAATCGTGGTAGTAACAAAACATACGCCTAGCTAGCGTACACTGGTTTTCGATTTGTTATAGTATGGACAGGTTGACTTGGTACTTGGATTACAAAACCTGTAAACTCACCAGCATTTTTGTGCTGACGTAAACTTTTACATGTTTTCTCAGGTCGCTAAGGTAGCACAGTGGAACTAGGGCGCACGCGTCTGCACGGCGTCTAGCTAGAGTTGCATGATTTTACAAACGTTGAATATTGGTTTATTATTGAATAATTATTTTGAATAAGCTTCCGCTGTAAACGGGGATTTTAAACATTGTTTTGAAATTGCATTATGTCCATGTTAGACATGTTTATTGTGATCGTTGGTTCGGATCCTGGTTTGTCATGCGCCTCGCGGTAAAACTCTGCAAGTGGATTTTGAGGGTGTGACACCTTCGATCGTGCGAATGCGGACCCATTCGTACATGTTCAACTGTTAAGTTTTTTTGACGAACAAAGACCCTTCAAACCTAATCAAAAACCCAACGAATCACTACCAAACACTTCAGTAAAATCTATTTATCCTAATAGCATGTTACTACACCTGATTCAATCATCAATTTTTCTATTTTACGTACCAAATCACATATTACCCAAAATGGCAAATTATGATGATGTCACATAATTGCATGAGAAATTTACCAAAAATAGAAAGTATTGAAACATCATCATTCCAGATCATCAAAGATAGATTAACTCATCCTAATGAATTCCTAATCATGTTATTATCATCCTGCTCATGTTACATGTAACGCTCAGCGTTTCTCGAATAATATAATAATAATAATATTTTATTCATAAAATGATTCGTTAACAATATTATCTCAGTAATAAGAAATACATTCATATTTCATTTATAAATTTAATTATCTAAATTCGCCAAATAACAGGTTGTAAGTAATAGCACGCTAGTAACCGACACTTATCCTTGTAAATTTCTAAACGCGACTAAAAATATATATATATCAAATATATAGTCCAACCACTCGTTTGAAGTCGGTTTATATAAATAAATAACAAGAAATAATTATTATAGCGGTTAAACAAGTTATGTAATTTAGACGAGACTGAGTCAGTAACTGGTTCGTATACACGGTACTCAACCACTTAACCTAACCTACACACAAACCCTACCTATATAACATCTTGTTCTTTCTTCCTCCTCATTTTTGCATCTTCCAACCCTAGCCAACACCAAGTTCATCTCCTTCATCCCTTCTCTGCTCCCTTCTCCCGCCGCCAACCACCAACAACCACCACCCGAACCACCATGCTCCTCTGCCAAACAATCATCCATCCCACGCACAAAACCACCAATAAACCTCTTTTCCTCCCTCATCTCAAGACTGTCGGCCGGCCATGAGGTGGCGCACGGCGGCATCTCAGCGACAGCAGCAACAACACAGCCACCGGACTCAAGACCCTGCCTTGGCTCGACAATGACATATTTCCAGGTGGTTTGGTTTTTGACTCAGGTTATGGGTTCGAGTCTGTAACAATGGTGTGTTCCGATTCACCTTGTTTTGGTTCCGGTGTGCCACTCTGATGAGAACCAGGGATGACCTTTTGTCGACGTGCTTCCAGGTTACCCCGATGCCCCTTTCCCCTCATTCACTTCACAGCACCACGACACCCTCACGATGTTTACCTCGAGCTTTGCGATTCTTGATGATGCTCGTGTGGGGCCTGGTCATCGCGTCTCAGGTCCTGCTTGCCTTCGGTCATTGTTGTTTCAACTAGTTAGGTTTCGATTGGGTCTTGGTGGCCGTGACTGGTTGTGGTATCGGGCCAGTTAGACACAAAACAGCCGGTCAACCTTCAGTCAAACAGACCGGAGCTGGTCTTTTGTTTCGGGTCAGAGAGTGTAGTGGCAGCAGGGGTAATGCTCGGTTTGGATTATGTTCTTTTCGGTCAAAGCTGGTCAACGAATGTTTTGAGGCGAGCTTATTCACGGAAGGTATAACACGCCGCGCTTTTAGTCACTAATCTTTTTGTTTATATCATATATGTATATAAATCACAAAAACTTAAGCGAACCGAACTGACTTGTAGCAAAACTATTTTATTTATAATTCGGATTATCGTTTACAACTAACTTGTACTTGTGTATATTATATCAATGACTATCAAATATCGGACTAACTAAGAAGTATAAAAGATTAATGTACACACATAGATAAATATTTATAAACTCTCACAAGTTTAATCATATATTTGTCAATTTATGATATCCCATAGATACATATATGGTTAGTGTGTGCACGTGTAACTTACCTAGTTAACTCTAGTCATGTGGAATGCAAGTAATCTAGGTACAAGCAAGTAGAGTTTAGTAAGTTTAGGAACCTGAAATTGCGGGGTATCACATTTTTTGTTTGTTAGATGAAGAAAAGCAGGGCTTCATTTCATGCCTTTTTTGTTTGTTGGATGAAGAAAAACAGAGCTTCATATCTACCCTAAAGCTCCATGTTCTTAAGAAAAAAGAAGAAAATAAGCTTGTCTTTTGTTAGTTTTGTACTCTAGTCTTAGTAGACGTGTATGAGTATAGAAACTAAAAAATGTGTGACACCGGTCAACGATCCAAGTCAACATCCGTACGCATTTTACTTATTATTATCATTTCATGTGCATAATTAGACATTTTGCACACACTATACCCCCTCCCCCCAGTCTGGTGAAGCACAAGTTATTGAGAAAACTCAATAAACCATCTGTTTATGCATACAACACCCGACTATACAAAAACAATATGCGTTGAACAGTCAAGCCAATCACAAGCTCAACAAAGAGCAACCGGATACCGATTAAAACAGTTGTACAAAGTAACAGTACACGTGTCACACCACGCCAATGGCGAAAACACGTGGCGCAACGCTCGAAAGTATATCAAAGTCAAGATTAACACAAATCATATTTAATTAGAAAAGGTCATTTTATTAAGATGTCAAAATGGGTACCTTGTTATAACACTTTACAAAACAACGAACAACAAGTTTCATGCATGGGGGTTTTTCCGTCTAAGTCCCAACCCATTGGAAAATACTGATGAAACCCCGACAAGTATCCGACATCCCATATTTCCACTGCACTAGCCTCATATCTAAGCAGCACCTAGTTACCTGAAAGATATGTTTAAAAAGACGTCAATATATAAAATATTGGTGAGTTCACAGGTTTTAGTTCCATAACAACAACATTTTAACAACAACAACATGTGCGGAACAAACACAATTAGTGGCATTTGTAAGGAGTAGCTAGCTCCTACAAAACTACGATGACGAGCGATCCCTTGAGCCCATAACCAAACCAAGACTAATAATAATGCCCCTCGAGCAGAAGTTGTTTCTCGGAAAATAACAACTTAGTTCAGAATACGTGCACCCCTGGCATACACAGTTGCATAATCGACGCTATCGATTAGGGGTGGGCCTTGTCAGGCGCCAATAGTACTATCCAAATATTCCTTCGGTTCTCGATTTCAACACACACACAACATACGAGTAAATGGTTACGGTAGCGAGGACTCACCCCGAGTGGTGTACAAACAACAAAACCTAAGTACTCATCATGCCACTTGTCCCATTTTAACATTTAAAAACATTTGGACATGTAACAACATTTGACAAACATATCTTTCCCCTAAAACAAAACAGTAAAAAGGGGCCGTGAAACTCACCTGAAGTACGGCGTGCAATCACATTGCGGAGAATAGCAAGTCTGAGGTCAAGCACCTACGAACGTCCTAGTGCGTATAAGTCACTAAGTCTATAGCGCGTGTTATCCGGCAAGTTGTATGCCCAACCCCCAACGCCACTATTAGACACAATTCCCCGTTTAATTAAACATATGTCCTAGGATTGTTGGTGATGGATTACCCTTGTTATAAGTTACACTTATTAACTCACAATACATTATCCTCGACTCACTTTACCGTATAATTATTTTCCCATTAAATAATTATACTAGGATCTTGTCGATCGATATTTCATCTACAACACTCACCTCGACTCACTTTACCATATATTTATTTTCCCATTAAATAAATATACTAGGATCTTGCCAATTCGACAACATATTTTACCTTGTTAAGTTTGCATGTTTAACTTAGTTTTAAACGTGTAATCGCTATAGATTGATTAACGTTAATTCTCCGACGAATATTTTCCAACACTTAGGAAAGTATTACACATTTTTCACCCACGAGTAATTTTATATATATTAGTTCCAAAATATATGCATTTTCATGTCCACATTTGATACGATAACATATATACGTGCAGTGGCGGAACCAGAACTTTTTTATCAGAGGGTCGAAATGAAACTGTATTACAGAATATATAGTTCGTATAAAGTTCATGTTACTAAAAAGAAAATAAATGTTTTACATTCTTTAAAGTGCATCAACCATTTTTTTACCAATCGTGATTGTAATCTCAAGAAAACATGACCTTTTCGTTGACGAATGACGAGGATCTTTGATGATGTCCATATTAAATTATTAATCAAATAATCACTATTTGATCGCAATTGAACTTTTTGTATTATTATTTTCATTGGAACTTAATGAACTTTGTGAAGTTGCGATGCTGTTTGGGTTTTTTTCACTAAAATATTTTTCTAAACATCATTTCTACACACAAAAATAATAGCAATTAGCAAATTATGATAAAACTTAACAAATGTAAATTCACAGTGGGTATTCAAATATTAGTTAAACAATAGAAAATTTTCAACAAAGAATATCAAACACACTTCATGATGCTTCACAATTATCAAGAAACAGTAAAGTATTGAGGGAGATCGAGAAAAATAGATTCGTTGAACATTGACGATAGGCGTCGAGTTGTTCAAGTCAGTAACCATTAATTTTCTAATTTAGAAAACCGGGCCAAACTCGTTTATTCTTAAAGCCCATTATATTCATTATTAACCCAATATAAATATTAAATACTTTATCAGTTCTTTCTTGTCTAGTTATCTGCTACGAATATCGGAAGTCATAACAGCCAACCGGACCGCCGCTGCCGCACCGCCACATGCCGCCGCTCGCCGGCCGAAAAACCTTCAAACATCTTTATTTTTTCTTTATTTCTTTCAGCTTTTAAGCTTTATATAAGAAAATCGAGAGGGTCAACTATAAGAAAATATTTTGGCTGAATACTCCGGTAAGCTTAAAGTTTCGCCGGCCGGGTCAACAGACCCTCCTGACCCTCCCGTAGTTCCGTCCCTGTATACGTGTCTTGTAGGAAGTTATATAATATATACTTATCTTTCCATTTCACAGTTTGTCTGTTAACATGTCGGAATATAAATACGTCAACATTCAATTGTTTGTATTTATATATTCTCACGTCTTGAATAATACAAGTTTTTCATATATATATATATATATATATATATATATATATATATTGTAGGAATAATTACTTGTCGTCGTAACATTATTTTCCTACATCCAAAATATATATTTGGTTATTTTTCTTAAATTCTTAACAACATGTTTTACTTGGAATTTATAAAATAACTTTTGAATTTTCCTACACCAAGACTTGGTTATTTTCAATCACCAAAAATGCTCCAACACTTTTATATTCTATAAAAGTGTTAATTTTTATACAATTTTTACCAAGTCTTTTAAATTACCAACTTATTATAAAAACCTTTGTTTTTATATTTCTCGACATATTTGGTAATTTATATCTTTATAAAATCCTATTTTATAAAAAATAACATTTTGTATGAAATTACAATTCTTGAAAACATTTTCATTAATAAACTTGGAAAGTTACAACCTTCCATTCTCAACACTTAACTTTAAAAAAATCACATTTTTAGCCACAAGTTTCCAAAATAACATTTGCACCCTCTAACTTTTAAAGTTACCAAATAACATCCTCAACTTTTAAAAGTTACATTTTATCCCTAGACTTTCAAAAATGACAAGTGCTTCATCGAACTAGTTACTTTAACATATCAACATTGTCGCTTTATATTTTTATTAAGATTCATTATCATCCATCATCTTTAGTGTTAGCATTTGAGTTTGATTGTTTTGATTGTTTAAGTAATGAAAATGAAAGAAGTTAAACTATAAATGGAAAGTGCAGCGGAATGATAAACTATAAATCAAAACATGAGAATAATTGTTTTAGAATCGAAAGCTTTCATATAACTGAATGATTACAAACGATTACAATTACTCCCCCTCAACCTAATCACTCGTGTAAGCTTGTCTAAGAGAATGTTTTGAGTGATAAATAGAACAGTACATGCACTGTTCTATTTATAGACAATCTAACTACTGATGACCTAGGCTGACGTCACCTAAGACAGTGACCTCTAACAGAATAACAACATCTGATGAGACAATCACTATTACATTGGAAACCTCTGATAGGTAAACAGCTGATAAGTAAACCTCTGATGGTCTTGAATCATCTGTTGGAGCCTAAGTGTTGTTGGCTCCAACAGACCTTTAGTCTTCAGTACTTTGATCAACAGTTGTTTTCTATCAGACCTTTGCAAGCAGCAGTTGTTCCAGCAGTTATTAGGGTACAGCAGATGTTAGAGTCAACAGTCTTTTGGGAGAAGTAACATGTAAGTGTTGTTTTTATTAAGGATCAATATGTAGTATATTTTGGCTTTCCAATCATCTGTTCTTCTCCAGGTCAGCAGACCCAACAATCTCCCCCTAGAACAGATGATGCCAAAACTAAGCATTATTGTTGATCTTTATTCCTGATCAGACTTTCTCTGATCTGTCCTTTGAACTGTAATTCAAAGTTCAATGATAAGAGGTCTTCTGCATCTCTTTCAAGCTCTAAGTTTAGCATTGTTTGGAGGTCATCTGCACATAGGCCATGTGCATCATCCATACTCAACTTCTGAGCTTCTCCATCTGATCTGAGCAATGTCAATTTATGGGTGTCTTTGTTGACCTTCCATTTTAGAATTTTTGAACCAGAGGATTTGTTGAGCTGCAAGTTTATTCTTGATGAGTTTGGTGATGGAGGTCTCCCAATGAGTTTTCTAAGTTCATCAGTTATGGGATCAGAGAAATAATGAACTTGGTTGTAGATACCCTCTTTTACAAATGTATCAGCAAACTTCTTCTGGTCTTCTTCAGATATTTCCTTCTGTCTTTTGAAATGTCTCTTGGCAGCAACAGATAGGTCAGAAGTATCAAGCAAGCTGTCAAGTGTAAAGGCCTGTTGAGGTCTCTTAACCATGGGAGCATCTAAGTAAATTGGTTTTCTGGGCAGTGTAGGATCAGTCTTTCTATTCTCTTCCAGCTTCTTGTATGTTTCAACCAGCCTTAGCTCAGCCCATCTTGCAACTGACCTCATCTCTCCATATTTTGCAGCCACAATCTCTTC
Organism: Ambrosia x helenae; assembly: GCA_030844895.1. Taxonomy (NCBI): domain Eukaryota; kingdom Viridiplantae; phylum Streptophyta; class Magnoliopsida; order Asterales; family Asteraceae; genus Ambrosia; species Ambrosia x helenae. The sequence continues at coordinate 11,126,425 of CM061233.1, forward strand.
TCTCATTCTTTTGAACTTTAAGGCTCTAGCTGGATCTCTGCCTTTCCTAAAGTCAGGGCAGAGACTTTCACAGGAGGATTCTTGGTCATTTCTTCAATTCTTAGAAGTTCTTCTTGAAGTGCATGAGTGGTCCAGCCTGCAAACTATTTCTTGTTTGCTTTGTAAGGCATGGTTGCCAAGATCTGATCAGGTATAGATTCCCTTACCACCCTTTTCCAAATCACTGCTGAGAGGCATGGTGGACATGGAGTTGCTCAGGGTCTTAGCAAAATCTTCAATCCTTCTCAGTTTGCTAAGCTCTGCTGAATGGATGCCCTGAGCAGTCCTGTCATCCTTTCCTTTGCATCTCTCCTTTATGATCAAATCAGCCTGTTCAGTTTTGAATTTCAGATATTGATCTATGTTTCTAGGGATAGGGAAATTTGGGAGAGATTGGAAAGTTCTTTCTGATGGATCCTCAGTATTGTAGAAGGATTGCATTTCCCCCTTGAGTAGATCAAGCTCAAGAGGATACTGAGCAGCCAATGGTGTGATGGATGGTGGTGGTCTATGAGATGTGAATTGAGTAGTGTGTGGAGAAAATGATGTAAGTGGAATGGCTGGTATAGGTGCAGATTTTGTTGTTAAAGTGGAAGGTGGTGAGGTTTGTATATTCTCATCTTGTACCACAAAGGTTGATTTTCTCTTCCTTTTGTACAAGATAAGTGGTGATGGTGGGGTTTGGGCAGCAGTGGTTTTGTTAACATCTGTTGGCACTTGTGCAGGACCAGCAGATGTTTGGGATTTAGGTGGTGAAGTGGTTGTAGGTGTAGTATTGGTAGTAGTGATGGTAGGTTCAGTGGTTGGTTTGGTGGTTGTGGTTGTAGGTTTAGTTGTTTTGGTGGTGGTAGTGGTTTTGGTGGCAGCAGTGGTTCTAACAGCAGATGTTTTAACAGCAGCAATTTTAGTAGTAGTTTTAGATGGTGGTTACCTGGTGTGTTTTGCAGACATTTTCTTCCTTTTAGAGGATCCAACATCCTCAACTTCCTGTTGTTGCTCTATCTTTCTTTGCACTAGAGCCTCTGCCTTGACTTCCAATGTGTCAAGCCTTTTCTGCTTGGCTTCAATAGCCTCTTCAGCAATGACATTTGAAGAGTTGTCAACCTCTTTTGCCTTGCCAGTATTGACAGTTTCAGCATCAGCAGAGGTTTGAACATTGGGTTGTTGTTGTGGTGCTGGTGGAGTAGACCCTGGTTTGTTGGAAACTTTTGATTGACCCTTTTGTGAGGGTGGACAACCAAAGGGATCTAGCTTTGGCAATCTATCTCTGCCACTCTCCCCCTTTTTGGCATCATCAGCAGTGAATTCATCATCATCTTCATCTCTGAGAATTGTGGTAGGGGCAGAGCCAGTGGTCTTCAGCAAATGGTCTTTTATGGCTTTAATGTCTGTTTGGGTATCTATGTACCTAGCATCTATCATTGTCCTGATTTGAGCCATATAAGTTTCATGAGTTTGGTCTGCTAGTTTCTATGAGCTATGATGATGGGGGAAACAGATTTCTATAGCTCACTAGCAATTTCTTCCTTAGATGGTTGACTTTTGGTTAGAGCAGCCAAAGATACCATGATAGTTTTGAGATCTGTTTTGATATCAGCAACAGAGGTTTCAATGGAATGAACTCTATCCGTCAATTCATGGTATTTTAACCCATCACCTAAGTTAATAGGATCATCTGGATTCCTACCAGTGGTAGTTGCAACTGGTTCAGTCCTAGGAGGTGAGTCCATAGAATGAGAACCAGATGCCCCTTTGTCTTGGTTCTGGGGACTTCCAACTGATTTTGGGGTCACTATAGTGGCCTCATCAGTTGTTGCCTTCAAGGAAGTCTTAGCTATGTAACCACTGTCCTGTTGTGAGACAATGGTCTTTACATCAGTAGTGGTTGCTTCACTTGAAAACTCACCTTGAGTTACATTGAACTCAAGGGGTGTAACCTCCCCTGTTCGTGGGCTAGCTAATTAATTTTTCTCAGTCCCAGTCACCTGTTGAAGTATGCTCTCAGTGATAGGTGATGGAGAGGAACTGGGAATATCCCGAGTTTTATCAATAGCTTCGAACAATGGTTTCATTGTTGGAAGGACATGTGATAGTGAGGGTTGAGGAGTGAAAAGAGAAGTAGCCCTGGGAGAAATGCTTATGAGCATATGGTCAAGTGACTCATATGCCTCATGATGTGTTTCCCCTTGGCTTACAACATGATCCTTTTGAGAGGATTCATGAGGAGGTTGGTCAGGTTGAGATATCTCCAACTGTTGTGAGGAAGTAACAAAATTGGTTTCTTGTTGTTTTTGTGCTACAACAGGGGTTACCTCTGGTATCTCATCTTCCAGAGGCCCCTTTTTGGTTTTCTTGGTGGTTTTTGTGGATGGATGTTTTCTTTTGGAGGTGGCTGGTGTGGGTTTCACAGCACTGGATGTAGTGTCATGATCACCAGGAGCAGTGTGCTCAGCAACAGAGGTTTTGGCAACAATTGTTGTCTTAACACTCTTTGCTTGTGTTTTAGAAACTTTAACTTTTGACACATTTTCTTGGGTGTTTGGACCCATCATTCTTGTAAAAGTTTCATCTGTTAGACTATTCATTTGAAATGATTTACCCTTTTTAAACTCTTTTTCAGGTAAAACCTTTTGTAGGATTACACTTAGAAGTCTTGGGTATATCAGAAAAGCATTGTTTGACCCAGACTTTATTCCCATCATATTTGCTACTAAATCTAAGAACAGGGCATAGGATAGATTGTAGTCAGATTCTGACAACATAGCATATCCCAAGTACTGAACTTTCAATGGGATTTCATTGAAAGAAGTGGATTTAGCAGAGATGCAGAGAAGGAGTGTATGAAAGAAAATTTTCATGACTGGTGGGAAAAACTTTTTGAAAAGAGTTGAACCAATCATCTGTGAATCATAACCCCTTTCCTGAAACTCAGTGTGAAGTTCAGCCTTAGGGAAAGAGTCGTTACCTAACAAGTCATTCAATGAGAAGGTTATGGATATCAGTTGGGGGGTTATGGAGATATTTGTATCTCTAATTTTTGAGATAATGGTTGTAGGTCTTTTGTCATGAAGTAGAACATTAGAATTTAACCAGAATTCTTGGAGAGTATCGATGTAGATGGGTGCATCAGCGGTTAGTATTGTCAGGTATTTGGATTTGAGAATAATGTCGATGGTAGTATGGAATGGAATGTTTTCATCTGTTTTGACCAGATAGGGAAGGTAATTGTGGGTGGCTTTTGCTTGAAGATCCATTGTAATGGATTTCGAGTGTGAGGATGAAAGGAATTAGAATGTGGGTTAGAGGTTGAAGATGGCGGTTTCAGTATTTTGAATACAATGAGACAGTGTAACATCTGTTGTGGTAAAACACGGTTTTTATAGCCTCTGATAAAACCGCTGATGTGGCCAAAACTATGCTTTAGAAAGCAGACATGGCAAACATCTGGTGGCATACAGTTGTTGCCAAAAGACTGATGCAAACAGCTGTTGAATTACCAAAGTGCTAATGCTAACAGTACTTAGGTTTTTTTTATTATATATATATATATATATATAATGGAAACAGTTGTTTTATCTGATCAGACGTTTGAAAACAGATTTTTCAACCAAAATGCTATTTTTAAGGATGAATTTTGATTTTCTGAAACATTTTAATGCTTTTATCGAAAACATTTTTGTTGTCTTAATCCATGTTTAGCATATCAATCCGAGAGATCAATTTTTCAAAAGTAGATGTGTCTAAAGCTTTTGTCAACACATCTGCCAACTGATCCTCTATTGGAACATGGTGCAGAGAAACCAAACCTTTTGCATAGTTATCTCTGACAAAGTGATGTCTGATGTCTATGTGTTTTGTGTTTGAATGAGAGACTGGAATTTTGATGATATTTTCGATAGCTTGACTATCCAGCAAGAGTGGAGTGTTTAGTGCAGTTATACCAAAATCCAGTAGTTGATTTTGAAGCCACATGAGTTGGCCTGTACAGCTTGAAGCAGCAATGTATTCAGCCTTTGTTGTTGAGGTTGAAACAGCTGCTTGCTTTTTGCTTTGCCATGAGACTAAGGCATTCCCTAGAAATCGGCACCCTCCTGATGTAGACTTCCTTGTGGTGTGGCAGCCAGCAAAATCACTATCTAAATAACCTGAAAGCTCAATGTTTGCATTAGCAGGATACCAGATACCAAGTGTGGGAGCACCTTTTAGGTATCTGAATATCCTTTTCACAGCAATAAGGTTTGACTTTCTAGGTGAAGCCTGGGATCTTGCAAAGACACAAGTGGCAAACATAATGTCTGGCCTGATGCAGTTAAGTACAATAAAGACCCAATCATGCATCTGTAATGTGTCTGGTCAACCAGTTCATCCTTGTCATCAATAGTGAGTAGCTTGGCTATGCTCATGGGTGTACTACATGGCTTACAATCATTCATCTCTTTGCTTGTGTTTTAGAAACTTTAACTTTTGACACATTTTCTTGGGTGTTTGGACCCATCATTCTTGTAAAAGTTTCATCTGTTAGACTCTTCATTTGAAATGATTTACCCTTTTTAAACTCTTTTTCAGGTAAAACCTTTTGTAGGATTACACTTAGAAGTCTTGGGTATATCAGAAAAGCATTGTTTGACCTAGACTTTATTCCCTTCACATTTGCTACAAAATCCAAGAACAGGGCCTAGGATAGATTGTAGTCAGATTCTGACAACATAGCATATCCCAAGTACTGAACTTTCAATGGGATTTCATTGAAAGAAGTGGATTTAGCAGAGATGCAGAGAAGGAGTGTATGAAAGAAAATTTTCATGACTGGTGGCAAAAACTTTTTGAAAAGAGTTAAACCAGTCATCTGTGAATCATAACCCCTTTCCTGAAACTCAGTGTGAAGTTCAGCCTTAGGGAAAGAGTCGTTACCTGACAAGTCATTCAATGAGAAGGTTGTGGATATCAGTTGGGGAGTTATGGAGATATTTGTATTTCCAATTTTTGAGATAATGGTTGTAGGCTTTTTGTCATGAAGTAGAGGATCAACATTTAACCAGAATTCTTGGAGAGTATCGATGTAGATGGGTGCATCAGCGGTTAGTATTGTCAGGTATTTGGATTTAAGAATAATGTCGATGCTAGTATGGAATGGAATGTTTTCATCTGTTTTGACTAGATAGGGAAGGTAATTGTGGGTGGCTTTTGCTTGAAGATCCATTGTAATGGATTTCGAGTGTGAGGATGAAAGGAATTAGAATGAGGGTTAGAGGTTGAAGAAGGCGGTTTCAGTATTTTGAATACAATGAGACAGTGTAACATCTGTTGTGGTAAAACAAGGTTTTTATATCCTCTGATAAAACCGCTGATGTGGCCAAAACTATGCTTTTGAAAGCAGACTTGGCAAACATCTGGTGGCATACAACTGTTGCCAAAAGACTGATGCTGATGTATTGTAAAATACATATATTTCTAGAGTATACTTTGTATAGTTTTCGAGTCATTTAGATAGTGTTTTTATTAGTTTTAGGGTTGTACTGGTCTATTTAATTTATTATAGGTTCTTATAGATTTTTATTAGTTTTGTGTCATTTTTTAGTACTTATATATTTATTTTAATTTGTGTAGGTGTTCATGGACGTTGGAGCGTAAACGAGCCATTTTGTCGAGTCAAGAACACCCAGGTCTAAAGAGCACGGAGTTATAATAATAATAATAATAATAATAATAATAATAATAATAATTAACTCTAAAATATAAAAAAAGAAAGAAAGCACAAGGGCTCGGCCTAAGTGACTATTCAAAGTGACTTTTCAAAATAAAACCCTACGTGAATTGAGTAGGTAAGAACTGAAAACAAAAGGAGATGCACAATATATCTTGGGAGGCGTACAATATTTTGAGGTGAGCGGAAAGCAGCAAATATATTTAGAGGGAGGCAAGCCAAGGATCAAAGGTTCTAAGTCAGGGAGCGAGTATTCGGGTGTTAATCATTCGGTTTTTTCGTTTCTTTGTTATCTTTGTTCTAGACTATGATTGCTGAATTTTTATTTGTCTTTGTTTCTCTTTTCAAGATGATTTGTGGCTAAAACTTTTATAGCTACCTAGACTAACACAAATAACTATGTTTTGATTTGCGTTTTCTATGGTTTTTTGAACTTGTTTTGGATTTATGATTCAGTAAAGATTTTGATTTCTTTAGATCTGGTGTATATGCATATTTATTATTTTCTTAATGTCATTTATTCACTCCACTTGCACTTTTGTGAATGTCTTTCATGTATGAGTGCTACTTAGGTTGCAGACTTTGTGTAGCAACTAGTTTATGGTCAATAGTCGCGAGTTTACCATAGGAGTGATATTTGGTGGTTAGAAGATTTTAGGTATTCTTCCAAGTTCAATAGCTGTGAGGTGAGGGCTTGTTGGTATGTCTAGGTTGTTAGATTGCTAGGTTAGAGGCTTTGTGAGAAGATCTGCCTAGTTTCCCTTTCAACTCTTGCATATCAAGTTAGATCTAGGCTTCAATAATTACCCCTTACACCTAGTGTAGTGCGGCTTTCGCGCTGTGAGGTAGATTGTCTAGCGGGTACTCGATCATAAGAGTTAGATAACCTGTGAGGGTTTGTACTCTAACCGGTAGTTTAACAGCACAACAATATTCTAGGGTTTCCCCTTGAGAAGGGTCGAGGGTGTCTAGTTTATTCTTGATGTTTAGTATTTTAAGATCCCGGTTCCAATTCAGTTCCATAACCATAGAAGCTTATCAGGCATAGTTAGGATTCTGGTCTAGGTAGTGTCTTGTCATCATCTGAATTCAGCTCAGTCAAGTTCGTGTCTTTAGTTCAGTTTAGTTAATCTTTATTTTATTGCAATTTATTTTTCAGTAAAACCCCCCTTTTTAAAATAATAAATTAATTTAATAAATATTTAGGATAAGTAATCGAGTCTAGTTTTCGTTTTCCATTAGAGTCTCGTGGGTTCGATATCCAGACTTACTTTAGCTATACTAGAGTCGATAGGTTCACTTGCCTGTCAGTAGTTTAGTTTTAGAGAGTCTAGAGTATTACTAGGTGTCTAGTTTTAGGTTTAATTTAGTTATTTTTATTAAACTACTTTTAGCACATCAGATGCAAACAGCTATTGAATTACCAAAGTGCTAATGCGAACAGTACTTAGGTTTTTTTTTATTAAATATAGATATATATATATATATATAATGGAAACGGTTGTTTTATCTGATCAGACGTTTGAAAATAGATTTTTCAACCAAACAGTGGTTGTTTTATCTGATCAGATTTTTCAACCAAAATGCTATTTTTAAGGATGAATTTTGATTTTCTGTAACATTTTAATGCTTTTATTGAAAACATTTTTTTTTGTTTTATTCCATGTTTAGCATATCAATCCGAGAGATCAATTTTTCAAACGCAGATGTGTCTAAAGCTTTTGTCAACACATCTGCCAACTGATCCTCTATTGGAACATGGTGCAGAGAAATCAAACCTTTTTCATAGCTATCTCTGACAAAGTGATGTCTGATGTCTATGTGTTTTGTGGTTGAATGAGAGACTGGATTTTTGATGATATTTTCAGCAGCTTGACTGTCCAGCATGAGTGAAGTCTTTAGTGCAGTTATACCAAAATCCAGTAGTTGATTTTGAAGCCACATGAGTTGGGTTGTACAGCTTGAAGCAGCAATGTATTCAGCCTTTGCTGTTGAGGTTGAAACAGATGCTTGCTTTTTGCTTTGCCATGAGACTAAGGCATTCCCTAGAAATTGGCACCCTCCTGATGTAGACTTCCTTGTGGTGTGGCAGCCAGCAAAATCACTATCTGAATAACCTGAAAGCTCAATGTTTCCATTAGCAGGATACCAGATACCAAATGTGGGAGCACCTTTTAGGTATCTGAATATCCTTTTCACAGCAATAAGTTTTGACTTTCTAGGTGAAGCCTGGGATCTTGCACAGACACAAGTGGCAAACATAATGTCTGGCCTGGATGCAGTTAAGTACAATAAAGACCCAATCATGCATCTTTAATGTGTCTGGTCAACCAGTTCATCCTTGCCATCAATAGTGAGTAGCTTGGCTGTGCTCATGGGTGTACTACATGGCTTACAATCATTCATCTCAAATCTGGTTAGTAAGTTTTGAACATACTTGTTTTGATGAATGAATGTGCCATTTTGCAGCTGCTTCACTTGGAGACCAAGGAAGCACTGAAGTTCACCCATAGCACTCATCTCAAACTCTGCTGTCATGAGTTCCCTAAACTCTTCACACATTTTGTTACATGTGGATCCAAAAATGATGCCATCTACATATATTTGAACAATCATTAATTCTTTCCCTCTCCATTTTAGAAATAAAGTTTTATCAATTTTACCTCTTGTGGAACTAATGGATAAGAGAAAGGTGGAAAGAGTTTCATACCAGGCCCTAGGTGCTTGTTTGAGTCCATACAGAGCTTTGTTGAGCTTGTAGACATAATCAGGATGGAATGTGTCTTCAAAACCAGGTGGTTGACATACATAGATTTCCTTCTGAATTTTGCCATAAAGGAATGCACATTTAATGTCCATCTGATACACCTTGATGTTGTGGTTGACAGCAAAGGCTAAGAAGAGTCTGATAGCTTCTAGCCTAGCTACAGGAGCAAAGGTTTCATCATAGTCTATCCCATCTTCTTGTCTGAAGCCTTGAACCACAAGCCTGGCTTTATTCTTGTCAACTATACCCCTTTCATCAGTTTTGTTTTTGAAGACCCACTTTGTGCCAATTGGACAGACATCCTTTGGCAGTGGTACAAGTTCCCATACTTGTTGTCATTTAAACTAAAGGAGTTCTTCCTGCATGGCTTCTACCCAACTGTTGTCTTTTAGTGCCTCTTGGTACTTGACAGGCTGTGTATATTTTGTCCACTGATCAAAATTAACTAAAAGATTACTTGGTAATGCTTTTCAACAAAAAGCAAAACCGATAACTCTTAATGTTTTTGTGAGAAGTTTGCTTCTACACACTTGCGAGTTGCAGGTTTATTTATGATGGAAGTGGAACTATTTTGTTGAAGAACACATGGAATTGAAGATTGAAGAAAAACCTGGTGCATCTATTTCCATCTCTTTGATTTTGATCATTTACTTAGATTTAATAAGTGGATTGTAAACTGTATGTTGTTAATTGGGGTGAATTCTTTGGTTTGGCTTTATCACATTCCCGTAAACACTTTGAAACTTTCCCTATACATTGAGGGCAATGTGGATTTTAAGTGTGGGGAGAGGAGAAAAATTTAACTATTTTGAAATCCACCATTTAAATTCTACACATTGAGCACAATGTTGGCCTCAAAGTGTGGGGATAGGGGAAAATACATAAAAATTTTCAAATTTTTTTTTTCAAAAATGTCCTCAATTTTGCATTAAAAAGACACAATTAACAAAAGCTAACATGGGATGTGTGAACCATTTTGGTCCTTTGTCATGGTTAAACTCAAAGAAACCCACATGATAGATGCTTGATTAGAGTTTTATAAAAAAAATATGGGTGTTTACTTGGAAGTAGGTCACTTGATAAGTCGATTATCCACACATGTCACATACCCTACCCAATTCCCATGTGAGTATTTGAGCCACCATAACATGCTACATTTCACATACTATATATGCATGTTATGTTCAGTTGAATTTGAGTGCACCTATGTGATCATATGTGGAAGAATTTGCGTCTTTTGGTACGCTTGAGACCATTGGCCAATTTTATGCACAAGAATGATTAAGGCATTAAGTTTGGCCTTTTTATATTTACACCACTTTTATATCCTTGACCAAAAAACAACCTCCCTGAGCCTAAACCTTTCTTTTGAAACACCCGAATTAACCCATTCAACCTTTTTGTTTTTAAAACCCGAGTAATGAAAGTTCGATTCAGGAGGTTCTTGTATTGTGAAAAATCTTATGTTCAAAAAAAAAAAAGAAAAGAAAAAGAAAACTGAAAAAGTTGTGAAAAAAAAGAAAAGAAACATGAAAAGCATGTATTGTTTTTTAGAAAATAAAAGGCACAATATCGCCTTGTAGTTATTAGATTGTACATATGTTGAGTTTAAAGTAATAAAAATCGAACTTTCGTTACCTAAGTCACTTTCAAATTTCCCATTCTATACCCTTTCACCAAGCCCCGTTACAACCCTTTGGAATGACCTTTTGACTTGTGTAATAACTTTGTGCAATTTGGTGGAGGGTGATTGAGATGCAAACTTATGCTAATATGGGTCACATTTGGCTAAGAGTGTTCACATACATATATACTAGTACATTGTCATTTTATGACGAGTGGAGAGAAAATTGTGAGGGATGTGTGTGTTGAAGCATTGACTATTGAAAGTGATCTAGTTTTGGGTAAACATTGTTTTGAAAATGAAGATCATAATATGTCATGGCATTCTAAATTGTGTGGTTAAAATGAGTTGGGTATGACTTAGGACCTTAGCTTGCATTGCATAAGGATGGTGAGCTATCTTGTGTTTGATAGATGCGAAAGTGTGAATTGAGTTTGCCTGAGGACAAGCAAAAGATAAGTGTGGGGATTTGATACGTGGTTGAAAGTCCGGTACTTTTAGTATTTAAATGTTAAATCTTATGTGCTTGGATGTGTTGATATGTGAGAAAGTGGATAACTATACGAAATTGATGTTTTGTAGGTTAAACACGAAGATTGGATGAGTTTTGAAAGAAATATATGGATTTGAAATGAATATATTATTTTATGATGTAAAAGGTCTTTGAAATACGAAGACGTGGCCGCGAAAACGGGCGAAAACGGAGTTGATACGAAAACGTTATGAAGAAAACAAGTTTTCCAGCCTTCTAGGACCCTGTCTACTGCCAATTAAGGCGTCTGGAGCAGAAGAGCCGTCTCTGACGGCAACCCCACCGTCTCTGACGGTGGGGCTTTGGTTCTAGGTAACTGGCAGGCCGTTTGCCGGCGTTTTACACGTCTGGGGAAGACTCAGCCGTCTCTGACGGCGCCACCTGACAAGACTTGGTCAACACCCAATTTAATGCAATTTTGAATAGCTTTTATGGGGGTTTTGACCAGAATTTTGATTAGAGAGTTTGTTATAACCAGATTTGGGGGATCATTCCTAAGAATCGTCATTATTACTACACATCACGAAATTAATCCATCATCACTATTTTTTCGGGGATTAGACCATACAATCATTCTTGCATCATCCTCTCAAGATCCAATGTTGAAGATTGAAGAAAACGAATCACTGAAGAACATCATGGCCATGTTTGGCTAAATATTTTGTTTCATGCTTAGGAAGTAAACAATTGAACTTCTAGGGTTGAGCATTTGGGTATTTCCTTAAACTTTTAATTGTGTGATTGTGTGTTTGAACTATCGTGTTAGATTGTGATTAATCTTATGTTGGAGTCATTTTAGTTAATTGATCTTGTGCCAATTTCTAATGTCATGAACATGTTTTCTTGCTCTAACACAAACATAGGGTTGTATGTTCTAGGTAATGAAGTGTAGTTTAGTCCATTGTTGAATGTTGATGAAACTTGACACCTAAGCCTATTGAACAATCACCCCGTTAACACCAACTGCACTACATTTGTTTGACCCATTTGTGAAAACCTTAGACTTCAGTTGTTGAAACCTAAGTGTGATCCTTTTTAATTACATTGTTTCCAATCCACATTACTTTTCACTCTTATAATTTCAATTCAAGTTTTTAGTATAACAAACAAACCCCTTCAATCAAACTCTTAAATGAACCAAGCACAAACTTCATAAGTTTTCTAGCATCTTCATAAGTAACACCATTTAATCAACTAAACAATATCCACTAACCACACGCTCCTTGGATTGATACCCTATTTACCCTATCTACCTAGTTTAATTAGGTTTTGCATGACGCATAACGACTGGTTCATCAAATGGCGCCGTTGCCGGGGAGCTAGTGCGCTTAGTGTTTAGTTTTTAGTTCATTATTGTGATTAACTGTTTAATTTGTCTTTGTTACTTCTTTTTGTTCGTTTTTACGCGTGGTGTGTTAAGTGTGCAGGTGACAGATAATGCATGAATGCCACTTGTGTAAAATCTGAAGATTGGGAAATTAGCAAGACTTGATCGTCATCATCACAATGTATTGGGAAGATGATGATAATACTTGTCCTTGTTGTGGGAGCCCATGTCATTTGTGGCAAGATTGTCCGGTGGCCCGTAAGAGAATGGAAGCATTTAAAGAACGACGAGATCGTATTATTTTTGGCTCGAAAAACCTGGAGGTTCACAATTATCTTCTTCACATCGTCAGTCACGCTATTCAAACTCCCAAGGCTATTATCAGTTAAACAACAGGTATCAAGGGAGTTCATTTAGCCAAAGGACGCAACCATATCCAAACCATGAGGAATATAATGACTATTATCTTAATCAACCTCAACCGGCATACGAAGACCCTCGAAATTCAACACATTCTAAGCTCGATGCTCTTGCGATCATGATCAAAGAAAACCATGATAATATCAAAGATATGAAGAGAGCAAATGAAGTAAGAGACAAAGCTCATGAAGCTTTGGTGATTCAAGTGGGTTAACTAGCTGAGGGAATCACCCAACATAAACTTGAGCCTGAAGAGATGGCTAGTAATGTTGTGGTTTATGCTGATATAGATGAAGATACTGCAAGTCTTTCTGAATGGTTAAACCCAATTGAAGACTTAGCATCTCATGAAGATTTGTTGGATGAGGTAAAAGTTCCTCACGAATCTCATCCCGTGTTGATTATGGCACCCAACAAAGTGGGGGATGAAGGTTTAAAGATGAAGAAAAGGAAGGTGAGCTGGGAGGACATTAGGCACTTTATTGTAAAATGGCCCCGCAACAAGAATCACCAAATTCTCATGCCAATAACTGGGAAGAAATTGTGGATTTGGCATGTGAACTACCGAGTGTATGTTGAAAACTCGGTAGGAAAATGTGGGATAAAACCTTCATGCTTGGACTCGGTGGACAAGTTGAAGGAGAATAAACAGATTGGGGCATGGAAGGTAAACTACCGAGCTTATCTTGGTAACTCGGTAGGAAAATGTTCACTTCGACCACCGTGAGTAAGAGGTACTTGTTAGTTTTTGTATATTTTTGTACATTTTTTTCTTTTTGTTCGTTTTTTTTAATTTTATTTTGTGTGGTAGGTAAATAAACGTTGTGGGTGTGCTTCCTATTTAACCCTCACAAGACCTCACTCGTCCTCATAACCGGGCTACCGGGAGGTTTAAAGGATCTATCTTAGTTAGTGTATATTTTGTCCACTGATCAAAATTAACTAAAAGATTACTTGGTAATGCTTTTCAACAAAAAGTAAAACCGATAACTCTTAATGTTTTTGTGAGAAGTTTTCTTCTACACACTTGCGAGTTGCAGGTTTATTTATGATGGAAGTGAAACTATTTTTGTTGAAGAACACATGGAATTGAAGATTGAAGAAAAACCTGGTGCATCTATTTCCATCTCTTTGATTTTGATCATTTACTTAGATTTAAATAGTGGATTGTAAACTGTATATTGTTAATTGGGGTGAATTCTTTGTTTTGGCTTTATCGTATTCCCGTAAACACTTTGAAACTTTCCCTATACATTGAGGGCAATGTGGATTTTAAGTTTGGGGAGAGGAGGAAAATTTAAGTATTTTGAAATCCACCATTTAAATTCTACACATTGAGCACAATGTTGGCCTCAAAGTGTGGGGATAGGGGAAAATACATAAAAATTTTCAAATTTTTTTTTCAAAAATGTCCTCAATTTTGCATTAAAAAGACACAATTAACAAAAGCTAACATGGGATGTGTGAACCATTTTGGTCCTTTGTCATGGTTAAACTCAAAGAAACCCACATGATAGATGCTTGATTAGAGTTTTATAAAAAAAATATGGGTGTTTACTTGGAAGTAGGTCACTTGATAAGTCGATTATCCACACATGTCACATACCCTACCCAATTCCCATGTGAGTATTTGAGCCACCATAACATGCTACATTTCACATACTATATATGCATGTTATGTTCAGTTGAATTTGAGTGCGCCTATGTGATCATATGTGGTAGAATTTGCGTCTTTTGATACGCTTGAGACCATGGGCCAATTTTATGCACAAGAATGATTAAGGCATTAGGTTTGGCCTTTTTATATTTACACCACTTTTATATCCTTGACCAAAAAACAACCTCCCTTAGTTAAACAATCTTGAGCCTAAACCTTTATTTTGAAACACCCGAATTAACCCATTCAACCTTTTTGTTTTTAAAACCCGAGTAATGAAAGTTCGATTCAGGAGGTTCTTGTATTGTAAAAAATCTTATGTTAAAAAAAAAGAAAAAAAAAAGAAAAGAAAAAGAAAACTGAAAAAGTTGTGAAAAAAAAAAAAGAAGAAGAGAAACATAAAAAGCATGTATTGTTTTTGAGAAAATAAAAGGCACAATATCGCCTTGTAGTAATTAGATTGCACATATGTTGAGTTTAAAGTAATAAAAATCGAACTTTCGTTACCTAAGTCACTTTCAAATTTACCATTCCATACCCTTTCACCAAGCCCCATTACAACCCTTTGGAATGACCTTTTGACTTGTGTAATAACATTGTGCAATTTGGTGGAGGGTGATTCAGATGCAAACGTATGCTAATATTGGTCACATTTGGCTAAGAGTGTTCACATACATATATACTAGTACATTGTCATTTTATGCCGAGTGGAGAGAAAATTGTGAGGGATGTGTGTGTTGAAGCATTGACTATTGAAAGTGATCTAGTTTTGGGTAAACATTGTTTTGAAAATGAAGATCATAATATGTCATGGCATTCTAAATTGTGTGGTTAAAATGAGTTGGGTATGACTTAGGACCTTAGCTTGCATTGTATAAGGATGGTGAGCTATCTTGTGTTTGATAGATGCGAAAGTGTGAATTGAGTTTGCCTGAGGACAAGCAAAAGATAAGTGTGGGGATTTGATACGTGGTTGAAAGTCCGGTACTTTTAGTATTTAAATGTTAAATCTTATGTGCTTGGATGTGTTGATATGTGAGAAAGTGGATAACTATACGAAATTGATGTTTTGTAGGTTAAACACGAAGATTGGATGAGTTTTGGAAGAAATATATGGATTTGAAATGAATATATTATTTTATGATGTAAAAGGTCTTTGAAATACGAAGACGTGGCCGCGAAAACTGACGAAAACGGAGTTGAAACGAAAAAGTTATGAAGAAAACAAGTTTTCTAGCCGTCTAGGACCCTGTCTACCGCCAATTAAGGTGTCTGGAGCAGAAGAGTCGTCTCTGACGGCAACCCCACCTTCTCTGACGGTGGGGCTTTAGTTCTGGGCGTCTGGCAGGCCGTCTGCCGCCATTTTACACGTCTGGGGAAGGCTCAGCCGTCTCTGACGGCAACCCTGCCGTCTCTGACGGCGCCACCTGACAAGACTTGGTCAACACCCAATTTAATGTAATTTTGAATAGCTTTTATGGGGGTTTTGACCAAAATTTTGATTAGAGAGTTTGTTATAACCAGACTTGGGGATCATTCCTAAGAATCGTCATTATTACTACACATCACGAAATTAATCCATCATCACTATTTTTTCCGGGGATTAGACCATATAATCATTCTTGCATCATCCTCTCAAGATCCAATGTTAAAGATTGAAGAACACGAATCACTGAAGAACATCATGGCCATGTTTGGCTAAATCTTTTGTTTCATGCTTAGGAAGTAAACAATTGAACTTCTAGGGTTGAGCATTTGGGTATTTCCTAAAACTTTTAATTGTGTGATTGTGTGTTTGAACTATCATGTTAGATTGTGATTAATCTTATGTTGGAGTCATTTTAGTTAATTGATCTTGTGCCAATTTCTAATGTCATGAACATGTTTTCTTGCTCTAACACAAACACAGGGTTGTATGTTCTAGGTAATGAAGTGTAGTTTAGTCCATTGTTGAATGTTGATGAAACTTGACACCTAAGCCTATTGAACAATCACCCCGTTAACACCAATTGCACTACATTTGTTTGACCCATTTGTGAAAACCTTAGACTTCAGTTGTTGAAACCTAAGTGTGATCCTTTTTAATTAAATTGTTTCCAATCCACATTACTTTTCACTCTTATAATTTCAATTCAAGTTATAACAAACAAACCCCTTCAATCAAACTCTTAAATGAACCAAGCACAAACTTCATAAGTTTTCTAGCATCTTCATAAGTAACACCGTTTAATCAACCAAACAATATCCACTAACCACACGCTCCTTGGATTGATACCCTATTTACCCTATCTACCTAGGTTAATTAGGTTTTGCATGACCCATAACGACTGGTTCATCAATGTTGCCAATGATTTGGTCTGGTGGATGAGCTCTTAGGTAGATTAAATCTCCCTGTTATGGTATGATGGCATTTTGAGGTGAAGGACAGAGGTTTGGTGACTGTGTTGATGTAACATCTGTTTGCACTTCTGTAGTTCCAACAGATGTTTGAAATGGAAGTGGGGGAATGGGTCCAAGTGGTGTAAAATTTGACTGACCTTTGTCAACAAAGGTTGGACTTTTGTCAACAGATGATTGAACAGTGATTGAGCTTGATGAGGCAGTGGTTTGAGGGTAAGATTGGCCAACAGTGGTTGACACAGCTGTGGCAGAGTTTTGACAGGTGTTTTGAACATCTGATTCCCTGATGCAGAAGTGACTTTGTAGTGACTTGGGATCACAACATCAATTATGTAGTTTTGTTGTGGAGTCTGTGGAATACTTGCACTGTCAGCTTTAGTAGTAATATCTTCAAATGTCTAGATCAAACAGTTCAGCAGGATTTGCTGGGATTTTTAAGGATGAAAGTTCATTGAACTTTACATTCAGAGTTTCTTTTATTGTCCTAGTCCTTGTGTTAAATACTTTATAGGCCTTGGTAGTAGAAGAATATCCCAGAAAATACCCACAATCTACTTTGGCTGCAAATTTTGAAATGGAATCTTTAAGATTTAAGATGAAACATGGGCAGCTAAAAATTTTGAAAAATGATATTAATGGTTTGATTTTAAACAGAATTTCAAAAGCAGCCTTTTGATGTCTTGGGTATAGCAAGCAGTGTTTACAGCCTCTGTCCAGAAGGACAGTGGCAAACCAGAATCTGCTAGCATAGTTCTTGCAGCCTCAATGAGAGTTCTGTTTTTCCTTTCAACCACCCCATTTTGTTCTGGTGTTCCTGTAATGCTGTACTGCCTCACAATTCCTTTTGACACACAGAAATCATCCAACTCCTTATGTTTAAACTCTGTTCCATTGTCACTTCTAAAGACTTTTACTGGCAAGTCATATTGTTTCTCAACTTTGGTGACAAAGTCCTTCAAAATACCTGCAGTCTCATCCTTAGAGTGTAAAAAGTAAGTCCATGTAAACCTAGAAAAATCATCAACTGTGACAAGACAAAATATTTTTCTTCTTAGACTCATGATTTTAACTGGGCCAAACAAGTCCATGTGCAAAAATTGAAGACATTGACTTGTTTTGGACTCATCAATGGATTTGTAAGAGCTTTTATGTGGTTTCCCTTTTAAGCAGGAAACACAATGCTCATCACACTTTAATTCTTTTGATGGTAGACCTCTTACAACACTTTATTTGGGGAGTGAGTTGATTGTTTGAAGGTTGGTGTGACCCAGTCTCCTATGCCACAATTCTGTCACTTTAGTGGAGGCTGCAGAAAACAGACAGACAATTGCCATAGGATTATCCTTCAGCATATCAACTATATACACATTGCCACTCCTATGAGCAACAAGTTAGGCTTTGCTCTCAGCTATGATGGTGTCAATCTTTTTAACCACTTCTGGCCCAATAATCTTACAAGTTTTCTTAGTGAAGAATGACCCATAGCCTTTGTCACTCATTTGTGAGACACTAAGAAGCTTAAATTTAAGATTATCAATAAGATTGACATTTTCAAACTTGAGTTTCCCAGCATGAACAGTCCCTGAACCCACCACTTTACCTTTTGAATCATTACCAAAGGATATATCACCCCCTCCATGAGCTAAGAAGTCTAGAAGAAGGGCTCTACATCCTGTCATGTGCCTGGAGCCTCCACTATCTACATACCATAGACTGTCTAAGCAAGCAGAAGCTCCCTGCACATCAGTAATGGATTAGTTTTGGTGAGTGTCCAAAGCCAAGTTGGCTTTGGATGGGTCCACAGACTTTTCAGCCTCAAGCTTAGGAAGATGATCAGTGGTTTGAACTAGTTTTTGAATAAGTTCAACAACTGTTGTTGACCATTTGCCAGTGCTTGGATGTCAATACTTGGTGCAACAGATGTTTGATCATTTTCTATCAGATGATAGTAACCATAGGGGTTTATGTTCACTCTTGGTTTTGAAGGCCTCTTGGTCTTCATAAACATGTGACAGACTATGACAAGGTGGTTGTCCATATCCTCTTGGGTACTTGTTTGTGGATGGAGCATCTGTTACTTGGACATCCCTGGGAGCAGATGTTTCAAGACTTTTGGTAACAGATGTTTGGGCTGGTACATAAGTCTGTTTGGGCTTTCCTTTTGGAGTACTCACCACTTGACTTGCAAGAGTTTTAGCCTTGTACTCTTGTATTTTGACATCAAAATTTTTGAGATATAGACACTCTTTAATTTTGTGATTCTTTTTACCACATATTGAGCATGTGGTCTTAGAATCACACACACTTGTTCCTTTGTTGATATCATATGCTTTTAGAAGAAAACAATTTTTAGTAACATGATTCTTCTTTTCACAAAAATCACAAAACAAGTGTTCAGCCTTTTCTTTCTTTTTCCCTTTTTCAACCTTCTTTTCAACAGATGTTTGAGCATCTGCTGGAAGGTCTTTCAAGGGAATAACCTTTGCCTGTGGTGCTTTCTTACCATTAGGGGTTTTGAAATCAACTGGTTTGAAGTTTTCAAGAGTACCACACTCATCAGACCAAGTAGGTTTAAATTCATATTTTTCAAGTTCAGTGAATGATGAGAAACCCTCAGGCTTTTCAAGAATGATTTTCTTGCCATTAGGTTTAGTGATTTTAATCTCTTGACCCTTTAAATTAGTTGGTACTACCTCAACTAACTTTTGTTCCCTTTTGTCAGTGTTTTGAAAAGCTGGGGCAGTGGTTTCAAAACCAAAACCAAACTTCACATGACTTTTGGTTTGTTTGTTGAGGAGCATCTCAAAACCTTTACATGATTACACCCATTTTTCACATTCAACTTGGGTGGCCTCAAGCTCCTTTTTACAACTATGATATTTTGTCATCATAGTTTGGAGCTGGTCTTTGGTTATAGTTGCTTCATGTTTTAAACTGCTGATTTTAGATTCTTTTTCAGTCAATTTTGATTTTAACTCTTTTGAAAGTTTTTCAAATTGAACTTCATCATCCAAAATTTTCTTCCTAAGGTTTTCATTCACCTCTTTAATGTTAGCAAATGCTATTACACATTTGTTTAAACACAAATCTTTTAGGATTTGAGGAGATGGGTTGTTTAGTCTAACACCTTATACGCTCGTCATGATAGGTCACCGGTATTAGGGGCCGTCTATTGAGCAGGTTTACTTGTCTTAGTGCGAAAAGCAGCATCAGGTGAGTTTCACGGCCCCACCATACGCTTTACATTTTGGGGGAGACACATGCTAATACTTATTACATAAATTATCATGTTATACTAGTGTTAATTCATTTACATACTATACGATACGTAAAGTCCCGGGGAAACCATGAATGTGCGGGGCACAACGGGGGAAATGTGGATAGATCTATTGGGATTGACAGACCCCACCCGTCGGCTGGGAGCCGGGCGGGTGCATATTGTCTCGGTCATAAGCTAAATCATTTCGGGCAAAAATCATATTTCGTTGTCTGTAATGGTTTCCGTTCGTGGTAGTATAACTCATGCGTCTAGCTAACGCTATCATTTCTGACATAGTGGTAACATGATGGCTTTCATTACTTAAACATTTAATATAAAACCTGTGAACTCACCGGCATTATTTGCTGACGTTTTTAGCATGTTTGTCTCAGGTCGTTGAGGTAGCAGCTTATCATAGGCGCACGGAGTCACACGGCGTCTAGGAGTCATATGCATTGTCTTATCTTTTTCAGACTTACGTACTTTTACATTTGGGTTGTAATAAAGTTACGCTTCCGCAGCGATGGGATTTATGAAAACTTAATGGTTGTTTATTTCATTCTCCGTATCATATAGTGTCGTTTATTGTGACCGTTGACTTAGATCCTGGTTTGTCACGCGCCTCGCGGTAAAACTCCGCACGTGGAATTTGAGGGTGTGACAATACCTTAGTAGCAGCCATCAATGCACAATCACACTTGCACTCACAATCATCACCCCAGGGATCTGAGAGATTCACAACCTCTTCTTAAAACTTTTCTTCTGAAACTACTGCATCAACAACATCATTAGTCACATTTTCAGATTCAGTCACCACATCCTCAGATTCCACCTCTTCCACAATTGTATCCATAGCCATGAAACAAAAAATTTCTGGTTCATTTTCAGCTTTGGCTACAAGAGAAAAGTTCTAATCTGTTAACTCATCTGGTAGACTACTCCAATCAACAAAGCCTTGTGTGAAGAAACTCTGTTGACTGGTCTCTGCAGGAGCAGAGGGTGGAGTAGCAGTCATTGGCACATGTGCCTGAGCAACAGGGGTTTGAACATAGTGGATCTGAGGAACAATGGTTTGGACATACTGGACAGGAATAGTGGTAGAAAACTGTGCAAAATGAGTAGTGTTTTGCACATTTGGTCCAGGGGTATTATGGGAAACCTGATAAGTGTTGGTCTGTGGCCTTTGATTTGGATAGGTAATCATAGGTGTACCATGTTGACTCCTACATTCCCTAGCAAAATGACCAAGTCTATGACATTTATAACACTTAATCTTTGATTTATCCAACCCCGCCTTTGACCTGCCAGTCAACCCTGGAAATCTTCTGCCAGTTTTCTTGTAAAAATTGTTAGTTCTTACACTGAGCAGAGCCAATTGGTGCATAATGTCCATTTCTTCCAAATAATCAGGGTCAAAGTATTTTAGGTCATCATACTCGAAGGATATGTTATCAGATGCCTGGATATCACCACCACTTGCTGCAAAAGCATAGTTAGGTGAATAAGAATCAGAGTTAAAACCTGAAGTTATGTCAATGAAATGATCATAACTCTGATCCTTACTATTACCAGGCACCTCATCCTGACGCAAAAGTGTTGTATTACCAAAAACATAATCATCAGACACTTTTCCAGAGTCCTGAAGTTTCTTTTTCTTGTTAAGTTCTCTCTCATAGGTCAAGAGCTTACCATGAAGCTGGGTTAGTGATAGGTCCTTAAATCCAATTGAGTTTCTCATAACTATAGCAATAGTGTCCCATTTGTCTGGTAATGATCTTAAAAACCTATGGTTCAAAGTTGAATTAGGATAAGTTAGACCCACCAGTTTTTGTTCACTAATAAGACAGTTAAACCTCTCAAATTGTTGAGTTAATGACTTTCCCTAAACATGACTGAATGTTTCATATTGTTGGTTAAGTATTTCACGGTTGTTTTCAATAACCTCTTCAGTCCCACCAAATTGTTCTTTCAAAGCATCCCACAACTCCTTTACACTGTTACAGTGTAATAGCCTAGCATAGATATCATTGGGTAGAGCCATGTGTAACAACCCGACCCGGTGGGGCCTGGACGTTACGACAGCTTGGTAACAGACTTGCACAACGGAAGCAACGTTAACTAATATTTAATATTCATACAACCTTTGGTCGCAAAAAATAATACAAATACAAGATATAATTATAATTAATGTCTAATGCAGGGACGAGACGCGGCGGTCGTCGAAGCAGTTGAGGAGTGTAATCCACTAGTCGATCCGATCTCTATCCGTACATATCTCTTAGATGCTCTAAACCGCAACGCTTAAAGCTCGAACCTTTTAACATGATAATCTCTAATCCACACAAGCGAGCATATAACTCTTCTTCTCGATCATCCAAACGCAGTACCTGAACACATGCTTAAAAGAGTTTGGGTCAGCAATTACACTGGTGAGTCCGTGTAAGTAATAAGTGGATCCAAAACAGTTTATCAGCTCAAAACCAAGTTTACAAGTTCATACAGTTCAACACACGTGATGTACAAGCGACCCCTCAACCCTAACACTAGATCTATCTACTGCCATTATAGATCTACAAGGCATAATATATGCTGCAACGGTCCGCAGGCCTCAGTGGAGGGTTTCCCGGGCCCAACGTCCCGAGTCCACTGTGCGTGGGGGATTCCCCAAGTAGTACTACCCATATATTAAGCGGCTCATCTATGAGTTAATGAGTGTCAGTATTATCCGGGAGCAAGTATCTTGTCACATCACAAAAGTTTAGACACACAAGCATATGTTCACCCCAAAACAGTAAAACAGAAAAGGGGGAGTGGTACACGGAACTCACCTTGGTTGCGTATTATATCATGTCACACCACCGTATAGTTTCCCAAGTCGGGTGCTCATCTATATCTGTACACAAGATCCTATGATAATTACAACCATCAGTAGGTGTAACCGAACATCGCGGTTACACGTGTGGACTACTAGGACCTTTGGTTGTCATTGTCGGGTCTATTCTATTTTGTCGAATCATGGTTCCACTCATCTAGTTATGCAGTCTTACATAGTCCAAATGTTGGGTCCAAAGTATATACATATATGTATGGCCATCTAAAGTTCCCATGGTCTTGTTTGTTCTAATACATCAAGTCACCTATTATGTTCCAAAAGTCTTACTTGTGCTTTGCTTCAAGGATATCATAATCCATAGTTAGATTTGTACATATGTTATTGTCCGAGGTTCCAATTATATACAATAACCAAGTTATATTATGTCTATCGTTTCGTCTTAATCATCCTACCTCTCGCTTTTATAACTATTCTTATATATTATAAATATAATTATGTCATTTAGTCCATAGGTCCTTATATAAGTTCATTCATTCCCAAATATGTAATACACTTATAAGTTTGTTATTTTGCTTAGTTCAATCGAGTTTACTTTCGAAGTCCCACACGTGCACACACGATAATCACTACATAAGTTGAGATGATTCGGGTTCTCGTTTATACCTCTCGGGTCTCCTCAGTTGACCAAGTCTTCTGGTTGTTGACTTTTGTTGACCGAGTCAACTGGGTTGACTCGGGTCTTGGCCCATCTTCTTCTACTCAATACTTCCCTCACTAATAAACATCACGACATTACCGACAATATTTTCCTGTAACAATTCCCTGTAAATTATCACTCATCCTTGACCATCACTATAATCTAGAACTATAACAAAGATCGGGACAAGGGAGTGAACGAAGCTACCTCATGTCGTTGAGGAGGAAGACCCTAATCGGACCCGCCACCGTCTGTCACAAATACCCGAGCCCTAGACCCTTGCTTACTGCCAATCAACCACCACCATCATCCGTAACCACCGAGACCATCATTGAAACACTACATCACCACCGTAATCCAAACCATACCCTCATCGTGAACTATCACCATTCGACAACCAACTTCCATCCATCACCGATGACAATAACCATAACCAATCATCACCATAATTATTAGAAAGGAGGAGGTTTTACCTCTGAGACCAGACCTGTCCCGATTAGAATCTGTTACCCGAACCACTGCCAGTGCCGCCGTCTTCTTCCTCCGAGTTCTCTCTCTTTTTCAGTTGGTCTTTGTCCCTCTTCTGCTAGTTCAGCTCTCTTCCGCTTGATTCTCTCTAGGGTTTAATCGGATAAAGAGGTGTGGGGTATGAGAGTAGCGTTGGTGAGTGATGTGTGAAATGTGTAGTAAATAAATCGATCAAGTTTTAAAAATGGAAAAACCTACAAAACCACACACTAACGGCAAGTGTACCGGTCGCAGTGTAGCAGAGGAAGTAAGTCCGGAAGATCGAACCGTGGACACAATGTGGCGACTCTCGGTACTAAACCTCTGTCGACTCCTAGCCTAATAATTTGGATTTTTGAGAATTAATTTTAAACTAAATGAAAATAAAATAAAAGCAATTAAAATAAATAACACAGACAAAAACAGGAAACCAAGGACACTAGATCGAACTCAGATAATATGGAAGGCAACTACCTAGGTCTAGAATCCTACCCGCAAACTCACAACTCTCGGAATCGAATAATGGATTGGCTACCAGGTTTTCTAAAGATACGCCCGACCCAGGAAACCCCTAAAGTACGCTAGATCACCTCCCGGTCTCACTAACACCTCTCAGAAAATCCTAAGGGACGTGTAAATCACTGGTTACTAGTTCGGATCACCTCCCGGTCTCGCCTCACTAGGGAATGCTAAGGTACTCGAAAGACTTGCTCACCTCCCGGTCTCGCTAGTCACAACACATCCAAAAATGTGAAGGAGTAATCTAATTGGTTTGGAAATAATTCGGAATTACAAGAATCTAAAGACACACTAGGCAAGGATCACCTCCCTGTCTCACCTCTACCCGATACCTAAAGATCTAGACAACCCGACACCCTATCACCTCCCGGTCTCAAGGAATGGCAGAATACCTAAGTCCTTTAAACTCTCAAATCAAGTTCCTATGGAATTAGACGTCAAAAACCATAAACTAGTTACAAGCACAAAGCAGATAACCTAACATGCATCTATAACTGAAAGACATTCAACAAGACACATGTGGAACTATCAAAGATCATAAATTAGACTTAAATACGCAAAAGCATTATAACCAAACTCAAATAGATCTTTACCAAAACATAAGCCAATTATATAATTAAACGAATCCGAAAGTCATAAAAACGCTAAGTATTCATCAACACGACCTAGGTAGCCTAAGTGTTTAGCTACTCATCAACATGGAAAAAGATAAAAACATAGGTTCAAAATAATATATAGTCATGGCACTAATATTTATAAACACGAAATAAATAAATATAAAGCCAAAAATTATTATAGTCGAACCGTGCCTTCAATCTTGACCCGTGCCTTCCTGGCCTTCACTTCCTCTCTAAATTCTTGATTGTTGCTGTTGTGTTCAATCTCCTCCAATGGCGGCGTCTGAATGCTTCCAGGAAAATATGTTCCTTCCCTGATGTCGATGTGCCGTCCAAGATGTCTGACCTCCCAATAATATGTGTTGTATATAGTATTTGTTGCTAGCTAGGGTTGGGCCACGAGCCCTAAAGCTTCCAATATTCCATTCATATTTTTTTTTAGTTATTATTATTATTATTATTATTATTATCATTATTATTATTATTATTATTATTATTAATAGTAGTATACTCCAAACTTGCTCCGGGTGTTCGCGACTCGGGTGTTCTTGGCTTGACCAAAATTACTCGTGTATGCTCCAACGTCCATGAACACATGCTCCCAAGTGTTTGTGTCTTGATTAAAATTCTTTCATTTTGAGCTCACTTTCCACGAACACCTATAAAATAATAAAATAAATAAATAACAATAAAAACGACACGAAACGAATAAAAATCTAACCAAATAATATACAAATTACATAGGAAAAGAGATGTGTTTTGCAACACATCAGTGAGGATGGGTATAGCCGAGCTCCGCCTTGCTCCGCTGTGAATGGTCACCGGAATTCCACCGGTTTTGCTCTCTCTCTCTCTCTCTCTCTCTCTCTCTCTCTCTATCTCTCTCTCTCTCTATTGAACTTATGTGTGTGTGTGTGTGTGTGTGTGGTTATGTTTTCATCAGAGGTAAAAGGGTGGGTGTTTGGGGTCTTTTATATTGAGGTCTTGATTAATGGTTTTTCCTAAACCATTTGTGAGTATATAAAACCATTGGTATATCTAATGGTTTTTAATATTGTGTTGTCACCACAAGGGGAGGACATGTGCCCCCCTTGGTGACTCACCATTTTGGTTCGGGTCCGGGTTTAAGTTCGTTAACGGGTATTAGTTTGGTTACACAACGTACGCTCACGTATAATACCTATATATACTAGTTCGGTTTTTAGTTTCGTATCAAAACATATGGTTTATTATACGTCTTTGTTCATTTAATAATTACATATTAAATATATTGCGTGAAAAATTCTGGCCCCTAAGACCGGGTTGTTACACCCTGGCCACAATACTGAAGGCCTTAGCATCTAACTCAATTTTCTGAAAATCCTGCTCGAAGTAGTTTTCAAGTTTCTTTGGCTCTTGAACCTTGGGATCTTCGGTACTCGGCACCATCGGAACATGTGGTCCGAAGATAACCGACTTCCAGCACCCATGTAGGTGCATATGTGCGACTAATGCTTTGGATTGGATAAATCATATGTTTTGTTTCCTGTCGTTGGTGCGAAGGAAAGTTTTTGATGGTGCGAAGGAGAGTTTTCAAGGGTGCGAAGGAAGCTTTTTGGGCGAATGAAGAATGTTTATTATGAAGTTTGGTTCGACCATTCAAAGTGGGCGAACCTGCACATTTGCACGAACAAAGTGGGCGAATGTGCAGTCTATAAATAGGCAAACTCAGTTTTTGCAGCTAACTTTGAGTCATTTATTTCCCGCCACTTTCTGAATTCTCTCTGTAACTTTTTATAAACTTGTTTTGCGTCGAGTCCTTGATTGTAATTACTTTTCTACGTGTATTCAAGTTTGATTATTAATGAAAACGTTTGAAAATGATGATTTGTGTGTGTTTATCTGATTAGTTATCATTTTGTGCTGGTTTTGGGGATTCCGCACCCAAAACTAAATTGTTTGATTGTCTTTGTAGCTTATCGATCCTTTCACACGCAAACAACCCAGTGTTCTGTTGAGCTAGAACATGGCTCATCCGACGTTGCCAGATATTGTATTCAGATCTGACAAGCATCGATGGCTTGTTGTTCGTGCCAGTTTTATGTGGATCATGATTGATTGAAGCCATTCTTTGATTGTTTCTAAAACAAAGTCTGTTTATAAAACGGTTGAATCGAAAATAAACTATTACTCTGTTTTCAATCCGACAAACAAACGATATCAATAATTGTGAGCTATCTCTTTATATTAAATTGATTGGTTAGATCGAATTTAATTGACCAAGCTCTGATACCAATTGTTAGGATCTGAGTTTGATTGTTTAAGTAATGAAAATGAAAGAAGTTAAACTATAAATGGAAAGTGTAGCGGAATGATAAACTATAAATCAAAACATGAGAATAATTGTTTCAGAATCGAAAGCTTTCATATAACTGAATGATTACAAACGATTACAATTACTCCCCCCCTCATCCTGATCACTCATGTAAGTTTGTCTAAGAGAATGTTTTGAGTGATGAATAGAACAGTACATGCACTGTTCTATTTATAGACAATCTAAACTACTGATGACCTAGGTTAACGTCACCTAAGACAGTGACCTCTAACAGAATAACATCTGTTGAGACAATCACTGTTACATTGGAAATCTCTGATAGGTAAACAGCTGATAAGTAAACCTCTGATGGTCTTGAATCATCTGTTGGAGCCTAAGTGTTGTTGGCTCCAACTGACCTTTAGTCTTCAGTACTTTGATCAGCAGTTGTTTTCTATCAGACCTTTGCAAGCAACAGTTGTTCCAGCAGTTGTTAGGGTACAGCAGATGTTAGAGTCAACAGTCTTTTAGGAGAAGCAACATGTAAGTGCTGTTTTTATTAAGGATCAATATGTAGTATATTTTGGCTTTCCAATCATCTGTTCTTCTCCAGGTCAGCAGACCCAACATTTAGACACCTCATAAGGTATATTATTATGTGTATTAGTGTATATTAAGTCCATTATGTTTGACTTGGTGTATAAAAGTCCATGTACTTTAAGGATATAAACTTTACATCTTTCATTTTCCAACATAATCAACATTATATTATGTTTTAGATGTTCATTTTAAGGTGATCTAAACCACATTTGAGTATATTCAACACATATTTACCGGTAATAAATAGATCATCTTTTTAAACAAGCTTATGTGACCTTTCATAAATTACAAAGACAATAACAACATCACCAACAAAACCTACGGCCCATATATCATTTTTAGATCATCCATTTTTGTTTATAAAAACACACATTTCTTATGTTTATAGCCATATTTAAACCTTATATACAACTTGCTTTTAAAACACAAAAATATATAACTTTCAAGAGCAAAAGCAAGATCAAGAGACTTACTACTAGCACAAGGCTAGGGAAGATTTACAAAAAAAAAAAACACATGATTTGGATGAGGTTTAGAGTGTGTTCTTCCTTAGTTTATGCTCCAAGCTCTTCAACACACTTATATTTGATGAAAAAAAAGTTTGTTTATGGATGGTTTTGATATAGGAAACTTAAAATGAGAATGTATGTGTGTGTGTGCTATCCTACGGCTTCAAGAAAAAAAAAAGAACAAGTTTTGAATATAAAACTGAAAGAAAATTTGATATCTTATAAGGATTTTATCAAGTACACAAAATATTTATAAAATCCTTCATGTCATCCCTAATCTACAACAAATCTACTAATCTTGCACCAAAAAGATTTAGGCACGGTGGGGAAGAGATTTGGTTGGATTTGTGGGGTCCACAAGTTGGGAAGATATCTAGCATTTTTTTGAGTTTGATTATATAGTTTTCGGGTTTAATCGGGTCTTAATCGGATTTTAATTACGAGCTATCTGGACATTAAAATAGCCTTTAATAACCCTTAAACATAGCCTAGTTCAAGTGTTGGTAAGTTATTTAGGCTTTACTTGGGTGAAATTATAAGTTTAGCGCGTATCGGGTGCGATACGCAAACTTTATTCATTACCGGGAGATTTATATTTGGAGTTTTCATTTATGGTTTTGGAGTTCCAAAACACATAATATGTGTCACAACCCGACCGAGGTGGGCCTGGTCGGAATACAGATTGATACCAAACTTGTACAGCGGAAGTAACATTTATTATGTTTAAGGTTTAATACAATTTCTATACCAAAATAGTAATACTATCTAATACATATTTAAATTAGATAACCATTGCAGGGACGAATCATGGCATTCATCAGAGCAGCTGCAAATGAAAAGTCCACTAGTTGTAGTGGTATCTACCGAACGTATCTCTAATCTCTAAGTAGTGCAGTCCTCGAATTATATATCCTCTATAAAGCATCTAGCAATCCACTACCTTGTAGTTATATCTGTACGCATTTTTAATCCACCAGCTTGCTTATAATCTTACGCTTCACATCCATCCATAAGTAGTACCTGAACAAATGCTTAAAAATGGTTTGGGGTCAACAAATATGTTGGTGAGTCCGTGAGTGCGTTTAACTGGTTTTAAAATAAGTTTATCGTTACAAAACAAGTTTATAAGTTAATCCAGTTCAACATATGGTTTAGCACTGGTGATATACAAGCGACACCTCAAACCTAACACGGAATCTATCTACTGCCATTATAGATTCTCCTAGCAAAATACGTGTCACAAATCCTCAGTGGATTTTCCGGGCTTCCGGATCCACTGTGTGTGGGGGTTTCCCCAAGTAGCGCTACCCACATATTAAGTGGCCCAATCCCTGGGTTAATGAGTGTCGGTATGGTATTCGGCAGCTACTATCTTGTCACATCAAATAGTTTATAAAAAAGGAAGCATGCATTCACCCCAAACATTTATAAAAGCAAAAAGAGGGGAGGTTCACGGGACTCACCTTGGTAGCGTATCATATGGCATTTCAATTCACGACCTCATCTATCGTTTAGCATTCCAAGTCAAGGTCTCATCTATAATCCATATGCAAGTTCCTACTACATTTATCCATATTCGTGCGTGTAACCATATATCACGATTACACGTGTGGGCATGCTTAGGTTATTTATCCAAACTCCTAAGCGTCGGTTTAATAACATTAATCATACATATAGTTATCTAAATTCTCAATAGTCCCGATTAACATGTCGTAAGTCCCATTGTCCTAGTAGAACTTCCTATGTCTTAATAGTTTGTCAAAGTGTCCAAATTATACATCATATTTTATATCCATAAGGTTTACCAAATTTTCCAAATGTTCTTATGTCCTAGTCCTAGTCCAAGTCCAATTGTCATCATATCCATACAATCCCTAATTAACCAACTCTTATTTACATGTTCATTTAGTTCCCATACTTCACCATCGCTTACCAACAATTAAACCACCTCTGCCTTCTCCTCATATGTTACATCCTAGTCCAAACGCCGATTCAATCAATTAACAACCATTAATGAGAAGGAAAACAAGAATATTATCAGGATTCACCGAACGGGTCGAGTTTCATACCCGAGTTCTGATGCGTCTCTGTCGCGTGTAACACCATTCGTCACTAACATCACCTTCCATTATCAACATCAACTTGTAGGAATCTTGCTCGAAACTCAAATCAGAACAGAACCCTAATCGGGCCCTAAACTGCCGTTGTCGCTGTCGTACCTAAACCCTGCACCGGCCGGCCAGCTTCCTTGTCACCGGTCATTGCCCTTACTCACCTATCTGAACTCACCGTCGTCCTCCTTCATCCTTCGCTGTTGCATAAGTCTGCCAGTAATGGTCACAGCCCTCACCCAAATTTCCTCCTCTCTCTCTTTGTCGCTCTCTATCTCTCTCCAGCACCTTTTCTCTCTATCGGCTCCCTCTCTGTCTCTGTGTCTCTCCCTCCATGTGTCTCTCTCTCTCTCTCCCTTCGATTCAGGTGTGTGGGTTTGTTGGGTGTTGATCTTTGCCGCCGTGGAAGGTGGTTGTCGGCCTTCCCACCTCCGGTCAATCTCTCTCTCTCTCTCTCTCTCTCTCTCTCTCTCTCTCTCTCTCTCTCTCTCTCTCTCTCTCTCATAATATGTGTGTTGTATGAAAATGGGTGAACAGACATGAGAGGGGTGGTTTATGAGGTTTTTATAGAGGTTTGTGTTTTTGATGGTTTTTAACAAACCATTAGACCATCTGGAGTGGGGGCGGGGAAAAGGGCGGGAAGGGGGGAACACCGTCGCCGGGCCGGCGTGGAGGAGGGCAGGAAGGGGGCCGGGAAGTGAGGCTTGTGGTGATGGTGATGTGGCACCATTTGATTGGTTGGGTTTTGGAGTTGATTTTATATAAAAAATAAAAAAGAGCAAATTCCTATTTGAGTCCCTGTGTGTTGTTGATTTTAACTACTTGAGTCCAACATTTTCATTTTTAACATTCTGAATCCTAGTGTTTTAAGTTTGTTATGGTTTGAGTCCAATTTTCTAACGTCGTTAACCAAGTTAGTTAACTATAAGGGTATTTCAGTCATTTTACACCTAGGTACAACTCTGTAATGCATAGGGTATAATGTACAAGTCTTTAATACATAAATAAAATATAATATATATATATATATATAATAATAATAATAATAAATATAAACCTCCTATAGATACACAGTTATACACACACATACATAATTTACCACCATCATTTCTATATTATTTTCATCAACAAATGTGTGAACCACCACCCCCACCACCACCACCATTATTAGACACTCATCTCAACGGCGGCTCCGTGCTCCATTGGACACTGTGGCACCAAAACAACACCGTAGACCCAGCGTTCGTCCCATAGACATTGGAGACCAACACACATATTGTCACACCACGCCAATGGCGGAAACACGTGGCGCGACGGTTCAAGCGGATAAAGTCAAGGTTAACGCAAATCACAAGTAATTTAAGAAAATGGGTCATTTATTTAGGCGTCAAATCTTGTTCAAAACATTACACAAAAAGTAAATTGTTTATAACACAAATGGAGAGGTTTCTCAAATATATCCCTTAGCCTTGGGAAATAAAGGTGAAACCCCGCAAAATATCCAACGCCGCATAGGAGGATTCCGTGACCCAGCTTGCCATGATTGCCTTCGTCTAATTACCTGAAAGATATGTTTAAAATTTCGTCAATATAAATATATTGGTGAGTTCACAGGTTTTTAGTTTCCAAAACTTGAATACTTGGGAAATACCATGTTATGACAATATATAGGAGTTGCAAATTCCTATAAATCTACTTGAGACTATAATCAAACCAAGACGTATAATAATAATGCCCCGCTCCAAGTCGTTACTCGGTATCCTACGACTTAAGTTCAGAATATATGCACCCCAGGCATACACTAATGCATAATCGATGCTATCGATTAGGGGTGGGCCTTGTCAGGCACCAATAGTACTATTCAAATATTCCACCGGTTTCATTTCCCTGAACAAATGATTATAGAGGCGAGGACTCAACCCCGAGTGGCGGTCACACCTCAAGTAATAAATCCGTCAAACATTTTCCCTAACATATCCTTCCCCCGAAAATGTAAAAATAGTTTAAAATGGGGCCGTGAAACTCACCTGAATCGACGTCCGGCTCACCTAAGTAGATAGCAAAAGGGGTCTCGCACCTACAAACGTCCTAGACGTATAAGTCACTATCCCTATAGTGCATGTGCCTTGGCAAGTTGTACACCCAACTCCCGACCACAAGTTATTCCAAATCTCGTTTAATTAAGCGCGTATCCTAGGTTTCGTTGGCGTTAGATTACCCTTTGCAATACAAGTTATATATTACTCTTGTTAATATTTCCTTAACTTGTACATTATTATCATCGACTTGACTTCACTTAACGTATAATTATTTTCCCATTCAAATAATTATACTTAAGATCGCATCGCTCGATATAATATATATTTCAACACTCGACCCGACTCACTTTGCCGCACATTTGTTTTCCCATTTAAACAAATATGCTAAGATCTTGCCGTTCGATTGTATATTCTCAACACCCGACTCAACTCTCCATGCCGTATATTTATTTTCCCACTTAAATAAATATACTAGGATCTTGTCGGCACGGTATACACACATATATATATATATATATATATATCTTTGTCTACTCGTCTCGGTTTTCCTTCCCACATATCTACTTTCCCATTAAGTAGATATACTAGAATTTTGCCGAGACGAGCGTATATATATATAAATGTGTAATTTTTCTTGTTAAGTATATACGTTTGTTTAACGTCTTATTTGTTTACGTTATGTTTTTCTCCCACGAATAATTCCTTCAACACTTAGGAAAGTGTTTATTAGATTTCACACATGATGTATATATATATATATTTTACTTCCTAAAAATATATATTTTCTCATTTTGCCGCAATGGCATTTTTCTCATGTTTTGTCCGTGTATGGTTCGTTATCGCGTCTTAGTTCGATATCTTAGCTTGGATAGTTAATTTTCCAAGTTTTTCCCATCATGTGTTTTATGGAAATATTATCCACATTCCTAACACATGTTACTTGGAAGGTTTGTATTTTAACTCAACTTGTTAACTTAAATACAAAAATGCTTCCAATACTTTTATATTCCCATTTATATAAAAGTATTCATTTTTGTACAAGTTTCTCAAGTTTTAATTTTTGTTTAACATTTTTATAAAAT
This sequence comes from Ambrosia x helenae, assembly GCA_030844895.1. Taxonomy (NCBI): domain Eukaryota; kingdom Viridiplantae; phylum Streptophyta; class Magnoliopsida; order Asterales; family Asteraceae; genus Ambrosia; species Ambrosia x helenae. Next base: position 11,159,961 of record CM061233.1, read on the forward strand.
CTCTATTTTATAAAAAATCCTTATGTTAATACAAACCCATATTTTTATAACTTTCACTTTTATAAAAATATACTTTTTATACAAAATACCCAAGTAAGTTTACTAGTATTTACCAAATCAACCTTGGAAAATTATTACTTATACTTTTGACACCAAACTTTCCATTATTGCATTTTTGGACTAATAGTTTCTAAAATGTTCATTTTAGTCCTCTAACTTTCAAAGTTACAACATTAGTCCCTTAACTTTCAAATGTTGCATTTTTCCACTCTAACTTCCAAAGTTAGCATTTTTCACTCAAAATAGTGGACTTTGAAGATTCATCTTTTTATTGTTAAGTTGTTTTTGCATCAAAACACTTTTAATAGTCTTATATTTCATATATAAGGCTACTTGTATGTGTGTTTTATGTATTTGTCCATTATATCAAAATCTCATTCTTCTAAGTAAGTAAACTTTAATTTTTCAACTTCTTTATTCATGACATTCTAATATATTCCATCATATATTATGTCTTAGATGATCATTTTAAGATGATTAAAGTTACATTTTAACACATTCAAGTTTATTCCACAAATCTTAACCAATTCATCATCCTACTTAGTGTATGTGTAAATTTAATACATTTTAAGAACACTACTTTACCATCATCAAATCCATGATCCATTTACATATCTTTAATCATTTATTTTACTCATGTAAAACCTATTAAAGATTATGTTTCAAAACCACATTTTAAACCCTTCATGTACAACTTGCTTCTAAGAACACATACATGAATATTAATAATCAAAACAAGGTTAAGAAGCTTACTACTAGCACAAGGCTAGGGAAGACAAAACCTTGGATTTTGAGAGGGGTTTAGTGTGTTCTTCCTTAATGGTTAAGCTCCAAGCTTGAAACACACAATAGGGGTTTGGATGATGGCTTGTTTTAAGTGATTTGAAGATGTAAAAACTTGAAAGAAGTATGTATGTGGGAGGGGTGAAACCTACGGCCACAAGGAGAAAAGAAGAAGAAGATTTTTGTTGTTTCTCCAAGTATCTAACACATGTTTATATAATCTTATCACATGTAATCTTCCATAGATTATGTAAGATTTATTGGAAGATTGTATGTGTACTTAGGATCTTGGTGAAGATCACAAGTGTGTGTGTGTGCCGTGTATTTGTATGTATGAATGGAAGGTTTCTTGCAAATCTTGCTAAATATTTGAGATTTACTTTGATCCTTCTCTAGATCCTTAAGGCATGTGTATGTACTTATGTTATAATTACTAGATTGTGTCTTGGATTATTAGACATGGGGCCGAAATTTTACAAAAAAAAAGGAACAAGTGGGAGCATGCTTTTGTACTACAAGATCTTACACCTTTGTCCTTCCATGCATGCTTGGTATTTTTAGATAATTAGGTGATTTTTGGAAAATAACATAAGATGGATAATTACATGGCCCTTGGCCGGCCCCTTTGTGGGTTTGGGTGGGGTCCACAACTTCAAATATTTACCCATTATTTGTTAAGTTAAATCCCCCGTCGTTCGGGTGTCGTTCGGGTATTTTTCGGGTTTTAACCGCGCGTTATTCGGACATTAAAAATACCTTTAATATCCCTTAAATATAGTCTAATTTAAGCCTTGATTGGTTATTTAGGCTTTTACCGGGTGAAATTATGAGTTATGCGCGTATCGGGTGCGGTACGCGCACTTTATTCGTTACCGGGAGATTTGTATGAGACGTTTCCACTTATGGTTTTGGAGTTCCAAAACTCATTATACTTTGTGAAACTACCCTTTATTTTATATCCTGGGTGTCCGGGATCCTTTTCGTTTATTTAATTATTACCGGGTAATTGCCAACGTCCACACCGGATAGCTTATTCGCACATGATCCTATCATGTTTTACCATTAAACGTATGCATTCCTATGCATTATTTGGAAATTGCTATCTCCTAAGGCCTTGATAATTAAATCACACATAATTGCATTTAATTACGTTAATCATATATTAATTAATTTGTACGGAATTACCTCATTTTTGCCGGTTGTTACATTCTCCCCCCGTTAAGAGAATTCCGTCCCGGAATTCACTTCGAGTTCTCCGGTACAGGTGTCTTCTCGAATAGGGCGGGATATTTTTGCTTCATCCGGTCCAGCCTTTCCCACGTGAACTCCGGTCCACGCTTGGCATTCCAGCGCACTTTGACCAATCTGATCTTGCTGCGCCTTAGTTTTTGGACCTTCCAATCGGTTACCTCGATTGGTTCTTCAACAAAATGTAACTTGTCGTCAATTTGGATTTCGTCTGCTGGGAAGATGAGAGTTTCGTCGGATAGGCACTTTTTCAAATTTGACACGTGAAACGTGTCGTGTATTCCACTAAGCTCTTGAGGCAACTTGAGCTTGTATGCCACTGGACCTACCATGGACAAGACTTCGAACGGTCCAACATATCGTGGGTTCAGCTTTCCGCGCTTTCCAAAGCGCGCGACACCTTTCCAAGGTGACACTTTTAGTAGGACCCTGTCTCCGACTTGAAATTCTAAAGGCTTTCGCCTCATATCAGCATAGCTTTTCTGGCGGTCACGGGCCGCTTTGAGGCGTTCCTTTATCAAAAAGACCTTGTCCGTCGTCTCTTGAACAATTTCAGGCCCGGTGAGTTGTTTTTCTCCAACCTCAGCCCAACATAACGGAGATCGACACTTGCGTCCATACAGAGCTTCAAACGGTGCAGCTTGAATGCTCGTATGATAACTGTTGTTATAAGAAAATTCTACCAATGGCAAGTGCGTATCCCAATTACCTCCGAAATCAATCGCGCATGCCCGCAACATATCTTCCAAGGTCTGGATGGTTCGTTCACTTTGACCATCCGTTTGGGGGTGATATGCGGTACTCATGTCGAGGCGAGTACCGAGGGCTTCATTTAAACTTTCCCAAAATCTTGAGGTGAAGCGACTATCTCGATCGGAGATGATAGAAATAGGTACCCCATGCTTAGACACCACTTCCTTAATGTACAAACGGGTCAGTTTCTCCAACTTGTCCGTTTCGCGAATCGGGAGGAAGTGCGCAGATTTTGTCAATCGATCAACGATTACCCAGATCATGTCATGGCCGCTTGTTGTCTTGGGTAACTTGGTAATGAAATCCATGGTAATTCGTTCCCATTTCCATTCCGGTATTTCCGGTTGCTGGAGCAAACCGGAAGGTCTTTGATGCTCAGCCTTGACCTTTGCGCAAGTCAAACATCGCGCAACATATGCCGCTATATCTCTCTTGAAATTTGGCCACCAATAAAGTTCCTTCAAATCGTGGAACATCTTGTCTGCACCAGGGTGAACTGAATATCTAGAACTGTGAGCTTCGGCCAATACTAGCTCACGCAATCCCCCGTACACTGGAACCCAAATTCTATTCATGAAATACAGGGTCTGATCCGCCTTTGGTTCCAGTGAATCAATCATCTTTCGCAATCTTTCACCTTTGACATTCTCGGGTTTAAGGGCGTTAACTTGAGCTTCACGAATTCGATCAGTCAGATTCGTGTGGATAGTCAGACCCAAAGCTCGGACACGCAACGGTTTAACCCGTTCCTTGCGACTAAAGGCGTCGGCCACGACGTTCGCCTTACCGGGATGGTACTTAATTTCACAATCGTAATCGTTTAATAATTCAACCCATCGCCGTTGTCGCATGTTCAAATCCTTCTGATCAAAGATGTGTTGCAAACTCTTATGATCAGTGAAAATTGTGCACTTGGTTCCGTACAAATAGTGCCTCCATATCTTGAGAGCGAATACCACTGCACCTAATTCCAAATCGTGTGTAGTGTAGTTCTTCTCATGGATTTTCAGCTGTCTGGAAGCATATGCTATTACTTTTTCTCGCTGCATTAATACACAACCCAAGCCTTGATGTGAGGCATCACAGTAAACCACAAAGTCCTCCGTACCATCTGGAAGTGATAGTATCAGAGCGCCACATAACTTGTCTTTTAGTAATTGGAATGCTGCCTCTTGCTTTTCCGTCCACTCGAATTTCTTATCCTTTTGGGTTAACATGGTTAAAGCTTGTGCTATCTTGGAAAAGTTCTCGATGAACCTTCTGTAATAACCCGCAAGGCCAAGAAATTGTCGTACTTCGGTAGGAGTTCGAGGGGCTTCCCAATTTTTAATTGCCTCGATCTTGGCGGGATCGACGTGTATGCCCTTCTCGTTCACCACGTGGCCTAGAAAGTGAACTTCCTGAATCCAAAAGTCGCACTTCGAGAATTTAGCGTAGAGCTTTTCCTTGCGTAGTACTTCAAGGATTAACCGAAGGTGATTCTCGTGGTCTTCTTTGGTGCGTGAATAGATCAAAATATCGTCAATGAAAACAATGACGAATTTGTCCAGGTATGGCTTACACACGCGGTTCATTAGGTCCATGAAAACCGCTGGTGCGTTGGTTAAGCCGAACGGCATCACCAAAAATTCATAGTGCCCATACCGGGTTCTGAAGGCCGTCTTTGGTACATCCTCTTCTTGTATACGCAACTGGTGATAGCCCGACCTCAGATCGATTTTGGAGTAATAGCTAGATCCTTGGAGCTGATCAAATAAATCGTCGATCCTGGGGAGAGGATAGCGATTCTTGATGGTTAGCTTGTTCAGTCTCGATAGTCAATGCACATGCGAAATGTGCCATCCTTTCTTCTTTACGAATAAGACGGGAGCTCCCCAAGGTGAGAAACTCGGTCTTATAAAGCCCTTGTCCAACAATTCCTGTAGCTGGCTGGATAGTTCCTGCATTTCCGATGGAGCTAAACGGTATGGCGATCGCGCCACGAGGGCAGCTCCAGGAACGAGGTCGATGCGGAACTCGACTTGTCGAGGTGGTGGCAACCCCGGCAAATCTTCTGGGAATACATCCAGAAAATCTCTAGCTACTGGAATGTCTTCCAACTTCCGCTCGTCGGCTTTCTTGTCCACCACGTGTGCCAAGAATGCGACAAGACCTTTTCTTAAGCATTTACGAGCCTTCATGCTTGAAATGATCCTTAGCGGCGTCCCGTGCCTTTCCCCTTGAATTGAGAGAGTTTCACCGCTTGCGAGGGGAACTTGAATGATCTTATCGTTGCAAACTACGATGGCACGGTGTGCGGATAACCAGTCCATGCCAACAACTATGTCAAAACTCCCAACACAACTGGCAAAAGATCAATCCCAAACTCGTGCCCACAGAGTTCTAATTTACAATCTTTCGCTACTTCTCTCGTTTCAATAGTTTTACCATTAGCCAGTTCTATGGAGTAGGGTGTATCTAGTTTACTAGTTTTTAATCCAAGTAGTCTTTTAAACTCAATGGATACGAAGCTAAAGTCAGCACCGGTATCAAATAATACAGAGGCATAATGACCATTAAGAGGGAACGTACCAGTGACCACGTTGGGGTCTTGTCGTGCATCACCGGCTCCAATCACAAACGCCCGCCCGCGGGCTTGGTTGTTAATTTGGGGCAATCTTTCTTCCAATGGTCAAGTGACCCGCAAGCGAAGCAGGGTCTAGCCCCTCCGTTCTTCGGTGCTCCTGACCGGCAGTCTTCCGTTTTGTGCCCTGAGCGGTGGCACTTTCCACAAGTTATCCCATTATTTCTCCCCTGGTTACCCTGTTTTCCACCATTTCCACGCCCTGTGGCAACATACCCTTTCCCTTTCTTGTTCGAACTACCCGATGCTCTATCCTTCTTTCCTTCATCCCGCTTACGTTTCCCAAATCTCGGCTTATTCCCCTGTTCATTTGTCACGACCGCTGAACTTGTCCCCTGATTCTTGCCTTCCACACTGCTAGCCTCGGAAATTTTCAGTCCCGAAACCTGTCGGATCAAAGTACCCATGCGGATAGCATCCTCGGTGAGGCTTAGTGCAAGATCAATAGCCGCGCGCATGGTCGTGGGTTTGGAAGCAGTGACCATGCTGCGTATTTGCGGTGCTAATCCGAACAAGTACCGCTCTATCTTGTTATTTTCCGGTGTGACCAAACGAGGCACTAGTCTGGCGAGATCATGAAATCGGGACGTGTACCCAGTCACGTCTTCTCCTACCATAGTAAGGTTCCAGAATTCTGTTTCCAGCTTCTGTACCTCACTTGCCGGGCGGTATTCGGCGATCATAAGGTCTTTTAGTTCCGCCCATGATAGGGAGTAAGCAGCGTCGTCCCCTAGTGACTGTACTTGGCCGTTCCACCAAGTGAGTGCTTGATCCAAAAACAAGTTAGTGGAGTACATGACTGACTGTCGAGGGGTACACCCACTGATGCGGATTATTGCCTCGGTCTTTTCGAACCATTTGACCAGGCCAACAGATCCTTCTGTGCCGCTGAAGTTAATCGGCTTACAGTCTAAGAAGGCTTTGAAGGTGCAGCCGCGCTCTCGCGAGGCCGTTTCTGCAATAATAAAGTAGTATGTTATTATGGGATAAGAGTTTTATGATATTCTCCCATTGCTTTTTCACTTATTCTTAAACCTCTTACCAATGGGGGAGGTTTCTCGTCGGTCGCTCCCTGTTAAGTCACGTGATCGTTCGGAGCGGGCGGCTTCATGCTCCACGATAGCTCGGGCTATGCGCTCCGAGATCATGGTTTCGAGTTCAGCTGGTGTAGCGGGCAGTCCGTCTGCGCCACTGTTGCTTCGGGTGGCTGGTGCCATTTTTCTTCAATAATAATTATCAAAGGTTATTTTGGCAAACATTTATACAATATCATATATAAAGCATAAATAACAACCCAGAATATGAACACAATAGTCAACACAATGTCATCACACAACATACCAACACACCATACAGAATAGATAATAATCAACACAACATCACCACACAATCACACAAATCACAATATATGGAGTAAGCAATAATAATCGTAGACAACAACATATTTCACCATCATAATAATAAGATTTTTCATTAATTTCAATAGTACGAGTACAATGCTTTGTTTATAATAACAAAATAGGGGATAACATCCCTCATACAATACATCGTTCTGAAATAAATAAAACATCATATCATATGTCGTCATACCCGCACGGCTAGGCAAAATGCAAACGAGTGTCATAACTCGTGCTATGCTACCATACTGCTACTACTATATATATTTGCAGGTGATTCTTCCATGTGTCCCTGATGCGTCCCTACTGTGGCGGCGGCGGCGGGAACTGATACTGTGGTGCGTGCATACTGATAGTCATACTAATCGCCATGATGCGATCATATAAAAACTGTCGATGCGCAAAATGCGCATCACCGGTAATCCCACACTGAGCATCCATGCTCAACAACTCCTCAGCGTAGTGTGCTAAGGCATCTCGAGTATCGATCATCCGGGTCCACATCAAGCGAGTCTGCTGCTCTACCTGGTTCACGGTGCGCTGCACCGTGTCGGCGAGGGTCTGGAAGTCTCGCTCCAGTGAGATAGCAGAGGACCAAGCTGGTCCGGATAATGGCGTCATCCTGTGAGGCTGGGATGGTCCAGGTATGTCAGGGTGAACTGGCTGGGATGGGCCAAATGGGGCTGGTATCGGTATGTGGGAGAGTAACTGGGTAAAACCCTGTGGTCCGGGGCAAAGTAGGGTGGTATCAGGTAGGGGTCCCCTGCACCCAGAGGATATGGTGCAGGTGGCATCATGGGCAAGGTGGGGATAGGTAGTGTCATGGCTATGGTGGGTGGTGCTACAAGCTCGGCCAAGGGGGCCATAAGGGGCTCTGCAATAGTGGCCCACTCTGGGGTGGACACCACTACGGTGGGGGGTGGGAGGGCTCGCAGTGGCGAAAGCTACCATACCTGCCCTGCGTAGCTCGGAGCTACCGGCGGGGCTGCCTTCTAGGACGTGTGCTGCTGCGGCTGGCCCCTCCTGAGGTGCGGGCTCGAGTGGTGCAAGTGGGGCTATGGGGTCAGCAGGGGCGTCCTCCATCATTGGAGCCGCTGGCTCCTCCTGGACGACTGGAATCTCAGGTACTAGTATGTGGTCTACAGAGGCCACTGACTCGTCGTCTGAGTCATCTGAAATCCATCCGTTCCTCCCACGGGAAATCGGCATGAGCCTCATGCCTGGAGGAATGGGGATGTGTGGTGCGGGTACTGGCTCGTGATCAATGTGAGCCTGTCTATCAAACGGAGACTCCGCTGTCTCCGACTAGGCTGGGATAGGTCGCGACGGACCGGCACAGCCTTCAGGGAAGTCCCTGAGGGCTCTGGTGGGGTGTGGGGCTAAGGGTGCGGCAGGCAAGGGTAGAATGGGTAGGTCGGCCTGCGGCGCGTCGGCCACGGCGGCCGCGTCATCCCCTGCGGGAGCCCAGTCAGGATCCTCGCTAGGATCCGTCTCGTCGGAACTATCGTCGTCCGATCCTCCGGCGACGTCCATCTCTACGTCGTCTTCTTCCGCGTCGAGTACAACCAGCTCAACTGGCTCAGGCGGAGGTGCTGGAATAATCTGCAGACTACTATCATAACTTGGCGCTATACTCCCGGCGTCAGACATTCCTGGCAAAAGAACCGTACATATATATATATATGAATTATTTTAAATTAGATAGTTAAGGCGTACATTAACAGTAACCTTCCTAACCTCTAATACTACGTTAATGCATAATGATACCCATGGCTAGCTCGGTCGGAATCTCCTCATGCCCAATGCTTCTTGAGAAATTACTTTATTGCGTTTAGCACCTTTATATATATATTTTTTTTTTTTTGAAAACTTTATCTTTTGAACCAAATCCGGTTATAGTCTAGTTTTTAAAGAAAATACTCTAGTTCGCTATAACCTTGGCTCTGATACCACTTTCTGTCACACCACGCCAATGGCGGAAACACGTGGCGCGACGGTTCAAGCGGATAAAGTCAAGGTTAACGCAAATCACAAGTAATTTAAGAAAATGGGTCATTTATTTAGGCGTCAAATCTTGTTCAAAACATTACACAAAAAGTAAATTGTTTATAACACAAATGGAGAGGTTTCTCAAATATATCCCTTAGCCTTGGGAAATAAAGGTGAAACCCCGCAAAATATCCAACGCCGCATAGGAGGATTCCGTGACCCAGCTTGCCATGATTGCCTTCGTCTAATTACCTGAAAGATATGTTTAAAATTTCGTCAATATAAATATATTGGTGAGTTCACAGGTTTTTAGTTTCCAAAACTTGAATACTTGGGAAATACCATGTTATGACAATATATAGGAGTTGCAAATTCCTATAAATCTACTTGAGACTATAATCAAACCAAGACGTATAATAATAATGCCCCGCTCCAAGTCGTTACTCGGTATCCTACGACTTAAGTTCAGAATATATGCACCCCAGGCATACACTAATGCATAATCGATGCTATCGATTAGGGGTGGGCCTTGTCAGGCACCAATAGTACTATTCAAATATTCCACCGGTTTCATTTCCCTGAACAAATGATTATAGAGGCGAGGACTCAACCCCGAGTGGCGGTCACACCTCAAGTAATAAATCCGTCAAACATTTTCCCTAACATATCCTTCCCCCGAAAACGTAAAAATAGTTTAAAATGGGGCCGTGAAACTCACCTGAATCGACGTCCGGCTCAACTAAGTAGATAGCAAAAGGGGTCTCGCACCTACAAACGTCCTAGACGTATAAGTCACTATCCCTATAGTGCATGTGCCTTGGCAAGTTGTACACCCAACTCCCGACCACAAGTTATTCCAAATCTCGTTTAATTAAGCGCGTATCCTAGGTTTCGTTGGCGTTAGATTACCCTTTGCAATACAAGTTATATATTACTCTTGTTAATATTTCCTTAACTTGTACATTATTATCATCGACTTGACTTCACTTAACGTATAATTATTTTCCCATTCAAATAATTATACTTAAGATCGCATCGCTCGATATAATATATATTTCAACACTCGACCCGACTCACTTTGCCGCACATTTGTTTTCCCATTTAAACAAATATGCTAAGATCTTGCCGTTCGATTGTATATTCTCAACACCCGACTCAACTCTCCATGCCGTATATTTATTTTCCCATTTAAATAAATATACTAGGATCTTGTCGGCACGGTATACACACATATATATATATATATATATATATATCTTTGTCTACTCGTCTCGGTTTTCCTTCCCACATATCTACTTTCCCATTAAGTAGATATACTAGAATTTTGCCGAGACGAGCGTATATATATATATATAAATGTGTAATTTTTCTTGTTAAGTATATACGTTTGTTTAACGTCTTATTTGTTTACGTTATGTTTTTCTCCCACGAATAATTCCTTCAACACTTAGGAAAGTGTTTATTAGATTTCACACATGATGTATATATATATATATATATATATATATATATATATTTACCCTAAAAATATATATTTTCTCATTTTGCCGCAATGGCATTTTTCTCATGTTTTGTCCGTGTATGGTTCGTTATCGCGTCTTAGTTCGATATCTTAGCTTGGATAGTTAATTTTCTAAGTTTTTCCCATCATGTGTTTTATGGAAATATTATCCACATTCCTAACACATGTTACTTGGAAGGTTTGTATTTTAACTCAACTTGTTAACTTAAATACAAAAATGCTTCCAATACTTTTATATTCCCATTTATATAAAAGTATTCATTTTTGTACAAGTTTCTCAAGTTTTAATTTTTGTTTAACATTTTTATAAAATCTCTATTTATAAAAAATCCTTATGTTAATACAAACCATATTTTTATAACTTTCACTTTTATAAAAATATACTTTTTATACAAAATACCCAAGTAAGTTTACTAGTATTTACCAAATCAACCTTGGAAAATTATTACTTATACTTTTGACACCAAACTTTCCATTATTGCATTTTTGGACTAATAGTTTCTAAAATGTTCATTTTAGTCCTCTAACTTTCAAAGTTACAACATTAGTCCCTTAACTTTCAAATGTTGCATTTTTCCACTCTAACTTCCAAAGTTAGCATTTTTCACTCAAAATAGTGGACTTTGAAGATTCATCTTTTTATTGTTAAGTTATTTTTGCATCAAAACACTTTTAATAGTCTTATATTTCATATATAAGGCTACTTGTATGTGTGTTTTTTGTATTTGTCCATTATATCAAAATCTCATTCTTCTAAGTAAGTAAACTTTAATTTTTCAACTTCTTTATTCATGACATTCTAATATATTCCATCATATATTATGTCTTAGATGATCATTTTAAGATGATTAAAGTTACATTTTAACACATTCAAGTTTATTCCACAAATCTTAACCAATTCATCATCCTACTTAGTGTACGTGTAAATTTTATACATTTTAAGAACACTACTTTACCATCATCAAATCCATGATCCATTTACATATCTTTAATCATTTATTTTACTCATGTAAAACCTATTAAAGATTATGTTTCAAAACCACATTTTAAACCCTTCATGTACAACTTGCTTCTAAGAACACATACATGAATATTAATAATCAAAACAAGGTTAAGAAGCTTACTACTAGCACAAGGCTAGGGAAGACAAAACCTTGGATTTTGAGAGGGGTTTAGTGTGTTCTTCCTTAATGGTTAAGCTCCAAGCTTGAAACACACAATAGGGGTTTGGATGATGGCTTGTTTTAAGTGATTTGAAGATGTAAAAACTTGAAAGAAGTATGTATGTGGGAGGGGTGAACCCTACGGCCACAAGGAGAAAAGAAGAAGAAGATTTTTGTTGTTTCTCCAAGTATCTAACACATGTTTATATAATCTTATCACATGTAATCTTCCATAGATTATGTAAGATTTATTGGAAGATTGTATGTGTACTTAGGATCTTGGTGAAGATCACAAGTGTGTGTGTGTGCCGTGTATTTGTATGTATGAATGGAAGGTTTCTTGCAAATCTTGCTAAATATTTGAGATTTACTTTGATCCTTCTCTAGATCCTTAAGGCATGTGTATGTACTTATGTTATAATTACTAGATTGTGTCTTGGATTATTAGACATGGGGGCCGAAATTTTACAAAAAAAAGGAACAAGTGGGAGCATGCTTTTGTACTACAAGATCTTACACCTTTGTCCTTCCATGCATGCTTGGTATTTTTAGATAATTAGGTGATTTTTGAAAATAACATAAGATGGATAATTACATGGCCCTTGGCCGGCCCCTTTGTGGGTTTGGGTGGGGTCCACAACTTCAAATATTTACCCATTATTTGTTAAGTTAAATCCCCCGTCGTTCGGGTGTCGTTCGGGTATTTTTCGGGTTTTAACCGCACGTTATTCGGACATTAAAAATACCTTTAATATCCCTTAAATATAGTCTAATTTAAGCCTTGATTGGTTATTTAGGCTTTTACCGGGTGAAATTATGAGTTATGCGCGTATCGGGTGCGGTACGCGCACTTTATTCGTTACCGGAGATTTGTATGAGACGTTTCCACTTATGGTTTTGGAGTTCCAAAACTCATTATACTTTGTGAAACTACCCTTTATTTTATATCCTGGGTGTCCGGGATCCTTTTCGTTTATTTAATTATTACCGGGTAATTGCCAACGTCCACACCGGATAGCTTATTCGCACATGATCCTATCATGTTTTACCATTAAACGTATGCATTCCTATGCATTATTTGGAAATTGCTATCTCCTACGGCCTTGATAATTAAATCACACATAATTGCATTTAATTACGTTAATCATATATTAATTAATTTGTACGGAATTACCTCATTTTTGCCGGTTGTTACACATATGATAATACTTGAAACCTCAATGGAAATTTGCATTAAAAGATTCCAAATCGTCGAAAACGAGACCTTTGGTTAATTTGTCAGGTGGGTTTCAGATTTTGGTCAAGTTGATAGTAAAGATTGTAAGGATGATATTAATATTAATAATAATAATAATAATAATGTGGGGAATAGTGGTGGGAATGATAATATTAATGGGGTGATTGGGAGTTGGAAGGGTAGGGATTGTTCGAAACCGAAAAGGGGGTTTTTGGGTATGAAACGGGTTCAGACAAATTGGGGGGATGTGTGTGGTCAAGATGATGATGAATGTTTGAATTTTGAAATGGATGAATTGGAATCGAATTGGATGGACCATCAGATAATAATAAAGTGTGCAGGTGATGGATAGTGGTTGGCTGGAGACGAGGGAGGAGGGTTGGTGCAACGTCATCTGTGTGGCAGAGAGAGGCGGCAAAGAAAATAGATAGAGAGAGAGAAGGGTTGTTTAGAGAGAGAGGGGGGGCTGCAGAGAGAACAGTGGCGGTTGCTGCAGGTGTATAGTAGTCTTAGTGATGGTGCTGTTTGGTGGTGGTGGTGGTGTATAGTTGTGGTGGTGGTGTTGGTGACGGTGGTGTATAGTGGTGGTGGTGGTAAGTTGAGAGAGAGAGATAGGTTGAGTGGATGGGTTAAGAATTATCCCCTGGTTATATTTTTATTTTAATATGTGAGAGATAAAAGAACAAAGTGAATTTACTAAAGCACCCTCACATGTATTGCACGTGAGGGTGAGTTAACTGGAAAGTTGGATGGAATTAGATTTTAGGACTCAAACCATAATAAACTTAAAATACTAGGATTCAGAATGTTAAAAATGAAAATGTTGGACTCAAGTAGTTAAAATCAACAAAACACATGGACTCAAATAGGAATTTACTCTAAAAAAACAAAAACAAATACAAATAATATTATTTGGCCGGTTGGTTTAAAAAACAAATTAAATAAAAAAAATTAAAAAAAAAACATTACATAATTAACCCTATTAAAATTAATAAAAACATAACATAAAAACATTAAATAACCATTACATAATCCTAATTACTTATTACTAAACGTTACATAATTAAACCTAAAATATTACATAATTAAACTACTAAAACATTACATAAACGCATAACATACTCCTAAATTACTTATTAAAACCTAAACCCCCCACTACGGGGAGTAATTGTCCCAATCCTCCAGTGTATATGGTGGAGGTGACACAGAACGGTCGCTATCGGGACCATCGGACCTCGCATCCGAGGGGATGCGGCAAGGAGAAGAAGGTGCCGAGTAGTAGTCCAAGCGTTCTTCTTCCATCACATCTCTAAGTGCTTCCAACTCCTCCTCGTATGGCTCCCGATGAGGAGGGTTGGGTGTAGTCTGGTGCTGGGGGTGGGTGTAGTCTGCTGGTGGGGGATCTCTTGCATCCGGGGGTGGGTGCCGACAACCTTAGACGGTCCATTTCCCTCAGAGTGGTAAAGTAATCCACAGCCCATACTAACTCCTCATCCGTTAAGTCATCATCTTGTGGAGGATGAGGAGGAGCTGAAAAAGTTGGTTGAGCAGCAGGAGGGGGAGGAGATGAAAAAAGTTGATTGTGCAGGAGGCAGAAGGATAGAACAAAGGTTGTGCAGGAGGGGGAGGATAGAACGAAGGTTGTGCAGGAGGAAGAGGATAGAATAAAGGTTGTGCAGGAGGAGGATAGAACAAAGGTTGTGGGCAGGAGGAGGAGGAGGAGCAGAAGATGAAAAAGTTGGTTGTGCAGGAGGAGGAGAAGGAGATGAAAAAGGTAGTCGCCGTCTCCGCGAGAGTATCGCCGGAGGCCGGAAGATCCGGCACCTTCGAGATAACGTTTGAAATTCATAGGGTCAGACATTTGAAACGTTTGATGAGAATTGTGAGAATTCTGACTGAGAATGGTTGGATTGATGTTGTATTTATAGGGTAAAAAATTGGCGGTTGGAATTCAAACGTTTGAAAGTGGCGGTTGAATTTCAAACGTTTGAAACTGGCGGTCAAATTCAAAAGTTTGAATAATATTTTATTATTAACTATTTAAATAAATGTTTTTAAATATTTTAATATAAATTTTTAAATAAAATTTTTCAGTTTATTATTTTAAATATTTAAATTTATTATTTTAATTATGTTTATTAATTTATTAAACTTTTTTTAAAAGAAAAAAAAAAGAAAAAAAGAAAAGAAAAAGGAAATGCCACATGTCACTTCCCCCCTCCACATGAGTCTCACAAGTGCCACATAGCGCTTCATCCCTCTCCCCCCCCCCCCACCCCTCCTTATAGTCTTAACCAAGTTAATGGTTTGGGGGTGGTGTGTTGTCAAGAGAAGAGGGGGGACAAGTGTCCCCTCTTAGATGGCTAATCACCCATGAGTTGGGTTGGTTCGTTATCGGGTGTTAGTTCGGTCTCGCAACGTACGCTTTCGTATAATAATATACTTTTATCATTACTCGGTTTTCGATTTCGTATTCAAAAATATATTATTTGTAATTATTATTATTTATTCTTTCATCATTTTATTCTTAGTCGCAAAAAAAAAAATTTGGGCCTAGTACCGGGTGTTACAATATGTGTCACACCCTCAAATTCCACTTGTGGGGTTTTACCGCGAGGCGCGTGACACACCAGGATCCAAGTCAACGGTCACAATAAACAAACACTAAATGTAATATATGAAAACCAAAACATTAAGTTTTGAACCATAAACCAACAGCGGAAGCATAATCTTGTTTACAACCAAAAGACATAACATAGTCTGAAAACATTATTTAAACATGCACTAGAACCCTAGACGTCGTGCAAGACCCCGTGCGCCTAATCCATTAACTGCTACCTTAGCGACCTGAGAAAACATGCCAAAAATGTCAACATATAATGCTGGTGAGTTCACAAGTTTTACAAAAGAGTTTCCATAAGTTTGAAAAGATCATTCCCGTTAATACTATGTTATAAGAACATTAGCTAGACGTTAAGTATTTTTACTACTACGAGTTGGAAACCATTACTGACATGTAACCCAGATAAGTATGCCCAGAATGTATGAATCACCGTCATCATCGGTGACTCCGAAAGTTAGAGACAATATGCACCCACCCAGCTCAATGCCGTCAAGTGGGGTTAGCCAAGAACAATAGATCTATCCACATTTCCCCGTTATGTATACCCACATACTCATGGTTTTCCCCTGGGACTTCCTGATGAAATGCCCGTATAGTAAACAACAATAACCATAGTATAACATGACCTTTAAGAAATGTAAGTAGGTAGCATGTTTCTCCCCCGAAAGCAAAACAGTAAAAGCGGGGCTGTGACACCCACCTTAGGTTGCGTTACTTGAAAAACAGTTAAATCAACAAGCTATGATAGCCCCAAATAGCGGCGACCTATCATGAGACGTATATAAGTACCCAGACTAATAACCCGTAGGTTAACTAGTCCCCGAATGTCCAGACCATAACCATGTACGTTTGAAAACACCTTTGACCGTTAAACCGACCGCACAAGACAAGACCCGACATCCCATGTGTTAACCAAGAACGACAAATTAATCAATCACATGCAACTATGAACTTAACACGCATCCATGTTCACTACATCTATCATACGAGTCATATATAGCATAAATGAATCCGAACACGTGTTATCAGGTCATTAGACATGCCACAGGGTTCCTAACATGTTCCTAGGTTCCAAACCATGTTTCGGGATGTCAAAATACACTTACAACAGCAAAACACACGATTAAGAATCAAACAGGCAATTAGGAAATTCAACAGGCAATTAAGAAAGTCAACAAGAAATTAGGAAGGCTAATTGCCCTCACGTCAGGCAAGTAGGGGGCTAATCGCCCCCTAGGTCATGCGATCAGGGGCTACTCGCCCCCTGTAGTCCAAATGCCACTTTTCGCGCGTTTAACCCTCCAAATCATATCCGAAACATGTAAAAACACCCAACATCAAACCCAAATCATTAAACAACCCATTCCAAGTGAAAACCCCTAATTTATCAATGATCTAACACCCTAATTGCAATTATTTCCAAAAATGGAAAAGTACTATGAAACATTAAACATGCGTATCTTTCCCTAAATGGTAAATAACCAGATCTCATCACCTACAACCTTTCAAATCATCATTCCGCTGCTATTACATCATCTTAGTGTAAACCCTAACATCAAACAATCATCAAATCATATCATAACACCCTAAATCCTCAAGAATCACTCAAACGGGTCAAAATGCATATTATCATCAAAGCACCATAATAATTGTTCAAAACCTTAGGAAATCATCTTAACAACTCATACACATCAGTAAAACATCAAACACATGAAAACATTCACGTTTTAATCATTAAAAACCGTTTCTTGCATGAATACTCCACATAGAACAAGTATGAAGGTTTAGACTTGTTTTAAAAACTGATTTCAAGGATTTTCAAAGACACAAACTTGATAAAACTAGGTCTGGACTATTGGGAACCAAAATATCAACATTACAAAGGTTTAGGATAGATAACACACCTTGGATTTTGCTAAAAAGGAAGTGTAAGCTTAGGGATGATGGGTTTTAAGACAAAAACGAGTTCCGGAGGTGTATTATGGTGTGAGGGAGGCTTAGGACGAGTTAGGGTTGCAAAAATGGTGTTTTACAAGTCAAGGGTGGTATTTATAGGTGTTTATAGGTGTTTCTAGTCGCCACTGCTGCAATAGGCGATTAGGACCAGTTACAGGCGATTAGGGGCTAATCGCCTCCTGCAGGCTGTGTGTGATTTTCGGTGCGTTAAACACTATTTTAACACATATAAGCACGTATTCATATACCGACAAGTCATATAATGATTATAAACATATAATGCATAATAACTAACACGTTCACATTCGTTCACCAATTCCTGGGACTCGAGACTTGCGTGTGTGCGTTAAACCCGACGATTCTACAAATCGCCAATCCTTGTACACATGTTCGTGGACCGACTCCCAATGATCCCGCGGATCATTGTAACGATTCCCAGAACCATCACGACGACTCAACTGACCCAGTTAAGTATATAATATGCATGACTCGCTAAGGTAGACTTACTAGTTTGACCAATGTTACTAACCTGAGTTTGCCGGGTGTCACAATATGTCATGAAAATACCCTTTATTTTATATCCTGGGTGTTCGGGATCGTTTTTGGTTAATTAATTATTATCGGGTACTCACCAACGTCCATTCTAGACAAGGTTATTCGCACGCGATTTCGCCGTGCTTTTAATTAAACAAATGCATTCCTATTAGGGATGAGCTCGGGACGGTATCGGTACCAACCGATACCAATCCCGTACCGATACCGATAGTACCAAAACCGAAAACTCCCAAAACCCAATACCGATACCGAACACCCTCAGTTCGGTACGGGATCAGGATCGGGACGGGATTGGTATTCGGCGCTATGTGCTCATCCCTAATTCCTATGCATCCTATGGGGAATTTGCTATTCTCTAAAGGCTAAACTAATCCCTAGTTCGAGCTTATTCATCACGAGACCAATTCTGACCGATATCTCCGTGTCACTGGAGTATCAAGAGTTTGGGTCTGTTACAATTTCCATGTTCAACATGCCCTCTCAGAGTATAACTCTCAGCGAAGACTGATGTGCTCAAAGTGGTTTAGTAAAAACTACTAAATTAACCTAAACTAGACACTCTAAGTTTTAAATTTATATCCTAAGACTCTCTAAACCTAAACCACACAACCGGCAAGTGTACCGGTCAGTGCAGTACAGCTAAAGTAAGTTCGAGTATCGAACCCACGAGACTCTACTAGAAAACGTAAACTAGACTCGATTACTTATCTACAAACTGACTTAACAATGTTTTATTGCTTAAAGGGGGGTTTTCTAACAAACTAATTGCAAATAAATAAAATAAAATAAAACTAAAATAACTAAAGACACAAACTGGGAACTAGAATTCGGATCAGGTGATGGGAAGGCACTACCTAGGCTAGAATCCTACACATGAATGATAAATTTCTAATGATCATGGAACTGGTGTGGAACCGGGATCTTAAAATACTAAACATCAAGAATAGACTAGACACCCTCGACCCTTCTCAAGGGGAAACCCTAGAATACTATTGTGCTGTTAAACCACCGGTTGAGAGGTTACCCTCACAGGCTTACCTACTCGAATCTTAAAGTACCCGCTAGACAGTCTACCTCACAGCGCGAAAGTCACAGTACACCCGAAAGTGCAAGGGGTAACTACAATATTTCTGATAAGACTTGGCCTACAAGGAATGCTAGGGAAACTAGGAAGATCTTCTCACAAAGCCTCTAGAACTAGCAATTTAACACCCTAGACAGACCAACAATCTCGCACCTCACAGCTATTGAGAATTGGTAGAACACTTAGAATTATCTAACTAACAATTACAACTCCTATGGATAACCTGCAGAATTAACCATAAACTAGTCGCTAACACTCAGTCCGCAACCTAACCCGCATTCATACATGAAAGACATTCACAAAAACGCAAGTGGAGTTTATAAAAATTAATTAAATAAAACTAAATACGCATACACATCAAACCAGAAAATAAAAAGTTCTTTACTTTAAAATTCAACCCACAACCAAAAGTTCCAAGACCAAAAGAAAGTAAATCAAACATGTGCAATCATCTTTAACCTAGGTAGCGAAAAGGTCTAGCCAATAAAAGTCATGATAAAATCAAAACAATAAAAGCCAGTTAAATTCATGGTGTTCACTACGGGTTTGAATAAAATAAATAAATAAGATAGAACCAACCCGTGCTGGCACCTATACCTCAACCCTTGACCTGCCTCCAAATAATATTTATGTTCTCTTGTGCGCAGCTTCTGTCTCTTCAATTGATAGTGACGATCCTCCAAAAAAATTCTGCGCAGCCTCCTCTAAAATAATGTGGCACCTTCTCCCTGATCAATATGCGAACTCCCAATTAATATAATATCTCCTGCGCTCAGCTTCCCCTCTAGAAAAATAATAATCTCCTCCCTATAATTTATTTGCGGCGCCTCAATATATTCGCTTCTGTGTCTTCTGCTCCAAGAATAGGCCCATTCATCCTTTTATTTTTTTGTCTTTTGTTGTGGTGGCTTTGGGCTATGTCCCAATAGTCACGTTCTAGTCATGGTTTTATTATATTATTATTATTATTATTATTATTATTATTATTATTGTTATTATTATTATTATTATTCTAGCTCCGTGCTTTTGACTCGGGTGTTCTTGACTTGTCAAAAGTTGTTCGTTTACGCTCCAACGTCCATGAACACCTACAAAATATAAAATAAATACATAAGTAATAAAAATGACACAAAACTAATAAAAATATATAAAAACCTATACTAAATAAAATAGACCGGTACAAGCCTAAAACTAATAAAAGTACTATTTAAACGACTCGAAAACAATACAAATTTTACACTGGAAATAGATGTATTTTACAATACATCAAAGACCTACTACCGATTCGAAGTTCCTAAGGCGAGCGCCTTTTTATACAACTTCTCACTAGGTTCGCAACTCATTCAAGCAACCTTAGATCTACCTAATTTATTGATCACCTCTCGAACGACTCAAGCCAGTTTATGTGTCCATCTCCATCTATCATTCTATGTACTAGAGACGTACACGTATGCCCTCAAAAGGCTTTGAGCAGTACACCCCGAACGTTGGGGTAATAATTCCTATCACATAGCAAATTCCAGCGACGAAGCACACGAACTCGATGTGCCACAGACATCAATCGTGTCACACGGGACACTTCTGTCAAGGACATTCAATTCATTCGTTTAAGAATGACAAGTCATACTCATATCACCTCTAACTCACTATGGATCGGCCGAATGTTCCTCAAGAAATCACATGACATAATCAACAAATTTAACACATGGTGTAATAAATTCTAGCATGGATGAGGTAATCACTTACACCTAATTAGGCATGACGCCAACATTAACCATTCTGCCACACAAGTCAACTACCTATATATATATTATCCCAACCATAATCGGCCCAAGGAAACAAACCAAGGAATTGATCACATTTGCTTGTAATTGATTGGTTAATGAATAAAACAAACTCTAACACCCTCATGCATGCAATTAGAAGACAAATACCCTCCTTATACTAAACTAGACCTTACACCTATACTCCCATCATTCCCTTACTTGATCTTTACCCGATTAACCGCCTCTTTCCTCCTTGATTTTTGGCCGAGCACACCATACATCACCACCCTACAAAATTACAAATAAGAACTCATGGAGCTATAAACATACAACAAGTAAGGACAAGGTATGTTCATGGTTAAGTCATTATCAACCTTACACCCACACAAAGCTTCGGCCGATTATCATTCAAGGATCCCATGACAATGATTGATCATAAACACTAAACTTGCATATGATGGCAATCGATGATGATGTGGGTAACTTACACACATTCGTACAAAAGCCAAACTAATCTAATATCTTAGACAAGTCAACCCTCCCTTCTTATTGATTAGATGCTCCAACATATCACCTTCCACCAATTGATGATCCTTTCCCCTAAACCATGCTTCAGCCGAGAAGGATAAGAATACCACAAATATTTTGTCACCGTCTCACTTGAACCTCTATATAAAGGCCCCATAATTCCTCACAAATCCACACCACAAAACTTCCTTTCTTGGCTATTATAAGTAGCTGAACACCCCTCCCAATCATCCAAAACCATCGAGCCATTCAAGCATCCAAGCCGAAGAAAGAAGGTCCCAAGGTCCATAGGAATTTCACCATCTCGAACCACCACTAGGTAAGTCATTTAGTTTCCAAAGCTCCTATCTATCGACTCTATTATGTTCGCCAACTCACCGGCCCTTGACCGTGTATGATCGGCCACACACATGCAAGAGTTTCGTGCACATTGTTGTTTCAAATAACTTGGGAACACATTGTCAAGTTATTACATTTACATGTTATTAATCGGCACTAATAATACACCTATAACTTGGGCAATGTTTTGCAATCAAGGCACAACTTAAATAATCAAACAAGGGATCGGGTTTTGTAATCAAAACTTACAGTGTGCATACTCGAAACTAAGGTGTGTGTGTAAGGCATTTATAGTCGGTTTATATCAAAAACACACCAACACACATGAGGAGGCTTCGATTATACACTAACAAGCATGAATTGACCCATGTTGACCCACTAAACGATCGGAACCAAGGCCCACATTAAACCAAGGTTTCGGTTACTATATTCAAACATGGGTTAGAAAGGCCATAACATGGGTTAATATTACTGAAGGGGTAGGGTATCAGCGCTTAGGCGCACCCTACCCTCCAAGACTAACCGCCACATATTAGCAAGGCTATGCGGAGACAAAGGTAACTATCAAGCGCTACCAAATCGTCGTCTCTCGTGGAGACCATCCGCAGAGATTGCCTCCGCCAAGATGCAGCCCCCTGGAGCCCCACTTGCTGCACATCTCCCTGGGTGTTAGATGTCACCTCAGCTGACATCCCCTGCCACCAGGAAGAAAAAGAAGATCCTGCAGTCCACAACATGGCGACACGTGTACCAATGACAGGGCGTCGCCCCTAACAACCAATCACGGGGCGCCACGTGGACCAATCACAAGGCGTCATTCTTGGATTGTTTGCTTTATCAAACTACGGATCCAAATCCAACTAAATGGGCCTCTAGAAGACTGGCCCAACTCTTAACCCAGGCCCAGCGCTCCAAAAGTGGGCCAGAAACCTCCGGCCCACAAGACCTTTATAAAAGGGGGATCTTCACACCTTTTAAGAGGTCGAACAATTCACAAATCACAGACACACACTTGTATTTCCGATTTGTATTTCTCTTGTTACACTTGTAATCTCTCGAGTAATAAAGAATCGTACTTTACAGTGGACGTAGGTCAACGAGACCGAACCACTTAAACCTTGTGTGTTTATTGCATTCTTTACTAGCTTATTCTATATCTAATCCGACCACGGATCTATCATCGTTGTGAGCAAAGGATTACATCCTATAGCGAGCACGAGTAGCCACCCCCTCACTATACCCAAGTCATACTCGTTGTTTCTTCAATTACAATTTAATATTAAACGATTTAATGTTAAAAATACTCATTTTGCCCTAGAACAGCCACATGTGTTAGATTGGGAATAATCTATAACCCATCACAACATGTGGGGTCCACTTTGTTCACAACATATATCATTTTTACAATAAAACGCCCAGAGATTCCGGAATTATATGCTTTACAAGGTACACATAAATCAACTAACGATTGTCACGTGCCCAAAAACATGGCCCGCGTACACTAAACACAAGGGTCCACAAAGTCGGGTGAACAATTTGAACAATAAACGACAAGACCGTACAACTTACTATGTCCATAATGATCATATGATATCATTTGTCAGGACGATAGCTATTTCATTTTCCTGCCTTACCAGACCTTATCATTGATTATCATGTGAGTTTCACGGCCCCGTTTTACTATTTTTCCATTTTGGGGGATAAACATGCTACAACACTAGTACAATTCAATTATGTGTTATTATATCGTGACTGCCATGTGGAACATGAGACAATCAGTTCATGAGATCTCAATAGTCCTCGTACATACATTACACCGTAACTATTAGCTATCAATAGCCATGGAACACTTTAATAAATCTATTAGGTTGACACCCCCACTCTTGGTTAGTCACTCTAACCGGTTACATACAAAAGAGTGTTAGTATTCTACTATACATACATTGTCTTCAGTGTACAATGTGTGAGGCACAACAGTCAAGAGGTTTGGTTATGGGACTCATGGTTTGCACAGTAATCATTCGCTTAGCTAGCCTATGATTGGTCATACACGAATTACACGAGCACTTTACATAGTACATTGAAACCTGTGAACTCACCGACATTATTGTTGACAAATCTTTTATGCATGTTTTTCAGGTAATTGATGATGAGGAGCAGGGACTTGGGAGAGGAGTTCGAGCATGCACCAAGTGGTACCATTATGGATCGGGTCTTGTCAGTTCTATGTTATTTCAGTATTTGAGTCATGAGTTCCAGACAATTTACTATTTTTCAAACAATGTAATGATAATTTAAATAATTTATGACATCATCCATCCTTATATGGTATCCATTTAAATAAATCTATGTGTTGTTTGAATTTTGTGCTTCAAAACCTTTCGAAGTCACATCCCCGTGTTTTCGCCTTTGCGGGGTGTGGCAAAATGTGTATGTAATATGCTTACACGTTTTGTACAATGAAGGCTCTGCCAATGGTAGTTAACTTGTCTTTTGTCTTTTATGCTACCCCACTAGGTAAAACTAGAAATTACATTTTTATTTTTAGAAATAGACATTTAATTTGGAACAAACAAAAATAAAAAGATGGGTATTTAAAATGGGATGGAGAGAGTAATCAATTAAACTATATTAATAAACCAAAGGATTTGAATAGTGATTATATTATTTTTTTATTCTTTTTGTTATATTAAATACTTATTATGTTGAATTGTGTCAACATGTTTGGCATTGGTTGAGTGGTTTGTTCCTATACTTGCTACTCGGTTTACCCAGGTTCGAAACCTACTTCAGGTTTTTTTTTTTTTAACTTATCATTACCACACATGAGTGTTTGTGAGGTTGTGGTCTGTTTATTGGATAAAGTAGCGGTGGAGTATACGTGTTTAGTTCTAGGGTTACGTGTCGTTTTCTCCTCCCACTTCAAACAAGTGAACCAGGTTTATGCTTTACTAGTTTAAGTACCCGTGTGATACACGGGTTGCATAATGTAAAATGTGTCAATTAGAAGTTGTAAATAGTATGTAAACAATGTATAATATATAAACAATAAGTTGTAAGAATATATCTAAATGAAAAAATGCTCCATTAAATCTGTAAAATAGAAATTACAGTTAATTTGAAAACATATAAGAAAAATTATAACTCTCTAAAGATTTCCTTGTACACCACATTTGTTGTTTTATTTGTAGGTTTTCCCTTTTTATCTAAAATTAATAGCTTCACTCTGTCCCTGCTTTTTACTCTTGATAGTGTAACATACAACTGGCCATGACTAAAAACCGGTTCTTTCAAGTACAAACCAACTCTCGCTAGTGACTGTCCTTGGCTTTTGTTAATTGTCATCGCGAAACAAACAGACAATGGAAATTGTCTTTTCTGGAACTTGAAAGGAATGTTGTTATCAGCATTAACCAATTTAAATCCATATACATATTTAATTCCCTGTACCCTTGAATATGAAATAATAATAAAATATGTTGCCAAAACAATTTTGTTTCAACATATATATTCAACCTTCATCAGGAATGAATAAATGAATTATACCTTTGTGTATAATTACGAACCATCACCATTAACCAATTTTTTTTAACCACCATGGTATGAAATATATATTTTGAAAAGTTTGAAAAACGTTTTACATGAAGAAGGATTTTTTTTTTTTTTACAAGAAATTATTTAGAGGCTAATGAATAATTTATATTTTTGTCGGTTGTTTACAAGAAATTACTTTTAACATAATATGTAATTTAATAGAAAGCTAAGTTTAAGGCTATAAGACTCATTTTGCAAATTGTAACACCACAATAATTGAAATCATTAAGTCGGTTCAATGCATGTTTTGACTGAGTGAGAAAGCTAAGTTTAATCCTAGAAATAGAAAGCTAAGTTTAAGGCTATAAGACTCATTTTGCAAATTGTAACACCACAATACTTGAAATCATTAAGTCGGTTCAATGCATGTTTTGACTGAGTGAGAAAGCTAAGTTTAAGCCTAGAAATAGAAAGCTAAGTTTAAGGCTATAAGACTCATTTTGCAAATTGTAACACCACAATACTTGTTACAGCAAACTCATATTAAAAAATGTAAGTAAATAAACAATTTTTATCCGTGAAATCATTAAGTCGGTTCAATGCGTGTTTTGACTGAGTGAGAAAGCTAAGTTTAAGCCTAGAAATAGAAAGCTAAGTTTAAGGCTATAAGACTGATTTTGCAAATTGTAACACCACAATACTTGAAATCATTAAGTCGGTTCAATGTGTGTTTTGACTGAGTGAAAAAGCTAAGTTTAAGCCTAGAAGTCGGTTCAATGCGTGTTTGGACTGAATGAGAAAGCTAAGTTTAAGCCTAGAAATAGAAAGCTAAGTTTAAGGCTATAAGACTCATTTTGCAAATTGTAACACCACAATACTTGAAATCATTAAGTCGGTTCAATGCATGTTTTGACTGAGTGGGAAAGCTAAGTTTAAGCCTAGAAATAGAAAGCTAAGTTTAAGGCTATAAGGCTCATTTTGCAAATTTTAACACCACAATACTTGTTACAGCAAACTCATATTAAAAAATGTAAGTAAATAAACAATTTTTATCCCTGAAATCATTAAGTCGGTTCAATGCGTGTTTTGACTGAGTGAGAAAGGTAAGTTTAAGCCTAGAAATGGAAAGCTAAGTTTAAGGCTATAAGACTGATTTTGCAAATTGTAACGCCACAATACTTGAAATCATTAAGTCAGTTCAATGTGTATTTTGACTGAGTGAGAAAGCTAAGTTTAAACCTAGAAATATAAAGCTAAGTTTAAGGCTATAAGACTCATTTTGCAAATTGTACAACTAAAATTCACAAACATAGCTATTAACAATTCATAATGGCCCAACCTCTCAATATGTTAGAACCGAATCCGCATCTCTGATGAGTATCCCCTGGCGTTTAGATGACCAGCCATGGCCCTGTTCATCGGTGATTCCCCACATTTTACAAATTTTTAGGTAAAATGTGGCAAAAACGATGATGTATTTTTTGTGCTTTAGCAAGTAAGCCAGCCTATATATACAACATGTGTCAAAAATAAAAGTAAGCAATTTGGACAGAGTTGACATCAAGCAAATAATATTGTCAATTTATAAGCTATTAAATTTGCATCAATTGATAATCACAATACAAATCCAAACACACGGTTGTTAAAGATTCAAGTTTTTTATTACTACAATAATTTTATCAAGAAAACAAATCATAAAACTTGCCTTTTCTTTTCAAATCTCTTTGGTTTAAATCATAATTTTATCGTAAGGCAATTGGTTTTGTAAGGATGTTTTAAAATACATAATCAAAAAATGAAGATCATAATGAAAATGAAGATCACATGCTGGACCATTGTCTTTTTTTTTTTACAGAAATCCATGGAATCATCCCATTTCAGAAATCCATGGAATTATCTATTGGATAATAATATATAAAACAAATTAAGAAAAGTAAATCAAATACAACAATCATAAGATATGACTAAATCAAATATAACATTCAGAAGGCATTCGTATTTGATTATTGAATAGGCCTAATAATGATAATAATACTTATGAAGAACAAATAGCGGATTAAGATGGCAGTGAAACATACAACTAATCAGGGAAACACGAACTAATCAGTGAAAGAAACCTTACCTTGATGAAATTTAGAGATCGAAGTTTAGCGGATTAGTCCCCTGTATTGATCGATTAACAAACTATGATTCTACGACTCCACTGGAGGGATTGCGAAACCAAAAACACTGGTAAACAACATGGATCTGGAGCAGGACATGTGACAGCGATAAAGGATTGAGGGAAACAAAGGGTTATTAAGTTAAAAGAAAAAAAGAAAATGGGGGAATGAAAGTGGGTTTTTTAGTCATCCAAGATGCCACATGTAAAAAAAAAAAAAAAGAGGGGGGAAAATGCAAAGGAATGGGTTTAAGATAAGGACACGTGGCAAAAGTTATTTTGCTTTATTATATTTTATAGATAGATTTGCTACTTCACAAAACCATTCATCCATACCTGGTAGAGAGAGTGATTGGTCAGTGCTCAGCCATAGTTGCGGCCTATACCAGCTCCTCCGAATGGTGTTTTCGTGTGCGCTTTAAGTTGAGGCAAAGTTGGTCACTCATATTAGCCCTTAGGGTTACAGGAGCTAGATACGCGTTCTATTTTGCCTTCTTCTTTCCTTTGGTGGCCCGCCACCTTCTACACAAGATTCAAATGGTGTTTTCGCGTGGGTCGATGGTGGATGGTGGTGCCGCTTGGCGTATTTTGTATGGTGCCGATGGTCGTCGCTTACATGGCTTCCGGCCGCCGTCTCTGCCGGTTGTACTGATCACCACCGAAGCCCTGATTTCGTCGATTGAATAGGCCATCTGCTTATGGTTTGTTTTTTTTTATTTCGGTAAATTGAAAACAGTTTTGATTTGGTGTTTGAATATGCAATCAAGAAACCCATCTTTGGTTTTCCTTCACATATGTAAATTGCTGATAGTTTTTTATTTGGTGTTTGAATATATGTTCAATTGTTTGCTGTTTATGTTGTTGTAGGTGATCTTGGAACAGTTGAGAACGAAGGTTCTTACAAAGTCAAAGGCGAACCATTTCTTAAGGTATACCTGAATTCATTATTTTTCATTTCTTTTTTCCTTATAGTCTTCTATTCAGTCGTTAGTTTGTTTTAATCATTTCTATGTCGTCTATGTAGAAATGGCAATAAATATTGTAAGGGGTTTGTTTCTGGCTCCTCTTGCACTAGGATATTGTTAATTTGTTACTAAAATGTTGAATGAGAACTTTACCCCTTGAGTTCCATTACCTTCTACATGTGGTTTCCGGTTTCCCCTGCATTTATGGCAATGGCAAGGGTAACGGGGTTTTGCCACGGGGTTTTGAATCGGCAACTTTTTCATTTCCATCATTTTATTCTAATATGTAGAAGTGAGTTGTACTATAAAATCTTATTTTTAACCTGACCTACAACTTTGTCTGGCAAAATTATTTTAGGGGTTTCATATCTTCAAGGCATCAAGACTATGGCTCTGTCAATTTGGTTAGTGTTTCTTTAATGCCTTTGATCCATGAGAAATCGTTTTTATTATCAGTGGTTCATGGTTTGATTGCTATATGCTTGGATATCTAGATTTAGGGTGTACCTACAGGGGGTTTAAAATCCAAATAGGCCTGTATACAATTTGGTTAATTGCAGCAATATCATCAATATTATGGTGGTTTTCTATTGCTTAAGTTTGTGGATAGGGCTCTAATGGCGATGGCTAACAAGGGCATGGAACAAGAGATATTGAAACTGGTTAGGTCAAGGTGGGATATAAAAGGTAAAAGATGCGCGTAACCATGGTTAGTATTAACCGACTCAATACTTTCGACTCACATTAGTCGCTACTTTTTGTTGACTTAACTTTGGTTTTAAAGTATAATTTACTATGTTATGCGTGCACGAATGGTAATAGCACAATCTTGAGATGGGTCGTGAACTTTT
This sequence comes from Ambrosia x helenae, assembly GCA_030844895.1. NCBI lineage: Eukaryota > Viridiplantae > Streptophyta > Magnoliopsida > Asterales > Asteraceae > Ambrosia > Ambrosia x helenae. The sequence continues at coordinate 11,189,098 of CM061233.1, forward strand.
TGACACAACTAATATAATACCTGACTCGGCTTTACTATTATTATTGAGTTTATCTCACATAAGTTGCGACTTTGTTTAACTTTGTTACCAATAACTATTATTTACATTGTTAGTTTTAGTTTTTAAAACTCTTTATATATTGGTAAGAATCTATGGAGGAAAAGGATAAACATAGGAGTAGTTGCTTGGTGCTCTTCGATACATCTCTTGTGGTAAATGAGATCCTCTACATTGATAGTTGAATCCTTGTGCAAAAGCACAAATGCATTATGATCGTTGGATGGGATGATTGCTGGCCGTTGTTCACCGCCGCCAAAGGCAGCCATAAACGCCACCAAAGGCGGCCACAACATCTCTAGATGACGCACACAAGTATGTACTGACACTAGGAACCGATTCGGAGAAAGAAGAAGCATGGCATGAGATAGGCGGCGATAGCGAATTACTTGACTCGATGGATGGAGGTAGAGCCCTCCAACTCAAGCACGAAATCAATGTTGAGTCAACATACATGAGTATGCTTACTGACTTGCTTCTCCTTCATTTATATATTTGTTATAAGTTGAATCCAAATTAATATTACATCAGTATACAAGTATGTTTGGGTTTAATGATTTTATACATAGGAAGTCTAAATCATTGGATACGAATACCCAAGCTTGGAGAGAATTAGTTGCTTAATGAAACCTACATGGCGAATTTGCTGCATCAATTCAAATAGGAACATGTAACTCATGCTTACAATGTCGCTAAAGATGTTTTATTTGGAAAGCGTATACACGCTTAAAACAATGTGTCTTTAAATGAGAAAGGGCTACGGTTGGTTGCCCCCAAAGGGGAGCTATAACTTGCGTGCATTTGGTGTGAGTTGGTCTTGGGAATTTAAGCACGGTGGGTCATAAGGTCAATTCAATTCTTGCGGCCTGGCCCCGCTTTTCTTTTACAGGTCAATTCATTTGTGGGTGTATGTTTTCAATTCGTGTGATGTCTATTTAATAGAATATATGTATTTATGATAATTGATAATGTATTTAAATTGTGATTGAGATAATTGTGGTAGGTTGTTGACCTTCCAAAATAGAGATAGGGACTTGCTGTATATATGTGGATAATCTTAATGAGAAAACTGAAGGAGTTATGCATTGTTTCATGGTATCAGAGCTATACCAGGAACCCTAGCTCCAATATTTTTCTTCTTTCCGGCGGCCTCTCTTCTGCCTGTCGTATACCTTTCTTCATCTACCCTTTTTTTTTCCTCTCTTCTTCTTTTTTATCTGCCTGACCCTCTACCCCCTCCACGCAACCACCATATACAGTCCCTATTTCATCAATTAATCACCCATCATGTCTGAGAAAATACATCCTGCTTTAACCGTGACTAACATCACAAACCTTATCCCCATCAAACTCGAGTTCAACACCGCTCACTGGCCTACGTGGTCTGAACTTTTTCAAATCCATTGCAAAGCCTATCAAGTCTCAAACCACCTCCTCCCTCGTCCCACTGCAGCCGCCCCACCACCACCCGCCGACAAAGAACAGCCTGCTGTTGCTGCTACTCCATCTGCTGATGAAACTTGGGAAAGATTAGACTCCATTGTTAAACAATGGATCTTTAGCACTATCTCACAAGACTTGGTTCACAGTGTTATCCAACCGGGTCAAAACAAAACAGCACATCAAGTCTGGGCGGCCCTTGAAGATCTCTTTCAAGACAATAAGAGCGCTCGTGCTCTTCATCTTCGCCATCAGTTCAACAATACTCGCCTGGAATCTTTCCCGAATGCATCCGCATATTGTCAACAACTGAAAACTCTCTCGGATCAGCTTGCGAGTGTCGGACATCCTATTTCTAATGACGATCTTGTTTTGCAGCTTATTGCAGGTCTTACAGAACAATATGAAAGTTTTGGGGCAATTCTTCAAGGACAGGAGCCTCTCATTCCGTTTTACAAAGCCCGTTCGAAGCTATGTATGGTTGAATCGCAAAAAGCCGAACAAACTCTTCACGCGTCCAAGGCAGCCGGCACTGCCCTGCAGACCTCTTCACGTCCGGCTCAGCCTTCATCTCCCTCTGACCAGTCTTATGAACGCTCCAGAGGCCGTGGGAGATCCAGAGGACGCGGGCGCGGAAGACAATCTTGGGGCCGGGGCAGATCACCAAACAACTACTCTTACTGGCCATCGCACCCACAACAATGGGGCTGGCCTATGACCCCTTTTGGGCCTTGGCCGAGTCCGGCCCAACCACAATGGTTTCCTTCACAGCAGCAATGGGCTCCGCCCCCATGTCCATACCCAACTTCAAGCAGCCGGCCCAATAACACTTCTAATCAATCTGCTGCGGGTATTCTCGGGTCCAAGCCCAATCAGGCCCACCACACCGCATATACACCAACTGATATTGATCAAGCTCTAAACGCAATGTCACTCAATGCTCAAGAACCGGCGGGATACATGGACACTGGTGCTACAGGTAATATGTCCAAAACCTTTGTTAATTTCGATACTTTTTCTAATGATAGCTTGGGTCAACAAATAGTCGTCGGTGACGGCTCTACCATACCGGTTCATGGACATGGCACCCAAACACTCCCACCACCATACCCACCATTTGTCCTTAAAAACGTACTTTATGCACCTAAACTACTTAAAAACCTAATTTCGGTTCGTCGGTTCACCACCGACAACTCTGTTTCCATTGAATTTGACCCATTTGGTTTTCTTGTGAAGGACTACAAGAGCCGGATCCCTATCCTCCGGTGCAACAGCAGCGGTGATCTCTATCCACTCATGCTCGGGCCCGGAACATCCACTTTCCAAACCACTTTTGCTGCTATCACCTCAAGCTTGTGGCATCAACGTCTCGGTCACCCCGGACGTGCCCCATTACAATCTTTAAAGACTTTTAATTCTGTTGATTTTCCTAAGTACAATAATAATGTTTGTCAATCGTGTGTTATTGGCAAAAGTATTAGACTTCCATTTGCTACTTCTAATACTCGCATTTATTTACCTTTTGATTTGATTCACAGTGATTTATGGACTTCACCGATTTTAAGTTCCAATGGCCATAGATACTATATTTTATTTATTGATGATGTCACTAATTTTCTATGGACCTACCCCATCTCAAATAAATCACAAGTTTACACCATTTTTTGCCAATTCCAAACCCAAATAAAAACCCAATTTGAACGCCAAATTAAAACGTTTCAATGTGACAACGGCACCGAGTACATTAACTCCTCATTCCACACCTTCTTTTCCACCCATGGCATCCTTTTTAGACGTTCGTGTCCACACACGTCGTCTCAAAATGGAAAAGCGGAACGCATGATTCGTACAATCAATAATATGATCCGCACCATTCTCCACCATGCTTCCCTACCCAACACCTTTTGGCATCATGCTCTTGAAACCGCTACATACCTCCTCAACATCCTACCACTTAAACAACTACAAAACCAAACACCCACCGAAAAACTCTACCTTCGCACCCCTACCTATGACCACCTTCGTGTATTCGGTTGCCTATGTTACCCGTTAACTCCTTCCACTACCATCCACAAGCTTGACCCACGATCCACACCTTGTGTGTTCTTGGGATACCCCGCCACCCATCGGGGTTACAAATGCTTCAACCTCCAAACCAAAACAATTATAATATCCCGCCATGTGGCTTTCGACGAAACCACTTTTCCTTTTGCCAACAAAATTATACCGCCCCCATCCTATGACTTCCTCTCCGTGTTCCCACCCATTCTATGGCCCCATGTCCAGCCCACTAACTCCCCTACTCCATTCCCAGCAGACCACTCTCCACCTGACACCCCTCCGGCCCACTATACTTCACCCGCCTCTCCCCCCACAGGCCCATCTCTCCAGCCCACTACACAAACATCACCGGCCCAGCAGCCCTCACAGTCTACTACCCCCTCGGCCCATCCTCACACCTCACATCATTCGCCTCAGCCCAATCCACCCTCCACTCAAACCGGCCCAGCTCCCATCACCACCCACCCTTCCTCACTCGGCCCAACCCAACCACCTCAACCTAACCCACAGCCCATCCACCCCATGCGCACTCGTGCCATGGATGGAATCACGAAACCTAAACAACGCCTAAACCTTCACACCTCAACTATCATTCCCATTCCCAAATCCCCAACCGACGCCTTGTCCATCCCGGTGTGGCATCAAGCCATGACGGATGAATACCAAGCTCTCATTAGAAATGAGACATGGGAATTAACACCTAGGTTACCGGACATGAATGTGATACGTAGCATGTGGTTATTCAAGCACAAATTTAAATCAGATGGGTCATTGGAACGGTATAAGGCGCGCTTAGTTTGTGATGGGCGTCTCCAACAGGTTGGCATCGATTGTGGGGAGACATTCAGCCCTGTGGTTAAACCTGCGACTATTCGTACTGTACTTTCTCTTGCTTTGTCCAAATCTTGGCAGGTACACCAGCTGGATGTCACTAATGCTTTTCTACATGGCCACTTGAATGAAATTGTCTACATGTATCAACCCATGGGTTTTCGGAACAAAGACTATCCGGATCATGTTTGTCGTCTTAAGAAGTCTCTCTACGGCCTAAAGCAAGCACCAAGAGCGTGGTACCAACGATTCACTGACTATGTACTCACATTGGGCTTCCAGCAAAGCAAGTGTGATGCTTCTTTATTTACATACCACCACGACGCTCATGTTGCTTACCTACTATTGTATGTTGATGACATTGTCTTGGTCACCTCCTCAGATTCTCTTCGCACCACTCTCATGCAGCATCTTTCAGCAGAATTCGCTATGAAAGACCTTGGCCCTCTCAGCTTCTTTCTCGGCCTCTCGGTTAAACGTCAAGGTAATATCATGTTTCTTTCCCAACAGGCTTACGCTCAGGAAATAATTGAACGAGCCGGCATGTCTTCTTGCAAATCTGTTCACACCCCAGTTGATACAAGCGCAAAACTAAGTGCAACAGCCGGCCCGGATTTTCACCACCCTTCACTATACCGCAGCCTTGCAGGAGCATTACAGTATCTCACCTTTACTCGGCCTGACATTACTTATGCGGTTCAGCAAATCTGTATTCATATGCATGCACCCAAAACAGATCACTGGAATGCACTCAAGCGTATCATACGATACATACAGGGCACCATGCACTTCGGCCTCACTCTTGGCCCGTCCGACAGCCCACGCTTATTGGCCTATACCGATGCTGATTGGGCCGGCTGCCCCGACACACGTCGCTCAACCAGTGGTTTTTGCGTCTATTATGGAGATAATCTAATCTCTTGGTCGTCTAAACGACAAGCCACCATTTCTCGTTCCAGTGCGGAGGCCGAGTATCGCGGTGTTGCAAACGTTGTGGCTGAAATTTGCTAGCTCAGGAATCTGCTACTCGAGCTTCGACATCCCCACACATCGGCCACTTTGGTTTATTGTGATAATGTGAGTGCCATTTATCTGTCCGGAAACCCAGTTCAACATCAGCGGACTAAACACATTGAGCTTGACATACATTTCGTACGTGAAAAGGTCCAGAAAGGTCACGTTCGCATTCTTCATGTCCCTTCTCGCTACCAGATTGCAGATATATTCACCAAAGGCTTACCTCGAGTTCTCTTCGAAGATTTTCGCTCCAGTCTTGGCCTTCGGTCACCTCCGGCTTCGACTACGGGGGTGTAATAGAATATATGTATTTATGATAATTGATAATGTATTTAAATTGTGATTGAGATAATTGTGGTAGGTTGTTGACCTTCCAAAATAGAGATAGGGACTTGCTGTATATATGTGGATAATCTTAATGAGAAAACTGAAGGAGTTATGCATTGTTTCACTATTAAAGAGTAGCAAGTAAATAAATAAATACAATAACAATAATAATAGTGGTAATAAAAATAATAATAAATATGGGGGGTGCCAGTGGGGGTTGGGTTGCAAAAATCTATTGCTGGGAGCACTTCAACAGCTGCAGGTTCCATTTTGGTGATCCAAACGGGTCGCGCGTGAAAGAAGATAATTGTTCGTTCTTGCAGTTGGGCTCAAGGAAATCAAGATGATGAACATGGAAGCGATAAGAATATACATTACAAAATGGAAAAAATGGAAAAGCATAGGAATATAGACAAGTTTTTGAATGGGGAATGAAGTTCTATAAAGACTAATTGCCATATTAAAGTGAAGGTTCATGGTTCAAGTGCAAATTAATATGTCATAAGGAAAAATTAGATATTAACTTCAATTGCAGATGTCATTTGAAAAATGAAGATTTCAGGCATTATGGTGGCACATTGATCAAGGGGTTTTGAAGATTTTATATCACTAGGGATAGTCCTTACCACATGGTTAGTTGGTATGAGCATTACCAACAGGTAGTTTGCTTCTGATATGTTTTTTTTTTTTCCTTTTTTATGTTATATTTCCTTTTTTTTTTTGTCCTAGCACCTTCCTGGGATGGTTTTGAGTATGATGGGTAAGCCTTAATTTTTCAAAATAAAAAAATGGATCAAACTACAACCTATTGGATTAATAGAACAGATCAAACATTTTAATCTATTGTTGACACAAATAAAAACTTGCCTATGCGAATCATTAAATAAGACGTTAATATGTTTACTTATTGATATATAATTGATGGGTAAATGTTTGTTAAATATGCAGCAGTCAAGCAACATACGGAGAAAGATGTTGATGCAGTTGGAAAAGATCATGGTCGGAGAAGTCCGCTCGTGGTCCCGGTGATGGTTGGTTTGTGTGGTGCTCTGTTGGTTGTTATCTTTTCGTTGCTGCTGTTCCCTCTTTCTGTTCTTAAATCCGAAATGTTTTCTTACTGGATTTAGAGTTGTCTTCTCTGTTGAAAGGGTCAGGTACGAATTCAACTATTGTTCGATTAACTCATCACAAACCTAAAAACCATATAAACTAACAATAAACACCAAAAATATCAGATTTATCATCCAAAAACTGATATGTATTATTTATAACCAGTTAGGACTGGGTTGGAAACACTGGTTTTTATAATCAGTTAAAAAAGGGTTTTATAACTAGGTAAAAAACCCGATTATTATAATCAGTTGAAAAAACAAGAAAAAACCCGGCTGCTGGAAGCTGTTCGCGCTGCTGTTCTGCAGCTGGTTTGCAGCTGTTCTGTGTGTAAAATTCTCAGATTCGTCACAAAACTTCTGCAGCTGTTCGTGCTGTGGTTATGCGCTGTTGTTCGCTGCTGTTTTTGTTTAGTATTTGCAAAAACCTACATGTTTCTACAAAGGCATGTGTATTTGAATGAGTTATTTAAGCCTTTGTATGTGTATGTTTTTATTTTTTAAGTTTATATGTGTATTTGAATGAGTTATTTAAGCCTTTGTATGTGTATGCTTATGTACATACATGTTAGTAACATGAACACGAACCGTTTGACCCGTTTCACTTGAAATTATGTGTTTATGTATGCGTGTATGTGTTTGTATAAACATTTTGTATGTGTATGTTTGTATAATTTTCTATTTATATGTGTTAGTTTAGTATTTGTATGTGATATGTAAGTATTTATATGTATATGTTTGTATTTTTTATTTATGTGTTATTTATTGTTTACTACAGGATCGGATTGAAATAGAGCGCACTAAAATGCAAAAAGAAGCGGGTGATGAGCCAATTGATGAGGTAAAGTGTCAAACTTGTCCTTGGTGAAAGTAGTTGGATGATTTTTCGACCAAGGGTCTATAGTTATTGTTATTATGTAGAATATATGATTGATAACAATACATGAGTAAAAAAATAGGTTTGGTGAGTAGAGATTAGATGTAAGGTTAGAAATAGTTTGGTTTTGTATTGTTAATCACACCTCTATTTCAATAAGGTCACTTGAGATTTAACTTTGTCTTTCTTTAAAATCTTTTCTACTATTCGTGCAATATATTTTGCGTATAATTCAAGTTGATGGTAATTTACTACAGGAAAAAGCTTCCAGTTTGTCATGATTCTGATTGACCTTCAAGCGTCCTAAACCCGAACCGTGTATCAACTGGCCTAAAACTCTCAGACGATGATGAAGACGTTTTTTCAAGTCATGAGGTGCAAGCGCAAAATGCTGCATTGGGCTATTTAATTTAAAACTTATTGTTGATTTATTTTTGGTATGAAAAATGTATACTGCATCTTTTATTGGTGATATATATTTATATCTTTTAATTGGGAAGCATACATAAAAGTATTTACGACTTAAAATACCAAATGCCGATACCATATCACAATTTTATTTAATATGAACGCCGCCGTTAGCCCGTTACCATATCACGTTTTACCGCAGAGCAACGCGCGCGAGATATACAACCTAGTTACTATAACTACTTTGTGATATCCTAGGTCACAACTCATAAGAGTCGTCAAAGGCATTATAGCCCATCGGTATTTTGGTGGTGGGATAAGACTTAGGTACTATAAGGTCCTGGGTTCGAATCTCACAAATGGGGTTTTCTCATAATTATGAGTTTCCTCCTGAATTGGTGACTTGGTGGTGGAATATGATCGCGTGGTAACACTGGTGGCACGATAATACTCCAGTAGTCCGTGAGTGATTCCAATTAGCCGTTAAAAAAAAAAAAAAAAAAAAAAAAAAACTCATAAGAGTCAAAAAGAAAGATTATGATGGCAAATCAAAAAATAAAGTCAATAACTCGGAAATTACGTATAACAAACTTCAAATTTTAAAGATTGCGCTTGTGATGCAACAAATTAGTGATCCATCTATAGAATGTTAATCATATAAAAAGATATGTGTTTAAAAATGTTACAAGCTTAAGTTAGAAATAATAATTTGTCACGACTCCAAGATTTATGAAATGTTACAAGCATAAATTAGAAATATTAATTTGTCATGACTTCAAGATTTATGAAATGTTACAAGCTTAAATTAGAAATAACAGTTTGTTATGACTTCAAGATTTATGAGTATAATTTTTAAAAACTTAGTTTTGCTATTAAAAAGGGCTAGTGGTACAACCCGTTTACCTTCTATTTTGATGTATTAAGCGAATTTAGATTGAATGATAAATTATGCTAAACATTAAATACATGATATGTTTATACAAAATGGTGTCAGAAATTTCATTAGTAATAAGAAATAAATCTTTAAAGGAGATTTAAACATAGTGGTTAAATACATGATCATAAGTAATTCCCTCCGCAACCAATGATCTTCAGCTCAGCTGGTTTGAGGTGAAAGGGTTTACCTCTTCAGAGGGTTTCCGTCCGGGGTTGATCACAGGTTCGATTCTCGTCCATCGAAAAATTATACCCATTAAGGTTGAAAGGGCCCGGCGTGTGGGAGGATTCAAACTTGTGACCCGGAGGTTGTTAGGACTAGAATTTCACCATTGAACTACGCCTTAAAAAAAAAAAGTAATTCCCTCCACAATCCATCGATAATTATAATGGTTAGTGTAAGCTAAGCAGTTAATGCGGAAATATATCGGTTATCGGTCGAGTAACTACGCCTTAAAAAAAAGTAATTCCCTCCACAATCCATCGATAATTATAATGGTTAGTGTAAGCTAAGCAGTTAATGCGGAAATATATCGGTTATCGGTCGAGTACCGATATTTGATATATCGGTTTTCGCGGTGAGATATCGGTGAGATATCGGCCATTGCAAAATCTATATACATATATTTTTATACATAAATATAAATATTCAAGTTTAGAAACTATATGTAAACAAGTGAAATATGGAGGGGGTTAAATTGGAAAATACCCAAACTTAACAAACCTAATCCCTCACCATATTTAACATCGCATATCATTCTCGTCCTCCATTTACATAGCAGCCACAACAACAAAACATAAACCCTAGCCCCAAATTGGCTTCATCTATTGATGGATTCTTCATATGGGGTTCGATTTTGACCTAAAGAGACGCGTGCAGGTCTGATGTTGGTTAGAATCGAGGTAATAACTAGTTTCCCTAAACTGATTTTGACCTAATTTGTTTTTATTTGGGCAAAACCGGTTTTATCGGTGAGATTACCGATATAAAAACTCAGATATCGGCCGATATATCAGTTGTCTCGGCCGATATTATCGGGACCGAGATAACAGCCGAGATTTGATACCGAGATTAGTCCCTGTGGCCGAAAACCGATATATCGGCCGAGATATCAGTTGTCTCGGCCGAGATTAACTGCTTAGAGTGTAAGTTTCTTTAGGTTATATAGTTTAAGACAAATCATCTTTGTATCAAAACATTTTTCTTTAGCATAAAAACATGACCTTGTTCAAATAATCTACATATTTCACACAACGAAAATTACATGAACAACTCTACAAATGTCACATTACTACTACAAATTCTATTAAAAAAATATTTTTCCAAATACACAATCATTACTATAGTTCATCAATACAAATAATTACTGGCCCATTGGATGATTATTAAACGCATCACATCTGCGTCTAATTTCACCTTCATTCCCGGTTTTAACCCGGTAAACGCTTGTCTTCTCCATCGCACGTGCGAAATCATGAAAAAACAACACCTGATCCTTAGCATACTCCTCTACAACGGGTCGGGTTCTCGGGTCGGACGCCATAGCCTGATCCGTACCCAAGACCCCGAGCCCATTTAACAAATTTTTAAATATCATATTATCAAAATTCCCAGCCGAAATCGGGTCCAGAAAGGCCGACAACGTCGGGTCATTCGAGCTATTTGCACACATCCGTTTTAACCGCTCCGCTAGCTTCGGGTGAACCGACGGGTCAGGTTTGGGCCCGAACAAACGGCTTTGAAATTCCTTACAATGAGCGAACCCTATTGAGTGTCCACCCCCCATTAACGCGACCATTTCTCTAACGTTATATTTATGAGACTCGAATATTTTTATAATCGAATCTATTGACATATTTCCCCTTCCTAATTTACCCTCGACGTTACTTGCTTTAGACTCCAACCCATCTTTACGCCCAAATTTTATTTCGTAATGTGGGCCCCCTACTTGAATGAGTAAGTCTCTCGTGGCGACGGCTAGGATGTCAGAGCACGAGACGACGCCAGGGCACTCGATTTCGAGTGCCATCTTGACGCGTGTGACGACATCAAAGCCGTCGCCAGCGAGGGAATGGTTGATCTCTTGGTCGCGTTCAGCTTTGTTGTAGGCATTGGACGCGATCAGGACGGAGGCGTCGCAGCCTCCAACCATGCAGTCGTGGAAGAAGAGGCGGAGCGTGGCTGCAGCCGTGGTGGGGTGGGTGGATTGTTTCGGGACGACGACGGTTTGGACTATTTGGTTGAAACGTGGGCATGTTTTGGCGTAGTAGTCGAGGGTGAGAGGTGGTGGTTTTTGTTGGTGGTTTGTGGTGGTGGTGGTGGTGGTGGTGGTGATAGAAAAAGAGGATAATATGAGGATGGTTAAGAATAATAATAATGGTGATGGATTAGCCATGGCTAAGAGAAAGAAAAAGGGGAGTTAGGTTGAGAAAAGATAAGTTATAAGTGGTGATCGGGATTCACGGTGAGGAGATATTGCCGGAAAGCTATTAAAGAAATTGAAGGATTTTGTTAACCCTATTTTTAGCACATGTTGGATCCACACAAATTTAAGTGATTATTATGAATTTAATTGTTGTAAAAATGATATGTCATTCTAAAGTATTGTTAACAGGAAAAGAAGATTGGAGCGTAAACGAGGGGAGCCGACCAATGGGGTGGTGGTCTATTGGCAAAGGCAAAACCTTTAAAACACTTAGGTTGTAGGAGGTCTTGGGTTCAAGTCCCAAAGACCAAAGGATTAATGATTGAAAAGAAATTAACTTTTCAAAAAAAAAAAAACGAGGGGAGCCGTCCCATATGATTTCAGATCGGTTTATGAGTAATTTTTTAAGCTTGAGTTTTATTTGAACTAGGCTCGTGTATGACTTGTTTATTGTTTTATTAATAGTTTACTTACTTTATTTGTATAAAAACTCCTCCCGCCGTCCCAATTTAAATGTCCTGGGTCTAAAAACACACATTTTAAGAAATCTTTTGTTTGTTTGTGGTAAAATGACAATAATATCCTCAAAAGTGGTGATTGTGTTTTGTCTTTTATGGGTAAAACTGGAAATTGCATTTCTATTTTTGGAAATGGACATTTAATTTGGGACAACCAAAAAAGAAAAGAATGACATTTAAATTGGGACGGAGAGAGTAGTTTTTAGCCCGCATGTTGCGACGGTTCATGCATGATGTAGACGAAATGCTTGAAGTACCGTGATGTGTGCACCATGTCACTTTGCAAGCAAGCCACATATTTAGATTTATTTTCATTATTATATGTGCATGTGTAAAATAAAGGAGCAGAGAGGGATGCCCCCATACTCCACGTATTGCCCATGTTCTAGTATTTCCCATGTTCTTAGTTAGTGGCTTAGTGGCTTAGGAGTAGTTATGTTAAGGCTATAAATAACCAATAGATTTTGATTATCAGGTATGAAAATGAATTGAATCAATATTCTTGTTCTTATCTCTCTCAAGTTTTCACTCCTCCTCTTTCTGGTCATTTGATTTGCCCGGGACATACCATACATCGTACCAAAAAAACGTATATTATTATATCTTCTTTGACCTAACTTAGTAGTTGCATTCTAAAATAAGATAGTTTGGAAACTTTGTAACCAAAGACTAATCATACAAACATTAAAATATGATAACATCACTAAAGTTTACATACAAACATTTTTATATAAAGTTAAAATATTTAGTCTTCAAAATAATAAGCACAAAAGATCACCACAAAAAGGTTAGAATAAGGGAAAACAAAGTTTTAGTTACATGGTTCTTTATCTTTAAATGAATTTGATCAAACAGGTTATAAAGAGACATAACAGTATAGTGTGAGTGGTTGAGAACTTGAAATTTGATTTTTCATTAACGGCACTTGAAATTTGATGGTTGATGGACAATATTCATGTTTAGCTCTGTGTTATCCCAACTCTATAAAATACGTGATAAAGGAACGATTTGTGGAACATGCGATAAAACCTAGAACGACCAAATTAATATTAATATATGATCATATTCACAACAGAATCTGTACCTGTGTTGTATGATGTATCAAAGATTCAATATTCAATGCTATTGTTTGATTAGCTTGAAAAATCTAAGGTTTTTTAAAATTTGTGTAATGTGCATCTTTGTACATATAATGCAGTTAATAGATATGAAAGTATGATCTCTTACCCAGCCAATTTATAGCTTGGAACATACTTGTGGAATTATTTTAGACCGTTTAAAACCATCGTTCGCAAGTGTATTTTAAGATCAAACTCATTTTTTATCCAAAACTCTCACTTTAAAAATCTAGCCTTAGATTTTCATCTAGATCATTATTACTATGAGTCTATGATTATAGTCCATTTCAGTGAATAACTAATGTGAATGGTCTGCATGTCTGACTTAATCAAAGTCCTAAACAATATTTAACTGAAAAACGAAAAAGAAACTATAGCGACTAACCATAGTCAAAAACAGTTTTTAACTTAGAAATATCAAAAGAAACTACAGCATTTGATAGAACACCTTATAGGCATGGCCACAAGGACAAAACGATCGGAAGACATGCATCAAATTAAGGAAACAGTATAAAAAACAAACTTAATACCAGTCCCAACAATTAGAAAACAACAAAATGAATAATAAACACAAAAATCATACCTAAGCAGACAATTCAACAAACACTTGGGCACTTGGTATGCATAAAAATTAGAAACACAGTAACCAGAAGAAAGAAAAATCATAATATCTATACAAAATAAACAACACTCTTCAAATTCGAGCAAATTAAACAAATTGTGCAAGCAATTCTACAAACAGTTGGCGTGCACAACATACAAACACACAAACCTAAGATTAACACTTGGCGTACACAACAATTAGTTAAACCTAGTTACCAAAAAGAAACAAAAAACATAATTGATGAAAACAGGAATAAGATTTTTGTTCTAAACTTCTAGCTATTAACCATCTTGCCAATTAGTCCCTGACTTCAAGCTATTAGACAAATAGTACCAAAAACCTATATTAGACAAACGGATTTAACTAAAAATCCTAACAATAGTTACTGGAAATGGAAAGGACGTAAAGTGTTACAAACCTATTAGTTTAGTTTAAGGCCGTCCAATAAAGGGAGGAGGATAGTTGGGGCCGCATCTCCGCCGTTTTTTTCTCTGTAGTGTAATTTTACGTGATTTTATTTGAAAAATTTATACGTTTACATTAGTTACTGGAAAGGACGTAAAGTGTTACAAACCTATTAGTTTAGTTTAAGGCCGTCCAATAAAGGGAGGAGGATAGTTGGGATCGCATCCCCGCCGTTTTTTTTTCTCTGTAGTGTAATTTTACGTGATTTTATTTGAAAATTTTATACGTTTTGAGGTCCCCCCCCCCCAACACACACACGCACCGTTTTAAGGGTTCTGTGACTTTCGATCCCCTGAAGAAAAAAAAAATTCAAACTCCGCCACTACGTCGGATACAATAAATGAAGATTAATGCAAACAATTATCTACATATTAATTGAAGGACACTTGAACAGTGTCCTTCACAGCCAATAAATAATATTTTAATATTTATATTTAGTTTATAATTTATTGTTATATTATAATTGCACTTTGGCCACTAACTTTCTTACTAACTTATTTGACCACCAAATTTTGACCACCAAAGTTTTATCTTTTAAGATTTCAAACTTTGACCACTAAGCTCTTAGCTTTTAGGATTTTAAACTTTGACCACCCAACTTTTTTAAAGTTGCATTACAGCCACATCCACCGCGACATCTTTTAGCTAAGCATTGACACATCTTTCCTAACTTTGACCACCAAACTTTTATCTTTTAGCCGCGAGTATTTTTTGAAGCCCACGCGAGACTAACAGTCACTTAATATTATCTTTTATGTCCACAAAAACCTCCACGCAACAGAAGCTCCCACAGTGACGCGCGAAGTTTAACGTCCACCAAACCCTCAACGCGCGATCGTTAACGTAATTTGTGCACTTCGGTGTCGTTACCTGTAACAAATTTTGCCATTTTTCAGGACTATTACTTTCAATACCTGTATAGTGATCTAGATGATTCAATTGTTCTATCGAGTGAATTTATCGTGAGGTCGTCCACATAGTTTGTTTTTATTGGTCCGCGTAATATGGCACCTTTTAGCTAAGCATTGAAACATTTTTTTTAACTTTGACTTCAAATAAAGCGTACTACTAAACATGTATGCACAACAGCCACGCCTGCAACGAAGCGCGGGCCAACGCGCCCCGCGGCAACGCGCGGGTAACTACCACTTGCATTATTGAGCTAGGCTCATGACAATTTTCAGAAGCTCGAGCTCGATTCGAGCCTTGTATTTTGGTCTTGAGCTCGGCTCGATAGTATATTTAAAAACTCGAGCTCGGCTCGAAAGCTCGATCAAAGTGTATGTGGCAAGAGTTTAAACGAGCCCAAGCTCGGCTCGAGCTCGTTTTGGACATTAAGGAGCTTGTTTTGGACTATTAAGGACTTGTTTTGGACCATTAATGAGCTCGTTTTAGACAATTAAGAAGCCCAAGGCCCAAAGTAATTTAGTTAATGCATGGATTGCAATACAATTGCGCTATATAGTATTAATTGACATAAATAAGCTAAGCTTGATAAGGCTCGACGAGCCCAACCAAGCTTTACATTCGAGGCTCGAATGTAATCTCAACTGTTGGCAACCTACTTTGATACTTTTTTGTCCTTAATATGACTTGTTTTATCCCAAGATCATTTTGATCCGTTAGCTTACACGAGTAAACCTGCCAAACCTGCCAAAATTTTGACGTTATAAATCACCTAAGGTTAGGGGAATTGAGTGTAACATTACGCATTTAAACTTGTACGTTACACAATCATTATTAATAAAACGTCAAGTTCTATCGTTTACATTCGCATTTAATTATTTTTGTTGCACTTGTGAAACCTTAATACTATATATATGTTAAATACATGTGGGTAAGCCTTGGATAATTATCAAAAAAAAAATAATGCTTGGGCCGGGGATCGAACCCGCGCCCAAGCCGTCCCAAACAACACACTCAACCAGCTGATCCAACCACCTTATCTGTTTTAAAACCTGCCTTCTTTTCTTTTAACCCGACCAAGATCTAATCACAGTTGACATGGAAAGTCAACTGTGACAGCCCACTCCATCAATCACCAAATCATACGCGTAATTGGATCTCGGAATGGAAAGAATTGACAATCTTCGGCCCTGTATGACTCGGACACACAGCAATTACAATTAATCGTTGCCAAAATTGAACCCAAGATGCGTCCTTCATTACTATGCGGTCAATCCTTACCATAACAACGAACCAGTGCTTAGCACTATAAATTGACCTTCTGCAATCCTTCACAACTCGCTCACACATCTCTCTTAACCTCCAATTGCTCTGAAACACCCTCTGATATACCCACGCATACACAGTTTGACTATTTAAGTTGACTGTCCAATCGAGTATCGAACAACACTGTAAGTCCAATTTTTTTTGAGGGTTTTGTTAATCGGCGTCCATACAACGAAAACCCTAACATTAATCGGGTTAAAGATGTGTGGATTGCTTGATTAGAAAAGCTAGGGCACGTAAGTATGATTTGGGGATAAACTGATTCGATATAAGTGTATTTATTTTATTTGAACTGAGATAAATCACAACCACAGGCCTAGGCCAAGTGGTTGTGATCGTGGCATACAAGCAAGGGCACCCGGGTTCGAGCCCTGGCTTGGGCGTCCCTTTTCCACTTCCTTTTTAACTTCTTTTTTTTTTACAAATCAGATTATGTATATAATACAATTAAATTTGTAAATTCATTTTTAATTATTAAAACCTTTTTATAAATTCTAAAAAAATTATCTTTAACAAACCTGATGTCAAGGTTTTATCTACAATTTTTATTTTTCTGAAATTCATTTATTTAATATTTAAATCAAATTTATGCTATTATATTTATAAAAATCCATAAAAATATCAAAACGATTTTGTAAATTTCCACAAAAATTACCCTGAGTTTGTATAGAGATAAACTTTACTGAAATGATTTTTAATTCTGAAAAATCATTTATTTTATATTTTTAATCAATTTTTGTTAGTTTTAATCATAATTAAATCATAATAAATTCAATTTTTATTATTTTTGCACCAAAATTTTATACAAATTATTTCTAAATATTTAGAACAGAAATATGATTTTTAAAATAATAATTCTTTAATTTTAATATTTTTAAATATTAAAGTTAAATATTGGCAACTTTTAATAAATAGATTTAATAATCTATTTTAAAGAAAATAATTTTATAAAAATTATTTTTATATTTCAAAAACATTATTGTGAATATCCCAAATTAAAACTTTATAAAAAGAATTTCATTTATTTAATTATCAAATTTCCTTTTATTTACTTAGACATTTATTATAAAATTCAACAATTGGATATCCCCAAATTCGAAGCCCTAGGGTGTATACATTTGTAGACTAGATAGACTTATTTATTACCTTATTATAGGGTGATATTTGGCATTGTTTGGGCAACACTATTATTCCATCTTTTCAAGAAGTATAACATTTACTAAGGTGAGTTTTACATAACCCCTTTTATTTATCACCAGTTCTGGGGTGAAACATGTTATAACATCATTATTGCAATTCGATCATCAATGTGTCTATGTGTTTTCTATGTTGCATTATGTCTTGAGCATGATTAGAGTAAGCACCATTCTAGCATAATCATTAACTCCGTACAAGCCGACGGTATACATTGATAGATCTATTGGACTGACAATCCCACCCGGATACGTGCCTCCTACAAAGGTAGCGTGGGTGTTTGTTATCGTATAACATATTCAAGTGAACCATGAGCGTATGGGTTGTATCATATCATAATAGTCACCAGGGTTGGTTATGCACTCGATTTATTTCTAGTATGTTCTCACATATGGACTAGATTGACATGACACATGAATTGCACAACATTTTTATTCAATTATCAAAAACCTATGTAATTCTCACCAACTTTTGTTGACCCAAAAATATTTTCAAAATTAACATGTTTCAGGTAACAATGAAGCTGAGGCTTGAGTATGCTTGAGGATTTTAACATGAAGCTTTTGTTTGAAGCTATTAGAAGTTGTTGCTTTATTTTGATATCATGTATTTGAATTTCTAGACAATCACTTTATGTTGGATATTTATGTTATGAATAAATTATTTAAAATTTAAATTATACCATGTGCTACTGAAACAATCATCAATACGTGGCACCCCGATGTTTCCGCCATCGGTTGGGGTGTTACATTGAGTCAAGATGGTTAGGAGCAGGATTGGCATGGAAGGTGAAGATGGTGATGTGGGATAAAGATCGACTTGTGTAGCTAACATGAACACCCCCCCCCCCCCCCCCCCCCGGTACCACAGCGATGACATTTTTTTATGGAATAAGAGGCATGGACAAGATATTGCAATCCATGGTTAAGAAACTAATTAAGTTGGTCTATAGATATAACTACTTAGAATTCTTCTTGTAAACATCAAGTAGAGTTGATGTCGTCCGAGGCGTTAGGGGTTTGAGACTTCGATCTGATGCAGCCCCAAACGACTACTTTCATCTCCTCCCTACAAAGATGATCATCAAAAGTTATTTTCATTCATCAACATTAGAAGTTAAAACTTGATCTTAATCATTCAAACAACTTAATTATTTACTCAAATTATGATCATCAAGTTACAAGTGAAGGAGCAAACATAAGCCGAATCTATACATCAAAGGTTATAAAACAAAAGGAGCTTATAGTTACATTACCAAAAGGAATTCACACCACACACTACGTCGGATACAATAAATGAAGATTAATGCAAACAATTATATACGTAAAAAGACGAAAATGATAGTATTAAATGAAAAGAATATACGTTTATACTACAAATTACTTTTTGACAATGAATCGAAAGGAAATAATTGAAGATGAATTATGTTATGTGACCGGTGACCCCACCTTTGGCTTGGCATGGCATGGACATATGGAAGGCACTGTGAGTTTTATCACAAACCATCTGACACGTGCAGCCTAAGATAGGACCCACACTCTTCCAGTGAAGCACTCCACACCCGATAATTACTCCATCATCCCACTTCACAATAACATCCATCACTTAACCCCTCTCTCAGTCTCACCACCGTTGACTACCGGTCACCGGTAGCAATATTCACCGGAGTTTGTTATATAAATCACAGCTCCTTACACTTCACACAGTCAGTCAGCTATAATAATAATAAAACCCTTCCATGTCGATTCCTATTCCGTCACGTCAGTTATTCATCGACGGAGAGTGGATAGAGCCTGTTAAGAAGAACCGTATCCCTGTCATTAATCCTGCTACCGAACTCGTCATCGGTATTCCTATCCTTTTTAACCATAATAATAATAATCTGTTTAATATAAACTATAGACACGATATATAAAGTAGTTCAACAAATCGTATTCATGTTTTACACTTGTGTAAGCATAATAATAATAATAATAACTAACTTTAAGTTGAACGCATTCTTCAGATCTGAACACTTTCTGTTACGTCTAGATGTTTAGTATAGTTTCGTTTATCTAACAAAATAGAAATCGGAAGTTTTCTTATTCGTTGTTGTTGATTTAAAAAGCTTTGTATTGTGTAATTAAGTAATTTGTTTGAGTTTTGGTGTGTTTATTTGTATCTACCTAAATTTACTCTACACACACACACTCTTATCTAGTGTTTTAAGTACTTCGATTGATAACGATGTTGATTAGATTGTAAATCTGTATTTAATGGTTATTCTGGTTTCAGTTATCTAATTTAGAGATCGGAAAATTTTATATTACTGATCATGGTTGTAAAAATCCTACCTAACCTCCGATTAATCGAATATTAATTGCTAGTCGAGGTTCACGGAGTAAACACTGGTTAACCGATTATGCTAGTTGGTGGCTTCCTAGCGATTCCAGCCAAAATCTGTAAATTTCAGTCAGATTCCAACAAAAACCTGTAAATTCTGGCTAAAGATACGAGTCTAGGAAAGGGTTAAAACATGCCTACTTAAAAGAACTACATATAAAATGCGTGTGTACATATATAAAATTGAAAATTACATATAAAATCTCAATCTGATTAATCCTGATTAACCGCTAGTCGGTACCTTACCGACCGACTAGTGCCTAGCGATTCTTCCAACACTGTACCGATAATTAAGAATAGGAGTAGAATTGTGGTGGAGATGATTGCAATAAACTCTTATTAATATCTCTAGTATAAGCTTTCATGTTATTCAGTTTTCGCTTATTGATCGAAATAATAATAAGTTTCAAGTTTTTCGCATTATTCAGATCTTAACAGTTTCAGTTGTCTAAAAAGTTAGAAATGAGCATTTTGCATATATGTTGTTATTGATTTCATGAATCATGGCTTTGTATTGTGTGATTTGTTTGAGTTTTGGTGTGTTTACTTGTTGTTTCTGCTCGGAATTTTTTTTGTTTAGGGGATATTCCAGCTGCTACAGCAGAAGATGTTGATGTTGCTGTGGAAGCTGCTCGCAGAGCTCTGAAACGTAATGGAGGAAAAGATTGGTCTTCAGCTTCAGGAGCTTACCGCGCGAAGTATTTGCGTGCTATTGCTTCAAAAGTGTGTGTTCGACTGTTCGTCTTGATTATAATTATCTGTTGTTTTAATTTACAGCTAATCCACTGGTCAAAATTATCAAATATAATGAATTTCAAATATTTGCTTAATTTTTTGAAAATTTGATGTGCAGATAGTGGAGAAAAAGTCTGAGCTTGCAAAACTTGAAGCCATCGACTGTGGGAAACCACTTGAAGAAGCAGCATGGGATATGGTATTTTTGTTGCTTAAAATTAAAAAACCTAGGTTTTTTTTAATATGTTAACAGTCTGATTGATATATATGTTATTATTACTTAGGACGATGTAGCCGGATGTTTTGAGTACAATGCAGATCTTGCTGAAGCATTGGATAAAAAGCAAAATGCATCTGTTTCTCTTCCAATGGACACATTTAAATGTCATCTTATTAGGGAACCAATTGGTGTAGTTGGGTTAATTTCTCCATGGTATACCTTTATCGTCCATATTATGATTGATATTTTTGTTTTAGACTTTTAGCATTGCGTTCGAAGTTTGTCACCATCATCTGATTCTATTTTTCCCCTTACTGATTTTATTATGCTGTATTTATTCTATAGGAATTACCCTCTGCTGATGGCTACATGGAAAGTTGCTCCTGCACTGGCAGCTGGCTGTGCTGCCATACTTAAACCATCAGAATTGGCATCTCTGTAAGTTGACGATGGACACGTGTATTCTTAATTTCTGAAGTAATCTTGCTTGTATTAATGACATTTTAACTATCCAATTTCAGTACTTGCTTGGAATTAGGTGAAATATGCAAAGAGGTGGGCCTACCTCCTGGTGTTCTCAATATTTTGCCTGGATTAGGTCCAGAGGCTGGTGCATCATTAGCATCTCATCCTGATGTTGACAAGGTCTAGTTCTCAGTTATTGTCATGTGATTTACCACTCTTGTTGGGCCAGGTGGGTTGGGTAACTTGTCAAATTGGGTCCTTGTCAAAACAGATTGGGCTAGGTACCCTAGTCGATTTTTGCCTAACATTTTAGTGTGCCAAATATGATTAAAGAGTATATTGTTGGCCTGTTGAGATGATGTTCTGAATAAGAGTTTTAACAAGTTTTATGTATTAAATTTCAATTTTGTTCGGCTTCCATTCCCTTTGACTCATTTCCCGTTTAGCTTAATTCTTTTAATTTACTTGTATGATCCCTTAGAGTTTCTATTCTAAATTTCTAATAAATCATAATGTGTTTCCAAAATGCTATGATTCTTTTACAGATTGCATTTACTGGAAGCAGTGTGACTGGAAGCAAAGTTATGACTGCTGCAGCTCAGAATCTTAAGGTAGTATTCAATGTTATTAAACACCGGTTTCAATTCAAGTTTTAGTAAGAATGTGAAGAAGAACGAAGAAAATGACATTGGTTATATGAACAAAAACCATGATTCAATTTTAACTGAAGTCATGTGGTCTTCCTTATAGTTAAACTTGGATTTCTTTCTTATAATATGATCTTCATAATTGTTCCCTTCGCAGCCCGTTACCCTTGAACTTGGTGGAAAAAGTCCATTGGTGGTCTTCAATGATGTTGACATTGATAAAGGTTTGTTCCTTCTGGATTTTATGTTTCCAGGCCCGTCTGTCTTTGAATCTATATTTTGATCATTTATAAATAGAATAAATGAGATTTAATCTCAATCATGTGTTTATGATGTAAAGGTTTTTTTTCTTGTTTAATTCAAACAGCTGTTGAGTGGACTCTCTTTGGTTGCTTCTGGACAAATGGTCAAATATGCAGTGCTACATCTCGCCTTATAGTGCATGTAAGTTGATGAAGAGACTAGGCCA
Organism: Ambrosia x helenae; assembly: GCA_030844895.1. Classification (NCBI taxonomy): domain Eukaryota; kingdom Viridiplantae; phylum Streptophyta; class Magnoliopsida; order Asterales; family Asteraceae; genus Ambrosia; species Ambrosia x helenae. Next base: position 11,211,636 of record CM061233.1, read on the forward strand.
AATGAGTTTAAGATGAAACATGTTATTTTGTACGTGTCAAAGGTCAAAACAGGTTAGGTCTGGTTGTGTTCACCTGCAAACGCTTTTTTGTTCGTAAATTACGTATTCATTACGATAACAAAAAGCAGTATGTTATTAAACCTGTCATTGAACCTGTCTGAAATAAAACACAATCCATTCACTGGTCAATGGGTCAAAATTAAACATCTAGTAAGTATATCATACGTTCAGATATTTGGTGGAATAAAATAGTTTGAATCTGTTCCAGGAAAGTATTGCTGATGAGTTTGTAGACAAGCTTGTTAAGTGGACTAAAAATATCAAGATTTCAGACCCCTTGGAGGAAGGTTGTAGGCTTGGCCCTATAGTTAGTAGCGGTCAGGTAATAAATGGATCACTGAAATATACAACATAATTTTGTCAAAGTGTCTAATGCTTAGGTTTTAACATTTTTTTTCAGTATGAAAAGGTGTTAAAATTTGTATCAACAGCCAAAAGTGAAGGCGCGACTGTTTTATGTGGAGGGGGACGTCCTCCGGTATGGCGCAACTTTTTATTTTTATTTTTTTGTCTTGGAGCATAAGATTAAAACTTGAAAGGGTATCAAATGCAGCATTTGGATAAAGGGTATTATATCGAGCCAGCCATTATTACTAATGTCACCAGATCTATGCAAATCTGGAAAGAGGAAGTGTTTGGACCCGTGCTCTGTGTCATGACATTTGCAACAGAAGAAGAAGCTATTGAATTAGGAAATGATACTCAGTAAGTTTAACTTCATATAAGTTTTCCTATTTGGTTTTTTTTCTTCTTTTCATTTTATTTCATGGTTTTTTTACAGTTATGGATTGGCTGCTGCGGTGATATCTGATGATCTGGAAAGGTGTGACCGTGTAGCAAAGGTAACGGAATGTTATTAGTTTACATTTGTTTATATAATTTCTTTATGTTATCTCCAGATTGCTCATCAAACCATATACTTACACAAAATAAAATCATGACTTCATCCCATGAAAATTGTCATAAAAATAAAGGTAGGTAATTTTCAAAGGAGGCTGCCTTTTTGATAGCGGTGTTAAATTAATCATGTTCGTGGGTTGGTGGGTTACATACTTACACCCCTATCTTTGTGTCATGTTTCCGTTCATGTCATAAATTCACAACTTTTTTTTTTCTGTTTTGCAGGCTTTGGATGTAGGATGCGTCTGGGTGAACTGCTCACAGCCATGCTTCTGTCAAGCTCCATGGGGAGGAAAAAAGCGTAGCGGTTTTGGTCGTGAACTAGGAGAATGGTGATAAAAGACTTCTAATTATATAATATCGCATTTGACTATTATGTTTTGTGTATGTAACATGACCCATCTGTCTCTTTCCTTCCAGGGGTCTAGAGAACTACCAGAGTGTGAAGCAGGTGACGCGCTACATTTCCGATGAAGCATGGGGCTGGTACAAGCCTCCATCTCAAAAGGTGTAAGAGCTTGGCAACAAACCATGGTATTGGCATAATTCTATGAATAAAAAAGCCAGTTTACCATAATATTAGAAATAAGGCCGACCGATATTTGGATACAACCTTCTTAGTTGTACGCAACATGACACGAGCATATTCGATTCGACATGAGAAGATCGTATTGTGATATCTGTTGCATCTTTTTTTTTTTTTTTCTGTTGTATCTTTTCTGCCATAATCAACCACTTGACAGATTGATTTGCAATGGATAATGAAGTTTATGTGTGTTGAATTTGTCTTTTTAATTATTATAACAGTTTCCTGTTATTGTTCAATAGATTGTGTCAGCCTAACTTATTCGGACATAAAGCAAAATGTAAAATTACAAGTATTTAACGATTATATGTGCATCTGGATTATTTGTTAGAACCCCTATATTAATCGACATTTACAGTTAGCCCCATCTACTTATTTGACATGTAACAAAAACCTGTTAGGCCTGGTCAAATTAAAAATGTATTAGTAGCTCCACTCGTTTTCAAACAACGTTTACGTCAAAAACGTAGAGCAAATGAAAACGTAAAAAAACAAACACGAAAACCATCAAATACAACCATTGGAATTCATTTTTATTAACGTACACGATTCTAATTTCTCACAAAATAACAATTATCGATCATGAATCCAAAGTCATTTGTTTAATTGTGAAGAAACACGAATCTTGGATAATCAGATTAGGCCTGATCTTGGTAGTGATTCTACGGGGTATTTGTAAAGTGTGTTTTAGAAAAGTGTGGGTCTAAGGACAAGACCAAGGATCTTAAGAGACTACAGATTAGAAGAGCCAAGCCTCTAAACGTTAGTAAATAAAACAAGGGGTTGGAAAAGTACGAGGAGCTCGTAGTCTTTTCGATAGAAGTTATAGTGAATATCGGATGCCAATAAAAGGAGAAGGGACTCCTCCTTTTATAGTACATCGACGTTCGACTTCGTCAACCCATCCTCTACCCTTTTGTGGGGCCCAGCCCAGGTAGAGGTGTCTCTTGGTTTCCGGCCCAAGTCCTAAAGCCCAATTGGTGCAAGTGGCTTTGATAAAAAAAAAAAAAAAAAAAAAAAAAAGAGGAAAAGAGGGGATGTTACCGTCCTGACAAAAATACACCTGGCGTCCGCCTGTTGGCTACTTCAGGGCGGTGGGTAATCATCTCTTATCTAGAAGCTGAGACAAGTAGGGGTTGATAAAGTCTTCTGTCAGAGATATCTTGATTGGAGAGGTGCCACGTCATCGTCCTTTCTGGGTGTCAGGCGGGCGCAGCCTTTGATTGGTTAAGGACTCTGACGGGCAGGCTGCTACGTCAGGAACAGTTGTCTAGGACAGACCTGCCCTAGGGTGTGTCTTGATGCTGCCCTGAAATGTATCTTTCAGTCGTGCCGATGAAGGTTCACTTATCTTGATAAAGAAGCTTCGTCATGCGTCCATTTGGTTATGGACGCATGGTAGTCTGCTGACGTAAAACGGACGGGAGAGCATGCGTCCATTAAGTTATGGACGCATGGTAGTCCGCTGACGTAAAACGGTCGAAAGACCGTGCGTCCATTGAGTTATGAACGCATGGTAGTCCGCTAACGTAGAACGGGCGAGAGAACCGTCGTCGTCGTTCAGCTTCACCTGTCACAACCCCCACGGTCTTCATCATCATCTTCATAATCAACATCTTCATAATCAACATCTTCATAATAATAATAATCAACGGTCAAAATCATCGACCACAAGGTATAACGCTCGTCATGGTGGTGAAGCTCCAGCCCAAAACATCCCCATAGCGCCGACGGGGGCGGTATTCCCGGCACTATGGGTGGCCAAAACGCCCACTACACATGAACCAATACACACAAAGACATGAAGCCGTATTGCCATTGGCATATGCTAAATGCCAATGTGACTTCATATGATGTGCACATAATGTAAAGAAGACCGCTCATAGAATATATGCTCAGTTGCTCACCATCACAATCGCGCACACTTCATTCATGAACATGGATGGGACTCGATAAAAAACAAGCCAAAGCAAAAGAATCAACAAGCGTTTAACGCTTAAGCACGAAAGAGAACCAAGGCGTCTGTTTAAAACACTCGGCTTTATTTGAACCATTTATTTCTGACAAAATTAAAAAGAAATGAACATAAAAGATCTACAATGGACATGCTTAGAAAGATTAACCAGACATACAATGTATATGTTTGGTGCTACTCTAATGTCTAAATCAATCATAAATACTACATTCTTGTCACTCAACTCTCAAGGATGGCCATTTCTAGCCATCACTTATGTTCAACTTCAATGAGCCTTTGATTTGCACACTAAGTCTCAGACTTATACTACCCGAACCGGATCCATTTCAGCAACTTCTGAATACCAAGTTTTCCATGCATCCATGTAATGAACAAACAGATCTTTTAATGCTGCAATTCCATCAATAATAAGCATGTCAATGTTTCCATACTTGGTCAACTATAAAATAGCTCAAAACATACCTTGATTGTGGTACTGTGGCCGATAACTGGAGGCTAGATTTTCCCAATCTTGAGTCTTATTAACTTTGTTACTCTCACCGTCACAAGATTTAGTCAGGCTGACAGGATTCGAATGGCTAAACGGACCAAGACCCTGATTTGAAATGCACCCATTAGTGTTGGGTTTGATAGGTGGGCGTTGACCTTGAGCGTCAAACAACTTCACCTCCTGGTCACCTAACTTGCTTCTTTTGAAACAAATGTTTGTAAGCTCAGTCCCAAACGCTCGTTTTTTGGAGTCTTTATGAGCAAACGCAGCGGCTGGTCCTGTTTGACTATTTGGGTGACACGCCATCCCCAACCACCTAAATGCAGGCTTTCGAGTTTCTGGATGGTGGGTCTGCGCATCATGCAAAAATACTTAAGCGTTAGAAGAATCGAGATGTCTAAAAATTTCATAGATTTAAAAAGTCAACAAGACAAGTATCCGATATGTAGTTATAACCTTCTCAATGAAGTTCATGGAAGACAAAACATTCGCAATATCATACAACCTTCTAACTTTTGCTGCAACGAAAATTCAAAAATCCCATCAGCAATATTGTAATAGATCAATAATTAACACAATTGTTGAGAAGTTTTACTTCTTGTCAATGATGGATTATGAGCATCTCCAAGCAATATTTTCGCAGCATCATCAAGCGAAAGCATATCCGACTAAAACAAATTGCACATATAATCAAGTTATTAAACTATTAAAGCATGCCTTCTTGAAAAAAATATTTATAGCATATAAAATTATATAATTAAAAACAGTTGCAGAATTGACTCACATTGGTGCATAGGAAAAGCTTGATGAAATTCTTGGTAAGAAGCCCTAAAGATTTTTCCTTTCGGTTTTCGGTTACGCTACCCGATTTAGACAACCCTGAAGTCTTATGCATTGAATCAAGATCTGATTTTTCTTGTAAAGAAACAGTATGACTAGAAACTCTTTCATCTTCTTCATCATCAGATACCTACAAAATAAAAATAAAATAAAATAAAATAAAACCCTAATTTGATTTCCTAATTATTCATTAACAATATAATCAATTTATAATAATATTACCTTTCCAGACTTAACATCAATATGTTCATCATTATTCCTAAAACCTTCTTCCTGTAACACCATTAAACATAATAATGAACAAATGGATCTAAATTCTAAAGTCTAAACATATTATTATGTGTATTAGATTATGCAAATGAAACATTAGGATTAACCTTTAGCTGCTCTAAAGCTTTCGGTATCGCCCCTAATCCATTCCAATGATACGTATTTTTCGCCTTCCTCACAAGAACCTAAATAAGTAAAAAAATCACATCAGATCTAACACTTTTCCAATTTATCAACAAAATTGAAAATAATAAACTAAAAAACAAAATCTTACGCCAACGCTTTCCAAAACATTAACAATATCATAAATCCTCCGTCGTTCAACACCTAATAAAAATCCAAAAAACATAACATAAACCAAAAGATCTTCAACATTAATGTACAATCCATCACCCACACACAATTATTACAAAATAAAACAATATCATAAATCCGACGTCTTTGCCATACAAAAAGGGGTGGCTGAACAGCTTATTGCCCGATACTGCTATTTTGATGTAATTTTTTATATTTATGGACTTTTGAAAATAAAACAATAATAAAAATATAAAAATACCTAATCTTGAAGCTGCATCGTCCAATCCAACAGTGTCAATACCATCTCGATTATACAAACCCAAAAAACTGCACAACAAACACATATAAAATAAAAATTATTCATACCAATTTCAACCCATTATAAAATTTACAGTAAAATGACAGGTAAACGGGCAACAAGTTAACAGCATACGTAACAGAGCGATTAGAATGAATATGTAGTTACGCTAAGTGGGTTTCAATTTTAGTACATTGAACATACATAAAAGATCTAAAGATGTATAAAAACTCAAAACATTTTACAAACAGATATATATGTATAAAAAAAAAAAAAAAAACAGGTTAAGTAATAATGTGGGTATGGGTTTAATTACTTTGAGCATAAAAGACCGAGGGATTTCTGCTTGCGGCAATAGGTAGTGGATCCAGAGGCAGAAGGTGACGGGGAGGGAAGGGCCATGTGTGTGTTGTTGAGAGAGATATGTATGTATGTAAGTATGTAAAAGGTTGTTGGTATTAATGTTGGGTGAAGAGGGAGGGTAATGTTTTGGGAGGGATTAAGGGTTTTAAAATTTTGAAATTTGAGAAGAAGGAAAAGAATGGGGGTTTTGGTGGTTGCAAGCGGGAACTTGTCATATTTCGGTTGTTATTTTGGGCGGACACTTTTACCCCTTTGCTTTTTTCTGTTTTTGTTTGAATTTTTTATTATTTTTTTTAACCCTAATTGTTTGAATTTTTAATATGATTGGTGGTGGCCTGGGATCACGTGGCTAGCCGATCGTATCATGTGTTGTTTGCAAATTTGTTAAGTTAGGCCACAACGGGTGGTTATATTTCCATCACACTATTACATTCAATTAGATTCTGCCACCTCATTCTATTACATTTCATCACTAACCATTAGTGGTGGTGTGCACTTTTCATCACATTTCATCACTAACTTTTTTTTAAATAATCTAAAAACATTACATTTACATTAAAAATCATTAAATTAAACTAAAAAAACATTACATTAAATAAAAAAAATAACCTAAAAAACATAAAAAAAAAACATAAACATTAAAAAAACCTAAAAATAAACCTAAAAGTTATAAGGCCACCCCCACTTGTGGCAAATTTCTCGTTTTCGTTCGATGAGAATCGACCTGTAAGGTTCTTCAGCGTCCTTGTGCGATTCCCTCAACACCTTCAAATCTTTATTTTTTTCTATCGCAGACAAGTGTTTCATGTAGGTGTTCTCTCTTTGTATTTTCAAATCCGCCAAATGTTTACGCCTTTCCGGTTCTCATCAATTTCCACCATCTTTGCCGACTTGTATTCGGTCATCGCCTCCATCCAACGCTCTTTGCCTCTACCACTTGACGACTCGACACTCTTCCTTCGAGTTGTGCTTCTTGTGGGGGTAGTGTCGTCTTCGGGGTCGGGAAATTCATCATTCAAATTAAGCTCGGGCATGTTGGTAGACAGCTCGTCCGTTGAAGGTGTACAATTTCCCGAGTCGGAGGTTTTATATCGTTTTTTAGAACGACCACTCCTTCCCATTCCCGTCCCCTTCCTCCACGAGGGCCGCTCGGCCCAAGTGGAGTTAACTCCGGAATATCAAGGGGAACGCACTTCGAATGAACTCTTGCAACTTCCAAGTGTCCAACGAAGTAAAACCATTCTTAACGTACGCCCGTTGATAATCGCTGAGGGCCGCACGTATGATGTCCACGTCCGACGATCCACTTGGCCAAAGACGTTTCTATAATTTATAAAATAAATACATAGTTAACAAATTTTTTTAAAAAAATATAAAGTAAACGATTTTTAAAAATTAACATCATATACCTGTATGACGTAGAGGGAGTTGAATCTACTCAATTTTTTTTGTAAATCGGTCCATTTACCGGTTATTTGATCCATCCGCCTTCTCGTCATACCGGTAAGTTGTTCAAAGTGGGCCTTCACTCGCAGCCAAAAGGTTTCGGATTGTTGTTGATTTCCGACGCGTTTGTCCTCGGAAATATGTAAAAACGACTTGGTCAACGCTACTTCTTCTTGCGACCAGGGAATTCTTTCTTTTGGCCTCGTATCTCCTCCTCTTCTTCCCCTTCCTCTTCCTCTTCATCTTCCTCTTCCTGCTTGCACCGGTATTTCTTCTTCTTCTTCCTCTTCCTCTTCCTCTTCCTCTTCCTCTTCTTCATATTCATCATCATCTTCTTCCTCGGAATCTTGGACCATATAGTTATGTGGATCGCGTACCCCATAACAGTCCAACATAGGTAGATCAATCGGATCAGGAGGTGCTTGAAACACTCCGGATGCGATTTGGGTTGGCATTTTGGGTTGTGGGTAGTTGAGTGGATATTGGTTTAGAAGCGAGAATTGCTGGGTTTAAAACATAAGGTTTTGAAAACCTTAGTTTTGATAGGATTGGTGTGTAAGTTGTGGGGTTATTGGCGCGTCTTCAAAAAATCGAGCCGGTTCGCCTAAGTTAGGCCGAACCCTTGGTCTAAACTTTCGTTTTGCAGCCATTTGTTTCTTGCTTGATCCTTCCATTTTTTATTTTTATTTTTTTTATTGTAGAGTTTGATTTTATGTTGGTTTAATTGTGTGTATTTTAAATTGAAATACAAATGTATATATAGTGGCGATTTAGTAAAAAAAAAAAATTATCTTGAACGGTCAAATGACCGTTAGCCAACGGCTATATACACCGCGATGGCCATCACGAAATTTATTATCGCGACCGTGATAATTAATGGTGGGGCGGTGTTTCGCGGCCATCACGCCATCACGACGGGGCTATCGCGGACCGCCACGCCCACTCTTATTGTTCTCCATTTCTTTTCTTTTTTCAATTACAAAAATTAGCTCCAAAATAAGTTATATTATAAAATATATGAAATAAAAAAGATAATGTATAAAATTATGTATTTTATTCGGGTGCTTATATTTAAACCCCCCATAAATTATTTTCACCCTCCTCCTAATGTTGTGTTCCCGAGTTAACTTAACGAGGGAAATAAAAAGAAACAAAAAATTTATTGTGTTTCCGAGTTTCATTTAAGGAGGGAAAAGAAAGGAAAACAAAACATAGTGTGTTCCGAGTTTCATTTAAGGAGGGAAAACTAGGCAAAATCTTTAAGTTTAGTTTTCCTTCCGATTTGGAAGGAAACGGAAGGAAATGATATTTACCCTTCCTTTTCCTTTCCTTCGATTGTTTTCCTTTCCTTTCCCTCTTTAAGTTAACTCGGGAACACAGCGTAAGTGCCTCGCTTTAGCCCATCAGATTGTTACTGTAAGTTCATTTCATACGTTCGATATTATGTCGTTCATTTTCGTTTTACATTTAAAACATTTACATCCTTACCCACTATATACAAATTTTATCCACAATATACAAGATGTCGTATTACGACTTCATTTACGGTGATTCTTACGACGAGTGTAAACCAAATGATGTTAAGGAGGTTCAGTCTAGCGTTCGTTATCGTGACAATATGGTGTCACTGGAATTGAATACCCCATTGTAAGATCCGTATGCACAACACATTCCCCGTCAACCCAACTACAATTACGGTGGTGAGCCACCATTTCATCACAAAAGCTATCCTATCTACGCTTACGGTGGTAAGGAGACATTTGTACAATAAGACTATCCGGACCAGGGAGACGGTGGTGATGAGGAGAAGCCGGTAGAAGGATCAGGAAGCCTCTTACCCTGTCATAGTTTCGTTTGAGACTGGCCGGACATTTTCTGTCACACCCCAACCGATGGCGGAATACATCGAGACGCGACTTGTGATAGATTGTTCAGAGACTTTATGATACTAGAGTAGTGACACTAAAATTTAAAAGATTTCATTTCATAATGCTGAAAAACAAGAAGTACAAATTGTTCAAAAAGAAATACAACATTCATAAAGATCAAAGATTAAAGCGGTGTGTTTCTAAGTCTAATCCTAACGAGTTTCTTGAATCATCGCATCAAATATTTCCTGCAACATGTATAAAATATCCATCAACACATAAAGCATTGGTGCGCATACTAGTTTTGACCTACGTACATAGTATAAGAAAAGTTTTACTCAAATCATCATGTCATAGTCATGCGCATACAGAACCATACAAAAGGTATCAACACTCGAATACACAATTGAGAAAAACTTAACATGACCCATAAAGGGGGCGGTGTGTCACTCCTATAGCGCTATACATGTAAGGTGGGTCGTATGCTAATAGACAGTTGTATGTAAGAATTAAATTCTAGCATGGCATAACATATAAACATGTTAATTAGATTGAGCATAAAAGTATGAAAATGTTTAAGGTTTTTGCATTGATACATGTTGAGCCCCAAAGATTTAAGAATAAAAAGGGGACAAGTATGAACTCACCTTAGGGTGCGTTAATAAATTCCCAAAAACGGGTCTTGAGAATTGAAGATTTTAGCCCCGAATAACTAGAATTAGAAAGGAAAGCGTTTTAGGTTCAAAAGTTGGATTATTAGATTCAAGAGAGTCAAGCAAGCCTTTTAGGCGAACCAAAGCACAAATTGCCTTTAGGGCGATTCGAATGGTCATGAGTTAAGTTAAACCAAGCACAAAATCACCATGAAGGTGATTCGGATGGTATAAATTAGAGTTAGGAATGTGAATTCATTTAAGAATGTTCATGTCATGACCACTTTGTTTATAGATAAAAACATGGGTCTTGGACACGGGATTTCCCCTTTCTTGTATGGAACTAATCCGTATTACAAAATGGGTCAAGAGAGTTGGTAAAGGTAGGGTGTAACCACAAACCTTCCAAGAAGTTGTTACTAGAGTAATAGAATAAAAGATTGAAAGTATACTTAGATTTAATACATAATATAGCTAGGAGATTTAAGTAAGAGTATGGTGACTTGTTTGGATAGCCTTGGCTCTCCTTTGTCAACCATAACCATAGCACAAATCCATCCAACATTGGATTGTTGGTGGGCTTGGTGGGTATCTCTACAACAAAGATACTAGAACATAAAGAACAATGAAAAGATAAACACATTTGAGTTCTCTTTTTGGTGCTCTATCCATTATATACTTCTGTGGAGAAGCAAGGGATAGATCCTAGAGGTTCCTCTAAGGAGTTTTAGGTAGAAAAGAAGAAGAAGACCAGAAGGAAAGGTGGAGGTATAGGATCAAGAACTTACTGTTGTGAATCAGAAAGTTCTTTGAGAAACCTTGAGAATTTGAGTGTATTTGAGAGAGATTAGGGATGAACAAAAGATTAAGGAGTGGGGAGGAGGTGTATTTATAAATGGGTTAAAGTGGTTGGTAATTAAGGGAGTAATTAGGGTGGTTGGGAGTGAGTTAGGTGGAAGTTGCACTTAAAAACGTAAATAAAAAAAATGTTGTTGTTCCAGCAGGTTGTCGTGTCACGCGACGGGAAATCAGCATCCTGGTCGTGCTACGCGACGGGGTGTTTTTGGCCCAAAAGTGTTTTTTTTGGCTGGGCTTGGCCCAACAGACTTGGTTTTGGACGTGTTTTTGAGTTAAAACTTATGGTTTAAGCCCATTTTGACATGTTTTTTTGATTGGGCTTGATTCCTAACTTGTACGGTGTGACATCCGGCAAAAATCGATGCGTTTCCGTACGTAATTAGTATATGTAATTAACAATAATTAAGTGTAATTCTAAATTAATTGTATTAATTTAGCCTTTAGAGAATAGCAAATTCCCCATAGGTTGCATAAAAATGCATTTGTTTAATTAAAAGCACGGCGCAATCGCGTGCAAATTTGAGACTTTGGCGAGATTGAAAATCAAGGATTGAACTAGTCGCCAAGTTACGGATTTCACTCCTGTCTTAGCGATGTCGTATCTTGAGTGTGGTTTTTGAACTTGTCCAATGAGGTAGGAAATTAATTCCAACACTCAATTGGTAAGTTTCCACTAGAACGAGAAGTTATGAAATTTCCACCAAGGTAAGGAAATCACGTATATCTTGGTGTAGTTTCAAAAACATAAAAGAATAACGCGGATGGAAAGTTGTCACCAAAGTGAGGGTTTCACGCCTATTTTAGTGACTTCCTTTCGTTTGTGGTATAAGAGTGTCTTCGAGTGTAGAATAATCCATCATAAGGAAGGTATATTTTTTTTTATAGTCCAAATGATTTAGAGTAGAAACAATTTACGAAGAACAAGTATATTTAGCATGATAAGAGAATGCTCAATAAGAGGTTCCTAACTATAGTCTAGGTCAATGATGGAAATTTTCCTAATTCCCTATATTCATGGCTCTGATACCAATCTGTCACACCCAACCGATGGCGGAATACATCGAGGCGCGACTTATGATAGATTGTTCAAAGACTTCATGATACTAGAGTGGTGACAATATAATTTAAAAGATTTCATTTCATAATGCTGAAAGCAAGAAGTACAGATTGTTAAAAAAGAAATACAACATTCATAGAGATCAAAGATTAAAGTGGTGCGTTTCTAAGTCCAATCTAAACGAGTTTCTTGAATCATTGCATCAAATATTTCCTGCATCATGTATAAAATATCCATCAACACATAAAGCATTGGTGAGCATACTAGTTTTGACCTACGTACATAGTATAAGAAAGTTTTACTCAAATCATCATGTCATAGTCATGCGCATACAGAACCATACATACAGAACCATACACAAGGCATCAACACTCGAATACATGCAAATCTCTCAAAAAAACGCCTATTGCGCAAAATAAAACTTGTGGTCATCCAACCTTGAAGCAACAAGAAAAGAGGAGAAAAAGAAAATGCAAGAAAGAGATTGCACATGCTGGATGAACAAAGTGGGTCGGACTGGTCATTTGACTTTCCCTGTCACAGCTCGTACATACCATCATAGGAGGAGCTCATTTGTCACACTACGTCAACGGCGGAAACACGTGGCGCAACTTTCAGAAGCATATCAAAGTCAAGATTAACACAAACCATATTTAATTAGAAAAGATCATTTTATTAAGATGTCGAAAATGAGTACCATGTTACAATATTTCACAAATCAACAAACAAGAAGTTTATATATGGGGTTTTTCCATCCAGTTCCCAACCTAGTGGGAAATATTGATCAAACCCCGACATGTATTCGACAACCCATATTCCATCGCACTAGCCTCATACCTAATCAGCACTTAGTTACCTCAAAGATATGTTTAAAAAGACATCAATATATAAAATACTGGTGAGTTCACAGGTTTTAATTCCATAACAACAACATTTTAACAACAACAACATGTGTGGAACAACACAATTTGTGGCATTTGTAAGGAGTAGCTAGCTCCTACAAAACTACGATGATAAGCAATCCCTTGAGCCCATAACCAAACCAAGACTAATGATAATGCCCCGCAAGCAGATGTTGTTTCTCGGAAATAACAACTTAGTTCAGAATACGTGCACCCCAGGCATACACGGTTGCATAATCGACGCTATCGATTAGGGGTGGGCCTTGTTAGGCACAAATAGTACTATCCAAATGTTCCTTCGGTTCTCGATTTCAACACACACACAACATACGAGTAAATGGTTACAGTAGCGAGGACTCACCCCGAGTGGTGTACAAACAACAAAACTCAAGTACTCATCATGCCACTCATCACATTTTAACAGTTAAAAACATTTCAACATGTGACAACATTTGACAAACATATATTTCCCCCAAACAAAACAGTAAAAGGGGCCGTGAAACTCACCTCAAACAAAGTATGCAAATCCCAACTCAGAGAATAGATCGTCCAAGGTCAAACACCTACAAATGTCCTAGACGTATAAATCACTAAGTCTATAGTGCGTGTGTTTCGGCAAGTTGTACGTCCAACTCCCAAACCACCATTTAGTTCGATTCCCCGTTTAGTTAAACGTGTACCCTGGGTTCGTTGGTGATGGATTTACCCTCGTTACAAGTTACACTTGTATTTCCATGAATATTACTTAACTTGTATAATATCGTTCTCGATTCGACTCACTTGACGTATAATTATTTTCCCGATAAATAATTATACTAGGATCTTGTCTATCGACACAATATTTTCAACGCTCGACTCGACTCACTTTACCGTATATTTACTTTCCCATTAAATAAATATACTAGGATCTTGTCGATTCGATATAACATTTTCAATACTCAATTCGACTCACTTTACCGTATATTTACTTTCCCATTAAATAAATATACTAGGATCTTGTCGATTTGATAACACATTTTCGTTGTCAAGTCCATATGCTTGTTTTAAACGCTTAATCGTTAGATTATTTACGTTATTTTCTCCCACGAATAAGTTTCCAACACTCAGGAAAGTGTTATGTATTTTCACCCAAATTATATATTTTAAATCCTTGAAATATATGTTTTCATTTCCACATTAGACGCAATAACCCAAATACTTATTCGTCCGTTTTTACATTTTAGTCCGTTTACACGTCGTAACATGAACACGTCCATATCCAATCATTTAAACTTATATATTTTAGTGTCCCGAATGGTACAAGTTGTATATATAATTTTGTAGGGTAAATACTTGTATGTTATAACCAAGACTTGATTACTTGCAACATAAAAATGTTCCAAACACTTTTATATTCCCATTTATATAAAAGTGTCCATTTTTATGCAAGTTCTCATCAAGTCTAAAAATTATCTATCTTTATTATAAAAACCTTTGTTTTTATATTTCTAACACTAGCTGATTACCCCGGGAGGGTCCCGGGGTTGGAAAATCTAATTTTACGTGATAACCTATTGCAAATGGCTCAAGTTAACTAACCACAAAATCTCTCAATCATTACATGTTCATAGTATTCTAATAAGTAATAACTCATATTTCATAATCTACAACCTAATCAGTAATCAACTAAAGAATCACTTATGTAAGCTGCAACTATTCAAAAACTCATCATATCTCTCTAATTTCTCACATTCTAATGGCTCTTATAATTCCTAACCTAATCAACTAAACAAACACTTAAGTTGGAAATTGTAACCATTGCATCTCACTATGCCACGTGGCATAATCAAAAGATGATTGAGGCCATCATTGAACGCCACGTCAGCAACTATCAATTCTTCCAGGTAGCGTCCCGGGGTTGAAAAATATAACCATTATAATAATACTAATACTAATAGTAATAATTATTACTCTTGTAATTAAATAAATAAAAAATAACTTTGCTATAAGCTGACACCATGTGTTGCAGTGTTGCGCGATTCTTTCTCCTAGTTTCTCTTGATGAAGTATACCTAGTAAAATTCCAATGATAACATGGCGATTTGGCTGATTTTCAACATCGTAGATAAGAACCTGGTTTTAAAAGAAAAAACATGATTAATGAATAACATAAACACTTTGTGTGTTTTTTTCCTGTATGAACGAAACCCCAAAAAAAATAGTCGATTTTTTCTCCGTTTTTTATATAGCACTATGGTACTCGTTGGAAATATAATAAAACGCTCGTTAATTTGGTGTAATTGTTTTCTTTAAAAAATCTCGTATATAAAAGATATAAACGTTTAAAAATTATGGGATGAAATACAAGAGAGAAAATTTTAAATTTATTTTAAAATTCTTTTTTCCTAAAATAACTCAATTTAATTAAAAAAAAAAGAAATAATTCAAAAACATTAAAATCTTTCAATTATGATGCCATGTGGCACTTTCAAGGGAGGTTGAGGCATCCATTGCACGTCACATCAGCATATACGTTTTCTTTTATATATATTAATAGATGTTTGGAAATCTATATTTTTTATTATAAAACCTTATTTTATAAGAATACATTTTTTATACAAAATATACATTTGTAAATTTACTAACTTTTTACACAATAACCTTGGAAAGTTAACATCTTACATCTTTGACACCTAACTTTCCAAAGTCACATTTTTAGATCCAAGTTTCTAAAATGACATTTTATGTCTCTCAACTTCTAAAGTTACTAAATAATCCTTTAACTTTCAAAAGTTACATTTCCTTCTTAATATTTCAAAAGTGACAATTTTCTACTAAACTAGTAAACTTTATTATATCAACTTTGTCATGGTAGATTATTATTATGAGTCAACATTTTTAATAGTCTATAATAACCTTATTAAGGATAATAATAGGTGTATTTAGTGTAATATGTCCAATAAGTCCAACTTTGCATTTTTCAAGTTTGTAAACTTTGAAAATGTAACTTTTATATTTTTTTTCATTTCTTATCAAGACCAACTTTATATCAAGTTTTAGATGATTATTTTAAGATGATTTAAACAACATTTAGGTGTATTTATGTCATCTTTACAAACAATGCTTAGATCATATTTTTAAACAATATTATGTAACTTTTTTTTATAAACTTCAACAATATTAACAACATCCATCATCACCCACGGCCTATATACAAGTTTTTAAAGGTCCATTTTAGTCTTGTAACAACATACTAAAGTTTATGTTTAAAACCATACTTTAAACCCTTTGTACAACTTGCTTTAAAACATGAAAATATAAACTTCCAAGAACAAGAATAAGATCAAGAACACTTACAACTAGCACAAGGCTAGGGAAGATAAAAACACTTGATTTTGAAAGTGGTTTAGTGTGTTCTTCCAATGTGGTTAAGCTCCGAGCTTAAAATACACAACCAGGGGTTTGGAAGTGGATGTTTATGGATGAATTTAGTGATTGAAACTTGAAAAATGAATGTATATGTGTGTGTGATCTTACGGCCAAGAAAAGAAGCAAAGGAAGAGTTTTTGTTCATGAAATGAAGTAGATCATCCATCCTTTTATATATCTTCCAAGATCACCCAAGTACATACAATCTATGTAAAAATCTCTATAATCATGATTCCAATCCCTTAGATCACACATAATCTTAGGAGATATGGGGGGTGTTGGCCGATTTCTTACTTGTGGTCATGGAGGGTTCATGATCTTTCACAAGGACACAAGATCTCTTAAAAAAACTCAACACACTATGTTTATAATCTTCCCAAATCCATCCTATATTTAATGGTACAACAAAAAAAAAGATTATGAGCATGTGAATGGCCTTAGGGCCGATTTTGTAGAAAATTTTGTGGGGTCTACAACACAAAATATCTACTAGCTAGTTTTGGTTACGATTCAAACATGAAGTTCGGGTTTCGTTCGGGTTCTAATCAGATTTTAATTATGCGTTGTCCAGACATTATAATAGCCTTAAATAACCCTTAAACATAGTCTAGTTTAAGTGTTGGTTGGATAGTTAGGCTTTCGTTGGGTGAAATTATAAGTTATACTTGTACCGGGTGCGGTATGCGCACTTTATTCGTTACCGGGAGATTTGTATTTAAAGTTTTCATTCATGGCTTTGCAGTTCCAAAACACATTATATTTCATGAAAATACCCTTTATTTTATATCCTGAGTGTCCGGGATCATTTTCGTCTATTTAATTTTTTTACCGGGTAATCACCAACGTCCGTTCTGGACAAGTTTGTTCGCATGCGATTTCACCGTGCTTTTAATTAAACAAATGCATTCCTATGGGGAATTTGCTATTCTCTAAAGGCTAAACTAATACAATTAATTTAGAATTGCACTTAATTATTGTTAATTACATATACTAATTACGTACGGAAACACATCGATTTTTGCCGGATGTCACATCATTCGACCTTCCGCTTGCCAGCCGTACACACCTTACGAGTTTCCTTGTCACAACTCGTACACACCATCATAGGACGAGCTCTTACGGCCTTCCGCGTCCCAGTCGGTACGACCTTCCACGTCTAGGCCGGTACGATCTTCCTCATCAAAGCAGGACATACCTAATTTCCCGTTGATTGAGCAGACCCCTAAGTCAGATTTATTAATCAGAAAATTTGGACATCAAATTCCATTAGTGTTTCACCCATATATATTATATCCAAAATAAAGGAGGAAGAATTTATGCGAGACAGAACGAGACCTCCATCTATATGGTGATGATGGAGAGGAATAATTGTACGAGAGACACAATACAAGGCACATGAAGATGAAACAGGATATAATTTAGGCGATGATATTGAAGAGATACTGGTTTGTAGAAGATGAAATTGCAGAAGTTGACTAGCGATGGGAAAATCCGGCTCGCAAATAAAACCTTAAAAGTGGTACACGACATAAGAGGTTGTTTTGGCAAAATCTTGGTGATGTGTATCGGAAAACCGGGAAAGAAATAATGAAAGAAACAATGAGATTTTTGGAAGGCGGTTCGAAGACATTACACAAATTGTTGGGAGGATCCAACAAAATCCTCAATCAAATTACTTCAAACTGGACCTCCATGAACCCATAAATGAATAAGTTCATTGGATTTTATCAACTAGCGGTAATATTTATAGTTAAAGTATACTTTTTTATATAATGTTTACTAAAATATATTTTTACTTACTTAAATATAGGAGTGCCTACAAGGCAGTGGATGTAGTGATCTAAAATGATGCAACGGGAGCTGAAAGATTACACATATACTCATTCTTCTGGTTTTAATCATGAAGCGGCATGGGGATTGTAAAATATCACGACAAATGGAAAGACAAGCGTTGATGGATGAAGAACCGTCCGATAGTCATTCCGACAAGAGACGAAAATCATTGGAAGGTGGCAACTATGATGCGTCTACTACACTAGACGGCTCCACCTCCGTTAGCCACATGCCAGGTCACTTCAAAAGCAAAACTTTGAAATTGGTTTTGAAACGAAAAGAAGAAATCGCGACAAACTACGACTGGGATTATTATTGGGTGGAGGGCGAAGACATGATGAAAAATAAAACTTTCTTTAAGACTAAAATTTTTAGTTAGTTTACCATAAAAATCTATGTAAAACCCCCCACCACAAACTCACACAACCACCAAGCCCGCCCTACACACACCCTCTCGATTTCAAACTCTTCACCTCCAAACACATTAATCACACACTGACTCCAATGGTTATCATCAGCAAGCAAACCTGCCGTACCGAGCTTCGAACAGCAATCCAACAACTCGACGACCGTTGCCTCTATTCTGCATCTAAATGGTAAGCAACCCCTTAACCTCAAACCCCCTAAAAAAACCTCAAACATAATATGTTCCAATAATCTCTAACATCAACAACAACAGGGCTGCAGAACAATTGGTGGGCATTAACCAAGATCCCACAAAGAACCCACCTTCACATACCAGATTACAACGCGATTCTTCAAGCATTCTTCGTCGATTTCGTCCTGTTGATGAATTGATGTCTACCCCTGTTGCGGGTACCTCGTATGTTTCGACTCCGGTGTTGGAGGAGGAGGAAGATGATGGAATGATGATCTGTGTGTTCTTGGGAAGTCGTATTTTAATTGTAGGGAGTATAGAAGGCTGCTCATGTTTTGTCGGATCAGACGGGGAATAAAGCTTTGTTTTTGAAGTGTTATGCTCTTTATTTGGTTCGTTTTCTGATCCCGATTGTTTGTTAGATAATTTGGGAGTTTTTTTTACTTGTGTGTTGAATTGTTTGAGGGTATTGTTTTTTATGCGTACCAGGTGTTTGATTAAATGCAAATGGCGGAAATTGATGTGATGGTTGTGTTTGGTATTTTTAGGAACGTGATAACTCTAGGGACCAACACGCTTTGTCCCCTTTTGCCTTTGATACTTTTGGCTTTTTGGCTCTGGGAGCTATTAGGTTCTATGATAGAGTGCAGAGGGCTGTACACAACGATTTCTCAACCCCTAGGAACCAAGGGTTTGTTTTCAGTAGGATAGGTTTTCACTTTTTTCTATTGGGGGGGGGGGGGGGGGGGGGGGTTGCGGCGTAGTTTGTTGCCCGTTTGCCTACCATCCTGCTATAAAATTTGTCTTTTTATTATGGAATGAAATATAATAATTTCTTTGAAAAAAAAAAAAAAAACTCTAATGATGATGATATCTTGGTGACTGTATTAGTTTGTGTGCTGCACATCTTAAAGAACACGATACTTATATTTCATCATTTTTTGGTTGTTTTATCAACTCATACTATATAAGCATTAAACTAGTTAATGATGTGGATTGAAAAGTTTAGTGAAAACTAGGGAAGGTATGAAATTCATGTCCTTATGTTGTCACAAGAATACGAGATGCAAACGGTGATTGATCATGATATTAGTGCTAATATGTCTTGCTGCATTAACAAATAATAACAAGTAATAAAGGGTTGTATGCTCTTGTGTAAGTATAGGAATTCATTGTAATTTGAAATCCTTTTGTTGGCCGTTATAAGTCAATGCAACTGTTTGTGTTTCTTTCTAAATCTTGTGACTGGCCTTGATGATCTGTCTTTGCATATTACACGTTTTTACTCCGTTTGCAGCATACATTTTGCTTCTTCTGCAAGATTTTGTTATTGGTCAGTTTCGGTCAAGGGTCATAACTTCATAGTCATACCGTTATAATTTGTTTAATAGCCATTTCATGATTCCAAAAACTAGCGTTATAATTCTTTAGAAATTACTGAAAACACACATGTTATTTGGTTCTGCACAGATTTGACTAATATTCACTGTATTTACTCCGCTACAAATCTACGATATATAGCTGAATATTAGTTTGTTATTCTATTCTTATTTGCACAAAAGATCTTACAGGAGCGTGTATCCGTATATGTTAAACATTAATACATTTTTATTTTGTTGCGTGTAAACCCCCCCCCCCCCCCCCCCAGTTTTTTTATTTTTTATTGCCCTTCTAAAGCTAGCATAATGTTTAAAGATATGCGTCATGGTTCATTACTTCCTTAGACCTTAATGACTCTCACTTGGTTATTCCAGGCTGGCGAAAAGAGAAAAGAAGAAGAAACAATAGAGCTTGAGGGATCTTTGGGTAAAAGTAATGCTGTAAATAGTGAACTCGTGTCCATAGAACGAGACTTAGCCGCAGTTCGTAAAAATGGCTCCATTGACTCGTTTGGGCCTCTACTTATACGGTCTTGTTATCAAAGCAAAAGGTAACGAAAATCTAGCCAGAACCTTACTTGTTGAGTCTGTTAACGCCTACCCATGGAACTGGACCGCGTGGTTAGAACTACAATCCTTATGCACCACAATAGAGATACTAAATGGTCTCAAACTCAATAATCATTGGATGAAAGACTTCTTTTTCGCAAGCACGTATCATGAGTTACGTATGCATAATGAATCTTTAGCTAAATATGATTACTTGCAATCAACTTTTGGCTCAAGTAATTACATTAAAGCCCAAATCGCTAAAGCCCAGTACAGTCTACGAGATTTTGAAAACGCGGAGGTTATTTTTGAAGAACTTCATAGGACCGACCGTATCGTATTGATGACATGGACGTGTATTCTAACGTATTGTATGCAAAAGAATGCTTCTCGGGTCTAAGCTACCTTGCTCACCAAGTTTTCCTGATAGATAAATACCGGCCCGAATCTTGTTGTATAATTGGGAACTACTATAGTTTGAAGGGCCTTCACGAGAAGTCGGTTATGTATTTAGACGGGCGTTAAAATTAGATAATAAGTACTTATCTGCATGGACGTTAATGGGGCATGAGTATGTTGAGATGAAAAACACTCCTGCTGCTGTTGATGCTTACAGACGGGCCGTGGATATAAACCCGTGTGATTATCGGGCTTGGTATGGGCTAGGGCAAGCTTATGAAATGATGGGAATGCCGTATTACGCCCTTCATTATTTTAAAAAATCGGTGTTTTTGCAGCCTGGAGATTCTCGGTTGTGGATCGCTATGGCCCAGTGCTATGAAAGGGACGAAATTCGTATGCTCGAGGAAGCAATTAAGTGTTACAGACGTGCTGCTAGTTCTAACGATAGAGAAGCTATTGCTCTTTATAGGTTGGCTAAGTTGCATATTGAGTTAGGGCAAAATCAAGAGGCTGCTTTTTATTATAAAAAAGATTTGGAAAGAATGGAAGATGAAGAACGCGAAGGGCCGAATATGGTTGAAGCTTTATTGTTTCTTGCAAATTATTGTAGAGCCCAGCAAAGATTCGAAGAAGCTGAAGTGTATTGTACGCGTCTTCTTGATTACAATGGCCCTGTAAGTTACACATATATTTATCTATTTTCAAGCGTTTTGTCGTTCGTGGATATAGATTATGTTTTATATCTGACGGGTCAAATGGGTAAATTAAAAAAAAAAAAAAAGCTTAGAAAGAAACGAGCCAAACGCCAAACAAGTCAGAAGCCATATAAAGATCTTTAATATATAAGACTTCCTAGAACATTTATTTTGAAAAGTTAAATCTTTTAGGTCATAACGTGTTTCAACATGCGACACATCTATTTTGCTACCTCTATTTTTGGAGAATGTTGACATGTTTTAGTTCTTTTAGTCGTATCTGACGCATTCTTTTTGAGAAAAAGTGTTTCGGGTTAACCTGACCCACTCAGTAAGTGAAAGCTTTAGGAACTGAGTTGAGTTTTAATTGTAATTGTAATTGTAAATGCAGGAGAAGGAAAAAGCAAAAAGTCTTCTTCAAGCAGTTAAACGTGCACAATTTGGTTTCCTTAAAACGGACAATTTCTCTTCATAGTATCTAACAGATGTTGTCGTGGGCTACGGCTCATCTTCTTCTTATTATCCATTTTGGTGCATAAAATACGAAGCACACATACCTGAAGATCAAACCACAATGCCGGTTTAGTGTGGGAACATTTTGATACATTGTGTTAAAGTAGCTTGATCGTCTCTTGTAAGTTGTAATCTTTAAATATATTTCTTAGATGATTATTTTTTTTATCCGCGCCATCTGTTTGCTTGAATTTTGTTAAACGAAGGGGTCTGGCAGCGTTTCGGCACTCACAGGATAGATTGGTTGCGTTCCAAACTCTGTTCGATGCAAAATGTTCTTTAACTTCAGCTAGTTTAAGTGACAAAAGCGTTGCGCAACTTACAACCTAGTGAGCAATTGAGACAATAACTGTAAATTCAGAAAAGTTGGGAGCGAAATTGTAACTTGACCTAAGGCTGGTGGGTGTGGAGGGTTGATGATGGGCCACCACGTAAGATCAACGTAGGTAAATGCGTCAGTGGGAGAGTGACATCTTCATGATAATGGACCAAGGGTGTGGAGGATGGACCTCCCTCCCTTAAAAAAAAACACCAATTAAGAGGGACGACAAGACAGGCAAGGAGATGCAGCTGATGCCGATGCCGCCCCTAGGGGGTGGTGTTGCTGTGCCCATCATCACCATGCCGACCCAATGCCGGTTCCACACCGAATAGTCTAATGAACTCTGTAGAATATAATGTAAACCACCATAGTAAAAATGTTAAAATAAAACCTAACAAATACATTATAGTCGATATAATAAGTTGCGTGTTTGATTAGTATGTTCACATCACATTGACTTAACAAATTTTGTTTGGCTTAGTTTTTTATTTGATAAAACATTTGGATATAGGATTATTTAATTAATTATAGGGTGCAAGGGGCGCTCAATGAGGATTTTTTTTCGCTTAACGGATTTTAACTAATCATGTTTTGCCACATCATCTGATTTACTTTACTGAAACACTTTTTTTGGAGGCAACACTCCACTAATTCTTTTATTTATTTTCATTTAAAAGCCAATCCTTTTTTTTTTTACATTTTTAAACGGTTTTAACATTTATTTCTTACTATTACAACTGTTCCACCAAACGGTCAACAAAATTAAATTGTAAATCTTGGAAACCGTCGATTGAATTGAATTTGTCTTACCAAAACGTCAGTCACTTTATTTTAACAGTGCACCGTCGATTGTATATAAACTGATCAAACCGTGGGGTTAAAAGCCACACTTTACACGGTTAAAAAAAAAAACCCAAACACACTAAAAAATGAACCCGTGGACCGAAGAGGAAGAAATGACCCTTGTGGTTTGCCACAAGGATGCGTCGAATGACCCCAAAATTCAACTCCTCCCCCGGGACGATGGGTCGGCCTTCCCCCTGATGGGTTTTGGGCTCGAGTGTTTAGCAACTTCGTTGAACACGTTGGCACCAACACAACCAAGACCGTCCACGACCTCCAGTTCAAGTGGGGCGACCTCAACATCAAATGTGAGAGGTGGACACCCTATACGAGCAACAAGTGAGGGAAGATCCGGAGCTTGATGAGGAGTTGGATATCGAATTCACTCAATATGAGTATGGGGTTCGATACGGCAACACTTTCGACCATGTCGAGGCATGGCGATTGTTGCGCCAACTTTAAGTGTTTTTCTTTGTTTTTTAAGTATTTTTTGTTTTGTATTATTTATGTTTAAAATATTTATGTTTTAATGCAAGGTTTTTTATTTTTATTTACTTTTACATTTTAATAAACACACGGTTAATACAAAAATCTTAAAAAATAAACGGTAAACTTAACAAAACTACAAGACACATAGTTAAAACATAAAAAGGTGAAATTTATATAAACTCAAAATTAAAAATAAACGGTATCAGCCCGTTAGATAGAACCAGCAAAACGGTCCACGGAACCACTACCAGCGTGGGTGGCGACGGTGTTACCGTTTTGATAGTGGGTACCCGTGACCAATTCGGGTGGCCCCCTGTCCCCCCCTTATTAAGTTTAATAAAGTGATTAGTCTTAAAATACGTGTCCAAACACCCGTGTGAACATTGAAGTAGTCACAAACCTTGTTTGAATAAGTGATTGGTTAGTCAGTCAGTGGCAGCACAAGAAGATTCTAGACGACCTAATACTCGTACAGTTGACCTTCATGAGAGCTGGTCAACATAGCATTCCCGACAGAAAAGCGACGAGAAAAGTAAATGATTGCTTCATCCACAATACAACTTCTTGTACTCTTTGAATGAAATTGAATGCTTAAGACCACCCGTAGTGGGACTTCATTGGGGCTTTATTTTCAAAAATAGCGCCCCCACACCGCTACAGGGGGGCGCTATATGCTGATTTGGGGTTGGGGCTTTATATTTATAACGCCTGATGCATATGTTTCCATCCAATCAGACCTTGCCATGTGGCAAGGTCAAAGGTCAACCTTTTTTTAATAATAATAATAATAATAAACATAATAATAATAATAAACATGATAATAATATTAATAATTGAAAATTTTAAATTTTAAACGTTTACTGTTCCAAACCGTTTGAAATTCAAAATTTCCCCCAAACCGTTTAAATTTCAAAATTTGAATTTCAAACGTTTTCCCTCCAAACCGTTTGAATTTCAAAATTTGCTAACCCTATAAATAGGTAACCAAATCAGATTTATCAACCACACCTCCAATTCCTCATCCTCCTCCTCAAACCATAATATGTCTGGTTTTCAACCAGGAGGCTCATCCTCCTCTAACCTCCGACAGTACTCTCGCCGGTATCCCAGGGGACGGGGCCGTCCCCGGAGACTACCATTCTCCTCATCTCCTACTCCTACTGCTCCACAACCTCCTATTTATCCTCCTCCTCCTCCTCCACAACATTGGTTATATCCCCCTCCTGCTGCTGCTGCACAACCAACCTTTCCTCCTCATCCTCCTGCCGATGATGACTGGACGGATGAGGAATTGGTCTGGGCTATGGATTATGTCATGGCCCAGCAACAAATGGAGCGACTAACGTTGTCGCCCCCTACCCCCTGGGCTGCTTCAGTCCCCCAACACCAGACTACCCCTACCCCCACCCCCACCCCCACCCCCATCCCCCAACAGCAAACTACCCCCATCCCCATCCCCCAAGACCATGGGACTTCCCCAACTGAGGGGGACTTGGAAGCCCTGAGGGAGATTGAGGAGGAGGAGTACTACTATAGCCAACCTACCCCTCCTCGTGAGTACTACTACTTCCCCTCAGATGCGAGATCTGATGGACGGGACAGCTCACGTTCCGTCTCACCCGAGTGCATCACCTTCCCCGGGGAATGGGACAACTACTCTCCATAGTGGAGAAAATTAGGATTAATAAGTAATTTAGGAATATTAATAAGTAATTTAGGATTAATAAGTAATTTAGGATTAATAAGTAATTTAGGAATTTAGGAAGTGTGTAACTTTTATTTTTAATTTTAGTTGTAATTTTTTTTAATATCAGTTGTGTGTTTTTAATATTTACTTGGGTGTTTTTATTATTATTTGTAATTTTTTTATATTTATTTGCATTTTATTTTAATTATATTGAATTAAAAGATTAAAAAAAAATAAAAAAATCAACCAATCAGCATCAGGGCTTTATAAATAAAGCCCCACCACTACACCCCTTTTTCAGTTTCTCTCTCCACGCTGACTCAGCAGCCACGTGGACCAATCACATTCAGGGGCTTTATAAATATAAAGCCCCACTACGCATGGTCTAATAATCCCAAATTCTTGTACAACTTTTTGTTAGGAAACCACGCCCATACGATAACTATATAGCCATACGCGATTGCACAAACTTACAATAAGGTCACTAGTAGTGGCACGATTATTAGTGCCCCTCCACTCCAAATGTGACATAATCATTGGCTCAAAAAAAAAAAAATGGAAAAAAACATCCCAATTTCACCGGTGAAAAAAAATCACGCCCAAGGCAATTTTGCCCATTTCAAACCCAAGGGGGCGGTGTACACCCAAGAAATGGGGCGCTAAATGCCCGTTTTCACGCGCATTAACCGACCATTACACATGGTATAAGTATATACCAATTATGCGATCGCCCAAAGTCACAATAATTAAGAAACCTAGCTATTTTTTTATTTAATTAGTCATCTTTGAGAATCCGGTTACGGACCGAATTCACGGATCGAATACGCATAAACAACTCGGTTTCAGACGGGAGATTCGAGACGAGACAGAAATACACGATAACAATGTCATCACAGATTCGTATTACTACAGAAACGGTTACAGACACTGTCATCAGTAGGATAAACGTCTATCTCGTGGCCGGGGGAGGTCGGGCATGACCTCCCCCTTGAGAGCATTCAAAGTACCAACTCAAATCACCAAATGAACAATAATACATGAGATTGCTATTTATAGTCCAATACACCAGTTCCACGTTCGCCCCTTTATGATGGTCGAATGTGGAGTATTTCCACATTCGCCCATTTGTGATGGTCGAATGTGGAAAACTTCCACATTCGCCCGGTTTTATATTGGTCGAACTTGGCTCAGTGTATTGTCCTATATTTACAAATGCGTCAGATCCATAAAATGCCCTTATGGATCACCACAATCTCATGTAACACTATACTAAGACTCAACCCTAGTCTTATTCGACAGTGACGTCCACAGAAAGTGCATCAACAATCTTTTTATTAAAAACTAACAAGAATTACAAGTAAGCGACAGCTATTGCATGAAACATACATACATACATACATACATACATACATACATACATACATACATACATACATACATACATACATACATACATACATACATACATACATACATACATACATACATACATACATACATACATACATACATACATACATACACTCCAGTGTGCTAGATTACCTTTTCGAACATCCTATGTAATCCGTTTACCTATCACACCTTCTCCAAAGTCCAAACCCACACGTTAGTGTAAACTAAACACTTGTAGTGGTCGAAAACACTTCTTTAATATTCTTTTGAACGGCAAATGTTTCATTACTGTTACATAAATAATTCTAAATTACACGATCGTGAAAGTTTGAACATTTGACATCCCTTATTCTTTTACCAAGTGGGCTAGCCCCACGATAACAGTTCTTTAATTAGTCGCTTCTTGATTTGCCATCGGCTTTGTGGAAGATTGGTGCTTCCGCCTCCACCTCCCCCTCCAGTAGTTTGTTTCCGGCCCGAACCTCCACATACCAATTCTTTGATAATTCTTTTCTTAATCTTCCACCTGCTTGGTGGAAGCTTGTCAAACGAAGGTCCGGTAGCCTTTCGACAGCCTCGTCCTGTGCCGATCGGTTGCTTTCCCAAGTCACCCATATTATATACTCCTATATTAAGAAAATGTGATTTTGTGTATAATTGTATGTGTTTTGGATTGAGATATGTGACGTGCATATATAGAAGAAGGTGGTTAGTGACTTTGTGTATAATTACGCGTTAATATATATTGGGTTACTTGACGGTGTCTTTGGTTAGTGTCATGTCACGTTAATTGTCTCTTGCAAGAAATGACAACAACGACTTGGTCACTACTCACGGTTATGTTTTATTCAAGGGAACAAATAAGGGTTAAACACCATACAAAGACTTGGTCACCACTAGCTATCAAAGGGTTAAACATCATAAAAAGACTTGGTCACCACTAGACACCGCCACAACCTCTGCCGCAACAACTTCCATCCCCGCTTGCCACCACCAGCGACGTTAATTTTTATCTACATCTTGATGTAATTTTTTTTAAAATACTGAATTGTGGGTAATACCAGTAATTAAGCACAAACGTATATCGCAATATGTTATTAAAGCCGGGGTGAGCAGAAAACCGAAAAACCCGATTTAACCAAACCGCAAAAAAAAAAAAAAAACCCGTAAAAACTGAACAAAAAAAAGAGAGCCAAACCGAAATTAGCGGTCCGGTTTCGGTTTTGCATTTTATAAACACCGAAAAAAACCGATTTAACTGAACCGAAAAAAAACAAACCGCACAAAAAGCCGTAAAAACTGAACAGAAAAAAACCAAACCTAAATTAGCGGTTCAGTTTTGTATTTTATAAAAATCAAAAAAACCGAACCGAATAACTTAGAAAATCATTTTTTAATGTTTCTTATATTGGTTTAGGAATATCTTATTAGTTTTATTCTTGAATGCTAAGTGTTTATGATAAGAACATTAAAATATTTATCAATTTCGTAAAAAATTACCAAAATTTAGAATAAAAATAATTAATCTATATCTATATATATACTACATTATAAAAGGGCCAAGCATGTCTATAATAGTAATTTCACATGTTTTTTAATATGGCATTTGAAAAACCGCATGCTTTAAATCATCTATATCTATATATATATATATTGCAAAGGGATTAATCCTACATGTCATACTCTTATGCAATCTCTCCTTTGAGAGATGCCACATAAGATGTGATGTGGCAACTCTAAACCAATTAAAAAAAAAAGAAATAGATATGATTTAACCTAATCTATTATAATCTTTAACCTAATCTATTAAATACCTAATCTACTAAATATAAATATTAAACCTTTATTATTTTATCTCTCGTGTTTCCTCCCATAACTTTTAAACGTTAATATCTTTTATATATGAGATTTTTTAAAGAAAAAATTACACCAAATTAACGAGCGTTTTATTATCTTTCCAACGAGTACCATAGTGCTATATAAAAATCGGAGAAAAAAATGACTATTTTTTGTAACCAGACAGGTATTGTGTCGGGTTTGAGATTAGTTTAAAAAAATTGTGGGTTTGGGTCGGGTCTGGGATTAGGTGATACCCGACCCGATTACCCGAAACAACATACCCAAATACCCGAACTACATACCCGATCATATACCCATGAATTTTTTAACGCATCACATAAACCCTTAGACTAATGCGTTCGATATTTCAATAATTAACTTTTTTTTTCATGTTAGTTCTTTTTAGAATGATCGATTACAAATTTCCGAATTCATTTGTAATGGCACTAGGTTTATACCCCGACGCAAAGATTCTTTTTTTTATATTTGAATATGATAACTTATGGCAAAGATTTGTTTAAAATAATAATAATAATAATACTAATAATAATAATATATTTTATTATTTTATATTAGATATTTCAACCCGGGACGCTCCCGGGATAAAAACTAGTAATGTCATATAAACAGAGCCGGCCTAACGTTTTTAGAGGCCCTAAGCGAAGTAAAAAGTCGGGGGCCTCTTGAAGCAAATTTTCACGGTAAAACCTCCTCCTTTACCGGGCTTGGAACCAAAACTAAAAAGTTTATAGTTGTGAAGTTACCGACAATTGCAGTAAATTAGTGTACAAATTAAGCCCGAACACTAGTAATTAATATAAAGCCCAATTTTGGATTTTCATTTGATTTGCATAAGACCATTACTACTGCAGTACTAGTGATGTTATATCATTTTTGTTGTATTTTCCCTTGGTCAAATTTGAATCAATATTAATTCATATGGATGTTTATAGTATACAGCTGTACAATTTTCCCGTTAATCTATTCTTAAGTTGAGGCCCTAATTCTGTTCAGATTTAATTTGGGCCTTCGGTAAAACTACAAATTAGGGGCCCTAATTTTTTGGCGGCCCTAGGCCCTTGCTTGGGCTTGTAAGACTATTGGGCCGGCCCTGCATATAAATCTTTCCCATATTACCCATATTATGCATTGCTACTTGTACATCAACCTCTTCACAGCCATAATCACAGAGTTAAATCACTAATAAAATCTGCATAATCACTAATAAAATCTGTCATAAGTCACCTCTTCACCTCTTCACAGTTCACAGTCATAACTCACATCTTTTCCGTTTCCATCTCATCTATTGATAGAGAATTTTAAACCATTTGAAAGCACAATTTACAGTTGTCTAATTCCTTCATTTCATTCGTGTTTCCAAATCCCTAGAGCGAGGAGTTGAAAGCAAGTCTCAGGAAATTTGAGGAAGCGGGCGGCGAGGAAAGCGTATAAGGAGCCGTGTTCTTCGTACATCAAATAGGATTTGGTGAGTTTCCCTCCCTTTTGTGGCTATTTCTATGTTCAGTTTCATTTCTTAAAAGCGAATTACACATTTACACCTTAAATTGATTTGCTTTTGTAGCAAGTAGTGAATTTGGGGGGGTTTGACCGGGACTTTGTTTGTGGTTTCGGTTATAAAAAGGGTTAAATTTTCTTTTGTAGGTAGTAATTCAACACAAATGCATTTAAAGATCCTGACAATCGACATGTTGTGTTACTTTTTTACATGTTAATTGGTTGGTCTGTTTCGTTGACTCATGTAATACTTAAAAGTGGGTAAAAAGTTATGGGTTGGAATGAGTTTGGATAATCAACAAAGAATGCTTAAAATATTCTTTTATGGGTTGGAATTGGTTTGGGTAAAGAGCAATAAAAATGGGTGACGGTAAATTTAGAAAGGCTTAGCTAATATTTTGTCTAATGATTTTTCTCACGGTCTTTTGTTTGTTTGTTTTGTGATTGAAGTGTTTTAGTAAATCTTGAAAGAAAAGTTGCCTCCTAAACGACTTAAACGACTATAGCAGTACTGGAAGTGGTGGTGATGCAATAAGTAAGTTGGCATTGATTAATCTCATCCTTAAATAATTTTCTTATTATCTCCATGCGCTCCGATGCGTTTTGGCTTAAAAATCCAATGCGTGACGTATTCCATAGGTTTGTTACTAAAGGATAAATATACTTAATAATCTTTACTACATTATAAAGGAGGAGGCATGGGCAAATATGTCAAAATTGTCCAAAAATTACACCCTCAAGGGGGCATACCCCCGAACCATCCCCTTACAACTCATAGGAGACCAAAAATAAGAGATCCAACAACCCACTTTGGGGTGACTACACATTCTAAACCTATACTGCGTAATGCTACCAACTATGGTGACAATGACCTAGTGTTTCGACTACAAGGCCGATCATTGAAATGACCGTGCCCACAAAAATGATTTCCTTTGGGCTATTATTGCCCACTTTAGTAATGAACTTCCAATGACAAATGTTATACCCCAAAAGCCAAGCATATGGCACATTACAAATAAAAGTAAAGATAAAAAGCCTAAAAATAATCCTAGCACTTTGATGGCGCTGGCATTTACATCTTCGGATCCAGTCCTTGACCTCTGCTTGAAATTCATTGCAACCTTGAACTGATGAATCAGTAGGCATTTACATTTTTGGCTCAATAGAGGGAGTGGGCCAAAAGGGCGTTACGATTTCTAAAAAGCGGTTCAGGCATATGAGAAGCCTAAGTCCAGACTGAAGGGGAGGATGTGGTGTAGGGGGCGGGGAATGTCGAGGGCATGAGATACAAGTAGAAAATATACGATCTAATAGTTGTATATTCAGGGTATTTTGTCAGGTGTTTTACATTTTGTTAGTTTCTTACTTGTACAAGATATCTTGCTTTTAGTTTAAAGTAGATTGTCCCCATTGTTCACCCACCTTATAAATCTCTCAACTATTCTCATCACAGCACCGGTTTCCATTTTTGCATACTATCTCCTGTTCCATTCCACCAAATTAGATTCTTTAAATCTCTCTCTCTCTCTCTCAGTTTGCCATATGGAGGGTTCGAGGGAGCTGCATGTTCTCGCCGTTGACGAAACCAACATCGATCAAACACTCATCCAGAAGCTTCTCCAGATCTCTTCCTTCAAAGGTACCATCACATTTTAACCTTTTCCATTGAATGGATCACTAATTATGATAAGTTTTGCAGTTACTGTCGTTGATAGTGGAAGCAAAGCTTTTCAGTATCTAGGATTAGATGAAGAGAAAAACTCACCTCGATTCGATGTAAGTTTTTGTTTTTCCTAATTTGAATCAACAAGAAATAGCTTAATCCCATATTATATCGAAATAAAAGGCAAGCACGCAACAAGCTAGTCTTTTAAAAACCAGATACATAGATCTTGGCGTCATAACATTACTATGCATGACTTATTGGACTCTGCTATGCTAAGTAGCTCCCAATTATGAAACACTTTGAGCATTTGAAACCATTCGATCTATAAATTATGCAATCATTTCGATATTCGAATGAATCTGATTCATTTTAAATAACAGGATTTGAAGGTGAATCTAATCATGATGGATTACTCCATGCCTGGAATGACCAAATTTAAACTACTTAAGAAAATAAAGGTAATGTCGCATTAATTTTAACGTTATTTTACTAATTTTGTGAAAATAACGTTAAAAATGACGGACGGTTAATCATGCATCAGGTGGTGATGTTGATGACCATAAACACTTTTGCATTTCCAAACTCAATCCCAAACACCCTCTAAAGCCTGGGAAGCTTTCAGATGTTAATCGATTGAAAGACTATTTTTAAATCTGGATTCCAACATATGGGCCGAACACAAGCCCAAAAGAGAAAATATGAACATGATAACTCAGTAGATGGTCATGGCCCAACCCATGTTCACCTCAACTAGCCCAAACAAAACGAGCTAGAATGTAACTAATACTCTAATAGGCCGTGCCATACGAAAAAGATTTGTCTAAAGGGATATTATTAATTTCAAGGGGGTGGGGAGTGATTACAGTTATCGATGCAGTTCGGTCGGTCGGAATTGACATGGTACCTATATTGTTGGTATGGTATCAATTCGGTATGACATAGTACCGGTACCGAATACTATAAAATCAAATACTACCGAAGTTGTTCGGATAGTATCAGTTCAATTTGTCACAGTACCAAAGTTATCTATAGACTTGTCATGGTGCATGTTTAATACACAGAACAATAGTATAAAACAAGAGTAAATATGCGTATTGTATGGTAAGGGACTTATCTTGGTTTTGAAGGTTAAACTTTATACTATTTTTCACCTAGGATTGAACCTTACGACTAACTCTTAAACGACTTTTTTTATCTACCATCCATTAGACTACAACCCAAATGACAGAAAAGGATTTATCTAACAAACTATTATTACTCTTATTGAAAAACTATTATTAATTTTTTTTAATATTAATAAAAATGGACATTGTTTTTTTTAGCGGCAAATTTGGACACTAGCGGACCACTGGAATACATCGTGTCACAATCGGAACCACCTGATCATATCCATCTGCATTAGGCAATAATGTCCATACACAATTCATGAGGATACCCAATAAATATGGGAAAAACACCTTGTGGGAATCGAACGCAGGACCAAATGGTTCCTAAGTCTTATCCCATTTCCATCACCAAGATGCCACTAGACTATAATACCATTGGCAATAAAAATGGTTATTGTAACTTGACATTTATATATTTTCAATAGATGACTACTTATAATTTGAACAAAATGAGAAGGTTTAATAGTATAATACGGGATGTTATCATGTACTAAAAACTCAACCAATCGACTAGGATTTCTAGTAGAAAACAAGAATGTGTTGTATATAATTTGATTAAGAGACACAATTATAAGATGTGTGAATTAAAGTAAAGAGTAACTAATCACATAAGTAAATAGTTGAGAACTATAAGCACGATAATAACTTAATAGGCAAGTACTATTGTTTTTGCCTTCTTTATTATTTTATAGCTGAAATAGATCCAACTTATTTTTTTTTTTTTTAAAGTTACATGGTTGTTATGCTTTGCATCGTATTTTAAAATAATTATAATATAAAGTAATTGCTAAATAGCATTCAGGCAAGATTAGGGCTGCAAACGAACCGAACGAACACGAACAAGGTCTTGTTCGTGTTCGTTTGTTAAAGAAATCATGTGTTCACGAACACTTGCCGAACGAGATTTTTTGTTCGTGTTCGTTCGTTAAAAAAACACTTGTGTTCGTGTTCGTTTGTTAATTTTGTTCATGAACGCACACGAACACAAACGAACATTAATGAACACAAACAAGTGTTCATGAACACAAACGAACACAAAGAAATGTCCATGAACAGAAACAAACACAAACGGACATATATTAACTTTGGAATAAGATATAATTCTTAAGACATCAGTTAGATCCACCCAGAATATAACTAAATTATACAAACATATTCACCTCACATATATTATTTATTTTGGTAAATAAAAAATTATAAAAATTATAAACCCTATTAAACTATCGAACATAAACGA
This sequence comes from Ambrosia x helenae, assembly GCA_030844895.1. Classification (NCBI taxonomy): domain Eukaryota; kingdom Viridiplantae; phylum Streptophyta; class Magnoliopsida; order Asterales; family Asteraceae; genus Ambrosia; species Ambrosia x helenae. The sequence continues at coordinate 11,246,032 of CM061233.1, forward strand.
ACACGTTACATAACGTTCACAAACATAAACGAACGAACGCGGCCTCTGTTCATGTTCGTTCGTTTAACTAAATGAACAAAAATTTTTGTTCGTGTTCGTTCATTTATTAAACGAACGAACACAAATGAACTTTCCACCGAACGGTTCATGAACTGTTCGCTGAAAGTTCAGTTCGTTTGCAGCCCTAGGCAATATGGTATGGAGACTTCTCGTAAGTCTAAGATGACTTGGGGCTGTACCTCGTAAGTAGGAACATCTTCAAACGGATGTACCTAACGTTGTCACTTTCTTCCACTTTTTTTTTGGAAGGTGCACTTTCTTCCACTTGGTATTTAAATTTAAAAAACGGATGAGTTTATTTATATTTATTAATTAATAACATGTTGTGAATAAAAAAAATAGAGTCGCCTCTTGCCCTTTCCATGTTTCAAACCTAAGACCTCAAACAAAAGAAATGCATCACAAACCACTCCACCATTAAGTCATGTTGTTATTTATTATGAAATCATATATTAAAAGAGTGTTTGGACCTTTAAAAAAAAACTTGCCCTTCCCATGTTTTGAACTTGAGACCTTAGGTAATACAAATGCACCACAAATCACTTCACCACCAACCCATTTTTTGTGATTTATTATGGAATCATATATATTTATTAATAAATAAGTGTTTGAGAAAAAAAAAGAAAAAAGTGTTTGATTAAAAAACTAATATAGTTACTATTCATTTACACCATAAACAAATATAAGTATAATTAACGATGATAAAATAATAAATAAATGTAAATAAGGTTTCTTATTTAATCAAAACTAGGTATATTCGACACACGCATTGCGAGGGGAGTATCTATTTGATTCGTAACATCAACCAAGAGGTCACTCATTTCTCCCCTTTACAAAACCACCGACTTCTCCTTCAACAAAGCAACCACCTACTTCTCCTTTAACAAATCCACATTTTTTTTAGAACAGTAACATTAACCAACAAGTCACTCATTTTAATGGATTAAAGGAAGAAAGAAGCTGTATATGCGATTATTCTTTTGACTGCTTGGAAACTTTGGTTATCCCGAAACGAGAAGATATTCAATCAGGTGAACACTGCTACGCAAAAACTGGTGGACGAGATCAAGACGGAATCATATTGGTGGATGGTAAAGAGGGCGAAAGCACCAGACATGGACAGAGATAGATGGTTCGAGAGTATGCATTTTGATTTCGGTTAGATAGTATAGTTTCTGTTTGTATTTTGGGTGCAAAATTCCCAGGTAACCACTTACTTAATGGGCTCGGGGTGATATCGGTTTTTAGTTTTTGGTCTACTGATGTTTACAGTCGGCCAGTGGCGGATCCAGGATTTTTTTCCAGGGGTTCACTTTTTTAGACGGTCCAATTTCATATGACCAAACATAAAAAAAATGGGGTCGGTTTGACGGTTCGGGTCGGGTCGGGTAAGATTCATCACATAATAAAGATACGATGGATAATTAGGAACCTACGTGTCGTAGAATGTTATCGGCGATCCAGAAGTAGTAACGTAGAAACTAAATTGCATCTCGTTAAAGGATTTGTAGATCAAACTTCAAAAGTGTTTGTGTTCGTATTCAATCCCACCAACAAACTATCAACTGAGAATGTAACAAGAAACAATTGACTAAAAAGTCAATTTCTTTATCAACAACAAGCATAATTACTAAATTCTAATGTATCATAGCATAGCACATAATATAAATCTAAATAATATTATTGTTCAGTATTTCTTATTCATAGCAGAACATAATCCATGGACAGTTGACTTTTTTCCAATCGAATGATTGAGATCTAATCTTGAACAATCAATGGCTTGAAGCAATATCATGGATCACAAACAAACAAATCATACAATATTATAAGTAAGTAAGATTACCGGTAACAATGGTGGTGAGACCAGTTCCATCGATTCCTTTAGTAACATCTTCCACTGTAGAAGATGCAGCAAATCCAGATTTTTAGGTGAAGATCGAAATCCAAGTCATCTTTTCAACTTTAGAAAATAAAAACGTTTGTGTTTAGTTTGTAGAAAATACGATTCAGTTTGTGATGAAGTTGGATCATGCTACAAGTGTATTTATATATAGTCCAAGAGTTTCAATGAACGACCGAAGGAAGGAAGAAGAATATAATAATTCTGGTCTTTCACTTGGCTGTTGAGTCGCTGGAGTAAAAGAAAAAAACAAAACAAAACAGAATGAAAGTAAAAAGATAAAAGACGAGATTCGAACCGGGGACCTCAAGTTTAGAAGGGCGGGATAAACCATTGGAGCACCCACAAGCTTTGGTTATGGGTTCCAACATAAAATACTTAGGGGTTCCTGAAGTAATTTTTTATATATTTAACACTAATCCTGGGAACCCCCTTTACCAGCTGTAGATCCGCCCTTGCAGTCGGCTGTAACTTTGGGTTGTAATTATTTTTGGGTGAATAAGAATGTGCTGTGTTTGGATGGTAAAAAAAATGATTTTTAATTAGATTTCACAATTTTACTGTAAATGGTTTCCAATTTTCAAAAACCCAAAGTTTTCTCTAGAGTTTCTCTCTCCCCATCTACATCTTCTCCTTCCCACTCGAACATCACCACAAAGCCTCCACTTACATAACAACACAACACCACCATTGCCACAACCGCCATCCAACACCACCACCAACAACAACCACCATTGCCACAACCACCATCCAAACACCACCACCGCAATCAAGACGCCATTAACCACCAACACCATCAAACATCTACATTACAGATCTGAACCTACAAAATGCGTGACTTGTTGATGGTTATGATGGTGTGGAAGCGTGACGGCGGTGATGGTGATTATGGTGGGCGTATAACAGTTCCTTACTTTGTGTTAGCCAGGGCTTCGGTAGTTTTGCCAATTTGACACCATTTTCACCTCCCAGTCATTATCGGTTCATGGACCTCAAGATGTCGTTTTTATCTGGTGGTTGTTGGGTCTCCTCCACACGGTCACCAGTCGTCCCTCTCACTTATTGCTGCCTTCCTTTTGTATTAAGTTTTCAGACGGAGTTTCCGCCACAAAAGCACCCTCAAAAGGTCATCATATCTACCTCTCATTTGACTCTTTTTCTCTAGTCTTTTATGTCTATCAGGCACTCCCCAGATGTTAGGCCAGATCTTAGGCAATATTGTTGGTGAACGGTGACAACGACATTGGGTGGTTTTAACCTTTGTTAGGCCGCGATGGTGGTTTAAAGACGGTAATGATTCTAGACTCTGATATAGTGTTGTGGACGTGGAAGATAAAAGAAAATTGAAGCTCAGATGATTGACGCGTGTTGCACCAATTTGTAGAGCCATAGAGGTGGTGTTAAAAGTCTAGGGACAACACGTGGAGTAGCTGGTGACGCGTGACCTGCATTGTTTTGGCATGATGTTACTATAGTACAAAAAAAATGCCATTTAGTGGCACACGATTTTAGTAGCATTTAGCGATTGTGACACTAATTTAGGTTTTTAGTGACACTTTTTATATGTACACAGACTTTTAGTGACATTTAATTTATATGCACCAATTTGGGTTTTTATTGGCACTTTAGGTGTGCCATGATTGTTTGCTACCCTCTTTAGTGGCATTTTTATTTTGTGACATTAATATGAAATAAGTAATTACTATTAGAAAATAGGGCTAATGCTACTTTTAAATAAAGTTATTTTACATTGTATTGACTTGACTTGACTCAATGCAACCTTGTTCAATGAAAATGTCGTATTATAAAATCTAATGTTATTTTTAGTCAAAAAAAAAGTTGCAAATGAAAATATGAAAATAGCTAGAGAGGGATTGGGGAGATAAGTCATTTCAATATCAACATATTTTGATATGTTTGTTCTTTATCAAAACAAATATTTTATTTAGATAAAATACTTGTAATTAGTTTAATTTATTACAACTTTGGAGCATTTAGTTGATTTAACAAATAGATCCAATTTATACTAGTTTTATACCCGTCCGTTGGACGGGTTGTACAATAAAATGTTGGACGGGTTTGTACAGTAAAATTATACAAAAACTTATAAAATTTTCACTTCTTAATTTTTGTTTGCTACCACTCCAATTTAAAACAAATTTTGTATATGAAACTATATACAAAAGCTTGAAAAGCACACATTTGATTTAATTGATCTACCTTATCTAACATTTGTATGTTGCAAATAACAATTTTTTTAATATAGGATATGAACATTGTATATATTTTATTTGTTTGTATGTTACCTACATATATAAAAACATTATTACAATAAAACTGATACATTAAAAAACTAAAAAATAACCTTGAAAGCAACTAATAATTTATAAAATAATGCCAAAAGTAAAAAAAAAAACGTATTCAGAATAACAACTACTAACCAAACAAATGAAACTAAACAACTCACAGTTACTCTACCTTGTATCACATATTAATAATGTAAATAACCTTGTATCACATATTAATAATATAAATAAGAACATGTTCGTATTGTAGCGCAACATCGTTTTACCTTAACATTTCATAACAACATAACCAACAAATACAACAATCACCCACTATCATCTCTTACTTGTAAAAGCAAATTATACAAAATTTCTCGAAATACAACATTCCTGGTACGTTTGTTGGAACACTTTCCGCTATTGTCAACATAGAACCGGAGGCCGGTACGTGATGTTACACGTGATGCAGCTACATATAGTTTACCAAGTGTAAAAACAGGCTTTACAAGATATACGCAAATATTATTAAACGTTTGTCCCTCATACCAAAACATGCCTTCACAGGAAATTGCCGTCTTTTCAATGTGAAAGGCCAAGAAGTTGAGGTAGGTGTCGTATCGATTCTACAAATTAATGCCTTGCTACAAATATGAGTACATGTTATAATCACAGCCTCAATAACCCGACGAGTAATCTGAGTGACCACCAACCGAGTGCCATTGCGTAAGCCGTTTTGCAGATTTATATTACGTAGCAGGATGATAGGAACACCGATCTTTAACTGTAAAACATGATTTGGAACACCAAAAAAAACGCAAGGCGTTAAGAAATTAAGGTGGAATGGTGAAGGCTGAACCATTAAGATTTGAGATGTTGCTGAACCATTAAGTACTGAATCATTAAGCACTGAACTACGCTAAACCTTAATGTAGGGGTGAGCAAATGTCGGTTCGGTTCGGTTTTTACATATAACCGAAACCGATAACTGAAGTTCGGTTTTAAGAAAAACCATAACCGAAACCGTTCGGTTATGTCGGTTCGGTTAATTCGGTTAATATGTCGGTTATCGGTTCGGTTTCGGTTATGTTCGGTTAATATCCAAACATAAAACTTGTGTAAAATTATAAGCTTAAAATAGTTAGTAAAGTGTTTGGATCTTTTTCAAGAATACAAATATATAAGAAAACGCAAGAAAAATACATAAAATACCAAGGAAACAAATAAATAAATGCTTCGATTATTGGGATATAAATGAAAAATACATGAGTTACATAAAAGATATATTTCAAATGCATAGATATACATGAAATACACCGAAAATACATGAAAATATGTTCCAAATACATAGATATATGTATGAAAAATACTTAAGTATATAACTATCGGTTCGGTTTTGGTCATATGATAACCGTAACCGATCGGTTAATTCGGTTTCGGTTATTTTCCGTTCGGTTATCGGTTTGATTTCGGTTATCGGTTTTCATATGCTCAGCCCTACCTTAATGAGACTCTCCTACTAATGTAATACAAGAAATAACCATTATGAGGTCTAACTTTATGATTCAGCACTTAACCATTCAGACTTTTTAATGATCCAGCACTTAATCAACCAAACAGTCCCTAATACAATTTAAACTGAATTGATTTGTCTACCAAAAACTCCTTAACAATTAACTCGAAATAAACGAAAATTTGCTTCTGTTTTTCTACTACACTCCCCTTTCAAATTTGATCAAAAAAGAAAAGAGATCTAAGTGAATAAATTCATTAGTTACAACCTTCTTGCTATTTGCATGTTTTTAAACTTCAAGATCCTTCATAGTATCTGTAAAATTATCTAACTTCTAATAGTTTCTTGTTCAATTAACAAAATTTTTTAAAACAGTGATTTTTAGTTTAAAACATTTTATTTGTTTATAGCACTAAATCAAGATGAAGGTAATCAAACACTATTTGAATTTTATATTCCACATAGTATTGATTTGATGCTCCTACTATTATTACTCATTTCATGGTTTGCCCGAATATTTTTTCTCTTTTTTTAGTCATCCATTTTTGAATAATAATCCAAAACTCTAATATACAAATTGATATTAATAAAAGCATAATCAAGAATCACACAGCTTTAAAATGTTGGGTGTTATAAACGTCGGCTTTGTAAAAGCCAAATACAAAAGCTTAACATGGAGTAACATTATGATTATTGTTTTCCATTTCAGGTGATAGTCACCAATAAAAAACCAATAATCTTGACAACAACCACCTAGTGTAAACATTTTTAGCCAAGGTAATGAAAAATAATTTCATAATGGAAAAAGATCAGCTTACCTGTTGCAACAAACTAAATTATAAATAAATAGAAAAAAGTAAAAAATGACTTCTAGATATTAAGGTGTACTAAGATTATGCAACATACATGTACATAAACATAAACAATTCTAGACACGTTTATTAAGCTTGTTGACCGCTAAAAGTTGTTCCTTTCCTCTTCACTTGCAACAACCTTTAATGTAATTGATTTTTCCACTGCTACAACCTCCACACACATCATATGTTTCTACTTACCGTCTCCGAAATAAGCCATTGCCTTTGCCTTCTTATCCCATAGATTCCTCACGACTAAAAAAAAACAAAAAATTATATAGCAATACTTGTATAAATAAACAAAACTAAAGATGAAAGATAAGAAATTAAGGGAAATAGCAATCTTACCAGACATCTAGAAGTCCATCTTTCTGGATGAGAAATGTTCGTTTCTTTTCATGACCCATAACTAAAATTTTCGTTGGTGTGATAAGATAAATCTTGCTCACCTGATCAAAAATAACTTTACATATAATCATGGTTAAGCACTAAAAAACAGGGGTTAAGAAAGAAGTTAATAAATTTGCTTATGATTCGAAGGTTAACAAAACTCCTTGTTCTGTACACGGCTCCCTTTTTTTGTCAATTGGCATGATAACACTAATAATTTTTTTAAGGGACCACCCCACTACAACGTGGGTCCGCCCCTATCGATACCCATCCATAAGATCCACAAGTTGTAAAATCGCAAGCAAGCAGCAAGAGTCAATCAGCTGAGGATTGTAGAATGCCTAGTTTTGAGAATCCTCTTAAACATGTCCATCGCAAACAATGAATCAAAATAAAAATAATGCAAAAGTCAATATCATTGGCGAAAGACTAAATTATACAGGCGTATTAGTACAATTGCATGTAAAACGACCCATTTCAAGATAAACGCATTTGTCAAATTTTGTTTTGACCTTCTATTCATGATAATTTTTTAAAAGATGCGTTTTGAACTTGATTTGGACCGTTTTTCTAGGCTTAGATACAAGAATACAAGATAATAGCTTCTAAAATGTTTTACCCATATGCATTAGGATGTCCTGCCACATCTCTATCCTCATTGAGAACCTTTAAAATTGATCAAAGAAACCAATCAGTGATAAAGTTAGCATTCAAGTTAAACAAATCTAACTTAAAAGTAATATTGCTAAAGGTTTAAGATGTAAGGCCCTACATAAAAAAAGTGATGTTATATAATCATTATATATATATATATATATATATATGAGAACTACAAAAGCATGCAGCAACAAAGGCTGCATCCTGTGATATTTAAAACCATACACATATCATTTCCTTTCAAATAGGGAAATTCAATGCCTAATTGTTGATATATTAGTATTTCTGTTACTGCCTTTAATCATACATGCAGCACTTAGGATTACCTTATCTTTTACGGCCCTAAGGACAATTCAGATAGCAGTATTTTTATGCATGCGTGGTTCAACCCAAAAGACAGTTTCTCTATACACAATGAACCAGCAAGTTTATATATAAACGGGTCAGAACGCAAAAGTCAAAACTGACATGTCTATGAATTAGCAAAAGGCACAGGGGTTAAAAAAACAAAACCGGTATGTGATTTATGCAGTTCTGGAGACTAGAAGCCAAACGGGATGAATGATATTAACCAGGTTGAAACACTTAACCATGCGGACATAGGGCCGACAGAAGCTTATATCTATGAACTATTGTTGTTGCTCAATCATTTGACATAAAATATAGATGGATACAAATCTTGAGTAAGTTGGGTCAAACCCATACTCCTCAAAATTCGCCAAGTAGCTATGATTATATCGTTGAACTATTGTTGTTGCTCAATCATTTGACAAAAAATGTAGTTGCATGCAGATCATGAGGAAGTTGGGTCAAACCCAAACTCCCCGAAATTCACCAAGTAGCAACGATTACAAATCACTTATGCAACCTCACATACAAACTCTTTCCAGAATTCTCATTGTCAATTGTTTCATAGATCATTAATTCATAAACAAATTGTAACAAAATCAAAGATATATAACATCGGATTGAAGCTTACCTTCCTGATAGCCTGCAACTGCAAGTCCACCATTAGTTTCAGCAGCGAATCGACAAGAAAGAAGAGCAGTGACCCTGACTGTTACAACAAACGAACCGAACTTTATACACAAATTCACATCAAGATGCAATGCATCACTCAGCAAGAACAAAAACCATTGATCTTGAAAGCCATCTTGCTAATAAATTAGAACATACCCACCCAAATTTAAAGCGTCCTTTCAATAAATAGGTCATATTGGATAATATTATATCTCTGATAGATTAAATGGATTAGACTAAAAACTTAATGTATTAATGTAACTGGTCAATGTATGCAAAAGCCATCCAATACATACCCTCATGCATTAAACCTTCTAAATGATTTTAATAAGACAAAAGTTCATATTATTATCGTAATGATTAAGTTTTCATAAATAATATTGAACTGTAATAATTTATACATTTTTTAAAATGAACAAAATAGCGTTTGTGGGTCAAAACACCTGACCCGTTTTGACATGTTACCCCACCCACCTGACCAGGTCATTTAGTCACCCTTTGTATAGTCATCCACACTCGAAAGAAACACAAAATATTACCAAAGCTTCATCTTTGCTCAGAGACTCAGAGTAGTGAGGTAACCCGCTAGTGTTTCACTGGTTAATTCAAAACTGCATATTGCATACATGGGCTTACCAGTAATGCTCTGAAAAAAACAACAAAGATACAAACTCCTTGTATTAATACCCATTAGATACCATCTAAATTTATGAGAAATACAAGTACAATTGTATACATCAAGACTCTTCTTCCAGTTATTTTTCCCCAACCCTGAATCCCTGGTCAACTTTAAGGTATCTAAAGTTGAGAGTTATACAAGTACAGTTGTATCATTTCCCATAGCATCAAAGAGAGAGAAAGAAGAATATTACTCTCTTTACTTATTCACAAGCAGCATAGACATCTAATTTTAAATATTTATGAATCTCGAATTCATCTTTGTATACTTTTGTAACCAGCTGCAATTACCAACACAGAAACTAAGTTTAAGAACCACCACATCATTTCCACAATTAACTTTTTTTCCATGAGAGTACAAATAAATATAAGGTAATTTAGTAACAAAAGAAAACAAATAAATGAAAACAAAATCATAACGAACCATAACAAAGATACATCCCAATATATGAAAAATGAAATTATTAGCGCAACATACCTTCACTAAGGGAATTTAAATGAAAGTACATCAATCATCATCCTTGTATCACTCGTGTTAGGTGCGAACTCCACATACTCATCATCCTTATAAAGCTTAACCATGTGGATCTTCAATTCTTCACTAAGAAACTCAAATTTGAAATTAAATCATATATATATCGTCAATGAAACAATAAACACGAAATCGATCCAAAGTAACCACAAGTCATACACATTAACAGATCATCTCTTCTAATAGCATATTTGTTACCTGAATAAGCCTCTTGAGAGAGCATTCAATCGTCCGTGGAGTCGCCGACATTGTCCAGTTGCACGATAAATCAGTTAACATTCGTATTAATGCTAAATACAGACAAAGCAGAAGTAAATTTAGGGTTTCGAGATGAAATTTGGGCGTACCTTCATTTGAGAGAGAAGTCCAGGTAACGAAATCTTTACGTGTTTTGTATCGAACGAACTACGAAGAGTTGTGAGAAGGGAGGGTGATGGTGGTCGATTGACGTCAACAGAGAGGAGACGGTGGTGGATGGTGCCGATTAAGAGTGACGATGCTAGACGATGGCCTTGATTTTGGGTTAGGGTTCGGTGGTAGGCGGATGTGGATGGTAGTAGTCGTCTGGTGGTTGCATGATTTTGATGGTGGTCGAAGGTTAGTTGAACGGTGGTGATGATGAAGATCCGGAAATGGTGGATGGTTGTGAAGGAGGAGAATCATAGGTGATGTGAAGGAGGAGACGTGGATATGTAGCACTGATGGATTTTAAACAGCAGACTCCTATTTTCATGCTGGATTGGAAGAGATCGTGGACCAGCAACTCCTATTTTGATGGGACATGGGTTTATGGAGTAAATAATTAGGCGGGAATAACTTTTTGTAACTGCTATGAAAGTCCATAAATTGCAATTTAGAGGGCCAAGATCTTCTTATTTTTTGATCTGACGAACCAGTTTAAACTAAAAACGGTTATCTTTTGTCGGCGTCAATATTATATTAAATTTTAAAAACTTCGTGATTAAGAATATTTTAAATTTTGGGATATTAAAATATTGGTACTATGTGGAAACTCCCATTTTGGTGGAGAAATTTTCGGAGAATATTAATGTGGGAGTTAATGATAAGGTGGAAGAGTTTATTCCTGGTAACTTTTTTAATTTTGAAAATAATTATGAGAATGTAAATGCCGACGAATTTAGTGATGATGGGGCGGTCATTAATAAGAGAAAAAAAAGAATGCAGTAGTTATATTGGGCCGGCCCAATCCTGAGTATTCTAGTAGTCTAGAAAAAGATAAAGTTGGAAAAAAGCCCAGGCGTGTAGATGCCTTATTTGGGCTAGACGAAATATTGGGCCTGGGTGATGCTAATGGTCCTAATAGTAATTCGGAGCAGAGGTTGGATAAGAATACAGGGAACTCTGGGGTTAATACTAATTTGGCTGAAGCTCAAGGTCATGTTTCTGTAGACGATCTGAAGATCTCCTTGAATGAAGAAATAGACGCAACCGTTGCTCTGGGTAATAAATTCGGAGTTCAATTGCAAGAGTCCCACAAGTTGATTGAAGATTCGATTGTTTTGGAAGGAGTACAAGGAGGTAAGGTATGAATGTTCTTTCCATTAATATTCGAGGGGTTGGGACTTCCGGTAAAACCGGTTGGGATAGAAAGATTAAACAGAGCCAAGGAATTGCATTTATTGGTTTACAAGAAACGATGGTTGGAAACATAACTTCTGGTTTGGTCTCTTCGTTCTGGGGAGGGGCGGGATTGATTTTGAACAAGTCGAGTCTACTGGTAACTCTGGGGGTCTATTGTTGTAACATCGCGAATTTCCCCTAATTTTTTTTTGATAAAAAGAATGTATTGTTTTAAACAATATATGTTTTAAATACCTTAAACTAATAATTATTTGTATCTCGACACTTTTGTACGTTTTAAAAATATTTCGAGTCACTTTCGGGCTTATATAATCATATTATGAATTTAGAATAATATAGTTTTAGGGAAATAATTGCCAAAAAAAAAAGATTTGTGTGGACCGGGACTCGAACCCGCGTCCACAGCCAACCAACACACAGTGACAACCAACTGAGCCAACTATCATCTTATGTAGTATTTCAGAAGAAAATAAACTTAACACATTCCTTAAATTGATTAGTCAAAGTCTTAGTCAAATAGTCAAAGTCTTAGTCAAACAGTCAAAGTCTTAGTCAAATAGTCAATTCATCATAAAACCTTACTTTATGGTGTTGACCAATTTTAATGGCTAATTGACTCCAAAACTAGTATAAAAACCCACCTATGACCCATTATACTTTGCACCTCTAAATCGATTGTTTCAATCCGATTAAACTTTCCCTCATACCTTTCTTCTATAGTCTATTACTTCTACAATTGAAGCTTTGATTATAAGCTCTTGTAATTGGCGAATTGGAAGCTTGATATTCTTTCTTTTTCGTTTTCTTCAATTTGGACTAGCTACGTTGTTGAGTCTTTGGGATTCGCCTCGCATACATTCACAACACTTAGAGGATAATTCACCTTAGCCAATGTGAGTTTACGTAACCATGTTTATGCAATTCTTTATACTTGCAACATTATACTTAAGCAATTCTACATACATGTCTAGTTGTAAACTTTAATGCCTCATGATTTAGACAACAACAACAATTTCAACGAGTTTCAACATTACATAATCATTAGCTATGGCCAAGCCGGCGATACTCAATAATAGATCTATTGGATTGACAATCCCACCTAGATTCGTTGACCATCTTTTATGGGGAGCGCGGGTGATTGTTATCGTTCCAACATATTATTAAGGTGAACCGTGGATGACGGGATGGACCTAAACTAGTCGGAGGTTTGATTATGTCGATTCAACACTTCATGTTTATTCATGTAGACTTAAACTTACGATAGACATATGAATTGCTAAACTTTTATACTTAAACTTATTTGCTTGACATGGCTTATGTATTCTCACTAACTTCTAGTTGACCCCCCCATTTTTACAACTCAACAGGAAATAATGATGATTGAAGTCTAGAGAGTTAGCATGAGGAGACAATTTGAAGTTTATGCTTTGTTTGGCTTTTTGATGTATTAGAATTCCATTCAAGACTTGTTATGTATTTTCAATTTTGGATATTTTTTTTACTTTAAATAAATTTCAAATTAAAACTTGAATACCATGTGCTACTGTATACTCATTCTTACGTGACACCTAGATGTTTCCGCCATCGGTTGGGGTGTTACAGATTGGTATCAGAGCCTTGGTTATAGGGAATTAGGTTATTAGAAAAATAATCTAGTCTATAACCATAGGATTATAACCAGTACTTGCTCCTTTTACTTGCAACCTTACTTGTTTCTATTCTCTATCCTACTTCTTATCCTTACTTTAGTCCCTACAAGAAGAGTGCTCTCCATCACAAGATCTACTCTTAGACTAATAGGACAAATCCTCAGGTTTAGCCTGAACCACCTTGAAGATCTCGTCGAAGTTCTAGATTTTAATAACGAACACGTGCAATCTGGAAGGGTGAACGCCGGTATTCTGAGTTTTCTGTCTAGGACTGGCATTGCGCATAAATCCCAATCAGACGAGGGACCCGGATGCCTACCTGGGAATTCTCGGGATGAGTGTTCACTTATAGGCTAAAGCATGTCTTCACTATGTTATTAGAATCTAGAAGTTTTGATAAGTCAACGCTTTCGTTTATTCGTTTTAATTAATGAATAAATGATTACACTCACTTTCCTTAAACTAAGCTCTAAGATCTCAAAGTTTTACAGCTTAAATCAATCTCATTTCATAACCATCTATGGATTTCACAATCACACTTCACCTTACCATCTTAGACACTTTATAAATATTCAACACCCTACCCAAATCATATTATTTCATTTCTCCACATGTTACTTATTTTTAAAAACTATAACCTCATACCTTAGCACAAACTAAAGATTTCTAAATCCTGTTGTATTTTCATTACCTAGTAACTTTACAAAGTACATATTTTTTGTCAAAAGATGTCCTCGAACTTAAATTCAATTGTTTATTTATTGACGTAACAAACAATTTTCTATATAATGCTTTAAACTATTAAAAATCACTTAATAGAACCTTGATCTTCAAAACCTAATGTCATGTTTGAAATCTCCAACTAACGGGAATATTTTAATCAAAAGCCCACTTAGCTTGTACTATTTAACAACTTTTGCTTTATTTATAAAACCAATTTTGAAAATAAGATTTTTTTTATCCATAGGAATAATATCTAGTCTCTAAATTCTCCATCGACACTCACTCATTTTCAACTTGTTCAAATTTTTACAATATTTGGCATATATCACAATCATGTTTTCTTATACACTTGATTATAACCTTTGATCCAAACCCCAAAATTTACACTGCTACATAATCTCCTTACTATAAAATAAACTCTTTATCAACTATCTTCACATTCACTATCTCTCACAACCTTGATTCTGCTTCAAGATTTTTCATCATCCTCTCAAGAACTAAATTCATATCCTTCACCTTCTCAAACATGAACTAGTTACCCATGATAACCAAACTATTGAAACTTGGTTGTGTGTTGCATCAAACTTAATCCTTAGTTATACATGAGGATTCGATTATCTACCATATTTAAACATTTGATACTAGAAATCATGGAATATAAACTATTTGCTATAGACACACCTAGAGTCATTAACCTTGTCTAGGACAACACTATTACAACTCGCATGCTATGCTTGATATTTGATTGTTTATATGTACATATTATCAATTTGCAATTTATGTGTGAAATAATTGGTACACTTAATCAAACAACTGGTAGAGGATGAAGTACTTGCGCAACAGTTAGTTGAGTACCAAATAACCTACTCAACGATTGATAGAGGTCATCATGCCTGCTCAACAGTCGGTAGAGGCCCTACAACCTGGTCAACGACTGGTAGAGGCTATCGCACCTGCTCAACAATCGGTAGAGGTTCTTACTCACTGACTGGTAGAAGTCTTTTTCCTACTCAACAGTTGGACTCATTTTTGGATACATTGTAAACGATTCAATCACAAGGTTATTTTGCATTACTTACATGTGTGTTTAGAGTCATAGAAGGACACAAAATCCTAATGTAAGGTAAATTGGTGATTGCGGTCCGGAACGTAATCATGAATTTACAGGTACGTTAAGGTAGTGTGAAATTCTAATAAGGTTTTAGTAGTTCATTTGGTTTTCATATAGCCAATCAATTCATGCATTTCTTATAAGATTCCTAAAACATAAGTTTAGTATTTTGCTAGATTCTTATGCTTCTTGCTACTTCAGACGAACCTAATCCAATCCTTAAAACTCACATCTCAAACCTCTTATCCAAATTATTCGAAACAAATTATTCTATTACCTATAAATTCATGTCGTGCCTTAACCCAAACCACAGCTGCCTTAATTTCTACCTAATCAACCTCAAACCTGTGTTTTTAATAACTTCGGGACGAAGTTTCCAAAAGTAGGGGAGACTGTAACATCGCGAATTTCCCCTAATTTTTTTTTGATAAAAAGAATGTATTGTTTTAAACAATATATGTTTTAAATACCTTAAACTAATAATTATTTGTATCTCGACACTTTTGTACGTTTTAAAAATATTTCGAGTCACTTTCGGGCTTATATAATCATATTATGAATTTAGAATAATATAGTTTTAGGGAAATAATTGCCAAAAATAGATTTGTGTGGACCGGGACTCGAACCCGCGTCCACAGCCAACCAACACACAGTGACAACCAACTGAGCCAACTATCATCTTGTGTAGTATTTCAGAAGAAAATAAACTTAACACATTCCTTAAATTGATTAGTCAAAGTCTTAGTCAAACAGTCAAAGTCTTAGTCAAATAGTCAATTCATCATAAAACCTTACTTTATGGTGTTGACCAATTTTAATGGCTAATTGACTCCAAAACTAGTATAAAAACCCACCTATGACCCATTATACTTTGCACCTCTAAATCGATTGTTTCAATCCGATTAAACTTTCCCTCATACCTTTCTTCTATAGTCTATTACTTCTACAATTGAAGCTTTGATTATAAGCTCTTGTAATTGGCGAATTGGAAGCTTGATATTCTTTCTTTTTCGTTTTCTTCAATTTGGACTAGCTACGTTGTTGAGTCTTTGGGATTCGCCTCGCATACATTCAAAACACTTAGAGGATAATTCACCTTAGCCAATGTGAGTTTACGTAACCATGTTTATGCAATTCTTTATACTTGCAACATTATACTTAAGCAATTCTACATACATGTCTAGTTGTAAACTTTAATGCCTCATGATTTAGACAACAACAACAGTTTCAGCGAGTTTCAACATTACATAATCATTAGCTATGGCCAAGCCGGCGATACTCAATAATAGATCTATTGGATTGACAATCCCACCTAGATTCGTTGACCATCTTTTATGGGGAGCGCGGGTGATTGTTATCGTTCCAACATATTATTAAATTGAACCGTGGATGACGGGATGGACCTAAACTAGTCGGAGGTTTGATTATGTCGATTCAACATTTCATGTTTATTCATGTAGACTTAAACTTACGATAGACATATGAATTGCTAAACTTTTATACTTAAAATTATTTGCTTGACATGGCTTATGTATTCTCACCAACTTCTAGTTGACCCCCCCATTTTTACAACTCAACAGGAAATAATGATGATTGAAGTCTACAGAGTTAGCATGAGGAGACAATTTGAAGTTTATGCTTTGTTTGGCTTTTTGATGTATTAGAATTCCATTCAAGACTTGTTATGTATTTTCAATTTTGGATATTTTTTTTTACTTTAAATAAATTTCAAATTAAAACTTGAATACCATGTGCTACTGTATACTCATTCTTACGTGACACCTCGATGTTTCCGCCATCGGTTGGGGTGTTACAATTGTGTATGTGGGATTCCAAAGTTTTTAAAAAAGAGCAGGTTACTAAAAATCGGTATTTTCTTCATGTTTCGGGTTCCTGTGCGGCTGGGTCGGTGATGCTGAATTTAGTTAATGTGTACGCTCCTCAAGCGAATGAAAACAAAAGAATGTTGTGGGAAATGATTAGTAATCTTATGAATGATAATCAAGGGTGGTGGATCATGTTTGGAGATTTTAATGCGGTCCGAGTTCGGGAGGAAAGGAAAAATTCGATTTTTGATCCGGTCTGTGCCCGAAATTTTAATGAATTTATCGATGCAGCAGGTTTAAAGGAGTATAATATGAAGGGTTTTAGATACACGTGTATGTCGCAGAGAAGAGGAGTTTGCAAATTTAGTAGAATTGATAGATTCTTGGTTTGCGAGAATGTGTTCAATAAGTGGCCAAATGCGTGTGTTCGGGCTTTAAACAGGGAGTTATCAGATCATTCGCCTTTAGTTTTTTCGATTAAAGACGTGAACTTTGGTCCTAAACCGTTTAAAATGTTCGACTCTTGGCTGGACAGGCCGGGTTGTGCCGAAGTTGTGGATGCGGTGTTTAAGGAGTGGGTAAATAATGGGAGAGCAGATTTGAATCTTCTTAATAAGCTGAAACGCCTCAGAAATGTTTTAAGGAACTGGGCTGATAAAATTAGGGACAAAGAATGTGAAGAAATGGAGAGTTTGCGAAAAGAAAAAGAAGCTCTAGAGGTTCAAATGGAGGTTAAAGAGTTAGACGAATCGGAGTTGTGGGTTTGGACAGAGTGTAAAAAAGCCTTGGAAGAGATTGAATTGTTAAAAGCGAAAGATCTTAGGCAAAAATCGAGGGTTAAATGGGCTTCATTGGGGGGATGAGAACACTTCTTATTTTCATTGCGTGGTTAACGGTAGGAAGGCGAGTAATTCGATCCCGGGTATTATGATTAATGACGAGTGGGTTACAAAGCCGGCGGTAGTCAAGAAAGAAGTTTTGAGATTTTTTAGAGAATTATTTAAAGAGCACAATCATTTGCGACCAGCTTTGAATTGTGCGGATATTCACAGAATTGATGATTTAGATGGTAATGCTTTGGTTACCACTTTCTCTAAACAAGAAATCAAGGATGCGGTTTTTGAGTGTGGTTCTAATAAAGCCTCGGGCCCGGACGGCTTCAACTTCCGTTTTGTTAAGCGTTTCTGGTGTCTCTTCGAGGAGGATTTTTTTTTAATATCATGGCTAAATTCCATTCTTCGGGTTCGGTTAGTCCAGGTTGTGTGTCTTCCTTCATTACGTTGATTCCGAAAAATACAAATCCCGTGGGGCTCAAAGACTATAGACCTATTACTCTGGTGGGGATGATTAGTAAGGTTATTTCTAAAATCCTTGCTAATCGTCTTAAGAAGGTTATGGGCAAAGTTATTTCAGAGTCTCAATCGGCTTTTCTTGCTGGTCGCTTTATTCTGGATGGTCCTCTTATGGTAAATGAAGTTGTGGATTGGTTGAAGAAACGGAAGAGAAAGACGTTTTTTATTAAAAATTGATTTTGAAAAGGCCTATGACAATGTCAATTGGCACTTTTTAATTTCAATTTTGTTGCAAATGGGTTTTCCCCCTTTGTGGTGCGATTGGATAAAAGGAATTTTCAATTCCTTTAAAACTGCGGTTTTAGTTAACGGCTCGCCTACTTTTGATTTTAGATGTGAAAAGGGTCTCCGTCAAGGGGATCCTTTGTCACCTTTTCTCTTTTTGATTGTGATGGAGGCTCTTTCTTGGCTTTTAGAGAAAGCTAAATCGCTTGGTGTGTTTAAAGGTATAGATCTTCCGAATGATGATATGGTTTTATCCCACTTGTTTTATGCGGACGATGCTCTTATAATGGGAGATTGGTCATTAGAGAACATTCGTAACATTGCTAGGGTGCTTCGGATTTTTTATTTATGCTCGGGGTTGCGCATTAATATTCATAAATCCAATATTTATGGTGTTGGTACGGAGGACTCGGAGGTGGATTTGATGATGCGCTTACTTGGTTGTAAAAAAGGTAGTATTCCGTTTAACTATCTTGGTATTCAAGTTGGAGCGAAAATGAGCCGTATTAGAAGTTGGGACCCGGTTGTAGAAATCATTAAATCCCGTCTTGCTTCTTGGAAGGCGAAAACCCTTTCGATTGGTGGACGTATGATTCTCATAAAATCGGTCCTAGAAAGCCTTCTGGTGTATTATTTTGCCCTTTACAAAGCCCCAAAGGCGGTCTTAGATTCCATGGAGTCTATCATGAGAAAGTTTTTGTGGGCGGGTGTGAATGAAGAAAAGAAAATTCCTTGGGTGGCTTGGGATATAGTTACTAAACCGAAAAAATATGGTGGTTTGGGGGTGTCAAAATTGGAAGATGTCAACAATGCGCTTTTATTAAAATGGTCGTGGCGTTTTAAAAAGGAAGGCGAGTGTTTGTGGAAGAAAGTTATTATGGGGTGCCATGGTAATAATCGTCCTTGGGCGTTCTTACCTTGTAGCGCTTCATCTAGCGGTTGTTGGAAACATATTGTTAAAGTGGGAAAATTTATTACGCCTAGTGGCTCAACCTTTCATTCTGGTTTTGTAGCAGATTTGGGGGCTGGAAATTCGGTTAATTTCTGGGTTGACGTTTGGCTTAGAAATGATCCACTCAGCATTATCTATCCACATCTTTTTAGGCTCGAGAAACGCAAATGGGTCAAGGTGGCTAATCGGCTTTGGGTGGAAAATGGTACAAAGATTCTTAATTGGGAATGGCACTCGGATCCGTCTACTGTTGAAGAAGTTACCGAGTTATTTCAGCTGCTGAATGACATTCATGATTTCCAGTGGAAAGGTGGTTTGGACCGCTGGAAATGGAGGCATGCATCTGATGAGCAGTTCACGGTGAGATCGGTTAAAAGCATTCTGGCAGATGATCAGACGAATACGCAGAATTCTATTATTAAGTGGAAGGTTTGGGTGCCATTGAAATGCAAGATTATGGTGTGGCGAGCCGTTCTAAACAGGCTCCCAACAATCGCGGAACTTATCAAGCGAGGTGTGATCCCACAGAATTCGCTGTGCAGCCTTTGCCAATCTGAACTGGAGTCAGGTATACATCTATTTACAGGATGTCCATTCACGCAAGAAGTATGGGGCAGAGTTGAAGGTTGGTGCCGGTTGGTTCCTAGCTTTTTGTTTGATGTTTCGGATGTATTAAAGATCCCGGAGCTGAATGCTACAAATAAAAAAGCGAGGCACATCTTAAGGGGTATCATTTATACCACTATGTGGGCTATTTGGAACGAACGAAATAACCGAATTTTTAACAATAAGAGCCGAAGACCAACGGAGGTGGTGGAGATAGTGAAATCGACAACATTCTTTTGGATTCGTAATAGATGTAGACGGTTAGATGTTAATTGGAATAGATGGTATGTTTACCCTCTGGATTGATGTATTATCGTTTGTTTTCTCTTAGGTCCTCGGTTTGAGGACTCTACGAGTTTTTTTTTTTTTAATGAAGTTATCTTTTAAAAAAAAAAAATATTGGTACTATGACGATCAATACTTTAAAGAAGCATTTACTCTTTAGTGTTGACCCAAAATGTTACTTTTGACTTTAGTTTTTACCTAGTTTACTGTTTCCAAGCATAAAAAATAAATAGATTGATAATGATAATGAGAGGTACATATATAGTTTGGCTTTTTGACATATACATCATGTGGGAAAATGGTGTTGATATATGAGTGATGGGGACTCTTGAGAATAAATGTGTGTTGAAATATGAATTTTGATATTATTTGTTGTGCTATAGATTCGTTCTTTTTATAGTCAAAATTTTGAAATATGAATTTTGATAACTCAGGTACGTATTATAGTCCACTAAAAGATGAGTTTCCCCCAATGACAGATGTAAGATTTTTTTCCTATAGATTCGTTCTTTTTATAGTCAAAATTTTACAACCATACGTTAGTTTTTTTGGCTGGGTTAAGTCGGTTCGGGCTACCGAACACAACAGTACCCATCAACTAATATGGGAGTCAACGAATTTTTGTAGCTTTTGTTCATCTAGAATCAAGTGTTGACAATATCTTTTTTATTTCCGGATCTTTAGATGTTACCTTGATAAGACCTAGTGCAGACAATTGATAAAGCGAACAAACATCCAACCCACGTATACCATATTTAATTTCTTTGCAAAAGGTTGGGGCTGTTGGGCCCCTTCGGATCTTGTATCAATCAAGATGAACATCATATTTGAGAGGAGTATGCATCAGAATGATGCAGGGACTCACGCAAGAATTTCTAATAATATGAACACTAACATTATTTCCCACACACTTACAAATGATACGTAAGATGGTATTTATACCCAAGTACATTAACGGTTATTTAACCATTTACATAACTAATCGACACGACTAAAACTACAACTGGCATGTCTTATCTTTGGCGCCTTTTCTGTATAGTTTGACTTTTGCGGTTGACTTTTAATTAACATAGGTATGATTATTAACAGGGCCGTCCCTGAAAATCTCTAAAAATTCATGTACCCTATCCGAACCGTTAAAAAATAGGCCCCTTAGGCCCAAGTTTAAGTGTTAAATGAGTTATATAAAAAATATATACATATATATATATAGGATTTTTTAAAAAAAATTAGGCCCTCAAGATTTATGGACCCTGTCCGGTTGGCCTCCTCGGACCACCCCAAAGACAGCCCTGATTATTAATTTCTTGATTAAATGATTCTAACACTGGCCTTAAGGGATCTTCTTGTAGGCAGGCTTCTACATATGAAAGACGGTATAAATGTTGGTGCCATACATTACAAGACTCAAAAAAATCTAGAAGGTAACTCATATTTTCTTTCAGAATAAATATTTATGGGTGCATGCATCGACCAACCAACCCCTAGTTTTCCTAATTCAAACAAACATGATAGAGTGCATACATGTGAAATAATATACATTGGAGAAACTAAATAGGTGAGACAAGTGAAATTATATTTTATAAATTTGGCAAGACGTACGATGTGCTTTTACTCCTATTTCTTCTTCTTATTCTTTGAATTTGAAGTAGATTTGTGCCCGTTCACTCTTCTTATAAATATCTCCTCATAATGCCACTCTTTTCATTCATTCATCATTCTAATTTGAATTTTCCACATGGAAACTATCAACCCTAGCTGCGATCCGCTGGAGCTGCATGTTCTTGCTGTTGACGACAGCAACATTGATCGAAAACTCATCCAGCGGCTTCTCCAGGTCTCTTCCTTCAAAGGTATCATCACATTTTAACCTTTTCAATTCATTTTCCATTGAATGGATCGATCACTAATTATGATAAGTTTTGTAGTTACTGTTGCTGATAGTGGAAGTAGAGCTTTACAATATCTAGGTTTAGATGAAGAGAATAACTCACCTCAACTCAAGGTAAATATGATAATGACGGATTACTCTATGCCTGGAATGACTGGATTAGAACTACTTAAGAAAATCAAGGTTCGTGAAACTATCTATTGATGTATTCATTCAATTCTTGTCTCATTGTTTGGAAAATAATGTTACCTTTCTTGTTATGTTAATAAACAGAATTCTTCGACGTTTAGAGATATACCAGTTGTGATCATGTCTTCTGAAAACAACCCAATGCTTATCGATCGGTATGAAAAACAATCCAATGCCTAGTGATAAATGGTAGATGTAATACTTTTAGCTTTTAAAAAAATAAATAAATATATCTAACTGCGTGTCAACTAATTTGTAATCAACTAAGTCCAAATTTCTTTAAACTCTAATAATCAGATGTTTAGAAGAAGGAGCAAAGGAGTATTTAATAAAACCAGTGAAGTTGTCAGATGTTAATCGCTTGAAAGACACTATTATCAAGTCTGGATCCCAACATATGGCCCAACTAGGAGCCCAATCTTTGGGCCAACATGAACAAGATCAGTCAAATGAATGCCATGGGCCAACCCCTTGTTCACCTGAACCAGCTGACCAAGCCTAAACAAAAAGAACTATCTGCATCTAGCAAGGAATTTGTCTTCCTCGATATTATAAAATAAATTTGGGGCCCATAGTGCAACTAAGAATAAACTAGAACAACAATAGTGTAACATCGGCAATAACTTCAGGGAAGGTTATTGGATGAGTTAACAGCATGTAATGTTTTCGGCAATACATGCAAATGAATAAATATTTTATATGTTTGGATTTTATGTTCTTTTTTAATGATTAATTATTTTACTAAACAACAATTACGTTAATAAAGGTTCAGTATCAACCAATACCATCAATACCATTATCATGATGATGAGCTGATCCAAGAGTTAGCAAACTCTTACATGAATCACTAGATAGAGAGAATCATGACACATATATAATGCTAGAAATTTTAAAAGTGCATAACCAAGTGTTGGCATGAATTCCATTATTTAGGGTTCTGACTGAAGAGTGAAGACTTTACGAAGATTTTTTCAGGCATTTTACGTTCTTAAATTTATTAGTGTAATGACGAAAAGATATTGATTTTCACTAGCTACTTGTATCCAAGTTTACTTTCCTATGGAATGATAAATTTTGAGCCTACCCGTCATGTTAGAGATTATATTTATGTGTTGTGAAACACACATTGTTAATATGTTAGTTTTGTATTGAAGAAACAACGAGTATAACTACTGGGAGGTAGGACGGGATAGTATATGGAATAACGACTCGTGTTCGCTACAGGGTATAATCCTTGGCTCACAACGATGGTTGATCTATGGTTATATGCACGGATAATAAGCAAAGAGACACAATAGGCAAAAGGTATAAGTGGTTCGATCACGTAGGATCTACGTCCACTGAAAAGAACAATCTTTATTGATAAGGGATACAAGTAATTATACAAGTGGTGGAACAAATGTCTTTGTTCTAATTGGCTAAATTCGATCCTTAAGAAAGGAGGCCAAGTCCTCCTTTTATAGGAGAGGCATGGGCCCAAGGTCATTGGGCCCATTCTGGTTATTAACGGGCTTGGGTTAGAGGCCCGAGCCAGTTGCTTGTGTAGGTCCCACTAGTTGGATTCCAATCCTTAGTTGGATAAAGTGATCCAAGTTGAGGAGGGCCTCTTCGATTGGGCCACGTGTCGCCTCGTGGTTGGTCGGCTGGGCGGTGCTTTGTCCTCCACACACGTGGCGTATTGTGGCTGGGTCTGCAGAGGAGTCAGACGTCAGGCGGCTGACCACTTGTCAGCTGACACCTGACGGGTGGTAGCAAGTTGGGGCTCCAAGGGGGATGTTCCCGGGTGTTGTCAACTTGTTCCTCTGCGCCGGCCAGCAGCAGCGCCAGGCGCTGCTGTGGCCTGTGCATCTGATTGTGTTACTTTCTGCGGGGGCTTTGGGTATGGTGCGCCTGAAAGCGCAGGTGAATAGTACCCTACCCCTTCATGTATATATTTTAGTATTTTATTGTGTATTTTTAGTCGGTCTTAGTTATTTATTACTGTACATGTGTCTTATAGGTGTTCGTGGAAAAGGAGCTCAAAACGAAAGAATTTTAACCGAGACACTAACACTTGAGAGAAGGTGTTCATGGACGTTGGAGCATAAACGATGAACTTTGGTCAAGCCAAGAACACGCGAGCAATGGCGACTAATACTACTACTACTACTACTACTACTACTAATAATAATAATAACTAGGTATTAGTTACCCGCGCTTCGCCGCGGGTGCGGCTGTTGTTCGAAACGCGGCGAGAGCTCCTGTTGCGTTGAGTGTTTGGCGGACGTTAAAGATCGCGCGTCGCTGTGGGAGCTCCTGTTGCATGGAGGGTTTCGTGGACATAAAAGATAATATTAAGTGACTGTTATTCTTGCATGAGCTTCAAAAAAATACTCGTGACTAAAAGCTAAAAGTTTAGTGGTCAAAGTTTGAAATCCTAAAAACTAAAATTTTGGCCAAAGTGTAATAGTTGAGTGGTCAAAGTTTGAAATCCTAAAAGCTAAAAGTTTGGTGGTTAAAATTTGAAATCCCAAAACCTAAAAGTTTGGTGGTCAAATTGGAAGAAAATAAAGTTAAGTTAAAAGTTAGTGGCCAAAGTTTTAAATCCTAAAAGTTAAAAGTTTGTTTGTCTAAGTTTGGTGGTCAAATTAGAAGAAAATAAAGTTAACCTAAAAGTTAGTGACAGAAATAAAGTTAACGTAAAAGTTAGTGGCCAATATATATATTAAAACAAAGACACTGTTAAAGTGTCTTTGAATTAATATATATAGATAATAATAATAATAATAATAATAATAATAATAATAATAATAATAATAATAATAATAATAATAATAATAATAATAATAAATATCAAATTTATTTATGTATGAGACATTGTCTCATAAATTAACAAAAATAAAACAAATAAAGAAAACTCAAGTATACTTGGGGCCCAAGCCCAAAGAAGAGGTCACGCATGATATGGTGAGTAGGTATCTAATACTACATTATAAAGGAGGAGACATGGGTAAATACGTCTAAATTGTCTAAAGTTAAGATGATATACCAAGAGTTTCTTTATAATTTTCTAAATTTTACCACTTTTCTTCCCTAAATGCCCCTAGAAGATAATCAACTTTTATATGAAAATGAAACTCACCCAAACTAAATAAACACACGGGATAACAATATTTTTGAACAAATTTCATATAATGGCGATGAAAGATAATAATTTATGTTACGACAATGAATAATCTTATCTCGGCTAAACTTGTAAGAGTTTTAAAACTTTAAAATATAGTGACTAAAGTCTTCCTAGAGTTAAAGTCAAGCTAACCAAAGCACATTTTTTTATATCATTCAACGCAATCATTTTTATTTTCAATTTTGATCATGATAATTACGTAAAGTTAGGCTCTATAGCTTTTATTAGTTGATTATTTTTAGGCGTTTTATAATAGATTGATAATATAATATACCTGTCGTTCATTAGGTATTGGTTAAATGATTGCTTGTTTGTTTAGAAAATTTAAGGCTAGTGTAGTCTTTTATTGATCTGCTTCGCTAGGAGAAATTCCATGGTCTGAAAATTATTATTTCAAATATATCCAAGTCGAGTCTTTATTCTTGATGATTCAATCTATGTGAACAACTCATCTTCACTAGCGAAACGTACTCCAATTACAAAAAAATGCCTAATTGATCATTGTCTTGGATTACAAACTTGTAGATAATTAGTTGGGAAATGGTAAAAAAAAAAAAAAAAAAAACAAAAAAAAAACAAAAGAAGGCTCAAAAGTGTATTTTTAATGAACAAAAGTACAAAACCATATATGTTACACCAATAATTAGCAAAAATGTTTCTAATCTACTTGACCGACCAATTTCAACCTGTACGCTAACATCTTTTGCCCTGTTAACATCTCTTAAAGATGTTATAAGGATGCCACCCCCTCTATATATATACACACACACACACACACACACATATATATTAGTTCTTTTTTTGCTTCAATTTTATTCCAAATTAGAGAAACAATAAGCGTTGGAGGTAGAAAATTCAATGGGAGGCAAGAACCAAGGTAAAATTTCTATGACCTTTATCAGTTAATTTTTTTCATCTATTTTCAGTTTGAAGTTCATATTTTGTGTTAAAAAATGAAGAAATGGAAGCCAACCTTAAGCAACTCATAAAGAGTTTGTTATTTAAGGCATACCCAATGCCAAGCTTCTACCATGAGGGTCCACGGCCAAAGGTTGCACAAAGAAGGTAATTAATAAATCATTTAGCTTCTAATGGTTTGTTAACACATATATTGTTGTCACTATAAAGTATTGATTATATTCATACAAGATCGATGTGTTCTTTTTAACTAAAAAATTCTAACGAGCATAAAGTCTCCCAATGTCTCATCTCTAGTTCATACAATCTTGTTAAGAAAAAAATCCACTATTAACTTTATGACGGTGTTTGGATGTGTTTTTTCCAAGTTATTATCTGATTATTTGATTTTGGGTATTTAATATAACAATATCACTTTTGCAAAGACATATCTGAACGGTCCTTAAATGTTCAAATTTTTAGGTGGAATTGTGGAAACATACTAACTAGAGTTCAATTTCAATGGCCATTGGCCTTCTCCATTGAAACCCTAAAATGATAGTATATGTCACACCACGCCAATGGCGGAAACACGTGGCGCAATGCTCGAAAGTATATCAAAGTCAAGATTAACACAAACTATATTTAATTAGAAAAGATCAATTTATTAAGATGTCGAAACAGGGTATCACATTTCAAATATTACATAAAACAACGAACATTAAGTTTCAATGTGGGGTGTTTCCGTTTGTTCCAACCCGATGGTAACAATTGATGAAACCCCGACAAGTATCCGACATCCCGAATTCCACCGCACTAGCCCCACATCTATTAAGCACTTAGTTACCTGAAAGATATGTTTAAAAATACGTCAATATATAAAATATTGGCGAGTTCACAGGTTTTAGTTTCGTAATAACAACATTTTTACACCCTGTGCAGATCCAGCACAATTTTTGGCCTTTGTAAGGAGTAGCTAGCTCCTACAAAACTATGACAATGAGCAATCCCCTGAGTCCCATAACCAAACCAAGACTAATAAATATGCCCCGCGATCACCAGTTGTTTCTCGGCAAATAACAATTTAGTTCAGAATACGTGCACCCCAGGCATACGCCGATGCATAATCGACGCTATCGATTAGGGGTGGGCCTTGTCAGGCACCAATAGTACTATCCAGATATTCCTTCGGTTTCATTTCTCTGAATTAATGGTTACAGTGGCGAGGACTCAACCTCGAGTGGCGAACACATAACAAAACTCAAGTACTCATCATGCCACTTATCAC
Organism: Ambrosia x helenae; assembly: GCA_030844895.1. Lineage (NCBI taxonomy): Eukaryota > Viridiplantae > Streptophyta > Magnoliopsida > Asterales > Asteraceae > Ambrosia > Ambrosia x helenae. Next base: position 11,273,680 of record CM061233.1, read on the forward strand.
ATTTTAACCTTTGAAAACATTTCAACATGTGACATCATTTGACAAACATATCTTTCCCCCAATTAAAACAGTAAAATGGGGCCGTGAAACTCACCTGATGTACAGCGTACAATCAAATAGCAGAGAATAGCAAGTCCGAGGTCAAGCACCTACGAACGTCTTAGTGCGTGTAAGTCACTAAGTCCATAGCGTGTGTTTTTCCGGCAAGTTGTACACCCAACTCCCAACACCACCATTTACATATGATTCCCCGTTAAATTAAACATATGTCCTAGGTCCGTTGGTGATGGATTACCCTCGTTACAAGTTACATTTATACTTTCATGAATATTAATTAACTTGTATAATATTATTCTTGACTCGACTCCCTTAACGTATAATTATTTTCCCATTAAATAATTATACTAAGATCTTGTCGATCGACATAATATTTTCAACACTCGACTCGACTCACTTTACCGTATATTTATTTTCTCATTAAATAAATATACTTAAGATCTTGTCGTTCGATATAATATTTTTAACACTCTCGACTCGACTTACTCTACCGTATATTTATTTTCCCATTAAATAAATATACTAAGATCTCGTCGATTCGATAGTATAAATTTTTATTGTCAAGTCCATACGCTCGTTTTAAACGTTTAATCGTTAGATTATTTACGTTATTTTTCTCCCACGAATAAGTTTCCAACACTTAGGAAAGTGTTATATATTTTCACCCGGATTATATATTTTAAGTCCCTTAAAATATATGTTCTTATTTTCTCCTTAGACGTAATTAATACAAATACTTATTTGTTCGATTCCACGTCTTAGTCCGTTAACACGTCCAAATCCGATTACTTAACATATATATAAGTATATTGTTAATTTTTCCAAGTTTCAAAAATATATGTATTCTTGAAATTAATCACCTTTTAAGTTCTACATATATTACTTGGAAGTTTATAAACATATTTGTATTTTTATTTCCAAGACTTGGTTACTTATATATATAAAATGCTCCAACACTTTTATATTCCTATTTATATAAAAGTGTTCATTTTTATAAAAACCTTTGTTTTTATATATTTCCACATGTTAGAAAATCTATATTTTTATAAAACTCCATTTTATAAAAATACATTTTTATACAAGATACATATGTATATTTGCTAGTATTTACCAAATCCACCTTGGGAAGTTACTATTTTACACTTTTGACACTAAACTTTTCATAAGTATATTTTTAGATACAAGTTTCTAAAAATATCATTTTAAGTCCCTCAACTTTTAAAGTTACTAAAATAGTCCTTTAACTTATAAAAGTTACATTTTTCCATTCAATCTTTCAAGATTAACAATTTTCTACTAAACTAGTGGACTTCAATTGATCAACTTTGTCATGTTAGTTTATTTTTATGTTCCAACACTTTTAAAAGTCTTTAATCACCTCATTAAGGATACTAATAGGTGTAATTAGTGTATTTTGTCCAACATGTCCAATTTACATTTTTCAAGTGTGTAGACTTTGAAGATGTAAAATTTGTGTAACTTGTTTTTTTTTTTTTTAACAAAATCAACATTATACATAGATGCTTATGTTATGATGATTAAAACTATATTCAAGTTCATTCAAGTTCCAATAACAAGCTATATTTAATTCACCATTTTCTTTAAGTCTTTATGAACTTTATAAAACTACAAGAATAAACACACATCCATCACCAATTTTCGGCCCATAACACACACTTGTAATACCATTTTAGTCTTTAAAATCATATGTTTTATCATGTAAAGCTTTACCAAGTTAACCCCTTGTACAACTTGCTTCTAGATAATAAACATAAACTTTTAAAGACAAGAACAAGATCAAGAATACTTACAACTAGCACAAGGCTAGGGAAGTTAAAAATGCTTGATTTTGATGGAGTTTAGTGTGTTCTTCCTATGTGTTTAAGCTCCAAGCTTGAAACACACATTTAGGGGTTTGGAAGATGGATGTTTATGACGGAAATTAGAGTGTTAAAACTTGAAGGAAAGTGTGTGTGTGGTCTTGAGAGTCCACGACTCAAAGGAAAAAGAAAAGAAGAGTTTTGATCAAATGTTTAAGTCTTGTGATATCTTATAGATCATACATGATCTTTATCAATCTTTCAAGATTTAAAAGATCCAACACTAGATATGAATCCCATATAATATGGATTGGCTTGTACTAGGTGATCTTGAGTGATTTTGGTGGATGTTAGAGGGTGTTTGAAGCCGTGAGGTTTTTTTTTTTTTAAAGAAAAGATTGTATAGATCTCTCAAGGACATGTAATCTTTGTATAAAATCATATTATAGATTGCACCATACATACACATAATCTTCTTAGATTATTTAGGTACCAAAAGAAGATTGGAAGTATGGGGAGGGGGGGTAGGGCCGGTTTTAGGTGGGTTTTTGTGGGGTCCACAACACAAAATATTTGCTACATAATATGTTAAGGTTCATACTTTAGCGTTCGGGTGTCGTTCGGGTATTAATCAGATTTTAATCACGCATTATTTGGATATTATAATAGCCTCAAATAATCCTTAAACATAGCCTAGTTTAAGTGTTTGTTGGGTAATTAGGCTTTTGTTGGGCGAAATTATAAGTTATACGCGTATCGGGTGCGGCACACACACTTTATTCGTTACCGAGAGAATTGTATTTAGAGTTTTCATTTATGGTTTTGGAGTTCCAAAACACATCATATTTCATGAAAATACCCTTTATTTTATATCCTGGATGTCCGGGATCATTTTCGTCTATTTAATTTTTACCGGGTAATCACCAACGTCCGTTCCGGACAAGTTTATTCGCACGCGATTTTGCCGTGCTTCAACATTAAACATGTGCATTCCTATGCATCTTATGGGGAATTTGCTATTCTCCAAGGCATCAGTTAAATTAATCCAACTAATTTAAATATGCACTTAAATCGTTAATTACATATACTAATTACATACGGAAACACATCGATTTTTTCCGGATGTTACAGTATAACTGCTCACTAGATGCCTTTATATCCATCCCCTCTTTCAGTTTCCATTCAAAACTCCTGATGTCCCCTCAAGAAACATGACCACCATTACTTCCCGCGAGTGGCTCTTGACGAAGTTTGCCATAATCGGCCTCCATATTCTCGTTCCAATCGATTTGCTAATGACAGCCATGGTTCGTTCTATGTGGTCGTTTTCTAGGAAGCACTACTACTAACAATTTTAATGGTAGCACAGACGTTGACGGTTTGTATCGGTAAAAAAAATTAGTGATGTATGCATCTGTTTTTCTCAAAATGTTTAATTGGGCGTATCTTGATATTTACGCTGAGATGAATAATTTCTTATTTTGGGTTTGATTGAACTACTCATAATGGATGTGATTTTTTTTACTCGGTAGGATTTCTTCAATTATACAGTAAATTGTAACGTGAACCCAGTGGAAATTTTTTTTGGATCCGCCACTGATTGAGATGTAAATAAATTCAAGATTGAATACAAGTTTAACAAGAATACTTTTTGGCGTAAGTACAACCACAGGCTCACTATTATCTCTGAATAAGAAGTTTTTTGGTACATTGTGAGGTGGTCGATGATTCTAGACTAAAAATTTGGAAATGTTGAAGGTTCATGCTGGATTTAATGTAAGGTTTGTATTAAAATACATGCTTTCGTCTATTCTTTTTAGAAGAAAACAAACAACTAAGATAACTTTCTATTTGTTTTGATCGTACATGATTTAAATTGAGGAAAACACTTTCATTATTATGTTTTTAGACCACAACTTATCTGTTGCTTTTAGGAATCAAACAAACATAGTAATGACTAATGAGGCATTTCAATGTAATGTTTTTTTAGCCCTTGCCTTTGTTAATGATTAGCTAAAAATATATGGGTTTAAACTAAGCTAATTTGCAAGGTCTCATCATTAGAGTCAAAAGATATAGACCATGATGCTGGTTCCTGGCGGAGTCATGTTGGTGGTTCTCGATGTTGATTGTCGTGGTCGTAATAGTTGAGGCGGAAGACAATGCCGAACCCAGACGATAGAGATGGTGGTGGTCCTCGAGTGCAACAGTCAAAGGCCAGAACCGTTGTTGGATGTTTCAGATGTGATTCAACTGCTGTAAGTACATTGAACTATCTAAGGCTTTTATGATGCTATTCATATAAGGCTTAGGGGCTGTTTGGTTGATTAAGTGCTGAATTATTAAGAGGTCTGAATAGTTAAGGCCATGTTTGGCATTCCTTATTTCACCTCCTTATGACTTATCTCCTTAATAAAAAAGGAGTTAAGGAGATAAGTTTGTTTGGGTAATGGGTTGAAAAGGAGGTTTTTGTGGGTTGAAAAGGATATAAGTTATAAGTTAGAATTTGTGACTTTTTGAATAAGGAGATAAGGAGGTAGAAGAAGGAGATAAGGAGATAAGGAGAAGTTTACCCAAACATGCCCTAAGAGGTCTGAATGATTAAGTGCTGAATCATTAAGTTGGACCTCTTAATGGTTAGTATTCTTGTCCCACATTGGTAGGAGAGCCTCATTAAGGTTCAGCATAGTTTAGTGCTTAATGGTTACGTGCTTATTGGTTCAGAAACATCTCAAATCTTAATGGTCCAACCTTAACCATTCCATTCAGAAGCTGTAACAAACGTGCTGAATGCTGAATCATTCAGCGCTGAATGGTTCAGAGCCTCATTAAGAGGCTTACCAAACAGCCCCTAAAGTCAACAACCACAGCATGTCTACAGATACAGACACACCTTTTTTTTTGCATTCCCAAATCAGCCCCGTCGGACCAGTGTTGACATCCAAGATTATGCTGGAGTTGTTATTCCTGTGCGTTGGAGTTGTATGCAGGTTGTCAAGATGTTTTAGTAAAATTCGTAATGTACATGATAGAGAATGCAAGGGGTTGGGTAATGGGTCAAAATGGATTCGGATTAAAACATGTCATTTTTGTCCAGTTTTTAATAAGTAAAACTTTGTAACTTATGATTACAAAAAAAAATATTACTACAATAATTATTTTATCTTTGAGTAAAATGATTTAGAGTGACGATTCATGTCAGTTTATTATAACTAGAGCCGATCACAAGTGTTTAGTTTAATGTGTCGAAACATGTATTGCGGACATGGTCTATGTAACCTGTTTATCAAGCGACCAAATCCAAAACTATTTAGACACAACTGTAACTCATTTATTTTTTTGCATCGTCGGTGGATATGCAGCCTTTACGTTTAACCCATTCACCTTTCAGGTTTTTTTATTTGACCCCACACAAAAATTCGCCAATAGTGTGCGCCAGACTTTTTGGATGCGGTGCAACACCACTCACACTTTCGAGCACCACCGAAAGGATTCACAAATTTTGGTTTTCTGGCGTAACAAATGACCTTGTATAAACTTTTTTTGCTTTCCCTTACGAACATCTCTCGACCACGACGAACGTTCCACTGTCTAACTGCATGGTCAACCTCATCTTTGGATCTGAAATACATACCAACACGGATATCTTTCATACTTGGGTTCCATAAGACAAATTCGTCATCTTCGTAATCTAAAACCACATAATCAGTTACCTCCACATCATCTTCAGGATCGTTGTGTTGATGTGGACGTAACTGGAGAGTTAATCCGTCAGTTGGTTTGGTCACCGGGGGCCCTGACTGGCTGCGGACTCGTCTTCAAAGGAACTGTCATCTGATACGGCTGCTTCGCGATGACCGTCTTCCGTGTCTTCAAAGTACCCGCTTTCGGAGTCATCGAAGCCGTCGTTCTGGTCATTACTGGCAACATATTGAGGTACCGTAGCGGTTTCTTCGTCCGTCAGAGGGGAGCCTACCTCGTCGTTTTGGTCATTACTGGCAGCAACTTGGATTGATTCTGCATCATGCTGAGACCCGAAGGGTGCATCAACATTTACATTGGCCACGTCACGCAGCAGGTTAGTAAAACTAAGCTGCTGTAATGGAGGAGCTTCTTGCCATTCAACGTAGATCTCCGCAACGAAATGGTCACGTGCCTCAACGGCCAGATAGTCCATCATTCGAACCCCATCGTCATTGAAGATCTTGGATGTTTGAGAGGACCCTTGGAAAGTGAAAGCAAGCAGTAGATGAACAGTAACCGATTATTTGTTAATGTTAATATATTTGCATACGACTTCAACTAGTTGTTCAAATGACATATCCACTCGCATGACAAAGCTAGTTGTTGCCAGAGAATCATCACGTTGAACAACCCTGTTAACGTATGAAAAACGACCAATATAACTAGGTATGGAGAGAATGAAGCCATCGGTTGAGGTTGGAAGGTTTTGGGGGGAAGCAGGTGTTCTAAGAAAAGGTTGTTTTTAAGAGAGATGGTTAGCTGTGACCAGTTTGGCTTGGGAGGTCTACCCCTTAAATAGCTGAAAAATTGTAGAATTTTAACTATTTTTTAAATACTTTTATAAATTTTTTTAATATGGTGTGACTTTAATGGTTTGACTAGCGACCTTCATTGTAGGTTGCTAGTTGGATCAGAGACCTTCATTGTAGGTTGCTAGCTGGATCAGCGACCTTCAAAGGTCGCTGATTGGTATAGCAACCTTTGCTGTGAACACATACATACATACATATATATATATATATATATGTTGCCCGAATTCAACTGTTTAATATACATGGCTACCACCACACAATCCTGTTACATATATGGCCATATACATCCAAAATTAATGTCATTCAACCATGAAAAACATTGTTGGAGGCTATGGTTTTTTAATATTTTTGGAGCCATGTTACATCTGCATGAAATTCGGATCAGAAACGTATACAACAGTGTTAGCAAGAAGTCCTTCGTAATTATTTGACCCTTCACAACAAATTTCCTCAGGACCAGATTTCCGGTGTTTGATTTTGGTAATACTGTGTGTTTAATTAATCGTGTTTGTAGTTAATGCAAAATTATGTTTTATTTCTCATGCCATAATTAGTGTGTGCAAATAGGGTTTTTTTTTTTTCAGTTTGTTCGGGACGCATTGCATAGTCGGTAACGCGTGCACCCAACCATTTATGCCATGCCAGTATATCGCCTGAGCTCTAAGAACGTGTACCATCGGTTCCCGTAACGCCAGTTCTAAGAATAACATACATCGCCCCAAAACAATCACCTTATTAATAAAACTTAGGTACAAACATACTAAATTAAACAGGTTTAAACACACATCATTAATAAAACTTAACTACAAACATTGAACAATCAGATTGGTTCCGCATCTGAGTCGTACTCTTCACGAGCTTGTTGTTCATGCCACAACCGGAATTGGATTTCATCAAGAATCGTCTCATCAAAATCCTCTAACTTATCTTCAGTGTGGGGTGGGTTTGGTTGCTCACCAGTGTGAGGGCGATAATTACGTTGTTCCATGGTATATGGATGTGGTTGCGCAGTTGTAGGACGGTTATGATTTTGTGGTTGTGGAGTTTTCGGACGGTATGGATAGGCTTGTTGCAAATGGGAGTGTTTCAAGGTAGTATATCGTCGCTGGTCATTGATGTTTAAAGAACGATGAAACTGTTTGTTGATTTCATTCATCATACCCGAAGTCGATGTAGAATCTACAACCACGGGGTTTCCTATTACAGCAGTATACGAATCCACAACCACGGGGTTTCCTGTTACAGGAGTAGAATCGACGACCTGGGTTTCTTGAAGTTGTTGATATATGAACCATTGTTGATGAACCACAATTGCAATAAACCATTTTTTTTGGACTAAAAAAGATGGCGATGTGGTTGTTTTTGGATGGCTCCGTATAAAAAACCCAAAGACACAACAATTCACGTGATAAACCCAGGCGATTAAAGGTTGATTGAAGGTAGCAGTATGACCTTCAAAGAAGATCAAAGATTGAATCAGCGACCTATGAAGGTCGCTGATTGAATCTATGACCTTCTTTGAAGGTCGCTAATCGGTTGCACTACCCTGAATTTTTTTGATTAAAGGTCGCTGAATCAAAGAGCGACCTACCTATTTGCACTTTTTTCCCTCTTGTCCACCTAGTTGCACTCATCAAACATCCAAAATACCTACTTTTGAAAAAAATTCTAGTTTCATCAACAAAGCCATGGTTGCATAACGAGATAATTGACAACAAAAACTAACCACATAATAAAGATAAAAACACTCAGATTACAAAGTTCCGTAAATTTCCATGTAAAATCTACACAAACTAATACTCCAATAATATCAACAAAGGGACCATCTAGATCGTGTGGAAACTGGTGTCCATGATTGCGGACTTGGTGCATGTAATCAATACAAAGCCTTTTCGGTAAATCACCTTACAATTTCCCATATATTGTCTTACGGGGACGGGGCGTTACCAGAATTAGGCACGGGTACCTTACTGTCAGCACGATAACACCGCCGTCATCCGTGCTGGTAGGGGTCCCGTGAACCGTTTTCTGGTTTTATCTAACGGGCTGGTAACCGTGTATTTTTTATTTTTTAATTTACTTTAATTCCTTTTTTATTTATTTATAACCATTTTAAAGCAACATTTTGTTTATTTTTTTTACTTAAATCGTTTGTTTAAAATAAATAAAACCAAAAGTAAATAAAAAATATAAGACAATATTTATTAATATTAAACATAAATAAAAACATAAAAACATAAAAGATAAAGCTTAGAGTTAACGCATGAGTTGCCAGGCCTGAAGATGCTCAAAGTTGCCGCGGTAACGAGCCCCATAGTTCACCTGGGTCAACTCCACAGCCAACTCCGGCACAATGCCTGGGTGCCGGCTCATGGTGCGCTCATAGCAGGTTGTCCACCGATCATATTCGTTGTTTAGATCGGTCCATTTTCTATGTAAGTCCTCAATTGTGCGGTTGCTTTCTCCTACTTGTTTGAACTCAGCCAAGACACGGTCCCAGAAGCTTGTTTGGCGACCTCCTGAGCCCCCGAGCCCCTACGCGGTTGGCGTTGCAATGATGGGTCGTTTTGTGCGTCCTTAACGCACACAACCAAAGCCATTTCTTCATTCTCGGGCCAGCAAGTCATTTTGAAGGTTTGAAGGTGTGGGTGTTATTGTTGAAGTTCAAGTGTGTTTTCACAACGTCGTTTATATACAAAAAAAAAAAAAACAACAACCGTATTGCATGTTAAATTGAATTTCTCTGACGGTTAAATAAAATCGATTTTAATGGGAGAATAAATTTTTTTGACTGTGTTGGGTGGAGACGGTTGAGAAATAAACACGGTCTGGCGGTTTGGTGATAAAATTTATAAACCGTGTGAATTAAAAAAAAAAGGTTTTTATTTGTATTTAAATGAAAAAAATAATAGAATCAGTGGAGTGCTGCATACAAAAAAGTGTTTCAATGAAGTAAAACAGTTAAGTAATATAGCAATACATAATTGGTTAAAATCAATAAAAGAAAAAAACATTTTCGTAGTGTCCTTCCACCCTTAGTGATCATAAATATTATTGAAACTACTTGGAAGTTGTATGCATGAAACTTATTTTCGTAGTGTCCTTCCACCCTTAGTGATCATAAATATTATTGAAACTACTTGGAAGTTGTATGCATGAAACTTTAAATTATGTCAAACATTCAAATATTATATGGCCCACTAAGTAAACTCACACCATCCACTCTTTTAAAAGTCTTGGTCTTCTCTTATACTAATTTTGTTTTCTATATAACTGATGTTAACCAAGAGAAGGGACATATTCAACTTACAACTTACAAAACTTAAGAAATTTTTTAGAGAGAGAGAAATGGAGGTAGAGAGAGAATCGGTGAACCTAAACCTGACTAATGAGCTTATCAAAGAAGCTTGCATTCTTGCCATGAAAGCTCATAACCATGAGCAAGATTATGTTGCTAGCAAGAAAGGGTCAATGGATGTTTTGATCATTGCATTTAAAGGGTCAATGGAGGTCAACGGTTTCTACCAAGATGATCATTTTGGAGAAACTAAAGTTGATGAGAAGCTATTTCCGTCCCTCCAGCGTCTAGCTGAAGGTCAACTGGCCAAAGTCAACGGATCATTTCTTCAAAAATTTCAGGGTCTTTTGAACAATCCCAAGTTTAGATCAGAGGTACGGTTTCAGTTTCTAAAATTTTATATTCACTTTATGTAACTTAATTGGTTTGGTTCTTCAAGCCTTAAACTCAATACCACTAGAAATGGACTAATTGCGACACAATTTTGGACATACATTAGAATACTAGCAAAATTAGTGACATTTCTCAATGCGGTAGTAAATGTTGCAACCCCATACCTCAGTCACAAATAAGTGGCGAAAACAAGGTTAAAAAATATTGTTATACATAGTAAAAGGCAAAAGACAAAGTCCGCGTTTTAAGCTTCACTTTTGTACATATAGTTTTCATTTAATTTTATTTTTCTTTAACAACTTGCGTTCGTTAACTTTTTTAAAAAGTTGAACACGCTTTTTTGTTTAATTTTTTCATAGACATTTATATAAAATTCTTGTTGAGAATAGAGTTGTGTTTGATCAACAATATAATATAATATTTCTATTGTATCGTTATGTGTCAATACTATGACGAACCAAACCCATACCAACAGATTACTAGTATTAATACAACAATAGTACTAGCTATCACCTTTAACAACTACAAGTGCTCATATGATTATTGTATTGCTTTAATTAATATTGATCTTTGATTAAATATCTCTATGTGTACACATTTGTTACAATAATATACAAAGTTTTTATAGTTAGCTAATTAGTATATATTCACTATATGAAAATTAAAATTTATATAAGTGTAACTTTTATACATAACAAAAAAAATTGTTTATTGTAGAAATATATATCAAATTGATGCAAAACAATGCTGTTAGGAATTCTACTAATTAAGGAACTTGTTATAATTAATTAAACAAATTTGAGTTATATCTTATTGTGGATTAATTACCAGGTGGAGAAAGCTAAAAAGATTTTATTCACTGGACAATCATCTGGTGGTGCAATAGCAAGTCTTGTCACACTTTGGGTGCTTGATGAATACATTAGGAAACTAAAAAGCGAACTTCAAATCGGTTGTGTAACTTTCGGTAGTCCGTTAGTAGGTGACGCGACCCTCACCCACGCTATCCGTCGGGAGAAATGGACATGTCACTTTACCCATTTTGTTATGGAGCATGACATTGTTCCTCGAATGATGCTTGCTCCAAAAACATCAGTTGAAAAACATCTACCCAATATCCTCAAATTCTTGCAACAAAAATATTCCAAAACCTTCATCACTCAAAAATCCAATATGTTGACCAAACTTCTAAGCAAAAAATCGGCTGAAGCAGCCATTGATCATGATCAGTTGGTAGATCGTAAAGAAGCTGAAGGATTTTTTGAAAATGTGTTGATTAATGCATCGACTGTTGCAAGCCATGATGCATTTGATCTTATGGAGCCAACAAATTCTCTAATGGAGAAGTTAGCGGCTGACTTTGTAAAAGTCAGCCCTTACCGACCTTTTGGTGTTTTTGTTTTCTGCACTCGAGAGGAAGATATGGGTCAATCTACACCCAGACAGCAGTTGGTTGTAGAAAACCCGAATGCTGTTCTACAGTTATTGTTTTATTTGCTGCAGTTACCCAATGAAGACCAAGATTTAGCCGCATTTGCTATTGAAAGTTTAAACGAAAATTTTGGATACTTAGAAGAATTGGGCAATAACAGGTTGCAGTTGGAAAACCAATTTAATCTAAAAGACCTTAATGAACAACTATTGACTTCTAATGGTACTATTGGTGATGCTGTCCTAGCACGCAACAGAGCGTTATTTGACTTGGTGAGTACTAATTTTTTTTTACCATACTCGTTTGGATATCCGGTTTTTTGGATACTTAAAAATTTTGGATAGTGAATATCAATATCCGAACCCGTATCCAAACTTTCAGATATCCGAAAATTTTGTATAGTGACTATCAATATCTGAAATTTCGTATACCCAAAAATTAGATATCAGAAATTTCGGATACGGATTCGGATATTTAAATGGATATCTAAATATCTTTAAAAAAAAAAAGAATCCATTTTTTTGCATAAAATAAAACTAAATGTATTCGATTTTCCAAGTTTTCAACATAGAAAGTAATAAAACATTCAAAAGTCCACAGCCAAGTCCAATTATTTACTATTTTTACTATATTTAAACTATATAGGTGCTCTCATAATATATGTTTACTATTTTTATTTTTAGTTTTCGGGTAATCCGAGGATTACCCCAATTTTATAGAAATCAATATCTGAATCCGAAAATGTGAATTACCCAATTTTTGGATATTTCGGTTTCGGATCCACATTTTTTTGAACACCCTTATGGCCCACCACCCCTTCCCACTCTCAAGCCCGTGGTTTGCCTCACGCCATCCCCTTCAGCCCCCCTTTTCACGACCTGTGGGACGACGTTTCACGCCCTTCACTTTCCACTTTAGTAGGATGTCACTCCATAACACATAGCCTAAGCTTGGGCCTACGTGGGACGCACACAATATTTGCATATTTTTATATCCTTGAAGCAATTTTTGGGTCTAATATTGCTATTGTATATTTTAAAATACGTATAAAATTTTCGAACTGAATACTAAAAAAAAATACACTACTGATAAAAAAAACCGGGGGGGGGGGGGGGTGGCGTCTTCAATCCTTCGCCCATGTTCTTCTTGATTTTATTTCCCGGTTCTTGAACTAAACTATATATTCATGTTCTTATAGAATGCGAGTGCGAAATGGTGTTTGTTAGCCGGGGAAGAAGCTGAAAAGAGGAAGGAAAAAAACATGGATCAGATTAAAAAATCTATGAGGAATTACAGCTCAAACGTAAAAGAATCAACAACAAAGATCATTGAAGATTTGCTAGGCGAGGTTCTCGAATACAAGAAAAAACATAGTAACGAAAACATGGATTACTATGAAGCTTTCAAGCTCCAAAAAGAGCATGAAGATTTTAAAGCTAACGTGAACCGTCTAGAACAAGCTAAGATATGGGACGTGATTGTTGAAATGGTGAGGCGTAAAGATTTACCTGATGAGTTTGAAGTGTGGGGTGAGTTGGTGGATTTAGGGACTCAATTTAGAAGAGTGTATGAGCCATTGGATATTGCAAACTATTTTCGGCACTTCAAAGGTGATGATACTGGAGCCAAGTATATGGCAGTGAGACCAAAGAGATATAAGTTTACACAAAGATGGTATGAACATGCAAATGTGATGGGGTTTGAGTCGGAATCTGAGAGTAATTTTGTTGCAGAGCTTGAAGAACTTATGAATCCGAAGAAGACGTTAGAAGAGGTTGATGAGGGTCTCAAGAGGATAAAATCTAAAGTTGAGTTGTGGAAAGCTGATGACAAAATAGCAAAAGATTATGTGTTTTGGGGAGAATCTGTTTTGTCCAAGTTGCAAGAAAAACACCAAGGCTAATAGGATTTGTGAGGGTTAACATGGTAAGTTTGTATGAATAATATAACTTTTGGAATGCAATAAGGTGGGGTTGTATTGTCGTCTGTGTTGGGCATTCTCGTAAACTTTATGTTCTTATTTGTATGTTTGAATGAATGTGTGCGATTTAATTAGTTGAACTTTGAATTATCTAAGATCATTCCCTTTGATTCAATTTTCTTATATTAATCTTGTATTTTTTATGTCTTTTTCGTAAATACTATCTTTAAATCTCTTTACGCCAAACAGAAGCATGATTTTTCACATATCTAATTTCTTAGTTATTCTCATATTACAGAAATAAAGTCCACAAAACAAAAATAGTAAAAGTTGAGTTTGGTTTGGCTTTTGGAGTTGAGTTGCCTTGCCACAGCTTTATTTTGATCAATTGGAGCCCAAGTTATCTAATGAGGGTGCATTGGTTTGAAGAATCGTTTAGGATTGCAATTTGTGTAGGAACTGGATTTAGAAAGAACTGGATTTTGAATTTAAATATTTCAATAGGAATTGGAATCTAAATTCCATTATTACTATGTTTGATTGATAAATAAATTGGAATCTATCACATTTGCTCCCACCACCCGTGTCGTATTATCGTTGACCCAATTGGGGTCGCCTCCTCGACCCCAACACCCGCTTTGGTCGAAATTGTCATGACCCGACCCGCTGGCCTGAACAGAACTCGGTTGGGTTAAAACGGTACGGGTCGAAAGAGTGCGGGTTGAAACGATACAAGTCAAAACAGTACAAGTTAAAACAGTGAGTTTTCACGTCAGCATCCACTAACTGGATTAGTTCTTACTTCTTAGTTAACAAAAGCTCATTAGAGGAAAATACACTGAAAGTTGAAACTGTTGTGGGGAGTTTCACAGATTTTGGCCAACAAGGCATCTCCTTTTTATTTTGTGATTCAAAAACCGATGGACATTTGTATATTTTATTTTTTTGGAGTTTTTGCATCCATTGTTGATCAAACAAGTAGCTGACGATTGATTATTATGGTCTTTTTGGCCGTGACCCGAAAGTCAAATATCCTAAATTTACAATTAATAAACCAACCCCTTGAATCTGATGTCAAGGTTGCCATGCAATTTCCTTATCAAGACAAAGTGCAAGCTGAAATTAAACATCTTGTGGAGTTAGTGAGTGACCATGAAAACTCACCCATGTAATCGTAAACGTAAGTTACATACAATTCCATGCAAACTGCTAACCGAGAAAACTGCATGCGTGAAAGTTCAGGTGATAAAAGATGATGTCAAAAAATGGGGAGAAATTGTAAGGCTCATATTGTGGAATAACAACACACCTCACTAACTAACAAATTGCGTTGCCACCTAACCCAATAACTAAAGGGTCGTACTGTTTCAACAACCCAGAAATATTTCGACACCCCCCAAAGTGTTGCATTATGCCATAACGCGGCGCTTCAAGTACGAAGTCAAGTACGAGGTGATAGGTTGATTGACTGGTCGGCTTTTCAGCCAGTGTCACAGGGCAACCCACCATCACTCCACATATTAGCCTCCACCCCCATCACTCTCTCTCACTCGAGCTTTAGGGAACATGTGAGAGATCAAATTTCTAAACAATATCACCTTGACGAGTGTCTTTATGTTGACGGCTAGGTGTTTGGTCTTTACCATTTGGTCCCCGTTTATGAGCCAAAGAACCGTAGTTGAGAGTCCTGACCGTGTGTTGGGCTTGGTCAAGCATCATTTGTGGAAACTTGGCCACAATTTTGCCTTGCTCACGAATCAGCCACTCGTTGGGATCCATATGCTCGGTAGTCTGACGAGACCGCCAGGTGCCAATTCTAAACTCAAAGGACTGGTTTGATGTCTTTTGGGTAACGCTGTTAGTAACAGTACTTGGGGTGTCAAGTTCGCCATCAACATGGGTGTGACTATCGGCTCCTGTCATATCCATATTTGACGATGAGGTGTAGTTTTCAGCCATGGATTTTAGCTAAAAGATGGAAAAAAAGATTGTTTTAGCCGAATGGGATGGCGCCAATGAAGAGACACTAGTCTAACCTCCGATTAGTGATGATTAAACCGATGAATCCACATGGTTTATCCTTCGCTAAACGTCTACGGCCGAGAGGTGACTATGACCTGAAAAGAAAGTAAAGGAGTAGGGAAGTGACTACTAAGAATTGCTTCTTGTTACGGGCACAAAAAATGGTGGTTGCACACTGAGCATGTCTTATGAATAATCCGAAGTGTCCATTCAAGGAGAAGAAATATTCCTTAAATAGAACTCACATGGACCGCCATCATCAACCTCTAACTTGAAGTGGGTCGAGTCCAGTTAGGGGATACCTCCACTATCCCAGCCCAATTGTAGTATAAGACAAATAAGAATATTAACCAATGAGAGAAAGGAACAAGTTGTCGCCTTACCTTCTTTGCGTGTCGAGATTCCATTGTAATATTGTCTCATCTATCGCTAACCGTTAGTGGGGGTTGCTGATGACGTGGCTTTTTGGTATCTGATTGGTTGAGAAATGTTGGCACTATACTTGTTGTCCCTTCTGTGTCGTGCACAATTGTGGGGCGTTACCTCTCACCTACGCTGGCATGATCTAATTAGCCACATATCACTGTCATGTGTACTCTTGGTCCCCTTAATGCAGAGAGAGACGCTGGAATCTTCTTGCTTGAGTATGCTGATTGGCTGGACGTGTGCCTCATTCTTACCACACGTCCCTTGGCTATGATTACTTCATATAAGATCGTCTTTTTAACTATCTGTCTCTCATGGCTTTCGCATGAGTGAGGATGCGCAGTATGACTTAGGAGTTTTTCAAAGGCCAAGTTGATGAGCGCTGATAGCACAGTTGCAGTCATGCACCGAGAAGCCTCCGAGGTTCGCATGCTATTGGCTATGCGTAGTAATGTACTCGTTAGTTGTTCCTTGTGGTTTTTTTTTGGATATTGGTCGCCATGATTTGGGCCATATCCCTTCAGGACACCATTTCCAATAGTCACTTACTGAATTCGTGATATGGTATGTGGTCATTGTAGGTTACTAGAATCTTGCATACGAAATGGGCAACAGTTTAAGATCGCTTGAGGACACGGATTTTACGAGGTGTGATCATGTAATCATTGCAATACTACTTTCTATTGCATGCAGTAGTAAATAACTTATAACGTAACATCGGTTGCATGTTGTTAGAAGGGAATATGTGAAGCTATATGAGTGGTTAAAAAATATTTCACCTACATGTTGGGCTAGATCTCATATTACTGGTATGTATGTTAATATTGTGTTTTAACTATAAATAACCTTAAAAGTATGTTAATATTGTGTTTTAATATTGTTGTTCAAACAGGAAGGGAAAAGACTGATGTTGTGTTGAATAACTTATGTGAAGTCTTTAATAGACAACTAGTGGGTGGAAGGGACAAACCAATAATCACTTGTTTGGAGTATATAAGAGAATAATGTATGAAAAGAATTGTGGTTGTCCACAAAGTGATTGCAAGCTCTGATGGACCTTTAACACCCCATGCTTCTAGGACATTCAATGAAATCAAGAATGAGGCTTCTTAATATAATGTTCTCATGGCTGGTAGAGGGAAATTCTAGGTGAGTGGTCCATACCAAGATCAGTGTGTGGTGAATTTACATGAAAGGACTTGTAGCTGTAGAAGGTGGGAACTAACTAGTATGCCATGTAAACATGTTGTTGCTGCCATATGGGACATGTCAAGGAATGGTCAACAGGTAGGTAGTGTTGAGTCATGGGTAGATGAGGTTTACTAGCTAGAAACTTGGAAAAATGTATACATGCACACCATTGAACCTATTAATGGGAAAGATTTATAGACACCATCTGAATGCCCAACAACAATCACCCCTCCTAAGCATCACACACAAGTTGGTAGGCCTAAAAAAAGAGAAAGAAATCAGCAGTTGAGATTGAAAAGGGGGCACTTGTCAAGAATGGAAAACTAACTAGGAAAGGGACTAAGAAAGCTTGTGGTAAATGTGGTAATAAGGGCCATAACTCTAGGAGTTGTAAGGGGCAGAGTAGTCAAGCTTCTCAGGTTAGCAAGAAGGCAAAAGTTGGAAGAAAATAAGGCACATGCAAACAGTCAACCTTCTCAAACTGTCAAGAAGGCTACAGCAAACAGTCAAGCTTCTCAGAGTGTCAAGAAGGCTCAGAATCAAGCAACTCAGCAAACTTCGTTATGGTTTTTAATGTTTTGTTTGGTAATGGTATTAAGTATGTAATGGTATTTTGGACATGTTATTTTGATGTTTGATAATGATCTATGATCTTAGGTATGTTAAAACTTTGGTATGTTTAAAACTTTGGTATGTTTAAACTATGGTATTTTGGTACTAGTATGTTGATGTTAATTTGACAGTTGCAGAATGACTAGTGCATGGTATTTTGGATGATTTTTGTGTTTTGACAATGATTTGGTTGATTTTTTTGTATGACAATGATTTTGGTTGACTTTTGGTGGTCAATTATACAATTGTTTGCATACATTGTTTGCCTTTTGGATATACATGTTCTATAAGTTACTTTACACAGGTTTTGGATATACAGTTTGACTTTTGGTGGTCAACACATTGTTTGCACAGGTTTTGGATATATAATTGCTTCCATACATTGTTTGCATACAGTTTGACTTTTTGGTGGTCAAACACATTGCTTCCATACAGTTTTTGCACAGGTTTTGGATATACAATTGTGCACAGTTTGACTTTTTTGGTGGTTAAACACATTGTTTGCATACAGGTTTTGCACAAGTTTGGATATACAATTGTATATACAGTTTGACTTTTTGGTGGTCAAACACAGTGTTTGCAGTTTGTTTTGATGCACATTGTTTGCAAAGTTATTTTGGAAGGTTTGACTTTTGTTGCTCAATTATACAATTGCACAGTTCTATACTATTTGACCTTTACAACACAAAACATTACATTTAGATACATAAGTCATTTGCAGTTCATTCAACAGACAACCAAAACAGTATAATTACATACCATTTGACCTTTACAAAAGACAACCAAAACAGGTCAACACCATAACAATTATCCAGTCAATTACATAGCATTCATCCAATCAATTACATATCAGTTGGTTAAAAAATACATCATAAAGAAAAACCAACTAAAGCATAACAACAATTTCATCCTTTTCAGCTTCTGATCTTTCTTCCTTCCCTTCTCTTCGTGCCTGTTGATAGATCTAAGCAATCCAGGAATAACTTCAGTAGCTCGTTCATACATTGGAGGATCAGCCCAACTAACAAATCCACAGTTCACACCCTACATTTTTTCACCAAATCTTCAGCTTGAAAACTTAGGATAATTCAATTCAAAAAAAAAAAAAAAAAAAAAAAAAAAACTTACAGCCCTAGCACAACAATGGAATCGAAGACCAGGGTTTGTTGTTGTCCATGATGTGTGAATCGTTGTTGAAGAACCAAAGTGGCAAAGCACCATGTTAATTACTTGATTATTATTCATCAATGGAGGATTGTAATATTGGGGGTTACGGTTTTGGTTTGGAAAATGATGTTCAGATTATAGAGAGAGAAGAAGAGGGTCGATGGGACTAAAAAGGGGATAAAAGGACAAATTTGTCCCTCACGTGGTGTGCACGTGGGGGGGGGGGGACTTAACTGAGATTCTAACCAACGTTAAGTTTTTGGACTCAAATGGTTATGTTTGGAAAAATGAAGTGTTCAGGTAGTTAAACATTTTCATTTTGGATTCAACTAGTTAAAACCACTAAAACACATGGACACAAATAGTAATTTACTCTAAAATATATTTAAAAAAGAATGCTTTGTATGTGTGTGTGTGTGGGGGGGGGGGACGCTGTACAAGGTTGTATTCGTTGGAATGGAAGGGATATGTCTAACTCATAGCCTCTAATGCAGCCATGTATCCGGTTGGAATGTTTGGATTCCGGATCTCATCCGTTTGAGAGCATTGGAGATGCTTGAAACAGCCAGACCGCTAGATTACCGACGACTATATCTATCGCAAATGTCTTTAAACAATATCAACAAAAAAAAAACGTTTCGTAAAATCCCATCAGGAAGGCTAATCTATGTAGATGATCACTAGGGTAGTGTTTGGTATGCTGGAATAAATGAAAGGATGAATGGAATGGATCATTACAAGGTAATGAAAGATTGTGTGTTGGTTGGTCAATGGAACGGAATCACTCATTCCACAAGACATTCCATTCGCTCAAAACCATTCCATCTACCCCCATGTTTTTTTTCCATTCCATCCCTTCTTTCACCCTTCATTAACACAAAAACCCACCACCCACCACTATCATCACCACCCATCACCGTCGCCATCCACCGCCACCCACCACCACCACCACTATAAACCACGGTCACCACCTACCACCGCCGCCACCACCCTTCACCACAACCACCCACCACCGGCTCCATCCACCTCTACCTACCATCGCCGCGACCCAACCACCATCGTCGCCATCAACGACCACCCACCACCGCTGCCATCCACCACCACCACCCACCGCCGCTGCAACCACCCACCACCGTCACCCACCCACCATCGCCGCCATCTTCCACCGTGGCCACCAACACCTCCACCCACCACCGCTACATATAACCGCCCACCATCACTGCCACTAACTACCACCCACCAGCGCCACTCACCACCCATTTTATTCCTTCGTCTTTTACTGTCTATCAAACATAAAATAATATTTTTTTTCATTCACAGATGACAACCAAACAAGACATATAATGGTAATGATCCATTCCATTCTTTCATCAATTCCATTACCTTGTACCAAACAAACAGTAGGTAATTCATGGGTGACTACCGTTAGATGCTAATGTGAGGCTAGCCCATTTGATAGTGGCATATACCTCGGGGGGGGGGGGGGGTAGTTCTGAGGTTCAAACCTTGGGAAAATAGGGTAATTTAGAATTATTGGTATAATAGAGTAGGGGTAACACTTGTCATTCAAAGAAAAGAAACCTACCGTATGAAGATTCTGTCGGTAAATGTTCATTGGTAAAAGTTTTTTTTTTTTTTTTATTATTATTATTAATAACCTATTCGTAGATTTTATTTTAGCACTTTTGAAATCCGTTGTTGATTCAAAGTAATTGCCAACGTTATTGTTGTTTTTTTTTTTTGTTCTCAAATATCCTAAAAATGTATCCTTTTTAATGTAAAAAAAAAAACCCTGCAAAAGTTCTTGTAATTGTAAAAGTTCTTGTAATTGTAAATGTAAGTTGCCATAAACTTCCATGCAATTTCCTGATCAAGACAAAGTGCAATTTGAATTTACCATTAAGATTCCATGGAAACAATTGTGAGTTTTGTAAGTGTGGGTTTTAGGTGATACGCTCTCAAAAACGCATGACCACATAGCTTGATTTCTAACAAACTTTATATCGTAACGTTTGTAAAAAAGAATAACTTAACAAACAATGTTTTTTTTTTTTTTTTTTTTTTTGAAAAGCTACTTTCATTAACAACCGGCCAAGTCCTCAAAACGAGAACCGGCACGAGCACATTTACAACATATACGAAGGATTGTTAACCCAATCTTTCCAAACAATATCACTAAACGGACTCCTATTCTTAATCCAAATAGTGACGAGAATGATACTTTGAATTACTTTCCTTCCTCTTTTATCTGTATTAATATGTCTAGCCATTTCTAAATAATCTCTAACTTGAAAAGTGAACATCGGATAAATATGGCACCACGTCCCAATAGCACTCCAAACGCCAAAAGAAAAACCACAACCTGTAAACAAATGTAATGTTGACTCAGCATCAACGCTACATAAGGAACACACCTGATCTTCAATTAAAACTCTTCTTCTAGCAAGAGCTAGAACTGTAGGAATACGATCCATTTCTGCCCGCCACGCGAAGATGTTGCACTTCAACGGAACCCAATTCACCCATTTAAACCTGAACCAGCCTTCGCATAGCCTATATTTCTGCATCAGGATTTTAACAGCTTTAACAGAAAAAGGTCTCGCACCAGAACCAACCCACGACCAAGAGTCAGGCTGGTCCGAAACAATTGCATTCTGCAGAGCCAAAAACAGAACAGCCATATCGGCCCTGCAGTCTTCATCCAGCAGCTGCGAAGCATTAAAAATAGACCAATTTCCAGCCGCACCATCCCCATCCCACTTTTCTCGGATCACACAATCCTTCTTACCTTCCAGACTATAGAGCCGAGGGAACTTGTTTTTCAAAGTATCATCAAGAATCCAATGATCGAGCCAAAAACGGATATCTTTGCCAACTCCACAAGACCCTTTAAAACAACTAATGAAACTTGTCTCGCCAAATTTAATTTTTTCACCCAATCGAGCTATAACCGTCCATACACCACTCGAGGAAGTAGGAGTGAATAACCATCTTCTTCTACAAGGGTTGCACGCAATAACAACTTTTTTCCATAAACTATTCTTTTCGCTCTTAAACCTCCACACCCACTTAGCTAAAAGCGCCTCATTGGAGTCTTTAAGCTTAGAGAGACCCAAACCTCCCAGTTTTTTAGGAGACGTTATTCTATCCCACGCTACCCAATGTATTTTATTAACAAGATCAAACCCCACCCACAGAAATCGTTTAATAAGTTTCTCCAACTCATCAATAATTTTCATCGGGGCCTTGTATAAAGAGAAATAATACACCGGTAGGCTTTCCATAACTGATTTAATTAAAATAACACGACCTCCTATAGAAAGTAATTTGGCTTTCCAAGAGCTCAATCGACTCTCGAAAATATCAAGCACTTTTCTCCAATTCACACAACGGTTCATGTTTGAGCCAACCTTGATTCCCAAATACTCAAATGGGTTTCACCAACACAACACGCTAGATTCGCCGCCATATTGTGAACATCATTCAAGGGAACTCTAACCCCAAACAAATTAGATTTATGTATGTTAAGCTTTAACCCCGAACAAATATAAAAAATCCTCAGAATCCTAGCCATCCGAAGCACATTCTCTTCATTCCATTCCCCCAAAATTAGAGCATCATCCGCATAGAAAAGATGAGATAAGACAATGTTCTCGTTCCCCAATTTTAGACCATCAAAAACATGTTTTTCAACAGCTTTATTGAATAATGCAGACAAGGCTTCCATCACAATTAAAAACAGAAAAGGGGAAGCGGGTCACCTTGCCTTAAACCCTTCTCGCATTGAAACTCGAAAGTTGGAGACCCGTTGACAAGAATAGAGGAACGAGCTGATTCTAAAATCCTTTGTACCCATCGACACCATATCCCCAGAAAACCCATTTGCGTAAGGGTCGAAATCAAAAACTTCCAATTGACGTTGTCGAAGGCTTTTTCGAAATCTATCTTCATTAAGAAAGCTTTTTTTACCTCTCTTTTTCAACCAGCTGAGGACTTCATTAACCATTAAAGGGCCATCCAAAATGTTTCTCCCCTTTAAAAAACATGTTTGATCTTCCGAAATAATAGAGCCGATCACATTTTTAAGGCGCTGAGCGAGAACTTTAGAAATCACTTTGCTTATAACACCCACTAGCGTGATAGGTCTGTAATCTTTTAGAGTTGTGGGGCTTTTATTTTTTGGAATTAAAGTAATAAAAGAGGATCTGCACCCCTTATTTATCATCCCCGAACTATGAAAATATGACATAATATCATAAAAGTCACCTTCCAAAAACTCCCAGAACTGGCGCACGAAATGAAAATTGTAACCATCTGAGCCTGGAGCTTTATCAATCCCACAATCGAAAACAGCCTCCTTGATTTCTTCTCTAGTAAACGGCGCAATAAGGAAATCAGCATCTTGCAGAGATATTCTCTTCAAATTCCCGGTTGTTAACAGCGGTCTATTTTTGTGTTTGTCTGAGAAATGAGATCTGAAAAATTTTAAAACCTCTCGCTTTACCTCGTTCGGTTTCGATACCCACACCCCATCCACCATCAAACCAGGTATACGGTTCGTCGCTTTCCTACCGTTAATGAGACGGTGAAAAAACGTCGTGTTTTCATCTCCCAGATTCGCCCAACGACTGTGGGATTTCTGTCTCACGTCTTTGTTGTACGCTGCTTCTATATCTCTAACTCTGTTGAGACACTCTATCCAAGACCATTGTTCATCTTCTTCTAAGTCTCTTTGTTCAGCAAGCTTTTCGAGACTTACTAAGTCATTTTTAAGACAATTCATCTGTTCTTTTTCTTTATAATCCACTTCCTGCTTCCAAGTCTTCAATGCAGATCAAACGTCCTTCAACTTCTTTATAAAAATAACATCAGGAGGGCCCTCATGCGCATACTTTTTAAGATAATCAACAACCAGCTCTTTGCACACTTTTTAAAGAGGTTAAATATTACAAGATATCAAAGAAAATCACATCATATTCATTTATGTGTTCTTACATTTTTGTGACCCACCTCACGAGCAGATTACCTAAAACTAACGCACTTTCAATATATATATATATATATATATATATAGGGTGGGGTTAGCATACAAAAGAGGTGTTTTGTAAGAAGGGTGAGAAGGAAAAATGACCATTGGATCAACTTGATGGAGGGATGAGATAATAGTAGTGGCAATTTTGTAATATGTGTTATAATAATATTAGATAAATTAAGATTGTGGGGGTAGATGTGTAATATTACACATCTTAATTAATAAAATCTATTTAATTCACTTAATAACTCATCTCTCTTTCCAATCTAATTTAATTTGCCTCTTTCTCTTTCTTCCTCTTTCTTCTCTCTCTCCACACGATTATTCTTTTTCTTTTTCTCCTATTTCATACGATCGATAATATGATTGGTTCATCGGCCAACAAAGAAGATTCTTGGTATTGTGTTTTAGCTTCTTGGAATGGTGTTTGATGGAAAGTCGTATTTTTATTTTTTAGATGTGTTTTCAACTTTAATTTGTTTGCTGTTGAGTTTAATGTTTTTATGTTTTATATGATAGTGATAAAACACATTGTTAATCAGATCGATGTGTTGGAGTGGAAAAGTTGTGTTGTTGTTTATGTGTTTTAAGTTTAAAACACAGTTTTATGTACAAAAAAGTTTGTATTTTATGGGAAAAGTCTTATTGTTCTTGGTTGTGTGTTTTATGTTTAAAGTTAATTGATAAAACACAATGAATAATCAAATGTCACCTTTATCTGGTAAAACACAATACTGTGATCTGGGTATGTTGTCCATGAAGATAAAACACAAATACTGTGTATGTTGTCCATGAAGAAAAAACACATAACGATGAACACCTGGTAGATAATGATGAGCACCTATCCTTAAAGGAATATACATACGCCATTTTATTGACGTGAAATACTATCTCGAAAAAAAAAAGAATCTGGTAGATAATTAAAAAGTAATTTAGACATAGTTGATAATGATGAGCACCTCTAAAAAATCATTACACGTCAGAGATTTCAAAAAAAAAAAAAAAAAAAAAAAGTGAACAAGATATGGATGATTATGGACAAAAAATACCTCTTAATTCAAATGCTTTAAATTAAATTGGCCATAAATCTCTCATTTTGACTAAGAGGTTGATTTTTTATAAACTTGAAAAAATAGTGTATTTACTCTATTGCCCTTCTTATTAAATTAAAACTTTGCCACGTGTCACTCCCACGTGCCTTCTTACCCTTCTCACAAAAAGAGGTTTTTGTACCCGAACCTCTACCTATATATATATATATATATATATATATATTTGTTATTTAAAAAAAAAAGTCACCTATAAGTCGTTAATAAATTTGCTTCAAAACAAGTTTTGAGTTGTTTTAAAATTTAATTTATTTATGACTAGATTATAGCCCGGGAGCGTCCCGGGTTGAGAAATTTAATATGATACATCACTTTTACATATGAAATAGACTGATGTATAACTTTAATATTAATATATAACATAAAACAAATTAACAATGTACAACTCCAATGCTAACACCTAACCTAAAAGAATGTAGAACTTTAATGTAACTCTAATATTAACACCTATCCTAAAGACTAAACAAATTTACAACTCTAACATACTAATATTGATACCTAACTTAAAACAACGTATAACTCTATTAACCTATTCGGCTCTGGTTGAAAAAAAAAATTCATATTTACTGATTTAAACATGATTAGTGACTTGTCTATACATGATTAATGATTTACCTGAACACTTTGTGTTTTTTTTCTTGTATGAACAAAACCACACAAAAAAAATTCTCCGTTTTTTATATAGCACTATGGTACTCGTTGGAAAGATAATAAAACGCTCGTTAATTTGGTGTATATTAAAGATATTAACGTTTAAAAATTATGGGAGAAAACATGAGGGTGAAAAATCTAATTTTGTTTTTAAATTATTTTTTTCCTAAAATATCTCAATGCCACATGGAATGACCTATGACACACTCAAAGAAGAGAATGTCTCTTTGAGTGACATGTCATTAAAATTGCTTTGATTTATTATATGTATAGATAGATAGATTATTCGTAAGGTCATAACTCATCACACTACAAGGCTAAAACCCATAAATAAATAATAATCAAACAAAAAGTTGGTCAGCCCCAATTGATTTTGCAAATGACAAAATGCCAATCGGATATATAAAACACAAGTAGCCCTACTATTGTTTTTACTTTTTTTTTTTTGAACAGCAAATTTTTATTAAACCTTTATTCCACCTCATCTTGTATTTGTAAGGATTTGAACCCACAACCTTACATTTGTAAGGAGAAACACCATACCACTAGACCAAGAGGTCATTGGTGCTATTGTTTTTACTTAATTTACATTTCCTCAATCAGGCATATCATCTCTTTACTTTTATTCATAGGAAGCGTTCAACATTGAAGATGAACGTTTCGTCTCACCCGTGAACCTACAAATGCCGAAGATTGAAGTTAGAGGAAAACAATCCTACACACATGAAACTTTTGGTAAAATATGTTTTGTTCAAAATTCAAATATATGGATAATTGGTCATAGTGTTTGTCAACTGTGAAAATTTTGAAACCATCCCAAATGATGTCACCACTCTCACCAGGAACCATAGTATTAATACTTTTTCCCTAACCTCCCATCCCACACACGCAGTGGCGAAACTTGATCTGAAGGTTCGGGGGTCGGAAGTCACTAGTTTCGGGGGGTCGAAACCCTATTTTTCTAAAAAAATTTATACGAATACTATATAATCGGAACTTCTGCGCGAAAATTCGGGGGGGGGGGGGGGGGGGTCGGCCGCCCCCGCCCGCCCCAACTAAGTTGCGCCACTGCACACACGCACCTTTTGACATTACAATTCCAACGACCTTCGACGGCCTGACCATATCGGCCCTTCCTTGGTTCTGCCACTATCTTTCACTGAAGAAAACCGGTCCGAATTGTGACTCAATTTCTTTTATTCTATAATAGCTGTCTTGAAGATTAAAATAGTAAAATGTTGTATAATAGGAGTCATTGGATGTATCACAAGACATTGTATGTATCATTTTCAAAATAATAAAACCAAAGTTCCTGGAAATGATCACATATGCTTAGATGGACACAAAGTAGGATTAATAATATTTCACCAAACGCCAACTTTGTCTTTTCAAATATACTATCTTCTAATCTTTCTTTCTTTTTCTTTTTTTTCTGTCTCAATAACCATCTGCAATAACGTTTTCACATTTGTTGCTTCCTCGATAAAAAGGTTTTCACGATTGCAGTTACGATTACAAGAGTGATGCTTCAACTGCTTCCGTATTCATCACTCGAGCGCGCTTCTGTTCATTTGCAATTTTTGCAATTTCTACGGCCCTCTGATGTATTGTCTTGTCTTGTATTTGATGTCAACCGATGTCAAAATAACGAGTTAGAACATTTATTATAACATAAGTATGGTAACTTCATGGAATATGTGTTGGATTGACTTGGAGTCAACTTGGACGATAAGAAACTTCATGGCTACTTCACATCTCAAAGGGCCTGTTTTTTAAAAAGTGGACAAAATAAGTGTGAAATCGTCCAAATGTATTTTTCCTTTAAATTTCATGGGTCTTTCTTTCTTTCTTTTATTATCTATATAACTAGATGTTAATCAAGTGAGGGACACATTCAACTTACAACTTACAAAACAGTGTGTTTTAGAGAGAGAAAAATGGAGGTAGAGAGAGGATCAGTGAAACTACTCCTGAGTAATGAGCTTATTAATGCAGCTTGCAATCTCTCCATGAAAGCTCATAGCAGCCAGCATTATGTTACTAGCACCAAGAAACATGGTGTGGCTTCATCGTCATCGAATGAGGTTACAATCATTGCGTTTAAAGCAGGATCAATGGAGGTTGATGATTTGTACCATGATAATCATTTTGGAGAGGTTGATGTTGATTGTACTCTGTTTCCGTCTCTTCGTCGTATCGGAGAGGCTCAACTTGCAAAAGTCAACGGATCATTTCTTAAAATATTTCAGGATCTTTTGATCAATTCAGGGTTTAAATTAGAGGTACAGTTGACTTTCAGTTTCTCATATTTTATTTTTAGTTTATTTTTATACATAGTAAATCCCACAAATAGCAAAGTTATTGTTAGGGTCTGGGTTGGTAGGCAAACCTTTGCGTCTTTCCCTATGGGATGCTTCCAAAAGGACCCTTGGCACCAATAACAAATAGTAGACAAACAACCAATACCTAAAAAATAAAGAAATCAAATTCGAACGGAAGTTTATTATATAAATTTGCACTTCAAAACCTTAAAAGTTTGGCTTACCTTAAACATGAACTGTGGAATTCCAGGTGGAGAAAGCTGTAAAAGAAGGTAAAAAGCTTTTACTTACCGGACATTCATCTGGCGGTGCAATAGCAAGTCTTGCCACGCTATGGATGCTTGACGAATACACAAGAAAACGAAATATCAGGCTTCCAATTGGTTGTGTAACCTTCGGGTCTCCCCTTGTAGGTGACAAAATCGTTACCCATGCGGTCCGACGAGAGAAATGGGTAGATCATTTTACGCATTTTGTCATGGAGCATGACATTGTCCCTCGTATGATGCTCGCATCAAAAACATCCGTTGAAGAATACCTGCCCAATATCCTCAAATTCTTCCAACAGAAAGTTAACCCCATCACCACTAAAAAATCCAACAAATTTGCCAAATTTTCCTATAAAAAAACTCCTGAAAGAACCCTTGATCATGATCAATTGGTAGATGACAACGAAGCTGCAAATTTCCTTGAAAATGTGTTGATTAATGCATCAACTGTTGCAAGCCATGACGCATTTGATTTTATGGAGCCTACAAATTCTCTAAAAGAAAAGTTATCTGCTGACTTAGTAAAAGTCAGTCCTTACAGGCCTTTTGGTGTATACGTTTTCTGCACTCACGGCGAAGATCTGGGCCCATCTACACCCAGAGAACAACTGCTTGTAGAAAACCCGAATGCTGTTCTCCAATTATTGTTTTATTTCTTGCAGTTACCCAATGAAGATCAAGATTTAGCTCAATTTGCTCTTCAAAGTTTGAATGAAAATTCAAGTTACGAAGACGAACTGAAAAAGAACGGATTGCAGTTGGATAAAATGGTTAATCTGAAACAACTTAATGAATACCTGTTGACATCTGATGGTATTACCAGCGATGAGGTTCGTAGCAAGAACAAAGCTCTATTTGAACTGGTGAGTACTGATACTTTACCCATTAACTAATAGCTGAGTCGCTTATGGTTATATTTTATATGCATATGGTTATGTATTATATCTAACGAATCATCTTCTTCTTGATTTTATTTTCGGGTTCTAGAACTAAACTTGTGTTTATATTCTTATAGAATGTAAGTGCGAAATGGTGTCTATTAGCAGCGGAAGAAGCCGAAAAGAGGAAGAAAGAAAACGAGGATCAAGTTAAAGAATCCATGAAAAATTATAAATCAAACGAAAACAAAAACAATAACAAAAAACCAAAGATCATTGAAGATATGTTAGACGAAATCTTGAAGTACAAAGAAAAGCATGGTGATGGAGCAACTAATTACTATGAAGCTTTCAAACTTCAAAACGATATTGATCAAAGGAATCTTCCGAACGACTTTGTTGCTAACGTGAACCGTTTAGAGCAAGCTAAGATATGGGATGTAATTGTTGAAATGGTGATGCGTAAGGATTTACCTGATGAATTTGAAGTGTGGGATGAGTTGGTTGATTTAGGTACTCGATTTAGAAGACTTTATGAGCCGTTAGATATTGCAAATTTTTACCGGCACAACAAAGGTGACGATACGGGAGCCAAGTATATGGCAGTTAGACCAAAGAGGTACAAGTTTACACAGAGATGGTATGAACATGCAAATGTGATGGGGTTTGAGCCGGAATCTGAGAGTAACTTTGTTGCGGATGTTGAGGAACTTATGAAAGAGGCTATAAAACCCAAGAACAAGACGATTGAGCAGGTTAAAAAGGATTTGGAGAGCATAGAGTATAAAGTTGAGAAATGGAAATCTGATGAGAAAATAGCACATGAAGATGTGTTTTGGGGAGTATCTGTTTTGTCCAAGTTGAAGAAAAAAATCGCCGAAGCTAACTAGATTTGATCAAGGATACTAATCGGCTTTGTGAGGCTTAACAAGGTATGTTCGTATGAAAACAACGTTGGATAAAGCTTTCACAACGAGAAAAGGCAGGTTAAATTTGATGTGTGTGTCGGGTATTCTTGTTGCAATTCTATGTCTTATTTGTAATATGTTTGATTGTTTATGTACGATTTGGTTATTTTGTAGTTATTCGCCTTTGATTCTGTATTATGTATCATTTTGAGTTTAATCAAATCTAACAGTTTAAGAGAAAAGATCTTAGGAATGATCATATATGACTATATGTAAGCATTTCGCATTGTTATCTAATGCAATCTTAATAAATAATGTAGTAGTCTTACCTAAATAATTGCAGGTAGCCGATAGTGTTCACAGTCATTAGTCATGGAGTATAATAAGCATCCCGTCCAGTTGCCAGAAAGCTTTCAGTGGAGCTAAAACTTGAGTTAAATGAACAAAGAAACGGTACCAAAAGGTTAATACATCAAATACTAAATTTGATCAATAATTACAAAAACACCTGCCCTGATTATTACCATAAAAAAGGTAACTAGACAAAAAAGTGCTTCTGTGGCTAAACTCGATATCAAAACTAACATACACATTGATGAACTGTAAATCAAATCTAACTGAATCATACATTCATTTAAAACTATAAAACAGAGATTAAGCATTTCTAGAGATGTACAAATGGCTATACCAACAAAAGAGACTGTTTTCTTGTCAAGACTTGCAGGAGAACCCTGAATAAATCTCAGAATCGTGATCGTATATATTTCATCCGTCATTTGTTATGTCACCAAATACCAGCAAGACGGTCTTTCTGTCCATGCAGCTATAAGTTGCTATAAAGTATAAACTACACATATGAATGCATAAATATACAAAGGATATCCCCTCAAGTAACATTCCATAGGTTGTAGACGATAAATTCTATGGAAACAAAAGATCCCCTCAAGTGGCATGTCACTCAAAAGGCGTTTCAGAATAATTATTTTGTATGCTAATGTATTTATTGATAGATAACTAGCATCGAAAATATTCAAGGAGCGAACAATCTATAAGCATAAACACTCAATAAACTAGTAAATACTAAACAGTAATGATGGATCAACTCAAAAAGGTTTACATGATTGGCAAAAAGACGTCTTGACATGCAGATAAAAAGATGTATTTAATTTATATATGCCCTTATGTATTAACATACCAACAGCCAACTAGTCAACTCACATGAACATTTTTCCCAAAAACTAAGAGATGATTGATGTCTATCGACATAACATAGGACTAATATCAGTTTCTAACATGTAACGAGAAACAAGACACAAAAGACGCCCCAAAAGCTTGTTCAACCTAATGCCCAGGGATCATGTTGTACGAACGAGCCAAGGAAAAAAACTCGAGTCTGTTAAATCCAAATCTTCACAGCATATCCGACACATTGTTGACGTAAACCCAACATTCTTCACACCCCATACATTTCCTCCATCGTTACTCTCCAAATCCTCACAGCAATCATCCGGTCTCTGCGCCTGATGATTCACCGACACAAGGCAGTTCACTTCATCATCTTTACTCGTCTCCACAGGCTCCAACTGTGCAGAATGATCATGCATTTCAAGCTCCACATTATTATTATTACAATCACTTTATATCTCATCAGCTGCCAAAGCATCAGCAATGGCTTCCGATCCCAATCATCGTCACCGCCATCCTCTTCCGTCATACTTCCCTAATAACAAACGCCACTATCACCACTATACTACTGTTAAAACTACTAGCAAAACTAGTTCCAGATACATCACTAGTGAAACTAACACAGTAATGATTCAATTCATCAAACCATCATCCTCCTCACCACTAGAATTAACAACTAATTTCTCCACCGATCGTTTTTCGCCCTTATTCGAACCATGCATGTTCAATTCAGTCATTTTCCTATTATCAACACCTTTGTTTCCTTCCTTAAACCCTTTGTTCTTCACTGCTAAAGAACCAAATAATTAACTAATCATAAATCAAATAAAAAATTTGTAAAAATACACAAACAATAAAAAATAAAAAAAATAGAAAAGTTCACCTTGCTCTGCATCAATTTAGCAGTCCTATTAACCTTAAAAAAGAAGTAAAAAAAGGGTTGAAAATCACAAAAAAAAAAAAAAAAAACAGAAAAAAAAATACATAAAAATGTATAGAATAAGATGAATGTACCCGCTTTTTCTTCCCAAAGTCCTTGAGATTTGGACTGACGGTCTAGATTGAAGCATTAACGGTTGAATCGTAAACCTAGAAACGTCGATTAACCTCATTGCACCATAATAAATCACTACAATATTTTGATATTTCAACTCTCCTAATTTCACCATCACCCTCACAATGGCATGTTTTGATAAACTTATGTAAGTAAAAAAGGATTTTGACTAAAATGACTTATATTAGGGTGTGTTAGGTTCTCCTTTTCCATTTCTTCTTATCTCCCTCAAAAGTTACTTAATCTCGTAAATTATAAATTGTGACTTATGACTTATTCTCACATTTCTCCTTTTCAAAGCCTAATATTCTCCATAAGTTACTTTTCAATCTATCCATCCAAACACTTTTGATTTAACTTATAACTTTTTCAATAAGTTGTAAGTCATAAGGAGGTGTGGAAATGGAGAGCCAAACATGCACTAACTTATGACTTTTTAAAAAGAAGATGTTAGAAAAGTGTTTGGATTAACTTATGTGGTGGGGAAAAACAATAAGTTGATAAGTTATTTTGAAAAAAAAAATGTTTAGTTTAACTTATTTAGGTAAAATGACCAAAAATTGTATAAGGAGGACAGGTATAAGGATATAAAAAGGGCATGTAGGTAAATAACCATCAATAAGTTATAAGGAGGTTAAAAAAGTCACCCCTCCCTTGCTTTTCTAAAACAACTTATTATAAGCAAACAAAAAGTTAAAACAAAACTTGTAGCCCAATTGGTTGAGGGCCTAAAGTTTCCTATGGGATGCTTGGGTTCAATTCCCACTAGCTACATTTGGAGGACATTGGTGGATGGGAAATGAGAGATGACCCGGCCATTGGCTTAGGTTCGAGTCCTAATCCCGAACGGTTTTACCGATTATTTCACCGTCGTGCCTTCGGGCGGGTGAGTGGTCGGGTTTTCCCAGAAATTGGTGGCAATTGGTGGCCCGGGTACTCTCGAGTACCTGATTCGCCAAAAGGGTGCCCGAGAGTGCTCGGAATTTGATTCGTTAGCTGTTAAAAAAAAAAGTCATTCTCCTTTTGCCAAACACTTTTTTTTTTAACTTATTAACTTTTTAGAAAAGTTATAAGTTATAATGAGGTGGAAATAAGGAGAGCCAAACATGCTCAATGTCTCCTTACAAATGTAAGATTATGGGTTTAAATTTGTCGTTCAAATTCTTACAAATGCAAGATAAGATAGAATTAGAGTGTAATAAAACTTGTCGTAAAAAAAAAAAAAAAAAAAAAAAAAAAAAAAAAAACCTCTCCGTATTTCATTTTATCCACCGTCCCTTATTTTCTTTTCAATATGTGAGTCAAATCAAATAAGGAGTAAAAACATGTTAGGCTTTCCATTTTGGACACACGAACATCATAGCGTGAGCGAGATTTCAGCGTCAATGTTCACCCACAGCCACAACAACGCCACATGAACCAATGTGAGTAGGCTCACGACGCGAAGAAGCTATTTGTGTTGGATTTGCAAGCTACGATCACGACCAGGGACACCCCCAACTACAACAACCCCACGTGACCGGGTTAATTGAGAGTCACGCCAGTGCCCACCGCAAACCATAACAGATAGTCTTAGTAAGTAGTGAACAATATTTTTTTTTCCTCTCTTCTCTACTCACAATCCATCAAACTACTTTCTAAAATATGAAAAGTTCATTCATAGAATATGGTGGACCTGATGCGAATTCTCTTGCTTACTGAGATAAACAATTAGTAAAAAATAAAAATAAAATAATTAAATCTTGTCACGGTAGGCTTGAATGCTTGATTTGTTATGGTCTCTAACACAAGCTCCAGCCCAAATGCTTTTAAGCTTAGCCCACTTAGAAATAACTTTACAATCCCATATAGCATCTTTGTTTCGTGCATGTAATTTCCACCGGCCCAAAGTTTATATTTGAGAAATATTAAATTGCGTTCATGAGTTTCCCTCGTATCATTCAAATATTCCTAACACAAACAACTAATTTTACAAACATTTCACTCCAGATATCTTCATATGATTTGTGTTATGTTCATTGACACCATATATACAATATTAAAAAACCAAGTCAATATGCTATAATTTTTCTATATATTAAGTTAAAGACACTTCAACAGTGTCACTTACTAACATGCGCAATATATATATATATATAATAATAACATGCTTATCGTTCTTGACTTTTGTATACAACCTTTGACTTTAAAAGGCCTACGCCACCCATTTGTAACTCACAGCCGCTAATTGAAAAATGTGGGCTCATATTTGGTGAACAATTAATAGGCAATTGTGGGCCTCATATTTGGTGAACAAGTAATGGGCCGCGGTTATTGGAATACTTTGGGATCCAGTTGAAGTCAACAATAGGCAACTCAACTGTTGTAATGTTAAGGTTGGTCTGCAAGGTAATGGGCCGCGAGTATTATAATTTTTTTACCCAACTGTTGTATGGTCTGCAAGGTAATGGGCCGCGAGTTTTTTTTTTTTTTTTGCCCACAACTGTTACTTAATGTTATGTTTAATGTCCACGAAACTCTCAACGCAACAGGAGCTCTCGCAGCGAGGCACGATCTTTAACGACCACCAAACCCTCAACGCAATAGGAGCTCCCGCAGCGAAGCGTGGGGAACCAATATATCGTGACTTTATTTGTGTCGCATTCCCGCAGCAACGCATGGGTATACTGGTACCATAACGAACCGATACCGATCGAATTTGTGTTGCATTTCCGTGGCAACGTGCGGGTTATATGCCCCTAGTTTATAACGAAACTAAGGGGGAGGGGTGCTTGTAGAAGAAAATTTTCTTTCAGTGATTTTAACCAATCATGTCTTGTCATATCATTTCACTGATTTACTTCAATGAAACATTTTTTTGGAGGTTACACTCCACTGATTCTTTTATTTATTTTCATTTAAATATCCAAACTTTTTTTGTTTTTTAAATTTCACACGGTTTAAATTTTTAAACCAGTTTAATATTTAATTTCATACTATTACAACCGTCTCACCAAACAGTCAACAAATTTAATTTGTGAATTATTGGAAACCGTCGATTGAATTTAATTGAATTCACCTAAACGGTTAGTAAACTTTAATTGTAAAAGTGCAACCGTTCAAAATTTTGTATATAAATAAATCAAATCGTGGGGGTTAAAACTCACACTTTACCCCGGTTTAAAAAAACAAACACCCACAAAGATGAATCCTTATTGCCACCTCTTTTTACCGTTTTATTTTTTGAGACCATTTTGCTAATGTTTGTTTTTCCACCGTTTTGCTACCTTTAGTTTGCCATCATTTTGCTATTGCCGTTTTCCAGCGATCTTTTAAAACAAGATATATACTCGGCAGCAAAAACATCGGCCTTCCAATCCCGCAAAGAACAATCCGGTTTGAACCTTTCCCCCATTGCACGACAACCAAAATATATACTTATGTTTTCTTAACGTTGAGATTTGTCATCCGAGAGGAACTTTATCTTGAGAACACTAACTAAAATACAACATTGAAAAGGGAATTTTCTTTCCAACAAATTCATTTTTTCTTGCAAAAACACTCTAAAATTAACTTTTTACATATGTGTAAATGAAATAGTTAACACATGTATAAATAGTAAATTTACACATGTGTAAAAACAATTTATTTTCGTATACATTTAACTTTTAACGTGTACTTGTGTTTTTAGATTGTATTTTAGTAATAAAGATAAGTATAACTTTTTTTTTGAACTTGAATGGTTTAGATGGCGTTCTCGCGGTTCGCACGAGACAACATTCATTACTAGCCAACTTTTGACATGAAACACTATTAACACTCATCTTTAAGTAAGTTACACATTCGCTTGTAACTTTTGGTAATTGAGAGCATTGGTCTTCCAACATTTTGTACTTAATAACTTGACACCTCCTTTTGTTTAAATTACTTGTACGACCCTATTCACTTATAGCTTTTGGTAATTGACAACTTTGACTCTCCAACTTTTTTTTCTTAATAACTTGACAGCTCCTTTCGTTTAAATTATTTTACAACTTTGCAATGCAACGTCCGACACATTATTATACTCTTTTAATATACGCCTAAACTTGTTAGCCTCTAATTAAATTACTTTTACCAATTTACACCACATACGCACCTCGCTTTAATGCTATCATCGTTACGCGTGTAACGAAGACACGATCACGACTTTATCGCCACACTGCACGGCATTTGTCAAAATTCTAGTTACAGTGAAAATGTAAAAGTTTTAAACACTTACTATGCGTTACATCTCAAACCCAATAATAAGTTAACGTTGTGGACCATGTCCATTATATGATCCTATAGATGATTTAACTATTTTTAATTAATAGAGCTATAGCTAATGACGCTATTGCAAAGTTTTATTTACTGTTTTTTTTTATAAAGCGAATGCTGCTTTTATTAGCTATAGCTCCTTTTACAATTTATCCATTAAATAATAAATTAGGGTCTATTTAAATGCGTCAAAATCAATACTAGTGTCTGGTCATTACTCATTAGACACAGAGTACTAGTGAGAGTCTGTGGATCAGCACCTTTGATAATAAAACTACAAAAATGATTGATGGTTGAGGTGACATATAGATATAGTAAGATCTAAACAAAGATTAGGCTTGGATCTTAAGGATCTGACAAGGAAGCCAACACCCTTTTTTTTTGAACGGCTAATTACAACAGCAGACGATTGATTTCGCACTGCCACGACAACAGCCCAGACCAAGCTCTGTCCCTTGGAACTTACGTTGTCTGAACCGGGCCCGCGTCCTTGGAGTATCAGACTTGGTCTTATGGCGTCCGCCCGGAAACCGTGCCGCCTCCACACGAACTGAATCGCTAGAGTAACGGTCGGATTAAAACCGGGGGTGGCTCAGGATCAGTTCCGGATCAGCCACGCCAACTGCGGGTCAAGACACATCACCATCATTACCAACACTACATGACGACTTTGAGTCACTTCCTAATGTACTAACGTTAATAAAATATTATAAGCGATTCAACGCCTTGTCCTCAAACAACATAGGTCATATGAAATACACCTACAATCCCACAATAAACAACCAATATTAGTCAACCTCACCCACTCGTGATAACGAACTATACACACACCATCAACAACCAGATTTGATTTAGTAACCCGCTCGTTAAACACTCCATACCACAAACTGTTAGTCTCTTGTGGGTCTAATCGCATATCCACAATTTCGTGACGAGGCCAACTGTGGCTTGAATCTATTTGATCTTGATCAACAAATTTAATAGTAAGTAGTAACACTCATGGTTGTTAATCGTAAAAATATGAATACATGCTATTATAAATTAATTTGTAGTCTTTAAAAATAAAATAATTAATTTGTTTAGTTTCATCAAAGGGGTTTTGGCCTAGCGGTATCAAGGTGATGGATAACGCTTTGCCTTTTCAAGTGATGTGGTGTTCAAATCCCGCAAAAAATTAGCCGTTCAATTTTTTTTTGTTTAGTTTCAAAACAAAATACGTTTTTTTTAACGGCCAACGAATCAATTTCCGAGCACTCTCGGGCACCCTTTTGGCGAATCAGGTATTCGAGAGTATCCGGGCCACCAATTCCTGGGAAAACCCGACCACTCACCCGCCCGAAGGCACGACAGTGAAATAATCGGTAAAACCAGTCGGGATCAGGACTCGAACCCAAGCTAATGGCCGGGTCATCCCTCATTTTCCCTCCATCAATGTTCTTCAAATGTAGTTAGTAGGAATTGAACTCAAACCTCCTATAAAAAATTTTAGGCCCTCAGCCAACTAGGCTGCAAGTGTTGGATAACAATATATTGTTTAGATTGTGTAGGAACTTAAATAGAAATTAATTAAGGTGTCCCTACCTAAAATATTGCTGACCGCTTTGATTTCCTCAACATTGGTTTACAACTCTGCCGACACACCACTTCTAGGAAGATACAAATTTAATTGGATGGAGACAGGTTTGTGCAGATTCGATGCTGAAATTGATGTTAGAGGGACGTGATTTGAACCAATTATGATATTAATTAATATTAATTATGATATTAATTGAAAAAAAATATGAGAAGTATGATATAAGGGAGGACGGGGCATTTATCATAAACGCTACGGCTATCCCATTACCTTTACAGTAATGTCGTCACCGCTGGCACGAGTAGGGGCCCGTGGTATAAATCCTGGTTCAAAGAAACGGTTCAATCTTTGAAAATTTATCGTAAACCCTACGGGTATAATCCCAGTACCTTCACAACGATATCGCCACCAATGAC
Source organism: Ambrosia x helenae (assembly GCA_030844895.1). NCBI lineage: Eukaryota > Viridiplantae > Streptophyta > Magnoliopsida > Asterales > Asteraceae > Ambrosia > Ambrosia x helenae. The sequence continues at coordinate 11,312,249 of CM061233.1, forward strand.
ACTGGTAGGGGGCCTGTGGTATAAATCCTGGTTCAAAGCAACGGCTCAATCTTTAAAAGTTTAATCAACCCCCCACCCCCCAAACCCCCACATTTACTTAAAAAAAATGATACCATTTAATACACTAAAAGTGTGAGGTCTTGAGTTCAAGTCTCACAAGGAGCAAGAAATTCGCCTTTCAAAAAAAAAACTTAAAAAAAATGATACCATTTTTTTTTTTTTTTACCTATTTCACTATCTATATAAACCATTTACCATCTTATTTTAAACCACAACATAAAATTTATACCATTTCATTAAATATTTCCGTATTTTAGCAAATGGGTAGTGGTGATTTGTTTCCGCTTACATATCGTCGTCGATCATCCCATCGCCATGCAAACCCTCCACCTACAAAAAATCCACCGACTTAAAACCCTCCGATATTTGAAATTTATGAGCCACAACATCCTGGAAATTCAACGACGAAGAGTCAAATTATGTATATGATTACACAATGGCTCTACTATAACCAGGTGCAATAAGGATTGGAGACGTTGTTACAGTGTCATCGCATAGCACTCCTACATCACAATACATTCATACAGTTACATAAATTCCAAGTTGGGTTGAAGGTTACGAAACTAATCTCGGGGCCAAATACGTAATGGATTCGGATTCGGGCGAGGAAATGTTTTGTCCGACACCCAAAAGTGAACGATATCGATACGAGATGTTGGACAATATCCTTTTTAAGAAGTGTAACATCCAGCCCCTCTTACCACCAATATTGTACGCTTTACCCTGATGGGTTGCCCATCCAGAGCTCACGGATTTGTTTTTGGGTGCCCATTGGAGACTTCCCAGGAGGTCACCCATCCTGGTAGTGCTCCAACCTGAGCACGCTTAACTGTGGAGTTCTCCTCTCATCCACTAACATTAAGCCCCAAAACGCGTTGGTGATTTAAGAGGCAAGACATTACTTATGAACCAAGGATCTCTCCTGACCACGGCCAATGTGGGATTTTCCTAGGGTGTCACATTCACCCCCTGTTAGAGTCTCATCGTCCCTGATGAGGTATGTACCCACCATCCCGAACGGCACAGGAGTGGCTCTGATATCATTAGTTAATGTGACACCCCAGGAAAATCCCACATCGGTCGTGGCCAGGAGAGATCTTTGGTTCATAAGTAATGTCTTGCCTCTTAAATCACCAACGCGTTTTGGGGCTTAATGTTAGTGGATGAGTTGAGAACTCCACAGTTAAGCGTGCTCAGGTGGGAGCAGTTTCAGGATGGGTGACCTCCTGGGAAGTCTCCACTAGGCAACAAAAAACAAATCCGTAAGCTCTGGATGGGCAAAGCGGACAATATTGGTGATGAGAGGGGCGGGGTGTTACAAGAAGTTGTGTATTTTGAATCATATATATTGTTAACTAAATAAAACAGACAAAATTATAAATATAACATTCTAGATTTGCTAATACGTTTCTAATATATTATAAATATTACTTCCACTTACTGCATGGGATGAAAACTGATGTTGCAGGGAACAAATGGACATGAAGGACAGATGATGGAGAAGATGGTTGGAGAAGGGTATGGAGACTTTTCTCAATTTCAATCAACATGGTCTCCTTGAACGCCATGAAATAGTAAACTCTATAAATGTATATACGCATGCTCAAATATAACTTTATACGTAAACTATATTTGTTATAAGACTTTTAAGGTATTTGTTGATCTATTTAATGTTCTTGTTAAACGTTGTATGAAGTGTGGTTCACAATATTATTTTGCTTTCGGCAATTGTATATTGTTTAAGTTCTAATTCTAATTAATAAAATAAATTAAACACAAGTATAAAGAGAAAATAAAAACTTAACTATGTGTTAAGAAATAAGAAATCGAAAAGCCATAACTTCACGCTCACGCTAATGAATCAACCCGAATCTTTATCTTCTATACTATATTATAAAGCATCAGTGAAGGATACCCGCAAAATTTAAGTAAATGCAACCTTTATTGCTTATAGTACAATGCTTATTGAAGTCATTTAGGGAGTAAAATTATCTTTCTACCTAAATATTAAATTGTTGAAGAAATTAATTTAAACATAATTATAAAATTGATGAGGAAATTAACAATAATGTGATGACTCTTTACATTCGTAACCTACATGTCTTTATTATGTTTGTATCAATGTTATAGTCCTAGAAATAGTGGTCATGTATTTGGTATATAAATAATGTGGTGACTCTTTACATACATAACTTACAGTTTATAGTAAATAAATTATATCATATATTATGTATTTATATCTTCTTTTTAAATTTATGTGGTTGCAGGATGGTATGATATGACACTTTTGCACACAAATGAATATGTAGGCTTGAAGTTTGCCAACACACCCAACCCATGACACGTTTCAACCCATTAAAGTGAGCGATATATGTAGGCTTGACGTTTATACAAGCAAATATGGTAGAGATACTTCATGAGCAACGTCATCATCTTCCTCGATACTTTTTTGTTTTCTCTGCCACTATAAGCTTCTAGGAATAGAATTTAAGTTTCTAATCTCACGGAGTCACCAATTGTTTACATATCCAAAAGAAGACTGGTTCTTATCAGTCGATTTGGTAGTTTTAACTCTATTGATTACTAATTTTTTGGTCCAATATATTTGTTACGACGCTTGTCAAACTAACATAAAACGAGAGTATCTATGCAAATCATTGACTTTGCTGCATCTCGCGGGTGCCCTAAAATAATAGAAATATGTTGCACACTACAACTGCATTTTAGTAATTACATCAATTCCACTACAATCTTATAGTCATTAAGAGATACAACGCCACTTCACTACGCTAAGCACTGCTCTACGATGGCATACTTATCTGCCTTCGAGACACATAAAAGGGTCCGACTGAAGGACGTGGGTCCATCTAAGGGTGTTGCAAGGAATACTACTGCCTATTGTGATGTACCCATTTAAAATATTCAGAAGATATACTTATGAGTTTCAGTTTTTAATAACATATATTTTATACATCGTTGTTTTCTACTTCATCATAACGAATAACCAACAAACACGATACACGAGGGGCAAAACAGATGCACTCGCCGCAACGCGCGGACATTCCTACACGTATATTGAATAGCTAAGTTTTAGACTTATATATTAAGTGATAATTGAAAAACTGAATAAGACAGAGAAAAGAACAACATCACACATGACACATGAATATGCTTCTATCGTCACACCAAAGACCTTCGATAGTGTTGCAACAATGATCTTACTTGTCTGGCTTAACACGTCTCGGGTTATGAAAAAACTTGCTAGAAGGGGTCCTAGACCCGAGCCTTAGGGACTCTACTCTTCAACCATCAAGCGAACATCTAGTGTGTTAGTAGTTAACATGTAAGCAAATTACATGACACGTTATTACTTGTATCAAATTTTAAAACATATAAAAAGTCTCTTTAATATATAGAATAAACTCTTTTGCGTTTCGCTAGATTTGATTATCACAATGATTGCTTGATCGACTAAACGGTACTTTAATATTGTGTTTTACAATATCTATAAATGAACTTGGTGAGCATGAAGAAGTTTTTTTAATGACTAATTTCTCACAACTTTTTTACAACTATTTTTTTTTTACATTCGTTAGACTTCAACCCATAACCTTTTCTTAGTGAGGGCTGATCATGAAGAAGTTATAAGAATTTATTATTCCTTAGCCTTGATATAAGATATATCTAGAAAGTCCCCATCCTTGTGGTGGGGTGGCATGAGGATTTGGGATGATTAAGAGACATTGGTCTGTGGCGCTTACTCTCCTTGAGATGCCAGGTTTGATCCTTGATTCCACCGGAGTTTACTGATTTTTCACTGTCGTGTCTTCGGACGGGTGGGGAGTCAGGTTTTCCCTGAAACTGGTGGCATGGTGGGTTCTTGCTACCCAGCGCCACCTGTGGGTGGCACCTAAGACATGTCTTCACCCAGAAACATATGAGGTGCTTTTGTAATCGATTGTTAAATACCCCGAATATTCAGAATATCGTTATTGTCTGTTCAAAAAATATATATTTAGAAAACAGTTAGAACCAAACTAATAAATAAAACCAAATATGGAAAATATATATTTTATATATCACATACTTTTATCACATTAATTGGTATATCATGTGGCTCCATTCAGGTTGCCATTCACTTGGGGAGTTGGGATGATTAAGCTTTATGGACCACTTGGATATAGGTGCCAATTAACCCAACTCCAAGGAATGTTTTTGGTTTGTGTATATATGCAAGTGTACATGTTATGGAGATAAGATAAAATACAATTATATATATCTAATAAATTAGGAACACTTCTAGAGTATACATCTTTGATTGGACAATTTTGACGGCTAACAATTTTGATTGGACCCTTTTGGAGGCAAGTATTATGACCAAACTTTGCTCTGTAATTACACTTTAGCCATTTTAGGCTTTGACCACCCAACTTTTTAAATTTGCATTGCACTTTGGGCACTAACTTTCTTATTAACTTATGTACTTTATTTTTCTTCCAATTTGACCATCAAACTTTTAGCTTTTACGATTTCAAACTTTGACCACTTAAAGGATTTCAAACTTTGACCACCAAACTTTTAGCTTTTACCCGCGAGTATTTTTTTGAAGCTCACGCGAGAATAACAGTCACTTAATATTATCTTCTATGTCCACGAAACCCTCGGCGCAACAGGAGCTCCCACAGCGATGCACGATCTTTAACGTCCACCAAACCCTCAACGTAACAGGAGCTCCCGCTGCGAAGCGCGGGGTAATATAATCCTAGTTCAACTTATGTAAATGTTTGAAACTTCATCAAAACAATAATATAAATAATATTTTAAAATCATATTTTCCAACTTGCTTAGGAAATAATACTAAGGGTGTATCGACTGAACTTTAAATTATTGCAAAAAACATTTTTAATTTCTTCTTTTGCCACATGACATTATTTTACAATAGTTATTCTTACTATTTAAAGTTATAAAATATCTATCTATTTATACATATAATAAACCAAAGTCATTTTAATGACATGACATTCAAAGAGACATTCTATTCTTTGAGTGTGTCATGTGTCATCCTATGTGACATTGAGATATTTTAGGAAAAAAATAATTTAAAAACAAAATTGGATTTTTCTCTCTTATCTCTTATGTTTCCTCCAATTATTTTTAAACGTTAATATCTTTTATATACAAGATTTTTTAAAGAAAAAAATTACGCCAAATTAACGAGCGTTTTATTATCTTTCCAACGAGTACCATAGTGTTATATAAAAAACAGAGAAAAAAACGACTATTTTTTTGTAGGATTCTGTTCATACAGGAAAAAAAACACAAAGTGTTCAGGTAAATCATTAATCATGTATAGGCATGTCACTAATTATGTTTCGGTAAATATGAATTCTATTTTCAACTTGCGTTAGCGTTGAAGTTATACATTGTTTTAGGTTAAATATTAATAATAGAGTTATACATTGTTTAAGGTTAGGCGCTAACATTGGAGATACATTTTTAATTGTTTTAGGTTAGGTGCTACCAGAAGCTTTCCTGCATGTAACTGTAAAGCGCATCATTCTATTTTATATGTAAGATTAATATGTCATATTAGATTTTTCAACCCCGGGAGGTTCCCGGGTTATAATCTAGTTGTTGAATATACCCAACCTCGTTGTTTTAAAGCTTATACCATTTGTGGTGTCTCGATACTTTGAATACCATGTCATTGTAAGAATAGAACACACAAAACTTGTCTTTTTCAATTTGTGGCACAGGCTCTTCCATATTGAATGAGATCGCACATGGAGAGCATGGGTGCACATACAATTACGAATCTGTTATCCTGTGGGTTCATGATACACACCAGGGGCGTTTTTGGGAGGTCCGAGGAGGCCGACCGGACAGTGTCCATAAATCTTGAGGGTATAATTTAAAAAACCTATATATATGTATATATATATTTTTTATAACTCATTTAACACTTAAACTTGGGCCTAAAGCCTATTTTTTAACGGTTCGGATAGGGTACATGAAATTTTAGAGATTTTCAAGGACGACCCTGATACACACATTTACCGATTATCACTATATGATGTGAATACTTAAAGTTCGATATTTTAGACTGAAGGGATATGGTATTAAAACACTACAAATACCATACCATCGCCCACTTAGAACAGGCCCCGCCAGACGCTCATCCGCCCGTTCTACGTCAGCGGATGTCTCACGCCCATCCGCCCGTTTTACGTCAACGGAACGTCTGGCGCCCACAAGCCCGTTCTACGTCAGCGATGCATCTGCCGTCCGACGTAAGCATTGATACTCTCGTGCTACGTCGACGGAACACCTGGCGTCACCCGCCCGTTTTACGTCAGCGGTACATTTAGCGCAAGAATGGCCGCCCCTTTTACATCGGCGGGCCAAATATACATCAAAGCTTCCTTGGTAAGCTTCACTACAAGTGGAACATACCTTTTGGGGCAGCTTTGGAACTCACCCCTGCCCCAAACAAAATATCTCTGACATGACAGGCGGCCCGTCAGAGTTCCCCTCCAATCAAAGACTGTTCCCAGTCTGACGAGCAGAAAGGACGATGACGTGGCAGCCTCCCAGCCAAGATATCTTTCTGACAAAGCAGACTTTCTCTAACCATCTCGAAGTCCTGGAAAGCATAAACTGTCCACCACCTTTCTCTACCAATAGGCGAGCACCACGTGTCCACCACCCATCAGCGTCCACTTACTGGGCGCCACGTGTGTATGCGCCAGGACGGTAACATCCCCCCTAGCATTCTACTTTTCCCTACTTTACTAAAACCCACTTGCACCAAATGGGCCTAAGGGCTTGGGCCGGATTATGGAGACACCTCTACCTTGGCCGGGCCCCGTTAAGGGTAGAGGATGGGCTGAGAAAGTAGGATATCTTGGTACTATAAAAGGAGGACTCCCTTCTCCTTTTATTGGCATCGAATATCCCACATACTTTCACTCAAGAAGAATACGAACACTTTCGTGCCTTCTTCAACCGTTTGTTTATTATACTAACAGTTAGAGGCTTGGCTCTTCTAATTGGTAGTCTCTTAATTCCTTGGTCTTGCTCTTAGACCTTCACGTATTTTATAATCACACTCTCTTTATAAAATACAGTAGAATCACTTCTCAGATCGCCTTTCGTTAGACGATCTTAGATCCGTGTTTCTTCATTGGCGCCATCCGTGGCCTTACCACAAATACTCTAAAACAAAACAGCTTTTACAGTCATATCCATTAAACCCAAATCACAAAAAATGACTTCACCCCCAAGAGCATTTACCCCATCCGGAGCCGTCGAAGACATCACCGACGCCACCCCAGCATCCCACCCAACATCTGGCGATCACGACAATAACCAACAAACCCTCGTCACTCCCAGAAGTCTAGACTTCCAGATCGCCGACCCAGCACCTCCAACCGAGGAGGAAATCGACGCCCTGAATAATGATTGGTACGAGAGCCAAAGGCGCATTCTAGACGCTCAGCTAGAACGACGCCAACGGACCGGAAAAGCAATCGCGGGCTCCTCTTCCAAACCACCCGCACGAACATCGGCTGCCGCCCGTCACGGGGAAGGTCCAGGGCAATCCCCTGAGGACCAGGCCGTGCAGAGAGCAACCGGTTCGATGACGAAGACTATGACGAGAGTTCATGGGAAGACGATGCCTCCAGGGACTATCGCCATAGCCCACACTACAGGCGGGAACGCCTAAACAGATACAATCACGACGCCACCACAAACCTGTCACTCCCCTACAGGCCCGCGGCCTTCGCAGACAAGTCTAAATTCACCAGGCGCATCTCTCAGGCACCAATCCCACCAAGACAACGCCTAGCGGCCAATGTCAAAATCAACGACGATCTCACCGACCCAGATGACCACCTCGGCATATTCAACCAAGCTGGGGCCGTCATCGGATGGACTTTACCTGTCTGGTGCCACATGTTCACCCAGACACTCACCGGAGCCGCCAGGGTCTGGTTTGACAACCTCCCCACAGGAAGCATCGACAGCTACGACCAGCTGAGCGAAAAATTTTCACTCAATTTCAGGCAACAACGTCGCCACAAGCGCGACAAAAGCCAAATCTCTCTCTGCAAACGCAGAGATACTGAACCTCTCGAGGACTTCATCGTACGGTTCAACAAAGAGGCTCTCCACCTGGGAACGGGGGATGAGGCAACCCGAACCTCCTTCATATCCAATGTCAACGAAGAAGGCGTACAACACACCCTCCAGGGGAAAGACGACGTCCCAGATGCCTGGGAAGAGGTCGTTCGCATCTCAAAACTATATGCGGGCAACCAAAAAACGATGCGCCAGAACCAGCGAGGGAGCTCCAGTAACAACCGCAATCGCGGCAACAACCGAGCATCCGTCTGGAACCGCATCTTAGGTTCCACCGATGAAGGACGATACTCAACCTCCGGCGACGCCCGAAACATCATCGGCAACAAGCAAAGCCGTGACCAGCGCAACAGCGGACGCCGGAATCAGGACTGGACCCCTCTCACCAAAACACCGTCCCAGGTGCTGTCACAAGTCCTCTCGACTGGAGAGGTAACTTTCAAGATCCCAAAACCCATGGGAGCAAAACGAAAAAATGTCGACACCACCAGATTTTGTGACTTCCACAAAGACGTGGGCCATGACACTGATAACTGCTATAGCCTCAAAATGGAGATTGAGGCGGCCCTACGTTCCGGGAAGCTCTGCAACTTGGTCAAAAATGTCCGCGCCGGCGGACGCAGGCAAGATGAGCCTGACAAAGCCATCAAAGACATCAGAACACACTATATCCGCGGCGCACACAACAGACAGTGCAACATGACACGCAACACCAAACGGAAAACCAACTTCCCAAACACAGCAACCACATCACAAGCCACAAACTGGCGAGAGGCCCAAGTCCTCCTCCCTATAATACTAAGGGGCGCACAATCGACGACCCCACTCACTATCACAGCACTGTTCGGACACTACCGAACTTACAAAATGATGTGCGACGGCGGCAGCAGATTCGACATCATGTACCAACAGTGCTTTGACCAACTTGACGAAGAAGATAAGGCACGCCTGCAACCAGACACACCCATCGCCGGCTTCTTCAACGAAGTAATACACCCCATTGGCAAGTTTTACTTTACAGTCACACTTGATGACGGCACACATAGCCGCTCAGAAGTCTGCACCTTCCACGTCATCCCGGCCATCTCCTCATATGACATACTGCTGGGCAGACAAGGCTTGGCAAACTTCAATTCCACCGCATCAACTCCCCACCAAACCATGGGTTTCCCAACACCCATTGGGGTCGCATACATCCGAGGTAACCAAGAGTGCCTCATGACAACTGACCCGGTAGACGACCCAGCGGCGCGCGCGCCAACCTCACCAACTGATGAAAACTGGGTCCTCAACCCGGCCTTCCCCGAACAAACCATTACTTTGGGCCGGACTCTTTCCCCCCAAGTAAAAGTACATCTAAAGCAGTTGTTGGTGGCAAACAAAGACATCTTCTCGTGGCAATCATCAGACATGATTGGCGTCCCAAGACACATCGCCGAGCACCGCCTCAACACATACAAAGACGCGCGCCCGGTGGCCCAGAAAAAGCGGCCACTTGGCCCCGACAGAGTCAAAGCCATGAATGAACAAGTCGACGATCTGCTCGACGCCGGCATCATCAGAAAATGCAACCACCAAACCTGGGTAGCCAACCCAGTCATGGTCCTGAAGAAAAACGGGTCCTGGCGCATGTGCGTCGACTACAAGGACCTAAACAAAGCTTGCCCTAAGGATCACTACCCCCTCCCAGAGATCGACTTGAAGGTAGACTCACTTGCGCCATTTAAATACAAATGCTTCCTCGACGCATATCGAGGATATCATCAAATCCAAATGGCTTACGAAGATGAGGATCGAACGGCATTCAGAACAGACCGAGGGGTGTACTGCTACACCAAAATGCCCTTCGGACTCAAAAACGCCGGCGCTACTTACCAACGCCTCATGGACCAATCATTCATCAATCAGATCGGCGTCAACCTTGAAGTCTACGTTGACGACCTGGTCATCAAAAGCACCCAAGAGGATACCATGCTTATGGACATCCAGCGCACCTTCGAACAGTTGCGCAGCATTAAAATGAAACTCAACCCGGGGAAATGCTCCTTCGGAGCCGAAGAAGGGAAATTTCTAGGCGTCATTGTCACCAATGGCGGCTTCAAACCAAACCCGGAAAAAGTTCAGGCAATCCAACGCATGCCGTCACCAAACTCGATAAAGGACGTACAGACACTGATGGGACGCCTGGTGGCCCTCAACCGCTTCCTATCAAACTATGCCTCTAAGTCTTTTCCTTTTGTCCATACTCTACGAAATGTACTGAAGAAAACACAGTTCCGCTGGACACCAGAGGCGGAAGTGGCCTTTCGTGAAATGAAGCAATGTTTAACTTACTTGCCAACTCTAACTGCACCCCTTCCAGAGGAACCACTTACGCTATACCTATCTGCGTCAGAAACAGCGATAGGCGCGGTGCTATTAGTAGAACGCAACAAAGTACAAACACCAATCTACTACATTAGCCGCACCCTAGCAGACGCAGAAACCAGATACTCAACAATGGAAAAACTAGTTCTAGCGCTAGTCCATGCGTCACGACGGCTGAGACGGTACTTTCAAGGACACCCAATCAACGTCCTCACGGATTATAGAGTCAACACCGTACTCTCCAAGCCAGAACTCTCTGGCCGCCTGGCTAAATGGGCGATTGAGCTAGGTGCGCACACGATTGTTTACAAACCAAGACCCGCAATCAAGGGGCAGGTCCTAGCAGACTTCATTGCAGAAATTCCGATAGACAAAATCCAAGACTGCAAAGACGAACAAGACCCCAAACCCATCCCCGACGATCGAGTAACCTGGTCATTATACACGGACGGAGCCTCCAACGACCAGGGCTCAGGCGCAGGCCTTCGCCTAGTTAGCCCCGACAAAACAGAATTCACATACGCCGTGCGCCTTGAATTCCCAAGCACAAACAACGAAGCAGAATACGAAGCATTCTTGGCAGGACTGCGCCTGGCAGACAAAATGTGCGCAAGACACCTCAACGCCCACGTGGACTCTATGCTAATAGCGGGTCACATGAACGGCGTCTACAACGCCAAAGATCCAGTCATGGCCCAATATGTCGACCAAGCCAAGCTTCTCACCAAGAAATTCACTACCTGCACAATTGTCCACAAAAACCGCAGCGGCAACAAAGAAGCCGACGCACTCAGCAAAATGGCCTCCACAGCTTGGCCGCATATGGCCAAAGAGGTACGCATCGAAACCTTGTCCCAACCATCAGTACCGCTTAGACAGGTTAGTATAACACAAACAGGCGCAGGGTCATGGATGACCCCTATTCAAGCATATCTAGCAACAGGCACCCTGCCGCCTCAAAAACCGGAAGCCCGAAAAATCCAATACAAATCCCAACATTATCAACTCATGAATGGGATCCTGTACCGATGCTCCTACCTGGGCCCACTGTTAAAATGCGTAGATACCGCAACAGCCACCCTGCTCATAAAAGAAATTCACGAAGGCATATGCGGGATCCACGCCGGCCCAAGGATGGTCGTCGCCAAAATCATGAACGCAGGATACTACTGGCCAGGCATGCATCAGGACGCCGTCAAAATTCTGCGCACCTGTTTCAATTGTCAGCAACATGCGCCTAACACCCTGCGCCCCAAAAATGATTTGGTCCCGGTCACGGCCGCCTGGCCATTTCAGAAGTGGGCTATCGATCTGGTCGGCCCATTCCCAATGGCCCCTGGAAAGATACAATACCTCATTGTCGTCGTCGACTACTTCACAAAATGGGTAGAAGCCAAGCCGCTTGCTTCAATCAGCACCGAACAAACAAAAAAATTCATCAGGGAATTTATCATCTGCCGCTTCGGCTTGCCCATGGAAATCGTCACGGACAACGGAACACAGTTCACAGACAAAAAACTCCAAACCTGGCTAACACAACTAGGCGTCAGTCAGATCTTCACATCCGTTGTTCACCCACAAGGCAATGGCCAAGTAGAACGCATCAACAGATCCTTAGTTGAAGGCATCAAGACTCGCCTAGGGTCAAAACGCACGGGCTGGGTAGACGAGCTCCCACACGTACTATGGGCACACCGCACCCTCACCAAAACCAGCACCGGCGAAACCCCTTTCAGCCTAACCTATGGTTCCGAGGCCGTAATACCCGCGAAAATAACATTTCCATCACCAAGGGTCCTAAACACCGCCCAAACCGACAACGACAAAGAACTGCGCCTTAACCTGGATCTCTTAGACGAAAGACGTGACACTGTCGCCATACGCGAAGCAAATTACAAAAAACAATTGGAGCGCTACTATAACTCCAAAGTCAGAACTTGCGCATTCGACATTGGCGACTACGTCCTAAGAGATAACTATGCCTCTCACGCAGAGCGGCCTGGAAAGCTCGCGCCAAATTGGGAAGGGCCTTATAAAGTTCAACAAGTACTAGGGAAAGGGGCATACGCGTTGGAAAAACTCGACGGAACACCCATACCCAGATCATGGAATGTAGCGCAGTTGCGCCCATGCTACTTATAAAAACATCTCAGTTTTACACTCTCCTTCTAACTTATGAAGCTAATTCACTCTTCATAAATAACTCTACGCGCTCCAAACTTATGAAGCTAATTCACTCTTCATAAATGACTCTACGCGCTCCTAATTTATGAAGTTAATTTACCCTTCATAAACTAAGAAAAAATTAAACCAGTCAACTTATTCTACACAACACACAGACAGATCAACAAATAGGAGAAGAAAGTTTCCATTTCATATCAGCAAAATATTTACAAACATTAAAGGAAAGAAAATACAAGCTACTGGGGAGGCTCATGGGCCGTCCCCGAACTACCCGCCCCCGACCGCTGCTTCTCTGCCCGCTCCCGTCCGACGCGGTCCGACTCCTCTACCCAATGCTTGAACTTAGCGATAGGGTCAGGGTCGGCCAAACACTGGCGCACAACCTGCAGCACGGGAAACTCCACCTTCTCAAGCTTTCGAAGCTGATCCATCAATGACTCATCGGTATTCACATCTTGAAAAGGCTGCTCTTCGGCGGGCGCCCCATCCTTGGCTGCCAGATAACCCTCCAGCCACCCACTATAAACCCCCGTCGTGAGCGCAGCATCCACGACTTCAGCAACTTGCTCGCCCATCTTGGGCTCATTCCAGCAACGATCAAAGACCTGCACATCAACCCTACACCAAGTCAAAAACAAAGGACGAAATAAAGACTTAGAAAAACAAACAGAAAAACTTACCGCAGAGATCCCATCGGACATAATCCAGAGCGACTTCTCGCAGTAGGCCCTCTGAGCGTCCAACAAGAGCGTCTTCTCCAACTCCCAAGCCTCCCTCTCCTTCAAAACGCCATCAATCTGACCCTTCAGCTCGGACACCCGACTGGTCATCTTGACCACATCGGCGTCCTTCGCCTTCAGATCGCCTATTGCAGTGGCATACTTAGAGGACATCTCCTCTAACTCCTTCGCCTTGGCCGCCGACACCTTCTTCTCCTCAGCAAGGGCAAGTTCAGCCTTCTGAACGAGCTGACGGCGACGATCCAGCTCAGTGTTCACCACCGCCGTCGACTTGGCCCAAGCTTTCTGCTTCTCGGCGGCGTCAACATCCTTCTGACGCAGGTCGGACTCCAGCTTCCGAACCTGCTCCAAAAGGCGTATACGAGCGGACTCATATACTTCCTTCTCCCTCGCCAACCGCTCGGCCTCACCAGAAACCGACGCCCGCTCGTCCAGAAATTCACCCTCCCCTTTGTGCAAGGCATAAAGGTTGCCCATAGTCAGCGTCAGGTTCATGCACATTTCGGAGAATAGGGTCACGCGGTCTTGGGCTCGGTGATGCGCCCGCTCGGCAGGCGGCAACGCATAGCTAATAAATTCCTCAGCCACAAAGGGGTTGAGGAATCGGCAGCTTTCAGTTATACGCCACCCAGGCGTATAGACCGGAGCGTCCAGCCGGAAGGCCGGACCACTCGAAGACGCCAAAGCACCTTCAGCTTTCTTCGATTTGGGGTCTTCCACCCCAACACCATGAGAAGACGCCTCCATGACGTCCTTCTCACTTAAATCAACAAAAGAGGCCCCGCCCAGCGAACCCTCACCACCCTTAGCACCCATCCCCTCAGCCTACTCCTTCTTAATGCGCACCAGGTCCTCGTGTTGTTTCAACAGGACCAGACGGCGCTCCTCCTCCTCCTTAGCGGCCACCTCAGCCAAGCGAGCATCCTCAGTTCGCTTGCGCTGCAGCTCAGCTTCACGAGCGGCCGCCTCCTCCTATCTCTGCTTCAAGGCGGCCTCATCAGCGCGCCGATCTTCCTCCTCCTTACGAACAGTCTCTGCTTGACGCGCAGCCTCGACCTGGGCACGCTCTTCCTCCAGCTTCTTCTTCCGTTCCTCCTGAAATTGCTTCACAGAAGGCGGAATGGAGCCTACAGAGAAAACAAACCATGCGGACTGTCACCACCATGAGTCGCCCGCTTCGGAGACGGGCCACCGGCCAGATCTTCTTCAACCGTTTTCTGCTGCTTGCGCTTGTGACCTACAAACAAGGTAAAAATTCTTTAAGCCAACAAAACAAAGAAGAAAAACATAAAGAAAATGGAAGAAACTTACTATTAGTAGCCACATCCTCCGGCACGCGACCTTCAACCGTCGCCTCTGCGCCTTGCGCCCCGGCCGAAGACGACCCCCTTCCAGCGCCACTTGTAGATCGACGCGTACGATGTATTAGACCGGACGACGAATAACTTGACTCATCGTCCGACAAGAATACATAATCAACCCCGGCCACCGTTTTCACGGACACCGGCTCAGGATTGATTAAAAAACCAACCGCAAGGTTAGAAGGCGCACCTTGCATTGGGCCGGGGAACAGGAAGTTCTCCACCAGAAGATCCATCTCCGAAACGCCCCCCTCAGGCACCGCCACATACATGGTCTTCACAGACCGGGAGGCAAAAACTTCAAAAAGAAGCTCACCTGCGATCAAATAACAAAAACATCAAAAAAAAAAAAAAAAGAGAGAGAGAGAGAGAGAGAGAGGAATATAAACAGAATGGAGGCAACAGTAAGACTTACCTTCAACAGAAAGCGGCGCACCATCACCGGCAGGTGCCACGTTGTATCCTTCCCTCACCCCAATCGGCTCAAACCCAGCAGCCGAAGGATCCCCTCACCCAACTTCTCCAAGTCGTCTAAACGGCTGGAATGCGCGCACAAATCCTTGAACCACTCCTCCTCCTGATAGTCCTTCATCACCTCAAACGAAGGCACCTTCTGCCCAGCACGAAGCTCCAGCTTCGCCATCTCCACTGGAATCACCTCCTTCTTCACGAAGAAGAAGCACTTCTTCCACTCCCGAAGAGTTTTTGGAGAACTCTTCGGCACGATCAGGCTTACGCTCTTGGACCTTTCTACAAAGGACACCCACCCTGTCTCCTTCACCTCCAACTTATAGAACACGTTGAAGTGTTCAAACATCGGCTGCCTCCTCAAAGACCGGCAAGTGGCCTCGAAATGCATCACCCTCATCACCCCAAAAGGGCTCATCTGAGAGACATGCACCCCATATCTCTGAAGAACCGAGACACCGGCAGTCGGAACAACGCCTTCTGAAAGTATGCCTCATAAAGGCATATTTTCCCCTCCGGGCAGTCGACCGGAGTCTGCCCCTTCTCCGGCAGCTCCGGATCCCAATCCCTTGAGATACTATACTTCGTAACCAAAGACCTAAATTTGTCTTTGGACCACGAGATCTGGGCATCCTTCATGGCCAATTCAGCCTTCTTGTCTTCGGACGATGTTCTTTCGCTAAAAACGGAGAAAAATTCTTGATCGGAATAAATAAAACCACCGGAGTTACTTTGAAGAAAATGTGAAGAAAGGAGAGAATGAAAGCAATCAAAGGGTGGAAACGGGTATTTATACCCATCGCATTAATTGCAGCTAATGATGCTCGGCAGGCTTTTCGTGCAAAGGTCCAATCACAGACGGACACGTCGCATAGCCCACGTGACTGAAACGGCCCACACGCCGCGCGTCGGTCACTCGCGAGACGGTTGTTCTACCCCAGCTGGCAATCGATGCCGATGATCGACACGTGTACGCCCACGTTCAAAATCACCATGAACAGCTGTCCCCACTCACCAGATATACGACACGTGGCGGTCTAGCAACTCAACAGTCGTACTAACTGTCAGACACGATCTCCAAGACAAGTGTACCAACCGTCAGACACGTCCCTTCAAATTCAAAACATTCCCGCCTTTAATTCACACAATTTCCAAAGAGACACATTCAATGCGGAGTAAATGAAGGCGCAGACAGGGACAAAAAACGACTTTTCACAACTTCTGGCCGCGCAAACAGGCCCAACGCCTATCTTGGCTCAACGCCTGCGCGCCAGATTTAAAATTTTGAAAAAATTTATTTTCACAACTTCTGGCCGCGCAAATAGGCCCAACGCCTATCTTGGCTCAACGCCTGCGCGCCAGACTGAAGATTTTGAAAAAAAAAATTTCCACAACTTCTGGCCGCACAAACAGGCCCAACGCCTATCTTGGCTCAACCCCTGCGCGCCAGAATGAAAACTTTGAAAAAATTTATTTCCACAACTTCTGGCCGCGCAAACAGGCCCAACGCCTATCCTGGCTCAAACGCCTGCGCGCCAGAACACAAATAAGGCGCTTCCCGTCATACGCCCACAGCTTGATCTCTGTGCGCGCACCAGTTGACGAAGAATAAACAAAAAACACACGTCCACTTCGGTACATGAAAACCCAGTAACGACTGGATGATACCCAAAGTACACTTGTGAAATCAAGTCCAGCACTCCCCAAAGATACAGGCCAGCACTGGACTGGGGGGACTTGAAGGGATATGGTATTAAAACACTACAAATACCATACCATCGCCCACTTAGAACAGGCCCCGCCAGACGCTCATCCGCCCGTTCTACGTCAGCGGATGTCTCACGCCCATCCGCCCATTTTACGTCAGCGGAACGTCTGGCGCCCACAAGCCCGTTCTACGTCAGCGATGCATCTGCCGTCCGACATAAGCATTGATACTCTCGTGCTACGTCGACGGAACACCTGGCGTCACCCGCCCGTTTTACGTCAGCGGTACATTTAGCGCAAGAACGGCCGCCCCTTTTACATCGGCGGGCCAAATATACATCAAAGCTTCCTTGGCAAGCTTCACTACAAGTGGAAGATACCTTTTGGGGCAGCTTTGGAACTCACCCCTGCCCCAAACAAAATATCTCTGACATGACAGGCGGCCCGTCAGAGTTCCCCTCCAATCAAAGACTGTTCCCAGTCTGACGAGGAGGAAGGACGATGACGTGGCAGCCTCCCAGCCAAGATATCTTTCTGACAAAGCAGACTTTCTCTACCCATCTCGAAGTCCTGGAAAGCATAAACTGTCCACCGCCTTTCTCTACCAATAGGCGAGCACCACGTGTCCACCACCCATCAGCGTCCACTTACTGGGCGCCACGTGTGTATGCGCCAGGACGGTAACATCCCCCCTAGCATTCTACTTTTCCTTACTTTACTAAAACCCACTTGCACCAAATAGGCCTAAGGGCTTGGGCCGGATTATGGAGACACCTCTACCTGGGCCGGGCCCCGTTAAGGGTAGAGGATGGGCTGAGAAAGTAGGATATCTTGGTACTATAAAATGGAGGACTCCCTTCTCCTTTTATTGGCATCGAATATCCCACATACTTTCACTCAAGAAGAATACGAACACTTTCGTGCCTTCTTCAACCCTCCGTTTATTATACTAACAGTTAGAGGCTCGGCTCTTCTAATTGGTAGTCTCTTAATTCCTTGGTCTTGCTCTTAGACCTTCACGTATTTTATAATCACACTCTCTTTATAAAATACAGTAGAATCACTTCTCGGATCGCCTTTCGTTAGACGATCTTAGATCCGTGTTTCTTCATAGACGATTATATATTAGGGTGTGCGGTATGGTCTTGGAGAGGGGCTCGGTGTCGTCAACGCCGATCACAAACACCAACCCCTCCCCTTTAGGGGTAAAATTCGAGGAGTCAAAACGGGAAGCTTTTGAGAGTGTTTCCATGCATTTAGGGAGTTTGTTAAGTTGGGGAAAACTAACGTGGCATTTAGACTTTAGAGACTTTGTGTAACAGTACCAATTTCTGAGAAGATTAACATGGACCTTTGTATGACACCCTAGGCAAATCCCACATCGGCCGTGGCCAGGAGAGATCCTTGGTTCATAAGTAATCCAAAGCCTCTTAAATAACGCATTTTGGGCTTAATGCTAGTGGATGAGAGGAGAACTTTGTAACACCCCAACCGATGGCGGAAACATCGGGATGTCACGTATTAATGATTGTTTTAGTAGCACATGGTATAAATTGAATTTTAAATAATTTATTCATAACATAAATATTCAAAATGAAATGATGTCTAGAAATCCAAATACATGATAACAAATAAAGCAACAACTTCAAATAACTTCAAACAAAAACTTCATGATAAATCCTTATGCATACTCAAGCCTCAGCTTCATTGTTACCTGAAACATGTTAATTTTGAAAATATTTTTGGGTCAACAAAAGTTGGTGAGAATTACATAGGTTTTGATAATTGAATAAAACTTGTACAATTCAAGTGTCATGGCAAGTCTAGTCCATATGTGAAAATATACTAGAAGTAAATCGAGTGCATAATCAACCCTTGTGACTGTTATATTGTGGTCCATCCCATACGCTCATGGTTCACTCGATTATGTTATGCGATAACAATCTCCCACGCTACCTTTGTAGGAGGCACGTATCCGGGTGGGATTGTCAGTCCAATAGATCTATCATTGTATACCGTCAGCTGATCAATGTTAATGATTATGCTAGAATATTGTGCTTACCCTAGTCATGTTTAAGAAATAATGCAACATAGAAAAACACATAGACACTTTATGATTGAATTGCATATAGAATGTTGTAACATGTTTCACCCCAAAAATGGTGATAAATAGAAAAGGGGCTATGTAAAACTCACCTTAGCAAAATGTTATGTCTCGTGAAAAATAGAATATGTGTTGCCCAACAATGCCCAGTATTACCCTATAATTAAGGTAATAAATATGTCTAAGTCTTTCTAGTCTACAAATATATTCTAGGGCTTCGAATTTGGGGATAAGTGCTCGTTTGATTAATAAATAAAATGTTTAATAAATAAGAGAAATTTGATAAATAAACATACAAAAGTCTTTTTGTAAATTTTAAATTAAAGATGGTCACAATAATAAGTTTTAAGTATGAAAATAATTTTTATAAAATTATTTCCTTAAAAATAGAATATTAAATCTATTTATTACAAATTGTTAAAATATAACTTTAATATTTAAAAATACAAAAGTTAAAGAATTATTAAATTAAAAATTGTATTTCTGTTCCTAATAAATAGAAATAATTTATATAAAATTTTGGTGCAAAAATATTGAAAAATGAATTTATTATGATTTATTTATGATTAAAACTATCAAAAATTGATTAAAAATAATAAGTAAATGATTTTTCAGAAATAAAAATTATTTCAGAAAATTTTATTGTTATAAATACTCAGAATAATTTTTGTGGAAATTTATAAAATTGTTTTGATATTTTTATAGAATTTTATAAATAAAATAGAATAAACTTGAATTGTTTATTATATATATTAAATAAATAAATTTTTGAAAACTAAAAATTGTATGTTAAACTTTTTCCACTTGCGGGGTTTTACCGCGAGGCGCATGACCCTAGACGCCTAGACGCCCGTGCCGACTCGTGCGCCTAGATCCAGTTGTTGCTACCTTAGCGACCTGAAAAACATGCCAAAAGACGTCAACATATAATGCTGGTGAGTTCACAGGTTTGTTCAAAAATGTTATCCAAATGTTACCATGTTCATACTATATCAATGCTACCAAGTACGCTAGCTAGGCGTATGTATTATTACTACTACGATTGGAAACCATTACTGGACACGTTTAGCAATGTTTAGCATGTTTAGCAGCCCGTAATGTTCAGCACGATAATGTTCCTGTTCGAGACAATATGCACCCGCCCGGCCCTCCAAGCCGACGAGTGGGGCAGGTCACGCCCAATAGATCTATCCACATTTCCCCCGTTGTGCAAACCCGCACATTCATGGTTTCCCCCGGGACTTTCCAAAAGATCGTATAGCAATATAAAGTTAAAACCATAGTATGACATATGTTGCCAAAACTGTTTAGCGCATGTTTTCTCCCCCAAACGTTAAAGCATATAAAAGTGGGGCCGTGAACTCACCTTAGATTGCGTTCTTCAATTATAAGTAAAGATGTTTAGCCCTTGATAATCCCTCTACCGGAGATCTATCAAAATGTTCACATAAGTGTTCCGACTAATAACCATAAGGTTATCTAGTCCCCGATTGTCCAGATCATAACCAAGTATGTTTTAAAACGTGTTTAAATGTTTAACCGACACACTAGACCGACCCGACATCCCGTTGGTGACCCATTACCCTAACTAATCAAGTACACATAGATTACACGCAAGGTTCAAGCATAAAACACTTAGTTTGTATCAAAAGTCCCATTTTTGTTAACGTAGGGTCGAATGTAGTCCTGGGAAGTCGAAGGTGGCCTTAACTGGTCGAATGTGGCTTTGAACCTCCACCTTCGCCCCTTTTCTTCCCACCTTCGCCCCTTTTAGTTCATTCGCCCCTTTTAGTTTCCAGGTTCGCCCCCTGGAACCCACCTTCGACCGTTCGACTGGTCGAAGGTATTCCAGGTTCGCCCCTGATGTCAGATTTTTCCAAAAACGCGTCGAAAAACATCCGAAAACATCACAAAACATCACGAGTTACAGCAGTCGAGCATCATTAATACATTCCTACGAAACCCTACCAATTTTACCCCAAAATCTATCTGTTTTACAAGTTTCCTAAAATAGTAAATTATGGAGATGTCACATCACCATGCATGAAAATATTACCCAATTAGGAAACTTTCTGAAATCGATCAATAATCCGTCCATCATACTCGAATCATCATGAACAAGAAACCCTTATCATAACCTTATCATAATCATCCAAAAACAAACCCTAAATCTAACTAAAAACCCCTTTAATTGCCAAAACACCATCAACAATCAAAGGTAACATGTTTCAATCATAACCCATCATTAATAACAGCCCTAGGTTGTTGTCATATCATCTATACAACAAGTACTCATCAAACAATGCATAATATCATACTAACACATGTTTATTTGCATAAAAACTCATTGTTTATGAATAGGTTTTGGTTAGGAAAGGTTTTTATTCATAAAATAGGTTGATATCAGATCTGGACCCTTGGGGTTTAGATTAAAACAAGTCAAAATTGTTTAAAAAGGATCTGTAATGAAGAACACACCTTAGATCTTCACTTGTAATGATTTAGAGAGTTAGGTTATGAAAAACAAGCTCAAAAACTCCTTCCCTAATGATAATAGCTGATAGAGAGTGTTTGGAGGCGTTTAGGGTTTGTGAAATGGTGAAAAATGGCTAAGGATGGTATTTATACCCAGTCCAGGTTCGCCCATTTTTATGTGGTCGAATGTGGAACTTTTCCACATTCGCCCATTTGTAATGGTCGAATGTGGAATCTTTCCACATTCGCCCACTTTGTTTCCACGTTCGCCCATTTCTCAAGTCCCATTTCCACATTCGCCCATTATTTCCACATTCAGGTCATCAGCACTTTTTAACACATGTTAACAGCACTTTTAACATATGTTAACCTTTTTCCAGTTTGTCGTGTTTAACGCATTCTAACACATCTTAACACATAAGCATGCATCCATAGTCTATACTTAGCATGTTTAGGCACGTATAATCATTTGTACATCATTTAAGCAAGTATAAGCATACAATTCACCACACGACCCATAATCTACACATATACTTAATTAGTTAATGTAATGTCACCAACGACGGAACCCGGTACTAATGTATTCCCAAAACGACTCCCAATGATCCTCCAGATCATTGACCCTGGACAATCCTAATTTGACCCGACTCAACTGACCCAGTTAAGTTTGTTTATAAACGTTTCTCGCTAAGGTAGACTTAGATGTTACTATTATGTTTAAGCCGAACATGCCGGGTGTCACAACTTGATCTAGATCAGTGGTTGTGTTTGATTCCAGTTCCTTTAAATTATAAAACATATGCAGAAACTGTTCTTCCCCAATTATAAACGTACGAGCCCTAGCTTTTTCAATTGAATGATTCACACAACAATAACCCAATTAATCAGAGGGTTATTGTTGTGTGAATGCCGAATAACAAAACCCACAAGAAAAAGGGGACTTACAAAAACGAATTGAATACGAATTGATCAGTCAACCCGAGAGTCAAACTTCGAACCAAAACTCAAGAACAGATGAATTGAATTAGAAATTGGGGATTGAGAGAGAGTATTCTGCGATGTGAGAAGGTTTGGGGAGGTCCAATTTATAGGGATAGGGTCTGGGTTGCACGATTGGAAAGTTGACCTTGTGTTGATTGTAATGGTGCGTAATTATGTAAAATTGGTGCGAATTAAAGATAATTGCATGTGTGTATGACGCGGAATAGACTGGTAATCAAGAAATCATGCCAAATCTGGAATCAAAACGCGTATAATAGGCTTGATTTTGGTAAGTTGACATCACAGTTGACTTTCCTAGTCAATTGTGAAGAACTAAGCTTGTTATATAATAATAGCATGCTGGAAATAAAACGAGATGTGTGTGTAGACCAGATGGTTGAGCCTGTTTGTGTGGTGACCCGGCTTGGGGCGCGGGTTCGATTCCCGGCCCAAGCATAATATTTTTTGACATTTTAAAACTATATATATGTATATTATATATAATTAACATAATATTAGGGTTCCAAATGCATCACAATAATAATTAAAAACGAATAATAATACTGAAACTTGACGTTTTTATTCATGATAATAGTAACGTACAAGTATAAATGCGTAATGTTACAAACTCCACAGTTAAGTGTGCTCAGGTGGGAGTAGTATCAGGATGGGTGACCTCCTGGGAAGTCTCCACCGGGGCAACCAAAAACAAATCCGTGAGCTCTGGATGGGCAACCCATCGGGGCAAAGCGGACAATATTGGTGGTGAGAGAGGTCGGATGTTACAAATGGTATCAGAGTCACTCCTGTGCCGTTCGGGATGGTGGGGCAAACCTCATCGAGGACGATGAGTCCCTAAGGGGGGGTGATTGTAACAGTACCGATTTCTGAGAAGATTAACATGGACCTTTGTATGACACCCTAGGCAAATCCCACATCGGCCGTGGCCAGGAGAGATCCTTGGTTCATAAGTAATCTGAAGCCTCTTAAATCACCAACGCGTTTTGGGCTTAATGCTAGTGGATGAGAGGAGAACTCCACAGTTAAGCGTGCTCAGGTGGGAGTAGTATCAGGATGGGTGCAGGGCGGATCTAGTTCATGGGGAGGGGGTGCGGACGTTGCGGCTCAACTTCGCGCGCGTAGTGGAAAATTTGGTTTTTTTTTACGAAATTTGAAAAACGTTGCTACTAAAATGAAAAAAATGAAAAACGTTACTACTGAAAAATGTTTCTAGATCTGCCACTGGATGGGTGACCTCCTGGGAAGTCTCCACCGGGGCGACCAAAAACAAATCCGTGAGCTCTGGATGGGCAACCCATCAGGGCAAAACGGACAATATTGGTGGTGAGAGATGCCGGATGTTACACTTTGGAAAGTATACCATCCACAGTTTACCCTTACGGGTCCATAACGACATAGGTGAAAAATATTTAATCTAAGGTATGGGAGGTGCGAAATGGGGAATTGGTGATGTATCTATCGTGTCTTTTGAGCACTATTCTATCATTGTTTCAAGATTATTGCATACAAGTTATTTTTATTTAACTTTAATTCACGCGCAACTATAAACAAATGTGATCAACATTGATACTCTTGCTGCTTTGAAGTTTGAACCATAGGGGCAGTGCTTTAGTGGTATTTTAACAACTTGCTTTAGGGAGGTCGTCAGTTGGACTCTTGTTTGTAAGAAAATGTGCGAACAGAGGGTTTATGGGTTTCCACTGAAATTGGTAACAAGCAGCGCTGTCTGCGATCAAGGGCGTAAGTGACTAGGTGGCCTTTTGAGTTAGTATCAGGGTGACCTGGTTTTATTAGACGTTAAAATAAAAGTTTATACTCTTGCAAATAATTGAGAAAAGTTTGTGCGGGCATGTCCACAAACTTCCTTTTCTTGTATATAAAATGTTGAAAATTTAGAAAGTGAATGGAGGTTTAATTTAATGAAATTATAATTGAGTGAAATTATAATTATTGGCAAAACTCTTTATGTGGTGAATTGAAGAAAAACTCTTTAGTAGAGTTAATTTATTTATAACACTTGATTATAGTTTTAAGACTAAAATTAAGTGTATAACTGTTCATTTGGTGAATTGAAGAAAAACTTTTGAGTAAAGTTAATTTATATTTATGACACTTGATTATAGTTTTAAAACTAAAATTAAGTGTCTAATTATGTTAGACTATAAGGAGTGGTGGGGAAAGAGGGGGATGAAGCCTCATGTGGCACTTGTGGGACCTATGTGGGGGGGGGGAGGGGGGAATTGTGGGGAGTGGAAGGGGGAAGTGACATGTGGCATTTACTTTTTTTTTATTTTGTTTTAATAAATAAAAAAAACACAATTTTATAAAACCATAAAATTAAATTCATTTAATAAACTACAAAGTAAATAAAAAAAATACACGAACTAAAAAAAATACATGAAAATTAAAAAAACATACACGCACTTAAAAAAATACATGAATCGAAAATGGTTTTAGTTATCGCTATCGTTATCGTCAGATGGGTAATTTCTTGGTATACTCCAAATATGATCAACCAGATCCGCTCGAAGGTTGTGATGTGTTTGGCTATTCTTGAGTTCGGAGTTGTTGAAGTTTCTTTCTTCATCAGTAATGTTTTCTTAACTTGGTTGCCTTTCCTCACCAAAGTACTCGCATATTGCACGTCCTTTGTCCTCCAAAATCATGTTATGCAAAATAATGCATGCGTACATCACATTTCGTATATGCGGTTTTTCCCACAGTCGACAGGGTTGGGCCAAAATGCGCCATCTTTTTTGCAAGACACCAAAAGCACGCTCAATATCTTTCTGTGCAGCCATTTGAGCTTTGTTAAACTTTTTTCTCTTAGAGTCTAACGTAGTCCTCCGTGTAAACGATTTTACGGACATGGCCCAATCAGGTTAAATTCCATTTGTTAGAAGATACTCGTACTTGTATTCTACCCCTTTAAGAAAAAAGATCCTTTGGTGCAACTCGTTTACAAGATCGTTGAAGATTGAGATTGATTAAGAATATTTTTATCGTTCAACGAACCGGGCACACCAAAAAACACATGCCAAATCCAAAGATCTTGTGACGCAACCGCTTCAAGCATCATACACGCTTTTTATGAAAACCGCTAGCGTGTTGGCCTTGCCACTCTGTTGGACAAAGTTCCCACTCCCATTCATACAATCTAAACTCCCGAGCATACCGGGAAAACCATGTTTTTCTTCGTGAAACTCCAAAAGTTGGTGTACGTCACTAAATGTAGGTTTCTCAAATATCTTTTTAAATATAATTCAACGACGCCCGCACAAAAAAACTGAGAACTTTCTCTAGCCGTTCGCGCTCGGCCATCTTTAGATGGTCATCCATTATGTCGGAACTTTGTCCGTAAGCCAAGTGTCTAAGCGCGGCTGTGACCTTTTGCATCACGGTAAATCCCATCTGACCACGTGCATCGGGCCTTTGTTCGAAATATTCATAATTATTTTCTAAATCATTTGTTATTCTTAAAAATAAATTATGACTCATACGAAACGCTGCCTAAAAGTTTTTTCATCGTATGTTGATTCGGGTGAGAAGTAATCACTTACCAATAACTCATTTGCGGCTTGTCGTTCACGAACTATATACTTTCTACGCTTGGGTGGTTCGGATGTCCCTTCGTCATCCGATATAGCTTGAACGACTTTGTGAACGCTCGCTATTAACAACTCTGCGCCACCTTCGCCCCAGTCATCCAAAGCGAGTTGATCAAACATATCATCTGAACTCGAAGATTCGTCTGACATCTTGCAATTTTTTTTAAAAATATGATAGTTTGGAGAGGATTTTATGAAAAAAAAAGTGTGTGTTTATGTAGAAGAGGGTATTGTTATATATATATATATATATATATATATATATATATATATATAAATCATTTTTTTAAACCATTAGGCAACGGTAATAAAAGATTTTTTTTTTTTTCAAATGGTCCAATTCAACAGGCCAATCAAAACCCTCCACGTGCCACCCAAGCCCCCCCCCCCCCCCCCCCCCCCCCCAAGCAATCTTCCCCGCCCCACTCCGGATGGTCTTAGACTCTTGATCCACCATTGCTCTTGTATATATAAGAGACTTTTGTGTCATATTTGTGATACATGAAAATACACATACGAAAATACATACACTCAATCGCAACAACCAAGTTTCAATTATCTTTCAGGCAAGTGTGCAAGTCCGGAAGTGCACCACCACTGTTAAAAACCGGTGTACCCTGGGAACAGACCGCAAATCTGTTTAAGGAAATTGTGTCAAACACAAGTCTGGTTCACATTCATGATTTCGTCTTCGATTTCAATGTAAGTTTTTCTAATAAACTTAAATAGATTAGTAAAACAGACTTTCGTGTAAATTGGGAACCAATCTTAAAACCTTCTTCTTATGGAATTTTGGGTTCACGAAAGTTTGTAAATGTATTTTCCTTTTGGAAATATGTTATGGTACATCGAATCAGATTAAATTCATGATTGAAGTGCAATCTTTAATCCGAAAGACCGTGTTACAGCATGAATTTTTATTCAAATTTTTTGGGTTCATGGGTTTGTGTCGTGTTTAGATAAACCGGACTATTAACATGTATTTACATGTTTTTGAAATACTAAATTTATAATTAGAGTATTAGAAAATGCATACTATTTGTAAACCCATGTAAAAACATTTGCTAACGTTTTCTTTCTAGTAGGCGTATTAGAAAGATGGTTTCAAAGTTTTGAAATGTTTACATTTTCTAATGAGAGTATTGAAAAATAATTATGAAAATAAAAGGTTTCGAAATAAAATGTGACAGCCGGAAAATTTTTCTTTCTTTTCATCGCTTCCTTTTCAGTTTCGGGCAATTTTCGGGAGGAAAATTCTTTCAACGGGGGATGATGTGACACCCGGCAAACTCCGGTTAATAACATTCGTCAACTATTAAATCTACCTTAGTGAGTCATGCATGTTACATACGTAATTGGGTCAGTTGAGTCGTTATGATGGTTAGGAGAATCATTGGGGGTTGGTCCATAACCATGTGTACAAGGATTGGTGATTCGTAGAATCGCCGGGTTTAATGCACACACGCAAGTCTCGAGTCCCGGGGATTGGTGAACGAATGTAAACATGTTAGTCATCGTGCATTATGTGTTTATAATCATTATATGACTTGTCGGTATGTGAATACGTGCTTATATGTGTTAAAATAGTGTTTAACGTGCCAAAAACCCGAAATCACATACTTGTGATTACAACATGCATTTACGCCTACTAACTAGTTTATAGGTGATTACAACATGCATTTACGCCCTACTCACTAGTTTCCTACTCACTAGTTTATAGGCAATTACAACATGCAATTATACCTACTCACTGGTTTACATGCGATTAGAACTAGCAATTAGGCCCTACTCGCTAGTTTTTACATGCGAGTAGGACCCTAATCGCCAGTTGCAGACTCCTACTCACCTGCAGCTTATGTGACGACTAGAAACACCTATAAATACAACCCTTGACTTGTAAAACACCATTTGTGCAACCCTAACTGGTCCCAAGCCTCCCTCACACATAACACACCTCTAGAACTCGTTTTTGCTCCAAAAACCATCATTCCTAAGCTTACACTCCTTCTTTAGCAAGATTCAAGGTGTGTTATCTACCCTAAGCCTTTGTATTGTTGATATCTTGCTTCCCAAAGGTCCAGACCTAGTTTCATCAAGTTTGTGTCTTTAAAAACCTTTTAAATGAGTTTCTAAAACAAGTCTAGACCTTTATACTTCATATATGTGAAGTATTCATGCAAGAAACGATTTTTAATGGTCAAAACGTAAATGTTTCCATGTATTTGATGTACTTCTGATGTGTAGGAGTTGTTGAGATGCTTTCCTAAGATTTTGAGCAATTATTATGGTGTTTTGGTGATAATATGCATTTTGACCCATTTGAGTGATTCTTGAAGATTTAGGGTGCTATAATATGATTTGATGAGTGTTTGATGTTAGAATTCATACTAGAATGGTATAATAACAGAGAATGATGATTTGCAACGTTGTAGGTGATGAGATCTGATTATTTGCCATTTAAGGAAAGATATGCATGTTTAATAAAACCTAGTACTTTGCCATTTTTGGAAATAATTGGAAATAGGGTGTTAGACCAGTGATAAATTGGGGCTTTTGTTTGGAATGGGTTGGTTAATGATTTGGGTTTGATGTTGGTGTTTTTACATGTTTCGGATCTGATTTGGAGGGTTAAACGCGCGAAAAACCAACACGTGACTGCAAGGGGCGAGTAGGGGCTCTACTCGCCTGTTAAACTAGCGAGTAGCCCTACTCACATGTGATAAGTGGAGATTAGGCCTTCTAATTGCTTGTTTGACCACCCTAATCACCAGTTGACTTTTCGTAATTGCGTGTTTTGCTGTTGTAAGTGTATTTTGACATCCCGAAACATGATTTGACACCTAGGAACATGATAGGAACCCCGTGGTATGTCTAATAACTTGGTAACACGTGTTCAGACTCGTTTATGCGTTATCTGAGCTATATGCTAGATTTAGTGAACTTTTGAGCATGTTAAGTGTATGATTGCATATGCTTGCATGATATCTTGCACTTGGCTAACACGTGGGATGTCAGGTCACCAATGGGATGTCGGGTCTTGTCCGGTATGGTCGGTTTAACGTTCAAAACATGTTTTCAACGCACACAGTCATGGTCTGGACAATTGGAGACTGATTAGCCTTCGGGTTAGTAGTCATCACACTTATGTAAACTCATTGATAGGTCGCCACTAGTTGGGGCTATCACACACGTGTCGGATTACTCTTTAACTGAATACTGTTGGGTCTAAAATTGGTAGTCAAATGTTATCAACAAAGTCAAAGTCAACAAGTCAACGTTTGGTCAACAAAAGTCAAAGTCAAACGGCTCGCAGTCAACACGTAAGGCGACTCGAGAAATCCGGACAATAGATCGACGAGTGAAGCTCAAGTTATGATCAAGAAATGCGCTATGGATAATAAATATATTTTGTTTAGACAAAATATATTAATTACTTTAAATAATGGTTTTCTTGTTTAGTGAAAGTTTTAGTATTTTGTTAACCCTAGGGACCTAAATGTAAATAGCCTAAGTGTGTTTGGGCTATAAATAGATAAGGATTAGGGTTTTACTATTAACACACATCCTAGTAATTTGGGGGCTCTCATTGTTATTCATCTTATGCAAATTATTAGTGGGTTTTATTGAATATTTAGTGTGTGTTCAACATAATTTTCATCTTGTTCTTCATCAAAATCAGATTCAAGCTCGAAATCGATCCTACAATTTGGTATCAGAGCTTGGTACTCGAATTTGGGATTTAACCATCTACAAATTCGTCATTTAATCTGATTTCTGTTGAAGATTTTATAGATTGTTTAAAGTTTTTTTTTTGGGTTTTTCATCAAGTTGCATACTTATTTGTGCACTTAACTCATAAGTTGTGCACTTGTTTCTTATTCTGCATACTTATTTCTTGATGTGTGCACTTAACTCATAAGTTGCATACATATTTCTTGAAGATTTTATAGATTGTTTAAAGTTTTTTTGGGTTTTTCATCAAGTTGCATACTTATTTGCGCACTTAACTCATAAGTTGCGCACTTGTTTCTTATTCTGCATACTTATTTCTTGCTGTGTGCACTTAACTCATAAGTTGCATACCTATTTGCGCACTTAACTCATAAATTGCGCACTTGTTTCTTATTCTGCATACTTATTTGCGCACTTAACTCATAAGCTGCATACTTATTTCTTGTTGTGTGCACTTAACTCATAAGCTGCATACTTATTTCTTGATGTGTGCACTTAACTCATAAGTTGCATACTTATTTGAGCACTTACCAAAGGAAACTTTGGGAGACAGTGATTTAGCCTTCTGTGGCTTTATCACAGTGTACTTATTCGTGTGTTCTAGTCGTTATTCTGCCCGAAGTTTCTTGTGCCATCAGATCAACAAACCGTTAAATCTGCATACTTAAATTCTGCATACTTAAATTCTGCATACTTAAAATCTGCATACTTAAAATCTGCATACTTAAATTCTGCATACTTAAAATCTGCATACTTAAATTCTGCATACTTAAATTCTGCATACTTAAAATCTGCATACTTAAAATCTGCATACTTAAATTCTGCATACTTAAATCTGCGCACTTAAGGACTGCGCACTTAAGGACTTGGACTTAGTATTGGACTTTAAAACTCTAAATTCAGAAAATCAATCTCAAAATCAACTTTAATCAATGGCTGGTAACAATAACAACTTAACCATGAATCCTATAACCCAAGCTGAACTGGAAACTGGAACCATATCTCGAATCCCTAAGTTAATGGGTGCACAAGATTATGGAACCTGGAAGAACCGTATGAAAGCCTTCTATTATGTGAATGATTTCACCCAATGGACCTCAGTTCAACTCGGACCACACATCCCAATGAGGACCACAGAGGCAGGAGAGGTGTTCAACACTGATCCAACTACTTATACAGACCTTGACAAGCAGTTGATTCAACGTGATCACAAAGCCTACGATGCTCTTACCAAGGCTCTGTCGAATGATGTTTTTAACATGTTCGAAGAGTATACCACTGCTCAGTCTTTGTGGTATGCCTTGTGTGACTACTATGAAGGAAATCAGGACATGATTCAGAAGAAGCAAGACATGGTTCAAAAGGAGTATGACATGTTTGGAAGCATTCGTGGTGAAAGTTTAAGCAGTCACATCGATCGTTTCATGAATATGCTCACAAAGATGAAGAAAGTCGGGATTCCTGTTAACAACCGCAATTCAATCAAGAAGTTGTTCAATTCACTCCCAAAGGAATGGAGCTTGAAATTCATGACGGTCAAGAAGGACTTTATGATTTTTCCAATGACTTTGTCAGATGTGATAAATACCTTAAAGTCGTATGAAAATGATGTCACAAAGGTGTGAGATGAATCAAGTCGGTTACGTTCCATTATCAAGTCCACCAACATCAATGTCTAAAAACATGGCTTTCACTGCTCCTATTAGTGCGAAAAGCTCCACTCCATCCTCTATTTCAGCTGAAAATGTTAATAGTTCTTCAACAAAGTCTAGAAATGAGATCAAGCCTACAAAAGGATCTGTGGTAGTAACAGATGAAAATGAGACTGCTGAAACACAAGCACCAAAGGCATTTGGGGAGGATTGTGACTGGGGTGAAGAAGTTACGGTTGCAGAAGTCGACAACAACAAGGCACTGATGGCAAAGATCTACACAAAATCAACACTTGGTGTGAGCTCCTTGGAAGGGTCATCAGCGGAGATACCAAAAGGAGGAGGGATGGAGAAGGCTGGTCTAAAAAGTGTGTTGAGTGAAAACAAAGGAAAGGAGGCTGCTGCCGAGGAAGCTTTAGTTGCTGAGAAGACTTCCACAAGCAAGGCTGATCAACCACCGCAGAGTATGCAGAAGAAGGTTGAGGAGAGAGACCTGGTAAGTATTCCACTTGAAATAAAATCAAAGCTGTGCTCACCAAGGTGTGTTACAGCCGTCGCTTACTGTTTGTCCCACAATAGGAGAATTTTAAGAGAGATGGATGACATCCGAAAAATTAACACTGAAATGAAAGAAAATGAGTTAGCATATCAGCGAAAGTTAAATGCAACAATAGCTAAAATGCACACTCTAAAAGAATTTGTTCTCAGAAAAGATTTTTTAATAAATGACTTAACTGAAAAACTAGAAATATCTAGAAATGAAACAAATCATCTCCAAATTGTTGTGGACAAATGGAATGTAAGCAAGCATGCTCATACAGATATCCTTGATTGTTCAAGGAAATCTTTCGTCAAGGATGGAATTGGGTATAAGGATAAAAAGGGAATTGTAAAATCTCTATTTTTACCCTTGAGCAAAAGTGAATATATACCCATTCCAAAACCACATCCAAAAAATGATCTTTTCGAAAAAGAATGTGTCACGCCTGAATCAAACTCTAATATGATTAAAAGCAATGCAGAAGCGACACAAAAGGCAGAAGTTGAAGATGATGACAGTTGTGGTGGAAAGACTTGGGGGTTGGGTCACCCAGAAGCCAGTTACTCAACAGTTAATTGGTTTATTTGGAATAATGAAAAGACTAAGACCGTCTTAAATTTGGATGGTTGTACTGGACCTAGACCTAATGTTGATTCGAATGGTGTGGTAAATGTTTGTGATAGGCAGAAACCTATCTCACGTTCTGATGTTTGTCATGATGATATTGTGCATGAATGTGCTGATTTAAAATCTGCATTTTGTGATGATAAAACCGTTTGTGCTCCACCTGTTTTTGTTCCCGCTCTTGAGAATAACAGGTTTGGAAAGTTCTTAACTGAAGAAATTCCAGAGTTTACTCCGTCAACATCATGCAAAGATGATTCACAAAGTGATTCGGAGTTTTGTTCATCCAGAGAATGGGAAAGCTCAAATGACTCAGAAACGTCAGTGTCAGAACTTGATGATAGAGTTGACACTACAAATCAACTCCATCAAGATTCACTGGAAGAAGATCTGTTTATAGAAGATTGCTCAACTTCAGATGATGAATCAGTGATGAATGGAAATCACACGGGGTCAAAGATCAGAGAGTCAAAAGGTGTTGTAAAACCAAAGCTTCTCAACAAGCTGAATCAAGCTCAAAACAATCTACATCCCCAGTTGCTTCACGCAGGACACAAAATTATCAAAAGCCATTCAAGGCTTGCTTTAGGTGTGGTAAAGAAGGTCATGTGCTCAAGCAATGTCCAGAACGACAAAATCCAAGCGGAAAAGGTAATGCGGATTGCTTCTTTGGATCAAAGGATAAAATGCACACATCTTTGAATGTTAGGATGACTCATATTTGATGTGTTGTAAAACACACGCATTTTTCCTTAGCATTTTAATAGTTTTTCGAGTCATTTATTTAGTATTTTAGGGAGTTTATAGCATGGTTTTGAGTAGTTGGTAATTTTATAGGTTGTATATATTTTTAGTATTTTTAGTTATTATTTATGCAATTTTTATTGATTTTAGATGTTCGGCGAAAAAGGACGTGACTTGAAGAAATAATATCAGGAACCGAACACTCGGGCTCGAGCGTTGAAGATAAAAGAAGTTTATTTTAAAGAGCTATGAAGAATTGGGCCAAGAACATTATTAGTTGAGGAATTAAGTTGAATGGACCAAGAAAAATGAAGCCCAAGTGAAAGAAATAGGCCAAGCCCAAAGATGAAGCCCATATGCTGAAAAAACACGCGCCGAGCACCCTGGGGGATCTCCCCAGGGGGCGTGGGGGACTTGTCTGACGAAAATTTGAGTTTTTATTAGATTTTTGGCATTTTTCAAGGGGATAACTCACAATACAAACCCTAATTCGTGGAGGCAACATAGAGGACGAATTTGGGGAGCATCATAAGAGGTTTTTGAGTATCTTGAAGAGATCCAATCATCCCGGTTAATGCTTGTACGACTAAGAACAATTCTTGAAGCGAAAATCATGAAGATGCAAGGCTAATCATCTTGCGGTTTCTCCGGGTGAAAGATTTGGTATTTTATCAATTGTTTTTATGTTTGATACTCATTACTTGGATTAGATTTTGTGAACACCTTAACGGTTTTTGCGTCTAATTGTATGTTTGACTGATCTAGACAGTTCGGTTGATTAGTATTATTGCATTATGTTATCGTATCTTGGTTTTCTTGCACTAGGATTAATTTAACTTTGCAATTAATGTTATGATAGCTGAATTGGGTTGAACAACTTAAACAAAGTCATGTCTATGTGATTTCCTAGGTAGGGTATTAACATAATTCAGTTGATAATTACCGAATCAGAAACCCGGAGTGACCGTTTTTTCATATTATTGTCTTTTATAAAACTTTATTATCACTTCGTTTTGCAGCACTGCAGCACTTTTGCATTCAAGTTCATAAAATTATTTTAGTTAATTTTAATTTAATTAGTAATTAGTAAATTAGCACTTTCCACAAACTCCCTGAGGTTCGACAACCCTACTTCCTATACTGCAGTCAGTTGTAGCTAAGGAGTAGTTTTTATTAATTTTTTTGATTAGCACTTCGACACGCGATCAAAATGGCGCCGTTGCCGGGGAGTTCGTGCGCTTAGTGTTTAGTTTAGTTTAGTTTAGTTTAGTTTAGTTTAGTTTAGTTTGTTTGTTTATTTATTTTCTTAAAAAAAAATATTGTCTTTTTAGTTATTTGTTCCCGTATTTTATTTCTCTTCTTCGTTCAGTACTACTCTATTTGTTTTCTTGTTTTTGTTGTGTGCAGGTGACTTCTGTGTTGCATGCATACTAGGTTTTCCAAAAAGTCATCTCCATTGTTATTTGATCCAGAGATTGAGAAGACAGCACGTCAAAACCGTGTTGTTTTTTCGTTCAGCAGTAAAGAATCAATCAAGTTCTTCAACAGTCGCTCAGAGGATTGAAGAAGCAGCTACTGAGATGGCTGACCAGGATAACCAAAATGAACAAATACCCAACCAACCAAATGATCTTATTCCACCTGCTCTACCAAACCAACCCAACCAACCCATTCCAAACCCACCACCACCACAACAACAATTCCAACCTAGTGGGTATTTTCAAGCTGCTAACCCACGTCCACAACAAAACCAACAAAATCCAAGAAACCAACCTCGTCCACAACTAGCAGTTATCCCTCCCAACCAACAACAGAACCAACAGAGATATGATGAGGGAAGTGTGCATACTTGGGACTCTGAATGGGATCAAGAGGACGAACAGGAACCGTATGATGGGAGATATGGTAATTATGAGCATGACATGGAGTATGAGCAGCAGCCACCACAGCGGGTTAATCAGGGGAACCGTGTTCAGGGATACAGAAATAATCAAGCGCCACAAGGGGTTCCTCAATTTAATGTTGGAAATATGGGGATAGGAGATGAGTTACAGTTAGTAGATGGTGTCCCACAGATACGTCAGAGGGCACCGGTTCAGGGGGTTGATAGTCATTTTAGGCCGGTCATTGTACCCAATTCTTCAGCTGTAGTGACACCGGTGAGCAGGAACGGGAGAGTATTTGAGGTGAGACCCCAATATTTGGGTCATCTACCTGAGTTCTATGGAAAAAGATCTGAAGAGCCTTACTTACATATATCAGCATTTGAGTCTGTGTGCAATATGATTGGAGGATCAGGGTTCACTAAAGATCAGGTAATGTTGATGATGTTCCAGTTCACCTTGAAGGACAAGGCAAGGCAATGGTTTGCTACACTACCCCCAGGTAGTATATACACTTGGCAGGACATGCAACAAATTTTCTTGGAAGAGTATTACACCATGAGCAGAACATCTGAGGCTCGGGATGCAATAAGAGGATTTCAGCAGAATTCGGGGGAAGCATTCCATGAGGCTTTTACTAGATTCAAAGAGTTATTGAGAAAATGTCCTCATCATGGGATTCAGACATGGGAACTAATAAAAGCTTTTTATGATGGACTGACACCAGAGGATGTTAGGGGTTTGACTGCCATTAGCAATGGCACATTCTTTACTAACACTGAAGCTGTGGATTGGGGACACTTGGAAAGGATGAGTGCCACTTCAAAGAGACAGGCACAATCATGTAGGAAGTTGAGACCATCATCTGTCAAGGCAGCAGACTATGAAGCTGAAGAAAGAATTGAAAAATTAAAGCAGCAAAATTTACTCTTGGCAAAACAGGTAGCTCAGCTTAATTTGGGGAAGAGTAGTGAGGCAAAGGCGGCTAATGCTTTTTCGGTATGTACTGATTGTGGAGAGTTGGGACATCTAGCCCAAGACTGTCAGGGGCCTTTGGAGAATACAGAAGAGGTGAATCAAGTTTATGGAGAACGGAAGCAATATGACATGAATTCCAACACCTATCATCCTGGGCTCAAAAACCACCCAAACTTCAGGTATGGTAATCCTAATAATCAATTAAATCCTAACTTTTCTGGTTCTAATGTGCAGGGAGGAAATCAACAACAGTCTCAGAACAGGCAGTATGGATATAATCAAGGGGGTTACTCAAAGAATACCTATAATCAGAGTGGTCAGCAGCAGAGAGGAAATCAACAAGGCACATCAGGAGGAGGTAATGATCAACTGAGTGCAATCTTGGATGCCATTAAAGCTGTACAGAATGATGTCAGGACAGTTCAAGAAGAGGTCAAGGGAATGCGAAAAGACAATGAAGTGAGGGATAAGACTGTGGAAGCATTGTCCAAGCAGGTAGGGCAATTGGCTGCAGATATGTCTAAGAGAGATCCAGGGAAGCTACCAAGTGACACCACCATTAATCCTCAACATCAGCAATCAAGCTCAAGGAATTCGAGGAATGTGCAAATCAACCAGGTAAGTATTCTGCGCAATGGTAAGGTTTATGATAATAAAGTGGGAACTCCACCACAGTTTGTTGAGGGTGTGGTGGAGGATTTGGGTAGTGATGATAGTGAAGATGAACAGGAATTTGTTGAATTGAACAAAACACCTAAAACTGTTTTAGAAAAAGAAAAAAATAAAAATAAAAGTGTTTTGATCAATAATTCCAACCAGGTTGTAGAAAAGGGTGTGGAGGGTAATACCATCCCTTTTCCTGCAGCTCTCATTGATCCTGGTAAGAAAAAGACAGTCAATAAAAGAGGCCCACAATCGGATGAAATGTGGGAGGTTTTCAAACAAGTTAAAATCAATCTACCTCTTTTAGATGCAATTAAACAAATTCCTGCATACGCAAAGTACCTGAAAGATATGTGCACTCAGAAAAGAAATCATAAAATTCCAAAGAAACTTGACATGCCAGCAGATGTGAGTGCAATAATTTCAGGTACTCTGCCTGAAAAATTACAAGATCCAGGGGCACCAATTATTTCAATTCAAGTTGGTGATTTTCAAATGACACGAGCCCTCTTGGATCTTGGAGCGAGTGTGAGTATACTACCGGGGAGCTTGTATGACCAGTATGAGTTCGGTCCACTTAAGAAAGCTGATACCACTGTGGTATTGGCTGATTTGACTCCTAAGCTACCCCGGGGAGTATTGTCAGATGTGATTGTGAAGGTTAATGAGTTCTATTATCCGTCGATTTCTTGGTCCTTGATTATGTTTCTGTTGATAAAACCAAGCAACCGACTGTGATTCTTGGCAGACCATTTTTAGCTACTTCTGACTCTCAGATTAATTGC
This sequence comes from Ambrosia x helenae, assembly GCA_030844895.1. Lineage (NCBI taxonomy): Eukaryota > Viridiplantae > Streptophyta > Magnoliopsida > Asterales > Asteraceae > Ambrosia > Ambrosia x helenae. The sequence goes on from CM061233.1 coordinate 11,350,069, forward strand.
AGGACAGGTACTGTGGATATGACTTTTGGTAACCGCAAGATGCGGTTAAGTGTTTTTGGTAATGTTTCTAACCCCAATGTTAGTGATGAATGCTTTATGGCAGACATCATTGACGGGCGCGTTCCTCCTTACATTCCTAATGATGAGGGGGACGAGTCCATGGTAGAATGTGCTTTGTTTGGCAGGTTATATTCTGAGACAGTCAGGGAACTTGAGGAAGAGGATGCAAAGGTGGAGGCGATGGTAGTAAGAGAAGGAAGACCACCTTGGTCTTATCATGTGGAGAGTTTGCCAGATCACATTGACACAAAGCTGAAACCATCATTAGAGACACCACCACAATTAGAACTAAAAGAACTACCTAAACATCTAAAATATGCTTTTGTTGGTGCTAATGATACTCTTCCTGTTATTATTTCTGCAGGTTTGACTGAGGAACAGGAGAAAGCTTTGATGGAAGTTTTGGTTGCACACCGGGCTGCAATTGGGTGGACTATTGCAGACCTGAAAGGAATAAGCCCCTCAATAGTGATGCATAAGATCATAACAGAGGAGGGAGCGAAACCGGCAAGAGATGCACAGAGAAGGCTTAACCCAAACATGAGAGAAGTAGTAAAGAAAGAAGTTCTGAAGTGGCTGGATGCGGGTATCATTTATCCCATCTCTGACAGCACTTGGGTAAGCCCAACACAGACCGTTCCCAAGAAAGCAGGGATTCAGATAGTCAGGAACGAAAAAGGGGAAGAAATTGCCACCCGACCTGTTACTGGGTGGAGAATATGCATTGATTACAGGAAGCTGAATGCAGCTACCTCGAAGGACCACTTCCCTTTACCGTTCATTGATCAGATCATCGAGAAGTTATCAGGTCAGAAATTTTATTGTTTTCTTGATGGTTATTCAGGGTATAATCAAATTGCCATCCACCCTGAAGACCAACAAAAGACCACATTTACCTGCCCTTATGGTACCTTTGCATTCAGGCGAATGCCATTTGGGTTGTGTAATGCCCCAGCCACCTTTCAAAGGTGCATGATGAGTATCTTTTCAGATATGGTTGGGGACTCACTTGAAATCTTTATGGATGACTTCTCAATTTTTGGAACTTCCTTTGAATCTTGCTTAGAACAGTTAACTAAGGTTTTAAAACGATGTATTGAAACAAACTTAGTTTTAAGCTGGGAAAAGAGCCATTTTATGGTTCAAGAAGGGGTGGTGTTAGGGCATGTGATTTCAAAACGTGGGATTGAGGTTGATCATGCAAAAATTAAAGCTATTTCAACTTTACCTCCTCCCACAAATGTTAAAGGGGTTAGGTCGTTTCTAGGACATGCTGGTTTTTATAGAAGGTTCATAAAAGGTTTTAGCACAATCACAAAACCGCTTTGCAAGTTACTTTTAAAAGATGAACCTTTTGTATTTGATGAAGAGTGTGTAAAAGCTTTCAACACTTTGAAAGAAAAACTGGTTGAAGCCCCAATTTTGCAAGCACCCGATTGGTCACGACCATTTGAAATTATGTGTGATGCGAGTGACTATGCAATTGGGGCAGTTTTGGGACAAAGGGTAGATAAAAAACCAGTAGTCATTTATTATGCAAGTAAGACATTGGACGGGGCACAATTGAATTATACTACTACTGAAAAAGAATTACTTGCAGTTGTGTTTGCTCTTGATAAGTTCAGGTCTTACATTTGGGGAAGCAAGGTGATTGTGTATTCAGATCACAGCGCAGTGCGTTATCTGATGGAGAAAAAGGATGCAAAACCCAGATTGATCCGTTGGGTGCTCCTGCTTCAGGAGTTTGACTTGGAAATCAGAGACAAGAAGGGTAGTGAAAATGTGGTGGCAGATCATCTGTCCAGATTGCCCCATATGGATGCTGAAGTCACTACTGAGATCAATGAGAATTTTCCAGATGAGCAGCTATTCGAAGTATCTACTTCACCATGGTATGCTAACATTGTTAATTATTTGGCTGCAGGTATCATCCCAGAGCATTGGGCAAAGAAAAAGAGAACTCACTTGAAGGCTCAAGCGAAACAGTACATTTGGGATGAACCTGATTTGTTCAAGATTGGACCTGACCAGATAATTCGACGATGTATTCCAGAATCTGAGGTCCAATGTGTATTGGGATTGGTGCACTCATCTGCTTGTGGAGGGCATTTCAGTGGACAGAAAACAGGACACAAAGTCTTATCGTCTGGATTATTTTGGCCTACAATTTTTAAGGATGCATTTGAGTTTGCCAAAAAGTGCATCAAGTGTCAACAAATGGGCAGCATATCTAAACGGAATGAGATGCCCATGAGGCCGATTCTCGTAATTGATATCTTCGATGTGTGGGGAATCGACTTCATGGGACCATTTCCAAATTCTTGTGGTTATTTATACATCTTGGTGGCAGTGGACTATGTGTCTAAATGGGTAGAAGCAATAGCCACCAAGACAAATGACCATACCGTTGTGTGCAATTTTGTGCGGTCAAACATTTTTTCACGATTTGGACTTCCCCGTGTGATCATTAGTGATGGGGGATCACATTTCAAAAATTTCAACTTTGGAAAATTGCTCAAACGGTATGGTGTGGATCATAGAATTGCAACCCCATACCACCCACAAACAAGTGGTCAGGTTGAGGTGTCAAATAGACAAATCAAAGAAATCTTACAAAAAACGGTAAGAACAGATCGCAAAGATTGGTCATCCAAACTAAACGATGCGTTATGGGCTTACCGTACAGCTTTTAAGACACCAATTGGCACCACACCTTACCGGTTGGTTTATGGGAAAGGTTGCCATTTACCTGTGGAAGTAGCACATAGGGCCTTATGGGCTGTTAAAGAAGTTAACACTGATTATGATGCTGCAGGTAAAGAAAGAAAGTTGAACTTATGTGAGCTTGAAGAATTGCGAGATGAAGCATACGAGTGCGCATCGGCATATAAAGATAAAATGAAGAAGGTGCACGATGCCAAAATTCGGTTGAAGAATTTCGAGGTAGGTCATAAGGTATGGTTATACAATTCGCGTTTAAAATTATTTCCAGGAAAGTTGAAAAGCAAGTGGACGGGACCATACCTAGTCACGAGGGTTGGAAGCTACGGTGATGTCGAGATTGAAGACTTTGACGATCATTTGCGTCAAGTGGTGAATGGACATCGGCTTAAACCGTATTTGGATTCAGCTGACATACACGGAACAACAGAAGAGCCGGTTTGCTTCTTGACGAGTGAACCGGATGATGAGGTTAAGTAACAAAACGTCCGGTATGTTTAATTGTAGAGTTTGTATATTTTTCGTTCAATTTTAGTTGTTTTTCGTTTGTGCTCTTTTTTTTTTTAGTACTCTACAGGGATTTGTACACGTTTACAGGAAGAATTATGAATTTTCGGTGGCCAGGTATGTATTTTTATACTTAGAAAAAAATTAATGAGGTGAAAATTGAGTGAGAAAAAGAGTTAAAATTTTTTCTAAGGCAAAAAAGGCTTCAAACGGAGAAACTTTCTGCCCAAAACAGGGTGCCCGAGCACCCTGGGCACTCCTCATGGGGTATGAAGGGAAACAAGTAAATTTGAGGCATCTGTACCCGCCAAGGTGCGCGGGGGATTCCCCCGAGGTGCTCGAGGGGTTACAAAAAAAAAAAAAAAAAAAAAAAAAAAAAAAAAAAAAACAACGTGACCCCTGCTTTGTTCTTCTTCCCCAACTTGTCTACCCTAATCATCTCCTTCATCACCTCCCTTCTCCACCACACCTGCAATCATCCAACCTGCAACCATCCACCACCGCACCCACTACCTTCCACCGTACCAACCACCATCCGCCGCCGCTAACTCCTCCACTTCCACCCCCAACCCGACCCTAATCGAACCCATCCATAACCTACCGCCGCCGCCTTCATCGCCGACCATCACCCAACCCCTTCTCCGCCATGCCTTCTTCCTCCTCTGACCCGGCTAAACCCTAACCCGACTACACCCGCTTTCCACCACAGAACCACCTCAGCCCAACCCGACCCGCTGCAACCCTACCCCAACCACCATTCTCCGCCGCTGTTCACCCAACCACCAAACCTCACCCGAACCAAACCCGACCACAGCCACCCTCTGCAGACCTGAACCCTAACCTAACCCTACCCGACCCCTACGCTGCAGACAGACCCGCACTACCTTCCACCCCCAACCTAACCCAACCACATAACCACCAGACCACTAACCCGACTAAACCTGTAACCCGCCTCCTCTGCTCCGCCTTCCTGTAATTTCGTTGTCATCTCCTATTGTGTAGTTGTGCGAATAGGTATATTTTCTTTAGTCTGTCTTGTGTGTATTCTGTTTATTATCGATTTCATTAAGGGTCATAATTGTCTAGGTTTCGTTTCGTCTTGGGTTATTATTGCGTCATGAGGTTAATTGTCACGAGTGGGTATGTTATATAATTGATTTTAGTGCTTGGTTGTCTCGCGAGTCGTGATGTTGGTTAGGATGTTATTGGTATAGTCAGCGTCCAGTTTAGGTTTGAAGCGTTTGTTGAAAGGGTATGTTATAGAAGCGTTTGTATATTTTGTTGAAAGGGTGTTGCAATGTGTTGATTCATGGCGCTAAAGTGGTCCCAAGTAGAGTTGCTAGGCGCTTGTGCTTTAGGCGTTTTATTGTTATGAGGTAAATGTGATGATATAAGAGTGACGCGGATTATGAATTGCTCTTGGCTCTACAAGTTGATAAGGAACATGTGGCGACTTGCTAAGTTGATGCTTGTATTTTGTTTTTAGGAACACATTATGTCATAGAAGGGAATTTGTTCCCAATTTCGCGACATGTTGTCTAGGCCATTTGAGGACAAATGAGATTAAGTGTGGGGGGTCGTTTGAAGTTTTGGACTTAATAAGATCATGGTTGCCTGTTGAATTAACACATCTAATGATGATCTATGAATGGGGTATGACTTTGGACCCTAACTAGTGCATGGCGGGGGCGTTTGAGGTATTTGTTACTTGTTCGTGGTAACGTTTTGAGCAGATTTGCTTGAGGACAAGCAAAAGGTAAGTGTGGGGAGTTTGATGTGTTGTAAAACACACGCATTTTTCCTTAGCATTTTAATAGTTTTTCGAGTCATTTATTTAGTATTTTAGGGAGTTTATAGCATGGTTTTGAGTAGTTGGTAATTTTATAGGTTGTATATATTTTTAGTATTTTTAGTTATTATTTATGCAATTTTTATTAATTTTAGATGTTCGGCGAAAAAGGACGTGACTTGAAGAAATAATATCAGGAACCGAACACTCGGGCTCGAGCGTTGAAGATAAAAGAAGTTTATTTTAAAGAGCTATGAAGAATTGGGCCAAGAACAATTATTAGTTGAGGAATTAAGTTGAATGGACCAAGAAAAATGAAGCCCAAGTGAAAGAAATAGGCCAAGCCCAAAGATGAAGCCCATATGCTGAAAAAACACGCGCCGAGCACCCTGGGGGATCTCCCCAGGGGGCGTGGGGGACTTGTCTGACGAAAATTTGAGTTTTTATTAGATTTTTGGCATTTTTCAAGGGGATAACTCACAATACAAACCCTAATTCGTGAGGCAACATAGAGGACGAATTTGGGGAGCATCATAAGAGGTTTTTGAGTATCTTGAAGAGATCCAATCATCCCGGTTAATGCTTGTACGACTAAGAACAATTCTTGAAGCGAAAATCATGAAGATGCAAGGCTAATCATCTTGCGGTTTCTCCGGGTGAAAGATTTGGTATTTTATCAATTGTTTTTATGTTTGATACTCATTACTTGGATTAGATTTTGTGAACACCTTAACGGTTTTTGCGTCTAATTGTATGTTTGACTGATCTAGACAGTTCGGTTGATTAGTATTATTGCATTATGTTATCGTATCTTGGTTTTCTTGCACTAGGATTAATTTAACTTTGCAATTAATGTTATGATAGCTGAATTGGGTTGAACAACTTAAACAAAGTCATGTCTATGTGATTTCCTAGGTAGGGTATTAACATAATTCAGTTGATAATTACCGAATCAGAAACCCGGAGTGACCGTTTTTCCATATTATTGTCTTTTATAAAACTTTATTATCACTTCGTTTTGCAGCACTGCAGCACTTTTGCATTCAAGTTCATAAAATTATTTTAGTTAATTTTAATTTAATTAGTAATTAGTAAATTAGCACTTTCCACAAACTCCCTGAGGTTCGACAACCCTACTTCCTATACTGCAGTCAGTTGTAGCTAAGGAGTAGTTTTTATTAATTTTTTGATTAGCACTTCGACACGCGATCAATATTCCATCAAGATCTCCACATGTGAAGCCGGTTTCACATGATTCAAAGATTAAAAGGACCAAAGCATCAAAACCACAATCTATTCCTCCAGGTTTTAAACAAAAAATTGTTTCAAAAATTAAATCTTTCACAAACAAATTTTTTGAACCAAAACAGGTTTGGCAAATCAAAACAAAAGTTGAACAAGAAACTAATGAGGAAAAAGGTATGGTGTTTCAAGAAGTTACTTACATTGATGTAAAAGGACAAACCAGGACCACGATGGCCTGGGTTCCACTCTCTAATTAATTTACTCATGAGTGCAGGAACTACCATGGAGGACTGTTAGTAACACGGTTAGTAACAGTGGTTGTTCCAAGAATAGGGTTGGAGCGGAAATCTCACAGGTTTGGTTATGGTATCTGACCTTATTTTTTTTTGCTGATATATGTTTATGTGTGTCTGATGTGGAAGACTTTATTTTTTTTTGTAAATATTATTTAAAAAAAAAATCAATTAAAAAAAAGGGGTTGTACAAAAATTAAAGTTTAGGGGGAGTATGAAAATATAGTCTCGGCCATGAGATGTGATTAATGCAAATAATCCTGATCTTATATGGGAAATGATAGGAACTAACTTGTTTATGTCTGCACATGAATATGATCTAAAGGACGTTACAACTACAAGTTAATGATGTGCCGGTAGGTTCAGCCTTCAAGTTGAGTAAACTGCTATAAGGTGAATAATAATAAATCTACACGAAAAGCTGGATTCCCACTGTGTTTTAGGTCTGCACAAGCTGAGTCCGGTCATACATAGGTTGAGAGATTAAAAGACACAGAAAATTTTGTGCATATATATTCAAAACACACCTAAGAGTGCAGGCTACCAATGCGGGGCCAACAAATCAAGTGAGCACCAAAAGACACGCAATGTTAGTGACGTGCAAATATATATAAATAGCTCAACAATCAGATGATCAACTTCTCTGCTTATGGAAACATAGACCTGAAGCTCTCATCATCTGATTGAAATAATGATCATCTTCTCTGCTTATGGAAACATAGACCTGAAGCTCTCATCATTATATCTCGATAAACCTTGAGGATTGGTAGGCTTATACCTAGCACAAGTGGGGTCCACAAAATTTTCATCAATATTACCAAAAACATGATAATCTCATCACCAAACGTATGTTGAAAGACGAGAGGCATGGACTTAAGAGGACAAACATACCGACAATCGTTCTTGGGTTGTAGCTATCCTCAAGAAAGTTGAAGCGTGGCTAGGCTTTTCAAGTTAGTGTCATCCCATATCTGATCCCTTCTATATCTCGAAGGTTGATGGTTGTTTAAAAAAAAAGGATTAAAAAAATCTTTATTTGTGTACAGTTGTTTTTAAGTCTTCCATGTCGCATCATTTGTGTCTCAAGCCGTTTGAGATACTTACCTGATTGCACACCAAATATGTATGCGGTTGTGTCTGTATGTTGAATTTGTCTAAAGAAAATTTGGAGTTGTGTTTGTGATTGTGGATAGGTTTCTTGGACTACTTGCTGCAATGATGGCCGATCATCAGTTGAGCAAGATACCATACCAAAGCACCTGTTTCCTCAAGTTTGCAGAAGACACTAAGATAGGAATCCTCCTCCTACGTCTTTTAAACCACTCAGGCTACCGAGAGTTGAAAAAGTTTGTTCTTGATTGTCAAAGATGATGCATGCAAAAAGGGGGAGATTGTGAGATAAGAGTACTCAAGGAACAAAGTGACAAGAACACCTTTAGCAAAGAAAATTTGGAAAGCATCCGTCTAGGGGGAGTATTGTTGGGTACTAAATTTGAGACTGAAGCTTTGCCAAATTACAAGACAAAGTACGTAGAGATTGACAATTCTGAAGATGATACAAGAGTTTGATAACATTAGACTAAGGGGGAGATTGTTGGGTCTAAAATTGGTAGTCAAATGTTATCAACAAAGTCAAAGTCAACAAGTCAACGTTTGGTCAACAAAAGTCAAAGTCAAACGGCTCGCAGTCAACACGTAAGGCGACTCGAGAAATCCGGACAAAAGATCGACGAGTGAAGCTCAAGTTATGATCAAGAAATGCGCTATGGATAATAAATATATTTTGTTTAGACAAAATATATTAATTACTTTAAATAATGGTTTTCTTGTTTAGTGAAAGTTTTAGTATTTTGTTAACCCTAGGGACCTAAATGTAAATAGCCTAAGTGTGTTTGGGCTATAAATAGATAAGGATTAGGGTTTTACTATTAACACACATCCTAGTAATTTGGGGGCTCTCATTGTTATTCATCTTATGCAAATTATTAGTGGGTTTTATTGAATATTTAGTGTGTGTTCAACATAATTTTCATCTTGTTCTTCATCAAAATCAGATTCAAGCTCGAAATCGATCCTACAAATACGCAATCTAAGGTGAGTTTCACGGCCCCTCTTTCGGTGTTTACATTTTCGGCGGAGAAACATGCTACGTGTTCGTATTTTACTTATTGTAACATCGCATATTTTCCCCAAATTTTTAATTAATAAAAAGAATGTGTTTGTTTTAAACAATATATGTTTTAAACACCTTAAACTAATAATTATTTAATAAAATTGTTGGATTCCCGACGTTTTGAGTGATTTAAAAATATTTCGTAACGTTTTTAACCTTCTATAATCATAATATGAATATATAATAATATAGTATATGTAAAAGAAATGCCAAAAAAATGTTTGTGTGGACCGGGACTCAAACCCGCGTCCACCAGCTTACCACACAACCCACAAACCAATTGAGCTATGTTGCTTTTTGTGAACATATCCTATGCATATAAAACTTAACACTTACCTTAATTACCCAGTTGACAACAAAAAGTCAAACCTGCGATCTATCCTTTCCAATCAAGTTAAAATTTCCGCGTTATTGATACGAATTAAGTATGGAATGATGTTGGACCGACCTTCCAGCGTTTTCCCCACGCCAAATCCATTCTAAAACATACCAATTATAGAGTAATCACGCGTTTTAATTAAATACGGGTCAAACATTCTAAAATTCCGAATTTGTGTGTTTTGTATAAATTGATCCCTTCACCATAGCCTAAACACGCCGATATACTCATTCCCACTATTAATTCTTTCTGTTCATCATTAAGAATTCACGGATCGAGCTTCGTTGACTTTATTGTTTGACTGCGTTCTTGAGAAACTTGCATCTGGTATGTTTAAATCCTTTGTTTCTTAGTGTTAATCTGCCCTTTTCTAACAATAACCCCATGTTTAATCGGGTTCTATTGTAGTGTATATTAGATTTAATGTTTTAGGGTTCTTATGATATTTTTAGGGAAGATGATAACATACAGTAACAGCTTAAACTTAAAACAAATGAGAATCTATCACCAACTGATCAGTAGATCAGTTGGTGATACCATGTTGTGTTAAAACATAAACCGGCTCGTGTCTGGGTTCAAATCCAGGCACAAGCTTTTATTTTTTTGATAATTATAAATTAACCTTAACATATCTATACAAGTAATCAAAACCAATCATAAACGTTCTCAGGTTCTAAACCAGATGGTCTAGGCTTATGATATAAGACGCGAACTGGCCAGAGGCCCGAGTTTGATTCCGGGTAGCCACATTATTTTTTTTAAACCCTTTTATTTATATATTTAACCTATTAATCTTTTAAAATAGTTTTTAAATACTAAAAGTGGGTTATAAATTCTATACAAATTATTTTATGATGTTCTGATGACGAAGTTTATTATACAATTTTTAGTTTTTCAAAAATAATTTATTTAATATATATAAAATATATTACAAATTTATTCATTTAAAAATTGAAAACTCTATAAAAATATCTAAACGATTTTATAAAATTTCACAAAAATTATTTTAAACTTATAAATCAAGAAATGTTCCAGAAATGAATTTTAATTTCAGAAAAACGTTTATTTATTATTTTTAATTAATTTTCGCTATTTTAATCATAAAATAATTCATAATAAATCCGTTTTTCACTATTTTTATATCAAAATTTTACATAAATTATTTTGTTCATTTAGAACAGAAATATAAATTTTAATTTGAAACTTTATGAATTTTAATATTTTTAGACATTAATACTGTATTTTGACAAGTAAATATTAATATACTATATATTCAATAATTAAGAAAATAATTTTATAAAAATTATTTTCACATGTACAACATTGTAATACAACCAACCTTAATCAAGACTTTACAAAAAGTCCTCTTAATTATTTATTTTCCTAAATTTTTTATTTATTTATTCATTAACAATTTATCTAAAGCAACGATTAATCAATTGTCAATCCCCAAATTAGGAACCCTAGAATACCTTTAGACTAGAAAACTTAGACTTATTTTATTGCCTTAAACTTAGGGTAATACTTGGAATCGTTTGTGCCACACTTAGACTATTTCAAAGGATTCAAGACTTATGCTAAGGTGAGTTTACATAGCCATTTTTCACTATTTTGGGGTGAAACATGTTATACTTTCAATTGCAATTCAACAACATAAGTGTCTATGTGTTATTCTATGTTGCATTATGTCTTAAGCATTACTATGGTAAGCACAATTAGACTAGCATAATAATTAACTTCGTACAAGCCAACGATACACAATGATAGATCTATTGGACTGAAAACCCCACCCGATACGTTACCTCCAGTATGGGTAGCGTGGGTGATTGTTATCGCAACATAAACGAGTGAACCATATGCGTATGGGATGGACCACAATATTCTAGCCACAAGGTTTGATTATGCACACGATTTACCGGGTAGTATTGTTTTCACATGTGGACTAGACTTACCATAACACTCGAATTATAAAAATTTTATTCAATATTCAAACCTATGTAATTCTCACCAACTTTTGTTGACCCAAAATATTTTCAAACTTAACATGTTTCAGGTTATAGCTTGCTTGAAGATTAGAGTTAACTAGGTGTAGACCCCGCGCGTTGCAGCGGGGACAACCTAATAACCGTGTTTTATATATGCGTGCTAAATCGAATTGTTCCCGGTTTGATAATGTGGACGTGACTTGGTCACGTATACACTACAATCAAACTTAATTTAAAGTTTCTGTCAAAACAGTGCAGTTTACCCGCCTCATATGCGCCTTTTAAAGCCAAACTTAAGAGTCAAATAACCAATTATGAATAACCAACTTGATATTAGCTAAAACAAATGCAATGATCAAATATCGTTCGAATAACCAAATAAGTTTTGTACATAAACACGGTACTCCATTGTTGTCCTAATTTGCAATTCAAGCTCAAGATCCAACATAACTTCAACTAATAAGAAAAAAACAAAAATTTATAAAACACAAAACCTATAGCTTTACACATGATAAAACCCCCAAAAACCGAAATCAAATACCAGATTTGGTTGCCTAGTGTTGCATTATCAACAACAATGCTAACATGGTTCAATACCCTTCCTTTCATGTGGTTATTGTCTTAAAAAATTGTCTCAAACCTGATTGCCAGCATTTTGCTTAAGAAAGCCAACATTTTCCACCAACATATATGACCTGTTTACCCAACCGGGCCTGGATCTGAACGACACAAAACTCCAGCCATAGAAAACCCAATATAAGATTCGGTTCAAGAGAATTAAGGCTCAGATATGTACTCTTAAGATCAGACAAAGGGGTCGGACACCGCCATGGCTGCAACATTGGTTGCACGTCGGGAAAATAAACCTCCCTCGTACCATCCGGGTTGCCCCGCCAAGAAACGGGTTAGATCTCACCCTAGGCTGGATTATTATGTTCGGGAAATAACCCATACAAAAACCTAAATCATCGCCGTCCCCAAGAACCATCTTTCAACATCATAAGTTCCAATAACTCTCACACACACCACACACGAATATATATATATATACACACACACACACACACCGGCAGTTTACACAGAGAGAAAACCATAACCACCGCCCCACGACTGCCGCGACACCGACGACGGCAAAAGCCTACATAAAAAAACACAATCAACTAATTAATCATTAACCACCACAACAAAAGAGACCCTAAAAATAACAAAAATAGAGTAATCACACGAAAGGAAAAAAATAATCTGGAACATGCAGGAAGCTATCGCTGTCTACGACTCACCAAACCAACCCCATCAACCGTCGTCCTCTAATAAAGCTACAGATCTACATGTATATCGAAGAACAAAACCAAACATTTATCTAAAGCATCACGTTTAGGTATTTAAAATAACACCTGCAGATCCATGATGGGAAGACGACCGACGGCGATGAGACGACGGCGGAAGAGAGCAGCGGTGTCACAGTGAGTTGAGGTATTGGTGGTTGAGGTTGCAATAGAGAGAGAGGCAAGAGAATGCAGTAGAGGAAAATGACATGGAGTACACAACTACATACATCACATGAGTTTGTCATAAACAACCAGTACAACTCCCAATACACCCCTTACAACCCATCAATGCATAAAACACCAATCATGCACAATGTACAACATGGCATTGCATAATGGCTTTGCTAATTAGAATATCTTAAATGCTTGAAGATGTGTATCTAGTAGTTTTCATTTTGATGTACAAATTCTTCTAGAACAATTGTATGTAATTTATTTAAATCAATTATTGAAATTTGTTATTTACCATGAGCTACTGAACAATCATCAATACGTGACATCCCAATGTTTCCGCCATCGGTTGGGGTGTTATACTTATCATGTTATACTAGGGTTATCTTTCGTTACTATGAGATTCGTTGAGTCCCAGTTCATGTGGCCAACAATGTGATAGTTTGTTTAGCCGGGTATACGGCAGTTCGTTAGCCGTTAACATGGCAGTCCGTTAGCCGTGGTTGTGGTAGTTCGTTGGGTGGTTCGTGCGACGTATCGTCATAATAAGGTTCACACGCCTAGCTAGCGTCTTCATATCATAGTAGTAACATGATGGCGTTTACAAAACTCATGAAACATTTTACTTAAAACCTGTGAACTCACCAGCATTATGTGCTGACGTCTTTTAGCATATTTTCTCAGGTCGCTAAGGTAGCAGCAGTCGGGCTAGGCGCACGGAGTCGCACTCGCGTCTAGGATCATATTTTGGATGTCAAACTTTAAACCCATGTTTTACTTTTGTTTGGATTTTGTAAACTTAAATATATGGTTTTGATTATTGCATGGAATGTCTTACGTATTTTCTTACATATAGTTGTCGTTTATTGTGACCGTTGACTTAGATCTTGGTGTGTCACGCGCCTCGCGGTAAACCTCCGCATGTGAAAATTTGAGGGTGTGACATAAAAGGTTTTGAAACATGTATTTCTAACAAGCGTGTTAGAATCGACGGTGTTGAAAGAATAACGTGTCATAAAATATTTCTAATGAGCGTATTAAAATAATTATTTACAAAATCATAAGTTTAATTTTTATACTTATATATTTATTTTCTAACGAGTGTGTTAGAAATTGATGATTTTGTACAGACAAATAAGATGTTTAAATTTTCTAACGAGCGTGTTAGCAAAGATTATTTTGGAAAAATAATCAATATTGAAGCGGTTTATTTTATATATAAACAAATAAGTTTTGAAATGATTGTCGTAATCGTTTATTTCTAACGAGCGTGTTAGAAAAAGGTTTATTAATATAACCAAAACTCCATATAAGGAAACATGTGATCATTTGTATTTTAAGAAGTATGTTAGAAATGGTTGATTATTAAAACCACATATTGTATATAGTACACGTATAGTTTCTAATGAGCGAATTAGAAACGGTTTATCTAAAAAATCATATACTATAACGATGTATAATCGTTTAGTTCTAACGAGCGGTTAGAATCGGGTTAGCTATGATAAACTAATTAAGATGATTTGTAATCACGTTATTGTCTAACGAGCGAGTTAAATGTGTTTTTAAATAATAAAACTATTTGAATGTTTATGGTCTTGATTTGTAATCAACGCATAAATATATATAGTTTAATTTTAAAACACTTGGAAAAACGAGAAATGTTTTGAATGAATAAAATATGTCTTTGCAATTGGTTCGATGCTCGTATGAGAAGTATCATGTCTTGAACCATGTAGTAGTCTTGAGAGACTATTTAGTGGAAAACAATTCGATGTTGTTACGGGCATATATATTCTTGTTCAACTACTTGCGAGTAGTTAATTATAAATAACTTTGTTGTTTGGACAATTTGTCTTATTGAGGGGGTACCTCAAAACATGCCACAAGACGATATAAATGTGGTTATTTCGGTCGAATGATAAAAGTGTTGAATGTAATAACACTTTTGACATATGATATATTTATCCTTATATGATTCCATTTAAATATATTTGTAATATATTATATATATTTTGGACTGTCGTTTATATTATTTTAGATGATCAAGTTGATTAAAAAAATATAATAATCGATATATAAAAAAGAACTGTAAGACGATATATTTTTTTATTATTATTTTTGGATGACGAATTTAATAAGGATATATATGCAAGAAGCGATTCACATAAGCACAACGAGCGAGTTGTGATTATGACTTATGTAATTAGTCACAAATCATACATCAAATGCATAACCACATCATGAGAGAATTATGACCAACGTGGCAAATGTATTGAGGTTAAATACACAAAATTGGGATATGTCATCTAATGTTGAGAACATCAATATAGAAATGCACAAATGTATTTTCGATGACTATAACATATGAAAGATGTATATCTTATTATTCTTAAGACTTTGATAAATTTTGGGAGATTTATTATTAAAGGCTTATAATGGTGATTGTCACACCCTCAAATTCCACTTGCGGGGTTTTACCGCGAGGCGCGTGACATACCAGGATCCAAGTCAATGGTCACAACAAACAACCACTATATGATATGAAAATAACGAAATAAACCAACCACCACAGTTTAAAAGTTTGCAAATCCCAAAGACCACAGCGGAAGCAAGTTAAAGTTTTACAGACCAAAAACCAAAGTAATTAGTTTAAAACGAACATAGTTCAAAACATGCATAATGAGGTGAGATGAGATGCAGTGAGACCCTAGTGCGCCTAGACTTCCCTGCTACCTTAGCGACCTGAGAAAATATGCAATGTTAGCCAAGACATACAGTGCCAGTGAGTCACAGAGATAAGTTTGTAAAAGTTTGTAACGTTTGTAAACCAGACCCAACAATCCTTACATCTATACCTGATGCTAGCTAGACATCATTACATGATACTATAGTGTCGTGAACCACTGCTGAACGTTAGAATGCCTCAATACCCATCACTGGTTCATCACCCGGTACCGTAAAGTTTGGTAGGACAAATATGCACCCGCCACCGACCTCCAGTCAGCCCGAGTGGGCTTGCCGGGCCCAATTGATCTATTCACACTCTCCTCGCTATGTAACCACATATTAATGGTTCACTAAATGTTTGAGAGGACTTTAATGATGAAGAAATGTCACTAAGTATCCATGTAATATGATGTAATATGTTGGTATAAAAGTTCGTAAGCTTGTACCACATGTTTCTCCCCCAGATATGAAAACAGTAAAAGAATTGGGCTGTGACACTCACCTTAGTTTGCGTTCTTCAATAAAAGAATTATCGACACAATCTGATAGTCCCAAATACCGGCGATCTATCATAAAAGTTTGTATAAGCGTTTTGACTAATAACCCTTAGGTTAACTAGTCCCCGATTGTCCAGATCATGACTATGTATGTTTGAAAATGTGTTTGAACGTTGACCCGACACTCCAGACAGACCCGACATCCCGTTGGTGACCATTACATAAATAAATCAAGTATATTTAGTTTACACATAAGGTTCAAGCATAAAACACTTAGTTTGCATCAAAAATTGCATTTAAGAAGTCGTGGGGTCGAATTAGTGTGAAAACAAGTTCATTCGACCTCCTGATGGGTTGAATGGCTTTCTGAAGGGTCGAATGGGTTTCCAGGTGGTTCATTCGACCTCTTTGATGCTGGTTCGACCTCTCGAAGGTGCGAACCAGTTTCGTGTTCGACCCAACCGCTGCAAAAACTCATAAAACGCACCAAATCGCATCAAAACAGTCCGAAAACATCACAAAATATCACAAATCACAGCAGTCAACTATATTTAATCTATCCCTACAAAACCCTACCAATTATATCCCGAAATCAGTCTATTTCACGACTTACCCAAAATGGCAAATTATGAAAATGTCAGATCAATGAATGTAATCTTTACCCAAAATGGAAACTTAGCAAAATAATCTTAAAATCAGATTATCATGCTCAGATTATCATGTATATGAAAACCCCTAATCATTTCGTCAACAATATTATCATGAACAAACCCTAGATGTAACACAAAACCCCCAAAATGGGCAAAACATCATCAATAATCAATTACACCCCATAATAATCATAAACCACCATCTAAAACAGTCCTAGATCATTATTCTATCATCTCTACAACATTCAAGCATCAAATATTACATAACACCTCATTTAACACCATTAACACATGTATTATTATTATTTTTTTTGCATAAAAACTCATTATTAATGAAAAGGTTTTATTTAGATAGGTGTTAGAAATGTTTTTATCCATGAAAACTTCCTTAGATCAGATCTGGACCTTTGGGGTTTGAGAAAAACGAATGAAAATGCTTTAAAAGGATTTAGATCAAGAGCACATCTTGAATCTTCTCTTGTTTATGATGTAGAAGGTATTCTTATGTTAGGATCTGAAAAACAAGGTCAAGAACTCCTCCCTACAGGTTTGAGGTTGAGAGAGACCACTTTGGGGCGGTTAGTGTTTGTGAAATGATGAAAAAGTTGCAAGGTATGGTATTTATAGTACCAGCTCGTTCGCACTCTCGAGAGGTTGAATGAACATGTAAGAGGTTCGAATGAATGGCCAAATGACTGGTTCGAACCCCCTTACGGTCGAACCAGTATCCATGTTTCCAACTTTTTCTGGTTTTGTCGTTTAAACGCGTTTTAACACATGTTAACACATTCTAACACATGAACATGCAATCCTAACATATGTTAAGTATATCTAATCATATAAACACCATATAAACACATATTTACACATTTCACATCATATAAGGATCAATTTATGCTTGTCACTTAATTCAATTCGTGTAATTCACCAACAACGGGACTCGAGACTCGTGTATGCGTATGTTACCCCCAATGATCCTCCGAATCATTGAACCCTAGACAATGCGTAATGAAAACCGACTCAACTGGCCTGTTAAGTATGTTTGATAAATGTTTTTCGCTATGGTAGACTTATGTGTTTGTAAAAGTATTAACCTGAATATGCCGGGTGTCACAGTGATTGATATGTATAGTCTCTACAAACCATCAATATTGGTTGAACTATGTGGAGGATTTGTACAATATTTTGGGAGAGTCTCCCAATAAATTATTTCAGTAAAATGTGTGTGTGTGTATATATATATATACATCACTTTAGGCATATGTGAATGTCATGTCGTTGAGTGTCAATCTAATTGACTCTACCTCAAGATATAGTGATTTTATACGATTCATCGTGTTGATGATAAATATGTTCATCAAAGTGACTTATATTAAGACTTAGGTTTAAGTCCTTAAGAGTCAATGGTGAAGCCTTAAAGATTAAAAGGCAAACAAGTTTTTTTTATCCTACTGGATGAAATTAACTATAGTTTGAAACATTCTTAAAACCAAGGTTTTGAATGGTAAAACAAAATCCTATTGTATGTCTAAACTAAGACGTGAATGTTAGGAAGAGATAGTGCGTTATCTCTTAAGGCTATGAAGAAACAGAATAAGGCATCTTCTGTTCACATGCTAAGTATTTGTAGTCTAAAGCATGCTAGACTAATACTTGTTAATTTAGATGCTCCACGGAGAATAAATTAATTTTGAACATTCAAATACAAGTGACGACATGAGAATGAATTTTGTAAAAACAAATCTACAAGTCATTAAAAAAATATATGACTCGAGAAGACCGAATATATAGTTCATTGGTTATGATTCTATTTGGCTTAATGTGAGGAGAACTCATATAGCTCAGAAACAGCCTGTGTGAGAAATCTAAGTAGAGTAATATAATGGGATGACCTCAATAACACAAAGATACATATAGTCGCTATCTTATCACGGGTGTCTAATGTCATCATGAGTGATATTACTCAAACTTAATCAAAGTGCAAGCAATGTGGGGGAAGAGCTGTGATACCCCGCATTTTCAGGTTCCTACTTTAACTGAACTCTAGTTAACTTGCATGTGCATACGTGACTAAACACTTGACTAGGGTTAGTCAGGAAGGTCTTCCTATATGTTATATGGTAATAACATATGTTATGTGATAATAACATACGTTACATTATAATAAGAAAAGTTATCATCACAATGCACACACGAGTCCTGTATCCCAAGCGTTGGTGATTTGTCTAGCATACATGATAATGTGTACAATTGAAATATGATGAACGTGAAGTAACATGCTTATGTGAATTACATGTTTATGCGAATTACTGCTTAACTGATAGTTGGTACGTAAACCATGCAAATTACGTGCACTCTATGATTAATATGTTATGAGATGATAAAAACAATGATTTTTATGTAAGTTAGGGTGGTTAATATTATCGGGTCCGGTATTGGGCTAAAACATGATTAACGGGTCCGGTTAGTAGACTAAAAAGCCCTAAAACTCAATTACTTGGGCCCCAAGCCAAATCCTTTTATAAATATAGAACAAAAAAATAATAATAACCCTAACCCTACCCATCCCCTTTGCGCCGTGAACCATCCCCCTTGCGCCGTGAACCACCCCCCCACCCCCACTCTCTCTCAATTTCAATCAAACAACAAATTCTCTTGATTAAATCCAAGTGGTGTTGGGTGGAATCTCTAAACCTTGAGGATTTCTTGCATTGAAAGGTATAACTTTTATAAGTTTTATGATAATTGTTAATGTTTTGGAAAAGCTTTTAAAACCCTAGAAACTCTATGAGTATGAATCGCATGTGTATGTGTTTGTGTAAATTCTTAGATGTTTTGCATGGAGGTTTATGAGAATTGATGTATGTGATTATAATTAGGGTTTAGGAATGCGAAAAATACAGATTTTAACATGATTGTATATGAGGATTTCATGGAATATGTGATTATGGATGATTAGGGTTTGTGAGTAACTTGTTATGCAAGTTTTAGTTTTCTGACAGATTCGTTAGGGTGTTTTGTAGGGTCTGTATCGTGATGTTAAAGTGATTGTTTTGATGATTTCTTTGTATGGTTGTATTGTACATGGTCTTATATTTTCATAATGGGCAAAATCAT
This sequence comes from Ambrosia x helenae, assembly GCA_030844895.1. Taxonomy (NCBI): domain Eukaryota; kingdom Viridiplantae; phylum Streptophyta; class Magnoliopsida; order Asterales; family Asteraceae; genus Ambrosia; species Ambrosia x helenae. The sequence continues at coordinate 11,369,711 of CM061233.1, forward strand.
CTGATTTGGACATCGTTTGAGTGGTTTTTGGAATTTTATTTGATTAAAGGTCATATCAGATTTTCGGAGTTGTAAACTGGGTCAACTTTAAAGATCATAACTTGAGTTTTACAAAGAGTTAGGTTATGAAATTTGGACAGTAGGTCAAAATCGGAATAACTTGGCTTGTCCAAGTGGATTCACCCTGTTTGGGTAAATACACAATGTTTGGGAATTTTTCTACTAAACTGACCTGCTGTAGAAACTTTCTAGACATAGCTGTGTTGTACGAATTTTTATAATTTTTGTGTTTGGTTTTGAGACAAAAAAAAAATAAGTTATCAAGTGAACCCCAAAGAATTTTCAGTAAAAATTTGGGAGTTTAACTCGTTTGTTAAGTATTTTAAATAAATCATTTTCATAGCACACAATCTATTCTAAAAACGCTGATTGTGTAGGGTATGTTTATGTGACTTTTTGGAGTCTTATATGGTATGTATTTGACATGAACTTGTATGGACACTTATATGCAATGTATATGAGGTATAAAACTGATGATAATCAATATGTTCACCAACTGGTTCGTAGGACTTACTTGTGCATGTAGAATCATTAGGTGTCACATACACGGTTTTGAACTTTTAAACGTATTGGACAAACGGGTTATATGGTGTATTGGTTATGCACATATACTCACTTAGAGACATTTGTAATAGGGGGTCGGTAGCACATTACTATTGGTGGAATTTGGATTATTGCTTGCAACCTAAGGTGAGTTTCACTATTTTTTCTCAAAAGCATGCGTCTCGGGTTTGAGACAACTTACTTAACTTTTCTAGTCCGGTTTGGGACTACTATTTTATAGTCCGTTTTGGGACTACTACACATCCCGGGATTTGGGATGATGTGACTCCTTGTGTGGGTCGGGTTTTGCTAGTTTCACACTCTGTGTCCTTGATGAACTAAGCTGCATTCTATCACGAAAGTCCTTCACTATTTACCGAATGAGTTGCCGGGTTTATGGCAAGCGGGTTACTAGTTGATAGCGCTATTAGGTTTGACAAACCTCACACCGTGCTGGGAGCCGGGCGTGAACAATGACCTTAGATTTTATCATTGTTGATAGGCAATGATGGGAGGCAAAAACCAGCTCGCGGGGCGAGTGCATCGTTTAAATAGCAAATCGGTATATCATTGTTTAGTTATCATGAATGGGTTAGCTACCCATGGCATACGTTAAACTAGTGGTTCTTGGTTTTGGTTATTGATTATCACTTTTGGGTTTGGGAAACCTAACTGTTGTTCTTGGATTGGGAATCCTACACTTTTACTTACCTTACTTTGTGAACTCGCCAACTTTATGTTGGCACACAATATACATGCTTTTGCAGGTAGTTAGCTTCCGGTGTCACGATTAGGAAGCACAACACGTTTCACTGCATTTGAGGTCTTGGGCATACACCTAAATTACATATCATGCTTTTACGTTATCCTTCATATGGTTTTAATTTGGGCGCGTTGTTTTGCGCATGGTTTTTTAAAAGGTTTAAATTTGGTTTACGCTTCCGCAACTTAACTAAACATTTTGGTAAACGCTAAACTGGATTTTTGAAAACGAACTAAATGGTTGGGGCATTTGGAGTTCGTTCATATGACTTATGGTTATGGGATCCTGGTATGTCACGCGCCTCACGGTATAAACCCCGCAATGAAAATTTGAGTGTGTGACAAGAGCCATTTAAGAAACAACCCGCGGGGATCTAAATAATGGTATTTGAGAAGTTTTCTCAAACTTCATACGAAATGGAGAAAATTTCATCACCCATTTAGAAATTATCCAATAACACTTAAATGTTGGGGTGGCTTGCATTGGAAAATAAAAGATTTGACATGACAGATATGGGATTAATGGATGTGATTTTGGGAGTACAAATCACACGAACCCATAATGGACTTGTTATAAGTCAGTCCTATTATGTGGACAAAATTCTTGAGAAGTTCAATGGAAATGACTTTAATGTGGCTACAACTCTCATTGACACGAGCCAAGATCTAACTAAGAATCGAGGTGAGCCTGTTAACCAACTAGAGTACTCAAGAATTATTGGCAGCTTGATGTATTTTATGAGTTGTACCAGACCAGACTTAGCAACAAGCTAAGTAGATACACGAGCAACCCAAGTTCAAGTCATTGGAGTTGCGTGACACAGGTGCTTCGGTACTTAAGATACATACGAGACTACAGGATACAATATAAGAGATATCGAGCAGTTATTTAAGCTTACTATGATGCGAATTGGATATCTAACACGAATGATTCCAAGGCAACGAGTGGGTATGTGTTCACACTTAAGGTGCTGCGATAACGTGGAAATCATCTAAGCAAACGGTTATTGCTAGATCCATGATGGAATCAAAATTCATCGCTTTATATAAAGAGGATGAATAGGCAGAATGGCTATGTCAATTTGTTAATGATATACCTAGGTGGCCGAAGCTAGCATCGGCCTAATGCATACACTGTGATAGCCAATCGACAATTGGCAGAGCTCATAGCACAATGTGTATCAGTAAGAACATGTATATAAGACGTAGGCATAATACGATACGACAACTAATCTCTATAAGAGTTATCACTGTTGACTATGTGAAGTCAGATGATAACATCGCGGATCTTCTAACAAAATGCTTAAGTAGAGAGTTAGTTAAGAAGTCGTCCATGGGAATGGGAATAAAGCCCTTGAAAAATTAAGTTCATGTGAAGGAAACCTAAGTTAGCTCACTGAAGATCCCAAGATCTGAGTTCAATAGGACAACCTAATTGTATGAACATGTGAGGTCACTGTGGGGGGAGGTTGTTGGAAACCTCACGCTTTGAAAAAGGGAGTTTACCATAGGAATTTGGTAAGCTTCCTAGTCCATTCCTAAAAGTGACAAGGTTGAGGCTAAGTCTATGTCTTTTAATGATCCGACTGAGGTAACCGGTCCTAGTGAATCACCTATGTGAGAGAGAAGTGGGGTCGCTTCGAAGATATTGTTGGGGCACATTACTTAAGAGCTCTCGCAGAACCAGGCATATGTCCATGACCACAACGGACACAACTATGAGGACTTGACGTTGTCAGGGAAAATCTTGTGTGAAGCGTATTGTCGTCCACACAAACGATAGACGAGTTCAAAGACATTGCTATCTACTCATAGCCAGTGGGCTAAGTGCGTTTCGTGAGCGAAGGTTCAAAGGGTCACACCTACCTATCATATGCAAAACTCACCTAATGAAATTTAATCGGAATGAGGTTGTTTCTGAATGACTCCCATTCATGTGGGGGTTTGTTGGAAATTTTGTGTGTTTTGATCAATCTCCATTCATGTGGGGGATTGTTGGAAATTTAGAAGGTGAATGGAGGTTTAATTTAATAAAATTATAATTTAGTGAAATTATAATTATTGGTAAAACTCTTTAGTAGAGTTAATTTATTTATAATAGTTATATTGTATTTTTAAGACTAAAATTAAGTGTATAACTCTTTATGTGGTGAATTGAAGAAAAACTCTCGAGTAGAGTTAATTTATTTATAACACTTAATTATAGTTTTAAAACTAAAATTAAGTGTCTAATTATGTTAGACTCTTCATCCACTATTGACTTTTGTATAGATAAGAGACTTTTGTGTCATATTTGTGATACATGAGAATACACATACGAAAACACATACACTCAATCGCAGCCACCAAGTTTCAATTATCTTTCAGGCAAGTGTGCAAGTCCGCCAGTGCACCACCACTGTTAAGAACTGGTGTACACCGGAAACAGGCCGTGAATCTGTTTAAGGGAATTATGTCAAGCACAAGCCCGGTTCACATTCATAATTTTGTCTTCGATTTCAATGTAAGTTTTTCTAACATAAAATAGAGGAATCAGTGTATATTTACCCTCTTATAACGTATAAATAACTACAACATTTGTTTACACTATTATGAGTGATATTGATGGTTTTGACGCCTTGTTCTAAATCTATCGAAATAATATGCTATTTTATGTTTACAAAATGAGTATCCATGTTGCAACAAAGAAATTTGCTGTTAAGTTGGTATGAAAAGTCATTAAAAAAACAAATAGGGATGAGAAAATAATATTTTGAGTTAGCTGAGAAAATAATATTTTGAGTTAGCTGAGTTGTTAAAAATATAACATTATTAAAAATTTAGAATTTTAATAATTGTATTTGAGTATTTAATATTTTTAAAGTTAGGTTTCAAGATCAGTTTGAGATCGTTTCAAGCATCTAGGATGCTAACGAACAAATCTAAACCACACGAGATCCTAAACACGGATCCCTAGTACCCGTAGGGATTAGGGAAACACGTGAACCTGACAAGCGTAGAACCATATAAGAGATACAGTTATACATTCAATTACAAGAGAAAAAAACACTCAAACTCGTCTAAAAAACGGGCATATTCTCATCCTTAACCACATTAACCCTATTAAAAGATCAAGGATTTTTGTAATTACATTCATTTTTCCTCCTTATTGTGTAAAGAGAAAATAAAGAACTTTAAATACACAATAATTATATCTTCTGTTTGTAAATTTTGGTTTATTTTAAAACCGAACTAAAAATGACATGTCAACGTATGCTTGCTAGTAGGCTAAAGCCACACTTGGACCAACCATGATAAGTACTATTCATCAGCTTTGTATAAAACCGAACTAAAAATGACATGTCAACGTATGCTTGCTAGTAGGCTAAAGCCACACTTGGACCAACCAAGATAACTATTATTCATCAGCTTTGTAAAACTAATAGATTGATAATGATAATGATAATATGCATTGAAACATTCTAGTGTCAATATAATCAATCCGATCACTAAATTGATTTCAACCCAATTTTGAGAAAGAGGCGGTGATAGATTACAAAATGCGACTAACGTGATTTGATCACACAACGACGACTCGTGGAAGCCTGTGGTTTTTGTGTGGGTATATGATATGTATGGAGAGACCCTTGAATACGAAGAAGTAGGGAGAATAAGGAGAGGAATACATAACATAAGGTCATGAGGTATCCTTTAACCATCTTTAACTTTACTCAGATGTCACATTCTTCAGTTTTCTCATTTCACACCACCTCACTTCAAGGACATGGTTTAACGCTCCTTAAGTCTACACAATTCACTTAGGTGTTGTTTGTTTATCTAAAAAAGGTCTGTGCAAGCTCCACGGAGACATTTTCATCTGCAGATTGTTTGTTCCTTCGAAGACATTTCATTAAAAAAACGTCTGCACGAGCTCTTCTTTGTGCAGACTTGGCCCTGCGACTTCTAAGATCTACTAAGGTCCGCGGAGGGTTAAACACCACCACCCACTGTCCACCACCACCGTTCACCTCCACACCACTGTCCACCCCGACCACCATCCGTACACCACCACCATTTTATTTTAGCAGTCTACAGACATTAAAAAACAGTCTTCTTTTTGCAGACTGCAGAGGTTTGGTCCACCTCTTCTTCTACAAATGTTTGCAGATGTGGTCTACGGACTACAGACATTTTACCTCTGAAAAAACGAACACCTTAACTTTATCTCTTTTGATTCTCATTAACATGTTAACTTAAGGTCACTTTAACACCCCTTAACACGGTAAGAGAGTGATGACATGGTGTGTAATGAATGTTAAAATATCACGTCACCATTAACACCCTTAATGTTAAGTTACATCCCATGGCCTAAGTTGAGGAGGTGACATGTTTGTGCGCGGGTTAATGAGTGTGTTTATGAGGTCTCTTTAATTTGATAGGTATGTGAGAGTGACGTTTACAATAATAAACATATATTTTAATAAATATCGTAATTTATGACGGACATGTTATATGTGTTAAGGCATTAAAATATTTCATTATCTTGCTAATAAATTCTTACAAACTTAAATAACGAATAAAGTTCTTAACAATACATTGTTTAATATAATTATTACTTGTTTTTAATGAAAGTAACTTTTATATATATACTAAAATGACAACTAAACTATAACTAATATAAGAGTTCATGAGTAGCTCAGTTGGTGAATGGACTGGGAATTCCTCTTGGGGGTCCCAGGTTCGATTCACATGAGGGACATAATGAGAAATGATCGATGACTCATGGCCTATAGTCACGAGTTCGAGTTCTGATCTCGCCTGGGTTTTACCAATCCTTTACCGTCGTGCCTACGGGCGGGTGAGGGGTTGGGTTTTCCCCGGTTTTGGGTACTGCATGGGTGGGCCTGACTACGCCAGCCGCCCGAGGTACGTATGGGCCCTCCATTGGGTTGGTCGTGGGGGTCTGTCGATAGTGTGGGGACTCCCCTAAATAGTCGGGCATAAATGTTTGTTAACCGTTAAAAGAAAAAAACTATAACTAATAAGAAGATATCATTTATAACTATATGCAATGTGTTCGCAAATGTTACTTTCCTCTACCTTACAATAAACTCTTATTGTCTATAAACTGAACCTAAAACATCATATTTAAGAACCATACACCTTTATTAACCTAAAACATCATATTTAAGAAGCATACACCTTTATTAAATGGGCTAGCTCCATGTAGTTATTTGATTGATAAAAAGAGTTGCTTGCTAAATATAATATATTCTTGCCCCATTTGTAAAAAAGCCTGTTTGGATAGATTTGGCGAGCATGCCCTTCACTGTAAGGAATTGCCGGGGTTCAAGTATCGTCATGACTGGGTTAGAGATGTTTTATGGGATGTGCTTAGGCGCGCCGGGATCTCAGCCAAGAAAGAAGCCCCTGTTAATTTTCTGACTGACCCACGAGAGGGAAGATCTTACCTTGCGTCCTGCGGACGTCCTTGTGTTTGGCTGGGCGGGGGGTAAGCACGCGTGTGTTGACCTCACAGGGGTGTCCCCACTGGTGGGGCTGAGAGATAGTGGATTCGTTCCGGGACAGGCGGTTTTGAAGGCGGAAGCTAGGAAGGCTGCTAAGCACGAGGCAGCATGTCTAGAGAATCAACATGTGTTCATTCCGTTTGCCTTCGATACTTTTGGATCCTTAGCCCCTGAGGCAGTTCGCTTTTTGGAGCGGGTGCAGAAGGTGGTCCACAGTGATTCGCAAAGCCCGAGGAACCAAGGGTTTGTATTCAGTAGAATAGGCTTTGCGATTCAAAAGGGGATAGCGGCGCAGCTTGTTGCTCGCTTACCCATTATTCAGATGTAACTTGGTTTATTTTGTAATTTTAATGAAATAACCTTTAAATTAAAAAAAAATATATATATATATTCTTGCATTTACTTAGGGTATTTATAGTTGCACCAAATTGCATGTTGAATGACAATCACTTTTGACGATGCTTTATTTGTTGCAAAGCAATTTAAGTTAGGGGCATGGCCAAGCTCTAAGGCTGTTTGGTGTGGTTACGGGGAAGGTGTTCGGGGAGGTGACGTGGACAAGTCCCCAAGGGGGAACCCCCCCCCCCCCCCTTCTCCCCTTGTAATGTGATTGGCCCTTTTTTGTTTTTTTTATCAAACTTTATATAATAAAAAATGAAGGGGGATTGGAGGAATTATGGGAATACAATTTCCAAGCTTTGGAGGAGGAAATGAGGAAAATGAGATGACGCTGATGTGACATTTACGGGAGTTGGTCTCCACACCATATAGTCTAAGGGGTGGAGGACTCTTGATTAGGACACGTTTTTTTTTCGGACACATTTTTACAGAAATTCCTATATATATAAAACTAAAAACTGTATCTTGGGACCGATATAGTGCAGTGATAAACACACTAGTTTTTAAACTCTTGGGCCCTTATTCGACTTATGTTTGGTTTTTTTTTTTTATGCGATGCAAACATATATGTATACATTGTTTCTAAAACAAGCATCAGTTGATAGGTTGTTTCATTGGTTTGCAATAATCTATTATAACTAATTGAAGGCTGGTTCGATTTCCACCTTTACTGTCATGCCGTTTTTCTGCTTTTATTTCGCCTTCATTTTTTCACCCTCTTGATAAGAAGCATTTTAAATTATCTTACTATACTTTTTAATAAACGCTTTTAACTTATGAAGCTACAAAAACTATCCACGTTGCCCGCAACCCGCCGCGAAACGCAAGCATAATCCGCTATTAAAAACTTAAAAACCTACGCTTAAGCCCATTTAAAACTTAAAAACTTATACTTACACATGTAAAACTTAAAACTTCAACATATAAGCTCATACCCACTTATAAATTATAAGCCTAAGGGACACATTTTGGTCAGGCTCAGCCAGATACCTGAATCCTGATGACCAGCCCTGGCTAAGGGTATAACTTTTTTTTTTTTTACATAAAAGGAGCATACGTCACAAACCTTGAGTGTTTGGATCCATTGTAGAATGACCTATGAACACTCTTAGTTAAATGGTTTATGTTTAAGTTGACATGACGAGTTTATGAGTTAACCTATCTAATTTTATGTTCTTTTAGATATGTTTTATGTAATAATTCTAATATGCTTATATTATTTAAACACAACTAAATGATAGTTCTGATTCATTTATTTTTCGTGTTAATAATAGTTACAGTTAAAAAGAAACTTTCCAAAAAGTTTAATTGATAAAAAGAAGTACCAATATTTAGAGGGTGTTTGGGATTGATTTTTCAAAACAGATCATGCGTTTTGGAAAAGCAGGAGTGGAGCTGCTTTTAGATTATTGCGTTTTGGTAGCCTAAAAATTCATTTCAAAACTCAACCCCAAACACTAAAAACTGATTATTTGCAATTTCAAAACACAATAATCTAAAAATCTATTTCAAAACGCAATCCCAAACACCCCCTTAATGTTTTAGAGTTTTTATATATATAGTTCTGATTTATTTACAATATATTAAAATATCAATGCCACCGTTGGAGAACTTTTTTTTTTTAACGGCAAGGGTTGTAACTGGTGGAGCTCCGACTAACACTCTGGCTAGCTTGTACTGATTATCCATCCTACCTGGATTGAGGATCTCCTTAAATGGAACCCCCACATGTATTGAAATCAAATCTTCAAACTCCACATGACCTCCAAGCTCCCCCTATTTCACCAACTTAAATATACACAAAAGCAGATCTCATATTTTCATATTTCTTAATTGCTCTTTGCTCTGATAAATATATATGTTCTGACTCTTTAAAGTTGTTTCAACTATGTATGAATGAATCGAGCCATTTTAAATATTTTTGAAATTTGCTTACGAAAAATCCAATTCAAATCAAGGTTAATCAAGCTCGACCTGAAAATATACTTATTTATCAAACGAGCTAAAGATAGAGTTTTATATAATAAACTCGGCCAGTCTAGCATACCTAAGATATATATATTGTCATTTATATATTTATAAATGTATATGAAAACATTTATATATAAAATAATAATAAAACAATTAATAAATAATAAATGAGTCAAGCGAAAGCTTAAAAATTTTGTTACAAATAGAGCTTGAGTTTTGTATATAGATCTTGAAATGGGTAAACTCAAACTTGATACCAGCTCGACTCATTTAGAAGATCGTCTTAGCATCCTTAATCCTTATATATATATTGGTACAAGTAAATTGGTAACCACTAGATTCTGTATTTTAAGCCAAAATACTAAGATTCAAAAAACCCTAGCTCCGATAAACTAGGGCGGCGATATTGGTGATTCAACGGCGAATAGGTTTTACCACGTGTGCATGGCGGCTCGAGATAGATTCAAGGTGAATACATGGTATGACGTACCATCTAAGAGGCAGAATAACAACAAACAACAACAGAAATCATCGATTGCTGGAGAGGGAGTGAAATTCTTTGTGTCGAATCTCCCAGATAAGTGTTCTTCCTATGATTTGAGGGAGACGTTGCACAGGTACGGGGACGTCCAAGCCATTTACATTGCTAGAAAGTTCGACAAATTGGGTAAGAGGTTTGGTTTTGCAACGATCAAGGTTAATCGTAATAGGGCTGACTTGGAAGATAGATTGAAGGATGTGTGGATAGGTTCGTATAAGCTCTTTATTGTTCCGGCAAGATTTGTGGGTGGCCAGAACAACGTGGAAGACAAGGGGAAGTCTATCGATCCTACGGTACATGGTGAAAAGGTATGGAAACCGGTGGCCGATCAACAGCAGAATGTCACTGATGGGGATAAGTCTGGTGGGGATAAACCACAGGATGATAATTCTCATAGGGAGACGGCTGACTTACGTTCATTCAAAGATACCCTTCTTAACAGGAGTGTGGAACCTGTTTTGCCGGAGGTGGTGATTCAGTCGGAAGGAAGGTTTCTTCAGGAGTTTTATGATACAGGGGTAGTGGTTAAGGTTAAGTCCTTGGAGGTTCTATCTTCTTTTAAGGGGAAGGTGAAGGATGTCTGTAGCGGCAGGTTTGGAATAAGGTATTTGGGAGGTTTTCATGTGTTATTGTACTTTGATAGCGTTGAAGATAAGGAATATTTTGTTGGTAATATGGATAGTTGGAAGGAATGGTTTTCATCGGTTGATCCGTGGATAGGCCAGAGGGTGATGGTGGATAGAATTGCATGGGTGAAGGTGATTGGGTTGCCTATTCATGTTGCTGAAGTTGAGGTCTTTAATAGCATTGCAGGTCTGCATGGTGAAATTGTTCAGTCCGCATTCTTTTCTGATGAAGGGGATTTTTCTTATGCTAGTGTTGGAGTTCTTGTTAAGTCACAGGAGCGGATAAATGGATTGTGTAAAGTTGTGTGGAATGATGACTCGTATGTGGTTCGTCTTGAAGAAGATTTAGAGGAGTGGATTCCTGATTGTTTAGGGGATGTGGAGGAGGAGACAGCTAATATTCAGGAGGTGCAGGTCCAACATGATGAAAGTGAAAGGATGGATAATAATGTTGTTATGGAGGATATCCCTAATTTGCATGTGGAAGATGCGGCTACATCGTTACCTCATTTGAACGGAGTTTTTGATGATTCCGTAGGGGGGATTTCAGCTCCGCGGAGTTGTAAACGGAAGGGGGGTAGATTTTCAAGGAAGAAGGGACAGAATCGTAGTTCTGTTTCACCTATTGATAAGGATAGACCGAAGAAACGGATACGAGAAGATAATGATATTTTTGGTATTGACCGATTTATTTTTACTAATCCTGTCTTTGAAGCTGCAGATAATGAAGGTAACGTACAAAGACAGGAAGAGGTTTTTGTTACGCCAGATTTAAATGATGTGGTGGCGGTGAATGTGGGTGATGCTAGTGTGCCTAACACGAGCATAGGGGAAGTGACGCATTGTGATGATCGTGATGTTCGTGTTCGAAGAGAAGTGGAAGATACTATGATGTTTGCTAAAGATCTTGGGGTTAAAAATATAGAGAAATTCGAGACTCATCTTCGGGATACGGTTGATGCAGAGAGCTTCCAGCTGGTGGATCAATGAATGTGGTATCGTTAAACATTAGAGGTATGGGTAGGGTGGATAAGGCGGATTGGGTTTCTAATATTCGTGTGAGTAATGAGATTGGCTTTGTTATGTTGCAAGAATCTCAATTGACGTCTTTGCAAGGCGTTAACTTAGATAGATTTTGGGGTAGAGGTGATTATGATGTTGATTGTGTTGATGCTTCGGGGAGATCTGGGGGAATTGTATCGATGTGGGACAAGAAATTGTTTCAGAAAATTTCAGTTTTTAAACATAGAAATTTGCTTGTGGTGCAGGGCGTGGTTAAAAATAGTGGCTTAAAAATTGGTTTGGCGAATGTTTATGCTCCCCAAAAGATAGAAGATAAGAGGGTTGTTTGGATGGAGTTAAACCGTATCATTGGTCAGGACCCGGGGTATTGGATTGTAGGGGGGGATTTTAACTGTGTCCGTAATAGAAGTGAAAGGAAGAATTCTAAATTCAACGTTCAGTCCACTAATGAGTTTAATGATTTCCTAGAAGGGGTGGATTTACACGAATTTGGTCTTAAAGGGCGTAAGTTCACGTTTGTTGTTGGAAACAAATGTAGTAGAATTGACAGGATTTTCGTGTCTATGAATTTCCTTAATGAGTGGCCTAATGCGGAGTACCGAGCTTTGGCTAGAGGGAAGTCGGATCATAGTCCTTTGATTCTTAAGTGTGTATATCGGAATTACGGTCCGAAACCATTTAAGTTCTTTAATTCTTGGCTAGAGAGGGTTGGGTTTGAAGAGGTGGTTATTGGAGCGGCCAATAAGTTTGCCGAAGACTCTACTCCAGATGTGTTCTTACTTCATAAATTGAAGGCTATTCGGTTGGCTATCATTGAGTGGAAAAAGCGGTCGCTTAGTGTGGAAGAGGAGGAATATAAAACAATCAGTGGGGAGTTAGAGTTTTTGGATGGTATAGTGGAAACTCGTGATCTTCAGGAGGAAGAACAATGGGCTCATTGGGAAGGAACTAAAAGAATTAAAGAGATAGAAGATTGCAAGTTTAAAGATTTACGCCAAAAAGCTAGGGTGAAGTGGGCAAAGGATGGGGACGCCAACTCTAGTTTTTTCCATGGGGTGGTTAATAAAAGGAGGGTGTCTAATGCTATTCGGGTGTTATGGTGAACGGGGCTTGGATTACCAAGCCCGCTTATGTTAAACGTGAAGTTTTTTCTTTTTTCAGGAACAAGTTCGTGGAAGACATTTTGGAAAGACCTCAGTTAATGTGTAATGACTTGAAGACGCTTTCGGAAGCTGAAGCTGAGGTTCTTGTTGGTGAATTTACGAAGAAAGAGATCAAGGAGGCAGTTTTTGAGTGTGGTAGTGACAAAGCCCCTGGCCCTGATGGTTTCAATTTTCGTTTTATTAAACGGTTTTGGAACATCCTAGAAGAAGACTTCTTGAAGGTATTTCGGCACTTTTATGACACGGGTAAAATTTCTCGGGGGGTTGGGTCTTCTTTTATTACTATGGTGCCTAAGGTGGACGACCCGGTGGAGTTAGGTGAGTACAGGCCTATTAATTTGATAGGTGTGATTAGTAAGGTCATATCCAAAGTTTTGGCTAATAGATTGAAGACGGTTATGGATTCGGTTACTCATGAGACCCAATCGGCCTTTTTGTCGGGAAGATATATCTTGGATGGCCCTTTGATTATTAGTGAAATTCTTTCTTGGGCAAAAAGGCGGGAAAAACAGTTATTTATGTTTAAAATAGACTTCGAGAAAGCTTATGACAATGTTAATTGGAATTTCTTGATGTCTATTATGAAACAAATGCGGTTCCCGGATAAATGGTGCAATTGGATTTATGGAGTGGTAGAGTCGGCTGCATCCTCTGTTCTTGTTAATGGTTCCCCTACATTTGAGTTCTCTTGCAGCAAAGGTATTAGACAAGGTGATCCTATTTCGCCTTTCTTATTTATATTTGTTATGGAAGCTTTTTCTAGTATTATTCGAAGGGCATGTGCTATGGGTTCATTTGATGGGGTTAGACTGCCTAATGACGGCCCTGTTATGTCACACTTATTGTATGCGGATGACGCTATGGTTATGGGTGAATGGTCGCAATTTAATTTTAATTCCCTTAGACGTTTACTCCGCATCTTTCATTTATGCTCCGGCTTGCGAATTAATATTCATAAGTCTACGTTGTTCGGTATTGGGAAAAATATTCTTGAGGTGCAAGTCAAAGCTGCGGTCCTTGGTTGTCGAGCTGGGGAGACCCCCTTTAAATATCTGGGCATTCAAGTTGGAGGTAATATGTCCAGAGTTAATAGTTGGGATCCAGTGGTTCAGATTTTTAAGAAGCGTCTGTCTAGGTGGAAGGCTCGCACGCTTTCTATGGGGGGGAGGTTAGTTTTGGTTAAAGCCGTTTTGGAGAGTATTCCTTCATATTATTTTTCGATGTTTAAAGCCCCAGTTGCAGTTATCAACAATCTTGAAGGGATTATCAGGCGCTTCCTATGGGGGGGAACGGACGAAGTCGGTAAGATTCACTGGGTGGCTTGGGAAAAGGTTGCGAAGCCTAAGACAGATGGAGGGTTGGGTTTGAGTAAATTGTTAGACTGTAATCTCTCGTTGTTATTCAAGTGGTTGTGGAGGTATAAAACTGAAGAGACTGCCTTGTGGAAAAGAGTCATAGATGTGCTTCATATCTCCAATCGACGGTGGGATATGATGCCATGGAATAAACAATCTAGCGGCCCGTGGAGTAAGTTGGTTAAGGCGGCGTATAACACCAAGATGCAAGGGGTTAACGTTTTAAATATGTTTCGGGGTTCTGTTGGTAATGGTTTGGATATCCGATTTTGGGTGGATACTTGGATTAGTGATGCCCCGTTGAAAGAGTTGTTTCCGAATTTGTTTTCTCTTGAAAAACACAAATGGTGTAAAGTCTCGCACAGGATTGGTGACAATAATGGGACTAGTGCTATTATATGGGAATGGAAGAGATATCCTAGCTCGACAATTGAGATGATGGAGTTAATTCAGTACCACCGGATGGTCATGACGGTTCGGTTAAATCAAAACATTGATATGTGGAAATGGAATAGTGGGTCTAATGGTGCTTATACGGTGAGCGAGGCTCGTAAATGGCTGCGCGGTTCTGATGAGGCGAATACTGGATTTCGGTACAAGTGGTGTAAATGGCTTCCTAATAAGTGTAATATATTTATGTGGCGTGCTTCTTTGGATAGACTTCCAACGGCTACTGCGTTAGCTCGAAGGAATGTCTTTATGGGTGATGGTTTATGTCGTCTCTGTGGTGAGGTAGACGAGACCTTAGAACATGTGCTCACGGCTTGTGCGATCTCTAATGGATTGTGGATGGGTATTGCGTCTTGGCTTCATATTCCTCCGATGTTCATTTTTTCTGTTCATGACATTCTAATGTTAATGGACCATGCGGCTATCTCTACATCAAGGAAGTTGATAATTTATGGTATTTTAATTATAGCTTGTTGGAAGGTATGGATGACACGGAACGAGGTTATTTTCAGGCAAGGAGTGGTAAATGTGACAAGGATGCTCTCAGACGTCAAGGCGATTAGTTTTCTATGGTTTAATAGTAGATCTAAACATGATAGGATTGGTTGGAACGATTGGTGTCGATTTGATGTAACGTAATGGTCTTGTGGTTGTAGTGGGTATCTCTATCTTGGAGATATCCCGTTTTGTTTGTTTTAATGAAGTTTGCCTTTCAAAAAAAAAACTAGATTCTGTATTTTTTTGTTGGTAGCATAATAATATCACAATTCACAAGCATATGAAAGTATTAATGGGATGTTGAACTAGAGGGGTTATCAAATCAAGCTCCGTCATTAATGCGAAAACATAATGTAATGTAACATGAACCACATCCATATAAGGGGAAGGGTCACAAGCCCTATGTACCTTTGTGCCTACTAAGCACATAGTGTCATATCATTTTAACCTCAAACTAGTTTAAAGTAACCTAAGTATTGAAAACGTCAAGTCTAAATTAGCCTGAAATCAAGGATCCCACCATCTTACCATACTCACCCACACCTCAAAAAATGGTCCCCACCAAAAAAACCCCATCTTTTCTTCTTTTTCATTAGCTTCACTGGCGCAGCATAGTAAGGCGGAGAGGGGCGGCCGACCCCCCCGGATTTTCGCGCAGAAGTTCCGATTATATAGTATTCGTATAGAAAATTTTGAAAATATAGGGTTTCGACCTCCCGAAACGGGTTTTCGACCCCCCCAAACTAGTGACTTCCGACCCCCCGAACCTTCGGGTCAAGCTTCGCCACTGATTAGCTTATTCCCCTACCCTCTTCAGCTTGTCTAAACGATTTTTCAAGCCCAAAGTTGAAGCCCTTAGGTGGGGGTGGTGTAGCCGAGAGGCTTCACAAGCCTCATTCCCTTAGCCTCTTGTGCCCCGTCCCATCTAATACTATTGTTAGAGCATTCTCATTTGGTCCATCAAATGTATGTGAGTGTGTCCCTCAAATTACATGGGGCGGGTGTAAGTAGTTCTTAGTGGATGAGAGGGAAAATATTTGGTGAAAGCATTGTTCACTCCTATAAATATTTTAATATTTTTGTAATTGATTGTGAGTGAAGAGAAAGAAAATTTAATGATAAAAATATAAAAAATTATTATTTGCTTAAAAATGAGAGAGAAAATTTTGAGGTGAAATAGTGATTTTTAGTGTGATTTTTTTTTTTTTTTTTAGTGTAATTTTGAGGTGAAATAGTGATTTTTAGTGTAATTTGATAAAAAGATTTAGTGTAGCTGATGAGAATGCTCTTAATTTATCGTGACACCCTATTGTCATTGTCATAACGAGTCTAATGATAGTAATGTGTCAAGATGATTTTCTTTAACCCCATCTAGTTACTTAGAATTGATTAAAAATGGTCAACATCGATCAAAATCAAATCTAATTGGTTAATTCGGGCCGATTTGACTTAATATCAACTAAAACATAACTTCAACATTTATAATATTAAGGAATCGTTATCATCTGCTATCTATTATATATATAAGGTTGGGTTATTTTGAGAACCATGGTGAGTTGCGAGAACCACACGAACCATTGTAAGCCATTGATTTTTCGCATGACATTTGCCGGGGGCTATCCCCAACCTTAATTTTTCACAAATTTTTTTAGTAATAAATAACCCAATATTTATTAATTTATATTTTTTATCTTTATTTTTACTTACTATATAATAAATAAAAATTTTATGATCATCTTATTTTTTTCTCTCGTATAAAATAATATTATTAAATCATATTTTCATTTTTAGCTGTTGTTTATTTAATATTTATTTTCTTATCTAATTATTTTTATATTTCCGCTTAATAAAAATCAATAACATTTTATTGATAAAAAAAACTACACCTTCAAAATCACCGACTCGATCATGGCCTGCAATGTTTGCTTCTGTCTTTGCACCTCATCCAAACATACATTATATCTTTAATATACATTTTCATTCTTATTCACATAATTAAAATTGTTACTTTCTCATATTATATTTACATTAATTTCTATTTTACATCGTAACTCATATTTTGTCTTAATATTATATTTGTTTATCCCGGGATATAACCTAGTTGTTATATATAATAAACCAATATAAGTTTAGACACGTGCCATTTAGTTAACCTATTTGTTTTTTGGTTTTCCCACGTCTTTCTTCTTCTTAATTATGAGTTGTCTTTTAATTCAAAATATTATTTCACATACTTAATTAAAGATGTTTTTTATTTATATTTTACTTAATTATAGATAACAACTATTTAAATTAAAGATATTTATTATATTATTAATCATATAAAATTAATTGTAAATACTTTAAATAGGTTTAAAAGTTAACTAGAAGACCCTGTAGTCACCACCATCATCAGATGCCCCAAACCACGAAATTTGACCTTGGGGTTTGTCGATCTGCTCGATAAAGAGACATGCATCTTGATCGGAATCTTTGTCAGATGGTGGTGTGAATGGCGTCTTTGTCAGATGGTGGATGGCGGTGTGGATGGCGTCTTAGACAGATGGTAGTGTGGATGGCGGTGGAAGCTTGGCGGTGGCGGTGGCGGTGATGGGATGGTGGTAGGAATGGAGATGGCGGTGGGGAGAACCAGAGGAGAGAGGAACCGAATGAGAGAGAAACATAGGAGCAAGAGCATATAGATGTTAATAACCAAAAATTACAAATATGCCATTAATATACTGTTCATTTTATAAACACTGTTCAATCAGTTTGTGTATTAATAGTATGTAATTTAAAACTATCACGTCAATATTCTTTATTGAATTCATATCTTGACGACTGTATATGTCAATAAATTACGTTATAGTTTATTCTATTATTATAATACACCCAACTTTCCAACTGTGAAATGCGTATTATTCTTAAACATAAACTTTTTATTAATTATAGGGTTAATTGCTAAAATTATCCCTGTTGTTTAGGTCAGATTGCTTAAATAGTATAAAAACTTCTTTTTTTTTTCTGATCTAAACCCCTACAATTTTCATTCCTTACCATTATGTCCTTTCCCCTAACTCTATTTATCCTAGTGTCGTTAAGTCAGAGGCTTTTTGATCATTTCATCTTTATATGCTTAGACCATGTGTAGTGGACTTTAATTTTAAAGCCATCACTTGGGCAAATTGCGACACATGACGTCCTAGTCAGCATAGGGGCTTTAAAAGAAAATAGGGTGTAGTGGTTTAGGTCCGACCCCATAATGCCCCCAATGATTACCCAATAATATATTTTTGGGAAAATGGATTTTAATACTCCCAACTATCGTCTGTTGGCGGATAATACTCCCAACTATCACTTTGGCCATTAGCACTCCAAACTTTCAACTTGTTTGCTTTTATCACTCAAAAACTAACTGAGGTCTAACCCGGTTAGTGTTCGTGGCCAAAATGTAAAAATCAAAACTTAAGGGACCCTGTTGAAACTTTTTATTATTATATAAAGCAAAATGGTCAACCTTCTTCTATAAGAGAGAGAGAGAGAGAGAGGGAGAGGGAGAGGGAGATGGAGAGGGAGAGGGGGAGAGAGAGAGAGAGGGGAGAGGTGGGGAGGGAGGGAGAGAGAGGAGGGAGAGGGAGAGGAGAGAGAGAGGGAGGGAGAGGGAGAGAGAGGGAGGGAGGGAGGGAGGGGGAGAGGGAGGGATGGAGGGGGAGGGAGGGAGAGGGAGAGGGAGAAAGAGGGAGAGAGAGGGAGAGACCCCATCACAGTCATCTTCTCCGGTCACCCTCGCCAGTGACCGTTCCGAGCATCCCCGACAACCCACCACCTTCTTCACCAACACTCGACCGGTGGTTCACTGTGGTGGTAAACGTTGATGTTGACCGACGACGACACCGGTGGTTAGGGCTCCGATAAGACATCGAAAAGGGTATATGTGAACTCGTTGATGTTGACCCCGACAACCCACCATCTTCTTCACCAACACTCCGACGACGACACCGGTGGTTCACTGGTCAGATCTGATTTTATAGGTAAAACCCCTAAAAATCAGATTACGACAGAAAGGATGGTGGTTCTTAAGAGGATTAACGACAGAAAGAATGGTGGTTCTGATGGAACTTAGACCCGACCGTGATGGTTAACAGTTGGAGGCGGCGGCCGAAGATGGAGGCGGAGAAGATGACCGGAGCCAAGGAAGGCAACCGGTGATGGCCGGAGATGGAGGCGGCGGCCGGAGGTGGTTGTCCGGCGGCGGCCGAAGGTGGTTGTCCGGAGGTTTGCTCCATTTTGCTCTGCGCCTACTAGTAGACCCCATGGGCGGTTCGTTAGACCACTTGGGACTTCTTTTTAGGAGCTCCCAACGCCTCATATATGTGAACATCCCATACGTTGCGTTGACCTCCTCCACCGCTTTTGCTAATACATCCCCATCACCAGCCCCACTACCCCTATTGTCCTTCACATGTTAGTAAACTTCTGAAAACGAATGACATCTATTATTAATATCGGTCCATTTGACCGAAATCGAATCGTTAACTCGTTGTCTCGATATTCCCCTCTACCCATAGCATTAAAAAAAGGTCTATCAAATTCTCACCCCAAACAAGAGTTTGTCTTGATAGTGGGCTAAAAAAAATTAGAACATATATATTGTTATGATTTATAAAAAAAATACGAGTATAAAAATTAGAACATATACATTTTAATGATTTATACAAAAAAAATACGAGTATAATAATTAGAACATATACATTTTAATGATTTATACAAAAAAATGACTATAAAAATTAGAACATATACTACAATAATACTAACCAACATCGGGATCTTTCGAGATGTCGAGCCAAACCCGTGCGAATGTATATTCCTCGTCTTTATCCCAAGTCTGATACTTCTTTCTCAAACAAGGCCCGGTAGTTTTTTTTGTGCGAGCGTTTCCCCCACATTGAGAACCCTCGGGTTCACGCACGGGTTCGCGCTCAGGTTGTGTATCCGACACGATCTCTAGTTCTTCTTGAGAACCATGACCTATGTTTATTTTCATATTTGAAGCAAAAACCATTGGCCCATGAAAGTATTGCCCCGGCATGTTTAGTAGTTGTGGTAACCCATCGTGTTCGGGTCACAATCTAGGTAATTAAAACTTGGTGGTGGTTGGGTAGTATTTGAGCGCAACGCATTCGGGTTGCTCGGGCGAGACGAGACGCCAAAGGTTGGACGGAATGGAAACATAATAATATATTTTAGGAGAAAGATTTAGAGAATGAGAAGAGCTGAGGAGTGTATATAAAAAATGGGTTGGATTTGGTTATAGGTACTTAAATTTGATTTATAAAAATACTTTTTTTTTTTCAATTGTTAGTGTTGTACAACACTTCTTTTTTTAAAACCACAAATTTTTTTGGTGTTAAAGCTATAACGCTTGGGCCGTTTTTTTTAATTAGCGGCAGGAGGGGGGTATTGGCTGCGCCAAAGGGCGCTAAAACCCAATTTAACGCTTGGTTAGCGCTTTACTACGTGTGGTCTGAGTAAGTGTTTTTCTTTTTTTTTTTTTTTTTTTTTGAACGGCAAACGATACATCTCCTATATATTACATCAATAAATCTAAATTACAACACCCTTGTCAAGGATTGAACCTTGGACCTCCTATCTAAGAGACATATATCTCTACCAAGTGGGCTAGCCCCACATTGGCTGAGTAAGTGTTTTTCTATGTAACCTAGTTAAAATGATTTATGTAATTTGGTAAAAACAATTAATAAACTGAAAATCCGTAATAATAATAAACGACGTCGCAGGACTACAATTTCATGGTCTCCACTCTTCCTTGAACAAACATACATACATATATATCCATCCACTCTCATAACCAATTAGCACCGCACCGCCACACCGAATACTCAACACACATTCCCCACTTTCATGATCTTCAACATATTACCCCTTAAACCACCACCACCACTCTCCTCAACCATCTACAATGCCCTTACCTAACCGCACTCACCCCAACCACTCTCCTTCCCACCACTTCAAACACCGAGTCCTCTTATGCCTCCACAAACTCTCCGACCGTGACACTCACTTAGCCGCAGCCACCGAGCTCGAGTCCATAGCCAAAAACCTAACCCCTGACTCCATCCCTCCATTCCTCTCATCAATAACCATAACCAACTCTTCAGACAAGTCTCCCGTACGTAAACAATGCGTCCGGTTAATCTCCACATTATCAGAACAACACGGGGATATATTATCCCCATATTTATCCAAACTTATTTCCGCCATTATTCGCCGGTTACGCGATCCCGACACCGTTGTCCGCACCGCATGCATAGCCGCCGCCGGCTCTGTTTCCTGCCACGTCACCAAACCGCCGTTTACGTCGGTTGTTAAACCGTTCGTTGACGCGTTGGTGACGGAGCAGGATTTTAATGCGCAAGCCGGCGCGGCTTTGTGCATGGCCGCGGTTATTAACGGTGCGCGAGACCGTGTGGTGGATAATAATAATAATAATAATAATAATAATAATAATAATAATAATAATAATAATAATAATAATAATAATAATAATAATAATAATAATGAGTATTTGAGTAAGTTGTTGTTGAGAATTGAGAAGTTGTTGAAGAGTGATGGATTTAAGGCGAAAGCTGCTTTGCTTACTGTTGCATTAAGTCTAATTACTGTTGGTGCTGCTTCTCGAGCGGTTATTGTGAAGGATTTGTTGGAGATTATGACTGATTTTGTTGTGAAGAGTGAGGATTGGTCGGTTAGGAAGGCGGCTGCTGAAGTGCTTGAGAAGTTGGCTGTTGTTGAGGCGGATTTGTTGATGGAGTTTAAGGCGCCGTGTTTGAAGACATTCGAGGCGAAAAAGTTTGATAAAGTATAATTCAATGTTGTTAATTGATGAATTAGATTTTCAGTTGTGTAGATGTATTTATGTGTGCTTACTATTTTGTAGGTGAAAAGTGTTAGGGAGACGATGAACAAGATGATTGAAGCGTGGAAAGCGATTCCAGATGTGCTGGAGGAGGTGTCAGCACAACCGGAATTGCACTCTTCTAAAGGTTTGATGACTTGTTTTATATGTGATTTTTAAAGTCATAACGCTTAGAGTATATGTAGAGGAAAAACAAGTTAGCGCCCCTCCTTTCTCTTTCATTGGTGGAAAGAAAATGGCACAAAACCCAAGTTAATTTGGCGCTAAAATTTTAACGCTCTAAAGCAAAATTGGGGTGTTTAGCGCCTGATAAAGCCCATGTGTTTTGGTGTGGGGGCGCGAAATTGGGTGTTTAGCACCTGATAAAGCCCTACTACATGTGGTCTTATAAAAAACAGAACAATTGAATTTATTGAACTCGACCGATAGATGATTCATAAATCCCCAAATTTGTACTTTGTAATGTGTGTGATTTTTTTATATTTGTTACTGGTACATAGGAGAAAGATCTGAAATACAAAATCCACCAAGAACACCTCGTGTAAGCACTAAGCGAACCGCCCCAAGAACAAATTCAGTTGAAAATAGCGGTAGGAAAGCTGGTCCAGCAATGTTCAGTAAGCTGGATCGCAAGAAGCCCGTTAATCAGAAACTCGACACTGCTGAGGTTCATGTCAAACAAAGACCTATGAAACACGAAACAAAACGGGCCCTATTTGGCGAAATTTCAGATGAAAAGATGCATGAGTCTCAATGTCATGAAGATAGATCAAGTTCCAAAGTTGTAGGGAGCAATGGCGGGTTGAATATCAACTCTGTTGAACAAGAAACTGAGGACTTATCTTTGATCCGCAATCAGCTTGTTCAAATTGAGACTCAGCAGTCTAATTTATACGATCTCCTAGAGGTAATCCGAAAGTAATATGCTGCGATTTAAGTTCACATTTAATTTAAAACTATCATTTGGTATAAGCTTGACTTATAATTTTTGAAGACAGAGTTGTTACATTTATGTTACTCTTATCCTAAACTACAGAAATTTATCGGGAGCTCGCTGAACGGGATGCAGTCACTGGAGTCTCGTGTGCGCAGCGTAGAGTCAACGCTCGACGAGATTTCATTTGACTTAGCAAAGTCAACTGGACATGTGTCGAATCCGGAAACAACCTTGTGTTGCAAGTTACCCTTCTGGAAGAAATCAGAAATCCAACAGTACCCTTCTGTCAAGAACAAGGATGCTGAATCATATAACCTTCAAGCCACTGGACTCCATCTCCGTGCCGGGTTGATTAAAAACCCCTTGGCCGAGGGGCGCCAAATATGAACACTCAGTTTAGGTTTCTAATTAAGAACCTGTTAGCCGAGGTGCGCCAAGTATGATCACTCGGTTTATGTTTCTGTTTAAGAACCCGTTGGCCGAGGTGCACCAAACATGATCACTCGGTTTAGGTTTCTTTTGTGCATACACGCTAGGATGTTGTAGGCCGTCACTTAAAATAGTTCGGGTCAAAATAAGTAGTTTTTAGCCGGTTTACGGCCTTACTGGTTGGGTTGATCGGAAAACTTTATTTTTATCAACTAATTTAATGGTTTGATATGATGTAAAAATAGGCTAATATGTGTGTTTAGTTGATATTATTATTATGATGATATAAGTTGGCTAAAGTGGAAATGTTTTACTTTAGGAACAATATCTTTTCCATTGATAGTGTACGCCTTTACTTCATTGGTAGGGTAATTACAGCTAGCTTTTGTGTGTCACGTGACCGGACTTTGTCCGTGACCTCACGTGTAGATTTTAATTATATTTGTGTTTATGATGGTGGAAAGACTTTATCGGGTAGTAGTTGACGACATGTTCAAAGGCGTCATAAAGTAAATACTTGTAGCTGGCATGACACATCATTAATGCTATTACTAACCTTTGGTTCAATTGGATTTGTAAAGATAAAACATTTTTATATTTATAAAACGTTAATACACATTGGCATTTTTACTATACATGACTCGTTTTGCCATCACTACCACCTCCAACGTCTTCGCAGTTGCTACAATCATCGGCATCGTTTTAACACACCATAGCCTTTGCCTACCTTCACGTCAGTTGTCATATAAACAAATATAGCCGGTAAACCTATGTCATTATTTATAGCTTGTTTTCTCGACCCATTTCAACCCAAACCTACCTTTGGTAAGCACCGGTTTTGACTTTAACTCAGCTGATACTTTTTCAAATGATGTGTTTTGTTTGCTGACTCGACTCGCCCTGCCCTTGTTGTCCAATTATCTATGGATTTGGCTGCTTTATGGGCGATCCGAAAGGCGAAAAATGAAAAACAATTCAACAATCGTTATATTACCTTGAGTCAAACGGTGGATCAATCAAAGAAAACTCTTTTGTTCGGATGAAAAGCATGTCTAAAATGTGGGAGAGGTGGTGCGATTTTAACTTGCATGATGTATTTTTTTCTTTTTCAGGTCCTTAATTTCTTGCTAGCCGGTTTTTATATTTTTTTCTATAGAAGTTTCTCCGTTTAAAAAAAATATATTTATATCTTATAAATAAGTGAATAAAGAGAGCATATCATAATTAGTGGAAAGTAAAGTCAATTTGGTGGAATTGTTGATACTCTCGTTTCAACTTAGGTAAGTCATGGTCCCATTTTCAACAAATCCGAATGGTCCAAAATTGAAATTTCAACAAGATAATTGGGTACAACAGTACAAGTGCATACGTCCATGAGTCTGATGTACGTACCCGTAGTAGATGGAAACCTAGACTGTATCCGGACACTAGCCCAAAATCACACCATACCAAGCAGGATGCCGGTTATCGTACGCGTAACTCGTAGGGGTTCCGTGTTAGAAACTCGTCTTAAAAACCCAACATGGAATCCTACACACTTGGAAGCGAAACAGAGTGTGCCGGAGGACAAGTCGAGCTCATGTTTGTCTAGGCTTGAACTCGGTACGTTTAACTTTAGAGATTGTTAGTTCGAGCTTACCTCGTTTTAAAGCGATAACTCTTTAACACCTTGCTAGGCCCATTTGTAGTCGGCTTGTTTATTATTTAACTATTTATTTATAACCAGTAATTAGACCTCGCGCATTGCGGCACGAGTACATTACGAACATCGAATGAATTAGCCAAAGCGCCATATGATGCGATCACCATATGAAATTTTCAAGGTTGATGAGGTACATGGTTGTAAAAATCCCCCTAGCCTCTAATTAACCACCGACTAATCGCTAGTCAGACGTTCACCGATTAATCGCTAGTCCGTGGTTGTCTAGCCATTCAGGCCAAAATCTGTAAATTTCGGTCAGATTTCGACCAATCTTGACGATTAATACTATATACTTAAAGATATGAGTCGCGGAAGGGGTTAAAAATGTACTAAAAAACTACATATATAATGTGTGTACATATATATAAAACTGAAAATGCATATAAAATCCGTATCCGATTAATGACGATTAATCCCTACTAATCCTGATTAATTGCCAGTCGGTACCTCACCAACCGACTAGGGCCTAGCAATTTTTACAACATCTAGGAGGTGTCAAAGTGGAGTAATAACGGAAGGACTGAAAATGCAAAGGTGGTGGCAGGAAAAATGGAGTAATAATGCAGGGGTAAAAACGCGACGTTTAAATGAATGGGGTAACAGTGCGAAGGTTAAAAACGCAAAGTTTAAATCTCGAGGGGGTGGGACTGTAAAAAGTGGAGTAATAGTGCAAGGGGTGAAAGCGCAATGAGTAAAACTTGAGGGGTGGTGGCAGAATTCAAACTTGAGGGATAAAAAATCAAACTTTCAAAGTTGTGGGGTTGAAAAAGCAAAGTGTAGAGACCAAGTTAAAAAAGTGAATTTTCAAAATTGAAGGGTTAAAAAGTAAAATCTAAAACTTAAGAGTTGATGGGTTAAAAAAAAAATATAAAAGCTGAGGAGTGGTCGTGGAAAACCCACCAACACACCTATTTAAAATATAGATAACTATTTGGATTTAACCTACGCACGTTGCACCAAGCTAAACCGAATCTTTCTTGGTTTGACAATATGTACGTATGTCCATCAATTACACCGAAATTCAGCATAGTAAGCGAAACAGGATACCTAAGTACGATACCATTAGCAACTATAAAAGAAAAAAAATATATATAGCGGTAGTACAACCAAAATGATATGAAAATTTACGTCAAAAGTAAACCGAAAAGAAACTTACATAAGAATTAGAACGAACACATATTATATCTGACCTGACTAATTCCAAAAAAATGTCAAAACGTAAGCCAACTTGAATTTATATCGATATGTATCCAAAACATAAACCAACTGAAAATGTACATAATACTAATAACGAAAACATATGATATCTAACTGGCTCATTTATGAAAAAATTCATGTCAAAACATAAATCAACTTGAATTTATACGGCACGTACAGTTATGGTGGGGTGATTGATTTTGTCATGGTTTTGTATGATTTTACTATGAATTATGCTTGGAACGTGGTTACTTTTTGTGTATTTTGGTTGTCTAGGTTTGCAGGTGATATCATGAGTTTTGTGAGCTTCACATGTTCAAGAGGATAGAAACAAGACAATAACGAGCATGGGAGTAGCCATACTTTCATTGGAGTAGCACTACTCTCACTCGATACTGATTTATGGGCGTATCTTAGGAGTATTACAATAGAGAAACGTGAAGAACATGAAATTATGAGTGCAGTCAGAGTATCAGTACAGCCGCCAGAGTACCAATACGCCCAACTTGCAGTTACGAGCGGTTTTTGACAGTTCCATGACGATTTTTAATATCCAAGTTGTCCCAAACTCAACATACAACATCTAGTGAGGTCAAGGGATGACCAAGGAAGAAGAAACTTGAGTAACAAAGCATTTCTATCATCATAATCAGGTCTTTCACTTCCGAATCCACATTTCATCCTCTTTTCACACCATTATGAGTAGCTAAATCATTCATGGTTGCATCAAGGTCTAGGGTTTGATTTCATTTGGAATTCGATTTGATTTGTAACTACATTTGACATGGATTTGCTTTGATTTGTTAAATGCTTGACACTTATGGTGATTTCATGTGTTTATTACATTCTTATGTTGAAAGATTTGTTATTTTGAACACGTCATAACATTGTTTCTACAATTTAGTTTTTTCTAGAGAACAAAGTGTTTTGATTGATAGCATCAAATAATGAGTCGATAATTGATAATAACCTCATCATACAACATAAATTATTCGGTTTGGAATCGTTAAAAGAAGTGTTGCTTGATTGAAGAGTCTATTGATTATCCAATTTGCGAATATGGTGAACTTAACTATGTCTATGTTGTAATGAATTTGCTATTGAACTAGATTGTTTATTGAATGCACAAAACCCTAATCCTTGGTGTGACGATCCTTTAATTACTTATGTTAAATCAATCAATTTAGTTTTTACTTTTGCAAATTACTGTGTTTAAACAATCCAATAAAAGAATCAATTTTACATTATGTTCATGAATCAAATGACACTAAACTCTAATAAAGAACTCTTCGTGGTTTGACATCTTGGTTATCCTTGCTAGTCTAGGGTAATTAGTAACATAAACTCTCTCTATCTTTGATTGGTACGTTGACGCCCATCAAGAAGAACATTTAAATTATTTATTTATTTATTTTGTTTGTTTTGTTAAGAATTAGTTGTGTTGGTATAGTTTATTTCAATAAACTATGTAATTCAAATTATGAGTATGAATAGTAAGGGTGGGGTTCGTGTTTAAACAATTATTTTATTCAAATATAATTCAATCATTAAACAAACTATATTCTTATTCATGCACTTTATTGCTTAACAAACCTACACATTGACACTATTATTCTTGCATAATCATTAACGTATTTAAGCCAACAATAGTATAATTATAACGTTATAGGATTGACAAACCCATCCAACGTTACTGGGATGATTAAAACCATAGTCTAACATTATGTCATGAGGGCAGATTGTGTGCATTGCATCATGTATTGTTTTTAACGTGTATTTATGATATGACACTTGTTAATCGTACGTTTTCAAAATTTTACTTAAAACCTATGTTTCTCACTATTTTGTAGTTGACAAAATTTCTACATGTTTCAAGTGATTATGTTCTAGGATCGAAAGTCAATACAATCTTTAGGTTGGCCTAGATATCAAGAAGAACATTTAAATTATTATTTTTTTGTTTGTTTATTTAAGAATTAGATGTAATTCAAATTATGAGTATTAATAGTAAGGGTGGGGTTCGTGTAGAAAGTGGTGTTTTCCTAAGAAGTGTAGAAAGTGTTTTAAGCCCTTAGATTAGATTTTTAATGGTCTAGATTAAAAGAGTGGCATGATTGTAATTAGTGTTTTATAATTATTGTTTTGTTAACACATGTAGGGGGTACAATAGTAATTATATTCGTGTTTAAAAAAAAAAACATAAACAAATTAAAAAAAACAAACCGTTTCCTTCATTTTAGCACATCTTCCTCTCTCCTAAACCCTTTGCACAAAGGAAACAAGAATCACCTATAATCATGGTTAAAGATAAATAGATTGGTGAAACCTACAAACGTAAAAGATTTATAAACCCTTATTATCTTTATCCATTTAATATTCTGCTAAAAAGTTTGTGGTGTTTTATTTCTTCGTATAGTGTTTTACCAGTGTTTATTTCTTCGCATAGTGTTTTATCACAGCTGGCAGTGTCTTATCATTTTTTTAATGGTTGTTAGTTGATTTATTTCTTCGCATGGTGTTTTCTCAATGATTATTTCTTTGCAAGGTGTTTTACCGGTGTTTTATTTCTTCGTATAGTGTTTTACCAGTGTTTATTTGTTCGCATAGTGTTTTATCACAGCTGGCAGTGTCTTATCATTTTTTTAATGGTTGTTAGTTGATTTATTTCTTCACATGGTGTTTTCTCAGTGATTATTTCTTTGCAAGGTGTTTTACCGGTGTTTATTTCTTCGTTGTGTTTTATGTTCATAAGCTTTATGTTGGTGTGTTTTAATGTCTGATAGTTGATGTTGTAGTGTTTCAAAACACAATGAACGTATACGCAAACATCAACACAGGTTAAAAGACTGTGATATATGTTGTTTTTGGCTGGAGATGAATAAGATTACTGAAATCGTGAGGAATTATGATGAAGATGGTGATTATATTTGTTGAGATTGTATGATGAAGATATTAATATTCAGTAGCATAAAAGTAAGATATTTCGAAAACTGAAATCAATTCCATAATTATCTAGTTACTATTATCAAATTCTATAAGCATTAAAAAATCTAATCTAATTGTTAATTACCAAGATACAATTTTCTATAGAAATTAGGAGTGCCACATGTCATTAATGTGTGACTTACTACACTTCTTATGAAAACACCACTTTCTACACAACTCCTAACCTTAATAGTAAATTTCTTTATTGCCTTAGTAATCTTATCAACCATGAGGTCACGTGCTGTAGATTCTGAACACGGTAAGAGTGTGAAAATATAGAAGGCGGTCGATTGGGGTTTGTAAGTGGGATGGTAGAGAGCTTTTAGATGGTGAAGTGGTGGGCAAATCGATGAAGGTGGTAGTTTGTTAGGGTGGTTCAGTGTTCGAATTAATGGTGGTGGTGGTCAGCTAGTGGAAGTGGTGGTTTGTGATGGGAGACGGGGGGTTGGACAGTTGGGGGCTAGCTGGAGAAGATTGAGGGATAATACATTAGTTATTAAACCCAAAAACTATTAAAAAAAAAGATAATCAACGACATTAGGTTTAAATACGTATAGTGTTATAACATCAAACGTCTGGGAACAAAGGTGGTTACAGGGGACTGGACGTGTTAACAGGTGCAAACCTCATGGACAAAAATTACAATTTATCTATATTATATTATTTTATTTGTAGTTCAAGGCTTTTTTTTTTTTTACATTTCTATTTGAGCATTTAAAAAAAAGGACACATGTCCCTCCATTAACGCCAAAAGTGGATCGAATTAACAAATTAGACTGCAATGGTAAGAATTTGAAACTACAAGGCCCAAATGTGGAAAACACATTTTTAACAAAACTCACAAAAATGACAAAACCATATGGACAAAAACTACACTTTTACTCATTGCTAAACAAATTAAACCTAAAATCGATTATAAGCTTCCAAATTATCCTCGTCATATTTGAATATATATTTGGAATTGGTTATTTGCTCGCTTACCTATAATCCAGATGTGACTTGATTATTTGGAATTAATATAAATATATATTTGATCCTTTGTATGCTTAATTGCGAAACCCATTTTCTCGTAAAATCTATCATCAACACAACCCAAAAATTAGTTGGAAATCTATCCTTTTTACTCTTCTCATATAAGTCTAAAATCCTAACGTGTACAAAAGCAAACCTCAAGGCATAATCGGTTTTGGTCTAAACGGGATCACCCGAGATTAAAAAAACGGGGTTTTTTCAATGCTACAAATATGAAAACAAATTTTATTTTTAAGTTTAACCATTGAAACATGAAATACAAACTAAACAACAAATAACTTAACATCTAAAATATAACGAAAAGTTAAATAATTTTTTAATGTCCGTCTTGAATATTATTTTTATGACATTGTCTCCTTAATTTTTTCAATCATCGGCTCCTTGATTTTTTAATATCCGCCTTCGCGAGTTCTTTAATAGCCGCCACCTTATTTCCTTTGTTGCTTTAATTTCCTTATGCTTCGTCATCCTTTTGCATTTTCTTCCTTTTAAAGGATTAAAGAAATCAATTTGTAATTCGCGGGTACTACATATTATAAATAGTATGAAGTTGTCTCGCAACCAACTGAAGATTGAGCACTAGATTAAACCATTCAATAATGTGAGCATTTTTTTTTTATTGTTTTTTATTTCCGAGTGGAGAGCATTTTTTGTTGTTGTGATTCAACGAAACACCTCCAACCTATTTACACTAGCTTAGGGGAGCCTTTAGATTGAAAAAAAAAAAGTCATAAGCAACCAAAACGGTTAAATAATGGCTATATAGCCGTTAGAACCACCTCCGATGGTCAAGACCGATAAACTAGTTTTTCTAATAACACCCAAACCAATTTTCTACTGAACCGTTATTTAAAAAAAAAATTAAAACCTGGTCCCAAACCGGTTTGGGCCAACCCGTTTTATTTGTACACCTTGTCACCTCTAGCGTCCGAGTGACAGATTCAAGAATCCAATTTTCATACTCTACTCACTCACACAAATAACAGAAGCCCACATATACTAGCCCAATAAAAAAAATAGCGCCCTTTTTGCACAAAATAGGCCCCAGAATGTTATACAATCGTTTGGACTTTGGAGCAAAATGTGCTAGGGGTGTTCAGAATTCGATTCGATTATCAAAAAATTTGATTTGATGATCAAGAATTCGAATTCAATTCAATTCGAGTTCAGTAAATCGAATACGAATTTATGATTTTAAATTCGATTCGAAATTCGAATAAAAATAATACATATTTATTATATATATATAATTATATACACACCTATAACTTTGTAACATGGGCTAATCTATGAATTTGACCTAAGTCATAAATTAGCCCATTACCAAGCCCAAGCCTAACTAAAGCCCATAACTTAAGTCTTAACCTTAAACGTTTCTAATAAGAATTCGAATCGAATTGAGTTTTTATTCGAATACGAATTCGAATCGAATTGGTCAGCTTTTAATCGAATCGAATACGAATTTAGTAAAAAAAATTTATTAAAAAAATTCGATTCGAATAATTCAAAAATTCGTTATTCAATTCGATGAGCACCCCTAAAATTTGACACACATTCTTACTTATCCTTCTAGATAGTTTTTATTATTATGTTAACTCATCATAATAAGATGGGTTTTTAAAAGTTAAAACAATATTATGTGGAAAGAGAATTCTTTCATACCCGATGAGAGTTTAACTAAATTTGAAAAACTTATTAAACATTTTGCTAATTTGTTATTTTTTTTCTTAAATAAACTTATATAAATTATTTTGCTAATATTCTACCCACGTACTATATTTCAGAATATTTTAATACGATCAAAGAAATATTAAGTGACTAGATATTTCAAGTTTATGATTGTTTGAAATGGGATGATGTGTCTATCGCTATGTAAAAGTAACGTGTACCTATAGCGAATCGAGTGTTCACGTATATGAAATTGTTAGTATATAAATAGTTTGAGAGAACTACACAATTAGTCATTGTAATTTATCATTAGTTTCACCTTTGATTATTAAGATTTAAAAGTTTCATGTTAAGGTGTTAAGTTTAGTTTTTGTAACATGATAGGGTATTAGTACTAACGGGGGTTAGTATTTAATTGAGTTTACCCTCACATGACTAATGGTAAACCACATAGACCAACATAAGTGGGGCTCACCACCGTTAGTGCTAATACCGTATTATGTTACAAAAACTAAACTTAACACCTTAACTTGAAACTTTTAAACCTTAATAATTAAAGGTGAAACTAATGGTAAACTACACGGACTAATTGTGTAGTTCTCTCAAATAATTTGGATAATTTAAGTTTTGTAAAAAAGGCTAAATCAAATTTATGAAAAGATTGCCATCTTGTGGGAGAAAAAAGGTTGGGGACAAATCGACAAGTTTCATGTGGGGGTTTCTTTAATTAAAGATTAAAAGTAAAGGATTAGCGGTCAAAGTATTGATTCATAACTGCAACTTGAAATAATCAATTCTAATATCAGCTATTAATCTTACTCATAAGTACAAGTGAAAATATAGTTATATACAAGTGCTATTATCATAAGGGGTATCCTGAAATAATATCGTGATTTTTTATAATATTGGTTAGTGGTCATCCGTCATCTGGCGTTTGCTATTTAAGATTGGAATAATGGAAATAAATAATCCTAACTATTGGTTATTGGTCAATAACAGTCCCAACTACGAAAATTACCAATAGTAGTCTCAACTTTCGATATATTGGAATATAATGGACCCAAACTAACGGAGGTCTAACTCCGTTAGTGTGATGATGACGTGGCATCCTATGTGGCAAAATGATCCTACGTGGCATCCGACGTGGCATCCTAGGTGGCAAAATGATCATACGTGGCATCCTAGGTGGCATCATATGTGGAATGCCACGTCAGTACCACACTAACGCCGTTAGTTTGGGTCCATTATATTCCAATATGTCGAAAGTTGGGACCAGTATTGGTAATTTTCGTAGTTAAGACTGTTATTGGCCAATAGTCAATAGTTGGGATTATTTATTTCCATTATTCCTTTAAGTTTTGTATATAAGCTAGGGGTGGCAATTACTGACACGATCCGAAACTAATAGATAATATTGGAGTAAATTGCCAAATTCGTTCCTGTGGTTTGACCATATTTGCTAGATCCATCAAAAACAAGTTTTTATCTCACCTGGACCTTTCAGGTTTCTGTTTATCTGCCAAATCCATCCAAAACGTAAACCCAGTTAACTTAGTCACTTAAATAAAGGGTAGTTTGGTCATTTTGTCACTTTAACGAAGGACAATTTTGTCATTTCAAGTTAAAAAAAGCCTCCAACCAGTCGTCTTTTTCTTCCCCTATTTAATGGGTTTAAAACCTTAAAACACTTCAAACCTTCAATCGATCAATCCAACATCCAATTCGTCCCTTCATCATGGTGATGTGCTCGTGTGGTTCAACAATCGTCCTTAGAATCTCATGGACATCTCAGAATCCAGGTCTTAGGTTCTATTGTTGCACAAATGGATGTGGGTTCATTGACTGGGCTGAGCCCCCTATGTGTACAAACCCTACTGTGTTGGTCCCTGCTCTGTTGGACACAATACGTCGGCATTAAAACAATGTAAGAAGGATGTTTTCCAGGAAAGCAGAAGCTGATCAAGTGTTGAAGAAAATTTCGAAGCAAAACAAGATGCTGAAACTAGTTCTAGGGTTTTCTTGGATGTTGTTTGTGTTGTACCATGTTATGAACTAATGTAGGGTTTGGATCTGTAATCCATGGGTTTTGATTGTGGTTGTTGATGTAGAATGGTTCTAGGTTAATGTATTAGAATGGTTGTAGGTTAATGTATTACGATGATGTTAATGTAATAAAGATGATGGGGTCTCTTTTGAATTAGCTAATTGTAATCTTTGGTGAAGATGGAATGAAATTAATGTTTTGGTAACATGTGTATGTATGTATGTTGAACTTAAATGTTGAATGTAGCTATAATTAGCAAATGACCAACTGTTGAACTAATGAACTTTGTGCAGTCAAAGGCGAACAAGAAACCAATAAACTGTTGAATGTTGACCCATTAAAACAAAATAACCATAACCAAATGTTGACCCATTAAGTTGTTGTCCAAAACATTTTGTAGTCAAGCAACAAAATAACCATAACCAAATGTTGACCCATTACAACAAAATAACCATAACCAAATAACAAATGACCAAATGACCCATATCACCAAATGACCAAATTACCCATATCACCAACTGACCAAATGAGCATATGTTGACTTTGTGCAATTAAACAACCATAAAATGACCCATATCACATGTTGACCCATCAGCTGTTGACTTTCTACAGGCAAATGACCCATATACAACAAAGACCAAACAACAAAACAAAACAATAACATGACTATGACCCAATTACAAGGCTGCAATCAAACAACAAAGTAATAACCAGTAACTTGTTGACCCATTAACATAAATATTACCAAAAGATGCAATGTTTACATCAAATATTCAGCTATAAAGGATTGTTTACAATATTGGCCAAACAAAAGGAATTACATAGGTTCAACTAATCAAAACACAATAAAAACAAGCCATAAAGTACTGTTTAGACACCCACTGCTACTGCAGCCTTTCCTTTACCACCTGAACTTCCACCACTCTTGCTTCCACCACTTTTGCAGGTTCTCTTGTAGTGCCCTTTGCCCTTGCAGATGCTGCAAGTCAATGAATTGGCACGTTTTGGCATCTTTGAACTGGTTTTAACCCTTTTCTTCAAGTCTTCAATCTCCACAGTTGACTTCTTTCTTTTCTTCTTTGGTCTTCCTGCTTGCTTGTGAAATTTTGGAGAAACCAGTGTTGTTGGACTTTTAAAAGCTGGCCACATGTTAATGCCATTGATAGGTTTTATGGTGTTCATATACACTGTCTTCCAGGTCTCTACCCAATATGCTTTGTCCACATACTTCTTTGGGACACCATCACCTATTCCATTCAACCTCATGTTCCAAATACAAGCAACTGCATGCCTGTATGGCATTGCAGTTAGATCCCATCTTCTGCATGAACAAGTCCTCTGTTCCACATTCACAATTCTTTGTTCAATTATAGTAGGTCCAGATACTTGTTCATGCATGTCACATTTAGCCCTCCCTGCAATACATTTTAACATCATTATTTCCAATAGTATAGTTTTTCTAATGCATAACAGTTAAGGAAATAACATATCTGAAAAAATGCCCTTGACCAATGTTTATGTGGAATCTTTTTCACCCAATTATGCATCTCTTTGTTTTCATCTTCCACTTTCTTCATTGCTTTTTCAAAAGCTGGTTGTGTTGTTGCAGTAGCACAACCCCACAATAAGCTTTTGTACACGTCACCTCTCCAACTAGATTTCATATTGTCATATATATGTTTCAAGCAAAACCTATGCTCTGCTTCTGGAAATACCTTGGCTAAAGCAGGTATCAATCCCTAGTTTACAAACAAAGCATTTTGATTTTATCTATCATTTCCCATATTTTATAATGCAAACTTCAAAATCAGGGACATTTTTTTCGTTTTTCAATTTTTTTATTTTGACTCAGACGACTTTATATACAAACTGAACGACAGTTTCCCATCCCCACACTTAAACTCTACATTGCCCTCAATGTAGGAATAGAAAACGACTTAAAACAAAAAAATAAATTCCAAATACAAAAATAAAAAGACGAGGGCAAATTGAAAATGACTTAGCTGGTTAATTTTTCTTCGTAAGCTCAAACACTCTAGTCCAATGCAGCTCGATCGTATAGCATTTTGGTCGCGATCGACTTTGACACAATGGTTAACTCTGGGCTTGCCTTGATAAATGATAACAGCTCCGGAATCACCCGAAGGCGGTACAATCCAAACCTGCGCAAAACGAAACAAACAAAACCCGAGCATAATACCGAACCACACAAAAATAAAAAGACTCAAACTACTAACTTAGACTCATGAAATAACAACAAACAAGAAGACGTACCTGCTTGGCAAAATGGCGGTGAATGGTGGTAGAACCAAATGGGTAGAGAAAAAAAATCTGGTTCTCGCTCAACATGAAGGACACTGGTGATCACAACACGCGTTGCAAGCGAAAAAATATAACTTTCCGGGGTAATAGCTGGTCGGATGAGGCGAACAGGTCAGCTCAGACTCCTCACATTACGTGAAAAGTCTTTTTTCAGAGAAAGTTAATTAATTTTTTTTTAAGAAAAATTCTCTTATTACCCAAACCTTTACCAAAACTCCCACTCATAAAATATATATAAAGATAATACAGGGGATCCGCTCATGGTGAAATTTCCTCTACCTAAGCAAACACGCAAACCTGCAAACAGACTCAAAGACACAAAAAACAAAGATAAAAAAGAAAGATAAAAACCTATGAACCACTACCGAAGGACGGACCACAAATAAAAAAAAATGAAAAGCTAGAAAAAAAAATTAAATAGGTATAAATATAAATTTACAAACTCTACAGAGCCTCCCCACACTTAAACTTAATCAGGGGGCTTCTTTTTTATCTGGACCCGATCCAACCCATTTAATTCCACTCGGTCGATATTATTTAGCAAAATTACATTAGTGGAATTAAAAAATATTTTATCGAATTTAAATGGGTCGGGCCACCAATATTTAAATTTACCTGGACCAAACCCGATTCTTGGCATGTAATGAGGGGACTTGTTGTCTCTGCAACTCCTGACCCTCACCCTATATCGGTCCAGGTGCCTCTTCGCCTTCTCCCGTGGTGGTGGCCATAGTGGTGGCACTAATAGCAGTGTAATATCCAATGCCTGCACGGGCCGGCTGTGATGTTCTTCTTCTTCCACCACTGCTTCTTTCTCATATTCCTTATTTGGTGACACTTGGTCAAAAGCTTTGTCCACTTCTAGAGCTGAAAAATCAACTAACTCGTCACCAAACTCTGCTTCCCCATCAGCTGTTTCTTCAAGCAGGTCAGTGGTGTCTTCCTCTTCCACCACTTCTTCCTCAAACAGCCAGCTTGTGGATTCTGAAAAATCCATATCTTCCTCAGCCTCCCTCCAGATATCTGCCCCCCAAGGATATGCTGCTGAACTAGAGATCTGGCAAGGCTGCTCATCCTGCTGAATCGAAGGTGGGACCAAGGCGTCCATTATGGTATCTGGCTCTAACCCTGAATCCTGCAAAATATCATCCTCACAAGACAAGTGTAAAGAATCATATGGGTCAGTTAAATCATGCACAGAATCAGATGAGTAAGGACAAACAGTTTCAGCAACGGGCCTAATACAATCAGATAATGTAAGTGTTACCATCTCGTCTGGGTCATCATATGTGAAATAAACCTACTGAACTAGATGTGGGACTTCAACGTCCATTATGGTCTTCAGTTCATCCACCTGAGCCTGTAGCCTCTCAAGTGCCGCATCTTCTTCCCTCAAATAGTCGGTGCGCATGGATAGCAAAGAACGCATATCCTCGAGCATGAGCTGTTGATTAGCAAGGAAGGCGTCACGCTTAGCAAGAAAGGCGGAAAAGTCGGGCCTAGTGTGAGATGAGACATCCCGATAATCGGGATGTGGATACAAATGTTGGCTAGGTGGATACTCTGACGAGCTACCACCATCCCTTTCCTCATACGTCTCAGCTTGTAGACGATCAGGCCGACTTTTTATTTTATCTAGTGACTCAGATGTTGCAGGGTTAAACCACCGGTTAGCCTGCGGGTATGAAGGCTGGTATGACTGATATGGCCGCGGTTGCAAATACTCGTTAGCATAGTAACCTGCGGAATACCCCGATGAATTTGGGCATTTTATAGTAAAATGGGGTCCTCCACAGATCTCACACATGTTAAAAAAAATATATATATTATGAATAAAAACAAATAAATAATAATAACAAGTAAAAGCAAAAACTATTTACAAAGTAAAAGACTAGACAAACGGTTTGGGAAGTAATCAAGAATGCCAATTGCGTCCCTGGCAGCGGCGCCAAAAATTGTTAGAATTTCTAATCAAAAGTTATATGTATTAGAAGAATAAATAATCAAAAGCGTGTTGGCTTGGGATGTGTAGGTAGGCCCAGCCGGTAGAAAAGTTTCCTTTGAGGTAATACATTTAAATATATTAGGATACCTTGTGGGTTCTCATATAGGAAAAAATGGGGAAGCTGAAACCGCCAATAATAGTATAAGGAATGCCGTTATAAGTTTAAAACCGTTAGAATTTCTAATCAAAAGTTGAAAAAAAAGAGCTGGATATAAAATAAGGGCAAGGCCAATGGTGTCGTTTCTAGGAATAGTGACTCCGGACTCGACTCCCTCTAGGATTGTCTGAAAATAAATATCTAAAAAAGCTCATGAATTAAATAGAAATCAAAGCGAAAATGCTGAAGCTTAAGGTGCCTGGCCACTGGGATAGTGACTTGGATTGGTCACACCCTCTGAGTTAAGTATGCTGATATGAAAAAAAAAAACAAATGATTTTAAATTCTCTCGGTTTTCTACATAAAACGGTTAGGAATAGTCAATTGGCTGTTCCTTTTATTTCATAAGCTTGAGGCGGGATTAGGTGAAACTATGGCTTCTTTAGTGTGAGACCCTAGGTAGACTAAATGAACCTAAAATTAAACTCACATGATAAGGGGCTTAGAAACCGGAGGTTGGGTTTAAGAAGACAAGTATACCGGCAATCTCAGTTGGCACGTGATTAGATTTTTAAAATTAAAGTAACCTATGTTTTGAGGCCAGATTATTTGATTGTGATTCCATAGCATAATTCTTTTTTAGGGACGAAAAAGAAATAAGCGTGGGGATATTGCCAAAAACTTGATGTGTGTAAATGTATATATAAAAATAACACAAGCTTTAATTAAAACGACTCACCTAAAAACTACACACGCACGGCAAGTGTACCGGTCGCAAAGCAGTAAACAGATAAGACCGAGTATCGAACCCAAAGACGCGAATGCAACTCTAGATCACAACCTCTACCGAATACTAGCCTAAATAAATATATACTTAAATGGGGGGTTAAACTATTAATTATAAACTTAATTAAACTAAATAGATTAAACTTACTTAACTCGACAACTAATATGAACTTAAGGAACCGGAGAAATCAGGTAGGAAGAAGGCCTAGGTAAAATCCCTAGACACTAGCAATAAATCCTGAATCTGGTAATTAATTTGAGACCCTATTCGTATCTAATAAACCTCCTGTCAAGGATGGCTCACTAGACTCAAGGCGGGACAAGTGTAGAAATGCTAAGATGGATCTGGATCGCCCTAGCGTACCAAAATCCCATAGAAATCAAGTTACAATCTCTCCTGGACCGAAACCTTCTAACTATGAAGCAGACTTAAACTCTACTGAAGAAAACCTAGGAAAACTCTAAACACGGACAAGTAGTGACTCCCGCCCTAGCGCTTGCCAACTACCGAACAATGCCTAGTTAGTTACCTAGCAATCTCGAGTTAGATTTCTCACCCTCAAGAATGGACTGCACGTTTTAGTTAATTTATTATATTAGTTTGTTATACTTGTGTCGTACTCCAACTCTAAATACTAGCACGCTAACCTAAGTTGACGAACTAGATTAATTTCTAGACCTAGGGGGTATCTCTACATGCCTAGTTTCACAAAACCAATAAACAAACTTCAAATAAAATCAACACCAACACACATATATCAAATCCAACAATAAAATTAAAATCATGTAATTCTACACATAAAAATTAAAAACCAAAAATCATTAAATACTGCATAAAACGTGTTTAGTTCATAACCATGGAAATATTTAGTTCATAATTATAATCAGAAACATAGTCATAACGTTTTGAAAAACAATGATAAACATGTCTCTAAAAGTATAAAAACGATAAAACAAACCACCGGGTCTTCAAATAATTAATCTTTAGTGCACCCGACACCTTCTTCTACTTCAATTAATCCTCAAGCTCCTTCTGTTCGATCAAGTGCAGCCTCCCTTCGAATATTATGTATTCGACTCAATGTGTTTGTCGAATATTATTGTTTCTTGGCGGCTGTTATGGTATAGCGGCTGTTGACCTTTGCTTCTTGAAAATTCTTTGGCTCATTATTAGAAGTAATGGCCGCCAAATAAAGTTTATGAGAATTAGTAAAATTTTCATAAGAAACATGATTAGCAAGGGGGTGTACCGTCGAGGAAGTATGCTCGGGAACGGGATTTACGTGGTCGACGGATGGTGGCAATCTTACATTAAAATCTTGTAGATATTTTGGCTGAACTTTGACCCTTGTTTGCCTTTGCACAGACTCTTCACTGACAACTTCTTGTGTTTGGGCCGTAGGAGAAGACTGATCAATTTCAATCGGCCCAAGATCAAAATCAAGATCAATAGATTCATTTGTTGATTGTGGCCCAAAGTCCTCGGCCCGTTCTGAGTCCAAGGTTTGTTCTATTAGTTCTGAAACTTGATTTTCTGCTTCTTTTCTATTTTCATGATCATCTAACTCGTGATCATTCTTCAAAATTGTTTCAGCCTCATCCCATTCATTGGGTACAACAAACAAAGACTCATTCCTTTTGTCCGATTGTAATTTAGAAAAAGGGAATATATTCTCAAAAAATTTAACATCTCTAGACGTAATTATTTTTGCATGTTCAACATCAAAAATCCTATATCCCTTAGTCCCTTGAGGATACCCGATAAATACCCCTGGTCTCCCCCTCACTTCAAACTTGTCTCCCCCAGTTTCTATGCTCCAAAAATAAACAAGACAACCTAAGACTCTCATGTGATCATATTCTGGTTTCTGACCGAAAATGATCTCATAAGGCGTTTGGTTTTTAATGACCTTTGAAGGAAGGCGATTAATAATGTATGTTGCAGCTTGTATACATTCTCCCCAAAACCTTTTAGGTAATTTTCCTTGAAACATTAAAGCACGCGCCGTTTCAAGAATATGACGATGCTTACGCTCAACCACACCATTTTGTTGGGGCGTGTTTGGACACGTTGTTTCCAACAAAATTCCTTCTTGAGCATAAAAATTCATCATACGATTAGAAGTAAATTCCCCGCCATTATCACATCTAATTCGTTTGATTGTTTTTCCAAATTGAGTTTTGACCATTTTTTGAAAAAACATTAAATAATCACTAGCCTCGCTTTTGTGTTTGATAAGGAACACCCACAAAGCTCGACTAAAATCGACAACAATGGTCAAAAAATAAACTTCATGCAAAGTGGTAGGTCTTCGATATTTACCCCAAACATCACAATGAATTAATTCAAAACAATCATTAGTTTTAATAGAACTTTTAGGAAACGGCAAACGAGTATGTTTTGCTTTAACACAAGCATCACATAAAGTATCTTTTAAAGAAATTTCTTCTAAGAAATTAATATGACCTAACTTGGAATCGGAAGCGTGACCCAATCTTGAATGCCAAACCTTCATATCAACCTTCACAGCCATCGCCATCTTTCTTCTAACTGCCATGCCCATCCGATAAAGACCATTAACGCAATTACCCGTTCCAATCAACTTCCTCGAACGTAAGCCCTGCATAAAACAGAAATCGGGAAAAAATGTCATTGAACATTGCAAGTCCTTTGTCAAACGACTAACCGAAAGTAAGTTGCAGTTAAATTTTGGAATGAGCAAAACATCTTTAATTTTTGCTCCTCCAACAAGAGTGCATTCGCCTTTTGCTTGCACCGGTATACTATCTCCGTTTGGAATCATAACGGGGGATTCTTGATCACTTTCAACAATATTATCAAGACATTCCTCATCACAGACAATATAATCGGTTGAACCCGAGTCGGCAATCCAATCATCGGGTTTGTCCATGTTAGGCGATGGATACAACTTACCAGCCATGTTGGCTTTTCGAATATTTTCGCCTTTGTCACCGGCTTTATTCAGGTGCTTCAAAAGAATTTCATACTGTTGATCCGTTAAACCCGCGATCATCTTGGTGTCCTTCTGGTCGATGTCAACATGTGCAGCTGCCTTTGACTTGCCCTTTTCATACTTCTTACCCGGCCACCATTCCGGATATCCGACAAGCTTAAAACATCCATCACGTTTGTGCCCATCTCGACCACAATGCGTGCAGTGTTCAACTTCATTGCTGCTGCCCCGTTTTACATCCCTTTGATTTCCCTTGTTTCTTTGTTGACCCGATTCTGATGCGCCGCGAGATACCTGCGAGTTGGCCTGAAAAGCAGCAGCTTCTATCTGTGGCCTCTTTCCCCCTGTTATAGCTCTTTGTTGTTCATCTTCCGAAGCCATCCGATAAGCCTCCCCCAAGGTAGGGTTCGGTTTCATGGCTAAGATTTGCGTCCTTATTGTTGAAAATTCTAGATCTAAACCCATAAGAAACTCATATAAGCGTTCCTTCTCCCTAAACTCAGTTAATCTCTTCCCAATGTCACACGAGCAGAATCCGCATGTGCAACGAGGGATCTGCAGTGCAGACCCGATTTCATCCCATATTCCCCTGAGTTTAGTGTAATAAGCTGAAACGGATGTACCATCCTGTCTTGTAACAGTAAGGGACTGCTTTAGTTCATAGGCACGTGGTGCACTCTCTTTGCCGAATCGTTCCTTGAGATCATTCCATATCTCCGAAGATGTGTTGGCATATTTGACACTTCCCCTGATCTCTTTTTCCATTGCCGTTGTCAACCATCCTTTTATCATCGCGTCACATCGCATCTAGGCCATATAAGTTTCCATCGTCTTCTCTGGTTTCGGTATAGACCCATCTACAAACCCCATCTTGTTCTTGGCAAATAGAAAATTCATCATCTCCTGACTCCAGTCACTATAAT
Organism: Ambrosia x helenae; assembly: GCA_030844895.1. Classification (NCBI taxonomy): domain Eukaryota; kingdom Viridiplantae; phylum Streptophyta; class Magnoliopsida; order Asterales; family Asteraceae; genus Ambrosia; species Ambrosia x helenae. The sequence goes on from CM061233.1 coordinate 11,412,627, forward strand.
TGCTGTCTGTTAGCGCATCATTCACTTGCATCTGTCTCGGGTAATCGGAAGCGTGTATGTAATAAGGTGAGTTCGTATCGATGGGTTTGTCATCGGGTTTTCCGCCGTCCGACCTTTTTGGTCATTCTTCTTCTTCTCCGGCCATGACCGGTTTATGTTTTTGTGATCAAAAGCTCCTGCTCTGATACCATATAAGGTTTTGATATCAGCCAAAATTATTAGTTGCATTCAATAATCAATCTCTTTAAATAGAGTTTACAAAACAAGACTTCTTAAAGGACTATGAGTCCTTGACCGACTCTGAAAGCATCAAACCAAACTAATAGATAAACACAAATACCAATAAGATAAAGACTAATGAGTAGGAGATAAATTAAAATCCAATAATAATCTCCTTCAAATAATAGTCGCTGATCTCTTTATAATATGCCTCCCCCAAAATAATATTCCTGATGCCACCTCGATGTAACATTACGTATTTAAAACTTGTACGTTACACGTTCGTCATTAATAAAACGTCAAGTTTCATCTTATATATTCGCATTTATTATTTTTGTCGCGTTATTAAAACCCTAATACTATATATATAATATTATATATGTGTGTGGTATTGAAAATATATCAAAAAAATTAAAAGTCTTGGCCGGGAATCGAACCCGCACCAAGACCGGGTCAAACTCACACACAAGCACAACCAACTGGGCTGAACCATCTTTTTGGAATAAACCCGGCACCAATTAATCTTATACGCGTTTTAATTCTGCAGTTTGACTTGTGAAAGTCAACTGCCTTGGACGCGTTTGATTTATCAATCAAAACCAATGCTTGATTGATCTTTATATGGTAAATTCATACGATTACCGGCCTAGTATGACCTGTATTACACGTTAATTATAACAAATCGTTGACTAATTTTGAAACCCTACGCGTCTACAATTAATCGAGGTCAAACTTTCCAATTAACCTAAACCTTTGATCCTCAGTATAAATAGATGACCTACGATCCTTGGATACTCGCTCACAACTCTCTCTCAACCTCCAATTATCTCTGAAACACTCTGATTATAACCATCTTGTTCGTTGTTTGACTTTGGCTTTGACCCGGCAATTATACTCGAATCAACACTGTGAGTTTGATTATTTATATGGGTTATGTTCATCGGCCATCACACATCAATAGCCCTATGGTTAATCAGGCTATTGATGTGTGATTTGTCCAATTGTTAAACCTAGGGTTCGTGATTATATTTTGGGGATAAAATCTGATTCGCGTAGTGTATTTATATAATGTTAATCAGAGAATATCATAACCACTGGCCTAGGCCAAGTGGTTGTGACCTTGGCTCAATACAGAAGGTACCCGGGTTCGAGTCCCGGCTACTGCCCCTTTTTGCTTCTTTTTTTCTTTTAAACAAAACTATTATATATATATATATTAAACCTTTTAATCTTATAAATTCATTTTAAAATATTAAAACTATTTTATAAATTCCAAAAAAATTATATTTGTTTAATCTGAGATAAAAGTGTTATCCACAATTTTTATTTTTCAAAAATTCATTTATTTAATATTTATAATAATTAAATCATTTTTATACTATTATATTTATAAAAATCCATTTATATATCAAAACAATTTTATTAAATTCTCCAAAAATTATCCTGACTTTTTATAAAGTTAAACTTTACTGAAATAATTTTTAATTCAGTAAAATCATTTATTTTATATTTTTAACCAATTTTTGTTAGATTTAATCATAATTAAATCATAATAAATCCAATTTTCATCATTTTTGCACCAAAATTTTATACAAATTATTTTTAATTATTTAGAACAGAAATATGATTTTTAAAATAGAAATTCTTTAATTTTAGTATTTTTGAATATTAAAGTTAAATATTGGCTATTTATAATAAATAGATTTAAAAATCTATTTTTAAATATAATAATTTTATAAAAATTATTTTTATACTCCAAACACTTTAATGTGTACATTCAAAATTCAAATTTTATAAAAAGACTTTCTTTTATTAATTATCAAATTTTCCTTTATTAATTAACATTTTAATTTAAATTCAACAATTGGATATCCCCAAATCGAAACCCTAGGATACACTTATAAGTTAATTAGACTTAGACTTATTATATATTACCTGATTATAGGGTGATATTTGGAATCATTTTGGGCAACACTATTATTTCATTTTTTCAACAAGTTTAACATTTGCTAAGGTGAGTTTTACATAGCCCCTTTTATTTATCACTATTTTTGGGGTGAAACATATTATAACATTATCATTGCAATTCAATCATCAATGTGTCTATGTGTTTTCTATGTTGCATTATGTCTTGAGCATGATTAGAGTAAGCACCATTCTAGCATAATCATTAACTCCGTACAAGCCGACGGTATACATTGATAGATCTATTGGACTGACAATCCCACCCGGATACGTGCCTCCTACAAAGGTTACGTGGGTGTTTGTTATCGCATAACATATTCAATTGGACCATGAGCGTATGGTATGTATCATTTTATAACAGTCATCAGGGTTGATTATGCACTCGATTTATTTCTAGTATGTTCTCACATATGGGCTAGATTGACATGACACATGAATTGCACAACATTTTATTCATTTTATTATCAAAAACCTATGTAATTCTCACCAACTTATGTTGACCCAAAATACTTTCAAAATTAACATGTTTCAGGGAACAATGAAGCTGAGGCTTGAGTTAGCATGAGGATTTTACTTGAAGTTTTAATTGAAGTTATTGAAGTTTGTTATTTGATATCATGTATTTGAATTCTTAGACATCATTTCATATTTTGGATATTATGTTTGAATAAATTATTTAAAATTTATATTATACCATGTGCTACTGAAAACAATCATCAATACGTGGCACCCCGATGTTTCCGCCATCGGTTGGGGTGTTACACTCGATATCTCTTGAGCCCATGGGCTTCATCAAGTTTATTAGTATTATTATTTTTTTCTTTAAAACCACGTGACTTCTTTTTTTTTTCTTTTTTATTATATTATTATTATTATATTATTAGTATTATTATTATTATTATATACTATTATTACTTCATGCTCTCGTATTAGGTGTTCTTGGCTCGACCAAAGTTGCTCGTTTACGCTCCAACATCCATGAACACCTACAAAATATAAAATAAAATAGATAAGCGCTAAAACTGACTCAAAACTAATAAAAATCTATAAAAACCTATACTAAATAAAATAGACCGGTACAAGCCTAAAACTAATAAAAACAATATCTAAACGACTCGAAAATTGTACAAACTTTACACTGAAAATAGATGTATTTTACAATATATCACATTTCATAAAATATACAAAAACAGGTATACATAAAGTATTAAAAACAGATATACATAAATGTAGTTTTGTTACCTTTTGCCTATCACTTATGAATGTGAAATTCCTGTTATAAGTCACATCCAAATCATCCCCCAACAACTCTAAGAACCAAGTCCATGTAGAAAAAGTCTCAGCCTCAACCAGTTCATATGCAACAGGGTATATGCCACTGTTTCCATCTGCCCCAACAGCTGTCCAAATCTGCCCATTACATTGCCCTTTCAAGAAACAACCATCCAGCCCCAACAATTCTCTCATACCTGCCTTAAACCCCCTCTTCAGTGCACATGGACATATATATATCCTCCTGAATTGTCTTATAGGACTGCTTGGGTTAAAATTTGGCTCAACATCTATCTTGACAATAGTTTCTGGATCAGCTCTAATAAACTCCTCACTATAGTCCCTAAGCATCTTATACTGAACTTCAAAATCCCCTTGAATCTTCTTACTTGCCATAGCCTTAGCCCTAAATGCCTGGTTAGTAGTAACTTGCATCTGATATTTTCTTTGAAGTTCTTCTTGAATAGATTTCACTTGTATAGTTGGATTGGTTCTGATTTGGGGTTCAATCTGCTTGGCTAACCAACCCATAGTGCACAAATTAACAACTCTAGTATGCAAGCAAGTATGCTCTTTTGTGTATGTCTTAACAATCCAAGCCCCTTTTTTTTCTTGTTGGAAACATGCAATGTCCATGGACACTTAGGTTTTAGTATAGTCTTTTTAGGTTTTAGTGGTGGTTTTACAAAACTACACTCCTCATTCAAACCAACTGGTTTGGTTTTCTCACTATCTTCTTTTGTCCCTTTAACTTTTTTGGTCCTCTTACTTTGTTTGGGCTCACCATGTGCAAGATTCCCATTTACATTAGTCCCATCCCCACTTAACTTCTCACAACTACCAAGTTCAAGATTTCCACCCATACAAACCACACGTAATCTACCTAAGTCATTCTTAGTTATATACAATTGTCGTCTAGTATGCACAACATGTGCTTTCACCAAATCAGTGAGTTTTTCTCTATCACGGAAGTCTTGCCCAACAAAAAAAGGATTATTCAATGACAATTTGCACTTCTTTTGCTTCTTTCTAACATCCCTAAGAACATGTTCTAATTCAGTGTCATCATCTAAATCACTTTCAAAGTCTTCATCATCAACCTTATTTTCAGGATGTTCTTCATCTTTATAAGGTTCATATATTCGCAAGTTTCATATTCAACTATAACTCTAAATTCATTAAGGTAATCTACATTAACTTCTTCCACTAAGTTATCTTCATCAACTAGGTAATCAGAATCCTCATCTTCATCTTCTCCCATTTTGTAACTAGGATCCTTTTCTTCTTCACTGTCATGTTCACTACCCTCATGTTGACTACACTCATTTTCACTACCCTCATCACTGTCACTTTGGCTAACCTCATCAGTCAAATCCACCATTGTAGGCTCTTGTGTTGCATCACCTAATTCTTCACTTACATCTTTCTTAGGATGAGTATCTATGTGTTGAACATATACTTCCATAAGTTTACTTTTCTTAGCATGCTACATCAAATTCAATACATCACTATCATTACCTAGTGGCCTTAACCCTAAATCCAAGTCTTCATTATGAACCTTAAAATGGTAAGTAACCATGTCCTCATCTGAATAACCTAATTCACACAATATCTCATTCATTATAATCACTGAAAAAAGATTAGAATTCACCTTGTCAATGTAATTAACCAAACCCCCCTCATATGTCATGTTTGGAAATCTGTGAACTTCCCACCATGATGAACTTCCAAATTGAAAAAATCCTCTCGTTTTGCTGCAATGTAATCAAAATTAGGATCAAAAAATTGTTTATAAACAACTAATGAGGTGTTATCAGTGTGTAATTGTGCACATACCGTATTCAACAACTGGATTGAATGATGAATCAGCCTCTCTTACATATCAGGAACCCCAATCGTCGTCGTCCATGGTGTTTATCAGTGTTGTTGTTTATGAGTGTAATGAAGAAGAAGAGGTATTAGTTTAGGGTTAACCTCAGGGACGATTTGTGCGTTTATAAATATCAATAAATATATTAATGAAATAATCAAGCAAAATGACCAAACTACCCCTTATTTAACTGACTAAGTTAACTGGGTTTACGTTTTGGATGGATTTGACAGATAAACAAGAACCTGAAGGGTCCAGGTGAGATAAAACTTGTTTTGGACGGATCTAGCAAATATGGTTAAACCACAGGGACGAATTTGGCAATTTACTCATAATATTGTAATTAATATTGTAATTATTGTATTTAGTGTGTTTCCATACATACTTGACTGACATGTATTATATATTGATTATCAATTAGAAGAGGAAAACCTAAAAAAACCCTTCAACCTTAACGCCACCACACTTCCAATCCCAAAAAATCCAAACCTGGCCTGTCCTCACCGGAATGGCGTGACGCCATGACCAATGAGTTTCATGCTCTTAATAAAAATAATACTTGGGAATTGGTCCTGAGACAGCCCGGCATGAACATTATCTGAAGTATGTGGCTCTTTAAGCATGAGTTTAAATCTGATGGTACACTTGAGAGGTACAAGGCCCGGTTATTTTACGATGGCCGTTCTCAACAGGTTGGAATTGACTTTGGTGAAACTTTCAGTCCGGTTGTTAAGCCGGCTACCATTTGGACTGTTCTATATATTTCTTTATCTAATTCTTGGCAGGTTCACCAGTTAAATGTTACTAATGCCTTCTTTCATGGCAATTTGACTGAGACCGTCTACATGCATCAACCGATGGAATTTCGTAACAAGCAATTCCCAGATCATGTCTGTCGTTTAAAGAAGTTCCTATACGGTTTAAAACAAGCCCCCCCCCCCGTGCCTGGTATCAACGGTTCACGGATTATGTTCTCTCCTTGGGCTTTCGTCACAGTGGATGTGATGCTTCATTATTTATTTTCCACAATCAATGTAACACTGCTTTTCTACTTCTTTATGTAGATGATATTATAATGGTCACCTCATCGACAGCTCTTAGCGGGCAACTCATGAGCCATTTATCCAAGGAATTTGCCATGAAGGATTTAGGCCCCTTGAGCTTCTTTCTTGGCATCTCTGTTACTCGTCAGCAGGACACCATGTCTTTATCTCAACACACTTATGCTGCTGACATTGTGTAGCGTGCAGGGATGTCATCCTGCAAGCCTGTTGCTACACCATTTGACACAAATTCTAAGCTCAATGCTTAGTCCAGGGTTGACTTTGATAACCCTACTTTATACAGGAGCCTGGCAGGGGCACTTCAGTATCTCACTTTTACTCGACCTGACATCAGTTATGCAGTTCGGCAGGTTTGTATTCACATGCATGCGCCTAAGGCATGTCACTAGGATGCGTTAAAACGTATTATTCGGTACATTAAGGGCACCTTAACATTCGGCCTCACCTTGCACAGAGATCCCAAACTCATTACTTATATTGATGCTGACTAGGCTGGATGCCCAGACACGAGACGTTCCACCAGTGGATATTGTGTTTACTTCAGGGACAACCTCATCTCCTGGTCTTCTAAGCGCCAGCCTACCGTCTCATGCTCCAGTGCTGAGGCCGAATACTGAGGGGTTGCAAATGTCATATCTGAAATCTGTTGGCTTCGCAACCTTCTTCTCGAGCTTCATCGGCCACCTTCGAAAGCAACACTCGTTTACTGCGACAACGTTAGTGCTATATACTTGACCGACAACCCCGTACAACATCAGCATATGAAGCACATTGAGCTTGATATTCACTTTCTCAAAGAGCAGGTCCAACGCGGTCAAGTTCGCATTTTGCACGCTCCCTCTCGCTATCAGGTTGTTGACATCTTCACCAAGGGTCTTCCATATATACTGTTTGAAGACTTTCGTTCCAGTCTCAACATTCGGTCACCTACAGCTTCAACTGCGGGGGTGTAATAGATAATATTGTAATTGATATTGTAATTATTGTATTTAGCCATACATACTCGACCGACTTGTATTATATATTGATTATCAATGAGAAGAGGAAATCCATCCATTGAACAATAATCTCCTTTCAGAAACCTGACCCGAACTCGACACGAAAAAAATAGGTTTGGGTTAACTAACACGACCCGTTTAAAAAAACGGGTTGGGCTCGGGTCGACCCGTATTAAAAATAGGCCGGGTTCGGGTGACACATATAAAAACGGGTTAATCCGTTAACCCGTTTAACTATTTAGAAAAAAAAATTATTATATGTTTTGTTTTTGTTTTTTCCATTTCTATTTACATGGTTATTTTTGGCACCATTATGTTTACTTGTCACTTATATACTCACCATTAAATATGTTATTGATAACCCGCTTACAATCGAATAAGCGGTGAACATGTATGACTGGTTCAAATATGGGTTAAACAGGCCATGTTTGGCTTGACCCGAATTATGTGGGTCGAGTTATGGTTGAAATTTTTGACATGAATAACAATACGGGTCGGGTTCAGGTTGCACAATATAACTCATCAACCCGCCAACCCGCAATTTGTAAACCTATCAACCCATCAACCCGACACGATTAACACCCCTATATATAAACTGCTTAGTATTTAATTCCTAATATGTTTATCTTTCCTATATATTAAAAAAAATCCTTGAAAATTAGATCAATAATAATGATCATAAATTCATTTTGAACTACTATGTCATTTATAGGGGTATCAATTAGACTGTCTATTGTGACCCGTGAGCGATCACGTGCGAGCGAGCCAACAAGCCACGTGGTTCGCAAACATCATGACCTTCACACATTAATGGTCCCGCGAGCAAGCAAACGCAAGCCTGGTGGGAACGACGGCGCGAGCGAGTAGGCTCACCTTGAGTCACAACAGGATCAAGTGAGTGAACTCAAACTTTATCCATTGCCATGTCAGCATCCAGATTGCTTGAAATGATAGGATAATATTTGTGTTCACCTTAAGCCACAACACATAGGCTTATGTTGAGTCCACATAATCAAAACTAGGTATTAGTTGCCCGCGCTTCGCCGCGGGTGCGGCTGTTGTGCGAAACGCGGCGGGAGCTCCTGTTGCGCTGAGTGTTTGGCGGACGTTAAAGATACCGCGTCGCTGTGGGAGCTCCTGTTGCGTGGAGGGTTTCGTGGACATAAAAGATAATATTAAGTTACTGTTATTCTTGCGTGAGCTTCAAAAAAATACTTGCGGCTAAAAGCTAAAATTTTGGCCAAAGTGCAATGCAAGTTTAAAAAAGTTGAGTGGTCAAAGTTTGAAATCCTAAAAGCAAAAAGTTTGGTGGTCAAAGTTTGAAATCCCAAAACCTAAAAGTTTGGTGGTCAAATTGGAAGAAAATAAAGTTAAGCTAAAAGTTAGCGGCCAAAGTTTTAAATCCTAAAAGCTAAAAGTTTGTTCGTCTAAGTTTGGTGGTCAAATTAGAAGAAAATAAAGTTAACGTAAAAGTTAGTGGCCAATATATATATATATAAGGTGATCAAATTGGAAGAAAATAAAGTTAAGCTAAAAGTTAGTGGCTAAAGTTTTAAATCCTAAAGGCTAAAAGTTTGTTGGTCTAAGTTTGGTGGTCAAATTAGAAGAAAATAAAGTTAACCTAAAAGTTAGTGACAGAATTAAAGTTAACGTAAAAGTTAGTGGCCAATATATATATTAAAACAAAGACACTGTTGAAGTGTCTTTGAATTAATATATATAGATAATTTGTTGGTCTAAGTTTGGTGGTCAAATTAGAAGAAAATAAAGTTAACCTAAAAGTTAGTGACAGAATTAAAGTTAACGTAAAAGTTAGTGGCCAATATATATATTAAAACAAAGACACTGTTGAAGTGTCTTTGAATTAATATATATAGATAATTAAAGTTAACGTAAAAGTTAGTGGCCAATATATATATTAAAACAAAGACACTGTTGAAGTGTCTTTGAATTAATATATATAGATAATTTGTTGGTCTAAGTTTGGTGGTCAAATTAGAAGAAAATAAAGTTAACCTAAAAGTTAGTGACAGAATTAAAGTTAACGTAAAAGTTAGTGGCCAATATATATATTAAAACAAAGACACTGTTGAAGTGTCTTTGAATTAATATATATAGATAATTAGAGATTGAAATTAACGAATCTGAATACAAGTCCATATATTTTATTTCAAAACCATGTTTTTTAACAGTCAAAAGTAACCATTTTATTTACAACACAAATCACACAGAAAAACAAACCTAAGCCTTCCGTACAATGGTTTTAAATCCAGATGTATTTTTTTTAGGGAATAATGGAAATAAATAATCTCAATTATTCACTATTGGCTAATAACAGTCCCAACTACGAAAATCACTAATATTGGTCCCAACTTTTGACATATTGGAAACCAACGGACCCAAACTAACGGAGGCTAACTCCGTTAGTGTGATGCTGACGTGGCAAGATGATCCTACGTGGCATCCTACGTGGCATGCCACGTGTCAAAATAATCCTATGTGGCATCCTACGTGGCATGCCACGTGGCAAAATGATCCTACGTGGCATGCCACGTCAGCATCACACTAACGGAGTTAGCCTCCGTTAGTTTGGGTCCGTTGGTTTCCAATATGTCGAAAGTTGGGACCAATATTGGTGATTTTCATAGTTGTGACTGTTATTGGCCAATAGTGAATAGTTGGGATTATTTATTTCCATTTTTTCTTTTTTTAGCCACAAATAAAATAACGACTTAAGTGGTGTTGGTTGGAGGTCCTCGCTTTGAGAACGCTCTCATTTCTTTTAATGAAGTTCATGGTTAAAAAAAAACAACACAACCCACACAAAACAAAGGCTTAGCAAGAAGCTAAGCATCCAAGTATAATCCATTGCAACATGTTCATATAAATGAGTATTGATGGGTTATAAATATGATATAATATATTGGTTAATGGGTTGAGAGGCTATAAATGGTTTGCATTCACTAGCCAAGGAGGCTTGGGGCAGGTTGGGCTAAGCAATTTACAAATCTGAACTATCAGAACCGAAGAATCAAAATCGAATCGCTAGACTTGAACCGTAATTTCGTATTTATGGTCCGGTTTCGTTTCTTAATTTTGGGTGAAAACGGTTTCTGATTCGGTTTGGAACTGATGATTCCGTCTAAAGAACTGCTAGAATCGGGTTGGGTATAAACTTTAAATATTATATTTAAAAACCATATAATTTAGTGGGTTTTTCTAAGTAATATGTAGGCCGATCATCCACATTATTAGTTTCCCAGTTTAACTTTTATAAAAAAAACAATAGGCTCTCATTCCCCGGAGTGAAACATAGGCGCCGACGACGGGTCCAAAAACCCACAAATTCCATGTATAAGTAATCACAAACATCATCAAAAAAAAAACAACCATCATTAACAAGAGGCCAATAAATTGGCCTCGGCGGATGGGTCCAAAAATCCCCAAAACACAAAACATCTAAACATAATCACCGGCCGCTACAGACGACCAGAACAAAACCGAGACAACCACATAACAACGAGGCTCAAATTCACACCAACCGTACAAACTACAATGCACATGGTACAACCACGTTTAAGCCAAGAAATGCTCTCATTCACCGGAGCCAAACATAGGTGTCGGCGGCAAAACAACCGAACAAAACCCTAAAAAAACACCTATGAGCGGCCGCCACATACGATCGGTACAAAACCAAGACAACCATCGGTGTCGCCTCTAAGAGACAGAAAAAAGGTGATGTCTATCTTAAGAAAGAGAAAAAAACTCTCTTGCTCTAAAAACCCATCCCTTGGTCTCTATATGTTCCCGTCACCAGCCGCCATAGACGACCAGAACACAACGAGGACAAGATGGTGCACTTTTAGAGAGAGAAACAGGAGAAGATGGTGGAGAGGAGGCGATAGGAGAAAGAGAGACGCAATAACAAAACAGGCTATAAAACCCACTCACCTATACAACACACAACGCACCACTTACAGCCCACGATGTGCATAATACCAAGGAAGTATAAGGTACAAACATGCAATAAACAAACGTCTTGCTAATAAGTATATTTTAAATTCCTATAATTTTATATCTAACTAAGAAATTAAGTATCTACATTGTCATTTCCACGTTACTAACTCATGCTTTGGGGTTTTTCTTTTTATTGTTCACTTCAACCCAAAACTTTTCATTATTTTTCAATTTAGCCCCTTTGATATTTTTATTTTTAACCAAAAACTTTTCATCTTTTACAATTTAACCCAACACTTTTTTTTTATTTCAACTTTAGTCCATCAAATTTTCATCCTTTGCAAGTTCGTCATTTTACGCTTCATTCTAAATCTTGCGCGTTAACACACCTGCAACGCAAGTATGGAGTTCAACGTTTTTTCATCTTTTTTTCCTGTTTGATAGGATCGGCACAACGCATCTATTTTTTTGCGTTTGACTAGTTAATCACGACGCGTGAGTCCTAGATCGACTTTGTTATTATTTTCTATGTTTTATGTTTAGTTTTAATTTCTTCGCATTAACATGCGGCAACGGGCATGCGTCGTTTAACGGATTTATATCTGCTTTTCGTTCGGTGTCATTATTTCCTCTCTTTTTTTTTTTTGTTTTTTCGTGTTCCGATGTTGATGGTCATTAATAGTGGTGTGATATTGTTGTAACTTCGCACGATTTTACACCCCACCGCAAAGCGAGGGGAGCTTAATACTACTAGATATTAATTACCAACTTTCATATGTACACTAGCCTAATTTATTTGTAGATATTCTAATTTTCGATTTCTTCCCCTGGATTTTAATAGCTTTCCATTTTCTTCATCTAGAATAGATTTTCATTTTCTTCCACTAGACTTTATTCCTTTATTTTTCTCACCTTATAGTAAAAATATAATATAACCCTTATCATTTAGTTAGAATTTATATAAACCATAGACTGTTGTTGGTGTTGTTGCTGTTCAAATGCGAACTATAAGTAGCGTACGTTCAGGTGGCCTGTTTTGGCTTTTTGGGGGTTGCATTCCTAGCTCCTTGTTGGACTCTTTATATTAATATATAAAGCGATTTTTCCGTAAAAAAATGCGAACTTTAAACTTAATGGTTGTTTGTTTAAGAAAGTTATGTTTTATAATTCATATCTACTAGATTTTCTTCTAGCCCGAGCCAACTATTTATTTTTTTTATATGTTTATTTGCTCATCATATTATCTTTATGATATTATTTTCATGAGTAATTCAAATCCATATTTTAAAGAACGAGAAATAAATTTTTAGCTCTCTCGAAAATTTTGTGTCTTTACGAAATGTGAAAAATTTAAAATTCCCAAATGTAAGTTTCGTAATCGTTTTATTGAGGGTGTTTGGGATTGCGTTTTGAATCTGATTTTTAGATTATTGTGTTTTAAAAACGCAGATAATCAGTTTTTAGTGTTTGGGATTGCGTTTTGAAAACGCGGATAATCAGTTTTTTAGGCTACCTAAACGCAATAATCTATAAGCAGATCTACCCTTGTTTTTCAAAACGCTTAATCTGTTTTGAATAAACAATCCCAAACACCCCTTAGAGTTGTTTCATTGACGTAACGAGGTTTTGGACTTTTGGTATATAAAAAAACAAATCTTTAAAAAAAAATATCCTTAGAAATCATTAAAAAGATCTAGAAGAAAAACAAGGATATTGGTAACTTAAAGGTGTTGGAGGCGCACATAACACCTTATCTCTACTTATCCTATACTCAAATGCATCCCACCAACAATGGCCATCATGCAAACCTATCAATTTATTTGTTATTATTAAATTACATATAACAGAAAATGATTTCTTTAATTCACTATTCATTGATTTTTCTTGATCGAAACTGCTTTCCAAGAATATTATAAGAAGGTGACACACATGTTAAATAATATAAATATCATGAGAACCCTGAAAAATACGAAAATATCAATCAAAATCATTTTTTTATACAATCCAAAGTATAATTAAAACACAACATTAAAATAAGAATTTACCTTTCAAATAATTAATCTCTTCTTGCAAAAAAAATGTAAAATAAATTTTTTACACATGTGTAAAAAAATTATTTTTATATACGTTTGAATTTTTACGTGTGCATTATTTTTTTGATGTTGTATGTTAATAACGATAAGTATAAAAAGAAAATTTTCAATTTGAATGGTTTTTTATTGAGTTTTTGCGATTTTTTTCATTTGCTGTCAGTCTATCACGGTTTTTACAATATTTAGTATTTTTAAGGTAACCTCATATTTATTTAAACAATTTATATTTTTTTGACCAAGAATATGAAATTAGCTATTGTGTTATACATTTATTAATATTTCACTTGAATAAGATATCTATTCTCATAACTTAAATACTAGGCTTTGTCATCTTTTATACATACATAGAATTACCTAACATGAAATTAAATCTTTTAATAATTTATTACGTGTAGGGATGGCAAAAAAACCCAAACGGGTATACCTGAAACCCGAAGAATTTGGGACGTGTATACCCGATGGGTATGAGACAAGTTTGTTATTGGAAAAAAAAAAATTAACGGGTATGGGACGGGTATGGTATTATGTGATATCCAACCCGATTACCCGAAACATAAACCTACAAATTTTTAAGTTATATATATATATATATATATATAGGAGGGGGATAAATTGAAAACCCACTCGAGTTAAGAAAATTAAGAAAACCCTTGTAAAAACCATCTAAAAAAAATTTTTTTTTTGAAAAAAAATACACAAGGTAACATACATGTATTAAAGTGTTTTGGGCCAAAAAAATAAAAAAAATGCCGATTGGATATTTTAAAAAAAAAATATAAACAAAATTTGCGCTGTTACATATGTAACAACTGATGTTACATATGTAACAGAGCTGTTACATATGTAACAGCACAAACTTTGTTTATTTTTTTTTAAAATATCCTATTGGCGCTTTTTTTTGCTCAAAACGCTTTAATACATGTATGTTACCTTGTGTATTTTTTTCAAAAAAAATTACAAAATTTTAGATGGTTTTTACAAGGGTTTTCTTAGTTTTCTTAACTCAAGGGGGTTTTCAGTTTATAATTTCTCTTTCTCTCTCTCTCTCTCTCTCTATATATATATATATACTGTTTCATCTTAATAGATCAATTATTTGAAAAATAGACTTTTCTTTTAAAATTTATATTTTTATGACATTATTATTTATATTTATATGCTACAAAATATAAAAATACTTTTTGAGATACATATTATCTATTCTATCTATATATCTATATGATAAATGAGTAACATCGGGTCGAATGGAGGCCTTAAAGAAGGTCTGTAGGATCCAACTCCATATATGGAGCTCCGAAAAATCTATGTATAAAAGCCATTTTTTTTTTCATTCACCACAACATAACTCTCATTTTCTTCTTAAGAAATCTTTCAATCTTCCTTCTTCATATTGCATCATTTGTTAATTCTCCACAACCGATTCAAGGTAATCATCTATTATACTCTTCTAATGTTGAATCCTATTATTATTTATTCTAAACATTATTACGAAGAAATCAAACCAATTTAGCATTCTTTCAAGCTTAACAATAAGAACGATTTCTTAAAATGCTTCTATATTTTTTTCAAACCGGTTTATTCACTCGTTGAATCGGATTTATGTAAATCCGATATTTTGATCAATTTTATGTAAATCTGATATATTGAGTTGTATTCATTTTAATGTTTCGATAATTTGATGGTTTTTAAAAAGTGATATTAATTAAATAGTCTAAATCTTTCTGCATTTGAATGATTCTATCAATCAATGGATTGTTCGTTGTAGCATATAAAATCATTTGCCATAGTGGGATTTTGTATAAAGATTTGTATATTTTGTTTTAAATGTAATACTATCTTGCCTGTCTTTCATAAAATCATTAAACATTATAGAAGTGTATTATCTGTATGGTCCACGAGATTTATACAAATCGGGATGATAAAGAACTAACATTCTATTTTGTTGTTTAACAGTTTTCGGTTTTTAATTGATGAGAATTTTCATAGAAAATGAATGTTAGGATTCACTTTTGTTATGTTAATTTTGTTATTGTCATCAAGGTTTTTTTAGATATATATTGAATCGGATTTACTATTCGATCGGATTTAGTCATTCTATGTTTTAATATTTGAAAAATAGGATTTGATCCGAAGACACAAACGCTATTATGTCTTATCATAATGGTTCTCAATTCTTCAAGGTTTTACAAGACCATTCGTCAACAGTTTTAGTATGTTTGTTATTTTCATATTCATATGCATATTTAAATTTCAAAAATGTTTTCGAAATTATGTTTCTTCAAGGTTAACATAATAACTCTCATTTATTTCGAAATTATGTTTTATATTATTGTAATAATTGACCGAATTTAATGTCATTGAATCTGATTGATTGTTATTTATTAACATTAGAAATAATTGACCGAATTTAATGTCATTGAATCTGAAATTTGAATATGAAATTTGAATCTGAATGATTGTTATTTATTTACATTAATAATAATTGACCGAATTTAATGTTATTTATTACTATTTTTTAATTTTTAATCTAATTAATTTATTTGATCAACAGGAATTAAAAGTGCCAGATCAGAGTGAGAATATTACTATTTTTTTTATTTTTAATCTCATTAATTTTAGTTTACTATAATAGCTCTCATTTATTTTTTATTATGAATGATTGATTATTAATCAATTTAACCCTCATTTATTTTTGAAATAACTTTCATTTATTTATAATTTTTAATGTCATTGAATCTGAATGATTATTAACGTCATTTATTTTCGAAATAACTCTCATTCATTTTTAATTTTTAATGTCATTGATTATTAAGTCTCATTTATTTACCATAATGACCCTCATTTATTATTGATTATGAATTATTGATTATTAATATTAATACAAATTTCAGTTTACGATAATAAATCTCATTTATTTTTAATCTCATTAATTTATATTAATGTTAATACGAATTTCAATTTACCAAAACAACTCTCATTTATTTCGAAATTATGTTTAATATTATTGTAATAACTGACCAAATTTAATGTTACTGAATCTGAAATTTGAATCTGAATAATTGTTATTTATTTACATTAATAATAATTGACCGAATTTAATGGTATTTATTACTATCTTTTAATTTTTAATTTCATTAATTTATATTAATATTAATATGAGTTTTAGTTTACCATAATAATTTATGTTGATATAGAAAAGTCACCGACTCAAGTTATATGAATTCAAATTTCAAAAATAAAACTATATGCCATATGCAAAAATATTTTATATACTCATATATTATTAAGTATACGACATCAGGGTCAAGATCGTGTACAAAGTGGTTTTTTTGTGAGAAGTGTGAGAAGTATTAAAAGTTGATACTTAGGCATCATTTTTTGAACTTAGTCGTGATGTTATGGATTGTTTTGCCTATAAAAACACCAAACATAACAATTAAAATCCGAAAACAATGTATTTTAGGCTTAAAACTCAAAACACCATGCTAAGAACATTAGCAGTGTGTTTTAAGCGTTAAGTAGTGTGTTTAGCTGTTTTTTAAATTTAATGACTATAATACATTGTATTGTGCTTTAGATTGTTGTGTTTGGTGTTTTTCAAGTTAAAACAACCTAAAACATCATTCCTAAATCCAAAACATGATGTCTACATGTCAATTCTTAGTCCTTCTCACACTTCTCACGAAAAATGTACTTTGTACAGGATCCTAAACCTACGACATCAATCTACATATATATACACAAAGCTATCCGATTTATATTATTAGCGTATTTAAATTTCATAGATGCTATATACACGTATGTTAATTTGTATAAATCACTCTTGAGTAATAATACATAAACATATATTTAACATACTCACCTTTTAAAAAAACAAAATCATAACTAATGTATAGATTGATTTTTTATAATTTAAACTAAAAACATACGTATATTAACATCTAATGTATTGGTTGATTTTTATAATTTACAATAAATCATAACTAATTTATAGGTTGATTTTTATAATTTACAATAAATCATAACTAATATTATTTATTTTCATTAATAATAATGACCGAATTTAATGTCATTCAATCTGAATAATTGATTATGATTTTAATATCATAATGATAATATGTCTTTCTTTTTTTTATATGATTTCATGTAATGATTTCAATTATATCAATTTATTCCGAATTTAAATTTAAATAATATTAATATGAAATTCAGTTTAATGTTATTTATTATGACTTTTTAATCTCATTAATTTATATCAATTTATTCCGTAATAGAATAATATTAATGCGATTTTTAATTGGCCGAATTTAATATTACATATTACGATTTTTAAGCTCATTTATTTATTATTGACCGAATTGACCGAATTAAATTATGAATATATTACTAATATTAAAACGAATATTACGATTTTTAATTTTAATCCCATTTATATCTTATTGACCGAATTAAATTTTTCTATTACTATTTTTTACGAATATATTACTAATTACTAATAATTACTAATACTAACTAATACTAATACTAATATTACGATTTTAGTTTGCTTCAGTCAGAAGATATTTCCATTGGCGAATATTGTGTCTTTAAATGGTGTTCAATCCAGCACTGGCTGTTTGTTACTAAGGTTCCACCACAAGAAGTCATTGATTTTCAAATTTAAATTACGATTTTTTATGTTTGTAATGTAATTTATTTGAATTATTGATTACGATTTTGAGGTTATTTATTAACATTTTTAAGCTCATTTTTATTATTAACCGAATTAAATTACGAACATATTACTAATACTAAAACTAATATTACGATTTTTAATTTTAATCTCATTTATATCTTATTGACCGAATTAAATTTTCTATTACTATTTTTACGAATATATTACTAATTACTAATACTAACTAATACTAATACTAATATTACGATTTTAGTTTGTTTCAATAAGAAGATATTTCCATTGGCAAATATTGTGTTTTTAAATGGTGTTCAATCCAGCACAAGTTGTTTGTTATTAAGGTCCCACCATAAGAAGTCATTGATTTTCAAATTTAAATTATGATTTTTTATGTTTGTAATGTAATTTATTTGAATTATTGATTACGATTTTAAGGTTATTTATTAAGATTTATAATCTCATTTATTTGTATTACTATGTTTACGAATTATGATTAGTCTTGATTACAATTAATAAGATTTATTCATTTTTAATGTTATTTGTTAAAATGTTTAATATTATTTATTGACATTAATAATAATTGACCAAATTTAATGTTATTTATTAAAAAATTTAATCTCATTTATTTATATTACTCTTTTGAATTTATGTTTAATAAGATTTAATCCTTTTTAATGTATTTTTAGTATGTTAGAATTAATGTTATTTATTTTCATTAATAATAATTGACCGAATTGAATGTTATTTATTACGATTTTTTAATCTCATTTATTTATAATAATATTACTACGAAATTATGTTTAATCTATCTTTATGAAATTATGTTTAATATTATTTGTATTACTATTCGTTCAAATTATTATTGGTCTTGCCTGCAATTAATTGGATTTATTCATTTTTAATGCTATTTATTATGATTTTTTAATGACATTAATAATAATTGACCGAATTTAATGTTATATATTACGATTTTTAAGCTCATTTATTTATTATTGACCGAATTGACCGAAGTAAATTAAGAATGTATTACTAATACTAAAACTAATATTACGATTTTTAATTTTAATCCCATTTATATCTTATTGACCGAATTAAAATTTTCTATTACTATTTTTACGAATATATTACTAATTACTAATAGTTACTAATACTAAGTAATACAATACTAATATTACGTGCGGAAATTGTTTTTCAAGTCGCTAGGTTTGTTATTTGCATATTCAACATTTATATTTACAATATTCTTATTTGATAATTAGTTACACATTCTAAATTTTTTATACATAATGCTTTTGTAAAGGTTTACTGTGATTGGATGGCCTGATTTGCTTCAATCAGAAGATACTTCAATTGGCGAATATTGTGTCTTCAAATAGTGTTCAATCCAGCACAAAATGTTTGTTACTAAGGCTGCACCACAAGATGTCATTGATATTGAAATTTAAATTATGATTTTGATGTTATTTATGAAGAGTTTTAATGTTGTTTATGATGATTTTAATGTCATTGATTTGAATGATATTTTGATTTGGTTGTTATTTATTAAGATTTTTAATCTTATTTATTGATATTACTAATATTACGAAATTCATTTTAATATTGTTGACCGACTTTAATTTTGATATTACAACTTTCCTTTAATCAATTGTAATGAAACAATATTCTTTTAAACATATACGACTTTCTTTCAAACATTTATTTAAATCTATTTAACAATGTTAAATCTATTTAACAGTTTATAATTTAAATATAATCCGAATATAACAATGTACATTTATTTTTCTACACTTTTATTATTCTTTTAATAATAAATATAATTTAAATATATTTAACAGTTTCCTAAAATATATAATGTATTCAAAATAATTTTCAATGCTATTACTAATATTACGACCTTAATTTTAATATTGTTGACCGAATCTGAGTAAATTTTTTTACGTTTTTGTTAAATTGATGGAGGTCAATTCTTTGACGTTATGTCTTTGAGTTTGATTGTGCTAATTTTAAGCGTTGTTGACCAATTCACGTCCATTACCAATCCTTCTGTTTTTTTTTATAATTCAAAGAATTTCCTTTAATCAATTGTCATGAAACGATATTCTTTTAAACATATACGACTTTCCTTTAAACATTTATTTAAATCTATTTAACAATGTTAAATCTATTTAACAGTTTATAATTTAAATATAATCCGAAGATAGGAGTGTACATTTATTTTCCTACATTTTTATTATTATTTTAATAATAAATATAATTTAAATCTATTTAATGTTATTACTAATATTACGACCTTAATTTTATTATTGTTGACCCAATCTGAGTAAAAACTTTTTACGTTTTTGTTAATTTGTTGGAGGTCAATTCTTTGGCTTTATGTCTTTGAGTTTGATTGTGCTAATTTTAACCGTTGTTGACAAATTCACGTCAATTACCAATCCTTCCATTTTTTATAATTCAAATATATAAATAAATATTCCTACTCGATCACGTCAATCGAGGCACAGTACTTCCGATTTTGCAGAATTGTTCGAGACACAACAATACTATATAAACCTTAACAAATAATAAAATCATTTAATCGTCATACCAATTTTAACAACAAAATTAAATGATAATGTAAATTTTCAAAATGTTACTTTCTGTTAAAGAATTATATTACTTCAATCACAACTAATAATGATTACTAAAGATATCAATAATAATATGTATATAACTAGGTTAGAGTCCCGGGTGTACACCCGGTAGATTCACAAGTAAAATGAAAAAAATTCTATAAAGATTGTAGTATAAAATTTGTTTTATACGTTGAAATTTACATAATACAAAAGAACAAAATGTCTTTGATTCTGATGACTTGCAGACAAAGAAGGAAAAAAAACTTAAGTTCTTGATTGAGAGATATGTGGATCCAAATGTAGTTTGCTAAAATACCACTGATTAAAACATAAAAAAAAACTGTTTCAAGTTTTTTAAAATAAACTAATTGTACATTCAACCATGTAGAAATGAATTCAGGTAGATTATAAAGTTGGAGATGTAAGTTTTATAAATTCTCAAAATGATTGTATAACTGAGATTAAGATTGTTTATATAGAGAGAATTTGAATTAGTTTAAAAAATTAGACTTAGAAAATAGAAATTTAATAATTTTATTTAATTGATTTTCGATTAAATATATATTATTAATGATGATTGAGTTATTTTAAGGAAGTTATTAATCTATCTTGGGAGAATTAATATAAATTCGAATTTAAAACTTTGAATTCAAAATTCAAATAAATTCAAACTGAAAAATTTAAAAATTTCGAAATAATATTTTATAATTGTATACATTAATGGTTATTGTTTATATTTTTTATTATTTATAACTTATAAACAGTTGAGGAAATATGGGTTATCATATATATGTCGATTTATGACTAAACATAATTTAAATGAAAATCACATATTCAAGAAATGAAACATATAATGAAAATCACATATTCAATAAACTAAAAATGTAATAATAAAGTTAATTAATTTAGTGTTTTGAATTTATATTTACAGTTTTCATCAGAAAATTTAAACATTTATTGAATTGATTTACGGTCTAAGCTATATATTAATAATGATGCTTGGTTTATTTAAAGTAAGTTATTAATAATTGATATGATTTAAAATAAAAAAAATAAAATTCATATTCAAAAATTTAAAAATTGAAACTGAAAATTCAAAATTTTTGAAACTTTATAGTTGAAAACTTATAAATTGATTTTTATGAATTTTATTTAATTATTCCCATTTAAAACAAAGTTTATTTTTAGAAACGCGACTCTCATAATTCAATGATTATATTCATACAATAGTTTTATAATTTAATTTTTACTAAAATTTAACAAAAAAACGTAACGGTGTAAGTGCCTTGTAATAAAAAATATATTGCATATTTCTTTGTTAAAACATAAATTATATTAATTAAAAAGTTCCTTTGGAGATAAAAAAACTATATAATAAAGTAAGTATAGAAATACCTTATTTTCTGAAAGTAAGGTTTCAGCAAACATTAGTATAATCATGAAGCTTCTTAATGAAATAAAATGAGTGTTACCCCTTGTACCGAAAACAAACACGTAAATAATTTTTCAGATTTTCAACAATTAAAAGCATCAAGATTAAAAGATAATCATATACATCATTATATATCAATTGAAAATGTAAAAGAAGATATTAAAAATATTATGCTTGTAAATAATATATTGCAAATGTAATTTGCTAAAATAAATACTACTGAATAAAACCTAAAACAAATCGTATCAAGTTTTGTAAAAATGAAGTCATGTAAATTAAAAAGTTGGAGATGTAAGTTTTATAAATTCTTAAAATGATTGCATAACTGAGATTAAGATTGTTTACATAGTGAGAATTTGAATTATTTTAAAAAAATGGAAAATAAAATTTTAATAATTTTATTTAATTGATTTTCGGTTAAATATATATTATTAATGATGATTGAATTATTTTAAGGAAGTTATTAATCTAGATTGGGAGAATTAATATTAATTAATGTATATTGCGAATTAATATAAATTAAGGAAGTTATTAATAATTTTATTTAATTGATTTTCGGTTAAATATATATTATTAATGATGATTGAATTATCCATGGTTGAATGTAATTTGCTAAAATAAATACTACTAAATAAACTATAAAACAAATCGTATCAAGTTTTTTAAAATAAACAAACTGTACATTCAACCATGTAGAAATGAAGTTAGGTAGATTAAAAGTTGCAGATATAAGTTTTATAAATTCTCAAAATGATTGTATAACTGAGATTAAGATTGTTTATATAGTGAGAATTTGAATTAGTTTAAAAAATTGGAAAATAGAAATTTAATAATTTTATTTAATTGATTTTCGATTAAATATATATTATTAATGATGATTGAGTTATTTTAAGGAAGTTATTAATCTATCTTGGGAGAATTAATATAAATTCGAATTTAAAACTTTGAATTCAAAATTCAAATAAATTCAAACTGAAAAATTTAAAAATTTCGAAATAATATTTTATAATT
This sequence comes from Ambrosia x helenae, assembly GCA_030844895.1. Taxonomy (NCBI): domain Eukaryota; kingdom Viridiplantae; phylum Streptophyta; class Magnoliopsida; order Asterales; family Asteraceae; genus Ambrosia; species Ambrosia x helenae. The sequence goes on from CM061233.1 coordinate 11,435,795, forward strand.
GTATACATTAATGGTTATTGTTTATATTTTTTATTATTTATAACTTATAAACAGTTGAGGAAATATGGGTTATCATATATATGTCGATTTATGACTAAACATAATTTAAATGAAAATCACATATTCAAGAAATGAAACATATAATGAAAATCACATATTCAATAAACTAAAAATGTAATAATAAAGTTAATTAATTTAGTGTTTTGAATTTATATTTACAGTTTTCATCAGAAAATTTAAACATTTATTGAATTGATTTACGGTCTAAGCTATATATTAATAATGATGCTTGGTTTATTTAAAGTAAGTTATTAATAATTGATATGATTTAAAATAAAAAAATAAAATTCATATTCAAAAATTTAAAAAATTGAAACTGAAAATTCAAAATTTTTGAAACTTTATAGTTGAAAACTTATAAATTGATTTTTATGAATTTTATTTAATTATTCCCATTTAAAACAAAGTTTATTTTTAGAAACGCGACTTTCATAATTCAATGATTATATTCATACAATAGTTTTATAATTTAATTTTTACTAAAATTTAACAAAAAAACGTAACGGTGTAAGTGCCTTGTAATAAAAAATATATTGCATATTTCTTTGTTAAAACATAAATTATATTAATTAAAAAGTTCCTTTGGAGATAAAAAAACTATATAATAAAGTAAGTATAGAAATACCTTATTTTCTGAAAGTAAGGTTTCAGCAAACATTAGTATAATCATTGAAGCTTCTTAATGAAATAAAATGAGTGTTACCCCTTGTACCGAAAACAAACACGTAAATAATTTTTCAGATTTTCAACAATTAAAAGCATCAAGATTAAAAGATAATCATATACATCATTATATATCAATTGAAAATGTAAAAGAAGATATTAAAAATATTATGCTTGTAAATAATATATTGCAAATGTAATTTGCTAAAATAAATACTACTGAATAAAACCTAAAACAAATCGTATCAAGTTTTGTAAAAATGAAGTCATGTAAATTAAAAAGTTGGAGATGTAAGTTTTATAAATTCTTAAAATGATTGCATAACTGAGATTAAGATTGTTTACATAGTGAGAATTTGAATTATTTTAAAAAAATGGAAAATAAAATTTTAATAATTTTATTTAATTGATTTTCGGTTAAATATATATTATTAATGATGATTGAATTATTTTAAGGAAGTTATTAATCTAGATTGGGAGAATTAATATTAATTAATGTATATTGCGAATTAATATAAATTAAGGAAGTTATTAATAATTTTATTTAATTGATTTTCGGTTAAATATATATTATTAATGATGATTGAATTATCCATGGTTGAATGTAATTTGCTAAAATAAATACTACTAAATAAACTATAAAACAAATCGTATCAAGTTTTTTAAAATAAACAAACTGTACATTCAACCATGTAGAAATGAAGTTAGGTAGATTAAAAGTTGCAGATATAAGTTTTATAAATTCTCAAAATGATTGTATAACTGAGATTAAGATTGTTTATATAGTGAGAATTTGAATTAGTTTAAAAAATTGGAAAATAGAAAATTAATAATTTTATTTAATTGATTTTCGGTTAAATATATATTATTAATGATGATTGAATTATTTTAAGGAATATATTAATCTAGATTGGGAGAATTAATATAAATTCGAATTTAAAAGTTTGAATTCAAAATTTAAATAAATTCAAACTAAAAATTAAAAATTTCGAAATATTATTTTATAAATTGTCTACATTAATGGTTATGGTTTTTATTTTTTATTTTTTATAGCTTATAAACAGCTGGGGAAATATGGGTTATTATATATATGTCGATTTATGACTAAACATAATTTAAATTGAAAATCACATATTCAAGAAATGAAACATATAATGAAAATCATATCTATTCTATCTATATAATAATTGAATACACTTGGGTTGAATGGAGCCTTCCTAGAGTGTCCAACTAGGCTCCAACTCAAATGTGGAGCTCCTAACTTGACCCATCTAACATCCTATACCTGCTATTTAAATACCCTTTATTCTTTTTATTTTCTCCTCTAGCGCCGCTGAGAACTCTTAATAGTCGTCTTCTGTTTGATCAAACTCACATTCTCCTCCATTCTGGTTCAAGCATCTACAAATCCTTTCAATTCTTCAATCAGGTACCCGATTCTTCTTTCAATAATCTGAACCTTCCCATCGCTCCACATTCATCTTTCTTCCTGACCATACTTCTGTTCCTGATTTCAATTGATCCAAGGTATGCTTTTTAATATACAGTTTCTTCTCCCTTGAATGATTCTGATCGCGTTAACATCCAAATCTGTTGTTGCCTTTCTTTGTATTTAATCGGATTGATATGTTTCTGTTGTTCATAAACTAGGGTTTTTTTCTCTCTTCTTTTTTGATCGATTTTGGTTCCAGATTCATGTTGTTCATAAATATGGCGGCCGACCAAACATTGAAGTTACATATTGCAGGTACAATGGTTTTTCATATTGTTTCTCTCTTTTTAGTTTCTAAAACACGAAATATTAAACCCTAAGATTTCTATTTTAAACTGACTTCTCATTTTAGATCTGCTACTATACATAAAGATATCAAAAGCTTTAGTTTTGGGTATCTTTAATTGTTATATGTTGGTGTGGTCATTGTCATTTGTGCTTGCCTGCTTATCAGGTTCTTTCTTACCTTACATCTATCATAGCATTTATTTATCTGAGATACTATCTATAATAGAGGTGACGCTAATTCACCCATCCTGATTCGATTTAGGGTTAAATATAATAATCCAATATGCAGCATGGAGTTTGGATTATATAAATAAGAGATGAGACCAGATTTCTATTAGCCACTTTAGTCCATGAAGTATGAAGTTTTATTTATGAATATTATGGTTTTGTCAGTTTTCTCAACATATAAAGCTCAAGGTATTCTTAATGCACCCAATATAATTCGTCAACCGTATAGGAAATCGAAGCGCACTGTTGCTGTTTGCTTCAATGTGTTTGTTTCAATGTATTTTGCAAGGCATTATAGTAACAAGTTTTGATAAAATGACAGGCTTTGAAGGTGCAGTTGCAAATGAAGATACGAGCTGGAGAAAAATATATATGAATTGTTAAAGAATGCAACCAAAGTGGACATCTCCAGGTGAAATAATTTAGTTAAACATTAACTAATTAGATAAGAATTATGTTTCAGTCGTTATATCTACATATTTTAACTCTTTTCAAGAGACATATAGAAGCATCCCTTTTCCATATTGGAGATGTTTCGTGGTGGAAAGGCAAAATAGGGATTAACATCCTTGAAATAAAAGTATGCCTATTGTTTGGTGGTGGAAAGACTAATATTGACATGAAAAGGGAAAAAAGTATTTCACTAATTTTAGAAAACAAAAGGCATACTTGATATTTGTTGCTTAACCTTGCTTATATTACTTTTGAATGTTTTTACATTAAAAGATTTTGTAATATGTTCTTCTTTGTTCTCTACAGGAAAGAGGATTATGATACATATGTGGCAAAACTTAAATCTCGTAATGAAAGAGGTTGCTGATCTATCAATGAAAGCATATGAGGTATAATAGATGACTTGCAATTTTGTTTATTATTCTCCAACTTGAGTTGGGATGTTATATAATTTTAGCTAATTGATTGCAAGCATAATAAGGTTACTTTCTATAACCATTGCAAAAGTGATGTTGGGTAAATACTCAAAATCAAAGATTTTTTTATGGTGTCCATTATGTGTTCAATATGCTTACTACAGTATATATACTTGCATTCTACTTTAGTATGGTTTGGCCATTTGGTGGCTCTTATGGAACCATTCTTTCCAATAATTTTGACCCTAATCATTTACCGTTTTATATAAAGACTTTATTGTAATAATAAATATGGGAATATTGGTCCCAATTTTTTTTCCTTTTCAGCTTGAATAACTAAACTTATAGGTGTAATACAAACAGGGGCATACCTAAATAGGTTCGGATGGGTTCACGTGTACCCACTAACTTTTTTAAAATTTTAGAAGGTAGTATATAAATATAATATCAGGTGAACCCATCTTAGGGTATGTGTAGTGGTAGAGGGTTATGTTGGGGTTATGGGATTAAAATATTAAAAGTAATAGAAAAGGAGTTATGTTTGGGTTATGGAAAAAGAGGGTGTAGTGGGAAGGAGGGTTATGTTGGGGTTATAAATGATTGGTAATGATTGGTTAATTATTGTTTTTTATTTAAATAAGAATATTTAAATAAGAATATTCAAGTGTTGTGTGTGTTTGTGGCCCCTCACTTCCCATCAAAGGGTTAAATAAGAATATAAAGTGTTGTGTGTGTTTGTGGGCCCCTCACTTCCCATCCCCAATGCATTACAACGCCAGTTATGGCTATAACCATGCATACCTAAAACGCCCTATAGCGCCTGGGGGGCGGTGTTCCCCGGCTATAGGGGTTAAAACGCCTCATAACTTTGTCCACTACACATACCCTTATGCAAAAAATTGTCTGGAAAGAGCTTGACGAGAAGTACTCTGAATGATTTGACTAGCTTAGTTTAAAAGAGCAGTTGTAAGTTTCAATTTGCGCCTTTTACTTAAATGACTTTTTTGGCATTTATTAAAGTATAGAAGTATTTGACCATTAGACTATAGGGAGTGGAGGGGGGGGGGGTGAAGCGCCATGTGGCACTTGTGGGTCCTATGTGGGTGGGGGGAGGAATATTATTATGTGTGTGTTAGATTTAAAAAAAAAAAAAAACAACCAACCACAAGCTGCTACTCTTAAGTTTACATATTCCTGCCACTTGGGTATAGCCAGTGGTAGCATCAAAGATGCTTGGGAGAAATACCAAGGTTCGAACCTCGTGGAAGGTGAAAAAGAAAACAAGGGGCGGGCAAGCCTTTAGCCGTTAAAAAAATTACATATTGTTCGCAACTTTCAAATCTTGTAATCACTTTATGATTGTCTAAAATTTTGTAGTTATTATTTGTTTGAAATTTAATTTATTATTTTTACCATAAACAACTCATTGGTCTTTTTGATAATTTCAAGCTTGTGCTCCTAATTGTTGTTGCTGCTTATAAGATTTGCTTATACTTTTTTTTTTTTTGCTGTTGTCCATGTTGCTTATAGTTTGTCACTTTGTTGATATTGATCCATTTTAATGCTGATGTCCATCTTGATATGATGCTGGTTGCTATCCCTCCTAATATGTTGCTTCCATGTTTTACATTTAAGAATAGGGGACACAGATTTAGCAATTGATATTTTAAGCAACATATAAGAGCTAAAATCGAAGAAACTATTGTTTTAAGGATCAGTCGAGTTAAATCCCTCTTTATGTTGCTGCAGAATATGGTTGTGTGGATTTGGTAAAGGTGATGATGAAGTATTGTGACATAGAGGCTATTGATATCAAGGCTAATCGGTTTGATTTATCGGCTTTTGAACCTTTCAAAATTGATAATTAATTTATTTCTTACCCACTTGACCCGTTTCAATTCCCAGAAAGTTTTTGACTTTTTTCAAACTGTTAATGAACCAATTTTTGTTTTTAAGTTTATTGATTTATTGATTTATTTTTGCAACACACTTCGCCCATTTCATTTTTAAAATTGTTTTCAAGTCATTTGGTTATCGAGTCCAATATTTAGAGATGCTCATTGATTTGATATAACTTACTTTGAACCTTTAGGATGTGGATACTTTGACTTTGCAGGTAAGAGTTTTTCGTTTTGCTCACAAAGGTTACGATTTGTTTTCATTGATTTGATTTAACAAATGGGCCAGGTATACAATCTCATATAGTTTGGTATTTAGCTTAAATTATATATTTAGCCTGATGCCACAACCTTAATTTGCAACATGTAATTGTTTGTTTGTCTCAGTCTCTTACTGCGATGTATTTACCATAGTGGTCTTTTTGGAATGAAAGTCGGCTTTAAAGTTCAAAAAATAAAAATAAATAAATATAATGTGAAGAAGGTAAACATATAACTCAATAATAATGGATGTCAAATGTTTGATAAAATGTCTCTTTAAGCTATTACCATTATAGCGAATACATATTGGGTCAAAAAGCTCCATATGAAAAGTTGTATACGAGATGCTTGAAATTATGTAGTAAATTTGAAATTTGACTTTGGCATGCATGTGGCATCAGGTGGTCAAGAAGCTGGGTTAAGCAAGCGAGTCATCAAATATCTGCGTATCTTAGGTGAGTAATTCACATACATTATTATGATTCTATTTAGTTATCAGCAAATATAATTTTTAGAGTAAAAAAATATACGACGACAATATGAAATTAATCATAAAAGTTGTATGTGATCTAAGTAGAAATTGGTAGCCAATACATATTGGGTCAAAAAGTTCCATATGGGAAGTTTTATAACAATAGTTTAAAATCGATTACTTCATGGCAGGTCACAAATGAACATGTTTTTGTAAATTACCATCTTCTTTTTCTTTAACCAATACTAATAGTACTAACAACTGGCTTGAGAGGTCAACTTCTAGCGATTGACTTTTAATCAGTACAATAGTGATTTGTGTTTTCTTCTATTTTTTGGTTTAGTTTAACCAATACTAATAGCAATTATCATGAGATTAATGATAATTTGGTTATTTACAAAAATTCTTTTGCAAATTATCAACTTGACATTGAAAGACAATCATTGTTAATATGGGTTTGATAACTAAAAGTTCAAATTATAAAAAAACTACATGTTTCGTTGGATTTGAAGGAAGTAATTTATGGATCATTAAAGCTGGCTTAACTTGCAAATTATGTGTACTTAGAATTTATTGCTAGGATTAAAAGAAACAAGACAAAAGTATTAGCACCTCACAAAAGTAATAAGAAATAGAAAATAATTGATTGAGTTGGCTTTGAACTTGCAACAAAAAAAAAAAAATTAGCTGGGTCAATTAATAGGGCTATTTAGTGCATAGGATGGAAACAGAAAATGATGAAAAGGAACAAGGGCATGTGAAGTAGGGGGAGTCGCACACCATACGACAAAGGTAGGAGCCTTTGGCTTCTTGGAATCGCACGGAGGAAGACAAAATTATCACCTTTGAGACAAAACTTCAATAGTGATGGTAATTTGTTTATTTGCAATTTGCAAAATGAAATGTATTGTCCATGGCAATCAAATGATATTCGATCTTTAATATGTTATGATCAGAACCTAAAATATAATCAGCAAATAAAAACATGTTCTTCTGTGAAAAAATATGATCGTAGGTTACATAGAAATCATTGACTTTTATGAGGCAATTTTGTAGTTGACTATTTCCATGTGCTTAGAAAACATGGTTCTCCATTGTTCCTGCATAAATGTTTATAAAACAAGGGCTTACTTCATTCGTATGATCTCTTTTTTCTATAAACAAAACACATACTTGATTATTTTGTAGTTGTACATAAATGAAGTTTTTGAATTTTGTTTCTTCAAGTTACTTTTGTTACCCATTTAAGTGATCTAAGAATATCAAGTGCAAAATTAAGAGTTCTACTTCTGCAATCGATTATTGTATTGGTTCAATACAAGGAGTTTTTTGCTGCTTTTGAGAGCAACCAATCAACAATTTATAGCCTTTCAACGTCATTATTATCAACACTTGATAACCGATCATGGATTCCTGTAAGAAATATACTAATAAGGTTAGGCAAATGTTGTGGGTTTGGATTTTCCAAACAATGAGTGCTTCAATCTAGAGTCTTATGAGACTTTCCTTTTAAATGCGATTAGGTTCTCTATACTAGGATTAAGTATATCTCTTTTGGCATATGATAAGCAAATGTACAACATTGGAGCAATATTTAGCTTCATTTTTTATTAGTTTTGGTTTAAACCACACCAAAATGCCATTATCTTCACAAGAGTAGTGTTTAATTATTTGTTATTACATGTTTGGCTGCATCATTTAGTTTTTGCCATAAATACCTATGGGAACACTTGGATGCCATAAACACCTTTTCAAAAATAGAGTTTTTTTAACATTTATTGATTCAAATTTTCTATTTTTTTTGCTCTTCTATGCTCATTTTCTAGGGAATATTGGAACACAGGTCTTTATCGCACAAGGATTAACATGATACCGTCAGACAACAAGATCCCGTTTAAGCTCTAAAGAAGATGATTTTTATTATAAGTATGTTTTACCTGACCATTAAAAAAGCAGAGAACAATCATTATCAAGAGTTGGCCTTTATTTGAAATAACAAGTTTTCACACATGGACAACTATATAAAGCATTATCAAGGGTGAAGAGCCGAGATGGAGTAAATTGTTAATAGTTGATGATGGAAAACCTAAATCTCAAACCACAAATATTGTGTTTTCTTAGATTTATAATTTTAACTTTTATTTTGTATTTTTAATTTGCCAGGAAACTTTTCTTTAATATATATTTTGTTTCTTACTAATATGATTCAAACTTATGCTTCTCATACTACAGTACATAATTTATTATATTAAATCTTACAATAAATTTAATTCCGGCGTAACATTGGAATGTGAACCTATATCCCAAGAATTAGTCTGTCATCTTTTAAATTTTTACAGAAGACAATTCCTCCTTACTTTGTGTTTCGCAATGACAATAAACAAGTCAAGGACAATCCCTATCAAGAGTTGGGCTGTATTTGAAGGATCCTGTTTTTACACATGGAGAATTGTATGTTTCGCTATCAAGAATCAAGAGTCGATATGGACTGAAGATACCAATAACTGACAAAGATGGTGGCATTATGAACCAAATATTGTGTATAATGAAATATTTTGAGATTTGTGAATAACTTTATGAGAGTTTAAATTTTCACTTTTTTTATTTAATGGTTTATTAATGTTTCTTCAAAAGTCTTAACCGTGAAATTTGTTTGTGTTATCATTTTTTATGTTTTCGTAGAGTATATTTAATCACTTTGAATGTTCACGTTCATTTGGCTTTCATTTAGGTATAAATATGGTATTATTTATATGATTTCAGTCTTTATGTATAAATTTTGTCAAATCAAAGTTTAGTTGATTGATATATTCATCATTGCGTTACACTAAAAGCCTTATATGGTATTTTTCCACTCAACCAAAATTCATACAAATTGTATAACCTAACCAAAAAAATAAAAATAATAAGTAAAATAACTTTCATACTAAAATATTGATATTTGGAATTTTTATAGTTATTTACTTTGAATTTTAATGTTCATTTGCATTGCGTTACAATAAATCTGTTATTATTCATTTCATTATTTGTTTATAAATCACGTTAAATCAAACATTTGTTGATTCATATATCCATTATTGGATAACATTAAACCCTTTTTATGATATTTTGCATGCAACCAAACTCTATACGAATTGTATTACGTAACTTTCAATAAATTAAACTTATATTACAATCTTTATAGAATTATGTCATTTAACTTGAGGATATGTCGTGTGTTAACACGGGTCTCTAACCTATTTACTTATAAAGTGGGTGGAATATCTAAGTTCAGATAGTGTTTGTCAATCTGAAAATGTTCAAGAGATGTTTGATGAAAGATAGATCTCACCTGATGTTTTGAATGGTCTAAAGTTATCAGGTATGTTACTGAACAGATTGGTAAAAAGTAGATCAATGTTTGACTTTTTATGTCAACATTTGAAGAATTATTTTTAGAAATGTTTATGCACAGAAATATTTAATCTCTTGGTCGTATTATATAGAAACTGCATGCTGCAAAATCAACTGATTAGTTGAAGGATTTTGTTGTAATGTTTGTGATCGTAAGTCTATTAACTTTTGGTTGGATAGATGAGTCATAAACTAGCGGAGATTCACTAATATTGTTTGGATTGGTGGCTGAGAAGTGTAGTTTTATTACTTCTATAAGGCCAAACATTACCATAACTTACAAACTATGTTTGACTTATACAAGGTCAAACAGTACATAACTTGCTTACAATACATAACAACATTAACTTGCAAAGAAAAAAACAAAAACATATACAAATTTAGAGATTATTAGGCGGACATAGGGCTGGAAATTTAGACACGAACACGATAACCTGATACGAACCTATACGATTTTAACAGGTTTCATGTTTGGCCTTAACAGGTTTCGTGTCTATAACAGGTCGACACGTTAAGACCTGTTTATTTTCGAGTCGTGTTCGTGTTTACCTGTTTCGTGTTCGTGTCTTATCGTGTACGTGTCTTAACAGGTCTTGTCGTGCCTTATCGTGTTTCTTATCATGTCTTGTCGTGTCTTATCGTGTGTTATCGTGTCTTGTTGTGTCTTGTCGTGTCTTATCGTGTCTTGTCGTGTTAACTTATTTTAGTAGGTGTTCCTTATCGTGTCTTGTCGTGTCTTATCGTGTTAATCTGTTATACACAGGTTCGTGTTCGTGTTTGAAAAAAATGACACGATTAGATTTCGTGTCGTGTTCGTGTTCGTGTCTTAACAGGTTCGTGTCTTAACAGGTTCGTGTAACCTATTATGCCAGCCCTAGGCGGACATCCAAATTTCAAACAACAGTAGAATGATTGTTTTACAACTCTGTTAATTTAAAGTAATACATCCTACCCTTATCTTTCAAATATATCATTTGTAAGTTACCACATTTTTTAAATTCATTAGTCTTTTAATCATTTGGTTGCAACCGATTACACACTGGGTTCATATCTGATTTTACAAATATATAGTTGTTCATATATATATTTTACAAGTTACAAATAAAGAATCTTATACTGTTCGTCGTCATCTAACATATTATGTACTTCTATCGAACATATAGTTGTATGTATGTTATAAACTGGTATGTAACATCATGTTATATGGTTTTTCATTTGTGTCACACCCTCAAATTACCACTTGCGGGGTTTTACCACGAGGCGCATGACAAACCAGGATCCAAGTCAACGATCACAATAAACAACTCTATATGTAAAACGTAACACCATAAAGAACGATTTTATAAGCGGAAGCATTTAAAGAAGAATTTAATCAGTTACAATAGTATCCCAAAGTATTTTAAACACTTTATTTTAAAACATGCAACTAAGCCTAGACGCCAATGCAGACTCGTGCGCCTAGTTCCATTTGTTGCTACCTTAGCGACCTGAGAAAAAACATGCCAAAAAGATGTCAACATATAATGCTGGTGAGTCCACAGGTTTGTTCAAAATGTTATCAAGATGTTACCAGAATGTTACCATGTCCATACTATATCCATGTTACCAAGTACGCTAGCTAGGCGTATGTTCTGTTACTACTACGATTGGAAAACCATTACTAGACTGTTACCATGTGTTCAGCCCGATGTGTTGTAGCCATGCTACGAGTGTTACCAGTTCGAGACAATATGCACCCGCCCGGCCCTCCAAGCCGTCGAGTGGGGTTTGTCAAACCCAATATATCTATCCACATTTCCCCCGTTGTGCATCCCCGCACATTCATGGTTTCCCCCGGACTTTAAAAGATCGTATAGTACATAAGTTTAAAACCATAGTATGACATATGTTACCAAAATAGTTTAGTGCATGTTTTCTCCCCCAAAAGTTAAAGCAGTAAAAGTGGGGCCGTGAACTCACCTTAAGTAGCGTTCTTCGATTACAAGTAAAGATGTTAAGCCCTTGATAATCCCTCTACCGGAGATCTATCAAAATGTTCACATAAGTGTTCCGACTAATAACCATAAGGTTATCTAGTCCACGATTGTCCAGATCGTAACCAAGTATGTTTTAAAACGTGTTTAAATGTTTAACCGACACACTAGACCGACCCGACATCCCGTTGGTGACCCATTACCCTAACTAATCAAGTACACATAGATTACACACAAGGTTCAAGCATAAAACACTTAGTTTGTATCAAAAATCTCATTTCTGCATCAGAACGGTCGAACCAGTCAGTTTTAAGTCTCCTTCGCCCGTTTTCAGTCTCCTTCGCCCGTTTTGCATTTCGTTCGACCGTTTGATGCCTCCTTCGCCTGTTTTACCACGTTCGCCCAACAAAAACCCAGGTTCAACCCTGGATTCCCTCCTTCGCACCTTCGATCGGTCGAAGGAGGCCAGGTTCGCCCCTGTTGTGCAAATTTTCCTAAAAAACGCTTCAAACACATTCAAAACGACTCGAAACCTCATCAAACACAGCAGTCAAGCATGGATAACTTATCCCTACAAAACCCCACCGATTTCCCCCAATAATACGTCCATTTCAACCCTTTCCTAAAATGGTAAAGATTATGGAAACATCACTTTCATGCATGAATAATTTACCCAATTTGGAAACTTTTGAAATCGATTCATATTCAACTTGAAATGCTCAGTTTGTCGAGTGTTCGATCTTTTCTTATCAATTCTATTGATCATAAATATCATGCATCAAGTCTAGATTCGTTAAAACCCCCAAATACCCATAATATCAACATATCCAATCCTAACCCTAAACAACCATAATCTAGCATCAATATCAATCCTATATCATGTTTCTATCATAAATACAGTAGCAAATCATTGAACAACACATAACACCACATAATACACAATTTACATATGTTATACACCATGAAAACCTATGTTAAATGATAATGTTTTGATTTAGAAAGATGTTTAAAAGGTTTTTAATCATAAAACACCCTTAGAACAGATCCGGACAATTAGGGTTAGATGAAAACGAATTAAAATGCTTTTAAAAAGGTTTAGGATTAAGAACACACCTTGGATTCTTGTTTAGATGTTGTAGATAGGTTAGATTATGAAAAGAAGAGCAAAAACTCCTTCCTTAATGATTAAGATCGTTTGAGAGTGTTTTGGGACGGTTAGGGTTTGTGAAATGATATAAAATGACAAAGTTTGGTATTTATACTACTTCTCCTTCGCCCCATTTCAATGGTCGAAGGTGGCCTCCTTCGACCCTTCCACAGGGTCGAATGAGCCCTGTCCTGGTCGAAAGGAATTCTTTCAATTTCACTCCCCAGGTTCGCCCATTTACAAAGGGTCGAACCAGACAAAGGTTCTCCTTCGACCACTCGAAGTGGTCAAACCAGAATCCATTTTCAACCAATTTTCCAGTTTGTTGTGTTTAACGCATTCTAACACATCTTAACACATAAGCATGCAACCTTAGTCTATGTTTAACATATTTAAGCATGAATAATCATTTATACATCATTTAAACACATCTACGTATGTAATCCACCACACGACCCATAATCTACACATATACTTAATTAGTTCATGTAATGTCACCAACAACGGAACCCGGTACTAGTGTATTACCAAAACGACTCCCAATGATCCTCCAGATCCTTGCACCCTGGACAATCCTAACTTGACCCGACTCAACTAACCCAGTTAAGTCTGTTTATAAACGTTTCTCGCTAAAGTAGACTCAGATGTTACTAATATGTTTAAGCCAAACATGCCGGGTGTCACATCATCCCCACGTTGAAAGAATTTTCGTCCCGAAAATTGCGCAAGGCCCCAAAAAGAAAGAAACGAAAAGAACAGAACGAAAAGAAAATTACCGATGTCACAATTTGACTTGGGGATTTTCCGTGGGTCCCCACGGGACTCTAACCTAGTATTCAATAAACTAAAAATGTAATAATAAATTTAATTAATTTAGTGTTATGAATTGATATTTACAGTTTTCATCAGAAAAATTTAAACTTTTATAGAATTGATTTATGGTCTAAGCTATATATTAATAATGATGATTGGTTTATTTAAACTAAGTTATTAATAATTGATTTGATTTAAAATAAAGAAAAAAATATAAAATTCGTATTCAAAAATTTGAAAAATTGAAACTGAAAATTCAAAATTTTTGAAACTTTACAGTTGAAAACTTATAAATTGATTTTTATGAATAAATACTTCTGAATAAAACATAAAACAAATCGTATCAAGTTTTTTAAAAATGAAGTCATGTAGATTAAAAAGTTGGAGATGTAAGTTTTATAAATTCTCAAAATGATTCTATAACTGAGATTAAGATTGTTTATATAAAGAGAAATTGAATTAGTTAAAAAATTGGAAAATACAAATTTAATAATTTTATTTAGTTGATTTTCGGTTAAATATATATTATTAATGACGATTGAATTATTTTAAAGAAGTTATTAATCTAGATTGAGAGAATTAATATAAATTCGAACTTAAAAGATTGAATTCAAAATTTAAAATAATTCAAACTGAAAATTTAAAAATTTTGAAATATTATTTTATAAATTGTATACATTAATGGTTATGGTTTATATTTTTTAATTTTTTATAACTTATAAACAGTTGAGTAAATAAGGGTTATCATATATATGTCGATTTATGACTAAACATAATTTAAATGAAAATCACATATTCAAGAAATGAAACATATAATGAAAATCACATATTGAATAAATTAAACATAATAATAAATTTAATTAATTTAGTGTTTTGAATTGATATTTACAGTTTTTTTTGGAGTCGGGGGTCTCTTATGGAAACAGTCTTTCCATCCCTAGGGATGGGGGTAAGGTTTGTCTACATCCCACCCTTCCCTTGACCCTAAAAATAGTATCTCTATATGTGGGATTTACTGGGTACAGTGGTTGTTGTTGTTTGTTGTAATTGATATTTACAGTTTTGATTAGAAAATTTAAACATTTATTGAATTGATTTACGATCTAAGTTATATATTAATAATGATGATTGGTTTATTTAAAGTAAGTTATTAATAATTGATATGATTTAAAATAAACAAAAAACATAAAATTCGTATTCAAAAATTTGAAACTGAAAATTCAAAATTTTTGAAACTTTATAGTTGAAAACTTATACATTGATTTTTATGAATTTTATTTAATTATTACAATTTAAAACACAATTTATTTTTAGAAACACAACTATCATAATTCAATGATTAAATTCATATAATAGTTTTATACTTTATTTTTTTACTAAAATTTAATAAAAAAAACATAACGATGTAAGTACCCTGTAATAAAAAATATATTGCATATTTTTTTAAAAAATAAATTATATTGATCATTTGAAGATAAAAAAACCATATAATAGTAAGTGTAAAAATACCTTATTTTCTAAAAGTAAGGTTTCAGCAGACATTGGTATAATCTTTGAAGCTTCTTAATGAAAGCAAATGAGTCTTACCCCTGTACCGAAAACAAACATGTAAAAGATAATCATATACATCATTATATATCAAATGAAAATGTAAAGAAGATATTAAAAAGATTATGCTTGTAAACAATATATTGCAAATGTAATTTGCTAAAATTAATACTACTGAATAAAACATAAAACAAATCGTATCAAGTTTTTTAAAAATGAAGTCATGTAGATTAAAAAGATGAGATGTAAGTTTTATAAATTCACAAAATAATTGTATAACCGATATTAAGATTGTTTATATAGTGAGAATTTGAGTTAGTTTAAAAAATTGGAAAATAGAAATTTAATAATTTTATTTAATTGATTTTTGGTTAAATATATATATTATTAATGATGATTGTATTATTTTAAGGAAGTTATTAATCTAAATTGGGAGAATTAATATAAATTCGAATTTAAAAGTTTGAATTCAAAATTCAAATAAATTCAAACTGAAATTTTAAAAATTTTGAAATAATTCTCAATGACATTCAAGGATATTTACTACTTTTCCAAATATGTGGCACAAAATTAGGAAACCAATTCTCCGAAATTAAATGCTCCATAATTATTTCAGATCCATATCCAGAATCCGAACTGAGGTTTGACTCCTTATTCGATCAAATCATATTAACATAGCAATAAACTCTTTAACACCAAACCATATAAGATCTGCAAGAACAATTATGAACAATATATGAACTTCATATCTCAACCTTAAAAACATGCATCCCATCGAACATAACAGACTCGGCCAAAACAAAAAGGATTATGTTGATTAAACATAAGTTAGCCAAAACAATGATTAATTATGGAGTTTGATCAATTATCAATGTGACAAATAAATCTTCAAACCAACATAAAATATATTTGGACATGAAAAAACAACCCTCAAGCATTCAAAAACATCAAAACCCATACAAAACTCAATCCCGAATATAAACATTCATGAATAAACAGTCATGATTCACATAAAATATTACTAACCTCTTGGAACCGGAAGATCTATCTTTACTCATCTCTATATGAGGTCATGGTTGTCTAGCACCGAATCAAAAGTTGATTCGGGTAACAATCATAATCAAAGATAGAGGTTAGATTTAGAGTTTCTAATGTCGATTATAGAGGATAGATATGAAGTTCAGGTTTGAATGAAAATGAGAATGAGAATGAGAATGAGAATGAGAAAGAAAGGTGCATCCTTAGTTCTATATTGAGATTATAGAAATAGACTATTTATACCCGGGTTACCGGGTTATAATCTGGTATCATGGGTCGGGTTTTTTAACCCATGGGTAAGTTAAATGGATAGTATGGAGGCCATCTAGAGGTGCCACCTCAGCAATAGTTACTCCTTTTGTGACATCCATCACTTTTCCATTATATATATATATATATATATATATTTTATATACAAAAATAATAATAATAATAATAATAATAATAATAAAAATAATGATAATAAAAATTCAGATTTTATATACATTTTTTTTCTTAAAACCAAACCCAACACAACCCAAATCTATACCCTTTTTCCTTATTTTGAGGCCCATTGTATCTTATTGATTCGGAGCCCAGTACACAGCCCATCTGATCAGAAAGCCCAGCCCAAATAATCCCAAAGCCCACTCCCCCCTTGCCCCTTGACTGTTTAAAAAAAAAAAAAAGGATGCTTTACCCGGGTTTCGAACCCGAGTCACCACGAACACAACACACGCGCCAAACCACTAAGCCAAGGTTTTCTTTCTGTTCTAACTTCAACCCAATAAGTATATAAGCTTGTCCTCGCGTCTGCTTCTTCCCCTCCTCTGCTACTGTTACGCGAACAACAGATATGTTTTTTTTATTTCTTTTTTTTTTTTTCTCTTTTGACAAATCAATAGCTTGATTGAAGCTTAATTATCATGGTTTGACCAAGGTAACGTGATTACCGGCCTAATCCTTATCAATTACATGTGCAATTATGAATTGATTGACCATATTACTCATTATACGCGTATGATAATTAACGAGGTCAAACCTTCCAATTAACCCAACCCATTGATCCCCACTATAAATTGAGCCTTGGAACAGCTTAACAACACGCTCACAACTCTCCCTTAACCTCCAATTCTCTCTAATAAACCCTGATTATTGTTAACGAGTTCGTGGTTTGACTTTTTCCTTGACCCGTCAATTATCATCAAATCTACACTGTGAGTCTAATTTTTTGTGTGGGTTTCATTCATCGGCTATCAACCAACAAAAGCCCCAACATTAATCGGGCTAATGTTGGCTGATTTGGCCAATTGCAAATTCTAGGGCTCGTTCATGTTATTTGGGGATAAACTTGATTTGGGTATTCGTATATAATTAATTTTGAACGGAAATCATCACAACCACCGGCCTAGGCCAAGTGGTTGTGACCATGGTCCACAACAGAGGTCACCCGGGTTCGAGTCCCGGCTCTGACCGGTTTTTGCTTCTTTTCTTTCTTTTCTTTTTTTAAAAAACAAACAATTATATATAGATAAATATTAAATCCTTTTAAATCTTTTAAATTCATTTTAAAATATCAAAACTATTTTATAAATTCTAAAAAAATTACATTTGTTTAATCTGATATAAAAGTTTCATTTATAATTTTTATTTTTCAGAAATTCATTTATTTAATATTTATAATAATTAAATCATTTTTATACTATTAGATTTATAAAAATCCATTTATATATCAAAACAACTTTATTAAATTCTCCAAAAATTATCCTGACTTTTTATAAAGATAAACTTTACTGAAATAATTTTTAATTCAGTAAAATCATTTATTTTATATTTTTAATCAATTTTTGTTAGATTTAATCATAATTAAATCATAATAAATCCAATTTTCATCATTTTTGCACCAAAATTTTATACAAATTATTTTTAATCATTTAGAACAGAAATATGATTTTTAAAATAAAAATTCTTTAATTTTAGTATTTTTGAATATTAAAGTTAAATGTTGGCTATTTATAAATAAATAGATTTAAAAATCTATTTTAAATGAAATAATTTTATAAAAATTATTTCTATACTTCAAACACTTTATTGTGTATATTCTAAATTCAAATTTCATTAAAAGACTTTTATTTAATTATTTATTAAATTTCTCTTAATTAATAGACAATTTGTTTATTAAACAAATAAACATTATCCCCAATTCGAAGCCCTAGGAATACATGTAGCCTAGAGTTATTTCACTCACACATTATCAATTACTTTAGGTTAATCATTTGGGAGAAATCTCAAGTTCATATTTCGTTGTCCAGTCCAAATTCAAGTTACTACGTGAACAGTGAGTATTACTTATCCCCTTTTTCGCTTTTACAATTTTTGGGGTGATTCATGCACAACTATACAAAGCTTCCATATTCATTTACACATACATTTTTATTCATTTACAATTCATATACGTGTCTTGTTTATCTTTGTGCTTATGCTTGAACATGAACGTAGCTTACATACAAAATCATACATTTAGACATAACTTATGTTATGGTGCTCTTTACACTCAGACGTAACTTATGTTACGGTGCTCATTTAGACATAACTTTGTGTTATGGTGCTCTTTTAGACTCACACGTGTTGAGGTGCTCATTATCAATTACATTGTACAACTTTACATGTGATCTTTGTCTTGTTTGGTTACTTGCGTGTTTACATAATGCCTTGGTGATGCTAGACACATGAATTGTACTACTTTTCAAAACTTATACTATATGTACAAAACTAAGTAGTACTCACCAACATCATATGTTGACAAAATTATTTTCGTGCATGTTTCAGGATGAGCTGCTTGACGCTTCACATAGGACTTTGGACTTAGATTAAATCAATCAATTATCTTTATTTGTTGTCTTGTATTTAATTTCACATGTTGTAAAACAATATTCAATGATAATATATTTACATTTTAGTACCATGAGCTTTTGAACAATCGTCACTACGTGACACCTCGATGATTCCGCCATCGGTTGGGGTGTTACAGATTGGTATCAGAGCCATGGTTATAGGGAATTAGGTTATTAGATAAAATGGCCTAGACTATAACCGAACTTCAATTTTCATGCATAATATTTCCTGAATTACCCTACCCCTCATTTTCCTCTACTTTCCTCCTTCTATCTTTCCCTTCTTCTCTTCTTCTTATCTTTCATCATGGTGCATAGAGATGGAGTCCTACAGAGAGTGGAAAGTTTACACCATCATGGAACGGGAACAGTACCTTTTATGAAGACACTCTTAGATACAATATCTACTCTTATTGTTACTCCTTCGAAGTTGTTGAACCTTAATGAGTGTGATAAGGACACGTGCAATCTGGAAGGGTGGACGCCTGTACACTGGGTTTTCTGGCATAGGCAAGCATAGCGCATAAATCCATTTACGGACCTGTTATGCTTACCTGGGGATTCCTGGAGTGAGTGTCCACTTATAGGCTAAAGCATGTCTCCTTTGATCACCATTGGGTTCAATTCCTTTGAAAAGTCAACGTTCTTGTTGAGCTTTACAGCTAGACAAGGGCACTCCAAGCATTTTGTACAAGTTTTTCCAATAATACCCTCTCATTTCATATACAATACTTTGCATATCATGATTGCTTACAAGATCACATCTTCATAATCATCTGTACGATTATACACTTACATTTTCTAATCTCATGATTATTAATTAACTACCTTATAGATGTCTTCTCGCCGCATGCTCCGTGATGCCAGCCAACGCCCTGTTCGTGCTTCTGGACGACGTTCTGATCGTCGCCTCGCATCTTTAGTCGCCGAGCAAATTGCTGCAGTGATCCCAAACCTTGTCAGTGAGATAACCCAGAATAGTAACAGTGCCAACACAGGGAGTACGACTCAATTTCGGTGCACTTTCAAACACTTTAACTCCTGCAACCCCACAAAATTCACTGGTGAGGAGGGTGCTACTGGCCTCCTCCAATGGTTTGAAAGCATGGAGAGTACTTTTGTGAACAGTGAATGTCCTGATGAACTCCGCGTTCGCTATGCTACCAGTGTCCTTCAAAAGGGAGCGTTAACCTGGTGGAATGGCGAAAAACGCAATCGAGGAGCTGATGTTGCTTTATCTTTATCTTGGGCTGAAGTTAAGGAACTCATGATCGCCAAATTTTGCCCTAGGAACGAAATCAGGAAACTGGAGGAAGAGTTCCATGGACTGAAACAAGACAGTGGGGAGAATCTTGCGTATAATACCCGATATCACGAACTTAGCATACTGGTTCCACACATGGTTACCCCAGTCTCTCGAGCAATCGAAAAATATATCGAGGGATTACCAGACCTGATTCAAGACGTTGTCACTGGAGGCAAAACCACTACGGTAGAAGAAGCCATCCAACTTGCAGCTATACTAACAGACAAACACGTAAGGAAAGGAAACTTGGTTAGGAAGGGCACCAAGACACCTACTGAGAAAACCACCAATGTTGTTGAACAATCTAAGACTATTTTAGCAAAGGCCGCCACTACTGCTTCGAACTCTAAGAAACGAATGGGCGATAATCTGAACCATACTGTTGTGGATCATGTGGCTCAACCCCCTGTCAAGAAAGCCTACACGGGAATCCATCCTCAATGCAACACTTGCAAGTATCATCACCCTACAAATCTTCCATGCCGTCAATGCACTAGATGTGGAAGGTTTGGACACTTTGTCACCACTTGTCGAGTAATGGTTGGAACACAGGGTAATCATCAAACAGCTGCTCAGGAACCACTACAGATTACTAACGGTCGGGCGTGTTATCATTGTAGAGACCCTAACCACATGCGACCTCAATGCCCTAAGTTGAATA
Source organism: Ambrosia x helenae (assembly GCA_030844895.1). Classification (NCBI taxonomy): domain Eukaryota; kingdom Viridiplantae; phylum Streptophyta; class Magnoliopsida; order Asterales; family Asteraceae; genus Ambrosia; species Ambrosia x helenae. Next base: position 11,456,778 of record CM061233.1, read on the forward strand.
ATGTAAACCTGGTGGCACATGGACGAGCTTTCAATATCAATACCAACGAAACAACTGATCAGGATGACGTTAATCCCACTGGTTAAGCCATGGATGAAATCTTCCCAAGACTCGAGAAATCCAATACCCGTGTTTTCATTTTCTTGATCCTATTATCATTTTATACCCAACTTTGTCGCACTCATTAGCATACAACATCTAGAAATTTCCTTGCGTATTATTGTGTATTAACACCGATTGGAAATTTATTATTACGTTTATTTTAATCATACAAGACTCTACCTTATTTGAAACGTTTGGACTTGATACTTGATCTTACAAATGCTTTTCTAAGAAAACGTCATTGGTTATTACATGAAACTAGATTTTTTTTTCTCTTAACTTGACTACGCATTAAACACCTAATTATTCATGATACTCGTAAACATTTAATTATTCATGATAACACTTACACTTAATGGTTGTAGTACTTACAAACTTGCTTGCATAAACATGCTATCAATTTGCAATCTATGTGAATGATAATTGCTGCACTTAATAGAGGTCATCATGCCTTTTTCAACAGTCGGGAGAGGCCCTACAACCTGCTCCACGACTGGTAGAGGCTATCGAACATACTCAACGATTGGTAGGGGTCACTATGCCTTTTCAAACAGTCGGGAGAGGCCCTACAACCTACTCCACGGCTGGCGGAGGCTATCGAACCTGCTCAACAATCGATGGGGACATAGAAGGACACAAAACTTTAATGTAAGGTAAATTGATGATTCCGGTCCGGAACGTAATCATGAATTTACAGGTACATTAGGGTAGTGTGAAATTCTATTAGAGTTTTTGGTAGGCATCCAGTACGTTTTCAAGGCATCAAAGGTGTGGTGGGTTAGCTGCGGTACACCCTGTATACAAACACTAATGATGCATTGAAAGTGAGACTGGAAGTCGGACCAAGAACAAACTCTAGTTAATTGGTAGTTCATTTAGTCTTTCTGTAGTCAGTCAACCCGTACATTTATCATAGGACGCCTAAAACTTGAAACTTAGTGTTTTACTAGATTCTTATTCTCCTTAGTATTTGTGACGAACCCATTCCCTAACTCACACCTATCAAACCTCTTATCCAAATCATTCAAATTTTCCAAACCACAGTTATCTTAATTTCTACCCAAGCATCCATAACCCTATGTTTCTGATAACTTCGGGACGAAGTTTCTAAAAGTAGGGGATGCTGTGACATCCATCACTTTTCCATTATATATATATATATATATATATTTTATATACAAAAATAATAATAATAATAATAATAATAATAAAAATAATGATAATAAAAATTCAGATTTTATATACATTTTTTTTCTTAAAACCAAACCCAACACAACCCAAATCTATACCCTTTTTCCTTATTTTGAGGCCCATTGTATCTTATTGATTCGGAGCCCAGTACACAGCCCATCTGATCAGAAAGCCCAGCCCAAATAATCCCAAAGCCCACTCCCCCCCTTGCCCCTTGACTGTTTAAAAAAAAAAAGGATGCTTTACCCGGGTTTCGAACCCGAGTCACCACGAACACAACACACGCGCCAAACCACTAAGCCAAGGTTTTCTTTCTGTTCTAACTTCAACCCAATAAGTATATAAGCTTGTCCTCGCGTCTGCTTCTTCCCCTCCTCTGCTACTGTTACGCGAACAACAGATATGTTTTTTTTATTTTCTTTTTTTTTTTTTCTCTTTTGACAAATCAATAGCTTGATTGAAGCTTAATTATCATGGTTTGACCAAGGTAACGTGATTACCGGCCTAATCCTTATCAATTACATGTGCAATTATGAATTGATTGACCATATTACTCATTATACGCGTATGATAATTAACGAGGTCAAACCTTCCAATTAACCCAACCCATTGATCCCCACTATAAATTGAGCCTTGGAACAGCTTAACAACACGCTCACAACTCTCCCTTAACCTCCAATTCTCTCTAATAAACCCTGATTATTGTTAACGAGTTCGTGGTTTGACTTTTTCCTTGACCCGTCAATTATCATCAAATCTACACTGTGAGTCTAATTTTTTGTGTGGGTTTCATTCATCGGCTATCAACCAACAAAAGCCCCAACATTAATCGGGCTAATGTTGGCTGATTTGGCCAATTGCAAATTCTAGGGCTCGTTCATGTTATTTGGGGATAAACTTGATTTGGGTATTCGTATATAATTAATTTTGAACGGAAATCATCACAACCACCGGCCTAGGCCAAGTGGTTGTGACCATGGTCCACAACAGAGGTCACCCGGGTTCGAGTCCCGGCTCTGACCGGTTTTTGCTTCTTTTCTTTCTTTTCTTTTTTTAAAAAACAAACAATTATATATAGATAAATATTAAATCCTTTTAAATCTTTTAAATTCATTTTAAAATATCAAAACTATTTTATAAATTCTAAAAAAATTACATTTGTTTAATCTGATATAAAAGTTTCATTTATAATTTTTATTTTTCAGAAATTCATTTATTTAATATTTATAATAATTAAATCATTTTTATACTATTAGATTTATAAAAATCCATTTATATATCAAAACAACTTTATTAAATTCTCCAAAAATTATCCTGACTTTTTATAAAGATAAACTTTACTGAAATAATTTTTAATTCAGTAAAATCATTTATTTTATATTTTTAATCAATTTTTGTTAGATTTAATCATAATTAAATCATAATAAATCCAATTTTCATCATTTTTGCACCAAAATTTTATACAAATTATTTTTAATCATTTAGAACAGAAATATGATTTTTAAAATAAAAATTCTTTAATTTTAGTATTTTTGAATATTAAAGTTAAATGTTGGCTATTTATAAATAAATAGATTTAAAAATCTATTTTAAATGAAATAATTTTATAAAAATTATTTCTATACTTCAAACACTTTATTGTGTATATTCTAAATTCAAATTTCATTAAAAGACTTTTATTTAATTATTTATTAAATTTCTCTTAATTAATAGACAATTTGTTTATTAAACAAATAAACATTATCCCCAATTCGAAGCCCTAGGAATACATGTAGCCTAGAGTTATTTCACTCACACATTATCAATTACTTTAGGTTAATCATTTGGGAGAAATCTCAAGTTCATATTTCGTTGTCCAGTCCAAATTCAAGTTACTACGTGAACAGTGAGTATTACTTATCCCCTTTTTCGCTTTTACAATTTTTGGGGTGATTCATGCACAACTATACAAAGCTTCCATATTCATTTACACATACATTTTTATTCATTTACAATTCATATACGTGTCTTGTTTATCTTTGTGCTTATGCTTGAACATGAACGTAGCTTACATACAAAATCATACATTTAGACATAACTTATGTTATGGTGCTCTTTACACTCAGACGTAACTTATGTTACGGTGCTCATTTAGACATAACTTTGTGTTATGGTGCTCTTTTAGACTCACACGTGTTGAGGTGCTCATTATCAATTACATTGTACAACTTTACATGTGATCTTTGTCTTGTTTGGTTACTTGCGTGTTTACATAATGCCTTGGTGATGCTAGACACATGAATTGTACTACTTTTCAAAACTTATACTATATGTACAAAACTAAGTAGTACTCACCAACATCATATGTTGACAAAATTATTTTCGTGCATGTTTCAGGATGAGCTGCTTGACGCTTCACATAGGACTTTGGACTTAGATTAAATCAATCAATTATCTTTATTTGTTGTCTTGTATTTAATTTCACATGTTGTAAAACAATATTCAATGATAATATATTTACATTTTAGTACCATGAGCTTTTGAACAATCGTCACTACGTGACACCTCGATGATTCCGCCATCGGTTGGGGTGTTACACCTTTATTATATATATATAGAATATAGATGGGTAAGGCAATTTGAGACGCGAATGATTTTAATGTCATTAATTTGAATGATTGATTATGATTTTGATGTTATTTATTAAGATTTTTAATCTTATTTATTGATGTTACTAATATTACGAATTTCATTTTAACATTGTTGACCGACTTTCATTTTGATATTACGACTTTTCCTTTAATCAATTGTCACTAAACGTTAATCATCATCTTGATTTCAATAAGTGTGTTAATTTTAAGTGTGCTAATTTTAAGATGTCAATAGTAATTTGTATATAATGGGTAAGGCAATTTCAGACGCGGATTATTTTAATGTCATTGATTTGAATGATTGGTTATGATTTTGATGTTACTTATTAAGATTTTTAATTGTTACGTACCATATTTACACTGTTTAAATAATGATGTTTTTTTGCGGCATTTTGCAACATGTCAAAAGTTGCCTAAAGTGTGTGTACAGTGAGTCCTTTTGGCTACATGTTGAAATGGGTCTGGGGTTGATTCTTTTGGTGTCTATTTTTTAATAAAATATAAGAAATTTATATTACAGCATTTAACATTGGACCCATTTTCTTATTAGTTGTTTTTTAGCTACCCATTTTCTAGCTACATGTTGAAATGGGTATGGAGTTGATTCTTTTGGTGTTTGTTTTTTAGCTACCCATTTTCTAGCTACATGTTGAAATGGGTCTGGGGTTGATTCTTTTGGTGTCTATGTAATCGGTTTGAACCATTGGAGAGATAATATGTAAAATTTAAGCTACCCATTCAAGTAAGTGGGTTAAGGATTATTTCTTGATTTACTTATCACCGTATCCATATATTTACAACAACTATATTTTATGTAGAACACAAATATGGAATACAACGGTGGAGGTTTTCATAAATTATTGAAAATGAGCTGTACTCCGAGGATCGTGATGACAATGATAACAACTTAGAAGGTGGAAAATCAGTTATCAATGAGCAAGACTTGGAAGATTTTGATTGAAGTAATGAAAATGGACCATTGGTTGAAGTTCGTTAAGCCCCAACTAAATGATAAGTGTTCTATGCTTAAGCATAGTTATGATTAAAATATAGATATCACCTAAATAATGTAATGTGTGATATTGGTTGAAGTTCGTTAAGCCCCAACTGAATGATAAGTGTTCTATGCTTAAGCTTAGTTATGATTAGAATATAGATATTACCCAAATAATGTAATGTGTGATATTGTGATTGTATGCTATGTAATTTGTAGTTGTCAAATTAAACTTTACTTACTCGATATATCCATCATTTTGTTACATTAAACTGTCATACGACATTTTGCATTTAACAGCAAAATTCATACATATTGCATTATCAAACATTTAGTAACCAAACAAATTGCATAATACAATTCTTATTTTCCTACTTCTTTTCATTTTACTTACGGGTGAACCGTGGGTCCTCACAAAACTCTAACCTAGTAATATATATATTTACATTCTAAATATTTCAAAGATTAGTATGGTAATGATCATACGTATGCTATTTATTGCAATTTAATATATTGTAGATTTCTAAAACATAAAACTATATAAAAAGTATAAATAAATATATACATGCAAATCCCAATGGGTATAACCGAAACCCGCGGGTATGCTCTATACCTGATGGGTTTTACCCGATGAGTAATGAAACGGATATGGGATGAGATTTTATAACTGGGTATGAGTATGGTATTAGCCAAACCCGACCCTTACCCGGCATGTTGTCATCCCTAATTACGTGATTTTTCAATAGTAATAAATGATTTTTTTAACAACAATTTATTTACTTAAATCCACCTAACTGTTTATTTATATGAATTTAAACACACACCACTTTTTGTTCTTCACGGGTAGCTCAGTTGGTGGATCTGGGATCCCTCTTGGGTGTTCCGAGTTCGATTCCCACAAGGGACATAATGAGAAATGATGGATGACTCCTAGCCTATGGTCACGAGTTCGAGTCTTGATCTCGCCCGGGTTTTACCAATCCTTCACCGTCATGCCTACGGGCGGGTGAGGGGTTGGGTTTTCCCCGGTTTTGGGAACTGCATGGGCGGGCCTGACTACGCCAACCGCCCGAGGTACGTATGGGCCCTCCATTGGGTTGGTCGTGGGGGTCTGTCCATAGTGTGAGGACTCCCTTGGATAGTCGGGCAGAAATGTTTGTTGGCCGTTAAAAAAAACACAACACTTTTGTCTAAAGAAATAAATTCCATTGACCATACCGTTTATATACACATTATAGCATCTATGAATTGCAGGACACTTCTACAGTGTCCTACTGCTAACATACACTGCCACGTACTAATTACTGTTATGCCCTTTTCTAAATAAACAACCTATTGTATTGCAATTGCTACTACTAATTACTGTTATGCCTTCCTCTAAATAGACAAACTGCTGTATTGCAAGACAACGGCACTTCTACAGTGTCGTTCTTTTAATATATATATATATATATATATATATATATATAGGCCACTGACTTTTAGGTTAACTTTATTTTTTGCCGCTAACTTTTAGGTTAATTTTATTTTCTTTCAATTTGACCATCAAACTTTTAGTTTTTACAATAAAACTTTGGCCACTAACTTTTAGCTTAACTTTATTTTCTTCTAATTTTGTCACACCCTCAAATTTCACGTGTGGGGTTTTACCGCGAGGCGCGTGACACACTAGGATCCAAGTCAACGGTCACAATAAACGACAACTATATGATATTAAAAGCAACGTGAACTGCCCATAAAGTTTTCAAAATCTATCCAACACAGCGGAAGCATAAAACGTTATTACAATCCAAAAGTAAAAAACATAAAGTCTGAAAACGTTCAATGAACATGCATATGAATCCTAGACGCCGTGAGACTCTGTGCGCCTATCGACAGCTGCTACCTTAGCGACCTGAGGTAAACATGCTAAAAATGTCAGAAAATAATGACGGTGAGTTCACAGGTTTTTCATGAAGACCGACTCCAAAAGTTTCAATGAATACCCTTGGCCAAACCAGGCCACATGCATACAAATCAAATAAATACCTGTCACTACTGCGATTGGAAAACCATTACTGAACTCGAATACATGAATACTGCCCGAATGAATACTGAATACTAAATACCTAAGAGACAACATGCACTCGTCCGACCTCCAGTCGACGAGATCTATCCAAATTTCCCCTGTTGTGCAAACCCGCACATTCATGGTTTTCCCCAGGACTTCCAAAGATCGCATAGTAACTAAATGAATACTCCAATGCATAATGAATACTCCAATGCATAATGAATACATGAATACGAAAACATAATTGACAAATCTTTTATGAAAACATAAGTTGACACACGTTTAAAGAATACAACATGTTTTCTCCCCTGAAAACGAAAACCAGTAAAGAGTGGGGTCGTGAAACTCACCTTAGATTGCGTCTTCAGTTAAATAGAAATCCGACACGTGTGTGATAGTCCCGACTAATGGCGACCTATCAATGAGTTTAAGTAAGCGTATTGACTACTAACTCGAAGGTTAACTAGTCCCCGATTGTCCAGATCTTGACTATGCGTGTTTAGAAATGTGTTTGAATATTAACCGGACGTACCAGACATACCTGACATCCTGTTGGTGACCCATTACATCAATTAATCAAGTACATAGGATTAACACATAAGTTTCAAGCATACAACACTTAGTTTGCATCAAAAATCGCACATACGAAGCCGTAGGGTTGAATCAGCATGGAAGTGGTCTAGGTTCGACCCAAACATCCTTGGTTCGACCCCCAGCAAGCTCCTTCGACCCTTACTTAAGTTCCTACAACTTATTACAAGTTCATTCGACCTTAACACATGTTCATTCGATCTTAACATGTGTTAATTTGACCTAAATCAAGTTTGTTCGACCTAAACAAGTTTATTCAACCCAATTGGAGCCAGGTTCGACCCCTGCTGTACCATTCTTCCTAAAACGCACAAAATCGCATCAAAGCTATCCAAAAACATCACGAAGCATCATGAAACACAACAGTCAAGTATGAATAACATATCCCTACAAAACCTTACCAATTTTATTCCAAAATCAATCCGTTTTAATACTTACCCAAAATGGCAAGATTATGGAAACGTCACATCATGCATGAAAACTTTACCCATTTAGGAAACTTTCTGAAATCATTCAACAATCAACTCAACACGCTCAGATTATCATGTGAAACAAAACCCCTAATCATATCACCCGTAATAACATCACGAATCAAATCCCTAAATCTATCAAAATCCTCAAAACAAGCAAAATATCATCATGCAACAATTGATAGCCTAAAATACCCAAAACCTATCATCCATAGCAGCCTTAGAACATTTCTATAATATCTATGCAGCACATAATCATCATACAACACATAACACACATAAAACATCATTAATCATAACATAACACATGTTAACTTGTATGAAAACTCATGTTTAATGATTAGGTTTTGTTTAGAAAGATGTTAGAAAGGTTTTTAAGTGTGAAAACCAACCTAAAACAGATCTGGACCTTTGGGGTTTAATGAAAATGAATCAAAAATGTTTAAAAAGGGTTTTGAATGAAAAACACACCTTAGATCTTTGTTTAGAAGATGTTTGTAGGTTAGATTATGAAAAACAAAGGCAAAAACTCCTTCCCCAGTGATTAATATTGCTAGAGAGTGTTTAGAGGCGTTTAGGGTTTGTGAAATGATGAAAAATGACAAAGTATGGTATTTTTACTATGCTCAGGTTTGACCCTATGCATAGGTCGAATGAGACTATGAGAGGTCGAATGAAGCTTTTAAGTATCATAATGTCTGGTTCGACCCCCTACAGGTCGAACCAAGACTGAGCATTTTCAAGTTTTCCAGTTTTGTCGTTTCAACGCATTTTAACAAATCCTAACACATGAACATGCAATCCTAACATATCTTAATCATCAAGAACCATGGATAATCATCTAAACATCATTAAAACACGTATTAGTATATTATACACCATATACAGATCAATTCATGTTTGTTACTTAATCTAATTCATGTAATTCACCAACAACGGGACTCGTGACTTGTGTGTGTGTGATTAACCCAATGATCCTCCGAATCATTGAAGCATGGACAATACGAAATATATCTGACTCGACTGAACTAGTTAAATATGTTTGAATAAACATTTTTCTCTAAGGTAGACTTATGTGTTTGTGAAAATGTTAACTTGGACATGCCGGGTGTCACAAATTTGACCACCAAACTTTTAGCTTTTAGGATTTCAAACTTTGGCCACCCAATATTTTTAAACTTGCATTGCACTTTGGCCAAACTTTTAGCTTTCAGGATTTCAAACTTTGACCACCAAATTTTTAGCTTTTAGCTGCGAGTATGGGTGGCAAAATGGGTAGGTTGGGTGGGTTTGGTTGTTGGGCCAGGATGGGTGTGGGTTAGGATGGGTTGGGTCAGGATAGGTTTGGGTCTAGATGGTTTGATTTGGACAGGTCAAATCAAAATAGATTAAAATTAAAAAAAAATTAAAATAACAATAAAAATTTTAAAAAGTAAAAAAAATAAAATAAAAAAAAGTAAAAAAAAACAAATTTAAAATAAAAAAACAAAAATAAAATTTTAAGGGATCCAAAATATTTCATTTCGAACCGGACTGGTTCGACCCTATCGGGCTGGTTAACAACCCGGACCGTTACGACCCGGCCGGGCCCGGTAGCAACCCGGACCGTTTCCACCTGACTGGGCCCGGTAATGACCCAAACCGTTTCAACCTGACCCGTCCCGTAGCGATCCGGGCCGTTTCGACCCGGTCGGGCCCGGTAGCGACCTGTAACGTTTTGAACCGGCCGGGCCCGGTAACGACCCAGACCGTTTCAACCTGTCCCGTCCCCCAGCGACCCGAACTGTCTCGACCCGGCCAGGCCCAATAGCGACCCGGACAGTTTCGACCTGACCGGGCCCGGTAACGACCGAGACCGTTTCAACCCGACCCGTCCCGTAGCGACCCGGACGGGCCCGGTAGCGACCTGGACAATTTCGACCCGACCGGACCCGGTAACGACCCAGACTGTTTCTACCTGTCCTGTCATGTAGCGACCCGACCTGGCCCGGTAGCGACCCGAAATGTTTCGACCCGGCCAGGCTCGGTAATGACCCGGACTGTGATGAGAGGGTGTTTTACCATGTTGAGATGTAGTTAATTATGTGATTTTAAGTGATTTATATCATAAAACATGGTTACTTTGAGTTTAATTTGAATTGCAGGTAATTGGAGCGGATTGAATGCATTTTTGGGAAAATCAAATGGATTTGAATTGAATATATTAAATGATGATGTGATAAAGCTCTGGAATATGAAGACGTGGCCGCAAGAATCGAAGAAAACGGAGTTATAACGAAGTTTTTATGAAGAAAACAAGTTTGGCGCGTCGTTTGGGAATTTCAGCGCCAGGTGGCGCCAAAATGGGTGAAAACTGGCGCCAGGTGGCGCCAGTTACTGATCATATACGAAAATTTTGGGTTTTCACCATATTAAAAGATAAACCATCCCAAAAACGAATATCTCTGGAACCCTAGCTGCTTTTCACCTCCAAAACACACTTTTCATCATCCCAAACCTCAATCCAATCAATCCTTTCATGCAATCATCATTCCAATCATCCATTGAAGATCCTATGATGAAGATGAGCGGCTAGTTTCTTTATGTAACCACCTCCGGTTGCACGGTTCGTTTGTGAAACCTTTAAACTTGTTTGATTTGGTTCTTGGATTGTTTTTCATTCACTTGAAGAATATTTGTGATTTTAATCATTTAAACAATTTATGTGTGTTTCAATTACTTATCTTTTAATCATTCGCATTCGGTTTTCTTGCATCGTGAGCAGTTTGATTATTGGAAGGGTAATTGATACATGTGGGTTGGTAATTGAATTGTACAGGTTATTATTAAAAACTTGTGTTCGGTTATCACTTGATTTAAAATCGTTTAACAAAGCCATGTCTATGTGGTATCCTATCATTTAACCAGGTTTGGGTGAATCATTGAACCGGAAAGTCGGAGGGGTTACTTCTTTATTATTATTGTTTACAACTTTTTAAATCCGTTTTCTTAATTCAAAGCAAAAGCAAAGAAATTAGGTTTTAGTTTAATAGTTAAATTTACAAAACTACTATTTCCACCAATTCCCTGTGGAGACGACTCGACTTCCATATATTACTTAATCTTTTCTTTTGACCGACCAAACGACATCGATCAAAATGGCGCCGTTGCCGGGGAATCGGTGCGCTTAGTTAGATAGTTTTGTTTTAGTTTTTATTTCTTTTCTTAGAAAAAAAAATTTAAAAACCAAAAATATTTTCTTTTTCTAGTCTTTTAGTTTAAGTTTTGTTTTGTTTTGTTTTGTTTAGTTCAGTATTACGCGTGGTTTGCTTGTTTGTGTCTGTGCAGGTACTTTAGTTGCATGCATCATACACGTTATTCGGGCAAGACTTCACCACTAATTTACGATCCGGAAATTGAAAAGACAGCTAGAAAGAACAGAGCCATTCATCAAACCCGACCAACACCAAACATGAGCCATCACAGTAATCAAGATAACCAACCTCCACCGAACCAACCTGACCCAATACCACCACAACAAAACCCATTGGGCGATATGCCTTCACGACCATTGCAAACAGCACCAACTCCAAGACAACAACAACCATTCCCACAATTTAACCCAGATCCGAACGCTGGTGGTTCTAGACAATTTCAGCAAGGCCATCAAGAGCATGACGAGTGGGACGAACATTATGAAAATGATCAAGCTTTTGAGGTCCAACAACAACAACAACAACCCAACCACCATTAGCTTTAAATCGACAACCACCACAAAACCGAAACCCAAGATCTAACAGTAATAGAGCAACAGATTCACTTCATGGAGATGACAGTATGCACGGTACAGCGGGCACTTTTAATGGTAGAGTTGCTGATTGGGATGGAGGAGTTGCTGATGATGGATACTACATGAATCAGGATCAGTTCGACTATGAGGAGCATGATGAGTTTGGTTCGCAATATCAGCAGCAACATCAGCAAGGGTTTAATATCAGGGGACATAATCAGGGACAGAGAGGGGTCCCTCAGAATCAACCAAGAAATCAAGTGCGAGGGAATGGGCGGCGGCAATATGTAGATGGAGTACCTCGGGTGAACTACAGACCTCCTGTAAATGGCGTTGGGAGCCATTTTATTCCGGTGGCCACCGAGCACACTTCACCTGTAGTACCACCACATCAGAATGGAAGAAGCTTTGAGGTTAGACCACAATATTTGAACCACCTTCCGAGTTTCTATGGTAAGGCAACAGAGGAACCCTATCTACACATTGCGGAGTTTGTGAGTATTTGTAACACCATTGGGGGCCATGGGTTTAGTCCGGATGAAGTGAAGTTGATGATGTTTCAGTTCACCCTCAAGGATCAAGCAAAATTGTGGTACCATTCATTGCCTGCTGGGAGCATATTCACATGGCAAGAGCTTCAACAGCAGTTCTTAGAGGAATATTATACTATGACTCGCACTACTGATGCTCAGGAGGCTATCAGAACCTTTCAACAACACTCGGGGGAACCATTTCATGAAGCCTTCACGAGGTTTAAGGAGTTGTTAAGGAAGTGTCCACATCATGATATACCTATGTGGGAACTGATTAAGTCATTCTATGATGGCTTATTACCCGAGGATGTTAGAGATTTGAATGCCAATAGTAATGGTACCTTTTTGACTAATCATGAGGATGTGGATTGGGAGTACATGGAGAGGTTGGCAGTGACATCAAAGAGACAGGCTCGTGCTAGTAGAAGAAGCCGAACAGGTGCTGCTAGGGGTGTTGATGTAGAGGCTGAAAAGAGAATAGCAAGCTTAGAGCGACAGATTGCACAGTTGACAGCTAGTAGAGGCGCAGGAAGGAGTGATGGAGCAAAGGCAGCTAATTCTTTTACAGTTTGCTCCATTTGTGATGATCTGGGACACATGGATGCTGATTGTCCTACTCAACAAGGGAAATCTGAAGAAGTAAATCAGCTTTATGGACAGCGAAAGCCATATGATATGAATTCTAATTCATATCACCCAGGTTTGCGAAATCACCCTAATTTTAGTTACAGTAATACTTCTAACCAGTTGAATCCTCCATCACAGGTACCTAATCAAAACAATCAGAGAGGATATTCAGGCCAAGGGAACTACAACAATCAAAGAAACTACCAGCAAGGATCTGGAAGCAATCAAGGTAGTTCTTAAGGCAACTGGAGAAGTCAAGGCAATCAACAAGGTGGATCCTCGGGGCAGGATGTATCAGTGAAGGATATGTTGACTGAGTTTATGAAGTCAACAGGAGAATTCATGAAGTCCACGGGCGATTTCATGAAGGAGATCAGAAAGGACAACGAAATCAGAGACAAGGAGTACAAGGCTCTTTCGAAGCAAGTTGGCCAGATTGCAGAAGAGTTGTCCACTATGCGTCAAGATCCAGGTAAGCTACCGAGCACCACCACAGTGAATCCTGCACACCAGTCATCCAGCTCGAGACATGGCAAGAATGCAGAGATTAATCAGGTAAGTATTCTTCGCTCAGGTAAGATTTATGACAATAAGGTAGGGTCTCCACCACCATTTGTAGAGGGGGTGGTGGAGGATGTTAGTGATGATGATGATGAGGGGGAATCTGTGAAAACATCTGTTAACCCTAAAAAGACTAAGAAAGTAACTTTTTCTGAATCACCAAATAGGGTATTAGAGAATAACAATGAAGCTAAGGAAAAGGGTGTGGAGGGTAATACCATCCCGTTTCCTGAAGCTTTGGTACCACCAGAAACAAAGGTAAAAAGAAGGAGCCCACAACAGGAGGAAATGTGGGAAATTTTTAAGCAGGTAAAGATTAACATACCTTTGTTGGATGCTATTAAACAGATTCCCGCTTATGCTAAGTATTTGAAGGAGTTGTGTACTCAAAAACGGCAAAATAAAGTTCCAAAGAAAATTGATTTTTCAGAAAGTGTCAGTGCCGTTTTGTCGGGTATACTTCCTCCTAAGCTCAGGGATCCGGGAACTCCTTTGATACCCATTCAAGTGGGTGAATGTAGGATAGACCGAGCTTTACTGGATTTCGGAGCTAGTGTTAGCATCTTACCGGGGAGTTTATACGACCAGTATGATTTTGGGCCTTTACAGAAAACCGACACTACTGTGGTGTTGGCCGACTTGACTTTGAAACTTCCCCGGGGGATAGTATATGATGTCATTGTAAAAATTGAGGACTTTTACTACCCAGTTGATTTTCTAGTGTTGGATTATGTCTCTTCAAATACAACTAAACAACCTAATGTGATACTTGTTAGACCGTTTTTAGCAACTGCAAATGCTTTAATTGATTGTAGAAACGGGACAGTTGACATGGCATTCGGGAATAGGAAAGTTCGTTTAAGCGTTTTTTCCCATACATCTAACTCTCTGGTCAGCGATGAATGCTTTATGGCAGACATTATTGACACGTGTCACCCCCATGTCAATGAGGAGGATGCAACAGAGACATGTTTTGTTTGTGACAGGAAGGATGCTGAATACAGGGAGGTTCTGAAAGAGATGGAGGATGAGTTGGAGGTGATGGCAGTCAAAGAAGGGAAACCCACCTGGACACATCAGGTGGAAAGCCTACCAGAGCACATTGACACACAGTTGAAGCCATCATTGGAATCACCTCCACAGCTGGAACTGAAAGAATTACCAAAGCATTTAAAATATGCTTTTGTAGGTGAGAATAAATCTCTTCCTGTTATTATTGCTTCTAATTTGTCTGATGTGCAGGAAAAAGCATTGATGGAAGTGTTGGTGGAGCATAAAGCGGCGATTGGATGGACCATTGCAGACTTGAAGGGAATTAGTCCATCCATTGTGATGCACATGATTATTACTGAAGAAGGTGCAAAGCCAGCTAGGGATGCTCAGAGAAGGTTGAACCCGAATATGCGGGAAGTAGTGAAAAAGGAGGTCTTAAAGTGGCTTGATGCAGGTATTGTTTACCCGATTTCAGATAGTGAGTGGGTGAGTCCGACACAGACAGTGCCCAAGAAAGCAGGTATACAGATTGTTACAGGTGAGGATGGTGAGCAAATTGCTACCCGGCCCGTGACCGGGTGGCGTATTTGCATTGATTACAGGAAGTTGAATTCTGCAACTTCCAAAGATCACTTTCCATTACCTTTTGTTGATCAGATAGTTGAAAAACTCGCAGGTCAGAAATTTTACTGCTTTTTAGATGGATATTCAGGATATAACCAGATTGCCATACATCCTGAGGATCAACAGAAGACTACGTTTACATGTCCATATGGCACATTCGCATTCAGGCAAATGCCATTTGGCCTTTGTAATGCCCCGGCCACCTTTCAAAGGTGCATGATGAGTATCTTCTCAGATATGGTCGGGGACTCTCTAGAGATCTTCATGGATGACTTTTCCATTTTTGGCACATCTTTTGAGTCATGTTTAACACAACTAACAAAAGTTTTGAAAAGATGTGTCGAAACAAATCTGGTTTTAAGTTGGGAAAAGAGCCACTTTATGGTTCAGGAAGGGATTGTGTTGGGACATGTAATCTCAAGTAGGGGAATTGAGGTGGACCATGCTAAAATTCAAGTGATTTCAACTTTACCTCCACCTACAAATGTTAAAGGCGTCCGTTCCTTTCTTGGACACGCCGGGTTTTATAGACGGTTCATAAAAGGATTTTCTGTTATTACTAAACCGCTATGTAACCTTTTGCTGAAAGACGTCCCGTTTGTTTTTAATGAAGAATGTATGAAAGCTTTTACCACCCTAAAACAAAAACTAAT
Organism: Ambrosia x helenae; assembly: GCA_030844895.1. NCBI lineage: Eukaryota > Viridiplantae > Streptophyta > Magnoliopsida > Asterales > Asteraceae > Ambrosia > Ambrosia x helenae. The sequence goes on from CM061233.1 coordinate 11,472,566, forward strand.
TGAGGCTCCTGTTTTACAATCACCAGACTGGTCCACCCCTTTTGAGATAATGTGTGACGCTAGTGATTATGCGGTTGGGGCGGTTCTGGGACAACGGGTGGATAAAAAGCCTGTGGCTATTTACTATGCAAGCAAAACTCTCTCTGATGCTCAGTTAAATTATACCACCACTGAGAAAGAGTTGCTTGCCGTTGTGTATGCATTGGATAAGTTTAGATCTTATTTGTGGGGTAGCAAGGTTATTGTTTATTCTGACCACAGTGCTGTCAGGTACCTCATGGAAAAGAAGGATGCTAAGCCAAGGTTGATTCGTTGGATCTTACTGTTGCAGGAATTCGACCTTGAGATTCGAGACAAGAAGGGGAGTGAGAACGTGGTAGCCGACCACTTGTCACGAGTGGTGCATGAGACACAAGCACCGGAAGTAGAAATCAATGACATGTTTCCAGATGAGCAGTTATTATCTGTTTCCACTAAACCATGGTTTGCTGATTTTGCTAATTATGCAGTTACAGGAACCACTCCAGAGCACTGGCCAAAGAGGAAGAAGCAGCACTTTCTTGCTCAAGCAAAGTATTACATATGGGATGACCCATACCTCTTCAAAGTTGGACCAGACCAGCTCATTCGAAGATGTGTACCGGATGATGAAGTTCAATGTGTGTTGAGCATGGTGCACACATCAGCGTGTGGTGGCCATTTCAGTGGTCAAAAGACGGGCCACAAAGTGCTCTCATGCGGCCTATATTGGCCTACCATATTTAAAGATGCTTTTGAGTTCGCTAAAAATTGCTTAAAATGTCAACAGATGGGTAGCATCTCAAAACGGAACGAGATGCCCATGCAGCCGATTCTAGTTGTCGACATCTTTGATGTTTGGGGAATCGACTTCATGGGCCCGTTCCCGAATTCATTCGGTAACTTGTACATCTTAGTGGCAGTGGATTACGTGTCCAAATGGATCGAAGCCATTGCCACCAAGACGAATGATCACAAAGTGGTGTGCAAGTTTGTCCAAAGTAACATCTTTACTCGCTTTGGAATCCCTCGTATGATCATTAGTGATGGGGGCTCTCACTTTAAAAATTTTTACTTTGGCAAGCTACTTAAAAATTATGGTGTAGACCACCGTATCGCGACACCGTATCACCCACAAACTAGTGGGCAAGTTGAGGTGTCCAATAGGCAGATTAAGGAAATTTTACAGAAAACTGTGCGACCCGACCGCAAGGACTGGTCCACTAAACTGGATGATGCTTTGTGGGCGTATCGCACTGCCTACAAAACGCCTATTGGAACCACACCTTATCGGTTGGTCTACGGGAAGGGGTGTCATTTACCTGTTGAACTTACTCATCGTGCTTTATGGGCTATTAAACGGGTTAACATGGACTATGATGCTGCAGGAAAGGCAAGGAAGTTGGCATTGGGAGAGCTGGAAGAGTTGAGGAACGAGGCATATGAGAGTGCAGCGGCATATAAAGACAAAGTCAAAAAGGTGCATGATGCCAAGATCCGGTTGAAACACATCGAGGTGGGTCATAGAGTTTGGCTATACAATTCTAGATTGAAGTTATTTCCAGGTAAGCTGAGGAGCAAATGGACTGGACCATATCTGGTCACACGTGTGGGGAACTATGGAGATGTGGAGATTGAAGACTTCGATGATCATTTGAGGCAAGTGGTGAATGGCCACTGATTGAAACCATATATTGAGCCGAACGACATCAATGGACCTGACAAACAGTCAGAGAGCTTCGCTTTAAGCACTCTGACTTATGATTCAGAATGAGCATCTGAGGTACAAGTCTGGCTGAAGACTAATAAACTTAGCGCTCCCGGGAGGCAGCCCAGAATTTTTGTATACATAATTGCTTTTGTTTATTTTCATTTTAACCACTTGCAAAGCTTGCTGAAGTATGCCCATTATCTCACACAAGTGTGGGGAAGTTTGCACCACACAGGTACGTTTTCTAACCCGAGCCGCTAGTCGAGGACGACTTTATTTTTTCAGGGGGTGGAGAGGGCGAGTAAGAACGTTGAAAAAGGTTTTTGCAAGTTATTATTAAAAAAAAAAATCTCAAAATCAGCGCCACCTAAACTAAAATCAGAGCCACCTCCTTCCAAAATGGCGCCACCTGGCGCTGGGCCCTCAAAAGTCACTGATGTACGCTGATTTTAGAGCCCCTTTCATAAACATGGCGCTATCTCACATGTGGAGCAAACTACCCATTTAAGTCAATGGATCCAGCCCATATAATCAGCAAACCCGACCCGTATACTGCTTATACCCGACCCAAATCTGAGTTTTTATTATTTTCGGGTTATAACAAAAGCTCCTATCTCTTTTCCACTTTATCATCTTCTTCCTAAAACTCTTCACATAAACCCTAACCTTCAAACCCTCATAACTTGCTCAAATCTTAACCAAATCAAGTGATTCTTGGCTCTAAAATCAATAACTTTTCGAGAGGAACAAAACCACCAAGTATTTTTCGCTAAAAACGCACGGTTTGGGAGATCTCGTAACTTTTAGGTTACGAATTTTTTGTTTTTTTTCGTGGGTTTTAAGCGAGCTTCCATGTTTGGGTTTAATTCGTAGTTATACATCATCCAAGGTATGTTTTCTGCCCTATTTTGCTATATTATTACAGATTATGTTATTACTCACTAGATTTTGAGCTTGAATGTTTGAATATAGGTGGGTATTATGTATGATGAGTTAATTAGCAATATGATGGGAATTTATTATTTTGTGGATGTTGAAAGGAGCTTATGACTTGAAGAGGAATCATATGTAAATTGTTAGATGTGTTGCCATTATGTCACAAAATCAGTTCTTAATAAATTTTAACGTGAATAATGGTTACATTCCAAAGTTTATTGAAATTGGTATCTTGTAAAAGATTTAAACTCTTTTTTATAAAGTTGGTCTAACAAATGGTGATGCATAAGAAAAGTTTGATGGAAACAAGTGTGGGGATAGCACACTTGTAAAGGAAAGTAGTGAGTTCAAGAATAATTTAAGTGGGTTTAAAGTATGATATTGAGTCTTGCTTTGGTATTATGTTAAGAATTGAAGTTAATTGTTGGTATCTTTTTTTTAGGAAGAATGGCACGTACAAAGGTGAGCATGCGAGGTAAAGGAAAAGAAGTTGCAGAATCATCTAGGCGAGGAACAAAAAGGGCAAGAAAAGCGGTTAGTGAACCAGAACCGAAGAATCTGAATCATACATTGAGAGGTGTTGCATGCATGATTGATTGATATGGTAACTACATCCCTATATTTAGAATTGAACAAAACCATACATTGGGGACAATGTATCCCAAGTGTGGGGATGAGGGAAACCTAAGGGAAATGTTTGGGAAGTGTACACAAACATTGAAAAAGTTGAAAATTTTGAAAGAAAAAAAAATGGTTAAGCGAAGCTTAATTGCGTTTGAAAACCGGATTTTTCAGTGTAAATCATTAACTTTTCAAAGCTAACTTATTGGTAGAGGTCCTTGGTCATGGTCTAATTCATGGAGAAGTAGTATGAACCGTTTTCAGCAAGTGTTTTTAAGAAAGAAAATGTCTAGAATTGCATGATTATGGTTAACAAGCTATTGGTAATAAAAACATGCACACATCGGCAACCCATTTCCCCACTTTTGTGAGATCTTGAGCCTACTAGATGATAGATTAACATAAAGATATTTTCATTTGTTGAGAGTAGGCCAGATGTTTCTCTGTTGCAGAACTTGTGTAATTTGATGCATGCTGAGGTTATAGACTAGATATGCACATAGATAATAAAGGCAACTTAGGATTCCATTTTTCTGTTGATACCTTGTTATTTATTTATGTGTTGATCCGTTTCCCCAAAATATCACCCTTAGTAGCCAACTTTGAGCCTTAACCTGTTCGTTTGTTAAACCTATATAGTCACCTAACTATACCCGTAAACCTTTACCAGTTATTAGTTATTGATGACATCCAAAGTGTTAAGTGCTTGTGTTTGTTATTAGAAATTATATATATGTGTGTTGAAAAAAAAAAAGAGAAAAGAGAGAAAAAAAAAGAATGAAAAAAAAAATCAAAGAAAATGCCATGAAAAAGAAAAAAAAAGTTGTTTGTGTTATAGGTCGAATATGACCGAAGTTGTGATTATTAGTAGTATAGTGAATAAGGATTGTCGTTCAAACCGTTTCACCATTTTGTTTTAGCCACTTTTAGCCAAATATTTCCTACCTTTACCCTAAGCCCAAAACCCGTAAGTCCTTTAGATATGTGCATTGTCTATAGTTAAGGTGTGATTGTTATACAAGCCTATGATAACAGAGTTACATACTTGGTTTTTGAGTGATTCATACTAGCGCATTATATGCTAGTCCAGATATTCAGCCGGGTGGAGTGAAAAATTGTGAAAATAAAAGCCAGAAGCATGTTAGGTTTAGTCGGGCAAATTCTGTTTTTAAATGAAAATTATTTGTACTTGCTGAATTAACACATCTAATGCTGATCTAGAATGGGGCATGACCTTAGACCTTAACTGAGAATTAGTGGAGATTAGTGAAGTGTGACTGTTAATGATGGTAGGATAGTTGCAAAGAAGCTTTGCATGGGGGCAAGCAAAGGGTAAGTGTGGGGATGTGATGAGAGGGTGTTTTACCATGTTGAGATGTAGTTAATTATGTGATTTTAAGTGATTTATATCATAAAACATGGTTACTTTGAGTTTAATTTGAATTGCAGGTAATTGGAGCGGATTGAATGCATTTTTGGGAAAATCAAATGGATTTGAATTGAATATATTAAATGATGATGTGATAAAGCTCTGGAATACGAAGACGTGGCCGCAAGAATCGAAGAAAACGGAGTTATAACGAAGTTTTTATGAAGAAAACAAGTTTGGCGCGTCGTTTGGGAATTTCAGCGCCAGGTGGCGCCAAAATGGGTGAAAACTGGCGCCAGGTGGCGCCAGTTACTGATCATATACGAAAATTTTGGGTTTTCACCATATTAAAAGATAAACCATCCCAAAAACGAATATCTCTGGAACCCTAGCTGCTTTTCACCTCCCAAAACACACTTTTCATCATCCCAAACCTCAATCCAATCAATCCTTTCATGCAATCATCATTCCAATCATCCATTGAAGATCCTATGATGAAGATGAGAAGCTAGTTTCTTTATGTAACCACCTCCGTTTGCACGGTTCGTTTGTGAAACCTTTAAACTTGTTTGATTTGGTTCTTGGATTGTTTTTCATTCACTTGAAGAATATTTGTGATTTTAATCATTTAAACAATTTATGTGTGTTTCAATTACTTATCTTTTAATCATTCGCATTCGGTTTTCTTGCATCGTGAGCAGTTTGATTATTGGAAGGGTAATTGATACATGTGGGTTGGTAATTGAATTGTACAGGTTATTATTAAAAACTTGTGTTCGGTTATCACTTGATTTAAAATCGTTTAACAAAGCCATGTCTATGTGGTATCCTATCATTTAAACCAGGTTTGGGTGAATCATTGAACCGGAAAGTCGGAGGGGGTTACTTCTTTATTATTATTGTTTACAACTTTTTAAATCCGTTTTCTTAATTCAAAGCAAAAGCAAAGAAATTAGGTTTTAGTTTAATAGTTAAATTTACAAAACTACTATTTCCACCAATTCCCTGTGGAGACGACTCGACTTCCATATATTACTTAATCTTTTCTTTTGACCGACCAAACGACATCGATCAGACTGTTTCGAACCAGACGGGCCCAGTAGTGACCCAGACAGTTTCGACCCGACCTGGCCTGGTAACGACCCAGCCTGTTTCAACATGACCAGTCCCGTAGCGACCCGGACTGCTTCGACCCGGCCGGGCCCGGAAGTGACCCGGAACATTTCAACCCGGCCGGGCCCGGTAACGACCCAGACCGTTTCAACCGACCCGGACTGTTTCAACCCGGTCGGGCCCAATAGCGACCCGGACAGTTTCAACCCGACCGGACCCGGTAACCACCCAGACCGTTTCAACCCGACCCGTCGTAGCGACCCGGACAGTTTCGACCCGGCCGTGCCAGGTAGCGACCCAAAACGTTTCGACCCGGCCGGGCCCGGTAACGACTCAGACCGTTTCAACCTGACCCGTCCCGTAGCGACCCGGACTGTTTCGACCCGACCGGGCCCAGACCGTTTTAACCTGACCCGTCCTGTAGCGAGCCGGACTGTTTTGACCCGGGCGGGCCCAGTAGCGACTCGGGCCGTTTTGACGCGGCCGGGCCCGGTAACGACCTAGACCGTTTCAACCTGACCCGTCTAGTAGCGACCCGGACCGTTTCGACCCGACCGGGCCCGGTAACGACCCATACCGTTTCATCCTAACCCGTCCCGTAGTGACCTGTACTGTTTCGACCCGACTGGAGTTATCAACAAATGCAAAAGATATAATTTTTTGTTTTTATTGACATTGAATTTTTTGAGGCATCTACGCTTTTGGTGTTGGGTTAGTTTTGATTTAGATTTGTATTGGTTATCTAAAAATACCCATCCTGACCCATTTTTTTTTTAACATACCCATCCTGACCCAATTACTTATTTCCTACAATTAAAATTACTCATCCTAACCCCCTTGAAAATTATATCAAACCCATTTTAACCCACAAGGTCAAATTTTAAACCCAAAACAACCCAAACTCAACTAGATGGGTTGAAATTGCCAGGTCTAGCTGCGAGTATTTCTTTGAAGCCCACGCGAGAATAACAGTCACTTAATATTATTTTTTATGTCCACGAAACTCTCCACGCAACAGGAGCTCCTAGAGCGACGCGCGATCTTTAACGTCCATCAAATCCTTAACGCAACAGGAGCTGCCGCCGCGAAGCGCGAGATAATAGAATCCTAGTTACATTAAATAAAAGACACGTGAAATTTTCGTATTTGCTAGTATAATAATAAAAAAGGCGACAAGTTAAAGAACGAGTCTATACATATAATAAACCAAAGCCATTTTAATGACATGTCACTCAAAGAGGCATTCTCTTCTTTGAGTGTGCCATGTGTCATCCCATGTGGCATTGAGATATTTTAGGAAAAAAATAATTTAAAAACAAAATTGGATTTTTCACCCTCATGTTTCCTCCCATAATTTTTAAACGTTAATATCTTTAATATACGAGATTTTTTAAAGAAAAAAATTACACCAAATTAACGAGCGTTTTATTATCTTTCCAACGAGTACCATAGTGCTATATAAAAAACAGAGAAATTTTTTTGTGGGGTTTTGTTCATACAAGAAAAAAACACAAAGTATTTAGGTAAATCATTAATCATGTATAGACAAGTCACTAATTATGTTTAAATCAGTAAATATGATTTTTTTTTCAACCAGAGCCGAATACGTTAATAGAGTTATACGTTGTTTTAAGTTAGGTATCAATATTAGTATGTTAGAGTTGTACATTTGTTTAGTCTTTAGGATATGTGTTAATATTAGAGTTACATTAAAGTTCTACATTCTTTTAGGTTAGGTGTTAGCATTGGAGTTGTACATAGTAAATTTGTTTTAGGTTAGATATTAATATTGGAGTTATACATCAATGTATTTCATATGTAAAATTGATGTATCATATTAAATTTTCTCAACCCGGGACGCTCCGGGGTATAATCTAGTGACATATATTTAATAACAGTGATAAATTTTAAAAGAAATTTTCAATTTGAATGGTTTTTTATTAAGTTTTAATGATTTTTACATTTGTTTTCACGGTTAAAACGATACTAGTTGGGGACTTCTTTGGTTGGGGCGGAGATTGGTCTCCCGTGCCTATGGTGTGGTTGGCCTATATGGGAGTCTCATCAAGAGGGACGCACGAACGCCCCACTTACGGTGTGCGCATATAATGTATATATGTGTGGCAATCGAGGGGCAAAAGTAAAGTTGCACTAGTTTTAACATTATTTTACTAATTTCGTGAAAATAACGTTAAAAACGACGGACGGTTAATCATGCATCATGTGGTGGCGTTGATAGCCAAAAGACAAAGGGTACATGCACCGATCGGGTTTGTCCCGATTGCTAAGTGTTCTGTGCCTTATGTCCAAGGCTTGATACCAAACCACATCGAGCCGGGGGTCTCACTGGAAGCAGCCTCTCTATTCTTAGGGGTAGAGGTAAGGCTGTCTACATCTTACCCTCTTCAGACCCTACCTTAGCTTTGCTATAGGTGGGATTAACTGAGTATGATGATGATGATGATGGTTAAAATGATACTAGTATTCTTAAAGTAACCCCCTATTTATTTAAACAATTTATATTTTTTCTGACCAAGCAGAAGAAATAAGCTATTGTGTTATACTTTTACTAGCTTATACTTCGGAAGCGTTTCGGGTTGAGAAATCTAAGCAAAGTGAATATTATTATTATTATTATTATTATTATTATTATTATTATTATTATTATTATTATTATTATCTCGTATATAAAACATATTAACGTTTAAAAGTTATGGAAGGAAACATGAGAGAGATAATAATAAAGGTTTAATATTTAGATTTGGCAGATTAGGTATTTAATAGATTAGGTTAAAGATTATAATAGATTAGGTTAAATCATATTTATTCCTTTGAGGAAACATGAGAGAGATAATAATAAAGGTTTAATATTTAGATTTGGTAGATTAGGTATTTAATAGATTAGTTTAAAGATTATAATAGATTAGGTTAAATCATATTTATTTCTTTTTTTAATTGGTTTAGAGTTGCCACATCACATCCTATGTGGCATCTCACATCACATCCTATATGGCATCTCTCAAATGAGAGATTGAATAATATTATGACATGTAGGATTATTAGTTTTGCAATATATATATATAGATATAGATATAGATATAGATATATAGATATAGTTTAATATTTCACACTCGAATAAGATATCTATTCTCATAACTTAAACACCAGGCTTTGATATCTTTTATATATACATAGAATTACCTAACATGTAATTAAAACTTTTAACAAATTATTACGTGATTTTTCAATAATAATAAACTAGTTTATACCCTGAGAACGTCCCGGGTTGAGAAATCTAAGTAAAGTGAATAAAATTAGAAGTATCTAAACTATAAAAATGGCATCTGTCAATATATAATTAATGATTATTATTATTATTATTATTTTAAACAAATCTCTGCCATAAGTTATCATATTCTAATATAAACAAATCACCTAATCTCATGCCCGACCCAAACCCACAATTTTTTTTAAACTAATTCCAAACCTGACACAATACCTGTCGGGTTACAAAAAATAGTCGTTTTTTTTCTCCGTTTTTTATATAGCACTATGGTACTCGTTGGAAAGATAATAAAACGCTCGTTAATTTGATGTATTTTTTTTCTTTAAAAAATCTCGTATATAAAGATATTAACATTTAAAAATTATGAGAAGAAACATGAGAGAGAAAATAATAAAGTTTTAATATTTACATTTAGTAGATTAGATATTTAATATATTACGTTAAATCATATTTAAACCATATTTTTTTTAATTGGTCTAGAGTTGCCACTTGTCACATCACATCCTATATGGCATATCTCAAAAGAGATATTACATAATATTATGACATGTCATTAAAAATGCTTTGGTTTATTATAGATATAGATATAGATATAGATAGATAGATATAGATATAGATATAGATTATTTATATTTTTTAACAACAATTTATTTACTTAAATCCATCTAAGTGTGTATTTTTACGAATTTAAACACACTTCGCTTTTACATAAAGAAACAAATTCCATTGACCATACCGTTTATATACACATTACAATAGATTACACGTGAAATTTTCGTATTTGTAAGTATAATACTAAACAAGGCGACAAGTTAAAGAACGATTGACAGATATTTAAAAACCCAACAATTATTTTGTTGTAAAATTATGTAGTGGCCATTGACCAAGGGAAGGATTAGAATCTTGAAATGAGAGGCATCATTTTGTTTGGTGATTTGGATATGAGATTTGAAGATATCTGTGGCCCCACAATAATTTTAGGATCCTGATTAGGACATATAAAATCGAATCCAAGATGATAACAAATAAGACTAAAGATTAAATGCCACTGAGGCTTTGGCCCACTGGTGTGGGGGTGAGGCTGTATAAGGTGAGGTCATGGGTTTGAATTCCTTCATAGGTGATAAGGGTGAATATAAGGTGAGGATGTAACTAGTTGTTAAAAAAAAGTACATATTAAATTATAATAGGTTTAATCTACTAAACATGAGAAATGAAAGGGATTTTTTTTTTTTTACTTTTTTTTCCTATCGGCTTAAACATGCTTTCTAGATGAATGATATAAAAAAATTTAAGTTTTTTTAGCGTAATTACTTTATAAGAGTAATTAATTGATTACTCTACACTAAAAAATATATTTATTTTTTTTAGATTTCAATACTAAATTACATGTTTAAAAAGATTGAAATAAGAATAAAAAATAAATTCCCTCCTTCACTTATCACGTTAAAGGCTATTTGTAGGATAAAACTTAGGAAAAATTACAGAAATCGTTCTTTATTTTTACAACGTTTTTCAGTGGTTGTCCTTTAACTTCAAAATTGATGAGAATCGTCTTTTATGTTGTAAAATCTTGCAGCTCTCGTCTTTTAGCACTAACCTTGTTAAAAATTTTAGTTAAATCTGATCATATAAGGGTAGTTTAGTCATTTTATCAATCTATTTTATAAATGTTTAATAAATATAACAAAAACAAAATTTTAAAACTTAATTATATATATACACACACTCATCACCACTTCTACCTGACTTTCTAAATTATCTAGAACAAAAAAATCCCACCACAATAACCACCACCACCATCACCATCACCATCACCACCACCGCCACCAATTGTGACCACCACCTATAACCACCAAATTCTACTGATTTCACCAAATTTGACAGCCACCACACCACTCCCACCCAAACCCACCACCATCATCATCGTTTTCAGTTAAAGCAGATGCTTTGGTGTTTAACAATCTTGCAGAGGCTTCAGGGTTTAACAACTCGACACAGGCTTCAGGTTTAACAATTCCAGCGGAGGTTTGGTTGTTTTGGACTTGAAGGGGATCGGAATCTTATAAATTGGATTCTAAACTAAATAGTAGCCCTAAGTCCCAAATCTTCAACAAACCCTTACCCCAAACCGATTTAGAGTGAAACCGACCCTATCCATAAATCTAGGTTATTATATGCATCCCTGATTCTTTATATTCAGGTTCTTTCTTTCTTTCTGACTGATCTCATATCTGCATCTTTGATTTCTACCCTGTTGTCATTGTTGGAGCGGTAATGGGTGTTTTGGGGGCGGTAATTGATGGCCAGTTGGGTGTGTGGTGATAGGAGGATGGGATGGTTGTGGTGGTGTGATGGTTGACGATGGTGAGAGAGAAGATGAAGACATGGTTGTGGTGTTGTAATGGTAGAGGGTGGTAATGGGGATCCTAGATGTTGAACGAGAGGGGGAGAGAGATAAAGAGTGGTTGGGGCTGTTGTTGGTGGTGGTTTTTTTAGTATTGTGGAGGTGGTTTTTTTTGTACAGTAGAGGTGGTGGTCGGCAGTACTATTGGAAGTGTTAGCTGGTGGTGTTTAATGGTGGAGATGGTGGATAAAAGGTAGAGAGAGATAGAGAGTATAGTTGAGAGAGAAAGAGAAGTGGGATCAATAGAGAGAGAAGAAAGTTGGAGGATGTTTTAAAAAATTAATATATCATTATTTATTAAGTATACCTTAAATAAATGAACAAATTGATGAAATTACCCTCATGTGAGCTCAAGATGACCCTTTTTAACGTTAAAATTTAACGAAGTTAGTGCTAAAGGACAAGAGCTACAAGCTTTTACAACATAAAGAACGATTCTCATCAATTTTGAGTTAAAAGACAACCACTGAAAAACGCTATAAACATAAAAGACGATTTCTGTAATTTTTTCTAAAACTTATTTGTATAAGAACTTTCCTCTAATAAAGAAATATATATACGTGTCCAAAAAAATATTAAATAGTTAGATAAAAAATAACTAAAAATTCTATATACTAACAATTATCATTGTGAACAGTAGTAGATTTTTATTGGTGCCTCTGACCATAACTAGCTACGATACTATTGTTTATTTCCTTTAATTTATTTGCATATTGTTTTTTTTTCTTACTTTAACTTAATTGCATTTTTAGTTTTAATTTTAAAATATAGGTATATACCCCTAAACTCTAATAACTATTTTTTTTATAAGCAATTTACGTTTAGATACTCAAACTTTAATAGAGTTATCATACGGCTCTTGAAGTTTAATAACGTTAATTTTTTTCTTCTTAACAAATATTTGTTTTGTTATCTTTTTATAAGTTTAATTCATATTTTACTTATTATTTATTTAACTTATTATAACTACAGATAACTTTTAACTCTCAACACGTTAATTTGACCGTGTTATTTATTTTTATCAGCTTTTAGATTAAAGCCTACATGGTGTATGCGAATCCTTAGAAATACTAGGTAACGAATCAAATATCTTTTTATTTATCTTATTATAGTTAAAGATAACATTTGATTTTAAACATGTTCACTTAGGTGGTGTTTGTTTTTCTCCCAGAATCACTTCTGACCTCTTTTGTCTGCGTCGCGCAGACGCGGGCAGACGTTTGAGGCGGGCAGACTGTTTGTTTTTCGGAAGACATTTCACTCCAAAAGCTCTTCCTGACCTCTTCTTGGTGCAGACTTGGACCAAAGTCTTCTAAGGTCTTCAAAGGTCTTCTCCTCTTCTCTTCTCCTCACCCACCACCACTACCACCACCCACCACTGTCCACCACCACCACCACCACCTAGCATCCTCCACCACCATCGTTCACCACCACCACCGTCCATCACCACCACGGTCCACCACCACCACCACCACCCACCACCATCCACCACCATACCACCACGGTCCACCACCACCACCCACTACCACCACCCACCACCGTCCACCACCCACCACCGTCCACCACCACTACCACCACCACCTAGCATCGTCCACCACCATCGTTCACCACCACCACCGTCCATCACCACCACGGTCCACCACCACCACCCACTACCGTCCACCCACCACCACTACCACCACCCACCACCGTCCACCACCACTACCACCACCCACCACCCACCACCACCATCACCCACCACCACCACGATCCACCACCACGGTCCACCACCACCACGGTCCACCACCACCACCCACCACCCACCACGGTCCATCACCACCACACCCACCACCGTCCACCACCCACCACCACCACCACCGTCCACCACCACCACCACCCACCACCGTCCACCACCACTACCACCACCACCCACCACCGTCCACTACCACCACCACCCACCACCACCACCATGGTCCACCACCACCTACCACCGTCCACCCACCACCACTACCACCACCACCACTGTCCACCACTACTACCACCACCCACCACCGTCCACCACCCACCACCACCACCCACCACCGTCCACCACCACTACCACCACCACCCACCACCACCACTACCACCACCCACCACCACCACGGTCCACCACCACCACCACGGTCCACCACCTACCACGGTCCACCCACCACCGTCCACCACCACCCACCACCATGGTCCACACCACCACGGTCCACCTACCACCACCACCATCTACCACTAGACTGCTGTAAAAACTCAGTTTGTTTAAATTTAAGTTTATTTCAGCAGCCTGTAGACGTTAACAAACAAACAGTCTTCTTCTTGCAGACTGCAGACCTTTGGTCCACCTCTTCTCCTGCAGATGTCTGCAGATGTGGTCCGCAGACTGCAGACCTTTTTCTGCAGAAAAAACAAACAGCACCTTAGCCTTTATTGATTGCTTATATTTAGCGTCGTTTAGATTAAGACATGCATGATCTATAATAACCCATCAATATATCATGTAACAAATACATCATCGCTAACACCATCTTATGAGCCCACTACGAAGCGCGGGCTTCAATACTAGTTATATAACAATGATACAATTTAAAAGTGAAATTACATATAATAAAATATTAATGAACATTTAAAAAATGTTGCTTTTAATCACAGTTTTTTTAGTTTATTTTTTTTAAATTAAGAATACAAATGGGTGATTTAAGATAAACGAGAAAAAAAGTTGGACTCAAATGATTGTGACATTTGAAGCAATTAAGCATATTATCACATTATTTTAAATGCTTATTTTTAATAGTAGATTTATAAATTATATTTTCCAAGTGATTCGTCACCTTTTATTTAAAACTAGATTATATCCGAAAGCTTTCCGAGATAGATAAATCTAATATGATGTGGTAAAATATGTGTTGCGATGTAACATAAAAATTAATGCACTATAATATGAATTAAACGTTTGCTTATCCGAAAACAACGCCTAAAAATCTTTGGGTCAGATAAATCGGCTCTTCATCAAAGTAATCTTTCATTAAACGAGTGTTTGCCTCCAAGCGGTCGTGTTCCATATATTTTTTCGCAAAAGAAGGACATGGTGGATTACTAACATGTTTCGTATACTTCGTCGCCAGCGCACAAACACTAGTAAGCAGCTCTTGCTCGATCTCCTCATCGGTTGAATCATCCGTATCGCCTAAAAACTCTTTGTAATAATAATTCAGAATGAATGATGAGGATGTCGGGGAACTCATTTTTTTTTATAAAAATAAGTTGGTGTGGTGTGTTTGTTTTATAAAATGAGGTGGTGTATTGTGTGTTTTTATAAAAGTTGTGGTGGTGTGAGTGTATTAAGTAGTTGATTTTTTTGATTAAAAAAACATTTTTATTAACGGCTACTTTGAATTAACGGTCATATGACCGTTGCATGCCCCACATGTTTCAATATGATTGGTTGAAGAAAGGAGATGATGGCGTGAAATTTTTCACGCTCAAACGATTCACGCCCCTTTTACACCCTGTAAGCGGTGTTACAGGTGCCAATTAAGCGCTAAATGCCTTTTTCACGCCCAATTCATAGCAGACAAATAAGCGGTCATCGTAAGTTTGTTTTTTAATGCATAACATAAATAATTCTATGAAATAAAAACGTAGTACACATTTTTTTTTTTCTTTTTAGAAATTTAATAAGAGATGATAGCATTTCTGCTATAGTTGGGGGTTAACAATTTCTGATATACTACATATTAAAGAAGGACATGCTCACCTGCCACCACATCAACACACCTCGAGTTTATTATTTAAGTCGATCAAAGATTGAATGAAAAAAGAATAATATTATTAGAATATTTTTATTAATTGATATTTTTTTAGGCTTAACTAAAGTAGGTAAAATTTTATTTCTGTTTATGGATGTAAATGATGCGTAATGGCTCAAAAGCTACTCGAGATCGAATCAATAAAAAAATCAAACGAGTCGAGTCTTAACGAGTCTAAGCCCGAGCTTGAAAAACAACTCGTTTAGTTATCTAGCCCGAGCTCGAGCTTTTCATACAAAGACAGTGTAAGCTCGCGAGCCTAAACCAAGCCCAAACTAATTTTATGTTATTATTTTATTTATAGTATACATACTATTTAACATTGTCAAGCCAAGCTCTACCCGAGCTTTGGCTCGTTTAAGCTTTCGAAGCGAGCTCGAGTCGACCTTTTTTAGCTCCTTTAAAATTGTTCTAAAATTATTTCGAATTGAGCTCGAGCTTTTGGGTTTTACTTTCAAGCCGAGCTCGAGTTCACAGTATTAAACTCGAACTGACCTGAGCTTGAGCCTAATTAAGCTCAGGCTCGACTCGGCTCGTTTACACCTCAACTTCTACTTCTGTTATTACTGTGTATACGAATCAACGGCAGGTTACTACTCCAACTGACCGTAATTGATTACGTTTCATCGAGTGATTCATTTTTAACAATCTAATCGGATCACATCTTTTTTTTTTTAGTTTTTCATCTTCGCGGTGCTCAAACACCAACAGTGAAGGAAACACTATCTTTAATCACTACACTAAAATCTTTTCCACAGTCGAATCTTCAGGATGTTGTGGCTAGGGATTAGCATATTGCACCGAATACCGAACTGAGGTTGTTCAGTATCGGTACTCACATTTAGAGGTTTTCGGTTTTGGTATTTTCGGTATCGGTATGAGATCGGTATAGTATCGGTATCTTAAGGTAAAATACTGATACCGTACCAATACCGAACTGATAATGTACCGTATGTTTTCGGTATCGGTATTGGGTTTTGGGAGTTTTCGGGATCGGTATCGGTTGGTACCGATACCGTCCCGATCTCATCCCTAGTTGTGGCTCATAAAGTTGAAACGTTGCAGGGTTTGAATTCGGTGAGTTTGTAGTTGGTGCGTTGTTTGTAAGGGGACATCTTGCACATAGATGGGATGATCGAAGACGATATGTAAGCGAAACAAAACCACCACCACTCATTTAAGTTGAAAAAAAAGATGGTAAATGGTTTATATAGAGAGTGAAATTGGTAAAAATAAAAAAATAATAATAATAAGAAAGTAACCATTGCATGGGGGGGGGGGGGCTAAAGTTTCAAATGGGTTAGTAACCAATTCTTTTGAACCAGCAAACCGTACCAGCCCTTATTACTCCCGCCACCGACGACAAATGTTGCCGTGGGGGGTAGTGGGTACCCGTACTCTTTACGGGTGACGCCACGTCCCCTAAAACTATTTTGCATGTTTCTCTTGACTTTTAATTTTAGCTGGTGGGCAAGCATCAATGTTGGAATCATAAACTTATGTTTATACTAATATATAAAGGTACTTTTGTGAGCAACCATATACAATTTAATTTGGATTTTAAAAATTTATGATAAATTTGGTATAAGTCTTGATGCATAAACATTTTATAATTTATCATCTTATCCTTTTTACAATGTTTGTGAAATATTCAATGTACATAATGTAAGATTTAGCCATTGAAGAACTTGTACAATATAACTCTCTTATGCGAGAGACTGCATGTTCACAACCCGGTTACGCATCCCTGAAATCAGAGTAAGAGTAAATGGTCGTGGTCGGCGATAAATTAGGAAGAAATGGTGGGTGCTTGTGGGCTGTGGTGGCAGTGTGGCATTGTTGGTGGTGGTTTGAGTAAAACGATAAAGATGATGGCCTGCTTTGTCTTTATTTTCGGCTAAATCTGAACCTGCATAACACATGGTCGTGGGTGCAGGTGGAGGGCTCGGTGGTGGTGATGGTCGGTTGGGACGAGGTAGAGGGCTCGATGGTAGTGGTGCTCATGGGTGGAGGTGGAAGGATGGGTGGTTCTTTTTTCCAGAAACTAAGGTGGTGTGGTTGGCGTGGTGACTGATGGTGGTTGAAGTTGTCACACCCGACAGCGCACAGCGGAAGCAAGTAATGAGGTAACGGAAGTTGTTACCAATAAGTTTAGCAACACACGGTTGATACGTATGGACATCTTGAAACCACCCTCTAGTTTGACATATTTTATTTTTCATGGTTAGTGAAAATTGTTAGTTAACAAGAAAATATGTTTCACCAAGGTGAAGCGTAGATTTAGTGAAATTAATTTTACAAATTAAAGTAAAAGTAGTTCAAAACAACATTGTTTTACATATTATTAGAAAACATAGTTATTTAGTAGTTTATGGTCTCAACATCATGTCCATAGTAGTGCCCTGCCAAACCGCTCATCAAAACCTTATGCATCAGTACCTGAAAAACATGCTTAAAAATATCAACAAATTGTTGTCGAGTTCACAGGTTTTATGACGCTAAACAAACTAAAATTTTGTTAAATAAGTATGATCAAGTACAACTCGAATAGAACCAAGTAGACTCGCGAAAATCTAACAAGTATGATGTAACCTAAGGCCCTTAATCAAGCCACAACAATTAGCCTCTCAAGCTACCACCTCAATTTAATGAGGAAACAACTTTTAAAGGTTATGTTTTACCGTATCAATTAAAATTAACCGGATACTATGGGTCGTCAACCCGATAGATCTACCAACATAAACTACGACTCTAGTCCAAGAGTTAATGATTAAGTCGTGCGAAGAATGTCCATCCGTAGACGACCTACGTGTACCAATACAAAGTATCTATACAGCGTGCACTACCTAAGGCCATCAAATGTCCTTAATTCTAGTCCTACTAATCATACAACATGTTAATCCCCGATAAGTAAAAACGTTCAAAAACATTTAAAGAAAAGGGGCCGTGAAACTCACCTTAAGCTTAGCTTCCAATAAGCCTTCTAATTAAATCTCAAAATGCTACTGACAAATCCCTATAATTCATAAGGATATTTTAGTAACCATCCTAAGTCTAATCAAGTCATTCATCATACTTTCTTGACTTAGTTATCCAAAAAGATTTAATATTTCATGAACCCTTAACCAGTCGACTCATTGGTGATCGGTTTAGTTTTTAGACTTCGTGTGCATGCGTTTCAATGTCAAATAAGTTTCCGAATATTATATGTTAACTTATGAACATCTAATAAACTAAAATTTTGACCTTAAGACCAACATATACTTCATAAATAAGTCAAATTTGCTGATTTAAAGTAGTCATAATATTTAGTTGTTAAAGTGTTCAAAAAGTCGTTTTTTGGCGATTCTATCGCATAGTTTTACACTGTAACCTCTCGTTTTCATAGTAAACATATTAGACATCCTAAATATTTATTTTTATACACATTTAGACATCAAATAAGCTGTTTTACATCAGACCTGAATTTTAATGTCCTAGACGCGTTATTATTGTCAAAATATGCGTTTTCGCACATCTTTTGCCAATATACTTAGGTTTTCAAATTAGGACTCCTATATACTCCTTAGTATACCTTCTTTTACATCATTATAAGTCACAAAATTCTGTTCTAAATCAGTTTTGAAACATCCTTCTTAAAACCTATATTTTTGGCGTTTTAAGCCGTAAAAACACATTTGGATCGCCCATGAAAGGTCTCCCAAGCATGTAAATCCTATCCAAACTTGTTTTACCCTTTATTAAACTTATAAAAACCCTTATTATTATTGAAATAGTTCAGACCTGTTTTTAAGTTAAAAATCACCCAAAAACTTAACAATAATGTTGTAAAAACATGACATCAAGATTAAATATACCACATTTCACTATTTATTAATCCACAATCATCAAAATAATCTTTTAATTCAGACCTTAAATACATTTTTAAAACCTCTTGCATGTATCAAAAATCAAAGATCTAATCATCTAAAACTCAAAATAATCATACTCACACAGACATACATACATACATACGGTTATATATATACACACACACGACACACGACACACACACACACGACACACATGCATTCATTTTTATTATTACCATTTCATCTTGTTTCTTTCCCCTTGTTTATTCTTCAAAAACCCTTTTAAAAACCTTTGATTCTTGGTGAAAACTTGATTATTTTCAGAAAATATAAAGATTTTATTAAAGTTTTGATTAAGAAACTCACCTTGTAAGAACTTCTTGTAAAATGGGTTTCTCTCTCTAAAATCTCTAGCTTTCTTGAAGGTCTTTGCTTTCTAATCATCCACAGTGTTATTATCTTCAAGTTTTTTTTAAGCATTTTCATGGTTGTTTTGATTGAAATAAGAAAATATGGGTGTTTGATGTGGGTTTTGTTTATAATGGGAAGAAGAAGAAGAAGAATATGGATGGTTGTTTTAGTGTGTGTAAACTAAGGTGTAATATGTAAGAAGTGAGTGCATTGGGATGTGGGTGGAGTCTTAAATAAGCAATCATATGTAATAATAATAATAATATTAATGTTAAACAAAAATAATAATGTCATGGGGGGGGGGGTTGTAGGGGGGGGGGGTTATAGTTTATTTTTTTTATACAAACTAATACATAATACCCATACTCCAAAATTATAAAAAACCCATTTATATTAAATAATTAAGGTTTTTACTCAATTTACCATGATAATATTCCCACTGAAATTATCCATTTTTAGCTAAATAATCATTTTTAGGGGTCTCCGTCTCATACCGGGTCTTAGTTTTGCGTTACACTCTAAGGTACACAACTAATAGACCTTAACGATTTGAGAACTCCTATTTCTAAATTTTATTAATCCCAACAAATATTTCCTCTTAGAGAATATTATTTCACATTAAATTTACGCAACATGAGTCAAAACTTAACTTTTTAAAGTTAACCGAATTATCACCAACGTTCAACATAGGCAATTTATCATTATATTTCTAAGGGCTCTAACTATCACTAATTATGTCTAACACATAGCTTCTAATATTATTAAATGATTATTATGTTATATAAGAATCATCTGAATTTTTACCGGTTTTCACAGTCTCCCCTCCTTTAAGAAATTTCGTCCTCGAAATTTTCGTCTCGTGACTACCAATTTCGGTTTAGACGGAAATAAATGAGGATACTTCAGTTTCATCTGATCTTCCCTTTCCCAAGTGAATTCCGGTCCTCGTTTGGAATTCCACCTAACTTTCACTATCTTAATGTTGCTTCGTCTCAACTTCTGAATCTTCCAGTCTGTAACTTCGACGGGTTCCTCGACAAATCGCAATTTGTCATCAACATTGATTTCCTCTGGCGGTATAACCAATGTCTCGTCCGACAGACATTTCTTCAAATTGCATACATGAAATACATCATGGACTCCAGATAGCTCTAACGGTAACTTAAGTCGATATGCCACCAGGCTTATACTTGCTAAAATCTCAAACGGTCCAATATAACGCGGGCTAAGCTTTCCTTACTTACCAAACCTAATAACTCCTTTCCACGGCGAGACCTTCAACATAACTCTATCTCCAATCTGAGACTCTAAAGGTTTCCTTCTATTATCTGCATAACTTTTCTGTCTATCTCTCGCTGCTTTCAATCTATTCCTAACTTGAAAAATCTTATCCGTAGTCTCTTGAATTATCTCCGGTCCAGTCAAATGTTTATCGCCTACCTCTGCCCAACAAAGGGGTGAACGCCATTTTCTTCCATAAAGAGTTTCAAACGGTGCAGCATTGATACTAGAGTGATAATTGTTATTGTAGGAAAACTCAACCAATGGGAGGTGAGTATCCCAACTTCCTCCAAAATCAATCGCACAAACTCTTAACAAATCCTCTTACGTCTGAATGGTCCTCTCGCTCTGACCATCTGTCTGGGGATGATAAGCTGTACTCATATCCAATCGTGTTCCTAACGCTTTGTGTAACGATTTCCAAAACCTTGATACGAATCGGCCATCACAGTCTGAAATAATCGATATCGGTACACCATGTCTAGACACGACTTCCTTCAAATAAATACGAGTCAACTTCTCAATATGATATTTTTCTCTAATGGGAAGGAAATGTGCGGATTTTGTCAATCGATCGACAATTACCCAAATGGCATCATAACCGCTTGATGTTCGGGGCAATTTCGTAACGAAATCCATTAAAATACATTCCCACTTCCATTGCGGAATCTCTGGTTGTTGAAGCAATCCTAATGGCTTCTGATACTCAGCCTTAACTTTCGCACAAGTCAAACATCTCCCAACATACGCCGCTATCTCTCCTTTCATGTTCGGCCACCAATAACTTTCCTTCAAATCCTTATACATCTTATCAGAACCAGGGTGTATTGAATATTTCGACTTATGGGCTTCGTCCATAACTAATTCACGCATACCCCCTTTAAATGGTACCCAAACACGATCCATAAAATACGTTACTCCATCAACCTTTGAACTCAATTCCTTAATCATCTTATACAACCGTTCATCCTTCAAATTCTCCTCTTTCAACGCCTCTTGTTGCGCTTCCTTAATTTGAGTCGTAAGGCTTGTATGAATCGTCAAACCTAGTGCTCGAACACGTAAAGGTTTAATCCTTTCCTTTCTACTCAAAGCATCCGCAACAACATTCGCTTTTCCAGGATGATACTGAATCTCACAATCATAATCGTTGAGTAACTCTACCCATCTTCTCTGTCTCATATTAAGCTCTTTTTGAACAAATATATGTCGAAGATTTTTATGATCCGTGAAGACTGTACACTTGGTTCTATACAAGTAATGTCTCCAAATCTTAAGAGCGAAAACTACAGCTCCAAGTTCCAAATCATGTGTCGCTTAGTTCTTCTCATGAACTTTCAATTTCCTCGATGCGTAAGCTATCACCTTACTATTCTGCATCAAAACGCATCCTAATCCTTGACGTGAAGCATCACAGTACACTACAAATCCATCATTTCCATCGGGAAGTGACAAAATCGGTGCACTACACAACTTCTCCTTTAAAGTCTGAAAGGCCTCTTCTTGCTTTTCAGTCCACTCAAACTTACGATCCTTTTGGGTTAGTAGCGTCAATGGTTGCGCTATTTTGGAAAAATTACCAATAAATCGACGGTAATATCCTGATAAACCCAAAAATTGACGTATCTCCGAAGGAGATTTAGGCACATCCCATTCCTTGATTGCCTCTACCTTCGCTGGATCTACTTGAACTCCTTCTTCATTAATAACATGTCCTAAGAAATGAACTTCTCGTATCCAAAACTCACACTTCGAGAATTTTGCATAAAACTTCTCGCTCCTCAGCAACTCCAAAATAAGCCACAAATGTTGTTCATGATCCTCTTTAGTTCGTGAATAAATAAGTATATCGTCGATGAATACTATAACGAACTTGTCTAAATAAGGTTTACAAACCCTATTCATAAGATCCATAAACACTGCTGGTGCATTTGTTAACCCAAATGGCATCACCAAAAACTCATAATGGCCATATCGTGTCCTAAATGTCGTCTTGGGAATATCCTTTCCGTAAAAACTTGTGCGCCTTCATCACGCTAATCAACCTTGATGACCTTTTCTCAGTCTTACCATGCACAACCAAAATCTCGTTATCCAACATCGGAATGCGAAGTAACTTCTCGCGACATACAACTTCCGCGCGATTCTTAGATAACCAATCCATCCCTGCTACTACGTCAAAACTTCCCAATTCTACGGGCAAAAGATCTATCTTAAACACATGATCCTCAGGTTGTAAGGTACAATCTCTAACTACCTCACGGGACTCTATAATCTTACCATTTGCCAATTCTATTGAATAACTTTTATCTAATTCATTCGACTTTGAGCATAGCAACGGTTCAAATTTCTTTGAAACAAAGCTCATATTATGTGACACCCGGCAAATTCTGGTTAACAACGTTGTCTAGATTAAAGTCTACCTTAGCGAGTCACGCGTATATTATACTTAACTAGGGTTAGCTAGATAGCTAGATAGGACATACGTGCATTGTTGTGAGTTAATATGTGATTTCATGATTAGTGAACCTCGGACGTTGGTGAATAATAAACTTATGTGTCTCGGTGATATCTGACAAACTTATGTGAAAACCATACGTGATTATGTGAACCTAAACTGAACACGTTAATAAAAATCATTAAAAGTGGAGCATGAGGTTGATTAGGGTCTTAACGCATGGGGTTACACTTGTTACGGTCCGAAATAACGAAAACGTCAAAGGATAACGCGTCGGGTGATGAAACGAGACACGAACGAGGGCCTCGGGCCTGTGAGCGGCCGCTCACAGGGCCCGAGCGGCCGCTCGCTCATGTCTGACGGGTTTAAACCGCCTTAAACTCTTATTTAAGCATCCTTAACCCCCATGCAACCCCTAAACTC
Source organism: Ambrosia x helenae (assembly GCA_030844895.1). Lineage (NCBI taxonomy): Eukaryota > Viridiplantae > Streptophyta > Magnoliopsida > Asterales > Asteraceae > Ambrosia > Ambrosia x helenae. The sequence continues at coordinate 11,496,263 of CM061233.1, forward strand.
AACCCTAATCGCCCCCTTTCTGCCCCACACGAATTATTAACCCTAAACCACCTGCTAAAGCTTAAGAACATCAATCGGGAAGCTTGGAGAGCGTTCGGTTGGTTGTTGTGGAGTGTTTGTGGTATAATCTTCATTCCCTTATGTTTTAATCTTCTTTAAATTGTTTTAAAACATCAAAACCTTGTTTGTCCAGGTCTGAAAGTATTTTATAAAAGTTAAAACATGATGATTACGAAGATTAAAAGGGTCAAGCACATTGTTATATAATGAATGTTATATGTTTTGCATGATTATGCATGTTCTTGATGTTTTAGACTTCTAGGGTTTGTGAATAATGATGTTTGTGATGTATAATTAGGGTTTTGATCAGATGTGGTTCTTACTAATGTTGTATGATGATTATTAGGTGTTATTGATTGATAATATGCAACTAGGGTTTGATATAATTGATAATATTGCATGATTAGAATCTGGACAGATTCTGAATGTCGACTTGTAGGGCCTGTTTCGTGGCTTGAAAATAATTGGTTTGATCGATTCTTTGCATGAATAGATTGTACATAGTCTTAGCTTTTTAGAATAGGCAAAATCATCTGATTTGGATGTCGTTTGATATGTTTTTGGAATTTTCATTTAAAATAGGTCAGGTCAGAATTTCGGGTATCAAACTGAGTCAACTTTGAAACATCATAAATCAAGTTTTATAAAGAGTTGGGTTGTGAAATTTTTACAGAAGGTTAATATTGGAGTAATATGAGTTTTCCAAGTGGATTCATCCCGTTTGGATGAATACACAATTTTTGGGAATTTATCTACCAAACTGACCTGTTAGGAAGGTTTTCTGAACATAGATGTATTAGATGAATTTTAATTATTTTTTTGTTTGGATTTAAGACAAAAAAAAAATAGGTATTGTTAAGTGAATCCCAAAGAAAATTTAGTAAAAATTTGGGAGGTTAACTCACTGATTTGCTATTTTAAATAAATTCGTTTTGATGGCGCACAATCTGTCCTGAAAACACAGATTGTGTATTATGTGCTTATGTGATTAATTGAGGTCTTAGGTGGTATGGAATTGACATGTAACTGAAGTACACTTGTCTGAGACACATACGGAATGTAGAAACTAATTGTAACCAACGTATTCACCAACGGGTCCGTAGGATTTACTTATGCATGTAGAATCACTAGGTGCCACTTACACGCTTTTGAACATTTAAAACGCCTTGGACAAACGAGTTATATGGTGTAATGATATTACGCCTATACTCACTTAATGACACTGTTATTAGGGTGTCGGTAGCATATATTACTTGCTGTTCGGATTCTTTGCTTGCACGTTAAGGTGAGTTTACGGCCCCTCTTTTAACTGGTTTCACTTTTTGGGGGAGAAAACATGTGTTAAACTTACGTTTTGGTAACAACTGTCATACTATGGGTTTCTATGGTTTACTATACGATCTTTGGAAGTCCCGGGGGAAACCATGAATGTGCGGGTTAGCACAACAGGGAAATGTGAATAGATCTATTGGGAGTGACCAACCCCGCTCGTCGGCTTGGAGGTTCGGCGAGTGCATATTGTCTCAAACAGGAACATGTTTACTATTCGGGCACGACATCTGGTTTGCGAGTTAGTAATGGTTTTCCAATCGTAGAAGTAACAAAACATACGCCTAGCTAGCGTACTTTGGTTTGCAAATTGATATAGTATGGACAGGTTGAACTTGGTACTTTAATTACAAACCTGTGAACTCACCAGCATTCTTGTGCTGACGTAACTCTTACATGTTTTCTCAGGTCGCTAAGGTAGCACTACGGAACTAGGGCGCACGCGTCTGCACGGCGTCTAGTTAGGGTTGCATGGTTTTCAAACATTGAATATTTTGGTTTACTTTTGGATTATGATTGAGAATAAGCTTCCGCTGTATTGGGGATTTTAAACTATGTTTTTGAAATTGCATATGTTCATTTAGATTTGTTTATTGTGATCGTTGACTTGGATCCTGGTTTGTCATGCGCCTCGCGGTAAAACTCCGTAAGTGGATTTTGAGGGTGTGACAGATTGGTATCAGAGCCAATGGTTATAGTGAACTAGGACTGCATGTAGAGTCTAGTCTATAGCCGAGTCGCACACACTAGACGATCACATAGTACTAAACATTATGGTGGGTTACGTACGGGCTTGTTGGAGTGTCTCTAAATCATCTGACCTTCCTATGTTACATCATCCGTTCTATCTTATGTCGGGTTACTTGCTTTCTAGGCAGTGTGGAATATTGGGGTAAATCGTGAACTCTTGAGATTTGTCCAAGGCTCGGACATCTCCCTTTCATACTCCAATAGAAACACTTGCCATAAACTACCGTAGCATTTCGGTGTATAGCTAAGAGTCTATGTTCGGTGATTTGAACTTTGAACTAGGAGAACACTTGGAGGACCATGTAGAGCGGTTTATCATTTTGGGTGCACACAAAATCATAAACCGAAATGCATGAAAGCCCTAGTGAGCTCTGGGTTTGAATGGATAGTCCTGGGTTGGATCTAGCTTTGATCTTGTGAACGCTAGTGGTTACCTACAAGATGTTTCGGGATTGTAAGCCCCAGGAATTCTCTGGCACTGAGGGTGCGGTGAGCTTGCTCAGGTGGCTGGAAAAGGTGGAGTCAGTGTTTCTGATGTGCAACTGTCTCCCAGAGGATCGAGTCAAGTATGCTGCTGCGTAATTCCAGGATGTTGCTTTGACCTGGTGGAACAATATCACCCAGAATATGGGTATAGGGGAGGCTTATGCTATGCCTTGGGAAAATTTTGTCCAACTACTGAAGCGAGAGTACTGTCCAAGGGAAGAAATTCAGAAGCTAGAGCATGAGGTGTGGAACCTCAAGATGATCGGGTCAGAGATTGAAAAGTATACGGTAAGGCGTAATGAGTTGGCAGTGCTGTGTCCTGATCTGCATGTGCCAGAATACAGGAGGATTGAACACTATATCTCGGGGCTAGTACCAGAGATCGCAGGATTGGTGGCTGCGGGGAATCTTCCTACATACTCAGAGGTGGTTCGATCGGCTCACAGGACGACAAACTTGAAGGTGAATGAGGGTATTTTGCCTGCTAAGGGTTCGACTGTCAAGGCCCCGGAGAATAATAAGCGTAAGTGGGATAATGAGGGGAAAGGATCTGTGCCAGCATCAGCACAACAGGGTAAGAGATTCGATAGCGGGGGTTCTTCTTCTTCTGGTACCAAACAGGGTGGTTATGCGGGGAAACTACCTAAGTGCAACAAATGTGGGCGTCATCATCAGGGGGACTGCGACCGTAATCGTTGCCATCGCTGTCAGCGACTTGGGCATTTTGCTAAAGATTGTCGGGCGACACTTCCATCGACCCAGGCCCCAAGTACTACCCCGGCTCCTACTGCTCAAGGAACTACGGGAAAACAGGGTTGTTACAACTGTGGGAAGACTGGGCATTACAAGAAGGAGTGCCCGAAACTGAAGCAGGGCGGGGATGTGAGGGATAGAAACGGTAACGGGAACAACGGGGGCGGTGGCAAGAATGCACGTGCCTTCGTCATTGGAGCCGCAGAGGCTAGACAGGATCCTGACACAGTTACCGGTACATTCCTTCTCAATAATCGCTCTGTTTGTGTTTTATTTGATTCCGGTGCCGATAAAAGTTTTATATCTATGGAAGTTAGTCGACTGCTAGATGTAGTACCCGAGCCATTAGAGGCTAAGTATGTAATTGAGTTGGCTGACGGTAAAAAGGTTGAAGCTACTTGTATCATTCAGGAGTGTCAACTAGAGTTGTCGGGTTTGTCTTTCCCCATCGACCTTATGCCGGTACCTTTGGGTAGTTTTGACGTTGTTGTAGGCATGGATTGGTTGTCTTTGTATCGCGCTGAGATTGTTTGTTACGACAAGATTATTCGGATTCCCCTCCCTGATGGAGAATTCCTTTCTGTGTACGGTATCAAGGGCGGTGCTCCGCTAAATCTCATCTCCAGCATGAAAGCCCTTAAGTATCTTCGAAAGGGTTATTCGGCCGTTTTGGCACTTTTATCTGTTTCCTCTACCGATGAGAAGAAGATCGACGATATTCCTGTTGTACGCGAGTTTCCTGATTTATTTCCCGATGATTTATCTGGTCTTCCTCCCCATCGTCAGGTTGAGTTCAGTATTGATCTTGTACCGGGAGCTGCTCCTATTGCTCGGGCCCCCTACCGTCTTGCACCTCCCGAGATGCAGGAATTGTCCAGTCAGTTACAAGAACTCTTGGACAAGGGTTTCATTAGACCAAGTTCTTCCCCTTGGGGAGCCCCGATTCTGTTCGTTAAGAAGAATGATGGAAGTTTTTGATTGTGTGTGGATTACAGAGAATTGAACAAAGTGACCATCAAGAACCGTTATCCTCTTCCACGTATTGATGATCTATTCGACCAACTCCAGGGTTCTAGCTACTACTCTAAGATTGATTTGAGGTCCGGTTATCACCAGTTGCGCGTAAGGGAAGCTGACGTTGCAAAGACTGCCTTTCGTACACGTTATGGCCATTTTGAGTTCTTGGTCATGCCTTTCGGTCTCACAAACGCACCGGCGGTTTTCATGGATTTGATGAACCGCGTTTGCAAACCGTATCTTGACAAGTTCGTCATCGTGTTTATTGATGACATCCTGATTTACTCCAAGAACAAGACCGAACACGAGGAACACCTGCGCTTGGTTTTGGAACTTTTGCGACGGGAACAACTTTACGCTAAGTTCTCAAAGTGTGACTTTTGGTTACCCGAAGTTCAGTTCCTAGGACATGTGGTTAATGAACTAGGAATTCATGTCGATCCAGCTAAGATCGAAGCGATCAAGGACTGGGAAGCACCAAAGACGCCAACTGAGGTGCGGCAATTCCTAGGCCTTGCGGGCTATTATCTTCGTTTCATTAAGGGGTTCTTGAAGATCGCTCAACCCCTCACCACTCTTACTCATAAGGATAGAAAATTCGCCTGGGGTGAACCACAAAAGTCAGCATTTCAAAAACTGAAGTCTAAACTTTGTTCTGCTCCTATTTTGTCCTTGCCTGAAGGCCCTGATGATTTTGTTGTTTACTGTGATGCTTCTATTCATGGTCTCGGTTGTGTGTTGATGCAACGCGAGAAAGTGATTGCGTATGCTTCTCGGCAACTCAAGGTGCACGAGAGGAACTACACCACCCATGACTTGGAATTGGGTGCAGTGGTTTTCGCGTTGAAAATTTGGAGACATTACTTGTACGGTACCAAATGCACCATCTACACCGATCACAAGAGTCTTCAACATATTTTCGACCAACAACATTTGAACATACGACAGCGTCGTTGGATTGAACTCCTGAACGACTATGATTGCGCCATTAAGTACCATCCTGGCAAGGCGAATGTAGTAGCAGACGCCTTGAGCAGGAAGGAATCAATTAATCCTCATCGCGTTCGGGCGTTGCAGCTCACCATTCATTCCTCTCTACCTGACCAACTCCGTTCTGCTCAGTTAGAAGCTTTGAAGGAGGAAAACCTTCAAGCTGAGACTATGCACGGTGCCGACAAGCACCTCGAGCGAAGGCCTGATGGCCTGCACTACTTCGCAGAACGCATATGGGTTCCTTTATTCAGGGGACTTCGGGAGCTTGTCTTAGATGAGGCTCACAAGTCCCGGTATTCTATTCATCCTGGTTCGGATAAGATGTACCAAGATCTGAAGATGCTTTATTGGTGGCCAAACATGAGGTCGGATATAGCCTCATACGTGAGCAAATGCTTGACCTGTGCTAAGGTCAAGGTGGAATACCAGAAACCGTCGGGTCTCTTGCAACAACCTGAAATTCCGGAGTGGAAATGGGAACGGATTACAATGGATTTTGTCACGCAACTACCTAAGTCGCCGAGCGGGAATGATAAGATATGGGTGATTGTTGATCGGTTGACGAAATCAGCCCATTTTCTCGCTATTAAGGAGACCGACACCATGGATCGTTTGGCTCGTCTTTATCTGAAGGAAGTTGTTTCTAAGCACGAGGTGCCGGTTTCTATTATTTCGGATCGTGACTCCCACTTTACTTCTCACTTCTGGAAGTCTTTGCACAAGGCTTTGGGTACCCAGCTAGACATGAGTACCGCTTATCACCCACAGACTGACGGTCAGAGTGAACGCACGATTCAAACCTTAGAAGACATGCTGCGGGCATGTGCGATCGATTTTGGCAAAAGTTGGGAAGCCCACCTACCGTTAGTAGAATTCTCTTACAACAACAGTTACCACACGAGCATCAAGGCAGCTCCGTTCGAGGCACTGTACGGGCGGAAATGCCGGTCTCCTCTTTGTTGGGCTGAGGTGTGTGAGAGTCAACTCACTGGGCCTGAGCTAGTGTACGAAACTTCGGAAAAGATCGTACAGATTCGTAACCGGTTGGCAGCGGCACGGGATCGGCAGAAGAGTTATGCCGATCAGCGTCGCAGGCCATTGGAATTCCAAGTTGATGACAAAGTACTTCTGAAAGTTTCACCGTGGAAGGGCGTCATACGCTTTGGGAAGCGTGGCAAACTCAACCCTCGGTATATCGGCCTATTTACAATCCTGGAACGGATTGGACCGGTGGCATATCGTCTTGATTTACCGACGGAGCTCGGCAACGTACATAACGTCTTCCATGTGTCCAACTTAAAGAAGTGTCTGGCTGACGAGTCTCTTATTGTTCCACTGGAAGAGATCAAGGTTGATGATCGTCTTCGGATTGTGGAGGAACCTGTTGAGATTCTTGATTACAAGATTCGTAGCCTACGTCATAGCAAGATTCGCATTGTTAAGGTTCGCTGGAACTCGAACCGAGGACCAGAGTACACTTGGGAATGGGAGGATCAGATGAAGTCTAAGTATCCTCATCTCTTTCCTAAGGAAGCGTTCGAATCGAGATATGTTACCACTACAGCTGAATGAATCTCAGGGCGAGATTCCTTTTTAACGTTGGGATGATGTGACAACTCGGGTAAATCTCTCTCTTGGTTTCTATCTTTTGTCTGTTTCTTTTGTTATTCCTTTTGGTACTTGTGCAATTTTCGGGACGAAAATTCTTTTAACGTGGGGATGATGTGACACCCGGCAAATTCTGGTTAACAACGTTGTCTAGATTAAAGTCTACCTTAGCGAGTCACGCGTATATTATACTTAACTAGGGTTAGCTAGATAGCTAGATAGGACATACGTGCATTGTTGTGAGTTAATATGTGATTACATGATTAGTGAACCTCGGACGTTGGTGAATAATAAACTTATGTGTCTCGGTGATATCTGACAAACTTATGTGAAAACCATACGTGATTATGTGAACCTAAACTGAACACGTTAATAAAAATCATTAAAAGTGGAGCATGAGGTTGATTAGGGTCTTAACGCATGGGGTTACACTTGTTACGGTCCGAAATAACGAAAACGTCAAAGGATAACGCGTCGGGTGATGAAACGAGACACGAACGAGGGCCTCGGGCCTGTGAGCGGCCGCTCAAAGGGCCCGAGCGGCCGCTCGCTCATGTCTGACGGGTTTAAACCGCCTTAAACTCTTATTTAAGCATCCTTAACCCCCATGCAACCCCTAAACTCAACCCTAATCGCCCCCTTTCTGCCCCACACGAATTATTAACCCTAAACCACCTGCTAAAGCTCAAGAACATCAATCGGGAAGCTTGGAGAGCGTTCGGTTGGTTGTTGTGGAGTGTTTGTGGTATAATCTTCATTCCCTTATGTTTTAATCTTCTTTAAATTGTTTTAAAACATCAAAACCTTGTTTGTCCAGGTCTGAAAGTATTTTATAAAAGTTAAAACATGATGATTACGAAGATTAAAAGGGTCAAGCACATTGTTATATAATGAATGTTATATGTTTTGCATGATTATGCATGTTCTTGATGTTTTAGACTTCTAGGGTTTGTGAATAATGATGTTTGTGATGTATAATTAGGGTTTTGATCAGATGTGGTTCTTACTAATGTTGTATGATGATTATTAGGTGTTATTGATTGATAATATGCAACTAGGGTTTGATATAATTGATAATATTGCATGATTAGAATCTGGACAGATTCTGAATGTCGACTTGTAGGGCCTGTTTCGTGGCTTGAAAATAATTGGTTTGATCGATTCTTTGCATGAATAGATTGTACATAGTCTTAGCTTTTTAGAATGGGCAAAATCATCTGATTTGGATGTCGTTTGATATATTTTTGGAATTTTCATTTAAAATAGGTCAGGTCAGAATTTCGGGTATCAAACTGAGTCAACTTTGAAACATCATAAATCAAGTTTTATAAAGAGTTGGGTTGTGAAATTTTTACAGAAGGTTAATATTGGAGTAATATGAGTTTTCCAAGTGGATTCATCCCGTTTGGATGAATACACAATTTTTGGGAATTTATCTACCAAACTGACCTGTTAGGAAGGTTTTCTGAACATAGATGTATTAGATGAATTTTAATTATTTTTTTGTTTGGATTTAAGACAAAAAAAATAGGTATTGTTAAGTGAATCCCAAAGAAAATTCAGTAAAAATTTGGGAGGTTAACTCACTGATTTGCTATTTTAAATAAATTAGTTTTGATGGCGCACAATCTGTCCTGAAAACACAGATTGTGTATTATGTGCTTATGTGATTAATTGAGGTCTTAGGTGGTATGGAATTGACATGTAACTGAAGTACACTTGTCTGAGACACATACGGAATGTAGAAACTAATTGTAACCAACGTATTCACCAACGGGTCCGTAGGATTTACTTATGCATGTAGAATCACTAGGTGTCACTTACACGCTTTTGAACATTTAAAACGCCTTGGACAAACGAGTTATATGGTGTAATGATATTACGCCTATACTCACTTAATGACACTGTTATTAGGGTGTCGGTAGCATATATTACTTGCTGTTCGGATTCTTTGCTTGCACGTTAAGGTGAGTTTACGGCCCCTCTTTTAACTGGTTTCACTTTTTGGGGGAGAAAACATGTGTTAAACTTACGTTTTGGTAACAACTGTCATACTATGGGTTTCTATGGTTTACTATACGATCTTTGGAAGTCCCGGGGGAAACCATGAATGTGCGGGTTAGCACAACGGGGAAATGTGAATAGATCTATTGGGAGTGACCAACCCCGCTCGTCGGCTTGGAGGGTCGGCGAGTGCATATTGTCTCAAACAGGAACATGTTTACTATTCGGGCACGACATCTGGTTTGCGAGTTAGTAATGGTTTTCCAATCGTAGAAGTAACAAAACATACGCCTAGCTAGCGTACTTTGATTTGCAAATTGATATAGTATGGACAGGTTGAACTTGGTACTTTAATTACAAACCTGTGAACTCACCAGCATTCTTGTGCTGACGTAACTCTTACATGTTTTCTCAGGTCGCTAAGGTAGCACTACGGAACTAGGGCGCACGCGTCTGCACGGCGTCTAGTTAGGGTTGCATGGTTTTCAAACATTGAATATTTTGGTTTACTTTTGGATTATGATTGAGAATAAGCTTCCGCTGTATTGGGGATTTTAAACTATGTTTTTGAAATTGCATATGTTCATTTAGATTTGTTTATTGTGATCGTTGACTTGGATCCTGGTTTGTCATGCGCCTCGCGGTAAAACTCCGCAAGTGGATTTTGAGGGTGTGACATATTAGCTCCGGTATCAAATAAAATAGACGCAAGTTGATTATTGACAAGAAACGTACCGGTCACTATTGTAGAATCTTGATTTGCTACACATGCATTCATTTCAAAAGCTCTACCCCTTTCATTCGTTCCTCGAAGCTTCGGGCTAGGGGTGTAAACGAGCCGAACCGAGCCCGAGCCTGACTAGGCTCGAGCTCGGCTCGTTATGGTTTTATGAAGCTCGAGCTCGACTCGGTTCGAGCCTACAATCTTGAGCTCGAGCTCGGCTCGCTAGCAAAATCAAAAGCTCGAGCTCGGCTCGGCTCGGGGTGATTTGAGAACAATCTCAAACGAGCTCAAAGCTCGGCTCGAGATCGCAAAAAGCTCGGCTCGCGAGTGTTATTAAATGAGCCTATGAAATAAGGACTTGGGCTTTGGAGATGTGGGCTATAAATTATAAGAGATATATAAATAACTTATAATTATGTTTGGGCTTGTTTAGGCTCGCGAGCCCAACCGAGCTTTGTATCTAGGGCTCGAGCTCGGGCTCTATAACTAAATGAGCCATATTTTAGGCTCGGTCTCGGGCTCGGCTCGTTCGGGCTTTTTACCGAGCCGATCCCGGGTACGTCTTGAGCCACTACGTGTCATTTACACCCCTACTTCGGGCAATCTTTCTTGAAATGTCCTATAACTCCACACTCAAAGCAACCTTGATCAATTCTACCCTTATTCGGTTCATCCGGAAGTTTCACTCTGCATTTCGGGGTCATATGTCCTTGTCGACCACACTTATCACACACTGCCTTGCAATAACCTGTATGCGGAGCATCACATCTTGGACATTTCGGTGTCCCTCCTCCAGTTTTCCTACCTTCACTGGCATTCACCGCATACAACCTTCCTATATCAGGCTTCTTATTTCCTCTTCTCTTAGACTGTCTCCTTGAATTCTCAGTCCTTTTCCTTTTTCCACCAGACGATAATTTCTCCGGCTCAACTTTCTTCTCAATCACCTCAACTACTTTCTTAATAATCTTACCTTTCTTAACCAACGTTCCTGCTCTAACTGCATCATCAGTCAACGAATTTGCTAAAGATATAGCACTTTGCATAGTAGTCGGTTTTGAAGAAGATACCATTCCTCTAATCTGAGGTGCCAAACCCCAAATATACCGCTCAATACGAGCATACTCCGGTGTAACTAATCTGGGAACCAACCTAGCTAACTCATTAAACCTGGTAGTATAAGCCTTTATCTCCGCTCCACTCATGGAAAGCGTCCAAAACTCTGCTTCAATCTTCTGCATCTCACTACGAGGACAATATTCCTTCAACAACATATCCTTCAACTCATTCCATGTGAGACCATAAGCAACCTCTTCACCTAATGCTTACACTTGTGTATTCCACCAAGTAAGTGCATCATCTTGAAAAGAACAAACCGCATACTTAACTTTCTGAGTAGCAGAACAGTTACTAATCATCATGACTGACTCCATCTTTTCAATCCATCTAATAATATCCAGGGGACCTTCTGCTCCTGAAAATGCACGAGGATGACAAGATTGGAATGCTTGTAAGTACATCCTTGCTCAAGGCTTCCTGTTTCATTCGAATACGTCGCAGTTACTATTTGATATACGATAAAAATAACAACTTCATGAAACACTAGAACCTATCTCAAGTATTCCTTACCTGATGATCCTTCATTATGGACCCTATCTCCAGATCCACGTCCTAATCCGCTACTACAAGTGTGCCTCCTCGTGGTGCGCTTCCACCTGTTGCGCCACCGCCTCGACCTCTAGTCGCATTGACATCTCTCTGGTCAAACACAAAATTCACTTGCTGCGCTATCATCCTAGCCAACTGTTCCGGTGAAACGGGAAGTGAAGAACCTCCAGCCTTAGTACTTGCTCTCGTAACTGGTGCCATAATCCTTTTTCTATATATTTTAGGGATGAAATATATATATATATATATATAAGAAACATGTTTACGATTTTTAAGAATTAATCATGTTAAGTGTATAAATAAAATCATTCGAAAATGACATTCATACTAACAAAATAATTCAAAGAAAACCATACACCATTAGCAATTTATACTAAAACAATAGACAACGATCAACACATCACAAAGATAATAAGCATGGGAACTTACTTCCATGTTAGTTCATCATCATAATATTTTAAGTACATAACTAGATAACTTGTTTAATTGTTTACAAAAGATCTATCAACCACTACATAATGTTTTGGGAGATCATACTAAACAAAATGGTACCATACTACCACTCAACAAGTTTATCCGTAAAATTGCCAAAATATAGGGCCTGATATGCCCTGACCAACGCTAATCATCAACTCAAAGGGTTTTACCCCCTCGAAGAATAGTATCCAAATAGACCATCACAAACATCGCTAAAGCCATGGAAGCACCATAACTCTCCTCAGCGGCTACCACTCGCTGCTCCATGCTAACCACTCCTGCTTCCGCTTCCTCGATCTTCTTCTCTTTTTCCTCAACCTCCTTCTTAAATTCCATCAAATCTCTCCGAGTAACCTGAACATCACTCTTCAACCTCTCTATCCTCTCCAACTGGCTGTCCCTAGCCTGACTATCCAAAACAGTATACTCCTCGTCAGACGCCATCCTGCCGTCCATCCGCTCAACTCTACCATCCATAGAACCAACTCGATCATCTAATTTTCAAAGTATTTTACTTCACCGAGCCTTTTTCTAACAGGGTCTAACCCAGTTAGTTTTTTTTTTTTTTTTTGCTGGTGTGACAACTTATATAAAAGAAAAACTTGATAATTTACTGACTTGGTTGTTTTGTGGTACCGTCACCACCTCGACCACCACCATCACCACCTAACTCCGATAACCCCACCAGCGTATTAGAGATGCACCAAATTCTCATTGTTATTAATTGTATATTTTGAATATGTAATTATGTATTTCCAAGTCAAAGTCCAAGTCCTAGTCATAGTCAAAGTCTAGTCAAAGAGTTTTATTACTATTAATGGTAGGCTAGATTATGTCTCTTTCTCATTGTATATATATAGTGTATGAATTATGAATAAAATGTGGTTGATCATTCTCTTATATGGTATCAGAGCGTTATCTCCAACGAGAAAGCTTTTGGTCCTATCAACATGGGAACCGTCGCCTATCACCCCTAAATTTCTTTTCACGCTACTGCGATCCCCACCATATCTACCTAAAGCTCCCTTTCTTCAACAATTCCGTGATCACAACCACCCCTAAATTTCTTTAAAACATCCCTTACTATTTCTTTTAATCATCTCTTCAACATCTACCAACATCTTCAAATAGATTACCCACCCCCACCTTAAATAATAATTCTCCTTATTTTCACCTTTTCCATATCTCTCCAAACTATGAAAAACTTCATAGTTTTGGTTTCTTATCATACCCTTGGTTATGACCATACTCTAAACATAAACTTGAGTCTCAGTCATAATCGTGCATTTTTATTGGCTACTCATCCTCTGAAAGTGCTTTCCATCTCCTTGATCCCCTCACTCATCGGATCTACACTTCCCGTCATGTCCACTTTCTTGAACATATTTTTCCCTATGAATCCATTTCTCAAACCTCTACTTCCATCTCACCCTCATCCGACACTTTGTTATTCTTTCAAAGTTCCTACATAACTTATTCTCCTTCTACCTGGTTTTGCAAAACCTAATTTTTTTTTGTGCCACAACCATTGTGTTCCGGACAAACTGTATCTCTAATATTCTATCATCTATTCCATTTACCCTCTGATCATTTCTTCTCTATTTCTCTTTTATGCCTTTTAACCATATCTATTTCATCCATTTAAGAGATGCACCGAATTTTCAATGATTCATGTTCTTCACCTGCAATATTAAAAAAAAAAACACAAAATGTATTTTCACTTGATTCATCTGCTTAATCAACTTCATCTTTCTTTACATCTTCAACTTCATCAACTTCTTCTTTTACTTAAACAACGACATCATCTCCTTCTATGCAAGATTGGACTTATTCCAAGGTCGTCCATCTTGCGGGGGCATATTAGAGATGCACCAAATTCTCATTGTTATTAATTGTATATTTTGAATATGTAATTATGTATTTCCAAATCAAAGTCCAAGTCCTAGTCATAGTCAAAGTCTAGTCAAAGAGTTTTATTACTATTAATGGTAGGCTAGATTATGTCTCGTTCTCATTGTATATATATATAGTGTATGTTATGAATAAAATGTGGTTGATCATTCTCTTATACAACGTTCACCACCATCTCAGACCACCACCACACCAGACCATTACTACCACTTAACTCCGATAACCTCACCTCCGTTTACCACTATTTTAGACCACCACCATAACCACACCATTGCCACCTATACTAGACCACCACTGCACCTTCCATTACCAATCACATCAGACCATCGCCTTTGCCATCACCACCACAAACATGAAAAACTGACAGTGACCTTAATACACTAATTCCATTAGCAATGAGAAAAATTAAACTAACGACGACTTTATTTGATGTGTAGTGAGTGAATATTAAGTAGGGGCATGCATTTTAGAAATGTATCTAGAGAAGATCTTCAAAGCCAAGTGAATCTTGTGGTGATTTCAAGTTTATATCGTAGAATCTTCAAGCTAGGGCTTGGGTGAAAAACAATATCACTAGGATTTCAGCCAATTTTAGTTCGTTGTTATGGATTCACTATGTTGGCTGGATCGAAACTCACGGTGGTGATGGCTATGGGTGGTGGCAGCGGCAGTGGTGGTGGCGAAGCTCCCACGTCAAAAAAAAAAAAAAAAAAAAAAAAAACCAACTAAATGAGTTAGATCCATTTAGAAAAGGCTTGGTGGAGGAAATAATTTGAAACTTAGGATTGTTGTAAAAATTTCTTAAGATGGAGGAAACTTTAAATTATTTAGATCCAATATATCAAGTTTTTATTTATTTTTTTATTTTATAATTAACTCGCATTTATATATCATTTATAAGGCATTTAAAATATCTCTAACAAAAATACAGAATTCAATTTTAAAGTTTTTTTATTTAAATTCTTTCGTAAAAAGTGGCGCCACAACAGTTTCGCGCTGCCTTATACAAATGAAGAAGACGCGAACAAAATAGAATGCACCGCCGCATAAGGCAACCCACGCTAAATTCCGTTCACCTTCGCCTCGCCCCGCCCGTTCTTCATCATAAAACACCGCATTAGAGATGCTCTTACACCCTCAAAACATACTCAAAAATAATTTAATGTGAAGGATATTCGAATCTTAATCTTACAAACAAAAAACATAAACAAAATTTAGACAATAAATCCGTACATTGACTACCACCACGTCTATCGGTTACAAACTCCAACACCACACACCACATGGATCCCACCTGTCACATATCTTTTTATATATACCACCTATACATACATATACATACACCCACCCCCTACATATCTTTATCTATCAACAACACTTGTACACCCATCACCATTCATACTGGACAACAACATCAACATATCATTATTATTATTATTATTATCATTACTATTAATATTATTATCTTTCACCGTTCCTGCCTCATTTCAACGTAATCAGCAGGTACCAACAATCTCCAATCCAATTCATCTAATTGAATCATTCATTTCATTTCATTTCGTTTCATTGATTCAACGAATATTGATCGATTGATTGACGAATTTGCAGGAATATCATGGAGCTGGAATCTCAATCCGATGCGGGTGAGATTATGTTGTTCGGCGTGCGAGTGAAGGTTGATCCGATGAGGAAGTGTGTGAGTATGAATAACCTTTCACAATATGAATCGTCTAATAACATTCTCGTGGCTAACACCGGCTACGCCTCCGCTGATGACACGGTCCGCCACCATTCAAACGCTAGCAGAGACCGCAAACGAGGTCAGATTATTATTTATTTGTATTTTATCGTTGTTACGGACTGAAACCATTGCAAGGTATGGACCTGTCCTGTATCTGTTGCCTATAGGCAATAGTACGATGGAAGGACAAGTCTCTGTGGCTTGCGGTGGGTCCAGTCCGTAACAATTAATGAATTAATGTGGTAGTTGCTTGTTAATAAAGTTATTATATGTTTATATTTAATTTATCAATTTTTAGTAAGATTTGTGTATTTGAATGATGATTGATTGTTTCTATTATGAGCTAGGTCATTGAATTAGGTACCGATTAATATTTCCTTTATTAATTGAACTGATTAATATTAATAATTATATTGACATTGATGATTAAAGGAGTTCCATGGACGGAAGATGAACATAAGCTGTTTCTGCAAGGATTACAGAAGGTAGGCAAAGGAGACTGGAGAGGAATTTCTAGAAACTTCGTCAAAACTCGCACGCCGACGCAAGTTGCAAGCCATGCTCAGAAGTACTTCCTCCGCCGAACCAACCTCAATCGCCGCCGTCGTAGATCTAGCTTGTTTGACATCACCACCGATTCGGTGAGTCTTAAAATATTTAAATCATTAGTCATATCAGTATCAAAGTGTCGGATAAGGCTTTGTTTTTTCCAAGTGCCAAGGGTTCAGTCCCCTTTTGGTACATGGAAAAGCGTGTAGTTTAGTAATAAAATTAAATAGCGCGTGAACTGTAAAAAATATAGTCATGTGTCCCTCCCTATGACGTCGAGGGTTCGAGTACCATGGTGGTGGACACTTGTGTAGATTTAGGATGTCAAAGTTAAAGTCAAACAATTAAACCTATGATTTAGGGCTTTAGGCCTATTGTCATAGGCTTTTGAAGTGCAATTTGTGTATGTGTTTTTTTGCAATAATGTATCTAATACTTTCATGATGATTAGGTTGCTGCTACTATGCAAACAGAAGAACAAGTTAACGAAAACAACAAGGTTCAAGCTATTGTTCAACCATCCATGCCGCTACCACCGGTGCAGCTCCAGAAACCGGCGGAAATGATGGCCTTGAACAATGGTGGGCAAGTCAATGGCGGGTCAATGCAGATTGCCCGTCCATTCACCGCCGTTCCAGCTGCTAACCCGTCAGCTAGGATGGATCTGGATCTTTCTCTAACGTACAACCCCAATCGATCGGGTTCGTATCAAGTGATCTCCGGGTTCAACAATGGAGATAGCATGATTAGTGTTAATTAAAAATGGTAAAGAGAATAAAGAATAAAAACAGTAAAGTAGTTATGTGACTTAAAGTTGTCTTGTTAAGTATGTTTTTAAGGTTAATTATGGTGTTGTATGTCTACCTTTATATATCTATAATGTTTGTTTTGTAATTGGAAAAAAAAACAAAGGGAAATTGAATACAACACTAGTTTTATACATTTTGTTTGTTTTGGGAGGTGGGGTTGATCTTATGGATGGTTTATAGAGCATGCGGTGAAATATCTTAAGTGTATATCACAATATTACATGTGGATGTGTGTGCGTCAATTGATGTAGGCTTTTTATCACACACACCCATATACATGAGGTTGAGCCAAAGACATTATAGCCCAGCGTTAACTTGGTGGTGAGATAAGACTTTGAGACTATAAGGTCTTGGGTTTGAATCTCACAAGGGGTTTTCTCATAATTATGAGTTTTATTTTGAATTGGTGACTTGATGGTGGAATATGATCACGTGATAACACTAATGCCACGATGATACTCCAGTGATCTGTAAGTGATTCCAATTTACCATTAAAAAAAATTGCATATACATGAGGTTGAAGGCAATAACTCACGTTCGAGAATAGGATAGACAAAATAATAAATTATTTAATTTCTAATTTAGATTTTTTTTAAATATAAGAAAATTGATGAAATGAGTCTTATTAATCTCTTTTGAAATTATAGAAAAATATGAATAAAATCGGTTATTTACGTAAGGTTTGTGTTATTGATCGGTAATAATCTGTACTTTGTCTCATTGACCGGTAATATTAGGGTGGTATTGGGTTGAAGACGACGAAGAGGATAAAGGCGACGAGTAAATTTAGGTCTTTGTATGTTTATTTTTTAAATGATGTTTCTTGTATTTTTTTTATTTTAATGGAACGGTTATTTTTTAAGTTTTACAAACGGTTCTTTTAAATCAAATGGTCATTTTTATTAAAACGGTCATTAAAAAAAGGAAAGCTAAAAAATAAATATTTCAGTGAAGTGAATCTGATAGTTGCCGCTTTCCGAAGACTTCCGTCTCTTATCGGAATGACTATCGGACGGTTCTTCACCCATCAACACTTGCTTTTTCCACTTGTCATGATCTTTTACAATCTCTCATGCCGCTTGATGATTAAAACCAGAAGGATGGCTTTTTCTGTAATCGTTCAACGCCATTTGCATGACGTTAAGATCACTATATTCACTCCCTCGTAGGCGCTCTTATATAATTAAATAAAACTGTAAGTTAAATATATCATAATCGTTACCGCTTGTTGATGAAGGCCATTGAACGCATTCATTTGTGGGTTCATGGCGGTCCATTTAGAAGTAATTTGATCAACTGTTCGGGTGGATCCTCCTAACAGTTCCGCGTAATGTTTTTTGACCGCCCTCCAAAAACTTCCCTTGCTTCTTTGGTTACTCTTCTCCCTGTTCTCCGACACATAGCACCTAGCTTTTGCCAAAGCAATCTCTTGTGCCATATTCCACTTCACAACTTTTGTTCGCTTTCCATATTCCCCCCCCCCCCCGCATCAAGTTCTACAACTTGATCCTCTACTTCAAGCATCTCCTCCGCTTCATCGCCTAATTGTTCATCTGCATGTTCCTGCAACTGTGTCTCTGGCACAGTTTCTTCCTTGTCTCGTCATCGTCATGTAGGTGGAGTTCGGAGTCCTCTGGTTGGGATGTTGTTAATTGAGGCGGCGTAAAAAATTGTGGATACAAAATGGGTTGGCTTTGGGGTTGTTGGCTTTGTTGGGGTTGGCTTTGTGGGAATTGTTGGAACTATGGGTAAAACGGTTATGGTTGGGGTTGGCTTTGTGGAAAATTGATCATGGGCCTATATGCGTCAACCGTACTCGAGCTCGAACCCAAATCCGAACCTCTGCCTCGACTACTAGAACCCCCGACTTTAGATTTCGAGGTTCCCCTCCCACCATTCGAAACACTCTTTGATTTCCTTGGATCCATTTGTTTTGTTTGTGTTTTTAACGTTGTTTTGATTCACAAGTATTTGTTTTTGTTTTTTTATTTAAACCGTGTGACTTTTATATACTTTGCACAAAAAACGGTCAAAAAAGGTTACCGTTGAACGACCAAAATTGGAAGTAAAAAACATATAAATTCGACCATTGCATTTATTACACCACTCTACTAGCCCGTTAACTAGAACCAGCAAACGGTTCACGGGACCACTACCAGCATGGGTGGCGACGGTGTTACCGTGCTGATAGTGAGGTACCTGTAACTAAATCGGTAGGCGCCCCGTCCTCATTAGTGTTTTGATTTTTGAATTAAACT
Source organism: Ambrosia x helenae (assembly GCA_030844895.1). Taxonomy (NCBI): domain Eukaryota; kingdom Viridiplantae; phylum Streptophyta; class Magnoliopsida; order Asterales; family Asteraceae; genus Ambrosia; species Ambrosia x helenae. The sequence continues at coordinate 11,515,400 of CM061233.1, forward strand.
TAATGCTACACACATTTTATACACAAGGCATATGGTTGAATATACACAAGGCAATCGAATATGATCCATAGGCTAAAATGAGGTTAATTCGTGCAAAACATGTATTTTTCAGACACGCTAACCGCCCACGCCAGACCGCCCATGAATGAAGTAAAATGCAACCAAGACTAAAACAGTATATGGTAAATGAACTATGTTAGATGAAATCAAACCCTGAACAACAGAACACAATTGATAAAATCTTTTTAGTTAAGGTGTAGCTCTCCTTAAAATCAATGTTCGACCCCACTTATTTCCCCCTTTCACCTTTCCATTTTTTTTATTAAATTTATTTACATTTACTTAATTAAACTATAAAATAAAAAGAAATTTTAACAAACAGAAATACAAACTAAAATGATAAAAATACAAATTGAAACGAAAAAGAAAATACAAATTAAAAAAAAAAATACATTTTCCTACTCGTACAAAACAACTACTCGTCAACATCGGGATCGATATGAAAAGTATTCCAAATATTGTCTATTTAATCTATGCGAAGGTTCAAGTGTACTTGGGTGCCATGCAACATCCACACATTTGACTATTGTTGTCCTTCATCGACCGACACAACAATTTCATTAATGTCATTTGAATTGTATTCGCATATTACCTTACGCTCATCTTTGATAATTATGTTATGTAATAATGTATAAGCATACATAACGTATCTCAGTTTTTTTTTTGTGACCACGCACACACCGGGTGTTGGATAATGTGTCATCGTTGCTTTAATACACCAAATAACCGTTTCACATCTATTCTTCCCGCTTCTTGGCATTTCACAAATTTCTTTCTTTTATCAGTAGTGGCTTTCGATATTGTTTTAACAATTGCTGAGTAATCGGGGTGTATACCGTTGGCAAGATAAATACACACGCTTGTATTCCACCTCAGAGACCATAAATGAAGAATCAGTTCCTGTACCTTGTATTATGTCGTTGAAAACATCCGATCTTGCTACAACATTTAAGTAGTTGTTTGAACCAGAAACTCCAAAAAAGGCATGCCAAATCCGTAGATCTTGTGAAAAGACAGCTTCTAACATTATTGTGTGATGTCCTTGATCAAATCGCGTAAATGAACTAGATATGCATTAGGGCGATTACGCTATGGCCGATGCGTACAATCAATATTGCCTAGGCATGCTAGGAATTGAGAATTGTTGGAGTGAATTGCGAATTGTTTGAAAAGAATTGTGAATTGTTTGATTAATATAGGTTATACATATTAATTTAATTGATTTTTTAGTCAACCGTTTCAAATGGTCAAATTTGACCATTCAAACAAGATGAAGCTCTATGAGGAGGGGGATACCCCATCGTTGTTGTCGATCCCTGATGGAGGGGGTAGTGTTCCCCGAGGGGCCGGCCGCAAAATCAACTCACCAACCCCCTTCCTGACCAAAGCCTGATATTTTGATGATTGTTTTATGTGTATAATATATACCTTTGTGTGCAAAAGTGAAAATTTTTATATGAATCATTAATAAATATAAACAGTAGGTTTAATGTTTTGTTCTCGCTATAATTTAGTGTTTTGACTTAAATTAAGAGAAATGATAATGGTTGGGAACCAAAGAAAACACCTTTTGTACTTTGATCCATAGACTAAAATGAGGTTTTTGTATGGGTTGTACGAATGCCCTGGTAATGACTTAAATCAAGTAAAATCCAGCTAAAACTGAAACAACATAAGCTAAATAAACTAAGCTAGAGAAAATCAAACACTTAACAATATAACATAATTGGCAAAGTAATTAGAGTTAAGGTCTTGATTTACTTGAGATAAAGAGTTTGAGCCCCGCTAAAGACAAATTGATGTAAAAAAAAGAGATAAGGTGTTGATCCACTTAAGGTAAAAAAAAAAAATCCAAGCTCACTAAAGACAAACTGGTGTAAAAAAAAAATGTTGTAAGAAAAACAATACAACATATTTTAAGGTTAAGAGGTATTAGGGTAGATGTGGATGTGGGGTTGATCATGATTGAGTGGTGGTGTAAAACATGATGGGGCAAGGTAAGAGGATAATGCTATCTAGCCATCCATTGAGGATTACTTTTTGACACCCAATATGGGGTACCCATGCTATGCTACTATTCTAGAACCTCATAGCCTTGATTAAAATAGAGACACATATAAGTGGTTACATCTACTTTATGCAAGCAAGGCTTGAAGTTGATTTAATATTCTCACTTGATGTATGTTTTTAACTGCTAAAGGAAGAATGAGTTAGATTAAAAAATTCTAATATTAAAAAATTAAAACTTTAAGTATAAAAATAGTTAGTTTTTAATATATTACAACTTGTTTATAAAGTTTAAAGGAATAGAAACTGAAAGCAAGAGGTGAATTATGAATAAAATCCCTAACCTTTCGAGAAGTGTACAAAAGCGTAATTTACAAGAAATCATTGGTATACATAGGGTACTCCAAAACTATGCTATTTTACATAAAGTAAAACTTAATATGAAAGCTATACGTCATTTGTTTTCAGCAAGTGTTTCTAAGAAATTGGAACCTTTTAAAGAAATTATGGAATTTAAAGGAATTAAAATCAACTGAGGAAACTAAAATTTGTGATACATTTAATTGGTAAAACAATTAAAAAAAATTAATTTAATTGGTAAAACAATCATTCACAATTACACTATATTAATAATTGAATGTATTTGAAGAAGTAATGTTGAACTTCTTTATATGAAAAAAAAATGTTCATTGCAGTTAGATTACAATTCCATTTGTTCCTCAACCGTACAAGTCAAAATTCATATTAGACTAAGAGTAATGGTTCCAATTTTTTAATTATCTCGTTATAAAGTGGGCGTCATATTATTGTCACGTAAACACGAACTCTCATTCATTCATTCATCTTCCTTCCTCTTCATGCTCGTTAACTTACTAACCCTCACTCCCCTTTCACCTCCTGTAATGCTTTTTTTTTTTTTTTTTTTTTTGGGGGGGGGGGGGTGGGGGGGGGGGAGTCGGATCACCATCACCGTGGTAGGGGGCGTGATCCGGATACACTCAGTCTTACAATTCCAAAATGAACTATGTACCAAGCTTATTATGAAAAATTTCAGTTCCATCTCAATAGATTTTCAGGTACCAAAAAGTCACAAAAGTTAACTCCTTTAAAGTTAGATCGCTTAGCCCCCTTCATCTTCGACGCAAGAGCACTTGATCAATGACCTATTACACACTCTTTTAAGGGTAGACTTGCTTGTTTATACACCTCTACCTCTTTTATCATTGATCGGGGTTCATTTTGAGTGTTAGCACATATATACAACATCAAAATTGAAAGAATATGAATCTTTTATAAACTCAAATTCAACTCATTATATATTGTGAACACCATAACATATACTGATATCAAAGCCATTATCGATTAAAACCAAAATACATAAATTAGTAGCACTGATTTTTTTTAATTTTTTTTTTTTTTTTTTTTTTTTTTAGATTTAACATTTTGAACAAGACTTCGCAAATGTACATCAGATAAAACAAAATGAATTCTTGAAAACAAAAAAATGCTAATTAATTTAAGTCTTGAGATGTACACTCGAGGTGTGATCTTCTGCTTGATTCATGGGATTATGTTTAACCTTAACCTTCTCGAACTACTCCTCGTACTTGTAAGACCAAACAAATGCTTTCTATCTAATCTACCACTACTTCTCTCTCTTTTCTATCCTCGTACAACTTAACTTGTGTATACAACTCGAGATTTGCACAAGTCAAACAAGATATATTCGAATTAAAAATAAAAACACTAATGTGTACTCAGTCAACTTTCTTGTTATCATAATAATCGGACTCATTTTTACACGATTTTTAAAGACTCAACTCATTAAATTATATAATTATTATTGGGTTCTGGTTTCATACATCCCGTGACATCACATTCTGAGGGTGTGACATCACATTATGAGGTATGTGACATAATATTATTGGTATGTGATGTGGGCCAGAGTATATAAATTCTAAATAGGGGGTGTATGATTCCTAAATACCATTATTATTTTATATATACTAGTCGAACTCAAACCTGATGTGTATACCCGAAATATTTGGGATAGGTGATAAGACGGGTATTCTCAGGTATGGATTAGCTTTAAAAAAATTCATGGATATGAGACGACATACCACTAGGTGATACGTGGCTTGATTGCAAACATATGCTCATTTACCCGAACCATATACTCAAAAATTTTATATTTCTATTTTTTTTTTCCATTCAGGTATAAGACCGGGTATGATACAGCTTTGGAACACGGTTCTGACTAGACTCCATCAATAGGTCCAACGTCAGTTTGCCATTTGGAAATTAAATATAAAAAAAATGCTTGTAGAATGTAGAGTGGGTTGAGTTAAAAAATAGAGTGGGTTTATTTATTTATTTATTTGGAATTGACCGTTATGAAACGATTAAATACACCCGTTACGGTCGTCGGAACGAGGAGTATCGACGGTATTGGAGCGGGTGGACGTGGCTGTAAGGGCCGAGGTAGAAAGCTTCGAAGCATGGAGAGCCTGTTCAGCTTTCCGAGTTTCGACTTGAATAAGCTTTGAGCGGGAGGTGTAAAAAGATGGTAACGGTTCTTGTTGCTGCAGTATTGTCGTTGTGCATTCATACTGTTCATTCAACCCTGCTATTAATTGAAGGACGAGACGATCATTGTCCACGGGTGCGTTTACGTTAGCGAGTTGATCAGCCAAGACCTAGAGTTCTTGACAGTAAGCCGAGACATTGGGAAAACCATCCAACTTGGTGTTTGAGAATTTATGCATGAGGTGTATGGCGTGGGAGCTTTTGTTATCATGGAAAAGATTTTCAATGGCGAGCCAAGCATTTGTATGCGGTGGCGGTATTGTTTATAATGGTGTGTAACAGATCATTGGAGACCGTACTGTAAATCCATTGTAAGACAATGGCGTCCAGTCAATCCCAATTATCCATGGGTTTGGTTGATTCGGTGGTAGTAGAGGAAGAAGGAGACGTGGTGGCGGGTCGAGGGGAAAGGTGGTCATGCACCTTGAGTGCTTTGCAATGGATTTTGAAGAGGGTGGACCATGAAGCATATTGGCGGATTCAATCTCAAATGTGATAGGGATAAAAATTTTAATGCTAGAGACGGTGGTGGCGGGGTGAATATTTTATTCAATAGTAATGGGAGAGGGAGGGGGAGGAGTCGCATCATAACCCGCCATTGTCAAGAAAGAAGTCGACGTCGCAGAGGGAAGGAAGAAGGTGATCTGATTAGGGTTTAGAGAGGAGAGGGTATCTGGACTGTTGAAAGGTTAAGAAGTTATATCAATTTTTATCATTAGTTTTAGTTTTATAATTGTTTGTTTGTTTTTTGTTTTATGTCAAATGGAAATGGGCTTGCTAAGCGTCTGGGCTAAGGATTAAGGAAGCTTGTAGCTGAGTTGATGTAGCTGTGATGAGGCCCAGCCCAAGTAGATGACCAGATTACAAAAACAAGGAGCCCAAGTCTGTTTCATTTGATCCAGCCCATGTTGATCCAGTTGTGATAAAACAAGAGAGGATTGCCACGCTGGATACACAAATTAAGGGTCAAGATTGAACACGAGTGTGTTTCTTTCAGATTGATCGAATGGCTCTCATAGGTTCGGGTGTGTTTCTACCCGAACCTCTCTTTGTCTATAAAAGCTTTTTTACATTCCTGGTTCAAGCTTTAGCTCATTCGTATTAGGGTTTTCATATTTTTGTGCTTAGTCTCTCTGATTTCTCTCAGATATCCTAGGGTTTAGATTGTGTACTTGTGTTGTTCATCTCGAATAACTCAAGATCGTCTGTAGATCTGTTAGGATTTTATATCAGATTATCTTGTTGATAATCTGAGAGTGTGAGAGTTATTGTAGTGAGTTTTCTGTTGTAAGTATTGATACATTGGGTTTTATCTTCTGGTTTGGGTTCATAATAAAGAGTATTTTTAGTTTTGATCCATGTTTCTTGACATGGTATCAGAGCTATAAGGTTCTCTGATATTTGGGATCTATTATTCCGCTGCATATATCTTTGGTTCTGATTGGATCTTGAGTCATATTCCTGAAGTATTTTCCTGTGTATATCTTGTTGATACTGGAGCACTGAAAAATAGGGGATCTGGTGAGCCAGGAGTGCTGGAGCTTATTTTAGTCTTGATTTCGTAACCCTAAGTGAAGGTTGCGAATCTTGTACTGCTTAGGAGTTTTCTGGAGCTTGTTTTCTTCTTGATCTCGTAACCCTAAGTGAAGGTTACGGATCTTGATTTGCTTTGGAGCTTGCACTCGGTGAGATTGTTCCTATCTTATCTTTGTTTTAGTTTAAAAGTCTTGTGTCTAGGAGCACTGACCGGGTTAGGTGGACGGTATTGGCTCAAGTACTTGGTTGTGTCTGTCTGTTGGTCTAGGTCTTTAGAGGCTCCCACAATAAGACTTGCGTTGGCACCCTTGAGTAATGAACCAACGATCTTGATCACTGTTGTGGCTTCGCCTGTGTCTGTCTGTCGTATTTGATTTAATTGGTTGTGATTTGTTAATTGGTGTGATCTCTGCTTGTTTGTGTTGCTTGCTTGCTTGTCTGTGTTTTGTGTGCTATTATTTGATTTCTGTGATCTAAATGGTTCATGATCAAGTTGTTGCACAAGGGGGAGGAGGCAACTCTGATCCCGGTACTAGTGAAACTTTGATAAGCAAATTAGATGCTAGTGATCCATTGTACTGCATCCATCAGATTCAAGTAATCTGACTATTGTGTCAATAAAATTAAAAGGATCTGAGAATTATAATGTGTGGGCTAATGCTATGCAACTAGCATTACAAGTTAAAAATAAGTGGGGGTTCATTGATAGGTCATGCATTAGATCTGTTGATAATGATGTTTTGGGTAGACAATGGGACAGATGTAATTCAATAGTACTAACTTGGATTTTAAACTCAATAAGTGAAGATTTATATATGGGACATGTATTTTCTAAACTAGCTAGTAGTGTATGGACAGAATTAAAAGAAACTTATGACAAGGTTGATGGATCAATAGTGTTTGATTTATATCAAAAGATTAACTCATTTACTCAAAATGGTAGTCCTGTTTCTGAATATTATCACAAGTTGAATATTATGTGGAGACAACTAGATCAAATCTTGCAATTACCTGCATGTACATGTGATGCTGCTATAGAGTTTAATAACTTTAGTAACATGATTAAGTTGATGCAATTTTTGATGGGTCTTGACAGTGTTTATCAGAGTGTTAGAACCAGTTTGTTGATAAAAGATATTTTACCTTCTGTTAAAGAAGCATTTAGTGTCATTTCTAGGGAAGAATCCCATAGAAATGCCAGTAATGCTAATAGAAAAACACAAGGCATTGCCTTATTTTCTAAAACTAATCAGAATTTAGAATTCAATAAAACAAACAAAGTTTCTAAACAAAATCTTAAATGCTCTCACTGTAATAAGATAGGTCACACTGTTGAAAGTTGTTTTGAGATTATTGGTTATCCTACATGGATGAGGTCAAGGGGTAAGCAGGGTAAACAAGTTAATGTGAATACTGCTTCCATAAATGATAAACCTGAGAACAATTTAAACAGTTTAACTAGTGATCAGATGAACAGGTTACTGAGTCTATTAAGTGATAAATCTAAAGATGGTCCTCAAAGCTGCAATGTGTCAGGTAGTTTTGTTAGTCCATTCTGTGCTAGTGTTTACTGTAAACCTGTGTTTTGTTTTTCAAGTAAGGATGGGAAAATTAAGATTAAGGGTTGGATATTTGATTCTGGGGCAAATCAACACATGATTAGAGATGAAAGAGATTTAACAGAATACATAGATGTATCTGAGTTAAACATTAGAGTTAAACATCCTAATGGGACTGATGCACTTGTAACTAAAATTGGAAATGTTAAAATAGGAGATAAAGTCATGCTGTTAGATGTTTTTGTTGTTCCTGATTATAATATCAATCTTATTTCCATTCATAAGTTAGCTAAAGATAATAAAGCTCATGTAATTTTTGATGAATACAAATGCTATGTTCAGGACTTAATAACCAAGAAAGTCCTGGTGACTGGTAGTCAAGTGGATGGTCTGTATTTCTGTGGCAATTCGTTTGTGTGTAATAAGGTGGGTAATAATAGCAACTTAAGAAGTTTGTGGCATGATAGATTAGGGCACCCGTCTGAAAATGTTATTAACATTCTTAAAAATAAATTAGACATAGAAGATAATGAGGATGCTGATCCCTGTGAGGTATGTCACAGGGCTAAGCAACATAGGGAACCATTTCCCTTGAGTAATCACAAAACTACACATCTAGGGGAACTTGTTCACCTAGATGTGTGGGGACCTTATAGGGTTCCAAGTAGGGAAGGTGAAAAATACTTCCTTACCATAGTTGATGACTACTCAAGGGCTGTATGGATATGTCTTATGAAACAAAAAACTGAGGTGTTTGATAACATCCAAGAATTTGTTAACCTCATTAAAACTCAGTTTAAAAAGGATGTTAAGTGTTTCAGAAGTGATAATGGCACTGAGTTTATTAATCATAAAATGAATGATTTTTGTAAAGGAAAGGGAATTATGCATCAGACTTCTTGTGCATATACTCCTCAACAAAATGGGATTGTTGAAAGAAAACATAGACATCTTTTAAATGTGGCTAGAGCTTTGTTATTTCAAAGTTGTGTGCCTATAAGTTTTTGGTCTGAATGTGTTCTAACTGCTTCCTACTTAATTAATAGGACTCCTTCAAGTGTGTTAGGTGGTAGAACTCCATATGAACTTGTTTATGGTTTTGAGCCCTTTCTAAGTCAGCTAAAAAGGTTTGGATGTTTGTGCTTTTGTACAATCTTAAATGATCCTGATAAACTAAGTTTTAGAGCTGAAAAATGTGTTTTCATAGGATATTCAACAGAAAAAAAGGGTTATAAAGTATATAGTTTAGACACAAAAAATGTTTTTTATTCTAGAGATGTAAAATTTTTTGAGCATATTTTTCCATTTAAAGAAAAAACTGTGTTACAAAACTATGACAGTTATGACCATTTAAATATAACAAATGTTAATTTTTTTGATTTATATGAAAGCACAAACCTAAACCAAGTGGAAGTTCCCGATGATGAAGGAAAGGGCCTAGGTAAGGATGAGTTAGGGACACTTGAGTCTGGTCAGTCTCCTAAATCTTCTAAGACTGATGGCTTGGCTTCTAACAAGCAGCCCAGTACTAATGAAGAAGGAGATAAATCTGACTCAGTGATGACTAGCAATGACATTACTTTCAGTTCTGAGGGAAATGAACAAAATCCACTAGAACAAACCATAACTAGAAGGTCATCTAGGGGTTCTAGGATGCCTGCAAGTTTGAATGAGTTTATTGTTGAAGGAAAAGTTAAGTATGGGTTAGAAAGGTCAGTGAACTATTCAAACTTATCTGTTAATAATAGATGTTATGCTGTTGCTTTGAATAAAAGTGTAGAACCTAAACATTTTAATGAGGCTATTAAAGATCCTAATTGGATAAATGCTATGAATGAAGAGATAGAAGCCTTACATAGGAATAATACTTGGGAATTAGTTGAATTGCCTAAGGGTAGAAGTCTTGTAGGATGTAAATGGATATATAAGATAAAATATAAATCAAATGGTGAGATTGAGAGATTTAAAGCTAGGTTAGTGGCTAAAGGTTATAGTCAAAAACATGGAATTGATTTTGAGGAAACATTTTCACCAGTTGTTAAACTTGTAACTGTTAGATGTATATTATCCATTGCTGTACAAAATGATTGGGACTTATTTCAACTTGATGTTAACAATGCATTCTTATATGGAAATCTGTATGAGGATGTGTATATGACATTACCTGATGGTTATTATTCTGAACATGAAAATAAAGTGTGCAAGTTAAAGAAGTCTCTATATGGGCTTAAACAAGCCCCTAGAATGTGGAATGAGAAACTTGTAGAGGTTCTTGTGAACTTAGGATTCATACAAAGCAAGTGTGACTATTCATTATTTTATAAAATATCCAGTTCTGTCATTATTTACTTGTTAGTATATGTGGATGACATAGTTATAACAGGAAATAATGTAGATGAGATTAAAATTGTTAAAGAGTGTCTTAAAAAACAATTTTTAATCAAAGATCTTGGAGAATTGAAGTATTTCTTAGGAATAGAGGTAATTAAACAAAATGAAGGTATTTGTTTGTCTCAAAGGAAGTATTGTATAGAATTGTTAAGTGAGTATGGCATGACAGGATGCAAACCTCTTAACAGTCCTATTGGTCAGAATCATGTTCTTACTTCTGTGTGTAAAGAACATGATCAACCCTTAGAAAACATTACAGCATACCAGAAATTGGTAGGTAAACTGATATATCTGGCTCATACCAGACCAGACATATCATATGCTGTACATTATTTAAGTCAGTTTATGCACAAACCTTTAGATGGTCATTTAAAAATTGCTTTTAAGCTGTTAAGGTATCTTAAGAAAGCCCCTGGAAAAGGTATACTAATCAAAAAGCATATGCATTTTGATTTAGTTTCCTATTCAGACTCAGACTGGGCAAAATGCCTTGAGTCTAGAAAGTCTGTAACCGGGTTTTGTGTCTTTCTTGGAGGATCCTTAGTATCTTGGAAAAGCAAGAAACAGGCAACTGTTTCAAGATCATCTGCAGAGGCTGAATATAGAGCTTTATGCTCAGCTTGTTGTGAAGTAATGTGGTTGAAGAACATGTTGTTTGAACTGAACATTGAGGTTAAGTTGCCTATAAAATGTATTGTGATAATACTGCTGCCTTGTCAATAGCTGCAAATCCAGTGTTCTATGATAGAACAAAACACTTTGATCTAGATTTATTCTTTGTGAGAGATCAGATCACTAAGGGTGTGGTTAAAACTGAGTATGTTAAGTCAGAAGATCAGCTTGCTGATATATTGACTAAAGGCTTGCTGGTTGAACAACATGAGGTAATGTGTTCAAATTTGCATATGTTTGACCCATTTGAATGATAAAATTGAGGGGGGTGTCGAAAGGTTAAGAAGTTATATCAATTTTTATCATTAGTTTTAGTTTTATAATTGTTTGTTTGTTTTTTGTTTTATGTCAAATGGAAATGGGCTTGCTAAGCGTCTGGGCTAAGGATTAAGGAAGCTTGTAGCTGAGTTGATGTAGCTGTGATGAGGCCCAGCCCAAGTAGACGACCAGATTACAAAAACAAGGAGCCCAAGTCTGTTTCATTTGATCCAGCCCATGTTGATCCAGTTGTGATAAAACAAGAGAGGATTGCCAGCGTGGCAATCCTGGATACACAAATTAAGGGTCAAGATTGAACACGAGTGTGTTTCTTTCAGATTGATCGAATGGCTCTCATAGGTTCGGGTGTGTTTCTACCCGAACCTCTCTTTGTCTATAAAAGCTTTTTTACATTCCTGGTTCAAGCTTTAGCTCATTCGTATTAGGGTTTTCATATTTTTGTGCTTAGTCTCTCTGATTTCTCTCAGATATCCTAGGGTTTAGATTGTGTACTTGTGTTGTTCATCTCGAATAACTCAAGATCGTCTGTAGATCTGTTAGGATTTTATATCAGATTATCTTGTTGATAATCTGAGAGTGTGAGAGTTATTGTAGTGAGTTTTCTGTTGTAAGTATTGATACATTGGGTTTTATCTTCTGGTTTGGGTTCATAATAAAGAGTATTTTTAGTTTTGATCCATGTTTCTTGACATGGACTCTTGATACCATGAAAGAATAGGCTTATTATCCTCTTTCCATTGATAAATCGTGTTTAAATAATACAATCAATTCCTCTATTTTAGGATACAGATAAATACAGAATAATAATCATTTACATAATACAATCATTCCCTAATATATATATATATATATATATATATATATATCGCTATTAAGCTCCCTTTGAATAACGCTAGGGAAATGAGGAATGAGAGCGTTATTGAACAAAATTTGGCTGAGGTGGAGGGGGCGCCACCCCACACTGGTCAGCCTAAGAACTTATATTCCAAAATTAGTTAAAATAACCTGCCAATTTGGGGGCTAGCCCACTTGATAGAGACATATGTCTTTTAGATGGGAGATCCAAGGTTCAATCCTTGTCGTTAAAAAAAAAGACAAAAAAACTGAAATGTTCATAACCGTATTCTTTATTTATTCTTTCACACCCACTCCATAACCTGCCAATTTGTTTTGTCTCTTTAAGAATAAATATCATCCTATAGTCAATTTGTATCACAATATTGTAAAACACCCGATATATTTTTTTGGTTTACGATTATCATGAATTTTTTTTAATAATGGAGTAATTATAGGAAAAAAAATTCAAAATATCATCCTAATTTACACATGTGTTGCTTCTATAATTTGGACCTTTTTTTTGTTCAAAATTAGTTGCAATTTATCGATTTCTTAAAGAGACAGCCAAACAACAGTTTGTGTTTTATCCTCCCACTCCTTCTAACTGTTCATAAAACACTTCTGTTTAGACAAAAATTTTAAAAATCCCTCAACTAAACACATTTGAATAACACATCTGGAAATACTTTTCTGGTAAAACACATCTATTTATGAATGAATTTTTTGAAAACCCCTAAACAAAATGAAAAAACACATCTATTTAGACACGTTTTTAACACAATGAAAAACAACCCCTAAACACTTCTATACAAAACACATTTCAATAAGTACCCCTAATCAGATTTTATAAAACACTAAACAATCTGAATGTGTTTACAGATTTATGGTAAAACACTTCTATAACATAAAACCATTCAGCGTGTGTTTAAAAAAACCAAACACCATAAAACAGAATCATAATGTGTTTGAAAAAAACCAGAACACCTTAAACCCCCTAACCGTTCGGAATGTGTTAAAAAAAAGAAGCAAAACACCATAAAACATAATTCTGGAAAAACACTTCTATCAATGCCAGAAAACACAATGAAGACAAGCTTATATACAATCAATCGGTGGCCTTTTTTGTGAGAATCTCTTATCATTGTGCAGAGATTATTGGTTTTATTGTTTCCTTATTTTTAGGTGAAAAGATTGTTGATAATATTGTTTCCTTATTTTTAGGTGAAGAGATTGTTGATAATTGTCCGATTTTCAAGCAAAAGCTACGGTTTTTATTAAGTGAATTAAATGGGCTTTATTAATTAAGAGGTGTAATATTACACATATACCCCTACAACCTTAATTTATCTAATAAAATTATAACACATATTACAAAATTGCCACTACTATCATCTCAACCCTCCATCAAGTTGATCCAATGGTTATTTTTCTTTCTCACCCTTCTTACAAAACATCTCTTTTGTATGCTAACCCTACCCTATATATATATATATATATATATATATATATATATATATATATATATATAAAAGGCTCAGCAAGGAGCTGACACGAAAATCCCCACTACACGCAAAGCGGCACCCAAAATAAACAAAGGAAACAGAATTACAACATAACAGAAAGATCAAAATTGAGCCACTCATCCCAGCTAGGCATAGAGATCTTCGAGCGATTTGAGATCCAAGTGTAGGCGTCCTCCTTAATTAGCTCCACCGTCTTCGCAATCGGGATGAAAATGTTATTGAACGCCTTCTCGTTTCTAGCAAACCAAATTCTCCATATTGTTGCGATCATAACCGTGTACACCGACTTTTTCCAACGTTTAGAACCCGGGAAGGAACTAGACAAAAAGAAAACATCCGAAATGGAAGACACGTCCGGATTGAAAGGAATCCGCATCCAGGCCATAACTTGCCACCAAATGCTTTTAGCCCACAAACAATTAAGAAAGAGGTGGTCCGTATCTTCATCCGAAATACTGCATCGGTCGCATTTAACCGTAGGAAAATTAACTCCTCGGTGACCGAGATCAACTTTGGTAGCCATCCTACTAAGAAGAATCCTCCAAAGCAAGTAATTACCTTTGGCCATGGCCCAAGAGTTCCACTTATAAACAAAGAAGACTTGTCCTCCCATCGCCTTTTGATGCCATTCATATCGAACATGTTTGACAGCAAAATTAACACCATCAGAATTGGGCCAGGCCCACTCATCCCTTCCATCTTTCCTGCTGAAACAGTTCAGCAAATTCAGCAAGCAATCCCTATCAGCAGCAGCAGACTCCGAGAAAGACTCGGTAAGCCAAGGAAAGTTCCAAACATGATCATTGTTAATCGAGGATGAAATGAAACAGAGAGACAATTACATAGTCTGACATGGTATCAAACCTCTAAACCTCCTTCCCTTCGATCCTGTCCCTCTTCTTCTTGAACTTTCATCTTTTCTTTCTTTAACCAAACCATGGACCCAAAAACACACCATGCTATTACCGTATCTAATATCTCCTACACCCGAAACACTCGAGGCCGAGGCCGCGGACACGGTCGAGGTCGTGGCAGACACCAACCATCACCACAATGGAACCATTACCCATGGTTTTCCCAGCAGACCACTACCCAAAACCGCCCTCCAACTTGGTCGCAACCCACTGGTTACTTTTGGACTACCCCACCATGCCCGTATTCCACTATTCCACAATCTCGACCACGACTTCACAACAGGGAATTCTCGGCCCTCGCCCACAACAGGCCTTCATGGCTTTGGATGCTCCATACATGCCTACGGCTCTTGATCAGGCTTTCAACACCTTCACTCTAAATCCATCGGATCAAACTTGGTATATGGACTCGGGTGCCACAGGTATAATGACTCACAACTCTACTAATCTCACTTCTTATTTAAATAATGTGTATCAACGAAACGTTATAGTCGGAGATGGCAAAAATATACCCGTTCATGCGATTGGAAACCATACACTACCTCCACCTTTTCCAAACTTCAAACTCAATAACATTCTTTTTTCACCTAAACTCATCAAAAATCTAATTTCGGTTCGCCGTTTCACCACCGACAACAATGTTTCGATCGAATTTGACCCGTTTGGTTTTGATGTGAAGGACCTCCAAACCCGGAAGCACCTCCTTCGATGTGATAGCACCGGTGATCTCTACCCGTTAACTCCACCTTCAAGTTCCAAAGTTCAACCTTCCCATGCTCCAGTTTCTTCCTTTTTAGTCGTGCCCCAAGACATTTGGCATCGCCGTCTTGGACATCCCGGAAATAATATTTTACGTTGTTTAAAACCTAGTGTGAATTTTTCTAGTAATGATCCACCTTCTTCAATATGTGAACCTTGTGTGTTTGGCAAACAAATAAAATTTCCTTTTCATGATTCACATTCACATACATCTTTACCATTTGATATTGTGCATAGCGACTTATGGACCTCACCTATTCTTTCCTCAACCGGATGTCGATATTATGTCCTATTTTTAGATGACAAACCAAATTTTTTATGCACATATGCTCTCACTTCCAAATCCAAAGTTTATTCTAAATTTCTAGAATTCCACAAATTAATAAACACCCAATTTCAAACCACAATAAAATGTTTTCAATGTGATAATGGACGTGAGTATAACAATTCTTCTTTTCATCATTTTTGCGCTTCTAATGGCATGCAATTTCATTTTTCATGTCCATACACTTCCGCTCAAAACGGAAAATCGGAGCGTAAAATACGATCCATTAATAACATCATGCGTACCATCCTATCACACTCATCCGTACCTCATTCTTTTTGGCCTCACGCACTCGAACATGCAACATATCTCTTAAACATATTACCCACCAAGGTTCTCAACAACTCCATTCCCACTTTTTGTCTCTATCACCGCCACCCTTCTTATTTACGCACTTTCGGTTGTCTTTGTTACCCTCTTCTACCATCAAACACCATCCATACGCTTGCCGACTGCTCAACCCCTTGCGTGTTTTTAGGCTACCCTTCACATCATTGAGGCTACAAATGCTACAACATCAAAACCAAACAAATTCAAATCTCACGAGAGTTCATTTTTGATGAAACAGACTTTCCTTTTGCAACTCAAAAACCAACCACCTCATCTTATGACTTCTTGACCTCTACACCCTATCCCTTTCATTGGTCTCATTCTACAACTCCAACTACCCAACAACCGAACTCCTCAACCGATCCACTGACTTCTGGCCTAACTAACCCTAACCCATCTCCTTTAAATACTTCATCTTGCCCATCTAACCCTCATCCCACAACCGGCCCAAACAACCAACACCAACCCAGCCCAGCAACCAGCCCGTCCACCTCCCACCCTCCGTCGCAATGAAGGATCTCGGACCACTTAGCTACTTCCTTGGTATTTCGGTTACACGGGACTCAAGCTCTCTATTTCTTTCGCAAGAGAAATATGCACGGGAAATCCTTGAACGAGCCAGTCTCTCCGATTATAATCCATTGGCCACGCCAATTGACACACAAAACAAATTAAGCAGTACTCATGGGACACCCGTTGACAATATTACCGAATACCGAAGTCTAGCGGCGCCTTACAATACCTCACCTTTACCCGCCCGGACATTTCATACGCGGTTCAACAAGTATGCCTCCATATGCATGACCCGAAGACCATTTATTTAAATGCTCTTAAGAGAATTTTAAGATACATTAAAGGCACAATCTCATATGGTCTTCACATTCAACCGTCCTCGACATCCTCCCTCACGACTTATACCGATGCCGATTGGGGCGGGTGTCCCGACACAAGGAGATCAACATCCGGTTATTGTGTATATATATGGGTGACAATCTTCTCTCATGGTCCTCCAAATGTCAACCCACTTTGTCCCGCTCTAGTGCTAAGGCGGAGTACCGTGGCGTCGCTAATGTGGTTTCCGAAGTTTGTTGGCTTCGCAATTTATTACTAGAACTTCATCACCCTCTTCAACGTGCAACCTTAGTGTACTGTGACAACATGAGTGCTATCTACCTATCCGGTAATCCAGTTCAACATCAACGCACAAACACGTTGAAATGGATATCCATTTCGTCCGTGAAACGATTGCCAAGGGTGAAGTCCGAGTTCTACATGTCCCATCACGATACCAAATAGCCGACATTTTTACAAAAGGGTTGCCAAAGGTTCTATTCGACGATTTTCCCACCAGCCTCAACATCCGTGATCCTCCTGTTTCGACTGCGGGGGAATATTAGAATAGAGCTCAATCATAGCATTGATTTGTATCACAATATTGTAAACTCTTTACTAGACCATTGACTATAGGAGGATTCCTAGGAAGACCATTGACTATATTAACTATAGGAGGATTTCTAGAAAGACCATTGAGTATAGGAGGATTTCTAAAAACACCATTGACTTAGATTGACTTGTAAATATTATATATTGATTGTAAATGATGAAATGAAACATAGAGAATATACAATATATCAATAACCCGATATAAAAGCCAAACTTCCAACTAGCCACATACAACATTATCGAATATCGATACACTTTACCCCTTTTATAAAACTTCCAGAAAAAGTCCTAAAAATATAATTTTTATCACGTTTTCTAAGAAAAACCAATTGGACTTTGAATTTAAGGAGGTGGTTTTGTCTCATTTGAGATTTATTTTTTCAACAAGTAAAAAAACATATTTAATGTTAAAAAAAAAAACATATTCACTAAAATAGTAAAATGCAACGCTCAAAAGTCATGTAACGGTTGTTTTAATTTTTAAATATACCGTATCCTAAAACCACTTCATTAGTCAACTAATGGGTTCCCCGCGCGTTACAGCAAGGACACAAAACTTCGGTTGGTTATTTTCAGGGCGAGCATAAGTTGTTATTTGGCTCAATTTAGTTTTGAGTCATAACCATAACTTTCGATTAAGGTATTTCAAAAATCGATGGGTTTCCATTATTTCAGCTTGGTAAATCGGTTATGAACATTGGGTCCAATCAGTTGTCGACTAATAACCGGAATTTTAACTTGAGATGAAAATTATCATAATATCCTCTAACCTCATGAACCAGTGGAAATTTTGTGAGCGATATCTTGTTTCAAGTCTTGCTATAGTTTTGGCTTCTCTTTGCGACAGCATGACGCTTGTATGATTTTGGTATTGTTTGTTGAAGTGATATAAATGGAGCACAACAGATTAAATGCCATGCTGGCAAACCGTTTGCGAAGTTGTGGCTATCTATGATGTTACTCTTCCTCAAGTCATTTGATTTCTGTATTAACTGAAGCAATATAAGTCAAAGTAGTGCTTTTTTTTAATGTTGTCTTAATTTATGACATACTTTGAATTTAAAGTTTAACTTGTTGCAAGGAAAAGCTTTATTAATTGATTTTGAAAATATGCAAAATGAAAATACATGTGTATAAAAGCAGAAACATCAATCTAAAAAATAGTACACCCTGAATTTGAAAAGGTAAACACATATGTGTCATCTTTAAAGTTCCAAATTCAACATAGATGTTTATAGTTTCATGTCTTTAAAGTGTGTTTAAAGATTTTGTTATAACGATATTAAGTTTAAACCGTGTGCCAAACTTAGTTTATCAAAGCAAACAACATAAAATTTTGTTTGGTTTCACTGATTAATTGACCGAATCTAGATAAAGAATGCATAAAAAAACCTAAAATGTATATAGTTAAAACTTAAAAAAGTACTCCAATTATTATATTGTTAAACATAATCCATTATTATAAACAGTACAACTTAAATAAATAAAAATCGCACTGCAATGTAAGAAGTATATAGCCTAACATTTTCAAATATTAAAAGTAAACCAAACCATTTGGTATGATATGAAATATCTTAAACCGAATGACATACCAAGAATCGAGACAATTCTTATACATGATCAAGACCATTTTTTGGGTTTAATATTTAAGATTATTTCATTTAACAATGGTTAAAATAAAACACGCACCTGAGTGTGAAAACCTTCGCTGCTATTGATCATCATTGGTGGAGTTGGCACATCCATTGATGGCTTTATGCATAGCTTGTTCCATATTCTTTTTTTTTCAAATAAAAAGAAATACGTCAAACCATTTATACTAACCTAATTGGATAATTGCAAACCCTCTAAAGACAATACATAAAAGCAAAAATATAAAAAAGTACACACACAACAGAAAATGAAAGCCACCACTGCTATTGATCATTGATGGGTTCTTCAAAAGGTCTTCATGTTTTTTTCATTCAAAACAAACAAATATCAAACAGCATACGAATTTGAACCAAAAACTGAAAAACCTACCTTTAATTTGTTTGGATTATTGTGACGTCTAAAGATATATGGTGAATAAAGAAATAGTCATTTTCCCATTTGTACACAAATAGTTGAGGTTTTCAATCTATTTATGGTTGCATCTATTCAATCGATTTATGACTGATATTAAAATCTCCATCCGCTTAAAAAAAATGAAGCATGTGTCCTTTGGTTTCCAAGATTACACAAATTCAACTTTTCAATTCCACCTTTTGGTTTTGAAACTCACTTTAACATTGTCACAACTCACAAATGTTATAATAATTTAAATAGACATAAATCAATTTCAACTTCTCATCTAAGTTTTGAAACTCATCTTTAAATTGTCACAAATTTTATATAGTAATTTAAAGAGTGTAGAAAAGACAACTTTACCCCTAAATTAACTCCATTTACTAATGTACCATAAGCATAAACACTTGTATTTAATTAAATTTTACGGTCATCCTTCCCTCATGCTTTATAATATAGTATAGACTAGTGGGGTGCCCGCGCGTTGCGGCAGAGTGACATATATTGAAGCACATAGTGTCGGAAACCTACGCAATGCAGTGGTGACGATAATGTAGTACCTGATACTCATTTTGTGCTAGTTTACAACCCTCTCATGGTATATTATATTGTATTTATATTGGTAATCTAAATCAAGAGGTGTGTATATAAAAAATATACGTTGATACTAACAAACCGGTTATCAAACCCATTAACACGAAAGAGTATATACATGAAACTGAACTTTTTTTCCTTTGAGTGGTTCTACATGAAAGCAACCATCCAAAACAACAAAGAGAACCTGATCCACTAAATCATTAACAACATTTTAAGCTAGTTGCACGAACTCACAAAAATAATACATTTTTCTTATGTGGTTAAATGAAGAAACCCTTTTGGCAAATTTCGTGTCTATAAATCTTTAACTTCATAAAGAAAGTAAAACCCATTTTCTGTAAACTCCATGCAATTTTCTCCATCTCTGGTTGGGTTAGTAACACCATGCTTCCAAAAGATACGTAAACAACTGAGTTTGAATACTTGGTTTTAAACCATTTGGTGCAGTCATCATCAAATGGTCTCCATTGACTTGCACCACAACCTTTGTGATTCGCTTTCCTTAGGCACATTAATGTAAACATCATTACCATTTGAAATGGGTTGTTTGTATAATGATTTGAAAACGGGTTCAGTCACACATTCGTGTCCTTTTTTATAAACATGTAGTGCATGTAATATGATTACAAAAGGTATTTGTTACAACAATAATCTTTTATTTTTTTTTAACTAAGTGGCATAGGTATTAGATATAAACTTTGGACAACTTTCAACCCATTTAACAATTTTAATCTTTTTTAGGTAAATATTTATGTCGCACCAAGTGACCGTTTAAGGATAAGCCATAACTTAAATCAACTTACTCAAATGTATATCGTTAAAAAAACAATACTTTTTTCTTAGTTTAGATATTCATTCTTTTCATAAAACTTCAAATTTGGGGTATTTAGAAAAGCCTGGGGCAAAGAGTATTACAACTAAAGTGTAATAAGTAAAAATAACATAAACTTTCATTTAACTTGATTCATAAGGTTTTCGAAATCACATATGAGCAAAAAATAATTAAAATTCATACCTTATTAGCGTTCACAAAGTAGTCGTACAACCTATTTTCTTCCCATAAAACTGCCTTGTTCCTGGTACAGTGACCACATAAAAAAAACTTTTAACTAACACGATTAAGGCCTTATCATATAATAAATCAATAACAAGTGCATAAAACTTCTAAACTTCACACTCTCACCAGAAAGTTTTGTCTTTTTGGAAGATCCGAATCCCAAACACAACCATACATGTCATCCAGGTACCCATTATAACATGTACAAGAAGAACATTCTTCATGAGAATTATGTGCAAATCCTCCCCTTTCAAACTCCAATATCCATGAACCAAGTAAAGCAATAAACCTTGATCGATGAAAACATATGTACCACTAAGTTATATGAGTGAAATTTGAATAAAACAAGTAAAAAACTATATGAATTACAATAAATTAAAGATTAAGAAAAAAAAACATACCTGATTGATTGATTACACTTTGTATAGAGAACAAACTTTTATTAAAAAAAAACAGAGAGTAAGGATAAATGGAGTACCAAATGTTATTGCTTTACTTGGTTTATATAATGATATATTTGCTTGAGTTAAAAGCAATAATGAGTGGTTAATTGAAATAATTGAGAGTTAGAAGCAATTAAAGGGTGGTGACTCTTTGGCTTTCATATGATTCTTGTAACTCTTAAGACTTTTGGATTTCTTTCTTATTCATTAATAATTAGTTAGATTTACATTAAACTCTAAAGTTTAACTCTATTACATAATCAACTTAAATATTCATGTAGAATGACAATTTTACCCTTTTACTAACTTCATTAAGTTGTTGTACCATAAGCATAAGATGTAATATTTACTTAAATTTTGTTGGTATCTTTCCCTCATGCTTTATAATATAGTATAGATATAGATATAGATATAAATAGTGTAACATTATAGTTTCTAGGGTGCATAGAGTCGGTTGGAGAAATGGGAAATGGGAAATCGGGGATGAGGTGAAGTGGAAATCAAGGACGACTGGGGAATACTCACTGATATGGAAGTGTAGTGCAGGATTATTACTGCTGCACCACAACAGAGATATATGTCGTTGGAATCAAAACACGAATTATATGCATAATGTAAACGGGTTTTTTTTTAATTAAATAGGGGCCTTAAAAATTTGGGGATTCTTGGCCCAAGTCTTACCCTCTTACCTTGTTGGGTCGGGACTAGCAAAAGAAAAGGGGTGAATGGGAAAATTAGTTAGGGAAAAGAAACAGGGAACACGGGAATACCGTTCCCCTGAAATTTGGAAGTTTGGAATCGAGTCAGAGAATCGGGATGACTCCGTACACTTATAGTGAAAAAAACATGTTAACCCAGCCAATTTGACCCATACAGAATTTTTTATTCACTTTAGTTCCTAACCAATTATTTCACCCATCTATATTTCTCATGTTAGCACCTTTACTAGAATGTTTAAAGCCTTTTGCTCTTTCCAAATCAAGTGTATTAAATAAAGTTCGAGTAGATGATGACTGCTTTATTGCATCCGGAAAGATAATCTTTATTGAGTGGATTTCCTCAAACATCTCCATAAAAAAAACTTGTACATTTTAACTAAATAAATAAAAATGTTAAATCAACAAAAAAAAATGAAATGAGATATGTGTTATATTATCAAGTTACCGGATGACTATATTATGTTTAAGTAAATTCAGTGACCATATTAAATAAAATACTTGTATATATATTGACATATTGTTATTATTATTAACACTATGATACAACCTTAATGAAATATATTTTCTTCTTAAACTACATATAGAAGCACATTTCTAGAAAGAATATCGGCAAAGTCATCCTTTTTACTTTACTTTCCTTTCCTAGTGATAGTGGATTCCCTTTTTTCCTTAACAATTAAGTAGTTTAAAAGAATCCATTTGTAATCCACTTCAAACCATACATGAAACTTTATAGCAAAGATAATGAGAACACAAAATGTGATTCTTTTTATAAAATTCAAAGGATATAAAGTTTTATGTGATTTTCTTGTCTCATATTCAAGAAAGATAAAACCATAATAGGGTTTATAAGGATATCATTATATACATATTACTTTCTTAGTTATGAGGAAGTGGTGGGGCTTAAAAAGGTGTCACGAATCCTTCCGTGTGCAAGCACACCATCGCGTACGGGTTGTGTACACTTGCATCATCGCAAGTCGTTTAAGAGACGCTTTTACTGTTTGGATACTGAAAAAGAAATCAACAAGTGCTATTGTTAGGAATCTGATATAAAAGGAACGATTATCATGGTTCATAATAGGCAGTGTTGTAAGAATCATTAGGCGCTAGTCGGTCAGTGAGGTACCGACTAGCGATTAATCGAGATTAGTAGGGATTAATTGGATTGAGATTTTATATGTAATTTTCTGCTTTCTGTATGTATGTATGTGTATATATATATGCATACACATTTTATATGTAGTTTTTTAAGCATGTATGTTTTACCCCTTCCTCGACTCATATCTTTGAGTATATAGGATTAACTGATAGAATTTATAGGCTTTGGTCGGAATCTAAACAAAATTTACAGATTTTAGCCAGAATTTAGCTAGGCAGCCACAGACTAATGATTAATCGGTTTTTACTCGGTGAACCTCCGACTAGCTATTAATCGAAGGCTAGGCAGAATTTTTACAACCATGGTAATAGGCTTTCTGTGTATACTTTGGATGTTGAAAGGACATGTCTAAATCAAAATCGAATTTATACACAAACACACTTACAATTTCTGTATATTCTTTCGTTAACTTTGTGCTTAAAACTCCTATGTTCTTGAATTAGTCCAAAGTTTATTAATATAACCAAAACATTTACAGGGTCAAGTCACAAGTCAAAGCTTGTAACTCATAACGAAAATCATATAATAGCGATTACATGTACTCGATAGCGATGTAACGGGTAGACAACCCTAATAAACTTGAATTATTCATCCACTTTTTATTCAATTCTATCTTGAAGCTGAACAAATTCAGCTAAGACAACTAGCTAGTAAAATGATGATGATGATTGCAACATAATATGAGGTGGTGGTGGCAATACAAACTCATGAAGATTGGTCATCTCATTACTTGCATCCTTCATGTTTTTGGCATGCACTTTCTTGATGAAATCCCCTGCTTCCTTATCAACACTTTCGTCATCATCTCTAATCACACGAGTATTAGACCTATTTGTTTGATCTGGATGCACAAGATAAGAAACAGTGGGCTCGTGTGATCTAAGGTTTCTTGGGTACTGAGCTGGCACAGATGGCGCAGGGTTATGTGTGGCTCGAGCCAGTGATGGTGGTGGAGCGTGGGAACTAAACCCCATCTTGGCTATTGATATGTAAGACACTTTCACTATGTTTGTCATCAACTTCATTGACTTCTCACAAACGGACTTGTTGCTTCTACTTTTGTTGTTCATGGTAACGTCGTGGTCTTGATAACAAAAAGACCAAGATAAGATACACGATATTTGTTTGTGTGGATGAGTGTCGTGTGGATCATAGCGATCGGTCTTTTTATGGAGGTTTTACTAGGCTATTGAAAATGTATGTCATGTATCATGAGGCGAATAATCTTTACAAAAGCTATGTAGATAAGAAGAATTTTTCTACTTTTTGAAAATTTTATATAACATCACAAATTTTCTTGTTCTATATTGAAACATTTCTCCTGGTTGCCGACAAAACGTTATTTAACACGTATTGAAAGTGTAATTCATAAGTGGGTAAAGATTCTTGCGATTTATGTTTTGAAATTGTGGTCCAATCACTCTTAATGATGACTTTTAGGCAACAACAAACGTGTAAGATTTCAAATGTTGTGATTGAAGGTTAGAGTTAACATTGTTTATACTTTAGATTCTAATAATTTTTTAATATATTACTTTCAATATATATATATATGTGTTAAAGGATATGATCCCCCGGTATGAAAAATTGACATAATTATAATTTTGTATGATACGAAAGCCAAAAAAAAATATATATTATCGATCAAGTCTTTTAAATTTTTACTTTCACTTCATGTCCTTTATTTAAAAACTAGTCACGTCAGTTGTTTGTCTTTTAAACTTAACCTCGTTTAAGAACCCAATTAGCCACAACCTTGTGAGATGCATGTGAGTGTAGTTGTGTCATTTCTCTCATCTCCTTATAATCCCACACCTTTAATTAAAACACATGTTCCCTCTCGTTTAAAACCTCCAAATTCACAACTCATTTTTAACGCAAATCATCTGATCACCTCTAGAGCAACCCTAATCATTTGAGCAAATACGTTATCAAATTATGGATGATCCTCCTCGTCCTCACTATATTCATATAGTCCTAGATCAAAATGAGGTTGATGAACTTTACAATAAGGGGTTTTTTTTTTTGGGGGGGGGGGGGGAGGGGATGTCGAACTTGGGTTTTTTGCTTGATTTTGTTCTTACTACTTCTCTACACAATCAAATACAGTTCGTTCTGCTCATCTATTTTCCATCAAGTTGCATTATGGACGTATCTTTTCAAAGTTTTGAAGACGAAAGTATGAAAGAGGTATTTGCGACATAGTTGACATGTTTGATGTCGACAAGTATTTTGTATGCACACTCAATGGTATTATGAAACAACTAGGTTATGATGATAGGTGGGTGAGGTACTACCATTATTTAGTTCCAAATTTTGAGTTAGATTATGGTCTAAGAGCCTTGGGTAGTGATGTTGATGTCCTTGGGTTTGCATAATATGTGTCTAAGCATAATAATAGGATGATGAGTATAAATGTGGAACATGACATAACAACACTATACACCCATTTTTGTTCACCAAGTAAGATTAAAATTAAGGAGTAACTTATGAAGAGATAATAGGAATCCAGGACACCTTAGGTGGTGTTTGTTTTTTGGTTAGAAGTGATTCAGACCACTTCTGTCTGCGTCGCACAGACGCGGGCAGACGTTTGGGACGCACAGATTGTTTGTTTTTTAGAACACCTTTCACTAAAAAAAAGTATTTCTGACCTCTTCTTTGTGCAGACATAAACCTATGTCTTCTAGCTTCTTCCCACCTCTTCTCCATTTTTTTTCTTCTTCTCTTCTTGACAGCAACATCATCAATTCATCATCATCATCATCATCAAAGTTTTCTTCTTCTCTTCTCTTCTTAATTCTTCTTCTTTCTTCTTCTTCGCTTTACTTCTTCTCTTCTCCTCTCTTCTTCATCTCCTCCTCCCTCCTCCCCACAGTCAACCGCCACCGCCCTCCTCCTCCTGCTGTAACATTATGCATCAAATACTTGTACGTTAAGACTATTATTAAAACGTCAAGTTTCATCATTATTCGTCTTTTAAAAATATTTTTGTGACGCATTTGGACCCCTAATACAATACTATATATATATATATATATATATATATATATATATATATATTATACATATTTAGGTGGAATAATTATCAAAAAATATTAGGCTTGGGCCGGGATTCGAACCCGCGCCCACAGCCGGGTCAACCAAACACAGACAACACAACCAACTGGGCTACACAACACTTGTGGTTTATCTCCAACCCGTTTTAAATATATAATGTATTAATATATTAACAGTTGACTCAGAAAGTCAACTGTGGCATCGATTTACCTTAATTATCAGATCCAAACGCGTTTTTGATCCTCTATATGGAATGAATTGATGATTGTTGACTATTACGCGTACAATTACACAGCCAATTGTCGTTAAAACATACCAAGTATACATCAATCAACGCGTCATCGTTTTCATTAAGGTCAACTTACCCAATTCGTTCACCCGACCCTCACCCTATAAATTGAATCCTCCAAATCACTCTACACTCGCCGAAACATCTCTCTCTCTATCTCCAATTTCTGTTTTTAAATAATCTTTCGAAGCTTTGAGTTCGTGTTTGACTATCCTGTTGACCGGGCATATAAACGCGATTCGTTCTTGTAAGTTGTCTTTTTTTTTATGGGTTTTGATCTTCGGCCTATACACAACAATAACCCTATGTTCAATTGGGTTATTGTTGTGTAATTTGAATTATTGATAAGTTAGGGCACGTATGGCTTTGAATTGGGGAAGAACACATTGCAGAATATGATTATATAATTTAAACAGACACGAACTCAACACAACCACTGATCTATATCAAGTGGTTGTGTCTGATGCTTGTTAATCAGGGCACACGGGTTCGAGTCCCACACAAAACGATTTTTATCCTTTTCTTTTAAAAAGATTATAAATCAGATTTCCATTATACTATATAATTAATTTAAACAAAGATTATTCGTTCTCATGGTCCAGACCAACTGGTCTGGGCTTGTGATTTAAAACCCCGACCCGGGTTTGAAGCGGGTTCGATTCTTGGCATCAACAAAAAAAAAAATTCATTTAAGCTTATATATATATATTCTCTTATATTTTTAAAATTAGTTTTAAAATACTAAAACTACTTTATAAATTCTACAAAAATTATTTTATGTTATTCTAGTAGAAAAGTTTAACATACAATTTTTAGTTTTCCAAAAATTATTTATTTAATATATATAATAAA
The DNA here is from genome assembly GCA_030844895.1 of Ambrosia x helenae. Classification (NCBI taxonomy): domain Eukaryota; kingdom Viridiplantae; phylum Streptophyta; class Magnoliopsida; order Asterales; family Asteraceae; genus Ambrosia; species Ambrosia x helenae. Next base: position 11,542,846 of record CM061233.1, read on the forward strand.
TAATTCAAGTTTATTCTATTTTATTTATAAAATTCTATAAAAAAATATCAAAACAATTATATAAATTTCCACAAAAATTATTCTGAGTTTTTATAACATTAAACTTTTCTGAAATGGTTTTTATTTCTGAAAAATCATTTATTTAATATTTTTAATCAATTTTTGTTAGTTTTAATCATAAATAAATCATAATAAATTCATTTTTCAATATTTTTGCACCAAAATTTTATATAAATTATTTCTATTTATTTGGAACAGAAATACAATTTTTAATTTAATAATTCTTTAATTTTAATATTTTTAAATATTAAAGTTATATTTTGACAATTTGAAATAAATAGATTTAATATTCTATTTTTTAAGAAAATAATTTTATAAAAATTATTTTCATACTTAAAACTTATTATTGTGACCATCTTTAATTTAAAATTTACAAAAAGACTTTTGCTTATTTATTTATCAAATTTCTCTTATTTATCAAACATTTTATTTATTAATCAAACGAACACTTATCCCTAATTCGAAACCCTAGAAAATATTTGTAGACTAGAAAGACTTAGACATATTTATTTCCTTAATTATAGGGTAATACTTGGCATCGTTGGGCAACACATATTCTAATTTCACAAGACATAACATTTTGCTAAGGTGAGTTTTACATAGCCCTTTTTCTATCTTTCACTATTTTTGGGGTGAAACATGTTACAACATTCTATATGCAATTCAATCATAAAGTGTCTATGTGTTTTTTCATGTTGCATTATGTCTTAAACATGACTAGGGTAAGCACAATATTCTAGCATAATCATTAACATTGATGAGCCGACGGTATACAATGATAGATCTATTGGACTGACAATCCCACCCGGATACGTGCCTCCTACATAGGTAGCGTGGGTGATTGTTATCGCATAACATAATCGAGTGAACCATGAGCGTATGGGATGGACCACAATATTCTAGTCACAAGGGTTGATTATGCACTCGATTTACTTCTAGTATGTTTTCACATATGGACTAGACTTGCCATGACACTTGAATTGTACAAGCTTTATTCGATTATCAAAACCTATGTAATTCTCACCAACTTTTGTTGACCCAAAAATATTTTCAAAATTAACATGTTTCAGGTAACAACGAAGCTGAGGCTTAGAGTATGCATGAGGAATATTATGAAGTTTATTTTGAAGTTATTTGAAGTTATTGCTTAATTTGATATCATGTATTTGGGATTTCTAGACATCATTTCATTTTGGATATTTATGTTATGAATAAATTATTTAAAATTTCAATATATACCATGTGCTACTGAAACAATCATCAATACGTGACATCCCGATGTTTCCGCCATCGGTTGGGGTGTTACACCTGCCACCCTCTTCCTCCCTCCTCCTCCCCACAGTCAACCGCCTCCTCTTCACAGTCAACCGCTGCCGCCCTCCTGTTAGGTATTGTACTTTCGTTTTTTTTTTTTTTTTTTGCTTTTTCTTTAATCAATGTTAGGTTAAACAAGTGAGGGTGGGTTTATTTTTTCTTTTTCTTTAATCGTTTTTTTTTCTTTTTCTTTAATATTATTTTCTTTAATCGTGGTGATGATGGTGGTGATTGGTGGCTGGGTTGGTGGTGATTGGTGACGGGAATGGTGGTTGTTGGTGACGGGGATGGTGGTGATTGGTGGTTGATGATGGTGGTGATTGGTGGATGGGTTGGTGGTGGTTGTTGGTGACTCGGATGGTGGTTATTGGCAGTCATGGTGGTGGTTATTGTAACACCCCAACCGATGGCGGAAACATCGAGGTGTCACGTAGTGACGGTTGTTCAATAGCTCATGGACTAAAGTGTAAATTTGAATACATTGATTAAATAATTTATTACATTGAAATGAAATTACAGGATACAATAATTCTAAAGTGACAAGTTTAGCTAAGATACAATGTAGACAAAACTGAAATATAAAATCCAAAAGCCTAAAAGAAGCGTCTCAAAACAACCTGAAACATGTACAAAATATTTTGGTCAATACAAAAATTGTATTGGTGAGCATACCCTGTTTAAATAAATATAGTAGAAAAGTGTTTAGCAATTCATGTGTCGTATACTGTTTGCAATTATGTAATAAGTGGTATCCGGGTCAAATCAACCCTAAGAGAAGAAAGCAGATATATATAGTATGCGCTAGTAGTAATGTAATACATAGCAATGACGAGGACTCTCAACAGAGTCACAAGGGTATAAACCATAGTACTATTCATTGAAATGCCAGGCCGCAACGGTTAATGATTTGACAGGTCATAGATACACAAAATGACACAAGCAAACACACATAAGAATTGCTATTTTAGTAAAAGGAATTATAAACTTGATAGTAAGTACATGAGTCACCCCAAAATAGTAAGACAGTAAAAAGGGGAAAGATATACTCACAGTTTGCAAAAGCGATCAAAATCCAACTTAAGCGGTCGTGAGCTAAGTAATGGGAATTCCGAAGAATCCAACCTATAATGTATGAGAGTACTAATAAGGAAATGTCTAAAAAGTCTAAGGTATCTAGGGTTCTAAGGCATTAGGGTTTGCTAAGTCGATTTGGGGAATTAGAGTTTTTATGATAAGTCGCGTTAATGTAAAAGTTGTATATCGTAAATAGTATATGAAAGGTTGTAAATGTGGGTTAAATAATATAATTTATTACCTATTGAATATTTAGATAAAAAAATATGTTTGAATAATTAAGACAAAATAATTTAGTTAATTACTTTAACTAAATTAAAATAAATACAATAATCATAAATATATAAATAAATAATTATGTGTTTCACAATGATCTAACAAATGGTAATTAAGATTTTCAAACATAAAACATTTCTATTTTATAAGAAAGGTATTTATAAAATAGATGTTTAAATAGTGTAAGTAAATAAATGTTCAATTATGTCTAATTAAACATAAATAAGATTAAAAATACAAGACATGATCCAGAAATGTTATTTTTATAGAAAATGGATTCTTTATGATGTAAATCAATGAAAATAATTTTCTCATAATTTTTATAAACTTACTTATATTTAAAACTGATTTAATGAGATTAAATTATGTTTAAATGATTAAAAATAGGAAAGTCAATAAAATTAAATGTTTTCTGAACCAATAATTTTTATATGAGTTCATGATGATGAGAAATATTTACCCAAAAAGTTTGGGATTAAAATCATTAAAAATGAATTTTTTACCAATTAAATATGGATTAAAACAATTTAATTCTATAAAAATATAAAAATAAAACATTTTCCAGAAATAAAAAATGTGATAATTTTCTTTGTGGTGTCAAGATGTTACTCCTAAATTTTTATAATTTTTGGAGCAAAAATGAATTTATTATGAATATTCTAAGATATATATGTAATATTTATATTTTATAATATTAGAATGAGATTAAAATACATAGTAGTAAAAAAAAAAACCATATCAGAAAACAAGCCAAGGTGGGACTCGAACCCGAGTCTGGCGTGTAGAACCCCACATACACAACCACTCCCCTATAAGCTATTTAGTTATTCCAAATGAAAACAAAATATATTTATAATATTATTACACTTCATCTTCTTCTTCCCCAAATCACTCTAGCCAAAACCCTAACCCTAAGATTCACAATCAACCCCAACGAAGCTGTTTTTAACCCCCGAAACCATGGGGTTTTTATAGAATGATGTTTGAAAAACACTAAGGCACAAAAAGAAGTAACTTACAATACGAACACTAGCCGAAACGAAAGGTTTTTCAGACGCGTACATGGACCCCATTTGCGAAGGCTTCTGGACACATTCTAGAATGAATTTTGTGTGGTTTTGCGGAGTGTGTATGTGCAGAATTGATTGCCACGCTCAGTTTATAGTGTTGTTAAAAAAACGATCGATTGAACCTCTTAGTTATGGTGCGACGGTTTCAATAAAATCGTGATTTAAAGTATCATTAAACCAGTTTAAATGTATGATTAATAACTGAAACAAACGTATTATGATGGAGAAACATACGAGCACCATTTAAGATGATTAAAACGTATCCCTTTGGTCAAAGATGGTTCGCCGGATAAACTCACCGGATCCGGCAAGTGGCCGACCGGAAAGTAGGGGAGACTGTAACATTTCGCATTTAATTATTTGTACGTTACGAAAAGCCTCATTATTATTATAATTTTTGGAGATATTCTGAACCCCTATACAATGATAATTATTCATACATATATATATAGTAGTAATAATAATATTAATAATAAATAAAACAAATCAGATTTTTATTTAATCAAACCTAAAACCTTCTACCCTCTTAAGCCCAAAACCCCTTTTTACATATTCTGAAGCCCAACACCTGGCCCAACCCAACCCCTCCTTCCTTTATAACCGTTTTAAAAACAAAAAAAGAATTGCTTCTAACGGGTTTCGAACCCGAGTCAAACCATCAACACCACACACTCTAAACCAACTGGGCTGGCCATCACATTTGATACAAACCTGACGCGCTTTATATATATCACTTGCTTAAATCCTTCACAGTTGACTTGAAAAGTCAACTGTGACACACGACATACTATAATCAAATCCATTAACTCGTGATTTGGCTGTAATTGGCATCCTTACTTGATTACCGGCCTATCATGACTAAGCAACACGTTAATTGCCATCCAATTGATACCTAAATTAACCTATTACGCGTATGATATTGATTATAGGTCAATCCTTACCATTTCTGCAACCCAGTGGTTTAAACTATAAATTGATCATTGGCGAGCCTTCACAACTCGCCAATACTCCTCTCCTAACCCCCAATCTTCTTAATTATATCCTGTTCTTGATCCACGATCGTTTTTCTTTGACTTTTGATTGACCATTCAATCGTGTTCGAATCATCATTGTAAGTTCAATTATTCCAGTGGGTTATGTTCATCGGCATTCACACATCAATATCCCTATGATTAATTGGGCTATTGATGTGTGAATCAAACTATTACAGATTCTAGGGCTTGTGATGTTATTTTGGGGATAAACTGGATTTGTACGATGTATTTATTTAATAACGAACGGAACAAATCACAACCACTGGTCTGGACCAAGTGGTTGTGACTGGTTCTTCCATCCCGAGCCACCCGGGTTCGATTCCGGCCTGTGGCATTCTTTTTGTTCATTTTTTTTTAAAACAAACAAATAAATTAATTATATATAATACATTTTAATCTTATAAATTCGTTTTTAAATATTAAAACTATTTTATAAATTCTAAAAAATATATATTTATTAAATCTGAGATAAAAGTTTTATTTACAATTTTTATTTTCCTGAAATTCATTTATTTAATATTTATAATAATTAAATCAATTTTATACTATTATATTTATAAAAATCCATTAAAATATCAAAACAACTTTATTAAATTCTACAAAAATTATCCTATGTTTTATACAATGATAAGCTTTACTGAAATAATTTTTAATTCAGAAAAATCAATTATTTTATATTTTTAATCAATTTTTGTTAGATTTAATCATAATTAAATCATAATAAATTCAATTTTCATTTTTTTGCACCAAAATTTTACACAATTTATTTTTATATATTTAGAACAGAAATATGATTTTAAAACAATAATTCTTTAATTTTAGTATTTTTGAATATTTAAGTTAATTTTGACAATTTGTAATAAATAGATTTAAAAATCTATTTTAAAGGAAATAATTTTATAAAAATTATTTTTGTACTTCAAACACATTATTGTGACCATCTTAAATTTAAATCTCATAAAAAGATTTTTGGTTATTTATTTACTAAATTTCTCTCAATTGGCGAATATTTTTAATATTAATCAAACGAGCAATTATCCCCAATTCGAAGCCCTAGAACTTATACATTTGTAGACTTGATAGACTTAGACATATTTATTACCTCATTATAGGGTGATACTTGATACATTTGGGCAACACACTATTTTCAACAGATATAACATTTTACCAAGGTGAGTTTTACATAGCCCCTTTTATTATCACCATTTTTGGGGTGAAACATGTTATAACATTATCATTGCAATTCAATCATCAATGTGTCTATGTGTTTTCTATGTTGCATTATGTCTTGAGCATGATTAGAGTAAGCACCATTCTAGCATAATCATTAACTCCGTACAAGCCGACGGTATACATTGATAGATCTATTGGACTGACAATCCCCCCGGATACGTGCCTCCTACAAAGGTTACGTGGGTGTTTGTTATCGCATAACATATTCAATTGGACCATGAGCGTATGGTATGTATCATTTTATAACAGTCATCAGGGTTGATTATGCACTCGATTTATTTCTAGTATGTTCTCACATATGGACTAGATTGACATGACACATGAATTGCACATCATTTTTATTCAATTATCAAAAACCTATGTAATTCTCACCAACTTTTGTTGACCCAAAAACATTTTCAACTTAACATGTTTCAGGTTCTAATTGCTTGAAGATTTGAATTGATGCTTGAAAATGTTTGCATAGTTTTATTCAATTTGATGTACAAATTCTTAGAACAATTGTATGTAACTTATTTAAAGTATTTAATGAAATTTATTATTCACCATGAGCTATTGAACAATCATCAATACGTGACATCCCGATGTTTCCGCCATCGGTTGGGGTGTTACAGATTGGTATCAGAGCCATGGTTATAGGGAATTAGGTTATTAGAAAAATAATCTAGTCTATAACCATAGGAATTAACCAGTACTTGCTTCTTTTACTTGCTATACTCTATCTCCCTCCTACTTCTTATCCCTACTTTCATTCCTACAAGAAGGTTGCTCTCCATCAGTGGATCTACTCTTAGACTAATAGGATAAAATCCTCAGGTTTAACCTAAACCACCTTGAGATCTCGTCGAAGTTCTAGATTTTAATAACGAACACGTGCAATCTGGAAGGGTGAACGCCTGTATTCTGAGTCTTCTGTCTAGGCTGGCATTGCGCATATATCCCAATCAGACGAGGGACCCGGATGCCTACCTGGGAATTCTCGGGATGAGTGTTCACTTATAGGCTAAAGCATGTCTTCATATGTTATTAGAATTTAGAATCTTTGATAAGTCAACGTTTTCGTTTATTCGTTTTAATGAATAAATGATTACACTCCTTATATAATCTCATTCATTTCACTGTGTCACTCACAGATCATGCCTCCACGTCGCAGTACTCGTCTTAACAGTGGTAACAATCATGATGAAGGGAGTAGCAATCACAATCATAACCATGACACTAACCACAACAACAACAACAATAATGGTGTCGATGCTCAACTGGCTGCTATCATTTCTCAACAAATGGCATAGCAAATTGCAACTCTGGTTCCCAACTTACTAGCTCAAGTCATCCAGTTGAACGGCAACGGGAACGGCAACGGCAACGGGAATGGACACCACAACGAGAATGGACTTCCAGCCTGTACCCTTAAGCACTTTAATTCTTGCAATCCCCCAAAGTTCAGTGGAGAAGAAGGAGCTACAGGACTCCTACAATGGTTTGAGGGTATTGAGAATACCTTCATCAACAGTGAGTGCCCCAACAATTTTAAAGTCCGTTATGCCATGAGTGTTCTTCACAAACGAGCACTCACTTGGTGGAATGAAGAAAAACGCACTCGCGGAGCTGAAGCTGCACTAGCCTTAACCTGGGATCAAGCTAAAGACATTATGAAGGCAGAGTTCTGTCCTCGTAATGAAATTAAGAAGCTGGAAGATGAATTTCATGATCTTGCTCAAGACAGTGGGGAAAACCTCGCTTACAACACTCGTTTTCACGAACTAAGCTTACTGCTACCCCACAAAGTCACCCCTTTGCCCATTGCGATCGAAAAATACATTGGTGGCTTACCGATGCAGATTCAAGACACAGTGTGGGGAAGGAACCCTGCTACTTTGGAGGAAGCAAAGCGTTTGGCTGCCACCCTAACAGATAACCATGTGAAGGCAGGAACCCTGACTCGTAAAGGGGAAAAGAAAAAGGATACTCCCCAACCTGCCGTTGATATCAAAACTGAGGCCTCAACCAACGGGAAGAACAAGGTCAGGAATTTTGCAATAGACACCACTGCCCCACCCACCAAGAAACAATACAATGGGAACCTACCTAAGTGTGACACCTGCCAGTATCACCATCCAACTCAAGTACCTTGCCGACAGTGCACCAATTGTCAAAGATATGGGCATCTTGCAGATGCTTGTCGAATCCCTGCTACCGACGCTCTTGATGCTCCAAATAATCCCGCTTGAGACCCTCCAACTACTTACAAGCAAACCCCACCATTCGAATGATGCCTATTTTCTCTTTAATTCTATGTATTGACACTTTTTGATTCAAGTAATAAAATCAAGTATTATCATAACATCTGTGTGCATGCTTGTTTGAATGTGAACCAATTGCTATATCTATAATCATACTTGCTTACTTGTACAACAATTAGTTGACTATCAAACAACCTACCTAACGATTGGTAGAGGTCATCATGTCTTTCCAACAGTCGGGAGAGGCCCTACCACCTGCTCAACGACTGGTGGGGACTATCAGACCTGCTCAACAATTGGTAGAGTCATAAAAGGACGCAAAACCCTAATGTAAGGTAAATTGATAATTACGGTCCGGAACGTAATCATGAATTTACAGGTACGTTAAGGTAGTGTGAGATTTTATCAAGGTTTCCGGTAGTTGACCAATTGTAACCCTGGTTTTCTCTTAACTTCGGGACGAAGTTCCTAAAAGTAGGGGAGACTGTAACATTTCGCATTTAATTATTTGTACGTTACGAAAAGCCTCATTATTATTATAATTTTTGGAGATATTCTGAACCCCTATACAATGATAATTATTCATACATATATATATAGTAGTAATAATAATATTAATAATAAATAAAACAAATCAGATTTTTATTTAATCAAACCTAAAACCTTCTACCCTCTTAAGCCCAAAACCCCTTTTTACATATTCTGAAGCCCAACACCTGGCCCAACCCAACCCCTCCTTCCTTTATAACCGTTTTAAAACAAAAAAAGAATTGCTTCTAACGGGTTTCGAACCCGAGTCAAACCATCAACACCACACACTCTAAACCAACTGGGCTGGCCATCACATTTGATACAAACCTGACGCGCTTTATATATATCACTTGCTTAAATCCTTCACAGTTGACTTGAAAAGTCAACTGTGACACACGACATACTATAATCAAATCCATTAACTCGTGATTTGGCTGTAATTGGCATCCTTACTTGATTACCGGCCTATCATGACTAAGCAACACGTTAATTGCCATCCAATTGATACCTAAATTAACCTATTACGCGTATGATATTGATTATAGGTCAATCCTTACCATTTCTGCAACCCAGTGGTTTAAACTATAAATTGATCATTGGCGAGCCTTCACAACTCGCCAATACTCCTCTCCTAACCCCAATCTTCTTAATTATATCCTGTTCTTGATCCACGATCGTTTTTCTTTGACTTTTGATTGACCATTCAATCGTGTTCGAATCATCATTGTAAGTTCAATTATTCCAGTGGGTTATGTTCATCGGCATTCACACATCAATAGCCCTATGATTAATTGGGCTATTGATGTGTGAATCAAACTATTACAGATTCTAGGGCTTGTGATGTTATTTTGGGGATAAACTGGATTTGTACGATGTATTTATTTAATAACGAACGGAACAAATCACAACCACTGGTCTGGACCAAGTGGTTGTGACTGGTTCTTCCATCCCGAGCCACCCGGGTTCGATTCCGGCCTGTGGCATTCTTTTTGTTCATTTTTTTTAAAACAAACAAATAAATTAATTATATATAATACATTTTAATCTTATAAATTCGTTTTTAAATATTAAAACTATTTTATAAATTCTAAAAAATATATATTTATTAAATCTGAGATAAAAGTTTTATTTACAATTTTTATTTTCCTGAAATTCATTTATTTAATATTTATAATAATTAAATCAATTTTATACTATTATATTTATAAAAATCCATTAAAATATCAAAACAACTTTATTAAATTCTACAAAAATTATCCTATGTTTATACAATGATAAGCTTTACTGAAATAATTTTTAATTCAGAAAAATCAATTATTTTATATTTTTAATCAATTTTTGTTAGATTTAATCATAATTAAATCATAATAAATTCAATTTTCATTTTTTTGCACCAAAATTTTACACAATTTATTTTTATATATTTAGAACAGAAATATGATTTTTAAAACAATAATTCTTTAATTTTAGTATTTTTGAATATTTAAGTTAATTTTGACAATTTGTAATAAATAGATTTAAAAATCTATTTTAAAGGAAATAATTTTATAAAAATTATTTTTGTACTTCAAACACATTATTGTGACCATCTTAAATTTAAATCTCATAAAAAGATTTTTGGTTATTTATTTACTAAATTTCTCTCAATTGGCGAATATTTTTAATATTAATCAAACGAGCAATTATCCCCAATTCGAAGCCCTAGAACTTATACATTTGTAGACTTGATAGACTTAGACATATTTATTACCTCATTATAGGGTGATACTTGATACATTTGGGCAACACACTATTTTCAACAGATATAACATTTTACCAAGGTGAGTTTTACATAGCCCCTTTTATTATCACCATTTTTGGGGTGAAACATGTTATAACATTATCATTGCAATTCAATCATCAATGTGTCTATGTGTTTTCTATGTTGCATTATGTCTTGAGCATGATTAGAGTAAGCACCATTCTAGCATAATCATTAACTCCGTACAAGCCGACGGTATACATTGATAGATCTATTGGACTGACAATCCCACCCGGATACGTGCCTCCTACAAAGGTTACGTGGGTGTTTGTTATCGCATAACATATTCAATTGGACCATGAGCGTATGGTATGTATCATTTTATAACAGTCATCAGGGTTGATTATGCACTCGATTTATTTCTAGTATGTTCTCACATATGGACTAGATTGACATGACACATGAATTGCACATCATTTTTATTCAATTATCAAAAACCTATGTAATTCTCACCAACTTTTGTTGACCCAAAAACATTTTCAACTTAACATGTTTCAGGTTCTAATTGCTTGAAGATTTGAATTGATGCTTGAAGATGTTTGCATAGTTTTATTCAATTTGATGTACAAATTCTTAGAACAATTGTATGTAACTTATTTAAAGTATTTAATGAAATTTATTATTCACCATGAGCTACTGAACAATCATCAATACGTGACATCCCGATATTTCCGCCATCGGTTGGGGTGTTACAGGTTTTGGTTGGTGTTGGTTATGGTTAGGTTAGGCTGCAGACGTTAACAAACAAACAATCTTCTTCTTGCAGACTGCAGACCTTTTACCTCTTCAAAAACAAACACCACCTAATATAACTAAGAACATATTATGTTTAGTTTTGAATTTTGTTTTGTTTAATTTGAAGGGGAATGGTAGGGGTTAAAAGGAGATGGGAAATGACATAGCCACCCTCACGTGCATCTCACATGGTAGTAGCTAATTGGGTTCTAAAACAGGGCTAAGTGTAAAGCACAAACAACATGGTAAGTTTTCATATAAAGGATACATAATGAAAATAAAAGTTTTAATGGAGTTGGTCCACAATTTTTGCCTTCATAAAGGACAATATTCATAATTATGTCATGAAAAGTTATAGATTTAGGTGTTGTTTGTTTTTTAAGAGGTAAAAGGTTTGCAGTCTGCGGACCACATCTGCAGGCGAAGAGGTGGACCAAAGGTCTGCAGTCTGCAAGAAAAAGATTGTTTGTTTGTTAAGGTCTGCAGCGTAACCTAAAACCATACCCCACCAAAACCAACAATTTTGTGACCTTCATCACCAACCACAATTTAAAAAAAAAACAATTTTGTGCCGTAGCCAAACATAAAAATTATACGAACAATTTCGTTTTTCAGATTCTACCTATACCCCTCTCAAGTCACACCATCATTTTTCAGATTCTACCTCACCTTATATCAAACTTGCAACTCATATCAAACAATTCTTGCAGTATATATAATATATAATTATTATTATTACCCCTTATGTCCATTTGGGACCAATTAATTAGTGGGAGAGGCGGCAGGGGGAGGGGGAGGAGGAGGGGGGATGCGGCAGCGGCAGATGGGGAAGATGGAGGAGGCGGAGGAGGTGAGGGTAGGGGAGAGAGGCAGCAGGGGAGGGGGAAAGAGAGGAGGAGATAATGGGTTGAGAAGAAGAAGAAGATGAATATGATGAAGAATAAGACTTGAAGAAGAAGAGTGATGAAGAAGAAAAGAGAAGGGGGGAGAGGTGAGAAGTGGTTGGAAGGCTTTGGTATATGTCTGCACCAAGAAGAGGTCAGGAAGACCTTTTTAGTGAAAGATCTTCCAAAAAACAAACAATCCGCAAACCTCAAACGTCTGCGCGAGTCTACGCTGTGTAGACAAAAGAGGTCAGAGTACTTCTGGAAAAGAAAAAACAAACACCCCCTTAGTTCCCACTTTTCAATGATGGATTTCGTATATAGTCCATAACGATTATTGTTATTAATTTTTCTGTTAGTTTAGTAAAAGAGTTAAATACAATTTGAGTTCATGTCGTTATACCAAACCTGCAGGTTGAGCCACTTCAATTTAGGTCTATTGACTCCCATCATTTTAAAAATTACCAATTGAGTCCCTGCCACTAACATTGTTAGTTTATCTTGTCAACTAACTCAAGGTCTATGTTGACATTAGGGCAAAATAGTCTTTTCACCCAAAAGGCTTACCTTATAAGCATCACCATTCCTCACCTCAAACAACCCACCACCATCCATGCGCCACTCTACTGCACTACCAGCCACGCCCACTTCACCACCTAGCTAAACATTTACACCATAAACTAAAACAACACAAACCTAACTCCTAAACAAAATTAAATAATCAATCATTATTATTATTCCTACTACCGCTGCTGCTCAATACTACTCTTGCTACTACCTACTACTACCTCTACTACTACTACCACCACTACTACTACCTACCTACCACTACTACTACCTACATACCACCACCACCTACCCCACTACTACTCCACCACCACCACCACTAATACCACCACCACTACTACCACTACAACGACTATCACTACTATTACGACCACCACTACTACCACCACTATCACGACCACCACCACGACTACTACCACTACTAATACTACCACTACCACTACCCACTACCCACTACCACTACCACCCCATCCCCACCCCTACCCTACCCCTACCACTACTACTACTCATCTTACTACCACCACCACCACTACCACTACTACTACTACATCACAATGTGATCCTCTACATCCAGGCGACGGCATGGATCCTTATCCAATGGATCAGGTGGTACTCGTTGTTAATGAAATGATTGCAAATGTCGTGGCAGACGGGTCCATTATTGAAGAAACGGAAGAATGGCCCTCCGTTAGAGTTCAAGAACCTTGGTAAAACCTCATCTCAACTCTGTTCTCCCATGATTAACCTACACCCCTCCGCTTGCATAGTTCTGTCTCCGCCGCCAGCACTCCGCCTCTTATGTGTACTCCCTTATTTATACCTGTTTCAATCCTTTTCATATGCATATGTTTAACCTAGTTTTTGTTATCACGGTGATAGAATACGAATTCGAGTGTAAATTCACATGTATCTTGGTGGGGTAGAGATGGAGAAGGTGGTTGCAGGGGGATGCGATGTTGGTGGGGTAGTGGTTTTACAAGAGATTTGGGGGGGGGGGGGGGGGGAGGGGGGAGATAGTGGGTATGGTTTGGGTGGTTTTATAACAACAATAGCAACACCACCAACATCAGCAGCAGCAACAACAACAATAAATGAAAAGACAAATATACCCCTAACTTCTAACGGTGCCTTAACGTCGTTAGAGACAGGGCCTCGATTGATCAATTTATGAAACGATTGGGACTAAGTAGGCCTAAATTGCTAAATAGAGACTCAACCTACAGATTAGGTACAACGACAGAGACTCAAACTGTATTTTACACTTAATAATAGAACTACTAAACCCTTAATATTTAAAAACATAAAGCCCAACAAGGGATTCATGTTTCCACATATCCGGGTAAAGCCCAAGCCCAAGTTCAGAAAAATCTCAAAAGTCCGTTATCTTATCCTATCATCTCCTGGGAGTGGGTATGTTTCCACTTTTAAGTTTGGGTTTTTTACATATTTCCCCTTGCTAAGTTGCATTATTACATATTTACCCAACCTATAAAATCAATTACATATTTCCCCTTCTTAAACTATATATATTACATATTTATCCTTTTTATTAATATTACTCTTATTAAATTACTATTTTACCCTTAAAAATTTATTAAACGAATATTTACATAATTTCAGTTTCTAATATCGTAAATTACATATTTTTTTTCAATTCTTCTTAGCCAAATCAATACCATAACCAGACCATTGAAACTACCATCTATTCATGGATCAAATTCAATCCATTTAACCAGACCATAACATGAGAGTGGATAAAACAAAAAAAAAACAAATTAAAACTATATCTATTATATTAATATCCATCACTTCACAAAGAAAGAAAATATGTGGTCTACATGAGTGCAGTATGCAGTAGAATCCAAAAAAAATAAATCAAAATTAAAAAATATTCAAACACCAAAAAAAGATATATCGCCGTCAAACAGTATCATATATGTTGCCACCCAAATAATGTTGAAGAATGGTTGTGCCGTCAAAGAATAAGGAGTGCCCTTGTCGTCTAAGATTGGTTGTGTCGTCGAACCAGGTTGTTGCCGGTCGAACCAGGTTGTTACGTCAAAGGGGAAGCAGGTTGTTGCCGGTCGGAACAACCATTCCGTCAAAGGGGAAGCAGTTTGTTGTCGGTCGAACCAGGTTGCGCCGTCGAAGGGGAAGTTGGTTGTTGCAGTCGCCGTTTGCCGACGAAGGGGAAAGAGCAGGGTTGTTGGGCGCCATTTGATTTACTAGAGATATTCACGATTGATTTTAGGAAGGGGTTGGGAAAAAAATACTAGGGGTAAATAGGTAATTTTATACGTCAGTGGGGAAATATGTAATTGATTTTATAGGTTGGGTAAATATGTAATAAGACAATTTAGTAAGGGGAAATATGTAAAAAACCCTTTAAGTTAGGGTAAGTTTTTAGTTTTTAGTTTTTCATATAAAAAATGAAGCTTTTAAAAAATGTACGCTCAATCAGGTATAGCATTGAGAACAATTGATGAAATAAATAACTAATTCAAAAACGATGTATTAGAGGTTAAAAAGTATGTAAATATATACTTTACATAAAAAAAATTATAGAAAAAAGTTTAAATTGTTTATTATATAAATACTAATCAAATAATGCATTAGACTAATGTATAAAAGTGATAAATAACATGTTACAGTTACAAAATTTTAGAAAAAATGGAATATGAAAAATATAAATTGATCTTTAAGTCACACTGACGTGTGAGAACTTTGTTCATAGTAAAATATACCTATAAAACTATTTAAAATTTGTTTTGTAATATTAATTAGAAAGAGAGTAAGACACATAACTACATCATTGTCTCATACAGACAGTTCTCTACTTAAAACTAGTATTGTTACATGATATCTAACAAAGAAGGGTGGCAATGAGCTAGACGGGAGAGGGGATAGCGGTAACACTGCTACACTCTATCGGCACCCGCGAATCGGGACATGAAGGGCATGATGCAGTTTGTCACCCCTATGAATATGATTGATGTTTGACCGTTAATTTAGTTGGAAACAAACAAACCACTTGTATATTTTAGGTAACCTTTAACATGGAAAACTCTCAAGTCACTTGTTTAGTATTTACACAAAAGATAGAAAATTTTGGATCTTGATTAATATCTTTCTCTACATCAACTTCATTTTCCATCTTTTCCTCATCAATCCAAAACCTATTTCACACATTCTCAAACATTTGATATTGGTTTCTCCAAACCCAAAAATGTCGAAAAGAACATTCCGAATGTTCGTCGAGGAAGAACTAGGCGAATTCCCGCATTTTGTAGTAGGAGCCATACTAGAATGGTTCCTAATAGCTTCTCTTTTCATCGATGGCTTAATCGCGTTTCTCTCACACCAATTCGCGAGGATCTTTCAGTTGGACCCGCCGTGTGTCCTTTGCACCCGAATCGACCAATCCCTAGCGTCCACTAACCCGAGTTCCTACTACAACAACTCAATATGTGAGTCTCACAAAAAGGACATATCTTCATTGGCTTATTGTCATGTCCATAGAAAACTGTCTGATATCCGAAACATGTGTGACGGTTGTCTAATCTCGTTTCAAACCGACAAAGAATCGGATTCTCTAGACACCAAGAACCCGGTTGAGCAAAAAGGATCCAGTGTCCATGCAGACCAGGAAATGAAACTAAAAGTGAAAACAGGAAAAGACGAGAATTCTAACAAGCGGGTTGTGAAGATAAGTAAGTGTTCGTGTTGTGGCGAATCGTTTAAGAAGAGAACGTCGTCTAAAGTCTTTCTTAGGACTCCATCGAACCTTCGGGCTGCGTTGACTGCACCCGCTTTCTCTCCTAGAGTACCTTTGACACCCATGGGCTGGAGAAATGATGCAAAGAATGTGGAGTTGTCTCAAATGAGGTATACAGAACTCAAGTTTGTATCTGATAATGATCCAGATGCGCCTGACGACGACTATGCATCCAAAAGTGAGTTGATTTTCTTTTATCAATCTACACACTTTAGCATGGTTATGTTATGGTAAAAACGATTCGAGTGTAAACGGGTTGGATCAAAACGAGTCGGGTAATGTGGGATGATAACTGAAAGCCCGAATACAACCCAAATTTTGTATCATTTTACCCAATATCTGATGCGTCTTTATAAACAATTTGATCGATGTAGCAGTTAGAGACAACATGAAATCTAAAGCAGCACCAGTGCTGGCAGACAATGAAGAACTAACCGAAGAATCGTTGAGAACACCGACATACGGGAAAGGGAACAAATTCTTTGGTGCACCACATGCAGAATCAGCAGTTGTAAACAGTCCAAGATTTGGCAACAAGCTTACAAAAAAGTTCCCACTAGAAAGATCCGATTTAGCATCAGACTTAAGTGATGGCGCGCCAGTTGAAGGCGACTCGACTCATCAAGTTTTAAAACGACAGCTTCGTTCAGATAAACGAATGCTGATGATGTTGTATCAGGAACTTAATGCGGAACGAAGTGCTTCAGCTGTTGCAGCTAACAATTCCATGGCTATGATTACGCGATTGCAAGCTGAGAAGGCTTCCATTGAAATGGAAGCTTTGCAGTATCAGAGAATGATGGAAGAACAAGCGGAGTACGATGATGAAGCTATTCAAATACTTAAAGATATGCTTATCCAGAAGGAGAAAGATATTAATATTATGGAAATCGAACTTGAGACCTACAGAGAAAAATATGGCGAAATTAAGAAAAGAGAGAATGATAAATTTGTGAGTGATAGAGATTACCAGGAAACCGAAAGCGAGAAAAAAGGGTCGAACTTTGAAACTGAAAGATATCAGATTTCGGGCATGTTGAATAACTTGGAAAATCTTATACAATCATCATCAGATGATGGTGATCATGAAGATAAAGATAGAGGTAGTTCTGTAATCTCTTCTTTTTCAATTACTGTTTTCAACGTGTGGCCTGTTGTTAACGGGTCACACGTTGAAAGTTGGTACCACTCGATCCGCTACTACTAATTTTGATCGGATGTGGATTAACAGGACAAGAAAAGAAGGCAACTCTGGTAAGAGAGATGTCTATAATCAAGGAGAAAATGAGTGTGATTGAAGCAGACAGTGGATACCTGAAGAACACAACAATGACACTTCAAAAGGGTGATCAAAGAGCTGACCTTCTTACTGAGATTGCTCAAAATCTTCGAAAGCTCAGAACATAAAGTCCATCATGTTTCAAGCAAAGGCGAAGATTTTGACCCATTTGCTTATACTGGGTCGATTCCGGTTATGTTGTATCTCTAACAGGTCAAATAGGTAAAACAAAAAAAATCCATAACAGAATCTGATCAAACGGGTCGAAAGTTGTCCAAAGGGTGTATTTTATGCATAACACCTCCAAAATCCTTTTATTCAAGCAGCTACACTATGTTTATTACTGAGATAACACAGCTTCTGTTACCATATTGAATTTTTAACAAATACTTAACTAAGACAAGTGTTTCGGCCTACGGTCAATCCTACTTAAATGACTCATCATGCTGCAACATTTAAGTTTAAGTAAAAGAGATAAAGAAACAAACCATGTGTTAGCACCAGAGCTCAGAGTCGGTCTGATTAAATCCATAGTAGATTCTGAAAAAGTTGCCCCAATGGTGTCTGCAGAAAAAATCTAAGAGAACACAAAGATTTTCAATATATCATAAGTCATAACTCTGTTAGTGTCCCAAAATGTTGACAACTTTGTTTTGGTTTCTAATAATTGGTTTCAAAGGTGCAAGACGCTCCAAGGTGTTTAGGTTTTAAAAGCCGAAGCACGAGCTTCATGTAGTTGAGACGCCCAGTATTCATAGAGTATTTATAAACTAATTACAGATAATATCTACTAATTTGTTAATCCTTACAACACCTAATCAGTGATCAATTTCATACAATACAAAAAGTTTTATATACAGCCTAATCCGATGGTTGCTTGTTTATTAATACATAAGCGTTGCATATCACCTACCATGATGCCTTTACCCGCCTCTCCCACTGCGTGATTTTCAAACCAAGTCTGATAATATCAGTAACAAAATTTGTGTGGTTCCAGTTTATGATCATTGAGATGCTTGGCTCCGTGTGTGCTCCCGCAAAAAGAAAATGGTTAAAGGAAACATTGAAAAGGGATACACGAAAACCAGGGCCAAAGTGTTGAACAAATAATCTCAAATAAAAAAAGGGACAAACATTCATTTTTGTCTTTGATTCTCAAGAATAGGGGACTCTCTAGCAAGGGAAAGGAAAAACTATAACATAAATATGATGCATGCAAAGGTCATATTATCAAACACAAATTTACAGGAAGTAATCTGGAGTTCTCCGTGCAACATCGGGCTCAACCTGACGTGGGGCTGGATCAAATTGTAAGAAATTCTGGTCCATATTCTCGCCAACCTCAAGTATCGCAGCCATATTCCCACATCTATAGCAGTAGTTTGGTGCACTAAATATGGTTACAACATTGTTCTCCTGCAAAACGAAATTGACCATGTCAGGCAACGGATTTGGATTAAAACACATCATGCCTATACTTGGTAGAAACTGACCATGTCTGTTTATGTTGGCCCGCAAACACTTTTTTGTATATCTAATAATATAATATGAATATCTAATGTGTTAAACCGTTGTTACACAAAGAATATTATTATAACAACAATCTATACCTTTGAACAAAAACAAATTCAGAAAACTTTCAACCCATCTCCTTTAGCAAATTTTTATATCCTTCACCAGTTTGAGATAAAACACTACCCAAATTGACCCGTTTATAAGTACACGGGAATACGGGATAAAACTAGTGATAGGATAGTTGATGTTACAAACCTGAGACCAATTGTAACCTTCCATGACAAGCTGGTGAGCCCTAGAAATAAGAGAGAGCCCATTTGTATGGTTAAACTGTGCAGCTATATCCTGCCCAAAAGTGTACCCAGCTCCACGAGGAGAGATTCCCCAACCACACCGGTCATCTGGATCAGACCACAAGAGGTCACACATTGGCCCCTCATGAGGAACCTGAATTCCAACAATACAAGAGAAGAAACATTACGATTGAATCACAATTTGCACCGCATCAATAAAAAAGTTTATGTATGGTTCCCAATTTTACATATTGATGTTCTAACCTCTTGTATGCGATCTAAAGCCCGTATGTTATCCAGTGTATCCAAAGACGGAGACAAGCCACCGTGCAGACAGAAAATCTGCAATCAAAACAATATAATCAACTACAATATTATCACAAGGAGACTCCAAGCTAAAAATGAAAAGCAAGATAGAGATCTTAACCTGACTCTCAATAAGGGCAGTAAGAGGTAGATAATCAAAAAGGTCAGTAAAATGTTTCCATACATTTGCATTTCCATACTTCCTCAAGCATTCATCGTAAAATCCATACCTGAGAGCATATACTAAGATTAGGGAAAGGCCACCTTTTCTCACTTATATAAGAGACAACTAGATAGATTGATCTTTATCCTACTACTGTTCTTTCAAAGTATAGTACATCAGGGAATCTAGCAGCTAGCATCTTGAACGTTCAAATTCGGCCACCTATGAGACCAGTGACCTGTTTGTTTTTAGTGTTTACTTGCATTGTTTGGAGTTGGGAGACACATGTAAGGTTGTGTATAGTAGTGTTTACTTGCTTATGTTTTATAAAAAGTAGCTTAGAATAAACCTAACTGTGTGGATTCTGATGCATCTTACACCACCAGGCCTTGAATCTTACCACCTACGATATCTATTTTAATACACAAATGATTGACATGTTTATCACCAAAAAGATACAGGATAATACCGATGTTGACAGCTGAATGCCTGAATAAGACACAATATATTCTATCTACTTATAATAAAATTAAAGGTAAGGAACTGATGTCTCACACTTGAGTTATCTGCCTGCTCTCATGGTTTCCTCTGAGAATAGTAATCCTATCTCTATAACGAACCTTCAATGCCACAAGTAGCGTAACAGTCTCCACCGAGTAATAACCTCGATCTGCATAAATTACATAACAAAACACTCAACATCAAACCGAATTGCACAAATCACAATAACCGATCAAAATTGACCTACTCAACACCATCCGTGTAACCACATCACATCTACAACATTTAATTTGAAATGTACAATACTAACAAGATTAAACATTTAAACCACACAAATTAAATTGCATAAGCCACAATAAATGATCAAACTTAACTTACTCAACACTATCCATGTAATCACATCAACATCTACAACATCAAATTTCTAAATGCACAACACTAAGCCATAGTTAAAAGCCATCGCCTCTTGCGCCTAGGCCCATTTTTAAGGCAAGGCGAGGCAATTCCGCAATTGTGATTTAATTCTCCAGGTGATGGTTTAGGGGCAGATTCTGAAAATTATGGCTAGATTCCGGCCAGACTTCTACTTTTATTTAAGGAAAATTACTTTCATACGCTAATACACTAATATTTTAAAACTTTTGATACTAATTAGATGATACTAAATACTATATAATAACTTTTGTTTATTTTATATATACTTGGAAAACAGTATTATTTTCTATTACATAATATACTTTTACTTTTTTCTTAGTTCATTTATTATCTCAAGCCCTTGCTTTTTTTGCGCCTTGCACTTAGGCCCTAGACCAGGCTTATGCGCCTTGAGTGCACCTAATGCCTTTGATAACTATGCATCAAACTAAACCGCATACGCCACAATAACTGATCAATCTTAAGCTACTCAACACTATCTATATAACAAAAGCAACATTTAATTTCAAAATGTACAGCACTACACATCAACATTCAGCATCAAATTAAATCGCATAAACCACAATAACATATCAAACTTAACCTAATCAACATCTACATTCTACAAGACTACAACATTTAATTTCAAACTTAACCACATAAACATCAACAACAACAAAATTAAAAACACAAAACACTAACCAACATAATCTCCCATAAAAAGGTAATTAGTATCAGGAGAACTTCCTCCAATCCTGAAGAGCTCAAGCAAATCATGAAACTGTCCATGAATATCGCCACACACAGTCACCGGACACTTGACCGGCTGCACATTCCACTCCTCAACCAAAACAGTCCTCGCCTGATCACACAACGTCCTCACCTCCGCCTCCGTCAACGGCTTGCAATCCATCAACTGCTCTATCTGACGGTCCAGATCCGACTGTGACGACATCTTTACTTAACTTGTTTGTTCGCCGGAGTGTTTGTTAGGGTTCCGTCATGGATGCCGGCGGTTAAAATTTATTATTATTATTATTATTATTATTATTAATATTATTATTATTAGGGTTTGGTTGTTGGGAGAAGACAGGGGCGCCTTTTGAATTGTTTTAATATTACGGGGGTTGTTAAACTACTTATTTTAGATTTTTAGGGTAGCTACCTCTTTTTTTTTTTTGTATGTATTAAAATTTTAATATTATTATTTTAAGGTTTAAGTAGTTATAATTGGAAAAATTTTGAGTGTGCGATTTATAAAATAATTACTCACATCACACTAGTCACTATCTTCATAGATTTTTTTTTTTTTTAATTCAAATCAAATATTGTCTTTTTTTTTTTAATATTTTTTCATTAAAATTACAAAATAAACCAAGTTACATCTGGATAATGGGTAAGCGAGCAACAAGCTGCGCCGCTATCCCCTTTTGAATCGCAAAGCCTATTCTACTGAATACAAACCCTTGGTTCCTCGGGCTTTGCGAATCACTGTGGACCACCTTCTGCACCCGCTCCAAAAAGCGAACTGCCTCAGGGGCTAAGGATCCAAAAGTATCGAAGGCAAACGGAATGAACACATGTTGATTCTCTAGACATACTGCCTCGTGCTTAGCAGCCTTCCTAGCTTCCGCTTTCAAAACCGTCTGTCCCGGAACGAATCCACTATCTCTCAGCCCCACCAGTGGGGACACCCCTGTGAGGTCAACACACGCGTGCTTACCCCCCGCCCAGCCAAACACAAGGACGTCCGCAGGACGCAAGGTAGATCTCCCCTCTCGTGGGTCAGTCAGAAAATTAACAGGGGCTTCTTTCTTGGCTGATATCCCGGCGCGCCTAAGCACATTCCATAAAACATCTCTAACCCAGTCATGACGATACTTGAACCCCGGCAATTCCTTACAGTGAAGGGCATGCTCGCCAAATCTATCCAAACAGGCTTTTTTACAAATGGGGCAAGAGTCGTCTGGCGGAAAAAGGGGAATCATGAGCCGGTATTTAATGATGGCTCTGTATTCAACTGCTGACATCCGTTGCCCAAGACCTTCAATGGGCGCAACAGTCAAAAAATCTTGGGCATGAGCCCCCCTGAGACAAGCCAAAACTGCCTTTTGACGCGGGGTCATATCGAACCGCTCCTCCATATCCTGTGCGTGTTTACCATAAAGAGCACTCGCCAAAGTTTGTTGAGGTTTCTTGGGGGCGGTCTCCTTATCAGTAAAACCGCCTAGATCAAGGTCTGGGAGAGTTGTTCCAATATTACCAAGCGCAAGGGAGTAGTCAGGATCCACCCCCAACACACCAGCGCTTCGCAAGATGTGGTCCTGCAATTTCCACGATTGGGCCCTGGACGCTACAAAAGCATATGCGGAGACGTCCTCCGCCGATATAAGCCCTAAGCCCCCGCAACGCATAGGGAAAGAAGCCAACCTCCACTGGAGGTCCCCAAAATGCGGTCCTCCGCTGACAACAATGTCTTCAACAGCCCCTCGCAGACCTGCATCAAAGATAGACACAGCCTCTTTGACATGTTCGGGTTGACAAGTCCGGAGCCCAAACACTAATTTAGCAACCCCCATGCACGAGCGCAACAGGAGGAGCTCACTTTGGGGGTCCCTTAAGTCCGACAGCCGTTTCATAAGATCAACCGCCCGAAGAGCTCGTCTAGATGCCAAAGACTGAATAAACCTTGCATCCCGACTAACCCCCCCCCCCCCCCCGAGGAGTTTAACCCCCCCTACGGGCCTGCTAATCTCGCTAGGGAATAAACCCGGTACTTTCTTCGAACCATTGCATGACGGCCAAAAAATCTCCGTTTTTCCGAATATTAAGCCTAAGCCCAAGAGATGCCCCTCTGAACGGATAATGTCCAACGCCCTAGAAACTTCCTCTGCCTTACCAATGATAGTGCCATCGTCCAAGTACCAGGCATGGAAGGGCAAGGAGCATGCGCCCTGCACACGGAGGATCAGCGGATGGAGAACCAGCGCAAAGAGAAGGGGGCCGAGAGGGTCCCCTTGCTGCACCCCTGTGGTAGCCCCAATATGAGTATCCCCCACATATAATCTTGCGGGTTGCGCATATAAAAATTGGACCCACGGGAAGATAGACGGGCATCTGCAACTAACTTCCCTAAGAAGTGTCGTACGGTCCACTTCGTTGAAGGCGTTAGAAAAATCAACAGTGAGCATGGCCAGGGACCCGTCAGAATGGAACGCGCTCAGAAACCTGTTAGCACTGTGCAGCACCGCTTCTGCCCCATTAGGGACCCCAACCCCAAACTGAAAATCCCCTAGATAGGTTGCCATCTCTTTGCCCACTTTACGCATAGCGACTTTTGACACCAATCTTCTCCAAATGGCCCCCACCGCAATGGGCCTAATCCCGTTGTCAGGCTTTAATAGGGGGGGCAACAGTGCCGAAGCAATAAACTCCGCCAGAGCTTTAGGACATAACCCCCCAAGCCACAAGTTGACAACATCGGTGATGGCTTTAAGGAGCCCGGAGGCAGTTGGAGACCCCTGGCCACAGAAAGCGTCTAAAATATGCTGCGCCCGCAGACCATCCCTCCCACAAGATGTCCCTTTCGGGAACGTTTTAATACATTCCAACACACACTCAGCGTCCACCTGCAAGGCTGGCTCCAAAGGCAAGGCGGAGGGCATGGTCGGGGGGTCCACAACAGGGTGTTTATCTATCAGGGCTCTCAATGTGTCCCCCCCAGCAGGCGCAACCCCAGATGAACACAGAACCTTGACGGCCGTAGTATAATGGCCATCCCTACCTTCCGAAGGCACTGCTTAATATTGCCCCCACCATCTACTTTAGCTTGGTCCCCTACCCTCCCCGAAAACGACGCCACGGGGAGTTCAAGGAGGGGCAGGACCAATTCCTCTAACCCTGCCCCATCTTTCCAAACCGCCAATGCCCGCATAATAGAGCTACATTGAAGCGATTTCCTATTACCCGACCTTCGTTCTTGCCTAGAGGTCGGTTGGACCACCCTTAAAGTGCAGCGAGGCAACAACAAAAGTTTAACCCAAGCCTCAATGGACCCTGGGGCATCCACCACTTTACGAAGACCCCCTGACAAGGCATGGGCAAAAGCCATGCGACATGCAGGCGGGATACTCTTGACCGTAGCAACAGGCAGGGCGAGGATGCGCTCAAGGAGAGTGACATCTACCACCATCTTCCCAGACGTATCACTCACATGCGCCACTTGCGGATCACGAGGTTGAGGAATCCCCGTTATAAAATCAATCTCGCCTCCTGCACGCGAGGTGCATTTAACCACTTCTTTGCCGTGCCGACAACGCCCATTCAAGGCATGCAGGGTCATGCACTCCCCACATAGCCAATTCTTCAGCACACGCAAGGTGTCAACAACGTCATTGTAAAGGTCAAAGTTTGAAGCAAGATGCTCCTTTAACTCACCTCTCCTTTCTTTCCCATTCAAATCTTTTAGTTTGTTTTGAATGTAAAACAAAGTCTGGCCACCGATGGAACTATAGACAAAATGTTATTGACGACTGTGATGACAGACAACATCATGACCTAGCTCGTCATCAGATTCAGGAGAAAGTTATTGTCCGAAGGATAGACTCATTGTGGTTAAACCTATGACTAACACATGTCATTTTATCAAATACTTACTAACGACCATTTTTTTAAAATATATTACTTTATAGATATTTCTAAAAACATAATTATCTTGGCATTTACTCGTCCCATTTTGTTATGATCTGATTTTTACACCTAAAGATGAATTCTACATCTCGCACTCATATTTTTTTAGTGGCTAAACAATAAACATAACCCTCCTAAGTCCTATCTACTAAACATACCACCATGTGAGAAGGAATATATTTTTTAAATGGTGGGTTTCGTCCGTAAGTTTGTTAGAGAGTAGAAACGTTTAACAACATCATTTTTTTCTAGATTTTTGTACCATGAAGTATCAAATGATCACTCCCCAACGGACATGTTGTTGTGGTAGGTGTTTCTCATACGTCTAAGAGGTGGAGCGTGTAAATCTTACAAGAAGCGGGTTTGTGTATTTGTCATTTGAGTCGGTAGCCTAGATGCCTAGTGGTAAGAGTAGACTCTTTAGAGACCGCCCATATTCAAACCTAGTTAAGGGTAGTTTAGCCGTTTAGGAGACCTCAAGATGAGAGATATTGTTGTTAAAATAACTATATGGGTATTTAAGAGTCAGTTAGTTTGTCATTTAAAAAAGTATAAAATAATCTTCTGTCGATATGATAGCAACAACGTTAATTTTTTTATTTTTTTTTGAACGGCCAATCAACATTTTATTAGATAGCTAGCAAGGAGCTAGCAAGAAAATCCAGAAAATACAAACCGAAATAAAACAAAACCAGTACAAGGCAATCTGAAACCAAACAAACCGGACTTATCCCATTTTCTGTGTGTCAAACATACACCAAGCGTCCCAAGACATGTCCGTCATCTTCCCACCGTTAGTTATCCACAAGTAACTCGTTACTTTAATCTCATCCACAATTTTCCGCACCGAAACCTGTTTGTGATTGAAAATAAAAAACATTTCTAGCCCGCCAAATGCTCCAGAATGCCGTGAGTAACCCCATAAAAAGCCTTCCTCGCAGGATCTCCATGTTTGGTTGTATTATAAAGCTTCAGCAGATCCGTGACATGAAACGCAAAGACATTTGGCACGTTACACCACGCGAACACAACCTGCCAAACATCAGAAATAACCGGACACCCGGTAAAAAGGTGATCATCCGACTCCACTGTTAAATCACATAGCCTACAAATGTTGCGTCTCGAGTTGGATATTTCGTTTAACCAATGCTTCGACTGTCGAAAGTCTATCTAAGAATGCACGCCATGCGATAATGCCCACTTTCTTTGGAACCCAGTTACACCATTCGAAAGTCGATACCAGTAAATTATTATGTGCCTCGAACAAACATTGCCTCATGGCTTTGACCGAAAAACCAATCGAGCCCCCAGCCGACCAAGTCCATGTATCAGACCCAAGTGATAAGTCGACATCAAACAGCAGCATGTTTAAATCATCAAACTGCTGCTGCTCATCACCTGTGAAAGACAGGCCGCTTCCAATCCCAAACAAAATGCATAGTACCGGTTTGTATCTTCACACGATCAGTGATACAAAAAGACCGTTTCTTTTCGAGAGCAAATAACAGAGGGAACTTCATCACCAAGGGTTCATTTTCAATCCACCAATCATGCCAAAAGAGAATACTCGTACCGCTTCGCAAATTTCCTTTCAACAATTGATGAGGGCCAATATTCATCCTGTGTAGAATACTAGGAACACTAGCAATCTGTTTCCATGTACATCAAATCATAATCTTCAATGGAATATAATTCCAACCACGCCCACTACCATGTAACGACCATATCACTTTGCGCCAAAGGGATGTTTGGTTGGACTTGACCC